>CAVLJG010000010.1:54074208-55542457 GCA_963669975.1 Acanthoscelides obtectus | reverse complement strand
GAAAGCATGGAACTGAAAATCAAACATATTTACCCGAGTGATGATGTGAAAGAACAACTTTTGAAAGCTATTCAAACTGATAAGCCGATACTTATACCGTTTAGAAAATGGGATCTGAATGAACTGCCTGCAATTACCGCAGATGCGAGAAGAGAAATATGGTCAGTTAAAACTAGCACCGCAATCGAAAGACCACGTTTCATTATAGTATGTTTCCAAACCGGTAAACGTGACGTCGCAACCTCAGACCCTACCCTGTTTGATCACGTGAATGCTGCTAGTATTCGAGTATCTTTAAATGGTGAATACTATCCCAACGAACGTATGCAATTGGACTTTGCAAACAATCACTTTACTGAAGCTCATTTCAACTATAGCGACTTTCAAACCAGCTATACAACTTCTTCTTCTCCTCTGAAGAGATGTCTTTTAGATTATACCGCTTTTAAAAATCGCGCTTTGTTTGTTATTGACTGTTCCAAACAAGAGGAAACCATGAAATCATCAACTGTTGATGTTAGATTGGATATCGAAGCCGATACTGGCTTTCCAACCAACACCAAGGCCTACTGCATCATTATACATGACTGCTTAATCGAGTACTTCCCCCTCACCGAAGTTATTAAAACCATCTCGTAAGCAACGAAGGACTCTCAGTTCCGCATCAGACATCATGAGGATCGCGTTTGTTGACATTCAAGGCTTTACAGTTGACGGATTATTCGTACCTAAAGAACTATGTATCGAAATTGGTTTCAAGAAAAGTCATTACATCTTTACACCTCCGCAACCTTTTTCTACATTAAATACTAAAGACAAGAAAACTGTCGCTTACTTGGAGAAGAATTTCCATGGGCTTAAATATTCTTCCGGCGACGTTAAATATTCCAAGTTAAATGAAATAATTAAAAATAAGGTGATATATGCGGCTGACTATGTCTACGTTCGTGGAGAACAGAAAGCAAACTTTTTACTCAAGAAATGTCACATTTTTGGTGTTTTTCCCAACATTATTGATGTTTGCAAGTATGATGGTACACCGTGTGCTACTGGAAACTTTGTTGCTGATTCCAATCCATGCCACACCAACGGACAATTTTCCTGTACCCAGAGAAATGTTGAACGTCTACGCCACTGGTTTTCAAATATCATATTACCTATGTAGTTTTTTTCTATTTTCAATAAAATATTAAACGTATTATTGTAGTTTTATTGAAAATACCTCTGGTTTGCGAAATAATTGTCAGAATGTCTATACTATTTTCATTTTGAACGGTATCATCCTGTATAATAATAACAGTACATCGTATACAGGTTATGAGACATTCTGACCGACCGACCGACCGACCAGAGGAGCCCACCACGCTATTTAGGTCACGCCTTGCTATATACGATTTAACGATATACCGTCGGTCCATCGATCCGCTATTTTTCGATGCACCCCTGTATACACGTTGCCCCCCGTAATCCACGCCAACACCAGACAGGTGCGACATCTGGCCATCTATGCGCGAGATGCCCAACCCATCAATGGCAGCTGTCCAATGACACATAGATTCCGTTTGGTTTGTACAGCGCCAAACAAATCGGCGCCATCTATGCGCGAGATGCCCAACCCATCAATGACAGGTGTCCAATGACGTATAACAGATGACGTGTAACGCCATCTATGCGTGAGATGCCCAATGACGCATGACAGGTGTCCAATGACACACAGATTCCGTTTGGTTTGACAGCGCCATCTAGCGGCGGAATCCCCAACTCATGATTACAGATTCCGTCCAACAACCTGTCAATGGCGCGCGACGCCAGCGCCTCTGGTGGCGGATTTTGGAAGTTTTGAGACCGAATCCCCATAAGACATCTACTAACAGTCCGTTATCCTCAACCTATAGGGTAACAGACCGTCAGATACAGCGAATGAGCTTCAAGTTCCAATCAACAAATTTTAGCAACAAATAGCTATGAAATGTTGAAAACAAAATACTGTCAAAGTATGAGATGGCAACTTGTCATTGAAACATCACCAGCTTATTGAATATTAAGAAATTACATATAATTCAGTCAACATTTTAAGAAATGTTTCATTTTTTAATTAAATTCATGTTTTAATTACTATTGTTGATTTTTTATTCACGTTTATACTATTTTCGTCAACTGCCAAAAGATATTGCTCGTTTCCAAACATTCATTCATTTACTTGCCGTTCATCAGAACCATTATGGCACCTTAGATTGATATTCCCACAAAATCATTCAGGCTTTTGGATATCCATACATCCATAAAGTTGAATATTTTTCGTTGTTCACTAACTGAACAAACATCCACACTATATTCACAGCGATTAACTCCCAAATATATGTCAAGCTAACAGCAAACCTAAAACATGCAAAAAAATACAAATATGCCATATTTTTCTTTTTTCACAAGTACACATTCTAGGTTATATTTATATTAGGCATTATTTGAATACAGCTGATTATGCATTTCAAGGAGTGACACATGTGTGGGATGTGTCAACTCTTGGTACCAGTCACAAAACATATACTCGGAAGGTGTAATTCCATGCTATTCAATGACAACACGGCGACTTGTGTGGTTGTCAGCGGCCATTTTGTGAGGGTGCGACAGGGTTGCAAGATTGTGCATTAATATCCCGTTTCACCCTCCTGGTCCCAGTGGAGTAAGTTCCGCCAACTGTTGAAATATACTCTACTATGCTTTATAAGACTATTCGTGACGTTTTTCCCAAAATCATTGAACAAAACTTGAAAAAATGCAAATGAAAATTTAAAATTATTTCCATGACGCCGCAAAATAGCTCCGTCGGTACCTTGGGTATACATCTTGACAGTAGGGATGTTCGATACGATCCTATATTTAGAAGTATCAATACATCTCACGAGTATCGTCATCTTTCGATCCGGACTGTGTCAGGAAGAGTGAGTGCCATTTGGCTGCGACATTACCCTGCCAAATCAGACATATCTTTCATCATTTTCAAAGAAATTATACAAAATCTTTAAATTTGTGAAGTTAGCGAGTTTCACTTCATACGTTGTTACCAGACATGGCCAGATCATCAGTTGCTGCCGTGATATTCATCCCGACCACTGCATCCCCACGGCTAGGCGGCCTGTATGTTAAATTTGTATTGATAGGGCAGCGGTTTATGCTATAAATCATATGTCACAGTGTTTGTGCACTGATTGCAACGGTTATATGGTACCAAAAATATTTTCATGAATAAGAGATCTTTCCCATTCCGGATCGAACAATCTACCAAAGATGCTTATAATCATGATACCTAGTGAATTTTCACGAAAAAAATTCAAAACCAGCAAATGTAAAAGATTCATTTCGCACCCTACACCACGGGACGTGATCGTCGTTAGACTTGGAAACCCTGCGAGTGACAGATAGATAGCCCCGCCAGTCAAAAAGAAAAACATTACTAGTTTTTATGGTTTTTTGGACTTAAGAGACATTATTTGTGAAACATTTTTCATAATTTTTTGTCTATATCTATAGTAATTGCATTATGCATCAGGGAGATGTAGGGCTTGACACGTCTTACACATATTATCTGTGTATTAGGATGGAAAGGAGATAATGTTTTTATTGCTTTGAAGAAATTCATTAACCCATAAATTAATAAATGATTACTATTATGACGTAAAGAAAGATGAGGAATTGCATGGAATGTATTTTATATTCTATTTTCTTGCAAAATACAGACAAATCCACACTATTCAACAGGTATGTAATGATAACTTTCAGTATATTGAAGTTGGTAAATTTGAGAGTGCCATACATTAACAAACGTCCAAATCTGCTGCCAAATTTAACAGCTAGAAAATCGACCTATTATTTGCCGCATTCCCATTCGCTGAGGGGGATAACGGATTGTTAAATGTAAACCTATAACATATATCAAAATACATGTTTTTTCTGTACAAAAGCATTTTGTTGGAATCAAAAAGTGGACATGTTTATAATACAGTCGAATTTTCACGATTTTATTCAATATTTCAATAGAAATCACTAATATTCAGAGACCTTTGGCAGCTTCTGTCAAATTGCATTTCGATAAGGTATTTTCCCATTGGTCCATAATATTTATGTTGGTGAAATCGGACTTAACTCATGTGACCACAATACCTTATTGAGAATTAACGCTTCTCTCCCTGAACGGAAAATAAAACAAGGGTTATATCCTCTCTAGCCACTTGATGCATTATAAACAAGGCCATCTATATAGATCATTATCATTATTATTTATTACCTAACCATAAGCGGAGATGTCGATGTCAAGTTGTAAGTTATTCGTTAAAACAGTACCAGCGCAGATTCAGTTCTCTCCACCAGTAATAATCGAATGCATTCCAGCTTAGGCTGCCATGTAATACATCTGGCATGCAATAAGTTATGCCAAATTTGGTAATTACCTCGAATTGTTATAATCACGGCCTGGTTATTCGATCAATAACATATCCCAATATCCGTCAGGTGTTCTAATTTAACCGTATACTAATTTGTGGCTTTAAGTACATCCGACACTTCGAACTGTGATATAATTAATGAATCGTACTGACAAGTGTTTGTACGATGTGACACATGCAATAATTGGTGTGTCAATAGCATGTATATAACAAATAGACATGGGTACCCGTATGCATTTTTCGCGGGGGGGTTGATGATCTGTGACAGATAACTTTTTGTGAAAGTGTACCTGCACTTACTCAAAAAGAGGGGGAGGTAGCAAATTTTCTTAAGGGGTGAACGAGAAAACGTGTTTTTTGGGACTCAACAGAAAGGAACCAAAAAACTTTTTATATATATATATTTCTTAGGTATTTATGAGACCTACAAACTGAGACCACACGTAAAAAGATCCAACGAACAGCAAAAATGTAATGGTCGAAAAACTAGGCAAAATGCAGGTTTTGGCACTTGGTAATTTGACGATGATTTCTCGCAACTACTTCAAATCAAAGATTCATACTTCTGAATAACAACAACAAAATTGGATTATATTGGACAAATAGCTTTTCAAGAGTTTCTAATTGCTGAGCCCAAAACACCTGTTTGCGGCCATCACTACTAGTTTATTGAGCAATATACAGGGCCCGTTCAAAGAGCATTTAATAGCAAAATACACGTGTTTACCTTGCCGATATGAATTGCAAGCCATTCCGGAAGATAAATATAAGGTAAACTAGTGTATTTTGCTATAAAGTGACCTCTGAACTAACCCTGTATATTGCTCAATAAACTGGTAGTGATGGCCGGAAAACAGGTGCTTTGGGATAAATAATTTTGAATTCTCAAAAACTACTTGACCAATCTTCTCCAAATTTGTTATGGTTATTTAGAAGTACGATCCTACGAATTTAAAGAATTTCAAATATCTGCGAGAAACCACCGTCGCATTACTAATAAGTGCCAAAACGTGCAGCTTACCTCGGTCTTCGGCCATAAATTTCTTGCTATTAGCCGGATCTTTTTGCGTGTGGTCTCATAAATACCTAAAAATCTTATATGAAGAGATTTTTCGTTCCTGCCAACACTTCCGATTGAATTCCAAAAAACACGTTTTCTCATTGTTTGTTGTCGAATCAAAAGTTGACCGACAAAACTTGGTGCACCCATTTTATGCGCCATGTTTTGAATACACCCTTGAACAGCTTGAAGCATTAAAACCAGACTTTACAATTATTTCGCAAACAGGGGTATTTTCGTCTAATATGGTTAGTGCCAATTTCACCATCGTTAATCAGTTTGGACCAATAGGAAAAGACCTCATTGAAATGCAATTTGACGGAAGCTGTCAAAGCTCTCTGTATATCAGTGGGTTCTATTGAGATATTGAATAAAATCGTGAAAATTCGACTGCATTATAAACAAGACCGCTTTTTGATTCCAACATGATGCTTTTGTACAGAGAAGACAGGCCAACTTACATGTATTTTGATTTCTGTTATAAATTTACATTTAACTGTCAGTTATCCTCAAAGCCAATGGGAATGCGGCAAATAATATGTCGATTCTCTAGCCGTTAAATTTGGCAGCAGGTTTGGACGTTTGTTAATGCATTGCAATCTCAAATTTGTTATGTTCAAAGTGTTTATATGCTATCATTATAGCTACATACCTGTTGAATAGTGTGGATTTATCTGTATTTTGCAAGAAAATGGAATATAAAATACATTCCAACTAATTCCTCATCTTCCTTTACATCCTAATAGTAATTAATCATTTATTAATTTACGGGTTAATGAATTTCTTCAGAGCAACGAAAACATTGTCCTCTCCAACCTAAAACACAGATAATATGTGTAAGACGTGTCAATGCCTACATCTCCGTGATGCATAATGCAATTTCTATGGAAATAGACAAAAAATTATGAAAAATTTCACACAAATAATGTCTTTTAAGTCCAAAAATCATAAAAACTAATAATATTTATTGTTTGATTGCCTTTTTAACTGGCGGGGATATCTATCTGTCACTCGCAGGGTTTCCAAGTCTAACGACGATCACGTCCCGTGGTGGAGGGTGCGAAATGAATCTTTTACATTTGCTGGTTTTGAATTTGAAGTAGAAACACAAATATAGTACTTATGATAGCTGGAGCTAGACTGATAACACTTGTTGAAGAATATTTGAAAAGTGTGAACACCATCATGGTCTGTTGTCAAATTGCAAATGAAGTATCTGAAAATTCTTACATACAGTGGACCTTCGCCATAGTTTACTATCCTGATTATGATCATCTTTGGCAGATGTGTTGTATCATTAAACTGATCAACAGATATAAGAAAGCTGTTATATAGCCTGCTGCCCTATCAACACAAACTTAACATACAGGCCGTGGGGATGCAGTGGTTGGGATAAATATCACGGCAGCAACTGATGACTTGGGCATGTCTGGTAATAACGTATGAAGTGAAACTCGCTAACTTCACAAATTGGAAGATTTTGTACAATTTCTTTGATAATGATGAAAGATATGTATGATTTGGCAAGTTAATCTCGCAGCCAAATGGCAGTCGGTCTTTCTGGACGCTGACCAAGCAGATTGACAAGAACTTGTCACACAGTAGCCTTCTACCACTTACATGTCAGGATGTAATGATTGTAACTGACTCGAAGGCCAAGGCTGAAGAAGTGCTTGCCAAGATCATTGCGGCCAACTCCACCATGGACGCCCCCCAACAAAGTTCCTGGTCCGGACTTGATTGTACTGAAGAGGTGTGCAGCGGAGCTTGCTCCAGTTCTTTCGCGTCTCTTCCAAATATCTTATGAATCAAGAAAACTGTAAATTTGCTCACGTCCAACCCATCCCAAAAAAAGGATCTAAAACCGACACTTACAACTACAGGCCTATAGCTCTGGTTTCTGTTATAAGTAAGGTGATGAGAGGTACATAAATCATGAGCTTCTGCACTACCTCGAAAGCCTCGGCTTGATTAGCGACAGGCAGTATGGTTTCCGACACCAGCGATCCATAGGGGACCGCCTAGCTTACGTCACGCATTTGTGGAATAAGCTAATCCAGTATTACAGTAAGGCTTATGTCGTTCGTCTTGATATCACGAAAGCGTTCAATAACGTGGCACGCTGCGCTCTTATGATAACTTCCATCCCATGACCTCCCAGAAAGGCTTTGCAGATGGGTGGCTGACTTTCTTTCTTGCCGCAAGGTATCCATCTTCATTGACGGGATCTCCTCTTCATCCCGCGAGGTCAACGCGGGTGTTCCCAAGGGATTGGCCTTGGCTCCGACACGGTTCTTCTTGCATATCAACGACCGCCATTTCTGTGAGATCAATCCAATCCACAGCTTCGCTGATGACAGCACTCTACATGCAGGAATTCAGAGTGACAGGCCGATCTCTGCAGCTGAGCTGGAAAAAAGAAGATTAACGACTACTTCTTCTCTGACTAGAGACCTGTAGGTTATCGCTGCTTGGGGACGCAACAATCTTGTACAGTTTAATGCTTCCAAAACACAGTACTGTACTGACGAACAGAAAGCGTCCTAGCGCTCATCCGGTTTCGATGGATGGCCGGGTTCTGACTAAGAGCCGTTCATTTCGGTTGATCGGAGTCCCGAAGTCACCGAGGATTTGATCTGGCACGAATACATTGCGTCAATAGCGGCAGCTGCTGGGCTAGGCTGTTTGTTTAGGGACAAGAAGCACTTTTATCCGCATGAGCTTCTCACTCTATACAAGGCCCATATAAGACCTAGCCTCGAGTATTGGGGTGGTGCCGCCCCGACTACATCATTTATGCTCGATGCTGTCCAGAGGTGGGCTGTTCGACTGATCGATGACTCTTCTATAACAGACAGTCTCGGAACCCTTTCACACCTGCGGGCCGTCGGTGATCTTCTACCGCTACACCAAAGGGGTTTGCTCCTCAGAGCTCTCTTCCATGATGCCTCCGCGCGATGTGACTGTCATACAGACCCGCCTGGCTTTCGCCTCCCATCCTAACCATGTCGAATTTCGTACACCCAGAACTGGCCGATACGACAGCTCCGTTGTCCCGAGGGTGTCGAGATTGTGGTGCAATCTACAAGAGCAAGCTTTTTTCAGTACTACTAACCTTACTCAGTTCAAAAATCGTAATAACAAAATTTCTTTATATATATATATATACAGGGTAGCGCATCGAAAACAAAACAGATGCATCGTCTTCGAAAAAATCACGTTAACACGTGCAGCCCCCTGGGCGGGGGTGACACCAACCCTAAAATCTTAAATGGAAAGGGGGTCGAGTGATACCTTATTTTAAACGTCTTACAATTCCCTTTATAATGATATAAAATTAATGTACTTCAGTTCAGTAGTTTTGAAGATTTATTGATTTATTATTATTAAGCTTAGAGTAGTCTTTAATAGGTACATCAGATTAGTTTGTACTACTTTCAGAAGAAATTTGACTAAAAGAATTTACTTAATAAGTAAATGCTTTTCTTCACGACGCCCATGGTTTGTTTATCATTTTGTTGTTGAAAATAGCTATTGGAGCATTTTTTTGTGGCAAAAGTTGAAATTATTGAAATATTTTTCGGAAATAATCAGTGCGCTAATAGAACAGCAGACATATTTAATGAGCGACATCAGAACAGTAACGCGCATCGAAAATATGTTCTAGAACTTGTAGCTAGATTTCGGGAAACTGGGTCAGTCGCCAATAAAAAACGCAACATTGAAAATCCCATAAGGAACGAAGCAATAGAAGTGGGAGTTTTAGGGCAAGTTTATGTAGATCCTCGTTAAGTACCTGCAAATTGGAGACTGTGTGTGTTGTTAGTCGACGTACTGTCCAACGGATTCTAAAGGCCCATAGTTTTCATCCGTATAAAATTCACCTGGTACAAGAACTTAATGAAGACGATTTTGATCGGCGATTACAATTTTGTGAAGATCTGAGTGAACGAATTATAAACGATGAACATTTATCATGAGGTTCGTACACAGCACACACAAAAAATTAATGTTTGCGCTGGTATTTTAAATTACTTTAAATCTTCAAGACTACTGAACTGAAGTATATTAATTTTATATCATTGAATTGAAAGACCTTTAAAATAAGGTATCATTCGACCCCCTTTCCATTTAAGATTTTGGGGATGGTGTCACCCCCGCTTGGGGGTCTGCACGTGCTAACGTGATTTGAGCGTTTTTCCAAACAAAAACTGAGCTGCCAGTAAATGCGTCTGTTTCGTTTTTGACGCGCCACCCTGTATATATATACAGGGTGACTTTGAAGTTGAGTCATTAATTTTCAGATAATGATTGTAGAAGGAAGATAAACCAGAATATGTGTGTAAAAATAAAAAAAAATTAAAAAAAAAATTTTACCTTGTTTTATAAAGTATCCTCCCGACAAGTATTTCAGTGCGGACCTGTATTTGATCGTGAGGTCCCCTGTGAGGTCTTAAGTCACCTGATTCACGAGCCCGTTGCACTACATTAACAAAGGCACGAGGGGTTGGTTGCACTCGATTGGGAAACCGATCCGCATAAACATGTGCCATTTTTTATTTCGTTTGAGCCACGCAACAGAAACTATTCACACGCTAACCGACAGATACTGACTGTATGTATAACTGAACTGAATAAAACACTTAATTGCAAAAACGTCGTTCCAAATTCTTTCGCTTTTTTGTTTCCGATGCGATGAACCGGTAAGGCGGATTATATCCGTTGTTGCCAAACACGAGTACATGATATTATTATTGAGACAGGGCGGTACTCAAACTTCCAAAGGGCTATAACTTTGTTACTTTAATTTTACCAGAAAAATGGTAAAGGAAAAAAACATTTCTTTTGATCAGATCTACTCACTGTTAAAATAAATGACTCAACTTCGAAGTCACCCTGTATATATATATACAGAGGAGGCTTCCTACTTCCATTGTATGATGGCTGAGGAGATAGCGCAACATAATCACTAGCTGCACTCGGCACTTGAAGAGACTTTAACTGTAAAAAGGCGAACCTTAATGGAATTACCAATGTAGCCAAAAATGTTGCTGGAAATCGCCACCGGACCAGTCAAGAAAAAAGTCGCTGAAGCATACTAAAATCGCTAACTCTGGCAACTGTGTTGTTCTGACCAAAGAACGGAGTCACTGAGTCACGACTTGGACTGTGATGGGACATTTTATTCATACTGATCGGTCAACGAAAATAACTGGATGACTCACCGCACTGCAAGTGGGGAAAGTGATTTTTCTCAGGTACATGGAAATTTTTTATTGATATGGATGAATTTCTAGAACATCCAAAGGTCGGAAAAATCTTTAAAAAATTTTAAGATCCCCAGTAAAATATATAAACGTAACCAACAGTCAAGCGAGTGAAAAACCTTTCTGAAGCAAGTATCGAGAACCACAGGCTCCAGGGTTGCGGGGAAAGTGAAAAAGCTCTGACATATGAGGCAACTTGAAGCTTCTGGAATCAGCCTTGTATGGTCTAAACTGTTAAATATTACCAAGCTAATCAATCGCGTTTTCTTTCATTTAAACCAGTGTTGGACTGATGCATATTCCAAATTCTTATAGCAGAACCAATTTATACATTCTTGTTTTTTTGGTGCACATTTTGACCTAGTTTTTCACTCATTGTAGAAACATACAGAACTTGAAGCAACTCGGGCTGGTGTTGTCTACTGTCTTCTGCTTTAATTTCCATCTTTGAATGCAGTCGTGCTGTTTGCTCCTGGGTTTACTATTATTTTTTTTCGATGATTCATCATAGTAACACGGAAAAGGACAAAGAAACGAAAAATATGCTTCATTGACATTACTGCACGCGACACGACATAAAAGTTATTTAATCTTGTTTTGGAAACAAATTTAGGATCAACGGTATTAACTAAGGTGGAGTATTTTAAACACAAAACCTGCGCTAGTTTTATCAGATGAAAACACTATATCTCTGAGCCACAGAAGCAAAGCGAATCTCAGGCTTTCGATTCTCCCATCACTAGTGTGATGAAATGACAATTTGTCCCTCCTTGGATTACATGAAATAGTGATGTGCTTTCTAGTTCATTTCATTAAGTTGCGTTCAATTCTACGAACTGGTTCGTGAACAAACTACTTTATGCAACAATACCACAAAAAATATATGTACAGAATCAGAGCAGATATTCCAGTCTCTCAGTCGAGATAACGTAAAAACGATTCAATTCATATATTTTAACCATTCCAATGCATTCCACTAATTGCAAATGTATTCTGTCATCACTAACATTGTGAGATACTAATTTCAAATGTCATTTCTTCTTTGGTCTATTTTCCTTCTCCAATGTTACTGTAGTCTATGTTATGTTGTTTTAAGCTTGTGTTATTCATGAAAAATGGATTTTCCGAATAAAAAGTGCTCCTTCCTAGATCTTTCTTGTGCAGAATTACACATTACGCTGTCGTGTACATGATAAATCTGCACTAAGTCCCAAATACGTGGATACGTTGAGTGTACCATGTACCATCACCGATGGTGGGACTGATTATACACTGAAATCAAAACAAAAACTGCAACTGCAATTGTATGTATGAATCTTGAAATCTTAAACAGTTTCGGAGCAGTGGTGTCAAAATGTCGTTGAGGAATTGGAAAGAAGTGTATGAGTGTGATGAAATGCAACACCTAACAAAAATTTGACTGAAAAGGCTTTTTCATGTAAGGGTTTGAAAGTGCAAGTTCGCAAATGAAGTATAAACTATTAACACACAATAAGTGATGTTCAGTTAATATAATTACATCTGGATTACAAAAGTTGCAATAAACATGGAAAAACCTTCAGCTAAACTGAAAAAAAGATGGATTTTACTCAGACATCAAGCATTTTTTTTTAATTTTGGCTCAGTTCTATATAATTTCATAATGTTTAATAAACTGAAAACATTTCAGTGGCAAGCTGACAATTCATATTTTACAGTGTTTTATTTTGAATACTTTGATGCTATTTGCTGCCAAAAATTTTACGGAGAGATCTTGAGGCTGATTGGGTATATTTGACGGACTGTTTGGTACTCGTACCCTATTGGTGCAGAATAATGGTTTCTTAAACTGTGAAATCGGCCCTTAGACTATTTACAAGCTACAGCTTAAAAGACTTGTATTTTGAAATATACTAAGTGACATATAAATCCGAACACCCAGTTTAAATGGTTCTATTTTAATAAAAGTTGGTGAATGTATTTATCTTACTGTAAATAACAAGTGAAAAATTTTTCAGCTTTATCAGTTGGACATTCCGGTTTTTATACTGCTTTTTTTAATTCACTAACGCTCTAAAAATAAATATTTCAGCCGCAGTAAAGAATCAATGTTTGCGGATTTTGGTTCTTGACATCCTTTACGATCGGTTACGATGCCTAGAGTACGGAGACCTGTACGATTTCGTCAACTTAGGGGCCGTGTAGTGGGACTTCGGGAAGCTGGACTTTCTTTTCGGGCAATTGCAGTTAGAGTGCAAAGAAGTGTAGACACTGTGGTTAGGTGTTGTCAGGCATGGCTTCGAGAAGGCCGTACGCAAAGAGCAAGGGGCACTGGATGCCGCCGTAGAACAACAGACCGTGAAGATCGCCGCCTAAGATTATTGGCCTTAAGGGACCGTTTCTCCACTACCAGGTCCATTGGAAATGAATGGTTTGCAGAACACGGACGACCTATTGGCATGCGAAGTGTTTACCGACGAATGAGAAGTTTTGGCTTGTTTTCACACCGGCCACACTGGGTCCTCCCTTTAACTCGAGAACACCGACGTAATCGCCTTGAGTGGTGCACACAACGGTCACTCTGGGATCAGGAATGGAACAGTATTGTCTTTAGTGACGAGTCTCGATTTTGTTTAGGCATGCACGATGGTCGTGCCAGGCTTAGAAGGCGACGTGATGAAAGGAGGAATCCACAGTTTTTTGTTGAAAGACATGTTCATCACACTGTTGGAGTTATGGTTTGGGGTGCTATAGATTATGGTTCCAGGTCACCTTTAATCTTCATCAGAGGTAACATGAACGCGCAGCGTTATATCCACGAAGTTCTAGAACCCCATCTTTTACCCTATCTTGACATGCTGGCAGATCCAACTTTCCAACAAGATAATGCCCGACCACATGTTGCAAGAGTCACAATAGACTTCTTTCAACATAATGATGTCACATTGTTACCATGGCCACCAAGATCTCCCGACTTATCCCCAATTGAGCACGTGTGGGATATGATGGGTAGGAGATTTCTCAATTTGCAACGTCCCCTCAGACTCTAGAAGCACTTCGAGAGGAGTTGGTGGTTGCCTGGAATGAGATACCACAAGAGGACATTGGCCACCTGATCAAAAGCATGCCTAGGCGCGTTGGAGAATGCGTAGCACATCAGGGTGCATCCACAAATTATTAAAGGTCAAAGGGCTTTAAAGCAGTGCAATCATTTTGAAATTTTATCATTTACTTATTATGCTTCTTTAAGTACTTATACAAAATTTTATTAAAATAAAACCATTTAAACTGGGTGTTCGGATTTATATGTCACTTAGTATATGAGTTGCTGAGCTCGTATTAGCGGTGCGAGTGACACTGACTGGAGATTTTGATCCCCACGCAAGCGGGTTGATTTTAGTGATGGAATTTTTAGGCAATGGTTTTCAATGTAAAAATATTTTTTTTCAGAATATTTCATAAATATGAACAGTAAACGGGATACAGACATAGGGATTAATATTCAACTCAAGATACCTCCTTTTCAAAAAGACATCACCTTCATAAGCTTTAGGTCAAGAAGGATCCATCGAAACCGATAAGCGTAAAATACCTTTTATCTATTCGATGTATAGAATCGACTTCGTCTTCGCTAGGGATAACTTCAAATTTACTGTACAAGTTCCCTTATCAATGAATTACGCCATTTATCCCATTTTAGTTACAGCTGATCCTTACTTCAGCGAGATAAGTCTGGTCTCATACCACACCAGGTGTGGTTCTGTACCTGATAATATTTACCATATATCTGTAAATTAAGACAAGCAAACAATATGTAGGTTATCTAAAGAAACATATTGAGCGACACTATAAAAAACTCTACTTAGCAATGAAAAACAATTGAAACGCACAAGCATAATAATTCGAATGGTAGCATGTGTTCTAACCTTACTTGCAAAATTTAAGTTTATTTTGATAAATAGTTTCCAATTTATGAAGTGAATTGTCAGGAAAATTGACCCACTCAAAATTAGAGTATCACAGTGTCATAAAATTTCTAACACAAGAATGTCATCATCCGAAAATAATTCTTGAGGGAGTCGTTGCCGTCTTTGAGGATGATACATCATCACATTACACAATAAAATTCTGGTCATGAATCCATAGAAGACGATCCCGAAAGTGGAAGACCTAAATCAGCAACAAATGATAAAATGACTCACATGACTCCAAAAAAATGGGTGGTTGCCAAGTTTTCCGTGTGCTTTTCAGAAGTTACAATATATCATAATGTTTACTTATTTTGTACAAGAACACGAAAAACCGTGACAAAAAAATGGGTGGTTGCCAAGTTTTCCGTGTGCTTTTCAGAAGTTACAATATATCATAATGTTTACTTATTTTGTACAAGAACACGAAAAACCGTGACAAGAACTATAACCTCATTGAATCTAATTTTTTTTATTAAAAAACTGCTTCAAATCATCCAAAGCATATTGATGATATTTTCTGAACGCAATTTCATATTCTTGTATCCAATACCCTCTGTGGAATCAACATCAAAAGAGACTCAAATACACAAAATACAAAATGGTAAATAGTAGAGTGAGCGGTTGGCGCCGACTTGTACAAACAGCAAAGGAAAGCAAAGGGATAGCTAGACTAATTATTACATTCTGTTTACACAGTCGGTTGTTTTCAGAAGATCGCATTGACTGAAGGACATGAAGGCAGTTTCTATAACAGAGCTCAACAGTGAAATATGTTTAGGGCTAAAAAATTGCTACTTCAGAAGCATCTTGTCTGGCTAAGCACGAAGATCACCATGTTTGTCCGTTTTACTTTTATACGTTACAACTCAAACAGTTTTTATTTTTGTGATTTATATTCTAGACGTGCTGACCACATTCCTCGCATTCCATAGCTCCCTTCAGTCTTAGTTTTAAATCATAGTTTCAAACTGACAAGCTCAAATAAATGAATGCAACAACCAGCAGGTCTGATTTGGACTGGTCCTTCCATGGGAAGTAATGTTTTCCTTTTGTTAACATTAAGTTTTCGAACATTATGTAGATTATTGGGGTATTCAAGATGGATCATTAGCAGCACTAAAAATTACTTATTTCTCAATCTTTCGATAATATTTCGAAATATAAAGTTCAGTTATGAAACTGACACAATCAAGCTGACAGGATACAATTTTTGTATTTACCTACGTGTTTTTGGTTTTATTATTTATCTAGAGCGCGAAGACTACATAAATGTGACCAAACTCATAGAGTGAGGGTGAAGCCCAGAGAGTCTACGACGAAGGACATTGCGCATGAAATGAATTTCAGGTTCTTCGCATGTGGCATATCATCTGTTGCTGTCACCATGACTGCGAACCAGGAAAGATACGCTCTACGCCATCAACGGATTTCCGAGAACCACACTACACGAATACGTGTATCCCTTACGCAGTTTAACGTCCTATCTATAGTCTTTTTGATCTAGGAAGAGAAAATGCTACTTACCAATAAGGCATTGCGGTCAGTAATGGTGATTGATCAGGTTAGTAATTGACGGAAGCTCAACCTTCATGACAGAAACAGGTTCACATTACGCAAGATGTTACATTTTAGCTTTGGATGATACCTAAGTTTTTCTAATTTTCGTTCATAGATAAAAGTGATATCACTGAGAATATAGGTTAAAATCTAGACATTCAGTTGATATGAGACATTTTTGGAAAATACCCCATTTAATTAGTGATAATGAATGTAATGATTTTACTTCGCACGCCTCCTGGCGGGAAAGTATTGTAATTGCGAAAATTGTCGAGAATGTTATATTATGTTTTTTGGATGTTATACGACATGTAAATCACAAAAAACCATCTCACTCATTTCCGTCGGTTTGTCTGTCTGTCCGCTACTCCTATAACCGCCTATAACTTAAGATGTACCGCTTGTATTTCTATGAAGTTCTCACATATTGTTAGTACTATGCCAAGGACGCAAAACCTTTAAAGTTTTGTTAATCGGTTCTGTAGCGGCGGAGAAAAAGGCCAAAAGGGGAAAAAGAGAAAAATCGCTCAAACTTCATTTTGGTTACGGTTATATATTGGTGGATAGGGGGTATCCTTATAACATAGAAATATCTCCTACAGTCGGGTGTCGATGCATGCGACGTCATTCCCCGATGGACAAGCATCGTCGTCGCTGGTCGTCGTAAGTCACAGTCGGCAATCGCCTCCGCACTAAGGGAAGCTACGTGAACTGAAGGCCAATACCGTTATTTTCGCGGGATTTTTCATCGCAACAATCATATGCACCTGCAGCAATTCCGCTCAGGAGGAGGAGGAAGGTCAATTAATATTTTGTTATACGTATTCGTGACTGACCCTTTTCTCAGAAGGGCTAACTCGAGCCAAAGATAAGCCTTTACGAACTGATGACAGCGTAGCGTGGAAAGTGCACTGTCAACTTATTTGACGCCAGGCTTCTGCTCTACAAATCAACATATGCAAAGGAAGGACTGGATTCATTAATTAACGAGACAGCCAGATTTAAAAAAGTTTCCGTCAGCTTTTATTATAAAACGGATAATTAACAGTCGATGTATTTGCGCATAATTGATTACTTAATTACTTGGAAGCAGTAATGGAATTCAGTAAAGGCCCCCAAATATTGGTTCATTTGCTGCATAGCAGAGTGAAAGTTTTCAAAGATTTTAGACGAATGGAATCAAATACTTTACTAACGTTTCCGCAATCCCAGCGGCTCTTTTCAAGGTACATAAATAATTAATAAAGAGTAAGTCTACATACCGTGTCAGTTTTTTTTGTGGGCTCCATTGTTACGCATGTTATCTGAAGAAGCTATTACAAAAATTGTAGCAAACAGTATGCCCCTCACTTGAAAAATATTTTTATACTCTACAGATTTATATACAGGGTGTTCCATAATTATTGCGACAAAATAATAGGGGTTGTAGAGGGCATCAAAATAAACAATTTTGCCTTATAAACCCCTGTTCGGAAATATGCCGTTTGGGCTGCAACAAAAAAAAAGATCAGTTTCTTGAAACAGCTTACCTACAGTAATTGCTCAAATCGTCCTCCACCTTGCTCAATACACAGCTGTGCACGATTGTTCAATGATCGGCGAACTTTGTGGCATACCCCCGGTATGTCCTGAACATGTGCGGACGCGGCCATCACTCTTCCCAGTAGCTCTTGTTGGTTGGGAACAGGAGTTTCGTACACTAAAGCTTTCAGATGGCCCCAGAGAAAATAATCCAGTGGGGTCAGGTCGGGTGACCGCGCAGGCCAAGGCACAGGGCCACCTCGGCTTATCCACCTATTTGGAAATTTATCGTCCAAATACTGCCGCACTTGTAAAGAAAAATGGGCTGGAGCGCCATCGTGTTGAAACCACATGTTGGCTCTTATGTTCAGCGGCACATTTTCTAATAGTTCCGGTAGCACATGCTGTAAGAATCGACCATAAGCATGCCCATCCAAACGTGGTGGAAGCAAATATGGCCCGATGATATGCTCGTCCACGATGCCGCACCAGATGTTAATTGAAAACTGATGTTGGTCTCTATGGAGGGCTATGGCATGAGGGTTTTCTTCATCCCAAATGTGACTGTTACGGCTATTAAAATAACCGTCCTTTGTAAAACAGGACTCGTCAGTGAACAAAACGTAGCGACCAAAGTTTGGTTGCCTTGCAAAAATGGCGTGATGCGGATAAGGACGTTCTGGAAACCGTTGGGCGTAGATTCGCGAGGCTCGTCTTCCGCTACCACCAGCTTCTTCGTAAATTAAATGAATATCCGTAAGTTCCGCATACGAATAACGCTGCATTTTAACAATAAGGTACTGTTATTTACTATCTAGTTTGACGCACCACTCAGACAAATTAAATGAATCGGTGTGGAGAATTTACGATAACAAAAATGTAAACTCAGCAGGCTTTTTTTACAAACCGGCGAGACCATGAAATGTGCTAGACGAACATTTTGCAGCTGGTGAAATTTTTGTTTCTCCTATGAGCTCTTAAGGTAAAATTAGCGGTAGTGCTCAAACGGCATATTTACGAACAGGGGTTTATAAGGCAAAATTGCATATTTTTATGCCCTCTACAACCCCTATCATTTTGTCGCAATAATTATGGAACACCCTGTATAGGTAACATTGCCGTGGATTGTAATAATTTGTCCAGAAGAATCTCATAAGTCCAGTTTTTGATCGTCCTACTATGTGGCCTCATCCGCATTATCTAAGATCAAATTTTAGCACCAATCTCGCTGACGCAGTAAGCAATAAAATTTTAATCAAAGGAGTATGGTAACTATTTGTCTTTTAAATTTGCTTTTAGCTCCTGATGATGATAACATAGACTGTCGAAAGCTTAAGCTGTAAGTTAAAAGAGTACGCTTTGCATAATTTTCCGATTTCTTCAAAGGCGAGCTCTTCCACTATTTATACAGGGTGACTTTGAAGTTGAGTCATTAATTTTCAGATAATGATTGTAGAAGGAAGATAAACCAGAATATGTGTGTAAAAATAAAAAAAAGTAAAAAAAAAAATTTACCTTGTTTTAAAAAGTATCCTCCCGACAAGTATTTCAGTGCGGACCTGTATTTGATCGTGAGGTCCCCTGTGAGGTCTTAAGTCACCTGATTCACGAGCCCGTTGTATGTACTACATTAACAAAGGCACGAGGGGTTGGTTGCACTCGATTGGGAAACCGATCCGCATAAACATGTGCCATTTTTTATTTCGTTTGAGCCACGCAACAGACACTATTAACACGCTAACGGACAGACACTGACTGTATGTATAACTGAACTGAATAAAATACTTCATTGCAAAAACATCGTTCCAAATTCTTTCGCTTTTTTGTTTCCGATGCGATGAACCGGTAAGGCGGATTATATCCGTTGTTGCCAAACACGAGTACATGATATTATTATTGAGACAGGGCGGTACTCAAACTTCCAAAGGGCTATAACTTTGTTACTTTAATTTTACCAGAAAAATGGTAAAGGAAAAAAACATTTCTTTTGATCAGATCTACTCACTGTTAAAATAAATGACTCAACTTCGAAGTCACCCTGTATACATCACATTTTTAGTGCTATTGCTGTGAGCTGATTTAGGTTTGTCGGTTTGCTTGTAATACAGCTGATCAAGTTATTGATGTTAGCTACACACCGCCTAAATATAAACCTGAAAAGCTTCATTTTAGTGTTGACGAAAAAAAATTATTTTCAGCATTTATAAACACGAAATTCAAAAAAGGAACGATTTAAGTGTTGAAGTGTTTGCAAAGTAAGAAATATTTCTGGGGTCAGTAGATAAAGTGTTAACCGCATTGTTCGGGAGTATAGGGCTCAATCACTGGCCGACCAAAAAAAGAATTCGCCAGGAAAAAAATAAACGATGCGATAGGTGACTTCGACAGAACAGTCAAAAGAAGAATTGTAAATAATATTTTCTTTTCTTTTTCTTCTACAGGTGGTTAATGACTATAAGGATTTGCCAAGATTCAAAAGATCTACCATCCATAGGTTACTAAAAGAAATGGAATTTTGGTATACAAAAAACAGAAAGAAACGGCTTATTATTAGAAAAAGACGCAATATTTTTCTGGATAAGAGAATATCTAAGAAAAATCAAGAAACTTCGTACAGAAGGTAGACAGATATAGGTGTACTTCCTAAATGAAACATGGGTCAACGCTGGGCATACACAGGATAGATTTTTCTATAGATTCCTCAAGGCAAGCTTTCCTGAATGACATATCAACTGGACTGATTTAAAAACCCCTCAGGTAGTACTTTAGTTCGGTCCTGTAACGAGCTCGGCATTTTGGAGTCCGATCACTTGAACTATGCATGAATCTATTTAGGTTTAGTTTCTTTCTTCAATACACGGAAATGTGAATACTCTCAGCACGACCGGCTATTTGAATACCTTTTCCATAGAAAAAATGTAAGCGGATGTTTTGGTTTGTCACTTTGGTAGTTTTTGGATGGCTTCGTTTATTCTAACCTACTCGAATTCGTTTTCCTACCGATATGCCGACGGGCTAGCACTTCTGGCCCTTAATCCACGAGACTGCCAGATAGACCCGCCAGCAGTTTGCCTCTGTTTCTGGCATAAAAAGGTATAGTCTTTTCTCGGACTATTGTCGAAGCAACTCCTCTATACATAAATATTCTTATCGACTTTTTAATTAAATAATGAGTCACTTCGACCGCCACACTGCAGCAGCGTTCGGCTTCCAATTTAAAAATGGAATAATTAAAATTTTGTGAGCAAACTTTGCCAATAACAAGCTGTATATTGAATGAGCCAACAAATTTATTGGCAAATTGAATTTTTGTGTCGCTTCAGATCTGTTTGGATCTCGCTGCTTTCCCCGGTGATTGCTGATCAATTAATCATGCGGACGGTATGACTGTTTTTTTTAAACTGAAGTAGCCATGAAGATAAAAACTTAGTAGAACTAGGAACAACTTCATCAGGAAGGATGTTCTATAACCTCGACAGTTTAAATATAAAGATACGATACCGAATTGCTCTCGGTGTACAAAGTTTGAATTATTGAGACTGCTGCTGTCATAATGCCTACTTAGGCCCGTATTGTCAGTCGTCCCTAGGGTGCGTTAATGGCCTCCTTGATTGTCATACTCCTTTCTCTCCTTCAAAAATTTCTAGATTACACTTGTCCCGTATCAGCGCCAGCGCTCTCCTATTGTGAAGATATGTTTTCTTTTTAAATTGTAGGAAATTTCAGGCTGACAAAACATGATATAACTCAAAAGCAAGCATAATTTGATGCAAATAGATGTTTGTGACATAACCTCAAAATAGAGCGCTGACACGGAGAAGTAGAAAACTATGACAGTCAAGGAGACCATAAACGCGCACTACAATTGTAGGGACGACTGACGATACGGGCCTTAGAGCTAGGATAAAGTGCCCCAAAACAAAACTTGCAAGTATTTTATCAGGATTTCATACCTATGTTACGATGAAAATGGCTATACAGGGTGTTCTGTACTTATTAATACAAAGTGGATGGTAGGTAGTATGGGCCCAAGCATTTTCGTGTCCAAAAATAAAGAAAGTTCTAAATCCAGTTTCTACGAATACGCCACATATGCCACATATTTGTTGTCACATATCTGAGGCACTACTGAAGCGATTGTGTTGAAATTCTGCAAGAAAACAAAGCTAAAGTTTGGCAAACGGATCTGCAACAGCGAAAGGAATGCGACCGAAAATATTCGATATTGCCAAATTTAACTACAAAAAAGCAATAATGAAGTAATTTCAATGATTTGAAAATCGATTTTTCACAATTCCAAAAAATAATAATTCAAAATACTGAGTATTTTTATGGGTTGATAGCTCTATTTGTATTTAATAACTATTTTTTACTACTGAATCGTATTATAAGTAAACATTTTCCCAAAGATCTTATCGACATCGGTTGAGCTGGCAACAACCACCCGAAAGTTATATTGGACACCGCCTGAACGAATCTGATTGGCGGATATCCTCACATGTTTTGTCGCCATGAGAAAATTCGACTCCCTATTGGGTAGCGTCCCAGACAATTTTTTGCTCGTTTCTTAGAATATCCATACTATTGAAAAGTCCAGTGGCGTAGGTTTTATCTCCGTTGAATGTCGCGTATGAGTTTTACAACTATTATTGTTAACTATTTACTGTTCTATTAAGTTTGTATGTTTAGTACTGTGTGATTTTGAATAGTTTAGTAACACTGTTATTTGTTATTGTTATTAGTTTTAGTATTATTTTTTTAAAATGAACCAATTTACTCGCGGAAAGACGGTTCATAGCCAAACAAGAGAAGTGATTGCGAATGTTTATAGGTTAGTAATAATAATATGCAATAATTGTAATTTTTGACGACTGAGTCTGAATATAAATAAAAAACAAGGAAATGCTAAGCTAACATTCTGATGATTATTTATAGGGTTTGCGATGAGGAAGCGGCAAACAATTCCCTCAAGTTGCTGCTTAAACGTAAGCTTGATAGGGTGACCCTTTATACCGGAGTCGGAGTATCTTCTGTTAGGAAAATTCATAACGAAGATAAAGAAAGACTAGAAAAAAACCCCAATAAAATGTTATCCAGCCCCGGGAAAAAAAGACCGCGTCAGTCTCTTGTTGAGAAAGATGAAGATTTTGATTTTCAGATTATTAGACATTTGATAAACAGATTTTATCTTGAATATAAAGTTGTCCCGAAAACTAGGAAGTTATTACAAAAGTTGCGAGAAGACTCAAATTTCCCCTATTCTAGGGAAACACTCAGGAGTTTATTAAAATCAAATGGTTTTTTTGGCGCAAATGTCAAAATAAAAGAAAAGTTTTGATGGAGAGGCCTAATGTATTGCAATGGAGGTACAAATACATCCGTGAAATACGTAGATATCGTGAAGAAGGGCGCAATATTGTTTATTTGGACGAAACCTGGGTGGACAATGACTTGACTTTCAAAAAATGATGGCAGAGCGAAACTGTTTCTGGTGTAATAAGCAGTATAGGTTCTACAGCTAAGCAAAAATGCTATATATATATATATATATGTTAAATTTAACTCTGATTTGTAACATATTATATAATCGTCTTGTATATTTTAGGTCGACTCATTATAGTGCATGCAGGTTCAGAAAATGGATTTGTTGACAATGCCTGTTTGATATTTAAGGCGGGATTAGCTACCGGCGATTACCACGGTGAGATGAATCGGGAAAATTTCACACCCTGGCTCACCGAAAAACTCCTCCCGAATATACCTGCCAATTCGGTTATAGTATTTGACAATGTTCCATATCATTCCGTCCAGGAAGATAAAACCCCGACAAAATCATCTTCGAAAAAAGATATAATGGCCTGGTTGACAAAGAAAGGTACTTATGACTCAAAACATGCATGTACATATCAAACTATACAATAAAATATTTTATAGGCATAAATCATGAGGCAACTGCCAGAAAATTTGACTTGTTCGATCTGGTCTTACTTCATAAGCCCCCTGACAACCAAAAAAATTATGTAGTTGATCGGATCATAAGTTCACATGGACATACTCCTCTAAGAACACCTCCTTATTTATGCGAGCTAAACCCAATAGAATTAGCTTGGGCAAAGCTTAAATTTCATATAAGAAGCCGCAATACCACTGGAAACTTCAGTTTAACCGCACTGAAAGAAGTTACACAGGAAGCGATGTCCTTAATATCCATTAATGATTGGCAGAAATTTTGTCAACATGTTAGGGACATTGAAGATAAATTTTGGGAAAATGATCAATTTATGGAGGAAATGGAAATAGTTATAATAACTATTGGGCAAGATGATGACAGCGAAACTGATGACGACAGTGACGATGATGATAATGATAAAGTTGACGAACACCAATGCTAATTCAATATATGAAATGTAATTTTGAAATGCTGTATAATGTAAGTATTATTTATTACAGAGGTTATAAGTTAAACGGATATGAAATATGTTTAAAGTTCTTTGTTTTTAGTTAAGCAACACCGATGCTCTAGAAATATCCACATCAACAGTCCAAAATTGCAACAATAAGAATCCAGAAAGATGCGGATTATAAAATAAAAATTAATTCTGGTCATGTTTCGGCTTGTGGCACTTTTTAAAGTGAATGAGCATATTATAAGATCACGGATGTATAATATATATATATATATATATATATATATTCTCAAGGTAAAAAACCAAGTATCTATTTGTATTTGAAAAATATATTTTATTTACGGCTTTGACAAAAACGCTAGCTTGATTTTCAAATTAGGTTTTAAATCGCGCAGTTATCATGATTTTTTGAATTGTGGCAATTTTGGGAAGTGAGTAGATATTTTTCCGTTTGTTGAAGTGTAAAAACAAACTCGAGTGTTTTTTTACATGGTGTAGAATGTAGAGAACAGCTATTTTTGAGTTTACCCGAGACTCTATTTATTATTATGGACAATGCTCCATATTATTGTGGGCTTCCCAAATTTAAAGTGAAACATAAACGTATAGATTACTAAATTTAAACCAATTATGAAATAATCCCAAACTTTTATAAAATACCGCACGCCGCTGGCATTTTATGAATGAAACCAGCCATGTTTTGCTTTCCCCTCACCGATACCCCGATGTCGCAGATCCGTTTGCCAAACTATACCTAGGAGTAATGTAGAAAAAGCCGGACACGATTTCTTTGCTTTTTCGTTTTCCAAGCTGAATTTTGAAATATTTGACTATGTACAAAAAACACGGAATGGTGCTAATTAACTAGCAAAGCAGATTGTACCTCTTTTAGTTTTATAGTTAATTTTTTTATCCACCAAAGAATCATATTTCTAGAAGTTTGTGTGACCCAAAACTCAAAATTTCGATGGTTATCAACTTGATTTCATCAACATTTTACAGACAATGATGATCTAACGAACGGTGTTTTGAAATTTCACAATTTTGGGTGAAATTTAGTTTTTCTTATTTCCCTGTGTTTTATCAAATGCAACGCCTGTTATACTCTGAATTGATTATTATTCCTAAAAATGAAGAGCAATGCATCATAATAGGAGATATTATTAATATTGATATTATTAGATAGGATTTTGTGAATACAAAACTGATAAAGAAAATTCATTTTGAAACTTGTTAGTATTAGGGCCAATGTCACCAACAACAGTCCGTTATTCTCCACCTATGGGGTAAGAGACCGTCAAATACAACGAATGTGCGTCAAGTTCCAATCAACAAATTTTAGCAACCAATAGCACTGGAATGATGAAAACAAAATACTGTCAAAGTATGAGATGACAGCTTGTCATTGAAACATCAACAGCTTGTTGAATATTAAGAAATTACATATAATTCAGTAAAAATTTAAATAAATGTTGGATTTTTGAATAAAATTCATGTTTTAATTACTATTGTTGATTTTCTATTCATGTTTATATTATTTTCTTCAATTGATATGCGATACTGGGTGTTTTTTCCTATAAACCTCTTGCAGATAGCCATTAAGCACCTACTTGAAGACAGGCTCTACCAAAAGATATTGCTCGTTTCCAAACATTCATTTATTTACTTGCCGTTCATCAGAACCATTATGGCACCTTAGATTGATATTCACACAAAACCATTCAGGTTTTTTGATATCCATACATCCATAAAGTTGAATATTTTTCGTTGTTCAGGAACTGAACAAACATCCACACTATATTCACAGCGATTAAGAAATTCCCAAATATATGCCTTAAAGCTACCAGCAAACCTAAAACCTGCAAAAAACTACAAATTTGCCATATTTTTCTTTTTTCACGAGTACACATTCTCGGTTATATTTATATTAGACATTATTTGAATACAGCTTATTATTGCATTTCAAGGAGTGACACATGTGTGGGATCTGTCAACTCTTGGTACCAGTCACAAAACATATACTCTGAAGGTTTAATTCCATGCTATTCAATGACAACACTGACTTGTGTGGTTGTCAGCAGCCATTTTGTGAGGGTGCGACAGGGTTGCCAGATTGTGCATTAATATCACGTTTCATCTTCCTGGTCCCAGTGGAGTAAGTTCGGCCAACTGTTGAAAGATACTCTACTATGCTTTATAACAAAATCATTGCACAGCACTTGAAAAAATGCAAATGAAAATTCCGTCGGTAACTTGGGTTATACATCTTGACAGTAGGGATGTTCGATACGATCCTGTATTTAGAAGTATCAACACATTTCACGAGTATCGTCATCTTTCGATCCGGACTGTGTCAGCAAGAGTGACTGCCATTTGGCTGCGACATTACCCTGCCAAATCAGACATATCTTTCACCATTTTCAAAGAAATTGTACAAAATCACTTCATACGTTTTACCAGAGATGCTCAAATCATCAGTAGTTGCCGTGATATTCATCCCGACCACTGCATCCCCACGGCTAGGCGACCTGTATGTTAAGTTCGTATCGATAGGGCAGGGTTATGTTATAAATCATATGTCACAGTTTTTTTTGTGCACTGATTGCAACGGTTAGATGATACTAAAAATATTTTCATAAATAGGAGATCTCTCCCAATCCGGAAATTTACATGAAAAATCCTCTGTATGTAGGTATATAAGAGCTTTCTTATATTTGTTCATCAATTGGATGATACAACACATCTGCTAAAAATGATCATAATCAGGATAGTAAACTATGACGAAGGTCCACTGTATGTAAGAATTTTCAGATACTTCATTTGCAATTTGACAACAGACCATGACGGGGTTCACATTTTTCAAATATTCTTCAAGAAGTGTTATCAGTCTAGCTCCAACTATCATAAGTACTATGTTTGTATTCCTACTTTAAATTCAAAAGCGGCAAACGTAAAAGATTCATGTCGCACCCTTCACCACGGGACGTGATCGTCGTTAGACTTGGTTACCCTGCGAGTGACAGATAGATAACCCCACCAGTGAATAAACATTCTTACACATATTATCTGTGTTTTAGGATGGAGAGGACAATGTTTTTATTGCTTTGAAAACATTCATTAACCCGTAAATTAATAAATGATTACTATTAAGATGTAAAGGAAGATGAGGAATTGGATTGAATTGGTATTTTATATTCTATTTTCTTGCAAAATACAGACAAATCCATATTATTCAACAGGTATGTAATGATAACAGTATATTGAACTTAAATTCTAGATTGCCATGCATTAACATACGTCCAAATCTGCTGCCAAATTTAACAGCTAGAAAATCGACCTATTGTTTGCCGCATTCCCATTGGCTTTTGGGGATAACTGATTGTTAAATGTAAATTTATAGCACAAATCAAAATACATGAAAGATGACCTGTTTTCTCTGTACAAAAGCATCATGTTGGAAGGAAGAAGTGGTCTTGCTTATAATACAGTCGAATTTTCACGATTTTCTTCAATATTTTAATAGAAATCACTGATATTCTGAGACCTTTGACAGCTTCTGTCAAATTGCATTTCGATAAGGTATTTTCCCATTGGTCCATAATATTAATGTTGGTGAAATCGGCCCTTAAATCTGGTATATGCAACAAATAACTATTTGATAATTGCCTATCCAGAAATTCTCTTTTTTCGAACAACTGAGGTTTAAAGATGTCAATGCATGACATAACAAACATTTTTGGAACCAGAATTAAAAACCGTTTTCACCTGTGCAAACATCTAACGCGGCGTCTATAATAAAAAATAAAGTTGATGCTAGAGGACAAGAGATGAAACGTCAACTTGAAATTCCAATTATGCCATCTTGTTAATGTGCAATTTATTTTGAAACCACACTGCAAATAAACACCTGAAATAACTAAAACGGCTTTAGGAAATTTCGGATTTTTCTATATCTCTCCAGAAGTAATTTAGATTTTAAAACTTTGTTGGCTAAATATAAAATTTTGCCCCTATTACCGTTTCCTAGATCCCAGTGGCGAGGGTCGAATTTAAAACACCAAATGTATGATGATCCATTAATATGGCTCAAGCAACGACAGTGCATATAGTGTAAGTACATGTATACTTAGTGACTCTTTCCGCAATGTCGAATTGAAGAAGATCCACAACAAATACAACTGTGTGCTACTAACATACTCGTATTTGGTCTTTATCATATCAATCATCAGTCATCTTCTGGAATGGGATCCTGGCAGCAGCCTACCAACAAATTTTACTCACGATTGATCCCGAATTCGTATATGTCAGAGAGAGAAACGCTTCTCATGGACTCCCTGCAGTGTGTTTTTGGAAGCTTCCGATGGAGATTAGACTCAGGCAGGCGAAAAAGCTTCTTTCAGATGTCAATACGGATGGATTCTTTCTTGGACGTGCCTGATGTGGATATAATAAGGTGGACATATATATTTGAAACCAGACAGGCGAACTGGTATTGGTACTTTGGCTACTCACGACAAGCAATTATATGAATTAAATTTGTATTTAGACCTTCACAAGTTTGAACCAGTTAACCCTAAGTAATTAAACTCAAATTTTGTAAGCACGTTAGGTTTGCATGACTATACAAAATGAGTTAACTGCCGCCCTATTGAATCTGCAAAATGGCAATTCGTCATTTCCATTGATACCGCTATGATATAGATATCAAGTGGTTGATGCATTTTTAAAAACAAGCTTTTATTTAGCTGTTCAAAAAATGATACAAAAAGTTTAGAAGTAATTTTTCGGACTGGGTATATTGAAACAAAAATAAAGCTTCTTCATCTCAAGTTTTCAAATAAATGAGTGCTACGTTTTCACAGCAGGATCGAAAAATGGTGTTTACACGTGTAACGCTTCCTTTCCGCAAAAAGTCCAGAAAAGATGGAATGCAATGAAGATTCCAAATTTTCTGCACAATCACAGAAAGGGGGTTACAATTAGCTTCCGGTAGCTCAGTCGGTGGCATGAAAACATCTACAGGCGTGTAGCTGTGTGTCGACCATGGCATGGCTAGAGGATAGAAGAACAAACAGAACACAAAAATTTAACAGATTTTATTTAACAAAAAAAAAGGCATTTTCATTACATTACAATTTTACAAAAATAACAAAATAAGTTTTACATCTTTGGCGCTGCTATAACGCTATCGACTTATCTTTCGCTGGTCCATTTTTACTCGACTGAAGCCAGGATGGCCAGGGGCTTGAAGGGGAGGTCCCAGTTATGAGGGGTGACCTCCATATAGTGGCTTCACAACCAGTTGTAGGCGAAGTTAAAGGCGATGGCGCTGCCAAGGTACATGCATGGATGAAAATATTGGCCAAGGCTAGGCAAAGTGAAAGGGAAAGAGAAAGGGGGTGGCCCCAATCATTTTTGTCCTATACGGACACACATTCTAGAAAATTCTAGCACATGGTGCTATATAACCTTGTGCTACTGAGAAGAAATTTCTAGCCGTTGTTCGATCGGCGGCTCAAGTGAAAAGGAAGCGCGAGGAAGATCGCAGATCAGGAACTCCGCATCAAGCGCTCCAAGCGGAAAATTTTCCAAGCAAAAAAGCTAGAGATGGGATTAATGAAATGATAATCGAGAAGTGATTTAATAAATACGATCGGACGGTGAAACCGTTACACTCGCCCTAACTTAACCAAAAAAAAAAATCGAAGAAGCATTTAAGAATTTTTTTTTTTTTAGGAAATTGAAAGTTATCACGGAAGGACAAATGTACAACCATTCGACCAGATAACAAGTAGTAAAAGTAAGGTAGAAACAAAAATGTTAGAAGAGAATTGGAAGAAAAAGGGATAGCCTCAAGTCTACCAAACAAGAGGGATGGTTATAGCACCAACTCGCTGAAAAGTACAGTGAAGTTGCACTTAAAAAAAACTATCATCATATGATGAAAAACCCAAAACATAAAACATCGTCATACCTAAGACGAGAAAAATAATAAACCAAAAGTTTCAGCAGTAGTCCAAGCACGAATCACAATGGCATCCAAAATGCACGACTGACTACTAAAAACTTCAAAACTAAGTAAGTACCTAAACCATAAGAGGTACTAAAAAAAATAATAATCTTTCTCAAAACAATTGCCAGATTATCTCGCAATACTCCAAACCCAAAAAGATTATGATCTACAGTGATATTTTAAACCAATATCCAATATAAAAAAACTGTGCATTACTATTTTCAAAATATGAAAATCAAAAGAAATTAACAAATTCTATTAAGAATTCCAGTTATATAACAAAACAATTTACAAGTACTAAACCAATGAAAACTTGATCAATAAGGTATTTTAATCAAAAAAAGATGTTAACTAAGTGCAGTTCTGATTCCACAAAAAAATTGTCGGGCGCCAGCAGTCTGTAAGACTACAAAATAATTCAAAATATTTTCAGAGAATTAAAGTATATAAGGGACATTCATGAAATATTGAAGTAAGATTTTCAAAGTCAAAATATAGCTTAAGTTCAATCAATGAACTAAAATTCAAGAGTAAGTTCAATCAAAATTTTCGGGTCATGTGACAACATAAGAACCAGACCAAAAAAAAAAATTTGAAGTACAATATAGAAAAGAGCAAAATAAATTTCCAAAAAAACTAAGTGCAACACAAGTGCAACTGTAAATCTAATAGTGTTAAAATCATAAAGTGAAAGGAAATATTAAAGCTATATGAGCATGATTTTATAAAGGGTTCTCAAAAAAAAATTTAAAAGTAAGCAAAATATTAAAAGTTTCATGAGTAATAAATGAGAAACGAAGTGAGCATATGTAAAATGCAAAATAGCGAAACGAAAATCACAAGATATTTTATTAAATCATGATACATGAGAGTAATGCCGCAAGCAAAAATTGTATGCAAAAGACTACGATATATGTAGGTGTAAAATTGGAGTTATAAAAAAAAACAATCTAGTGAACAAGAAATAGAAATAAATATGATAGGTAAGAATTCGAATTTTGATTTAAAGCAAAAATATGAGAGGAAGACAACTTTCTAGGGTCACCATAGGTGCATTCCAAAGCCCTAGACAAGAATGTCTATAGTCTATGGAATATTCTCATGTAGATCACTGATATCATCAGCGCACTTCAAAGTCTACACTGAGAATAACCATAACATTGTAAAATGAAAGTTAAGTTCAAATATGAAATATTACAAGACTAGAAAAACTATAATAATTTACCTGTGTAAAGTATGAAAAGAGAATTACTATACTGAATCTATAAGAATTGGCGATTACTTCAAGTCAAGACAGAAATTGAAAGAAATAAGAAGCCGGTAAAAAGATTATGAGAGCAGACTATCAAAACAAATGCAATAATGCAAAAGCAAAATCACCAGATACTTCAAAATCTATAGCGAAACATGAAAGCAATGTCGCAACCAAGCTCAAGACTTAGCAATACGCACAAATGTGCACAAAGGCTGAAAGCATATATGAAAAATCTCAAGAAGGAATTGACAATTACTTCAAATCAAATTGAACTGATTGAATTGAACTGAGACATAAATAACTATATCAAAAGTGAGTTTTACTTATACGCCAGAGGTTTCAAGAGTTTATCAATATGCACAGATTTGCAACTAGGCGGAAAGCATATATGACAAGTCTCAAGAAGAAAATAAAATGCATATGAAGAAAACACTTTCAATTAAAGAAACTGTGGATAGTACAAGACCCTCAAGGCATACATCGCAACGAATCTATGTAACTATCCAGACTACAAAATACTGTCAAAGTTCAAAACCACTCAAAAATATGTAAACAAACATCAAAAGTTTGAACCAAAAATCAATGTAAGTCTGTGCTCTCGAAGAAAGTTATAATGAATTCAAAAAGAGGATACTATCAAAAACTTCAAAAGTAATAGACTTCAAAAATAGAAGTACGTAAGTATGTGAAGGAAATTCAGAAAATATACGCATAAAAACATTATAAAATATTATACACAGTATTTGTCACATGATTTAGATCGGGAATGCAATTTGAATTTTGAGTACACTCAGAAAAATGAAATATTCAAAAGATGAAGTATACACATTAAATTGGAATCAGAAAAATAATGATTACTTGTAAATTTTGTACATGGTGGACTGACGTAATGGTTCAAAAGGTTGAAAGAACAACGATGACTAATGTCCAAAGTAAACATTCACCTGCCTTTTACAGGAAATTAGCTTAACAATTATCAAAGGAAATTCTTGTCCGTTCGCATCTGTACTTGGAAATAAATATAGGAAAACCTACTCGCTCCAATGTACAGATCGAAAAACTCGCCCCCTTCGATTGAGCGGAAATATGAGTACTGGACTGGCTATAATATTTCAAAAGGTTGAAGGATCAACGATGTTAAATGTCCAAAGTAAACAATCAGCTGGCTCTTACAGCAAATAAGTTTAATCATTATCAAAGGAAATTCTTCTCCGTTCGCATCTGTACTAGGAAATAAATACAGGAAAACCTACTCGCTCCAATGTACAGATCGAAAAACTCGCCCCCTTCGATTGAGCGGAAATATGAGTATTGGACTGATTGTAATATTTCAAAAGGTTGAAGGATCAACGATGTTAAATGTCCAAAGTAAACATTCAGCTGCCTCTTACAGCAAATAAGTTTATTCATTATCAAAGGAAATTCTTCTCCGTTCGCATCTGTACTAGGAAATAAATATAGGAAAACCTACTCGCTCCAACGTACAGATCGAAAAACTCGCCCCCTTCGATTGAGCGGAAATATAAAAGGATCCAAAACACTATAAAAAACTAACAATACAAACAAACAGTTTCAATACAAAAACAGGAGCAGCCGAATCTTAAAAAAATTATTTTATATCTGACATACATTAAAAAAGTACAGAGACGTTCAAGTCCTGTTCATCCAATGGAAAATCAGACACTAATGTTCTAGTTTCCCTCAAAGAATATGCCAGATAAAACTATAAAACATTAAAATTATGAAAACTTATGCTCCAAACAAGAGACAAAATTACTACAATAGTTACTGAGGAACGTATACTATATTTCAACAACAAGTTGACATTGAATTACCATAAATGAGTATGTGTGTCTTTGTATAGGTAAAAATGATTTAGGAGTCACCCCCTCATTGAAAAGTAGCAAAAATATAGTCAAGAAAAACATCATTTGTTTCTTGAAAAAAAAGAAAGGTAAGTATCAAAGTACTATGTCCAAGTGTCAATACTTGAAAAAAAGTAAACCGCCAAAATATACGAAAAATTATGAATATCAATTTCATACAATTCAGAAAAATGGATAAATCGCAAATGATTTACTCCAGATAACTCTAGTCAGTAGATTATTGCCATCAGAATGAAAACAAATGATCAAAAGTTCAAGTACAGTCAAAAATTCAAAAAGTAAATACATTTGGGGAAGGCAAAAATAATTTTGAAAGTAAATTTCCTACGTACCAAACATCATGAGAGCTATATCAGTACACCAGAGATCCAACAATTAGGCTATATATGCGTACATGAAAAGTCTCAAGAAATCAAAAAAACTGCACATGAAGAAATACTTTCAAAAACTAAGAGGTTAGTGATCAAAAATGAAAAGCATATAAGAATATGTAAACTATCAACAACAATAGTCACAACCTCAATCAAAAGTTTGATGATATTCGACAAAAATGCTGGGAAACCTAAAGTCCCCAGACTATCAATATTCAACAACAAAAAAATATCAAAATATCATCAATCTCAAAAGTACAATGAGAAAAAAGTTATAACTGTCCCCAGCAGTAAATAAAAACTGTAGTAGTATGTGAGAAAAAAAAAATTCTGGCAATGACCTCGCTGACTACTAAACAAGACAATTTAAAAGTTAATAGTATGCCTATGAAATAAACAGGTGGAAAAATTTTAATCTTTTGATAAAAATTTTAAACATTAAGCAAAAAGTAAGGATGATTAAGGAATTAGAAATTTGAGTACCAAAAGCAATTAAAAATAGAAATGCTGCCAAAGATTGTAAAGAATTTTGAAAACTATGTTCTGTCTGCCAATCTTCCACTAGCAAACCACTTGTCGACAAAGCCAAACACCTATCGAGGCCTCACGTTGCGGGTGCCAATTTATGTAACGCTTCCTTTCCGCAAAAAGTCCAGAAAAGATGGAATGCAATGAAGATTCCAACTTTTCTGCACAATCACAGAAAGGGGGTTACAATTAGCTTCCGGTAGCTCAGTCGGTGGCATGAAAACATCTACAGGCGTGTAGCTGTGTGTCGACCATGGCATGGCTAGAGGATAGAAGAACAAACAGAACACAAAAATTTAACAGATTTTATTTAACAAAAAAAAAGGCATTTTCATTACATTACAATTTTACAAAAATAACAAAATAAGTTTTACATCTTTGGCGCTGCTATAACGCTATCGACTTATCTTTCGCTGGTCCATTTTTACTCGACTGAAGCCAGGATGGCCAGGGGCTTGAAGGGGAGGTCCCAGTTATGAGGGGTGACCTCCATATAGTGGCTTCACAACCAGTTGTAGGCGAAGTTAAAGGCGATGGCGCTGCCAAGGTACATGCATGGGTGAAAATATTGGCCAAGGCTAGACAAAGTGAAAGGGAAAGAGAAAGGGGGTGGCCCCAATCATTTTTGTCCTATACGGACACACATTCTAGAAAATTCTAGCACATGGTGCTATATAACCTTGTGCTACTGAGAAGAAATTTCTAGCCGTTGTTCGATCGGCGGCTCAAGTGAAAAGGAAGCGCGAGGAAGATCGCAGATCAGGAACTCCGCATCAAGCGCTCCAAGCGGAAAATTTTCCAAGCAAAAAAGCTAGAGATGGGATTAATGAAATGATAATCGAGAAGTGATTTAATAAATACGATCGGACGGTGAAACCGTTACACACGCTTTTATTTAAAAACTAAAGACGGAACTTCACTACCCCACTTCCATTTGGTCATATTATTTTCAAATTTTTGATTAATTTTGACTAAAGTCAAGTTCACTATTTCCAACAATCGTTCACAGAAAGTGATCTGAATCATTATTTTTCTCGTTAGACAATATACGACGAATATCATTTTTTGAAAAATATTGCAACTTGAAAAATAGTATTTTTGTGATCCAGTAAATTTATTTTTATATTTTCGGTTCATTTTTTGAACAGCTAAATAAAATCTTGTTTTTAAAAATGTATTTTTGTATTTTATTGATTTTTATTTGATTTGGTAAATTTGTATGCTGAACAGTATGCCGCGCCTCCACCATTAATTGAAGTCTAGTTCACTGATATTTCCAAAAGCTGCGTTTACAGAAAGGGAACCTAAATCATTATTTTTCTCCTTAGACAATAGACGATTAATATAATTTTTCGAAAAATATTGCGACTTGAAAACAGTCTTTTTGCGCTTCAGGAATGATATTTTTAAGTTTCTGATTCATTTTTTTGAACAGCTAAATAAAAATTTGTTTTTAAAAATGTATTCTGTCATTATTAGGTTGGTTTCACGATGGCCTAACAACCCAAAAACCAACCAAATAATATTGGATGATGGTCGCATTTCAATGTATTTCATGCACTTCTAGTATAGGTGAACGTGCCTGCTGATTGTTGTGTAGCACATCCACCACTAATTGAAGTCAAATTCAATATTACCAAAAACTGTTTACAGAAAGCGATCTAAATCATTATTTTTCTACTTAGACAATAGGCAATGAATATCATTTTTGGAAAAATATTACGGCTAGAAAAATATTTTTTTGCCCTTCATATCGTTTACGTCACTATTGACATAATTCACATTTTGTCTCCCATGTCTCTGTGTTATCTTAGTAACCACTAAGCTGATTTTTACATAACCCAGTATGGATATAGGTTTTGAATCATGTGGCTAGCAAACTTTATATTAGAGAACTTGCATATAGCTAGCTCTAATTGTGATATTGAAATTCTAATTATGCCATCTTGTATAAGAGAAGAAGTGGCAATGTTAATGTGCAATTTATTGTGATAAATTACGCTTTGAAAGATGGTTCAAGGCCGCCAGGCGAAAATTTTTAAAATAAGTGCAAGCCGAAAGCCATGCCTCGTTCGTCGATATTTTTTCAGGTCCTGACAATTTTTGGACAATGTAAAACATTTTCTGGAGGTCTCAGACATCTTTTTAAACATTTTAAGAGGATTAATAAATAGAACTAGTAAACTCTCCGTGACTATTCAGATATGAGACAAAATAATTATGTAAAGTATGTGGTTCTGTAGTTCTGCTGCTTACACCGTGAACTATGAGTCCCTATGCGGAATATAGATTCTTGGCTACCTTCGATGTAAACATAGCCAATGTGAACGTATTTTAGGTGGCGTGAGTCTTTGGCAACCCTTCAAACTTCTTTCAGTATGGTTTACTTCCAGCTGTCGAAGCTGTATAGGTGTCGTCGTTGAATCAAACGGTTCCCGTAATATCACCCCACGGCTTGCCCTACTTAGTTTATTTTACTTTCAATTGCTCCCAAAATAATAGTCTTCTACATACTCAAACATTTCCACCCACATTTAATAAGAAGCCGCTGAATTAATTGAAGCTTTAGGTCTCTTACTAGCAATGCATGAAATATGGGAAATAACATTTCACAGCTTTGCACCGTCGCAAATAAATCTCTTGGAGATCCTTAATATTTTATTATCGCCGTTAAAAACAGATTTAAATTCTATTTCCCCACTCACCGATGCTGTCGTAAATCACCAAGAAACTACTGAGGAGCAAATGGTGGATGAGTTGTGGAATTTGTGCTGCGAATTCCCACAGAGTGCCTTTTCAGATATCCCATACACCACTCCGATGTAATCTTCAATGGAATCTTTATATAAAAATAAGCACGACCTATTACCAGAATTGACCACTGCGATAGTGTAAAACAGCTATCGGTTGAAACTTTCAAGGTCCCCGTTGGTGTTTGATAGCCCAGTCACCTCTGTGACCGCTAGAAGCTGACGATTTTAGCCGTATATTGGAGAGGTCTACTCGCGAATTAACATCTAAGTTTATATGCTTTTGTTCGTTGTTCCAGAGAGCAAGCCTGGACCATGGTGATGAATTGCCAAGAAGCACGAAACAGCTGTCAGTGACTGGCTGTCTTTGGTCTGACAAACGAATGCAGCACGTTTATTCAACATGCTGTTTAGCATTGCCACTGGATAACCAAGCCAAGCGAAACACTCGAGAAACCACCATTTAGAGAAGTCATTTTCATTGAGCTGTCGGCAATACCAAGGACTGACACGATGCGAAGGTTGAGCTCAGGTTAATCTTTCTATATACTGGTCCAGCAGATCGGATGGTTTTTTTCAGCCGTTCGTATTGCAAAAAGTACTTGTTCATATAAGCAGATTTATCTTACAATAACTGGAGGACAGTTTTCTTTATTTAGTGACATTGTAACTGGTAGCTATTGAATCAAATATTTTATAATGAGAGCATCAGTGTTTCATTGCTATTATATGTATTTTTTCTCAGTCTTGCAAGTACAAGTAGTTCATTACTGTTACTTTTGCTCGATCTCGGCATTCCTTCCAAATTTTGTTGGACGGTATAGTTTTACAATGTTTGACTTACAAACTCCAAAAATTCAAAGGGGTGGTCACCATCGACTCTTTCCTTTGCTAACTTTTATAAAGAATGATCGCTCATTGCGGTTCATAAAGAAATTAAAACAATCCTAAAAGGATAATAAAAAATGTAGATTGTCTACAAACTTCTATTTAGAAACATTAATCTTTTAACTGAATCAGCTTCTAGTCTATTTCTCACTGATTGCAGATGGCATATACAAACGTTTTGTAATCATCTCAGTTAATCTGGAATAGATTTTGCTCGTTCCTGGCATCACTTCAGGGGTAGAAGCTATTCATAAAATATGTATCTTGTTCGATAATCCCTGGTGCGACTGTACAAACAAAAATGTTGGCATAGGCAACCAAGAGATGTTCATATAACTGATGGCCTGTTTTCGTTGGACGTTATTGCCGCTCAAAATGTTAGCGATGGCCTACAAGGCGCTGATGCCAAATGTACTCCGAAATGATTGAAAGTCTGATCCTGATATTCGACTGGTTTCCTTCATCATGAACAAAGAATCTGTAATTACAATTCGTGGGGACATCATTGTTCAGCAGGACCAACCTTTTTTTCGTAGCGTAGTAGACGCCAAAATTAAAGCAAATTAACACGGCTTTACCCAACAATTATAATGAAACAAACGTAAAATGCATACCTTATATAATAATATGAAAATAAATAGTAAACATCAATACACCGAAACTTATCTATGTAAGTAAACAAACTGTCATGATTGAGTGATAATAGTGGTAGTGATAAATCAGATCATTCGGGGAAGATAAAAACAGCAGAACGCTAAGAAGGAGAATGATTCTCCCAAAAGCGAACGTCTGGCAACCCTGATCAGAGGAACTATTATTTATCAAAAATCTTGGGAGATGGTGAAGTGTATCTCACATTATTTTAGATTGTTAAAAAACGTGTAAGTCTCAAGTCTCATAGCTACTATGTCCATCTCAATGAAAAACTGAATAACGAAAAATATCAACAATACGAGGTGTTCCGAAGCGGTTACCCACTACTAACCGCCCAACTAACAATTATCACTCCTATTAGAGTTGCAAGAATGATTATACAGTATTCCTTAGAAAGCATTGTATACTGTAAGAACATTGGCAAAACCCTCTTAGAACAGCTATACAAGCGGAATGGGCACACCTAATAGGACACTTCAGTCATTTAAGATGTTGTTTAAGGGCTGCAGGTAACAGTTATACAACAAAAATGTAAGCCTCTTGCAGCCGCTATAGGACATTTGCGTCAGTGCAAGATTCAGCTTTTGTCAACTGTACAACTATTCTGTTACGTGATTCTACTTTATTGCAACCAAACTATTTCTTATGTATTGTATAGACGAAGTAAAGAATATATAACTAACACAATACAGTCATCTTGTCTACTTACATATCGGCCATTGTGAATTTCATACACAGGTATATGATAAACTTCTACACTTTGATATATGGCTATTGAATTACTTGCGCAGCAAATTTTATTGTGATTATCGTGCAAAGTAGTTACGCAATTTCTACGGGCTTCGTAATTGATTCATATTTTGATAATGATCAAAAGTATGTCTAGATTTTTAAGATGGAAAACTGAACATATCTGCGTTAAATCTTCCATAAATCCTATATTTAGACACAATTACACTAATGTTTATCACTTTATATCTGTAATTTCGAACTGAAACATAATTATTTAATATCAAATAGTGGAATACATGTTTGCCCAATATGGCGGGTGGTTGTGTATAATCATGGCATCGCCCGTCTTTAGCTTATTAGAATATTTTGGTGTTGCCTGCAGGTGTTATACAACAATTTGATAAATGTCAGAGATGAAATACCGACAGAGTCGAATGATTTACTTAGAGTTTGTGCCAGATCTATATCTTCTGTTTGAACAGTTAATAAAACCTTTTTAACCAATATCCATGTGTTATTTGTCTTAAAACATTGGTTATGGCATTTTAACTAAAATATGACAGCAGAAAGTTAGGTTATAGTGAAGTTGTACACCAACATATTTAGCATATGTACCGCCTTTAACAGTTACTAAACAACAGTTGTATAAGTGCTTCCGTTGGGAGCAATTTGTTGGCTAAAGTAGTAAATTTGCACAGCAAAACAACAAGGCTCGGGTTTGTTTTATAAACGTTACCATGGATGCCACAACACAACCATTTTGACTAACCTGCAAATATGCCGTATAAAATAGTTGTATAAACGTTCATGCAACAGTAAAAAATTTGTCCTATAAGGTGTTGTGTAACTATGCTATTAAAATATTTTAAACACCTCATTTTAGAGCAAATATGTTGCAGAAAGCAAATTTGCATTCCACGCAACATTAAGCCAGCATTTTGGTGTTCAGGCAATAACAATAGAGAGCTTTTATGGCTGAACGGTTCTTTTACCAAAAGCTTATAGCATTACTTTGCTAGTTGGGCGCGATCCAATTGAAGATTGAGAGGCGTCGGATTCACTGACATTATTCTTGTGTAAAATAGTTCGTTCGCGAACTAAATCGTCTTAGTGGGTGCGACCCAATTCACCGAAATGAACTAGAAAGCACAGTAGACTGGTATGCTACTAGGTTCTGGCAATTTATTCAAAACTACCACAACATCGTATCAATAACACCCAACACCCTAGATATAAATAAAGATCCAGAAAACGATAAGCAAAACACCAACCACTTTGCAGTCGTTTTAAAGTCAACAAGTGATTTCGGAAAACGCTAAGCGTGAGGCAAACGGGGATATCATATTTTTACAGGAAGATCGGAAGCCAGTGGAAGTGACGTCTTATTCACTGAACGTCTTTTAAAATTGTATATTTATGCATGTCATGATGACAAATGCACATTTCATTAATCGTAACTGTAGATGCGGAACTGTAGGGAAATTTTCGATACCTACTGGACAATTTTAACTGAAAATTTCCCGTTGTCCAGGTAACGGGAAATTTTCGCTGAAATTTTGTGATAGCTACACACCTCTTAAGACATTTTTTATACATGATCGAAATATTCGAAATAATTCCTTATAACCGGATTTATATCTTTAGTCCCAATCATATAAATGGTAGATCAACTGTCACCAACTTAGCGATTTTCACTTAATTAGCATCAAATATTTTGTATTGCCAAAGCGAGTTGATAAAGTTGATCACAGGATACATCTTGCCAAATTGAATGTTTGATTTTTCTGACAACTCGATATCTTTATTAAAGTCCTATTTACATAAAGGTCAGCTAATCATATAAAAAAATTTCGTTACACAGCATATTCAGGGGTGCCACAGTGTTCAAATTTGGGACCATTCCTTTCTATTCTCCTTGTTAACGATACATGTAGCAATATTCATTGTGAAACATTGATATTTGCCGATGACTTGAAATTGATCTTTGAAATCAACAGTAGTAATTACAGTATCATTATCTGAGTTGGAAGGTTGGTGTCGGTTGGATAAACTTCAAAATTTCATCCAAATCCAAGCGGTACTTTTCTAGCTATAGGCCAATGATCAGCCGAAAGACAGACCGACGTAAATGAGTGAAATTATGTTTCCTGGGGTACATATAACATTCAAAAAATGCAATATCTCATTTTCGACATTTGTTGTGGTTACAATACTTTCTCGTCCAGTGGCGTAGGTAAAAACTGATAGGAAAACGGCAAGGTACAACAACCTTTCAAATAGCGTGATCGATTGATAGTGCATAAAGCTTAGCATTTCGCAAAATTGCACGCATATCACTTGATAATCACTATTATGGAATGAACGATTTCGTTCACGATATTGATCAAATTCATACGATAAACATACGTGTCCAAACTGATGAATCAAATATGCAGATAAATATATGTATATCGCATTTCATTTATCATCCACATCTTCGGGATGTTGCCATATAGCCTCTACAGTGTAAGATAAAAAAAAGTCAATTTACTATGCGGTGTTGAAGGCCTGCTACTGTTTCTTGAATTTAAACTTCATGCACGTCTATTAACTTTCATCAAAATTCATAGTTATAGTTAAGATAGACTTTATCTATTTAACTTACACCCTGTCAAGAAAAGATCCAAATGATCAATTTATTTCAAAAATAACCTTCATTACGAGGTGTAGCTTTTAACATGTACCATGGAATCGGGCGTTTCATAAGTAGCTCTGTAAATATGCATCAACATCTTAAAATTCCTATTTCGAATGAACTCCATTTTTATTGGATGTTTAATGTACTGTAATTTTCTATTTAAGCAGCCTTTAACGTTCACACGTGTTACAACAAGTCGAACGCTTCAAAGCTGTCAATTTTGATCACCGCATGACAATGTCACTCACTGACCGATCCAATAAAGACAGCAGTAGCAAGATCTAAGTTGTCTTGTTGAATCTCAGCATTAGATACATAAAGCATCTTCGAGAAGTCTAAATTTATTTTAGTAATTTCCATTCCGCAGTATTGGCAAAAGAAAATCCAAATAAGCCAATTTATCTCTTTCCGAACACTTCCCAGTCAATTAAAAAGTTCTAATTCAACTTGGTTTACGGTACCGAGGGCCCGACAAGTTAGTTTGAGTAATCAATAAAATAGTTTCCGTTGTTCTGTCCTTTTTGCTAATAAGAAGACAGTCCATAGAAATGTTGAAACAAAGGATGATAAATTTCTGTCTGCGCGCTTAAAGAACGTCCGATCTACCATTATCAAAAGTTGGAAATTTCTTAAAGTTGCGAGTTCTTCGCAAGGCTGTATGAATCGCCTTGAAAAAGCTTCTGATAGGATTTTTATTTGTGCAAGATAAAAGCGTATTTTGGACTGTTCGCCCGTGGAATATCCAGGAAGTTTGAATAGGAGCGCTTATCCTGGTTAATGATTGGAGTATGGGCAACTGCAACATCGTGATTTTGAAACTAAAAGAATTGGCAAAAAATGTGCACAGTATCGGAGAACCGGGTACAGCCTATACATACAGTGTATGGAAACAGCACCGGAACGGCTCGATAACTCTTACATTTAAGTGACAAGTTCGGATAAAAGTTATAGGATTTACCCTCAACTATCGGTCGTTGACCTTGAGGGTTATTTGAAGGTCAACTTTGAAATTTCAAACATAACTCCCGACTTTTGATTCCAGTAATGAAACGAGCAGAAAATTTTACGTTACATAGCCTATAATGACGCTCACATTTGACCTTTGTACTTCCTCAAGATCAAACTACAACTAACGCTAGGTATCGATAAGTACTCGTATTTTAGGGGGAAATGCTTCAAATAAAAGCTGTAGGATTTTTTCTCTGCTATCAAACCTTGATTTTGACCTTAAAAGACATTTGAAGGTCAACTTCAAAATTGTAAGTGTAAACCCCTATTACTCTCTACATGAGTTTTACTAATACATGAAAGTATCTGTTTTTTAAATTCTTTTAAGCTGTTAATCATTTCGTTATCAGTGAATTGTCTATTATCGTGGAGTAAATGTATTTTAATTTCACTTTTTATTCGAGTTTTAACGAAAGTATGTATGCTTTCTTTTTAAGCTTTTAACCATTTGTCCTCACTGCTCGATGTTTATTGTGTTTATATATTATGTATTTCTAACAGATTCTCCTACCGCTTTTCTTTTCTTTGTATCAGCTTCAATGATTTTTACCGGCTAGACGAACATTTTTTGTGATAAAAAAGTCGCTGTATATGTATATATTTTTACCGTTACAGATTACGATTCTTGCACTGTACCTGTACCTATAATGTGATTTAACCTTTTAAAACGTTTTGTAATTGTAATGTCCTTATTTATTTTATAATTATAAGTATTTTTCTGGCATATTTGCTCAAACGCATATATGACCCTCACATTGATATTGACAAGTCTTATATCATGTAACATGATCTAATAGGACAATAAACTATCTATCTATCTGACCCCGGCGATGAAATGAGCTAAACAATAAGCGTTCAGATATCTCCTTGATTGACCCTCATATTTGACCTTCAATGACCCGTGGCAACTAAGACAAGCATGATAGTCTCGGTCAACTATGTCAAGGTTAAGCCTGGTCAAATGTTATGTATTCGGATATTTTATATAAATTTAGCCATAGCTATTTCTACACTTATCCATATAATTACAAAATAAATATGTTAAAATAGATACAAGACAATAAAGTTTTTCTGTTCCAATTCGACAGTACTCCATCCAGTTAAGTAAAACGTCGAACTATTCAACTAAATGCTTACTAACAGCCACAATGCTCTAAGCTAACTTACATATATATGTATTCTTAACAAACAAAAAAGAACAAAAAAAAATATAAAGTAGAGCTCTGTAAATACAACCTAACATGCTTACGGAATCAAGACATATTCATGGTTTTAGAGTCAATATCATAGAGAATAGCAGCATTATAGGAAAATGAACCTTGGAAAAGCGAGGTCCAGTTATGAGGTATTCTAATATTTAATATATACTGAGTGACAAAAAAAAGGTAAACACCTACGTATGTTTATTAGAATCCAAGAATTTGAACAACAAGTGATAAAATGGTCAGGTTTTTCTGTTAAGTTTTTGTGTTGGCTGCGTGTATTGATTGGTGATGAAGAAGCATTCAGTTTTTGTACATTTATGGTGTCAGTTAGATGTTAGATTTCGTGTAGCTTATTAAGAAGCCTTTTTGTGATTGCTCAAAATGCCTAGAGTGCGAAGAATTCGCCGGGTGTCCCAGCTGAGTGACTTTGAGAGGGGTCGAAACAGATCCTTACGCAGTATATTGCAGTGTGATCGAGCGTGGACTCAGGAAGGTCGAGGACAGCGAGCGAGGGGTTCAAGACGTCCCAGAGGGCCACAGAGCGACAAGACCTCCGGTTAAGACGTATGGCTCTGAGAGACAAATTCAGTAGTACTGAAGCCATCGCTGATCAGTGGTTTGAATAGCATGGCAGGATGGTTGGTATGCATACGGTATATCGCGAGAACATCACGTTCACCGTGGGAGTTACGATATCGGGTGCTATTGATTATGGTAGCAGATCACCAATAATTTTCATCAGAGTCAATATGCCAGCCCAACGCTATATTCAAGAAGTAGTGGAGCCTCATTTTATTCCATACTTAAACACCATCCAAAACCAGATTTTTCAGCAAGACAATGCCAGACCGCATGTTGCCAGAGCATCGTTAGCCTTCATGGATCAACATCGCATCAACCGTTTACCTTGGCCACTACGGTCGCCTGACCTATCTCCAATTGAACATGCCTGGGACATGATAGGTCGCAGGCTCTCGAATTTGCAACACCCTCCACAGACTTTAGCAGCTCTTACTCACGAAGCTGCAGTAGCCTGGAATGAGATACCCCAACAGGATATCGACCACCTTATCAGCACGATGCCCAGGCGTGTCAATGAGTGTATAAGAAATCGTGGACAACATATTATCGAACCAGCTTCTGCAGTCAGCTGATAAATTCAGCTGAAAATTTAAACATTTTACTAGCAAGGGGCACTGAACATATATGCCAAAAATTATTAAAATTGGATAAACATACGTAGGTGTTTACCTTTTTTTGTCACTCAGTATATATCTCAGGGGTTTGTTGTGAATTTCTCTAGGAAAAATAAATGTTTCCTCCAGATTCCTGTGTTTATCAGTTGCGAGTAGTTTATGAAGAAAGTTCAAATAATGAAAAGTAGTCAAACACTGGAGCTTCATTTATAAAAGCGTGTTGTAAGCATGGCTAACATGGTCGTATTTTCTTAATGTTGCCAATATCCTTAAATATGCTTCAAAAACTCTTCAACAAAATCTCGCTTAAAGCTTCGTTTAAAAGGGAACCTTTTTGAGTGAATCCGAAAAATCCGAGTCAGAATATTTTTGCCATCAGATGCGGAGATATTGCCCGGTCTAAAAGCTACTACACACAGTGCCGGCGGCAATGCCGCCGGGTTTATGCCGAGCGGCAATGCCGTCGGCAATACAAGCCGCCGGCACAAGCCGCGCAAAGCAGCCAAGCATCATTCCGGTTGTGACAGTCACATAGAACGCTAGTGATGTGCATATTTCATGGTTGGTTGGTTAAAATGAATAAGGAAATCATCAGCACAGCCGCCGTAGTTGTAATTTTTATTCTAATAAGAAAAAAATACAAAAGGACGAGAAGGTTTTGGTTGCACCCAAGTTTACAAAGTAGAAAATGGCGGAACGGTACTGTAATGATAGAAGAGTATAAAAAAGATGATGTGGGGTGTCAGCGTTTGCGCAATAGCATGTTTTTGGGTTTCTATACATCGTCTATGCCTGCACCAGATTTGTGCAACTGTTCTAACTTCTTTTTTTCCCGAAAATAATGAGAGTTTACATTTTTTAACTTTCTCTCTACTTCGCCTTTATCAATGTCAAATACACTTGCAATTATGTTCAATGCGTCCATTCGTTTGTTTCTATTCTTATAGTCTGCATTTCTGGGATTCCATAATATATCATTTTCATGAAATTTTTCAATTAAGAGCAGCACAGCTTCGTCGCCTCAATTAAACGACATTTTATTTTGTTAAAACACACAAACCGCACAACACTACCGCTCGAATGCCAGGAACGAAGTGACGCCGGCAAGCCGCGTAACCCGCCGGCACACCCCGGCGGCTCCTTTGCGCGGCAAGGCCCGCGGCTTTGTATACCGCCGGGTGTACGGAGGCTTAGCCGGAGGCTTGCTCGGCGGCCCTGCCGCCGGCACTGTGTGTAGCAGCCTTAAGGTTGTATCATAATGTCAGTGGCGTGCACCTTTTGTCAACGTTATTAGTGAGACTTCCTCCGAGAGGCCACTGGAATCCAAAATCACGTCCTAGTCAGTGCTTAGCGCCTCATTGTAACACACAACATAGCCAAAAGTCAACAAAACCGGTACAAGGATATTTGAAGCATTAATAATAACTAACTTTTTGTTTAAACTTTGATACCCAGTACTTAAAGCCAGACTTCTTAGGAACGTATGAACTTTTTTTGTTTAAATTTGGTTCAGGAAAGCGCCTTGGAATTATGGCATGCCTCTAATTTATTTATACATAAACACATGTTTCATGTCTATCCAAAAATTGAAAAATGTAAGAAGACGTCCTGATCGGACTATCCTACCGGGTCCCATATCCCTAAGCGGGAGAATAGGATCACTAGGAGAAAGTGGACGTGGTTCTCTCTTTTTAATTTCGTTTATTATTCATTCAAGCTTACATCCTCCTGGTAACTATGGCCTAACGGCTAAGGTCCTCCAGACCGCAAGAGGACGCAACGGAGGCAAGTGTGAGGATGCCGATCCTTAATAATAAAAACCATTTCTTTTAGAGTAGCGAATAATGTCAGACCATTAGATTGTACTACAAATTATTCGGAAGCCATAGACCTCGATTAAGTAGTAATTGTTCGAATAAAATGTATCTATTGTTTGCCTTTGTGGGCTGATACGGAAACATTATTCCGATCCATTTCTCCCAAACACGACCATTACTCGATCACCGACATGGAAACTGCGTTCACTACAGATGAGCACACACGGTTTAGTTACAAAGGATATCATCGTGTTCAACAGCATTAACACCGACGCATTTGCGTGAGACTTTTCGATGCATTTTGGATAATTTACTAAAAATATTGTTAATCGGGCGTACCCAACGACTTCGAATAAATTAGATAGATGTATGTTTACATTCCACTGTCCGTTGCAAAATTGTGTAGTTTTTGTGCATACTTTTTACAAAATTTCCTACCAATTCATCGACGTACTTTTTTTTCTCTCTAGAAAGTATATTCTGGTAGGCAGTTGTACTGAATGTGCTCACGGACAGCAGAGCGGATAAAATATTTATATTGCGATCGCTCAATTATTGCTAATAAACAGGGGTATATTAAATGAGGCAAATATGGAGCTTATCTAAATTTACTTAACAACAAATCCGGTGATTGGATGTTGATTAATTGAAAACACGTACAGCCTACTTCACGAGTATCCACCACGTTTTGACGTCTAGTCAGGTGAACAGCTGATCAGTAAGTGACATATTTGTATTAGTCTGTAACGTTGGCAATAATGAATCGGGTGTAAATCTGGTAAATTTCAGGACCGTATTCAGTGCCCTTATATCCAGATACTTTTACTGACTGGGAGTTCTGACAATAAAATAAAGGGTGGGCCATCAGTTGTTTTTTTAAGTTGGTATTATTTCGACAGTTGGTAAAACTTCCATGTTCAACAAATTGACAGATATATTGTATCAAACTTCTGCTGTGAGCAAAACAAAACATTGCTGCTGTTGTCCAGGGCGTGCGTGAAAACACAGGAATGTCAACTCGTCACAGAGCACAACAAATGGGCATCAGTCCCACTTCTGTGTGGAGAATATTCCATAACGACCTGGGATTATTTCCTTACAAGGTGCAACTTGTGCAAGAGTTGAAACAAAATGACCATCCGCTTCGATATCGTTTCTCTTTGTGGGCTGTAAATCAATTGGAAACGGACCTCAATTTTGAAAAATAAAATCAACTTTTCGGACGAAGCCCATTTCCATCTGGGAGGCTACGTTAACAAGCAGAACTGAAGGGTTTGGGGATCTGAAAAATCCACATGTCGTCACATAAAAACCAATGCATCCAAAAAAATAACTGTTTGGTGTGGCTTTTGGAGTGGTGGGATTATTGGTCCCTACTATTATCAAGGTTAAGATGTTAACAGCGTGTTGGTAAACGGGGAACGCTATAGAGACATGTTGAGGAGTTTTTTGCGGCCACTGTTAGAGACATTCACTTACACAATCTCTGGGTTTCAGCAGGATGGCACAACATGGCACACCAGCCGTGAAACGATCGATCTTTTATACACTGAGCTCGGTCATGGCGTAATCAGCCGTTTTGGAGACGTTCATTGGCCAGCTCGCAGCTGTGATTGGACCATGGAGTACTTCCTATGGGGCACTGTTAAATACCGCTGTTACACTAACGACCCTCAAACAATTGATGTTCTTAAGGAAAATATCCGTCAGCTACTGATGAACTGGACACACAAACTATCGAAAATGTGCTTAAAAATTTTGTTAAGAGGATGAACTACTGCCAAGCCAGCCGCGGCAGCCATTTAACTAAAATTGTTCTTCATAAATAATCGGAAGGTATATTCTCTTGAATGAAGTATCGAGTGTTACATATTGTTGAAGAGTCTAGTCTTAATATTAATTTAAAAAAGAAACCAACGGATGGCCCACCCTTTATATGACGTACCCACAGAAAATTGCTATACCACATCTGGGCTTTATTGATTTCCAGGTAAGTCAATAGAACAGACTACGCTGTATTTTCCAGTAACTGTAACTTTACCTGTAAAATAATATAAACACGTGTTTCCGGTTAATTGTCCCTCATCAGTGTAACGTCAACCAAATACAGGTCAAGCATGAGCGACATTTCTTATTTCTCTCTCACAAGCATTGTCAGCGACGTTTTCGTTTCCTTTGGGCTTTTACAGGGTTCTTAACACTTTGCTCATGCCTGTATTCACGAACACTGGATTGGCCCAGTTGAGTACAGTTCATGACATTATGGTAAAGGTGTTTTAATTATTTTTGCTAAAAATGTAGTGAGGCTACAGTTATACGCCACTCACTTTTGATGTTGATTATATAAAAGTTTCTTCAATCAACATCGAACCATCTGATTTGTTGTTAGATAAACTTGAATAAGCTGCATACTTATTGTTTTTGTTTGTTTAATCAACCATGTAAATTATATTAGTTACATTTGAACGGAGCAAATGAAGCGTACCTTACTATATCATATTGTTATGAGATGAGGCATTCCGGCAGCATATAATCGTTGTCGGTCTAGAGCGGAAATCCTGTTATTTATGCTTGTTCCTAGGTAATAGCTATGAGCAATGACCCGTATTCTTTCAGTCAAATGTAGAAAAAAATCGGTGGTGGATTTCTAAAACCTGGTTTATACTGGCATCAAATTCCCTCAGGACACTAATTTTATTAAATCGCATTCTGAATTTTCCACTCACGTCGGATACACTCATTGTGTTCGTAACATTTCATGCATGGTGTTTTTGAATACTGATTTCTCCTTAATTGTGGGGGTGGAACAAATATTGCCCGTTAATACGTTTTAAAACACAATGGGAGGCATATACATAATGGTGCTTTTAAATTTATCTACGCTTCGTCAGTTTTTGTTTATTGATTTGCACCACCGATTCCGGATACATGTTATAGAGTTGAAAAATGTGAATATGTTTTTTCCAACACAAATTGCCCTAATTCGGAGGTTACCCATGCTATAAGCCCTCATAGTGACTCGGCGCAATACTGAAAAGGGATGAACCTAGGGTGAAGAGGGACACAATTTAACAGGGGGTACAGTATAATTAGTTTTGTCCTTTTTCTCGTTGTCAGTGCTGTCTCCTTACGAATATTATCAATCTCGTCTGTTACCATTTTAAACTATTGTTGTACTACGTGTAAAATTTGGCTTGTGAAGATTTGTTCTTGTTGGGAAACTAATAATTCCTCGTGAGTTAATATATTTTCCCTTTAATCTTCAATTAGCTGATGTTTGAATAGTAAACAAAATTTATTGCAACTTCTAACCTATAAGATTATAACAAGTTTTAATAAGTTTTTATTAGCTTAACCCGTATGTATGTACGTACGTAATTAACTGAATCCTTCACCGTAATTTTCACCAATTTCACTGTGTCTGATTAACTTGAAAATTTGGAAAAAAGGTCAAATTTGATTTTTTTAAATTTAAATTTCTAAATTTAAAAAAATGTTGGGTTTGAGAACTTGGAAAATAATTGGAAAATTCGGATATTAAGAAAATAATTTGAATATTTGGAAATGTTGAAGAGTATATTGAAATTTTGGAAAAATCTTGGAGAAAATCTTGGAAATTTGAAAAATGCGAAGCAAGTCTAAATTTATTGTCAAATATAAAATATATCTAACATCGACCGAAGCTAGATTATAGGTACATTTCTTGTTTTGAGACCAAAATTCGGAAAATAAATTATAGTTTTAAAAAAAAAAAGGCAAATCGAACTAGAACTAGAAAAGACATTTCAAGTACAGGAGATTTTGTGTTACTGAAATAGAAAGTCCAAAAATCAAGTGTAACTAATTAATTTTCAATAAGATCATTATAAAAATTAAGGTATACTGAGTGACAAAAAAAGGTAAACAACTACGTATGTTAATTAGAATTTACATAGCCAGTAATCTTGCCATGAACAACAAGTGATAAAATAGCAGGTTTTTCTATCAAGTTTTTGTGGTGGCTGCGTGTATTGTTTGGTGATAAAGAAGTATTCAATCTCCCTACATTTACGGTGTCAGTTGAATGTTAAATTTCTTGTAGCTTATTAAGAAGCCTTTTTGTGATTACTCAAAATGAGAAGACAATGTCAGACCGCATGTTGCCAGAGCATCGTTAGCTACCACAATCGCCTGACCTATATCCAATTGAACATGTCTGGGACATGAAAGGTCTCAGGCTCTTGAATTTGCATCATCCTCCACAGACTTTAGCAGCTCTTACTCACGAAGTTGCAGTAAGCCTGGAATAAGATACCCAACAAGATATCGACCACCTTATCAGTACGATGCCCAGGCGCGTCAATTAGTGTATGAGGGATCCTCAACACATTATTAAACCAGCTTCTGCAGTCAATTGACGAATCAAGCTGAAAAGGGGCACTGAACATATATGCCAAAAATTATCAAAATCGGATAAGCATACGTAGGTGTTTACCTTTTTTCGTCACTCATTATATTAACAAAAAAATCAATTATAGTAAAGATACTTGAAAATTATTTTTCAACTTTTTAGTTCGATTTGCTATTGAAGCATGTTTGTAAAGTCTTTTCAACTATAAATTGTAGTTTTAAAGAAAATATTTCGAATATTCTGTAATTGGTTGAGGGTGGTACCTAAAACAAAATGAGGTGTGAAATATTTAGGGAGTCTCCCAAAATATTATTAGTAACTCGGCGCTCTGCACCGTTTTATCCGTATACAATGTCGATATGACATAGTTGATATGGCTATCTTGCTCCTCCATGTGGCTAAAGCCCAAAATGCGGTGACAACTAGGCTAGAAGTAGGTGTAGCCACTGGCAGTTGTTCACTCTTAGGTGTAACCTAAGTCTAGCCAATCCTTAGTAGTTAAAACTAGAATCAAAAATCATGTACCGCAAGCTTCAGTTTGTAAGTATCATGTTGACATTACCATGGAATTTTCTCTTTTTTACCCTCCATACACACCAGCGCGAGAAAAATTCATTCACCCCCATCAATTTTTCTCAAACGCATTGAAACACAAAATGGACTAGATCACGACTGAAAGTAATCGTGACAGAGATATCGGTCAATGTTAAATCTGAAATTAGCGTCGTCCCGATTTCGGTGGAAACGAGCTCCACATTGGCGGTAAACCCTCTTCAATTACATCCAAAGCAGCCCATCAATTTAAGCCCTCCCTCTAAATTACTCCCAGGCTGCTAGAAAATACTCCACGGAAAGACACCTTTTTTAGCTCTCCGAGCCGGAAATATATTGCTTGTTATAAGCCGAGATCCGTCGTTTGGACTCTTATGTGATTCTAAGTTCTTGAACAGAGACTTAAGGGAGACTATTCATGATTTTTTACGCATTCATAATGGACGATCGGGGTATCTAATACTATTTTTGGTGGTATTCTGAGGTATACGGTCTGTATTAAAGACAAGTTACATTTGAAGAGATTTCTTGTAAACTGAACAACGCCTTGCGTTGTACTAAATGGACGTGGACTCGCATGCAAGAGGAGTTGGTATGAGAGAAAATATTGCTTACAGTCCATATTTTCTTTGATCCGAAGCAGCTGCGCAGGCAAAACTGTGTTTTGGAACTGTACAAAGTTGTTGCGTCGCCAAACAGGAAGTTAATACTGGTCTTCTTTTCCTCAGCTCACTCGCATGCATTGGCTTCTCCCTATGAACAAATGCACAGTTTCCAACTGATCTGAAAAACACTGTTAGTTCTTCAGAGGTCTGAAGTAGATGTACTTCGTGTTTCAGATGCTGATGCACTGATTAGATACTTCTATTGAAAAGTGTTGGATGTACTTAATATTTTGAAATGTGAATAGTCATTGTTTAGAAAGCTTTTACGGGGTGGAAATAGCATTCCTAAGCTTCAATCAAAAGCAAATTTGATTCAGACTTTTCCAAGAAATGAAGAGTACAGGAAAAAAAGAAGAATGTCAAAAATCTGATGTTTTCTAGTTAGAACCGGTAACATGTAGTCTTAACGCAGAGCGTTCTCATGAGCTTTCGGAAACACACAAAAACAATGACGGAACGTAGCTATACCCAATTGAAAACTTGACATGCAGGGAAAAAAGATGAACGTCACAGCCGTTGTCTGAAAAAAAACAACAATTTACCATACATCGATCTGCGACAAAAGAAATGAACGTGAACTTATTATTTTTAAGCAGTTAGCATTACTTTTGTTTTGTTTGTTGTATATTCTTTTGAATAAATATTTTTTGGTTTGTTTGTTTTTTCTTCTTCTTTTCCCAATTAAAAAGATACTTCTACTAATAATTCTTTGTTTGAGCTATTGAGTTTCTGAGCCCTTTTAAATAAATTTCCTGTTGAGGTTGTTCTCATATTAGAACAGATCGCAAAATCTAAGATAGGCATTTTGCTGGTTAATCAACCCTTAGATGCACATGACAAAAGGCTCATTTCTGATACGGGCGGCTGGCCCTTGAGTTCTGCAGACAAAAGCAGTAGTAATTTGATCATTATTTATTTTCCATGTTATCACACAAATAGAAATAATACCGGCAACGCTGCCTCCGCAAGAGACGGCGTCGAGTCTGTTTTGTACTGAGAAAGCATTATAATCGTCCAATTGTGTTCTTGTCATTTTCGTCGCGACCGCAGCGTAACGTTATTCAGAGGCCACTTGAAAAGGGTTTGTGCACTACTTCGACACAAGCCGCACGCGCTTGCTTTTGTCTCTCTCTACAAAATCAAATGCACGATTTAAGCATAACCATGTACTGCAAGTTATACCGATCCGTACAGATCTAATGCGAAGTACGACATCTGATTGGTCGGTCGGTCCTCGGCGGTATTGGCATATTGGTCTTGTCGCGTGACGGGGCTTAAAATTTGAATGCGAAAAATGTTTTATTTAGGTATTTTGGGTCTTACGTTGAGTGACTAGTGACTCACTGACTGACTGTGTAGAAGGGTAGTGCAAGACAATGGATGTGGTTTACAGACTTATCAGCGTGAAACTATTCTGGAAATACACATTTGAAGAAAAAATTGAGCTGAAGGTGTTAGATAGACCGCTGCCGGACATATTTATAGAAACACAGGGCGTTAGTCGGGGCAAGGGCTATACACGGCATTTCAGCAGGGAGATTTACACCAGAAATGACTAGATTTGTGGGTGCAACAGGAAGAATGCCCTTTTCTGCTTTCCTTGCATACTTTTCGGCGGTGACAAAGCTTGGACGGAGGTACGTGTTACAGATTTAGTGTACCTGAGTGAAAAAATTAAGAAGCATGAAAACCCTAAAACACATCTTCACAATTCGATGGAATTGGCTTTATTCGGGACTGTTAACATCAGAGCTCAGTTAGATTCAGCATACTGGAGAAATATACAACAGCATAATGATACCGTTACAAAATCAGCAACGTTCTATCAAAAATAATCGATTGCATAAAATTTTGCGAAGCATTTAAATTAGCGCTACGGAGCCACGACGAAACCGAGAGCTCCCAAAACCCGGGAATATTTCGTGGACTGATTAATTTTTCTGCTGAGCTTGATACAACCTTAAGCGAACACATAAAAAATGATTCAATATTCAAGGGAACTTCGAAAGAAATACAAAACGATCTACTGGACTGTATTCTTGAATTTTAGTAGTAATAATAAAACAGATTAACAGAATCTCGTATTTGGTTATAAAAACAGATCGAACAACGGACATTTCGGGGAAAGCCCAACTGGTAACAATTTTCAGATACGTATTTAACGGCGAACCAGTAGAACGTTTTTGGAATTATATGAATCCCGAAAAATGTGACGCAGATACTCTCACAAGACATATTTTGAGCGTCGTAGATCCATTAATAGGAAATTTCCCTAACAAACTGATTTCACAAAGCTATGATGGAGCCGCGGTAATGAGCGTACATAATGCTGGAGTACAGGCAAAAATAAACAAAGATATCCATTTGCTCACTATGTACCTTGCAATGCGCATGAGTTAAACCTGATTATGTCCGAAGCTGCTTCCGCAAATGCTCAAGTTCGGGTGTTCTTTGGGGATTTGAAAGATATTCCAGGATTTTTTTATAATTCTCCTCAACGCGTAGAGGTACTGAACAGAATTGTGGGGAAAAAATTCCCCAAGGAGCAACAACTCGTTTTAATTTTAATATTCGAACAATAAATTTCACTAATGAAACCGTTTGCAAGGCAGCTTGCGGTATTCGCCGTATGTTAAACGATTCTGTTTTCGTGTTTTGGTTGACAGTTTTTCATCATGTCATGCCTCACGTCGACATCTTGTTAAACCAGTTGCAGCCAGCGTAAGTTAAAACGGCGATAATTTTGAAAAATGTATTGTCGATGTGAGAAATAAAATTGATAACATAATAAATGAAGCCAAAAATATTTGCACTGAACAAAAGGAGACGACGTAATAATAGCAGTCACGATCACCGAGTTGCCGCATTAGAAGTATGCGACTATATAGTGAATTCTGCAAATGACAGATTTCAATTCAAAGATCATTTGGTAGCCGCATCGCTTTTTTCCCCGAACACTTTGGAGAATACTGTGGTAAGTTTCCTGATGACAAGTTGGAAACTACCTGCTTGGCTTATCCCGAATTAAAAAAAGGTTGTTTAAAGACAAAGTTGTCTATTATTTATGCACGGAATGATTGCCGAGATTTACATGGAACTCTGTCCCTTTTGTAACTTTTGATACAAAATAGTTTGGAGGAAACACCAAGAGAAACAAAAAAGCTATTAGAAATTGTTGTTACAACTCCTATGCCAACATCAGAGGCTGAGCGAAATGTCTCAACATTGAAAAGGATCAAGACCTTTCTTCAAAATACTATGACTCAGGATCGCCTTACAGCGTTGTCGATGCTGTCCATTGAAAAGGGATTTATTTCAACCATGGAAAATTTTAACGGGAAGGTGATCGACAAATTTGCTGCAAAGAAGGTGTGCAGGATCGAACTGACATATAAAAAATAGGTAAGTTCGGATTTGCAGAACACCTGTTTTATTTTGCTACGAGCCGCCACTGATTTCTGACCTCAATATCTCAAAATGAACTGAGGCATACACATACACATAAAAAATATCAAAGTCATAAGAAGAAAGGTTTGGTCTGCTTTCGCTGTTGGGCTACCCAGTATACAGGGTGACTTTGAAGTTGAGTCATTAATTTTCAGATAATGATTGTAGAAGGAAGATAAACCAAAATATGTGTGTAAAAATAAAAAAAAATTAAAAAAAAAATGTTACCTTGTTTTATAAAGTATCTTCCCGACAAGTATTTCAGTGCGGCCCTGTATTTGATCGTCCGGTCTTGGAGCACCGGCATGCCCTCCCCTGTGAGGTCTTGAGTCACCTGATTCACGAGCCCTTTGTACTACATTAACAAAGGCACGAGGGGTTGGTTGCACTCGATTGGGAAACCGATTCGCACAAATCTGTGATGCCGCGGCAGGATTTTGTAAAGACTCCCCCCCGTAAATAAGAATCATGTCCACAAGTTCAGCATTTTCGTAAACATGTGCCATTTTTCATTTCGTTTGAGTCACACAACAAACACCACTATTCACTCACGCGTTACCGACTGACGAAAAACATCGTGATAAACGTTTCAAATTCTTTCGCTTTTTTGTTTCCGATGCGATGAACCGATAAGGCGGATTATATCCGTTGTTGCCAAACACCAGCACATAATATTATTATTGAGACAGGGCGGTACTCAAACTTCTAAAGGGCTATAACTTTGTTACTTTAATTTTACCAGAAAACTGTTAAAGGAAAAAACATTTCTTTTGATCAGATCTACTCACTGTTGAAATAAATGACTCAACTTCGACTTCAACTGTATAAAAAGAATTATTTGTAATTCAACTGTTTTTCCAATTCCTTATGATAAGGAACCTGTTGTACCTCTGTACAATGAGTCTAGGAGTCTTCAAACTTTCAAATTCACTTTTCTCGAAACTTACTTTTTGTGATATTTCTTTTTTCCGCTGTGCTCTTCAAATCTGGATCAATTGGCAATGGATAAAACTGATACAAGGAATTAATCAGTAATTATTATGGACGATACCTAGATTTGGCACTAAATTGGTACAGTAAAACGCGGAACTGACTTCATCTTGTTCATCACACAGTTAAAAAGAATGTGACATCCACTTATTTGGTACGCAAAGGATATTGTTAATAGACCTGCAGACTGGTCAACCTATAACAGCAGAGTTTTAATGTAATCTTTTCAATAAGCTGGTTGTAAGAGTTCATGAAAAAACAAAAGGTTTACAAAAGAACAAAATCATCTTCCACCGGGACAAGGCACTTACTCACAAAAGCGCTTTAACAACGGAAAAAAAATCAAAAAAAGGTGAAGACGCCATTACAGCTGTAGACGGATACTTTGAAGGGCTTCCAGAAAACCACTTCAAGGAAGGAATAAATGAAATGGGAACTATCCGGAAAATGAAATGAAGCAAAATTACAATGAAAAATAAACGTATTTTTAGGGATCAGCTAATCTTGTATCGTGTAGAGTCGAGGAACTTTCTTAATCACCTGGGCCTAGCCAACAAATTTATTTAAGATCTGTAAATACATGGTGTTCTTCCGGGCTTCGGCACTTTGTTTTCAAAGGATTCACCTTCCTAGACATTATTAAACCTCCAAAGTCATTGAACACTGTTTGACAAATTTATACGAAAGATAAGAACAGCAAGTCCATTGAACTTCATTTGATACCAGGCTTCCCACGTAAAATCGTCAAAGGAAATATAATGTACAACCAAGGACAGCAATCGGATGCAAAACAGAGACATAGGATACAAATGGAGACCGGGAAAATATTCCACACACTTGTTTGCAGTGCATCAATTAAACAGTATTTAATTTGAAAATTAATTAGAGTTTCATTCGGTAGAGAACTTTTAATAAATTAAAACTTTTCAGAGTCGACCGTAAATGGATTTTGTATTTAGTTTTCACAGACTTTTCCGGATGTGGAAAACGCTTTAACTACTGTTTTATTGCACAATAGCTTTCTTTTGCACATAATTCCACCTGAGCTCATATTACTGCGTTCAACTTTGGATTCTCTAGAATAGATGTTAAGTAAACTCTATTTACTCACCTCAAAGTAGATGGTGCAGGCTTGTTGTAAGTGTGACTTGCTCCTTCATATAATTAAAACGTGTTGAATTTTTCTTACGTCTTGTAGTATAAAGTACAAAATAAAACCCGGATACCCAATTTTTACTATCTAAAAAAAAGACAATTAGTGCTGAAATTTTGCAATTTATGAATGCCTGTTTCAAAACAGCCACTTCAGAACTATGACGTCAGGTCGTCATGCCTTCATAATTGATAAGGATAGATAATGTATTATCTGTAATAATGGTCAGCTTTATATACACCCTTCATCTGGATAAATACACCATCACACATACAATAACATATGTCCCAAAAGTTTTGGCGCAAAGTTTATTGGCTTTAATCTTAGCAAACACAAAATAATATCAAGTTGCCTTTGGAAACAAAAGTTTGTTTACTTACTTTACTGTCAGTTGACATTCATTTATTTTCGCTTGAAGATGTCGTATAAATTAGAAATAAGAAAAAGAATCTACAAGTTGGTTGTGCGGGTACCCAAAGCTGAAATCTGTCGTATATTCCAGAGTGAAAATATTTTACGCAGAACCATTTATCGAACAATAGCGGAGTGCGAGAAGAGAATACCATGCCTGATTCTCCCAAAGAGTGGAGGACCACGTGCATTTACTGCACAGAGGTCAGAGAGATTGATCAGAAGAGCAGGTTGGAATCTCAACAAGGAGACTGGCTCATCAATCTACATCTTCTAAGAGTAAGATGTCGTTAGAATTGAGGAAGAATGGTCTTAAATATCGAAAGAGACTTAAGTAAAACTTTTTATTGTAACGGCGCTCGCACAAATTTATTTTTGAAAGCACCCATATATGTAATGTGTGACACTTTCAATTCCATATCTAATTATTGTGATATACGTGCTGTTTGCACAGCATTCGGGGAGTAGCTCACTTGAGTGAAATATGTTTTTCCTTTTTTCCTGTTTGTTTTTACCTTTATATGAAATCGGCTCCTTTCTGTATGTTTTCTATTTTTGTTAGCTTGATTTTTCTTTTCTTAGAATTATCCTTAAACAATTGGACAATAAGCGCTATTCATTTATTTATTTGCCCTTAGATTTCTCGTAACCTGTTGACTACACGACAAATTTGCACAGGAGCAACATGATAAATGGTTTTGCCTACAAAGTTGCTTTTATTACTTTTTCACGTAGCACTGAGTTTAAGAAATGTTAGATCAAACGCCTTTTTAAAAATTGCTACAAATGCTGCAACCCTATCATGACCCCAGTCTGAACTTGACTATACCACCACAAAACTTTACTGTCACCAAAGTTGTAGGAAAAAATTACCTATTTCCTGCCCCTCATCTGTAATTTCCTTCCAGCTTCCATCCGACACGCTGGCATCCGTCGTTATTTTCTAAACTGTACTTTAAATTACTGCCTTTTTCCAGCTTAATTATTTCCTGGAACCGTTTCGCTTCTCAACCTCCAAGGGAAACGAGATAACTCTATCCGACGACGTGTCCGGAGGAGATGATTTATCGAAAATATGCCAGACGCTGCTCTGGCAGACAAAAAAGTGCTACTACCATCTCTCACAAAGAAGATAATTTGAAAACGTTAATAATGCTCTCCAATTTATTTTGACGTGGCAGGAGCTTAATATGAACTGGTTGGCTGGGCAAGTGAAATTGCAGAGTAGATTAAACTGACTGGCTTCTTGAGGTTGCTGCGCTACCTGTACTCCAGGGGTACTATTCTTGTTAACATCAGTACCTTTCGGTTACCGAAAACTGTGGGTAGACGCTACCAAAGACTTCATGCCCTAGCCTAGATGCGGTGAGCTCGCGAAAAGTACTGCAATATGTACAGATATATTTCCATTGCCATATCGACAGCTTGGATTAGAATTGAACGAGCCTGGGCGATCAATTGAGTTACTTCAGTACATAATATTGGATTGGACTATAAGTCCGGTTATGAATGGGTTTACCAGCCTTAAAACTGGAACAGCGTAAATGAGTTAATTCTTATTAAATCTTGATATCTACGCTTGAACTTGGTCTAAGCCTACGTTGGCCCTAGTGGACTTCTCTGGTGGCAAATAAGAGCTGACCGGTGAAACAAATCTAATCCAATACCGACATCATTCCGAAACGTACCGTCCCGTTTGGTCTATAGCTCCTACTTTGGGCACTTTGAGAGTTGACTTGTGTCAAGTAGGTAGACAGTGTTGGTTATTGCGGTACTCTGGGACCTCCATAAGCGCTTTTATTGAAGATTATTTGCACATATTTATACATCCGACTGGTGATTCGACATACCCGACCGCATCTACCAAGCCGTATTCTCAATTTCTCCGTTAGACACCGAGCTCTCTGAAGTGACTAGTGGAGCCTCGTTACACCTAGCGGCTGTCTGGAATATGTACTGACTTAACCCCAATGTCAATCACGCAGTGAAGTTCTATTCCAGGAAACTGAAAGCCGAAACAAAAGGCGTTTTTCTTTTTACAAATATATAATTGTGATCATTATATCCCAGCAAAGTCCCAGATATACAAAAGTGTTTTATAGGTTGAGTAATTGTGTCACAAAATGTAGCGACTCCGATATTATTTTTTTTTAAAGGTTTGATAAACTCATTCATGAGGGAACTATTAGTTTGGTTTAGTTTAAAGGTCCATTAACGATAGTACGCGGCTTAATTTTAGGAGTTATATAATTGCTTTGGGGTTCAAGAAGCAAGTCAGGGAGGCACGTCTTTGTCTGCAGTGTGCTTACTTCCCTGGGGTGCAGATTGAAATCCAAGCGAGAACGAGACAGGCAGAGCTTGAAGTAGACGCGGGTTAACTACATAAACGCCTGGTGTTATTCTTCACCCAAATATATCCATATTGCTGAAGACCGTTCATCGCTTTGGGCTTATCGCATCGCACCATTACCGCTTGCTAGCTTGACCGCATACTGTTTCCGCTTTAACCGTTGCTTTTTAACCGCTTTTGATTCCGTTCGATCCCGAGTTAACCGATTGTCCACCTTCTCCGCTCTATCGCTAGGGTAGCTAGATTCAGATAGGGATTTCTCTCATTTGTACATATAACTTGAGATATCCCGACCGTGCATGAAGTGTATATATTCGCTATTAATATACCAGGTTGTGTTATAAGTCTTGCTTTTAATCACAAATACCGTCCTGCCTGAAGTAAGAGATGCAAAAAGAGAAGTAGTAGAAGTAGAGTAAAGAGTAAGTATCTCGAGTCTGACCCTTTGAGCGTGAAGCATCAAATCCCTGAATTATTTTCTTCACACTCTAAACAGGAGGCTGGCGCCCGAGGAGTTGTTGAACTAGAGAGGCAGGTATTTCGCCAGTTATTGACCCAGATGAAATAGCGTTACAGTGTCGTTCGAAATTTTATAATTTAGAAGATGACAATTTTGTGAAATTTCAAAGAAACGGGATAATGAACTTTCAATCGCAATTACAACTAAACACTTAGGCTTAGGGTTGTGATTTTTTTTCCGACATGAGCTAAATGGTTAGTTTTAGCTGTGGTTATGTCACTTTTTAACGCTTATTAGAAATCATAATCAGAATCTTACATTTAATTATTTTTGTGAAAAATCTCCTCCATCCCTCAACTTTGGAGGGCGGTAAAAAATTAAGGTTGTATTTCGTTTCCATTTTACTATAAAAACTATTTCAATATATGTACAATAAACCCAGCCTGCTGAGATAAGTACCTCACTTAAAAAAATCTGTATGTTTGACGCATTTGGGTATCTATACATGTAAACAAGAAATTCTATTTAACGAGCTACAGTCCAAACGACTTGATGGATTTTGACATATGAGGTACTGTTAGATTCGTCCTAGCAGTGCGAGTGATACTGTATGTATCAACATTTTGTAAAATCAAAATGGCGGATTTCTTACGCAAAAAGCCAAATCAGCCTAATGAGCTTGGGCATTCAACTCGGCATTCCGACCGCAATTACTAAGTTAGGCAATGGTTCAGCGCGGAATATGTCTCTAACGTTTGGAATCTATTATGGTGCTGCCCTAGGAAATGATTGAACAGCTGCTCGCATGTATCGGGAGTATGTGGTTAGAAGAGCTGGACCACAACCGGCGGTGCTCACATTAATGTCAGATCTCTCATAAATAATTTCGACAGTTTTAAAGAGGATGTTTTTGACAGTAATCATCATATAGTCGGCATTACAGAGAGCTGGTTAACTTCTAAGATTGACAGTGATATTACTTCCTTAAATGGTTACAAATTTGTCAGGCAAGACCGCGTGACCCGCGGCGGTGGTGTTGGAATATATCTAAAATCTAACCTAAAATTTAATATATTGAAGAGTGGGTGCAAGGGCATAATTGTGCATATTTGGGTTAAAATTCGGCTTGAAAAAGAAATACTCATAGTTGAGATTATTTACAGACTACCTAGCTCTAACTGTAGGGAATTTCTAAATTATTTACAAGACATTTTGATTGACCTCAGTACTGAGTGTAACCAAATTGTATGTTTGGGCGATTTCAACATAAATGTATTGGATATCGATTTCTTAAATGTCACCCAATTAAATGATATTTTAAATACCTTTTCCCTAAGTCAAGTGGTGTCTGAGCCAACACGAATATCAAACATTAATTCTACTTTGATCGATTTAATATGCTGTACTTTTGGAAAAGGCAAGCGCTATACAAGTTGCTAACTACGTTTTTGCCAACAATATCATCCCCCCTAGACAGTCAGGGTTTAGAACCGGGTACAGTTGTTCCACAGCATTAACAGATCTTGTGGATGGTGCCACCAGAGGACATGATGCAGGAAATGCTACTGCCTTGGTGTTATTGGACTACACGAAAGCATTTGACATGATTAATCATGAGATACTAGTGGCTATTCTGAAATATATTGGATTAGAGCAGCCGGCCTATGCATTAATAAGTTATTTTTTTATCTGAAAGGATGCAGCGCGTGACTTTGGACGGGAACATATCAGATACAGTTACAATTACATCAGGGGTGCCCCATGGCAGTATTTTGGGTCCATTATTGTATAGCCTATATACTTGTAATTTAATGAAATCGCTAAGTTATTGTCAATATCATCTTTATGCTGACGACACTCAAATGTATGCCTCCTTTAAACCTGATCTGTCAGGACTTATAACAAACCGACTGAATACCGACTTGAATAGCCTTCTCAAAACCTCTGAAGATCAGTTGTTAAAAATAAAACCCTAGTAAATCGACGGCTATATTGCATTGTAGTGATTCCTACAGAAACGTATTAGAAAATAATATTAAGCTCAAACTAGGGGACAATATAATATCATTTAGGGATTCCGTGAAGGATTTGGGCTTAGTGGTTGACTCTAAACTTAAGTTTAGAGAGCACATCACTCTTTGCCTAAGAAAAGCATATTCAATGTTAAAAATAATTTACCCTCATAGACATTACCTATCACAAAATACTAAATCCTCGCTTTGCGAAGCATTAGTGTTGGTCCTACTTCAACTTTGATGATATGATGTATGGCCCATTTCTTGGTAGTGTGGAACTAAAACGGGTTCAAAAAGCTGAGAATTCTTGTCTGAGACTGATATTTGGCATAAGGGGTAGACAAAGAGTCTAAACATTAGAAGATTCTCATATCAAATTGCCTTTTTGGTAAATAAATTCAAAATTAAAGATTTTTTCCCAGTAGCTACATTTAAGAGGAACCTTAAAAGTGATTTACTGTCTCAGATATCATAGAAAACACATCTCGTGCTCCCCCTTTTCTCTTCTTCTCTTTCCCCTCGCTTTCTCTTCTCACTCTAAATTACCATTTCTCTACTTACTATCTGTCGCTATATTTCTTGATATTAAAACATTATTAACCATCAATGTCTTAATAGCCATTTGTATTACTATAGAATTGTTTAAATTTGTTTGTTTTTTTTGCTCTAGCAGCTGCTTCTTTAAGGGGCAAGCTGATGTAGCCCTTTATTCTCTTAAGGCATTTTTTTGTTTGTAAACTTTGTTTGTACTGTTTAATGAGGGTAATAAATATTATTATTATTATATCCCGACTAGAGCGTTTTTCTAAGCGCCCATAATGCGTATATGGAGGGCCTCTTACTAGGCACTCATCATCAGCTAGGAGCGCCGAGGATACGCCCAGAAGAAATATAAGATATAATAGAAGCAGCCCAGAGAGATCCCTCTATATGCATCAGAACCATCACACGAAGCAGAAACATATCCCATACTTCAGTGCACACAATACTACGCTCGGAGAACATGCATCCTTACCGTATACAAAAAGTACAAGAATTGCTTCCAAGCAACTATACACAACGGGTTGAATTTTGTGAGAATATGTTGAGAAGGTGCGAAGAGGATGAAACTTTTTTCGACAGCATCTTACGGACAGATGAATCCAACTTTAACCGAAATGGAATATTCAACATGCACAATGTCCATTCATGGAACGCGCAAAATCCACACGCTATTCGCCGACACAGATCTCAACGTCAGTTCGGCGTTAATTTATGGTCTGGAGTACTCAACAAAAAATTTACTGGACCATTATGAACTGCCTGCCAGGTTGAATGGTCAGTCATATCTTACTTTTCTACAACTCAGTTTGCATGAGCTGCTAGAGGATGTACCTTTGGAGGTTTGAAGCCGCATGTATTCTCAATGTGATGGTGCGCCATGCCCTGTTGCACGGGTTGTACGGCATTACTTAGACAGTGCTTTTCCAGGGCGTTGGATAGGTAGAGGTGGCCTCCAAGGTCACCCGATTTAAATCTTCTAGATTTTTTTATATGGAGGTTTTATAAGGAGATAATCTATACATCTGAATATACAAATGTCAACCAACTGTGCCAGAAAATTGATGAAGCAAAACTAAAAATTATGGAAAACGCAAATTCATTTCAAAGACTAAAGGACAATTTTATTAGAAGGTGTCGCTTGTGTATAGGAAATGATGGAGGCCATTTTGAACATGTTCTTTGAAAGTTGGTTGAATTAAATTATCTTCCACATTTGTCGGTAAATCTCCATAAAGAGCGGCTAAACACAATAGGTTCTGTACTTGTATGTGGTAAGCATTCTATTGCGTGTCTTACGTTTATCGCATCACAACAACGAATGTTACACTCATCGTAGCAAGCTGAAAGTTTCAGGAGTTGTTCCACATGGACTGAAATAGTTTTTACAATAAAATGAACAATGAAATACAACCTCAAGAAATTTCTTACAAAAAAATGAATTTAAGATTTTTTGCGTTGATTTCTAATCAGCTCTGTTAAAACCCTACACCCAACTAGCAAAGTAGTGTTATAAGCTTTTGGTGAAGGAACCGTTCAGCCATAAAAGCTCTCTATTGTTGTTGCCTGAGCACCAAAATGCTGGCTTAATGTTGTGTGGAATGCAAATTTGCTTTCTGCAACATATTTGCTCAAAAGTGAGGTCTTTAAAATATTCTTATACCATAGTTATACAACACCTTATGGCGCAAATTTTTAACTGTTGCATAAACGTTTATACAACTATTTTATACGGCATATTTGCACGTTAGTCAAAATGGTTGTGTTGTGGCATCCATATAAAACAAACCCGAGCCTTGTTGTTTTGCTGTGCAATTTACTTCTTTGGCCAACAAATTGCTCCCAACGGAATCACTTATACAACTGTTAAAGGCTGTACATATGCTAAATATGTTGGTATGCAACTTCACCATAACCTAATTTTCTGCTGTCATATTTTTGTTAAAATGCCATAACCAATGTTTTAAGACAAACAACGCATGCATATTGGTTCAAAATGTTTTATCAACTGTTCAAACAGAAGATATAGATCTAGTAGAAATTCTGGGTAAATCATTCGACTCTGTCGGTATTTCATTTCAGTATAACACCTGCAGGCAACACCAAAATATTCTAATAACCTAAAGACAACATGGACGATGCCATGATTATACACAACCACCCGCCATATTGGGCAAACATTTATTCCTCCATTTAATATTAAATAATTATGTTTCAGTTCGAAATTACAGATATAAAGTGATAAACATTAGTGTAATTGCGTCTAAATATAGGATTTGTGGAAGATTTATCGCAGATAAGTTCAGTTTTCCATCTTAAAAATCTAGACATGCTTTTGATCATTATCAAAATATGAATCAAATACGAAGCCCGTAGAAATTGCGTAATTAATTTGCACGATAATCACAATAAAATTTGCTGCGCAAGTAATTTAATAGCCCTATATCACAGTGTAGAAGTTTATCATATACCTGCGTATGAAATTCACAATGGCCGATATGTAAGGAAACACGATGACTGTAATGTGTTAGTTATATATTCTTCTTCGTCTATACAATACATAAGAAATAGTTTGGTTGCAATAAAGTAGAATCACGTAACCGAATAGTTGGATAGTTGACAAAAACTGAATCTTGCGCTGACGCAAATGTCCTATTGCGGCTGCAAGAGGCTTACACTTTTGTTGTATAACTGTTACCTGCAGCCCTTATACAACCTCTTAAATGACTGAAGTGTCCTATTAGGAGTGCCCATTCCGCTTGTATAGCAGTTCTAAGAGGGTTTTGCCAATGTTCTTACAGTATACAATGCTGTTTAAGGAATACTGTATAATCATTCTTGCAACTCTAATAGGATTGATAATTGTTAGTTGGGCATCGCTTGTACCTCATTTTATTACACCATCGCTTGCGTGCTAGATTTTATCTAACATTCAGATATTCAATAAAAAAGCTATTTTTACTTAAGTTAAATGTTTATATTGTCAAGTATAGTATTACTTATACTATTAAGCTATACATTATTGAAAAATTATTGTTATAAGCTATAACAAAAATACTAAGGAAACACTTAAAATTCTTCATCTAAAATTTCTGAACTGAAGGTTTCTTCTTCTGATGTTTCATTCTGGAATCCTCTAGAGCTGAAGCAAACCCTAAAAAAATAAGTGCGGGGTATATATTGAAAGCGTTTACATAAATGCTTTACAAAACACTTACGCACTTTAAACATTCTCGTTACGTCCATAGCATTCACGACAGGTCAATGAAGTTATTGCTGTATGTTCCTTGAATATCGGTGATCTACAGGTTGAACAATTTCTCTGAGTGAACCTGTTTTTTCTCAATGGACAGAATATTCACATCTGACTTTGGCTTGAGTGGCTTGGTCTCTATTTCTCCAGTTATGTTTCTAATCTTTTGACTAAGTAGATAAGGCAGACTTGGACTCTGTGAACTTCTATACAGGTGAGGCATGACAAGCAGTTTACTAAGTTCCGATATAAATTGTCTTCTGGTAATAGTATTGTTTGAATTCTATCGATAGATTATTTGTCTGTTGATGGTTGATATATTCAGAAGCCCACAGAATACGGTATATGGCCATCTATTGCTGAATCGTGCTGTTGAACATTCAGATTTCATTTTGTCGACCACATCTACGCCTGCTTTTGTAAGATTATAGTCTGTAATAACTTCGGGCTTGAAAGCATCTCCAGTGTCATCGTCGATCTTACCATCATCATGCAAGGTTGATAATAACAGCACGTTCTTGTTTCGTTTTGGTACATATGAAACAAGAAGGCATTTATTTAGGTTTTCATCCAAGTCTTCACCATATGCAAACATGTTGCTTTTTACTAGTCTATTTTTCACATCTAGAAGTTCTCGAGGAATTTGAGGTTTATTTTTGCGAATTGTTCCTATTGTAGTTAGTCGATGGTTTACTAATAAGCTATCAGCCAATGGCACTGAGGTTAAATAATTGTCAGTGGATACATTTCTTCCTGTACCACTAATTGGCTTTATAAGTCGCAATACAACGCGCGCTGAGTCATTTTTTAGTTGAAATGGTCCCTCAGGTTGTTTACCCGCGTAGATTTCAAGGTTTGATGTAAAAAATGTTCTGGCGTCTACTAATCCATACATCTTTATGCCGTATTTGGCGGGCTTGTTGGCTATGTATTGTCTAAATCGGCATCTGCCCCGAAATGCCTCCAACATTTTGTCAATTGTTAGGTAAAATCCCGGAGAATAAGCTTGTTTACAATTTGTTACGAATGTTTCAAAAAATTGGCGAATCGGAGTTAGATTATCAATTTTAGAACTCTCATGTCGTTTGGTGGCATCATCAAATCTAATAGATTGAATCAACTGATGAAACCTTTTTTTGGACATAGTAGCGATAAAGAAGTCAGGTGCTGTACCATCGGTTTTCCACATTTCTTCAGTGTTAAAGTGTTGGGCTTTCTTTACGCCAGCCATATAAAGGATTCCAGTAAATGCTAACATTTCGTCATAGTCAGTTGGAGGACAGTCTCGGGGGCGCTGATAAGACTCTCTCATCAAATCTAACTTCAGATTTGTATATTTTACAATATCATTTATCATCGTATCTGTAACAAACAACTTCCAGCAGTCTATTATGGTTTTTGCATTTTTTGCATAACCTTTTACTCCAGGCAGTTTTGTAACAAGATTATGGGCTTGCCTTTGGGTGCAGGTGGTATTTGTTTGAATGTGTTTCATCTTTTCCGTAAAATTTAGGTATACCATCAGTCAAGATCTCTGGAGATTCAGGAAATATCCCAACTGTTTCATCTCCAGACTGTTCTGTATCTGTGTTATTCTCATTATGCTCTGAAGGTTGATCGCTCAGATCATTATCGGAACCAATCAACTCTTCGTCAGCCTGAGTCTCTTCAAACATTGCATCCACTGCTTTTGAATTTTTTCATCCATAGCTATACTGAAAAAAGGTATTTGATAAGTTGAAAATGATTCATAAAACAATAAAACTTACCGGGCCACTAGTTATAACAAATTTACTAAGGATAGTTTATCCAGAAATCCGAAAATTTGACACACGCCGTCACTCGCGTCGTTAGATTTTATCTAACCCGCGGCCGAACGCCATCACTCGCGTGCTAGACTGGAACTAACATTATGCGATTGCGGCACTAGAAGGAAATAGCTCCTCCCGACGACCACAGATTCGCATAGTAGATTAGTTTGAAGAAGAATTCCTAGATGGTGGGCCTGCTAAGGCGCGTAATTTCAATTTTTTTCTGACGGTGCGAACGATGGAGGGTTAAAAAGTGACATAACCTAAAACTAACCATTTAGATCATTACAGAAAAAAAACAATTGCGATTGAAAGTGCATTATCCCGTTTTTTTCGAAATTTCACAAAATTGCAATTATCTCCTGAACTATAAAATTTCGGACCACACATATAGGCCTCCATTCGATAGGTTTTGCGGCCCTCTATGACCTGACTTTCGTTGATCCACTAGTAACTTCACACCCTGTATACGTTTACGGTGGTAAATTCTATAACATACACTATTTTACGGCGAACTGGAAATCATCTTACAAGTCTTTGGTTGCATCTACCAACAGTTGTCGGTAATCCACTGATCTTCTCCTACAGATTTTTGACGGGTTTGTTGTATTTTTTCAGTCATACAACTTGGCCTTTCACTAGTAATAACCAAGCATATTTGCAAATATTTCAAATACTTGGTGCGTCAGGCGTTCGTAGCAGCACAGAATGTACCCATGATTTGTGAAAATATGCCACATGCTGGAAGATAAAAAATGTCACTGTTGTTTCTCACAAGGAAGACGACTTGAAAATATTATTTTTAATAATGATGTAAGTCTTTATTGCATCATTAGCATTACAACACAAAAGTGTGATGCAAATGGTGGAGTCTAGTCATTGGCCAATCAATCAATATTTTGAAATATAAAAAAGTCTGAATTAGAGAATAAATATTAGCGGCGCTATATGGGTAAGATTGCTGAAATATGGCTGTGTGATGTCTTGGTATGAATAAGGGGCTCTTATAACTTGAATTTAAACCATGAATGCTTGTTCTAAATGTTCCTTAGACGTAGTGGTGAATAAGTGGTTATAATAAATTTTACAAATGACAAAAATAAATATTTGAGCAGGTTATTAATTTTGAGCTATCCTAAAGATTATTTGTTAACCGGCTACAAGAATTTTGAATTTTCTATAGTCTATAAGCAAGGATAATAGGTTACGATTCCACATAAAATTTTTTGGAAATAAATAATGTTTCACGTAATCGATTTTTTGTAACTCTCTAATTTATTTTGACGTGGAAGGGACTTAATCTGAACAGTGGCATGGGATATAAAAGGAACAACGATGGGCCAAATAACCCCTATAAATTTGACAAAGATACCGTACAGGTGAGTCAACCAAAACATGAAAGTACAATTTACTGCATGATCATTTCTATCGTGAGCCGTTATTCAATAGAACATTTTTTTGTTCGTTCTCAATACTGAATTATTGCAAGGTCCAGTGTTTTAATTAAAATTTCAAATTCAAAGATAGGTAGAACCAACTCGCTTTACAAGAGTATTTTAGACCTTTAAGGGTCATAATCTGCTAGACTAGATAAGATTAAATTACAGAAGAGGGGTTAACCTGTGAGCTGAAGCGCCACTGGGACTCGTACGGATCAGTTGTGGATCCACACATACACTGTCTAGAGCTCTATGTCTAGCCTTGATCATTTAATCAGATTCCACAGGGCTTTGCGTATAGCTTTCCACTGTTCGATTTGGGATTGTCAATATCTGAAGTCTAAGCTTTACGAGGCCTTCGAAGTGACACTGAGGTTGCAACATGACCTCTGCAGAATCTCTAAGTGACCTCTGCCGCTAGACCCATGAGCCTCATTATGTCAATTTATACTTACAATAATGTATTAGTGCAGAATGAGTATATTGCTGCCAAATCAGCGGTAAGTTCTCCCCCTGATGATTTTAAATGGCTGAGGCTAAAATTAGTATTGATCTCTAAAGTATTAATAGCTATTCTGCAATTAGTAACATAAATCCTCAAAAATCTATTTCGCAAGAAATAAAAACGGAGACATATATAAACGAGCCTGAAACTGAAAATAAGCAGCACATTTAAAATTCAATGATGTATACAAAAATGTGTGTCTACTCATAGACACATGCATGTCATTTTAGGCTAAAGCTGTTATATGGGTGATTCATTTATAGGTACTTTTTTCAGCAACAAAATAAAATAACAAAATTCTTTTTTTCTTGTCATATCTTCTTTATTAAAGAAAAGAACTATTTTTGACATTTATTTTTTAAATATTATTTCTTTCAAATGTTGGCCTGACTGCGGTTGAGATGGTCCATTGTAAAGTTCCAATTTTCGATGACACGTTGGAGCATTTCGACTGGAATTTGGCGAATGACCTGCGTAATGTTGGCTTCTTATTCCTCCATCGTATTGGGATTATCAATGTAGACTTTAGACTTAACGTACCCCCAAAGAGGTGTGTTATCACATGATCTAGGTGGTCAAAATCGTGAAATTAAGTGTTCATCGAAATGTTTCCGCAATAAAGCCATGGTTGCACGGGCTGTGTGGCAAGTGGCGCCATCCTGTTGGAACCAAATGTCATCGAGATTACAGGCTTCAATTTCAGGCAGCAAATAATCCGTTATCATGGCGCGGTAACGAGCACCATTCACAGTTACGTTCTGACCGGCCTCATTTTTAAAAAAATAGGGACCCATGATTCCACCGACCCATAAACCACACCAAACCATTGTTTTCGCTAGATGTAATGCCAGCTCTTGAACCACTTCGGGTTGTTCTTCACCCCAAATATGACAGTTTTGTTTATTAACGTAGCCGTTAAGCCAAAAATGGGCCTCATCGCTAAACAAGATTGCTCGAACACATCGGATCTTCTTCAAGCCGTGCAAGAGCCCGCAGACTGAAACGATGACGCTTTGGAAGGTCGACCGGCTTCAATTCTTGAACAAGTTGAATTTTGTATGGTTTTAAATTAAGATTCTTACGTAAAATACGCCAAGTTGTTGAATTCGACAAGCCAAGCTGTTGAGAACGGCGCCGAATCGATTCTTCACGGTCCTCACGTATACTCTCATCTACCGCAGCTATATTTTCTTCACTGTGTGTTGGATGTGGTCTATTTGGTCGGTATTATCCAATAATGAAAATTGGGTTTCAAATTTTTCGACCGTAGGGCGAATTGTGCGTTCGGTGGGCCGATTATGTACAACATAAGTTGTTCTAAGTGCACGAAACACACTTCTCGAAGAACGTGATTTTCGTAGTACAGCTGAATTATTTGTAGACGCTGTGCTGGACTAAGTCTTTCTATGATGAAATGTCGAACAATACTGAAACAGAAAATGTCAAATTAGTTGTCATGACGCATGCGCCATAAGCAATTACAGCCACACCAAAAAAGTACCTCTAAATGAATCACCCGTTACTGACAGGCACTTTCTGAGTTCTAAAAAAAAGCGATTATGTGAATCATCATTTGCAAAATTTTATATGGAATCATAACGTATTAGTTATCCTTGATGTATCCGCAAATTTTTGCTTACAGACTACAAAAAATTCAAAATTCTTGTTGCCACTTAACGGAAAATCTAAATAAATATGATCATAACTGGCCCAATCAGAGATCTAGGATAGCTAAAACCTAATAACCTATTCAAATATTTATTTTTATCATTTATAAAATTTATTATAACCACTCATTCACCACTACGTTTATGGAACAAGCTAGCATTTAGTACAAGCATTCATAGTTTAAATTCAAGGTATATGAGCACAATATTCATATCAACATTCTTACTCATAAAAAAATATAACCGTGCATTAGACATCAAACAATATCAGGAATACAGCAAATCATCATAAACTTAAGTCATTGTTAAAACAAAATATTTTAAGCAGTAACACACAAATTTTGGAAGCATTTAATACTTTATCAAGTGTACCCTGACAGACATTATTATAGTTTATAGTATATACTTGATTTATATATTTCCAAGTACTGGTTGAGTAGATTGGCCAATGGCTGGATTCCGCCATTTGCATTGAACTTTCTAATGTTATGTTGTGATGTTAATGATGCAATAAAGAAATAAATATATTACTATTACTATAATTAAACTTTGTTCTGGATGGCTGTTCACCTATTTCATCCAGCTACTTGGTATTTTAGCCGAGTGAAATGAATCGTGTCAGCTACGAATATAGAATATAAACACAAACAGTTTTATTATGTCAACTCCAATTGATATGACCACATGGAAATCCCACTGGAAATGAAGCTGAGAGCAACATTTGTATGTATGAAGCTTGCAGAGCGGCGTATCACTAGACTGTCATCAATACTGTACCGTCCGGATTATGACATATACCAAATAAATCCACGCTAATCTTAAATGTATGCGGAATATTAATGAATTTCCATGAACAGAATAGGATTACAATACACATTTCAATACGATTGCCTATACCGTAGAGATTTGGAAATTAGTCTCAAAAGAGTACCTGGAGAAATGAGAGAAAGATTTCAACCCAGTTATCGAACTGATGTCTGTTTACAGCTTTCATCGTTTCGCTATACATTTAACTGGAACGACCATCTCATTACAGGAGACGAAAATGGGGTTACAGTGAAAGTGCCTAAATCAGGGTCCAACCCGTCGTCAAGTCCAGAAACAAATGTAACGAAGCGTTCCGCAGTGCCAAAGACTACCACGATGCAAATATTAGGCACAGGGTAATGTCGCAGGGCAGTGGCACTTGGACTGTGCAAGCAGATTGGCAGGAACTTCTCACAGAGTAGCCTTCCACCTTTTGCGTGCCAGGGTGGAAGGATTGTAACCGACTCAAAGGACAAGGCCGAAATGCTTGCAAAATCTTTGCTGCAAATTCCATCATGGTCTTCCCTATCGCCTTATCGCTGGAAGTAGCATTCAGGCATCAGTCCGTGAGACGGGTGCTCTGGACGATTAACATCAACAAGACTTCTGGTCCGGACCTGATTCCAAACGTTGTGCTGAAGAGGAGAGATTTTTAAATGGAAACCCCTACTTTTTTTAATATTTAGATTTTCCATGATGGTTTTAGTAACTCTTGTATAATAAAGTGTATACCTATCTTTAATCTTCTGGAAGCTATTTGTGTTCATAATAAAATTCGACTAACTTGATACTGATGATAATGGAATCCACGGCAAAAAACAATAATCATGGATACCAGCAAGAACATTTAGCATCAGCAAGTGTCATCGCATGACACAGAAAAACTTTGTTAAATTACCTACCTAGTTGTGATGAATATTGAATAATGGCTCATTCAATTCAAGAAAGGGTAGAAATAACAAGACTGTATCACCAAAATTAGAGCATTGCAAGTGTTCCTGCCCGGTTGTTTATTGCGTTATCTGGAGACCATCAATGAAAATCCTCTTTTCTTTTATCTTTAGATTCTCCATATAAAGTTTTTAGTAACTTTTGCATTATAAAGTTTATACCTATCGTCAATCGTTGTGAAGCTGTTTGAGTTTATAATAAAACCCACGAAATAGTGATTGATTCCTAACGTTGTGCTGAAGAGGAGAGATTTTTAAATGGAAACCCCTACTTTTTTTAATATTTAGATTTTCCATGATGGTTTTAATAACTCTTGTATAATAAAGTGTATACCTATCTTTAATCTTCTGGAAGCTATTTGAGTTCATAATAAAATTCGACTAACTTGATACTGATAATAATGGAATCCACGGCAAAAAAACAATAATCATGGATACCAGCAAGAACATTTAGCATCAGCAAGTGTCATCGCATGACACAGAAAAACTTTGTTAAATTACCTACCTAGTTGTGATGAATATTGAATAGTGGCTCATTCAATTCAAGAAAGGGTAGAAATAACAAGACTGTATCACCAAAATTGGAGCATTGCAAGTGTTCCTGCCCGGTTGTTTATTGCGTTATCTGGAGACCATCAATTTCAAGCATGTCTTGAGTTATTAGTCTATATTCAGCCGTGATCCGCTGAAGAACATCTTGAATGGCTTCGTACTAAAAACTTCAATTTTCAAATGCCCAGAAGGAAAGTAACCTAAAGAACCGGAGATCTCGGCGGCCCCTCGATGGGGCCTTGTCTGCCTATTCACCGATTCGGGAAATAGGTTTCTAAAAACTGTCGTACTGGAGCCACATAGTGCACCATGTTGTTGGAAATGAATGTAACATTCATTTTAATACACGTCATTTACTAATATTCCGGTAATTTGTGGCTGTATTGTATTTTCTAACACGTCCAAGTATGTCAGCCCGTCCAGTTTCCAGAACTAGAGAAAGGTCCTACAATATGATTTCCGAAAATGCCGGCCCACACATTTATTTTTTCAGGATATTGCGAGTGTACCTTTCGGAACAAACTTTCCATTAAAAGAGTTGACCTTGAAATGCCCTTTAAGCTGAGGATCAAGGTCAAATCTAAGATACCGTTCATTCCTCCGTAGAAATTCACCAAAGTCCTGACTTTGATAGTTATTTTCATCACTAATCCTGCGAGATTTATAGCAGCACACAGTTGATCTTAATTTGGCCTTTAGTAGTCATCCTGACCTTCGACTTTAATTGTAATTGAACCCAAAATTTTCTGTTCTTTTGGTTGCCGGTACCGAAAATAGTAGTTTCCATTTGAAAAAAATAGACTTGACCGTAAGTTAACCTTGAAGGTGAAAGTCAATGTCAAATTCAAGGTCACGTTGAATTCGTTATTGGACGTTACTGAAGACGTGACCTTCACCTTTTCCAAATATACCTTACTCGAGAAAACACAGAACCGTTCAGGGATTTTTGTTTCACGCTGTATATATTTGATGCAATTCATTGTATATCTCAGGTGTTAGAGGAACCTAGTTTGTTCTGGTGAGAATACAGACAGCCCGACATGCGAATGGAATCAAATAACTTTCCCCAAGCTGACAATTCTGCTTGAGGTTGCACCGCACAACGTAACGACACTACGGGCCCATTTCGGCAACGTATTCTTTGGCGGAAAGGTATTATTAGAAAAGTTTTCACATGCCCTGGAGAACATGCTTGCTTCCTGTTTCTGTTACTTTGTCAATACTGACTTGTGAACGTGGATTTACTGATGCATACGCGCATGTCCTGTTTTCTGTCTTCTGAATAGGATGAGGGGCAATCAGTAAGACTCATTGGGCTTTTGGACGTTTTCCCTCGGGATCACTGAGGGCTGTAGAGAATTGATAATCCAGAAGCTACACTCAAACTAACTTTCCAGTAGAATTTTCAGTACCCGACACATAATGATAATAGTATCAATGTATTACACAAAAATGTCTTTGAATAGGTCAATTAGAGTAAAATATAAAAGAGTAAGTAAAAATAACAAACAATACGTAAATTGAGACAAACAAAAGACACATATTGGCAATGGGATGTAAAAATGTTAATTAAAACTTAAGACTGTTTTAGACTACGCGATTTCTTGTACAAGAATTGGTTCAAGTTCTTGTTCAAAATATATTGTGTAGTATCATCCAGAAAATTGGTTGAAAAGCTTGACTTGAACAAGAAATTGTTTGGAATATGGAACATGTTCTGTTTTTCATTCAATTTATAGGCCCGGCACATGCGCAGTTATCAAAGCTTCTCCAAGATTATACCTAACATCACTTGTTTGTTTTTGTTTTGGTTGTGCGCGTCGTCGTTGGGTAGTGACTTTTTTATTTTCGTTAGTTAATATCAGCTTTCTTTTTAAACAGGTAAGAAAATATTATCTAAGACTCGATATTATCATTGTAATAACTGATACTCATTTAAGGATGTCTTTGGTCTTTCTGAAAACCCTGACATCCTACAAAAGCCATGCTCAAATGAAATTCGAGCAATACCATGTACCCGAAAGGCTGAAGAAAAATGAAATTCAGACGCTCAAAGATGACTCTGCTAGCTTTGGTGGCCTGTCTGCAGCTCTGCAGGAAAGCAAAACTACTGCCACAGCCACAGCAGATCTTATGGGTCAGTTTGTGGTAGCACAATTAAAAAAAAATCATGAATGGTGATATTAAGAAAGATGTTTATTAAAGGATACAAAATTGTTAAGAGATGCAATAAAAAAACCAAAATGTATGTACGTTTTTATTGAATTACTATAGCCCTATTTCAAAAAGATACTTCTCCAGTATTACTTAAATACCTGCATACTAGGTTTCTAATATCAACAGCTTTCGATACATATCTTGTTCCTCCTTGTTGATGAAGGCAATCTAAGTTACAGCTTTCATTATCAATTTCTATATAAATGCTTACTATGTGTTGAGAGAATATTGTGTAGAACACAACATGCTAGTGTTATTGTATCAACTTCTTATCGCTTTGAACTTATTGTTCCTCTGAGAGTTCTAAACCTGTACTAACATTCCAAAAGCATTCTCATCAGTTCTTCTTGCTCTTGATAGACGATAGATAAAAATTCATTTTTCATTGGATAATCCGCATCGAGGATAAGGCTTTATAGTTATATTAGTCAGTGGCAAGGCATCCAGCACATAGGGAAATGCCACATGATGTAGAACTCAAGCTACTTTTTCCATTCTTCAGCACTACTTGGGAGCTAAAAAATGTGCAATAGATATGTAAAGATACATGATGCTCCCATGTATGTTACCTTTATGTATGCAGATCTCAAAATGAATCACCACTAGCTAAATATCACAGTGCCAGAGCCAACCTAGAAGCAAAGTCATCATAATTTTTTTTCACATGACACAATGCTGATAATATCCCGTATTTTCTGCAGTTATACATTGTCTTAAATGTGTATCTTGCTTGGCAATATCAGGTAGAATCATTGGCAGCAATTTATTAAAACATTAATTGTCCATTCTTAAAAAGTTTTTATACAAGTTTGGGTCCTCAAGAAATAGACCTTCTCTCAACATATTGAACTTTCCGCGGCCTTCGTCTCTTTTCAGCCACTTCTCTTACAAATTTTTCCGTTTATTAGCTCGTGCACCACTTTTTTTTATATACTCCAACTACCACGAAGGTCTAAGGCCTAAGCACCCATTGGGCACCGTGAGACTATAGGGGGATACATGGGAAAGTCTCAAAACAGACACCCAAAGATGTACCTGCTAAGGCAACGTTTCTTTCCAGCTTCATAGTATAGACCAGCGGATAATGTAAAAAACATAGGGTTACTGAAATCATAATTATTTTTGTCAACTCAAAATCACTTCTTGTTTTTAATTTTTGACATTTAGGAGTCACTTTGTGACTGACACTGACAACTTTGACATTTACAGATTGATTCTTGACAGGCGGAATCTTAAGGCGCAGAATCCCAAACTATTTCTTGACCAATAAATTGTTTGAATGTAAAACAGCATTTTTTAGACAGGAAACAATTTTTCATTCAAGATCTTGTTTAAGAAATTGAACCAAACCTTGTACAAGAAATTGTGTAGTCTAAAACAGTCTTTAGTTAAAATTTGAATGAAAAATGAATAGAGATGGTTAAAAAATTACAAAAGATATTGAATACAATAAAAATTAAACCGGGTTGAAAGAATTAAAGTTAAGGAAGTATTCGACGTTAAAAAACGCTTCGGTTAAGATTTTACAGTTTTGTTAAATTGTTCAAAATCGAGAAATTTTATCTTATACGTTCTGTTGTATAATTGTAACCCTTGGTAGGTAACATCATTTCAGGTATTGGACAGGCAATGACGATGTGGACACAAATGGTCTCTGTTTGTAGTATTGTAATTGCAAGTACCTCGAAGACAAAAAAAGGTAAACAACTATGTATGTTTAATAATTTTTGGCGTATATATTCAGTGTCCCTTACTAGTACGATCATTCCAGAAGCTGGTTCAATAATGTGTTGAGCATCCATTTCTTATACACCCATTGATACGCCTGGGCTTCGTGCTGATAAGGTGGTCGATATCCTGTTAAGATGTCTCATTCCAGGCTACTGCAACTGCATGGGTAAGAGCTGCTAAAGTCTGTGGAGGGTGTTGCAAATTCAAGAGCCTGCGACCTAGCATGTCCCAGACTTGTTCAATTGGAGATAAGTCAAGCTATCGTGTTGGCCAAGGTAAAAGGTTGATGTTGATCCATGAAGGCTAACGATGCTCTGGCAACAGGAGGTCTGGAATTGTCTTGCTGAAAAATCGGGTCTTGGATGGTGTCTACCTATGGAATAAGATGAATATAGCGTCGGGCTGCCATATTGCCTCTGATGAAAATTAGTGGTGATCTACTACCATAAGCAATAGCACCCCATTGTGGGTCACGTCTTTCATCACTTCGCCTTCTCACTATTGCCCGACCATCGTGCATCCCCAGAAGAAGCGGGATTCGTCACTAAAGACCACCTAATCCCATTTCCGGACCCACAGAATCCATTCTCCACACCAGAGCAAATGGTTACTCCGATGTTCAGCTGTGAGAGGTAGCACTCAATGTAGACGATAAGAAAAAAGGCCAAAGTATCGTATTCGGCGATATACCCTACGCATACCACCCATCCTTCCATGCTCTTGAAACCACTGATTAGCTATGGTTCGAGTACTACTGAATCTGTCTCTCAGAGCCAGAAGTCTTGACCGGCGGTCTTGTCGCTCTGTGGTCTCTCTGGGACGTCCAGAACCCCTGACATTCCTGAGTCCACGCTTCTTCACACTGCAGTATACTGCGTAAGAATCTGTTGGTCCTTCTCTTATCGATGGACCAGCTTCACGCAACCCGACAATTCCACCGCTCTCAATGTCACTTAGCTGGGACACCCGGCGAATTATACGCACTCTAGGCATTTTGAGCAATCACAAAAAGTCTCCTGAATAAGCTATATGAAATTTAACATTTAACTTACACCGTAAATGTACGAAATCTGAATGCCCCTTTATTACCAAACAATACACGCAGCCACCAGAAAAACTTAACAGAAAAACCTGACCATTTTATCACCTGTTGTTCATGGCAAGATAAATCAGTATGAAAAAATTCTTGAATTATATTTATAACATGATTAATATGCTCATCCAAACTCAAAGAACAGTCAACATACAGTTCGAGAAATAGTCAGTGCTTGAGTTTTGTTTCCATTTAAGGTCAGCCCGTTAAAAACAAACCAGTTCTGAATGTCCCTCGTTCATGTTGATGATTCATTATCTAGGTTTTCTTAGATGCTGTGAGTTTAAAGAAGAGTAGCATCATCGGCATTAAGAATAGTTTGCTACAAAAACTGTTACTAAGGAAGTTTTGTATGTCATTGATCTATAACAAGAATAACAATGGTCCGCACAGATCCTTGAGGAACCCCATGCAAAATTGTGAGGACAGATGATCTGCAATTTGAAGCACAGTTGCGACACTGTCTCTTCAGAAACTTACTGCTTCTTATGAAGCCATCGATTAATTTGTTGATAGCCACGCAAATTTGCGAGACGCTGAGATTTCAACTTTTCTCCGAGAATTATAAGAACTAATTAGAAAAAAGTGGAACCAAGTAGTCAGCCTCAGTACTCACAAATTTTGCAAAATTCTCTACACCCAAATTAGTCAAATGAGTCTTACGCCCGTATCGTCAGTCGTCCCTACAATTGTAGGGCTCGTTTATGGCCTTCTTGATTGTCATAGTTTTCTACTTCTCCGTGTCAGAACTCTATTTTGAGGTTATGTCACAAACATCTATTTGCATCAAATTGTGCTTGCTTTTGAGTTATATCATGTATTATCAGCCTGAAATTACGTACAATTTAAAAAGAAAACATATCTTCACAATAGGAGAGCGCTGACGCTGACACGGGACAAGTGTAATCTAGAAATTTTTGAAGGAGAGAAAGAAGTATGACAATCAGGGAGGCCATAAACGCGCCCTACAATTGTAGGGACGACTGACGATACGGGCCTTAGAGATGTTTTGGCTACACAGAAATTCTAAACGTGGTTAACGATATGTTAGTAGGCATGCCGGATTTGAGAACTGTCGGGGAACCTATACGAGTATTTCTGCTTTGTCCCAAAATAACCAGAAAATAGGAAAACGATAAATATATTTTTGCATTTTTTAGGTGTTGACCCAAATGAACGTCAAAAACACAAGGCATTATCTGTACTAGAATCCGGGCGGTAACACTCTGTATATTTCACGCCCTGTATCCAATAAAAACTCTTTTCCACCAGTGATACAAGCATAGATCATATGTTTGTATGTCAGTAATTTCCACCATTAAAAAATTCATCGCACGCCTCGTTATTCAAATGGTAGAGCACGAGGGTTGAACAATCGTCGATGTCCTTTTGAGTGGCCCTACTTCATTTGAAAAATGTCCACCGCGCCATTGACATCAATGCTACTGCTCTGAAAGTGGACCACATCATGTTCCTATTGTTCGCGAGGTGTGATCACATAGAAGGGCCATCTGTCGTATGTTGGAGCTGTCGAAATATGCTCTGTCACTTTGAAGATGGAACTGGAATAGGGGACGTTGATTTAAATCAGCATTGTATAGTTAGTCGCGGAACGCTGATTCGGCAACAAATAAATGAATAACGAGAGAATCAGCGTTACATGTTGCAACGGACAGCAGAAGACAGCTAAGGGCAACCCTCCACTCGTTCATTCAAGGGTGCCTGTAAAATTTGGGATAGCAAAAATGTGAATATAAGATATAAAAAATCGACTTGGTGTCCTAAATACGTATAGGTAAGGTCAGGATATCTGTCGACCAACAGCTTTATCGAACAAAAGCAGTATTGGAGCCGACACAAACACTCGCTTTGCAATTGCGGAATGCAAAGCTTCGAAAGCGGCATATGTCGTAGGACGAAACTTTACATGAGAAGATGTCATCCAAAATAAACAATTCATCAAATGAGAAACCCACATAAGACATATCCTTGTGCATGGGAATACATAAATCTAATTAGCGATTTGAGTCAAAATTACAAAATCCGTAATATTATTGCGACTATCCAAACCATGTGTTACATCTTACTTGATCATCAACTGCAGTATGCAATATAATAAATAATAGATAAAAAAAATAAAAAAAAAACACATTTTTATAGCTATCGAAACTAAAATGTAGAAAATAATTTTTAATTACAAAGAGTTTATATTACAGAAGTCAATCATAATTAATGACTCAAAATAAAATTATAATAAAATTTATGTTATTAACAGAATAATTCAATCCAGAGTAAAAAGCGTGGTGTGCATTTAACTACATTTTCATAACTCATTTACATTACACTTACATTGAAAATCGTCGTTCAGTTGTGTTAACGCAACGTGCAAATCGTCGAAGATATCGTGGCAAACAATATCCGTCGTTCGGTTTAGAATTTCCTTGAGTACCGTTCATCAACGATCAAGACGCTCCAATGAATTGGTTGAAGCGGTCAGAGACAGCGTTGCCCAGAACCCAAAAGTGTCGTATCGTCACCGCGCTCAGCATTTTGGCATCGGTGGAACCACGTTGCGGCGCATTTTGAAGGATGTTCTGCATTTGTTTCCTTATAAGGTCCAGTTAACACAAAAAATATTGCCAGCTAACCGTCCATGTTGCTTGAAATACGCCCAAACAGTCGCTCGCACGGTTGATGCTGAACCTGATTTTTGGAAGCAAATTGTGATGACCGACGAGGCCCATTTCACGCTCTCTGGCGGCGTTAATAAGCAAAACTGCCGCATTTGGGGGACGGAAAATCCACATGAGATCCACTAAATGCCGTTGCATGACCGGAAAGGGACTGTTTGGGCCGGCGTCTGCGCCGAAACCATCATTAGAATCGCCATGAACCCAGAGTTGAAGCATAAGGAAGATAAGGTTATTGCCCTGAAATTATATTTCATAATGTTAGAGCACGAAATTATTGTACAAAGTGTTTTAAAATTTGGTCAAAGTCTTCCATTTTACTATACTCTGTAGAAAAATCAAATGAAAGTCGATAAAGACGACCTGAACGTAACACAGCAAGGCAGTGAATTTCTATGCAATTTCAGGAAGAACGAATTCATACAACAATCAAAGAGGTAATAAAAAGAAGAATGTTTAATATTATAGAGAAAATACGGTTCTTGATAATGGAAAGCATTGAGGTCTGATTGACTGACGAAGTCAAAAGGTCAAAAATTAAATATGCCGATTAACGCTGATGGGTATACCTGCCGGCTGCCGTTCCATTTTTTTATTGCACATGAAGGTACATACAGGGTTTGTCCGGAAAGTAATAGGACTGAGTCACTTTAAAAAAATTTATTGAGCCAATCGTTACAGTTCTTTAAAAACTTTCAAAATAGGCTCATTCTGCGTCGATGCAGCGCTGCCAGCGCGATTTCCAAGCATTGAAGGTGTCACGGAAGGCATTCTCCGGAATAGCCTTGAGAGCCGCGGTGCATCCTGCTTGGATCCCCTCTGTCGTCTCAAAATGCTTGCCTTTCATCGGCCTTCGGGGGGGAGCACATCTGGGCTGTAGGGCGGCTGCGGAAGCGTTGGGATGCCGGCCTTGGTTAGGTAGCTGTTCACAAGAAAGGGGGTTTGAGCCGGGGCGTTGTCGTGGTGCAACTTCCAGTCGGCTGCGATGTCTTGTCGGACCCGATTGACCATTCGTTTGAGTCTCCTGAGCACTTCCACGTAAAACTTGGCGTTGACGGTTTGTCCAGGAGGAACAAATTCATGGTGGACGATGCCTTTGATGTCAAAAAAGACAATGAGCATCGTTTTCACTTTGGATTTGCTCATTCTTCCCTTTTTTTGGGCGAGGAGACGCCGTCGTATGCCACTCGGAAGATTCCCTCTGAGTCTCGGGATCTTACTCAAAGATCCACGACTCGTCACCTGTGATTACGTTATTCAAACCTTGGGGGTCACTTTCACACATGTTCAAATTTTCTTTGCACACTTCCACTCGCCGCAATTTCTGGTCGTCAGTGAGCGCTTTTGGGACGATCTTCGCGCACACCTTGCGCATGTTCAAATGCTGTGTCACAATGTTATGAATCACAGATTTTGGTAAATTTAACATCTGGGCAATTAAACGAATACTTAGTCGACGGTCTGAGTTCAAAACTTTGCGTACACGAGTCACATTATCGGTGTTTGTCGAAGTCGAAGGTCTTCCAGCACGGTCTTCATCAGCGACCTCTTCCCGGCCCTCCAAAAAGGTCTGGTGCCACCGAAACACACCATTTCTTGTTAAAGCAACACCTGGGTAAGCCTGCTTGATCATATCAAACGTCTCTGTCGCAGATTTACCGAGTTTCGCACAAAATTTAATCGCGTACCTCTGCTCTAACGAACGCTGCATTTTAGGCTTGCACCACTCACAGAAACACGTCGCGCGAAAATGCCTGTCCTGACTCTCCAAGTGCTCGGAGACAACTGACCAGCCGCTCATTCGTTAGCTAGGAACGCCCTCTACCGAATCCAGCCGGTGCGCGCACGCTCCGAAGTACATACAATCATGGCTGAAGAAAATGAGTCCTATTACTTTCCGGACAAACCCTGTACAGTCGTGACTAAAAATGAAACATCAGACACAAAACCGCATTTTAAGGGGGGTCTTCTATGTAACATTTTTACTTGGAAGGCTTCATTAAAAATATACGAGCCAACTGGTCCACCGAGGCGTTCGACAGAGCGTCAAGATAGGCGCTCCAGACAACTAGCCCTACGAGACCGAGGACGAATCGCGATTCTGTCTAAGTACGCACGATGGTCGTAGAAGGCTAAGACACCGCCGCGCCGTGAAGAACGGCGTGGTATTAGATTTGCTGCTGAGTGGTATGTACACAGGGCTATTGTAAGTTGCAGAAACTTTTCTTCTGGGTGGAACACTCCAAATGTCACTGAGTATACCTATGTAAATACGATATTAAGTAAGATGCATACCAGTCTAAAAATAAATAAACACATTGAATGTTCAACTGAGTGAACTAATGTAAAAGAAATAATAAAGATATATTTGTCTCACAAATATACCCTCTGTTATCTAACCAAGAAGGAATCAGATCATAACCAATAATGATTGGACGAAATACAAGAAAAATCACAAAAAAGATCATAACAGCTAATCACAACAACACAACATCTTTACTTTTCCAGGCAGGATGCGTTCAGTTGTTTATCCTTACTGCATTGGTAGTAAAGCATTTTTACAACAATGCGGTATAGTGCAAAGTCATTGTAAGGTTATTATTATAGCTCAGATCTCAAAGACTTTGCTATCAAACGCCCTGTATACGCATAAAACCATGCTGGTTATTCTGACAAAACTTTTCATTAATTAATGCGACACATTTATTCATCTGATGATACCTTTGTCTGCTTCCCTGCATTCGATCAAGGGAGTTCTTTTTAGTTTCTTTGCCGGATCCTGTTTTCAGCTAGCTGAAACATGGCGGGCGGAAACTGGTATGGCTAATTCCTTTTCTTGTTTGACGGCCATTGTTATCTGTCGGATTCGCCTGAACAGAGGGATTTATCGGGATACCCGAGGAACATTTCTATACCGGTATTCCGAATGGGCTCTAGTAAATTATAAGGGGCTTCCCAAAGAAACGGGAAAGTGGTTGTACGGGGTGTTTTTAAGCAGAATGTCAATATTTAAGGGAGCAATTTTTGGGCCCATTGCAAGAAGAAAGCTTTATATGAACGTATATCCTAAACGACTTATGTCGAGTTCATGCACGACTTAACGTAATCTAATTTAGGGATGAGCTGTTTTTACATCATTGTCCTCCAGATGTTACGCCGCCAGAGGGTAACTAGCTAGTGATTTCCAGTGGTGGTCAAACGTTTTGGTGACGTCACACCCATTTTTTGACATGATTCGGGTGATTTCAGAACTCGTCTTACCCTTAGATAGCTCTTTCCATACGGTTTTATGCTCCTACTGACGTAATTATAATTCTGTGGCCTGTTGTGTTCCTGGACGATTTACGGACCAAGCCAGGCGGTGAATCATTCTGTTGTTTTTGTTTGAGTTGTTGGCTAATTTGACGTAGAGATTTGTTTTGGTGTTCGTTTTCGGGTGTGTTTTTCTGTGTTGGACTTGCTTTTTGTGCGATTAATTGAGGATGGCCATGCCTAGAGCAAAAAGACGAAAAGCCGCACTGGCATTAGCACCTAACTCTAGTGTACCTGCACAATGCACCTGAATGCAATCGGACATCGCCAGAGGAGCGTCTGATGATGACGTAGTAAGTATCCAAATCAGTACATTTTTGCATAAATGACTGAATATATTGCGGTTATGGTCATTTTCTTAATTCAAGGTCAATTCTTAAAATAAAGTTCAATATATTCAACTATATCTTAAGAACCAACCAATTGGATCAGTAGCGTTGGTCAGCTAATCGCTACAGCTGGAATTAGAAGATGGGTACGAGCCATCGATACTGTACAAACGTCGATAGTCGATATTTATATCGTGATGTTCGGTCGATTTTATATCGCTGTATGGGCAGATAGTTCGGTGATAGTTGTACAGAAAAATGTTAAAAATTATAATAAATAAAGTCAGTGGTCATGTTTACTTCATCCCGTAACAAAGTGCGTATAGTGGTAGCTTCAGCAAAACATATCAGTATTGCTACAGCATAAAGTAGATCTAAAAATAGCAAGAAAAAAATAAACATGGGTCCTAAATTGCCCCCTTACCAAGATTTTGAAATTATATTTTAGAAAACGAAAAAAAAAAGAATGGATTAGGATATGATCTTAAAATGTTGTGCTTGTAGTAGTGACATCATAGCTGATAGATGCAAACACCTTCATGTCTGAGACTGTACCAGTGGTGATGTTGGGAAATTATAGCCCCTACAGAAGAAAAAAAAACAGAATTTAAGTCTATACCATGCCCCCCAGATGACATGTTTTTCCAAAACCGCACAGAACACCGTAAAGGTACTTTGTGATTAACTACGAACCAGGTGTACACCTGGCCAATGCTGTTTATTCGCAGCCCACCAAATATGTAATCTCTTTTGATGTTTATTGAGGTAAACAGATGAGTAGCACGTACCTTCTTTTTTTGACATCTGAACTGTTGGTAATAACAAATCTGGTAAAGCCCAGTACCAAATGAAGGACTGGTGTTTGGTATCACCAATGAAAATTTGTTTACACATATATGCTTTCTCTGACTGAGACTATTGGCAATCAAATGTATATGCTAGATTGAGAATTTATATGTAATGTACAGAGCAGTATCCTCTGAAGGGGCGCGGTGAGATGACTATGTTTCTGTTTACTGTTTGCTGACCAAATATGACAGTGATATTATGCCAATCATTTTTTTTGTTTCACAGTGTCAACATCCTTCGAGGAGACAGTTGGAATGAAGATCATCATTTATTTTATGGATACCAAATTAATTGTCAATGACATCAGGAGTTTGTTTCCTAGTTTGAAGAAACAATTAGTTTTTTACGTGTTTTTTTTTTAGGTTGAGGACAATTTTGTTTGCTTTCACCAATTAACAGTGTGTTCAAAATTGTTTTCTTCTATGTATGTACATTGTACAATGTACTGTAATGAAGAATTTGTTCTATTATTGCGGGGACTGTTCAATAAATATTTTTTTAGTTATACATTTTTTTATTATCCTGAAATTCATTACTAGCGAAACTGATGAAAGAAATACTTCCTTTATTGAAGATATGATATGCATCTATGATCATCGAACTGCCTCAATATCGGGAATGTCATCAGTCAGATTTCGTAATGTAAACAAATGAAATCGCCGGCACATTCCTGACAGGCGTTGACGGCATTCTTTCAATATTTATAGTTCCACCAGATTTCCAGCCGAGAAAGGTGGCGCTGCCGTGGAGGTTATAGTCCAAGAAGTATCTTCACAACTGCTCGGGAAAATATTCGGACTAGGATTTTTTGCATGTTATTCGACAAAGCCTCCTTGTCACAAATCTACATGTTGTCAGGTCCTAAATATAATTGTTTGCACAACTTTTTCAAATAAATTCCAAAAACTAATGTTTTCGCTTCATTAAAGGTAGTATTTGTTTTTTTGGATACTCCGAAACAAAATTATGTTTGACAATGTTGGTCTATAGTTGATTTTATGCGAGATGGGAAAGTACAAAAAATTGCTTTTGTGATACCGAAAAACGATCTGAAAAAACGAAAATATTAATGTCACAAACATTAATGCCACATTCACCGAAAATGTTTGTTGAAAATGTGCCCGACGGACAGCGTGCGGATTTTCTACTGACCAAACATTCACCCCATTACGCGTGAACGTAGATTCGTCTGTTACCAATATGCACTTCAAAAAGTCCGGATTATTGTCATGTTGATGCAACAATCACTCACAAAACCGACCTCGTGCTGGAAAATCGTCAGGTTGAAGGGCTTCTACACGTTGGACGTGAAACGGATACAGCCCCTCTTCACGCAGCGTTTGCCATACTTTAGTTTTTGATACTTCCACTTCTCTAGCCACGTCTCTAGTGCTTGTTGTTTTTTGAAACGTTATCGATTATACGGGTTCGTTTACCTCTACACGCGTGACCGTAACCGTCGGTTGAAGGTTGCATACTGACCTGACACACTGACCCCGACCCAGTTCTGTCGTCGGGTTGAGCTAGTGTCCTAGTACCATTCGGGGATGTCACGGCTACAGGACGGTATTCAGATATTTTTGATGTTGCAGAGCTCTTTATCTCGGTTCCCTTAAGACATTGGTGTATATGGTACTAAGAAAAATTGCTTATGTTTTCAAGATCTACACGTCGTGTAAAGGAAAACCCCGACTTTGCGGACACCCTGTATATGTACAGCGTGCACGAGAGATATTTCATCTCTCTCTCGCGTTCACATAGACATAGACTATACATTGAGCGCGCATTCAATTCACAATTACTATGCAAATATTTACAATAACTAAAATGGTCTGGGGTTTTGTTATTGGTTGGTTGAAGCATGTGTGAGATTCTTCATATTGTTTTTGGGGTAGCAAATGTCATATTTTGAACTTTTACATTGTTATATATATCAAGTCCAGAGAAAAAAGCTCATTTTTTGTTCAGAATCTCCCAAAAATCGCAAAAAACTTTTAACAAAGCGAACAAATAAATTTTTTAAGCAATTTTGGGCCTAGTCACATACAGATTCTTTAACAGGGGTCCTTGAGTCAGATTATGCAAAAATCGGAATCGGAAAATTCCGATATTATCTGGACTATATCCGAGTTCGGTGACTAATTACCAGTGCTTTGACGCAAGCGTGTGAGGAGGGGCCAGTTGTCAATGTCAAGGCTGGTTCGCAAGTCCACGTAGCAGAAAAGCCACAAAACACTCTTTCATCTGCTACCTTGATGTTAATCATATGATTTTATTACTGTGCTTAATGCTCATATTGTCGCTATTGTTACATTAGCAATCCTGGCTGCGCATGCGCTTTAAATGCTCATTTTCTTAAGTTGAGTTACGATAAGTCTTGCATGAACCCACCATTAACCTTTTCAGGATCGTGAACTTTGGAAAACTAAATCATTTCTTATTAATACCACTTTAGATCTTTTAATTAAAATTTGCATACAGGTACCATGTATCAAAAAGCATTTTTTAATATACTACATTTTTCAATTTCCTCCAGTGGGGTTCGTAAAGAATTTTGCAGACATTGATGGCTAGCCACTGATTTTTCTTAAAATAAATCCGTTCGTCAGACTAAAAAAAATTAAAGAGACCAAATCTGCTCATGGACGAATCATTTTTGTATTTTGAGAAAGGTCAGTGGCACGCCACTCAAAACTTAGGACGTTCGGGACATACTAAGCTTTCTCCTTAAAATAGACACTGATTTGAGTATTGAGAATATTTTTATACATCGTGTTTCCTAGTTGAATGCCCCAATATTTAAGATGCGACTTTTGCGTCTATGAGGGCTTCATATGAACATATGTCCTAAAAGTGCTAACGTCTGAGATACAGGGCACATTGGCAAGAATATACTTGAACGTAAAATTGTGCGAGGTTTGCCATTTTAGGAATTAAAAGTAGATGTTTCCCATTAAAAATTCATTTGATCTCCTAATGATCTTGATGGTCATATCAAGGTCACGTACATAAAGTAAAAGAAAAGTAAAGCTTATTTATCAAAATTTTTTGTGGCTCCTCACCTGATTTGAGTCCTTGAACTTTTTCTCCTCACTCAATTTACAGACCTCGTACATTCACGAAATAATCCTTTAATATCAAAAATATCATTTTCAGCAGAGTTCAAATTATGGACAAGCAAAATTTCCGACACATTCCTGTCATTGTTTATACCACGCGCATTCTCAGCATTCCTTCGATAGTTCCTCCGGATCTCTTCAGTGCTATGTGCTATGTGCATGCAGCCTAGCTATTAAAGCATGTTTTTCCTGTATACATCCTAAAAGAGTATGAGCAAATGAACCCCACATCGATCAACGTTGAAAATGTATTTTCATGCAAACTAGCGAGCGCGCAAAGAGAATTAAACCACCGTAGCTTTACAAGTTAACCCCAGAGTTTTGTATAAAATGCAAAGTCTCATAAATACGCGCTCTCGATGACTGCTCGATGAAATATTCATATTCACCCTGGTGGCTGCTGGTTGGTGGCTGGTGGCGAGCTCTATTATTCTTGACTAATTAATACAACCATGGCGTGCTACGATAGCAACGATATTGAATATTTGCATAGGATCTGTTCACAATTAAAAAACCGTCTGTTCGCTGCGGAAGTTTGCATTTCTCTCTCGACTGTGCTTGCCAAATGGTTACCGTTTGCGGTTTCTACAATGGTGTTAATGCAAATTTTGTCATTTTTATGTCACTCAAGGTCAACCAGAATCAGAACCGCTACGAAAAGAACTTGATTCAAGTTAAGTCAGAGGTGTGGTATTCGTGAGCAATATACTATTTTTCACGAGTATCTATCGCGGAACAATGTCAAAAAGTGACAGCTGATCATGCATGCAAAAAGCAAATTCTTTTTGAGCGGTTGTGGTTCTGGTTGGCTTTGAGTGAGTTTGGAATAAATTGAATGGAAATTCAATTCAACCGCTCAAAAAGAATTTGCTTAAGCAACGCAAAACTGTCACTTTTTCACCTTGGTTCGCGATAGATACTCGTAAAAAATACTGTAAATGGAAGGCTGTAGAGTTACAGTTTCTTAAATAATATTCTACAGTTATCTGCAATTTTTTTCAAGGTCATATACATTTTTTACTCGGATGGGGTTGGCAAGGCTAATTGAACATAAGTCTCAACTCCAGTCACACTTAAATCGCTCCAAGTTACTGCTAAGTGCGCCTGAAGTCACAGAATGGTATAACCTTTGACTGTCCCTCCTAATTTGACAACCTACTGTGCACCATTCTATTATTACAATAATAGTCTCCTCAAGAATTTGACGTCCTAATAATATAATCAATTATAAAAATTCCCGGACAATATGGTAATACAATTTGCTTACAAATGGAGCAATCCTATGTTTTTAATTAACATTATATCCCATTCTCTCTAAAATAACATGCCATAAAGGCGCATTAAGTATTTTTATGCTCTTGTACGATGTAATAAACTGCGATAAAACCAGACCGCATACACTGCAAGCTCATAAATGATCTACCCCTAAAAGTGACTATGCGACCACAAAACGTGCAGGCACAAGCGGTGTGAAGATCTGTGTAACGGCGTTACTCAGTTTAGCGTCGAAGCTTGAACAGCTTGTATGTGAGATATTGCTATCCAAGATATTTCCATTAATTGCGTCAAAAGACTCATTCAATAAATCAATCAAAATTTATTTATCTAACATTCGTAGCATTACACAGTTATTTTATTTTTCAAAAAAGTTTACAACGCATTACGACTCAAGGTCCGCATGGTGTCTGCTTCTTCGCAAAATTTTTGATTAGGCTCTCCTCCAAGAGAGTGTAATTTCAATTTATTTGTGCCAGATATCTAGCAGAACTGCCTTGCCCGTGTGACTTTATTTAGTCTCCTTTATCCAGTCCCTTTGGAGGGTTGTAATACATTGTGTTGTCCGTTATTTTGGTACCTTGCCTGTTGAAGGACCTACAATTGTAGGAATGACTGACGATACGGCACTAACAGTAGAAGTATGTCTGTGACTGGTTGTTTCTGTAGATTCACTAGCATTTAATGTTGCAAAGTTGTTACTTTGATGTGGCAGGGATCCTTACCAAGTTGTTTTGATGGAAGACAACACGGAAGCCTCCCTGCAACCTTATAGGCTTTTTTCAAGCAGACCTCGAGTAAATTCAGTCCGGTCCGACAAAAAATCAATTAGCTTATTATTTGCGCTAAAAATCGAGGCTTCTGGACTCTATTTACCAGCTGATCCAATTAATCAACTATTTTTTTTTTACAGATACGAGGTCGCTCAAGTGGGGAAAAGCTGCACATTTGGGTACAAAGGAAATGGCACTCAGGAAGTTTCGCAATCCCGAGTATCTCCGAAGAGGGACCGACAAAACAAATTTTCCCAAAATGTCGTTTATTTTTTCACGAGTTGGGATTTCAAGATAAAAAGCACAATAACGTTTCCACTTTTTCTCTTCCACAAGATGACATAATTAGAATTTTAATATGACGTTTCATCCCTTGCTCATAATCTTAAACTTTATTTTATTTCTTATCGACGCCGCATTGGATTTTTGCAGTGAATTCTGATTCGACAAATGGCATATATTAACTATATAACCTCAGTTATTAAAAACAATATAATTTCCTAAGTAGGGCTTGCAATTACCAGATAGTCATTTGTTTCATATTACTAGCCAGGCATTTCATGAACTGGGCATAGGGAAAGAGTCTCCATCTCCGATTTTAATGACGTGATATTGTGCAAGTCATGACGTGGATTGATATTATGAAACTTTTTTTTTATATATCGAAACAGCCGCGCAGGCAGAAGCCTAAATGCCGGAACACCGCAAGAAATTTTGTTAATACGATTTTTGAACTGCCTAAGGTTAGTAGAACTGGGAAAAGCTTCCTCCCGTAGATTGTTCCACAATCTAGACAGCCTCGGGACAAAGGAGCGGTCGTATCGGCCAGTTCTGGATGTACGAAGTTTGACACGGTTAGGATGGGACGCCGAAGTCAGGCAGGCACATCGCGCGGCGGCATCATGGAAGAGAGCTCTGAGGTGCAAAGCCCGTTTGTGTAGCGATAGAAAAGAGCTAGATCGCCGACGACCCGCCGGTGCGAAAGAGTCCTGAGACTGTCTGTTAGAGCAGAGTCATCGATCAGTCGGACCGCCCTCCTCTGGATAGCATCGAGCATGGACAATGTAGTCGGGGCGGCAGCACCCCAAATGTGTGAGCAATACTCGAGGCTAGGCCTTATCTGGGCCTTGTATAGAGTGAGAAGGTCATGCGGAGAAAAGTACTTCTTAGCCCTAAACAAATAACCTAGCTTTTTCCCAGCAGCTGCAGCTATTGAAGAGATGTGTTCGTGCCAGATCAGGTCCTCGGTGATCTGGACTCCGACCAGCCGAAATGAATGGCTCTTTGGTAGAACTCGGCCGTCCATCGAAACTGTATGAGCGCTAGGACGCTTTTTGTTCGTCAAAGTACAGTACTGCGTTTTGGAAGCATTGAACTGTACAAGATTGTTGCGTCCCCAAGCAGTGATAGCCTCCAGGTCCTTTGTCAGAGAAGAAGTCGTCGCTAGTCTTCTTTTTTCCAGCTCAGCGGCAGAGATCGGCTTGTCACTCTGAATTCCTGCATGTAGAGTGCTGTCATCAGCGAAGCTGTGGATTGGGTTGATCGTGCAGGAAAGGAGGTCGTTGATATGTAAGAGAAACAGTGTTGGAGCCAAGACCGATCCCTGGGGAACACCCGCGTTGACATTGTGGGATGAAGAGGAGAATCCGTCAATTACGACGGATATCTTGCGGCCAGAGATAAAGTCAGCCACCCATCTGCAAAGCTCGCGATTTATGCACCTCTCCGTCACTTTACCTATAACAGAAAGCAGAGCTATAGGCCTGTAGTTGTAAGGGTCGGTCTTAGATCCTTTTTTTGGGATGGGCTGTACATGAGCAAATTTCCAGTTTTCTGTGAAGGTGCCGGATTCATAAGATATCTGGAAGAGACGCGAAAGAACTGGAGCAAGCTCCGCTGCACATCTCTTCAGTACAATGGCAGGAATCAAGTCCGGACCAGAAGCTTTGTTGATGTCGAGCGACAAGAGCACTCGTCTTACGGTCTTATGCCTGAATGTTACCTCCCGCATAGTGTGGGGAACCCTTTGAATTGACGGCACTTGGGCGTTTGTAGGGACGTCCATGGTGGAGTTGGCAGCAAAGATCTTGGCTAGCACTTCCGCCTTGGCCTTTGAGTCGAATACAATAGTTCCATCCTGACACGTAAGTGGTGGAAGGCTACTGTGTGTCAAATCTCTTAAAAAGTAATCTTCCTATAGGTGGTTTAACTCATCGAATAAAGAATAACATAATGCTTCATTCTTCAGTTTAAAAAGTTATACTCGTGCCACGTAAAACTTTTAACCAAAAATATGTTATTTTTAGACGCGTTTTCCACCTTTTTTAAGGACCTTGAGATTGTTAATCTCGAGCTTTCGAAAATGTTCATTTTCTTCTCCGAGGCGCGCTATAAACAGTTAAGCTTACTTAAAAAATATTGTGATCTTTCACACTGAAGCAGCCGTGCAGCCAGAATCCTAAATTCAAGGGCACCTCGGCTGCTATGCTTGGAGCTCAAAGAAACTTTCTTGATCCGATTTTTGAACTGCCTAAGTTAGTGGGACTGATAAAAGTCAGGCGAGTATTTCTGGCAGACACATCGAGCGGCAGCATCATGGTGCATAGCTGAGAGGAGCAAAGACCATTGGCTTAGCGGTAGAAGAGAGCCAGCCGGTGCGAAAGGGACCCGAGACTGTCCGTTGAAAAAAAAAACGACGATCAGTGGGGCATCTCCGCTCTGAACAGCATCGATCATAACATAGATAGTGTACGTTTTTCGTTCGCGAAGGTAGAGTGTTGTGTTTTGGAAACATTAAACTGTACATCAGCAAAGCTTGTTTGATCAAAATTGACATATACAGTTATCTCTGACATGCAAACTAGAGAACATTTTTGGTAGCTCGGAAGGAACAAAGAACAAATTGTCTTTCTGGCCTGGTTTTTTTTGCGTTATTGCTGCAACCCCAAGGCCCCCAAGACAAATTTGTATCGTAAGCAGTCAGCCATCACTAGCCCTTCACCTACCAGTGGTTGTTAGTGCAGTTGTCTTTTCTGTGCTATGAGCTGGCCTCGAAGTACCCCCAATAACTCTTCCTCATGATTAGGGTTTGCATACAGCAACAAATTCAAATAGGTTAGGAGCCAAGCCTTTATGGTTTCATGGCAGTGTTTGTCGCTAAAACTACTGCATACTTTTGGTTATATTTGTGTAACAATGCCTACCAAAAGTGTCAAACCAATATAATGGAGTCTATTTTTTCTCTGCAGCAAATTGTATTGTGTGTATGAGAAATTCGTAACATTGGATGATGAAAAATACCAAATTTTTTCTCATCAAGCAGCAGGAATGGCTGAGTACCTTGTTGTGATCCGAGCAGATTCTTGGCTTAAATCAAATGACTAGTTGAGGATCATATTTTGTTTTTATATTCAGACTACCAGGAAGCCCTGAGGCCTAAACACCCATGGGGTACCGTGGTGCTATAGGGGGGTACAGGAGAGAGGGGGGACGCCACACGGACTCTGGCGAGGGAACACGTGTGCATGCAACATGAACGCATTCTGGCCCCGCCTACGAGATCCCCCGGGTGGTACCTCTGCGTTCGACAGACAGAGACCGTCTACCACCTACGGACAATCACAACATCCGTAGCCAAAAGAAAATTTTCTCTTGGAACGGGATTCGAACCTGCACAGCGGACGATTCTACTACTGCGGCCACCGCTGCTGCCTTAAGCGTACGCTTACTGATCCAAGCCTTGGAAGTGATTTAAATATTTGAGATCCATAGATTTTTAGGACTTGCTCTTCATCAGAATCTCGTCGCGTTAGAATGAGAAAACGTTGTAAACCTTCCTTTCCGCAAAAAGTGCATAAAAGATGGAATGCAATGAAGATTTCAACTTTTCTGCACAATCACAGAAAGGGGGTTACCATTAGCTTCCGGTAGCTCAGTCGGTGGCATGAAGTCATCTACAGGCGTGTAGCTGTGTGTCGACCATGGCATGGCTAGAGGATAGAATAACAAACAGAACACAAAAATTTAACAGAGTTTATTAAACTAGAAAAGCATTTTCATTACATTTGAGAATTAACATTGTTGAAATTTTAAAGAACAAAATAAAAGATTTAAATCTTTGGCGCTGTTACAAAATTATCCACTTATCTTTCGCTAAGCTGGTCCATTTTGACTGGACTGAAGCGAGGATGGCCAAGGGCTTCAAGTGGAGATCCCAGTTATGAGGGTGACCTCATATTTAGTGGCTTCAAAACTAGATGTAGGCGAAGGATGCAGTGAAGTTGAGCTTAAAGGTGATCATCAAGGATGAAGCTGTAAATGATGGCGCAGCCAAGGCACATGCATGGGTGAAGGCACGGCAAAGTGATAGGCCAAGCAATAGATAAGCCAAAATATGGATGAAGGCAAAGTCAACGTCAAAGACAAAGGAAGGTAAAGTCAAAGACAAAGGAAGGCAAAGTCAAAGACAAAGTCAAAGACAAAGGAAGGCAAAGTCAAAGACAAAGTCAATGACAAAGGAAGGCAAAGTCAAACACAAAGTAAAAGACAAAGGAGGTGGCCCCAATCTGAAAAAGAACCGAGTGCATTAGCAACGTGCCCCAATGGCCAAGTCATTTCCAATCTCAGTCTGCCTCAAAAGAGAACCAACGATTTTATAGGTTAGAATTACATTACATAGTTTGATAAAATCAAACCGAAAATTGGAAATGCCTTTCATAAAATAAAATCATGAAATAGCAAAAAAGCGTAAAACAAGATGGTGGTCATCAAAATTTCTCCACATGCTTCTGATATAAAAACACAAATATCGAATTTTCATAATCAACGTACTCATAATTTCACTGAACTATGAATATATGTACGCACACAGAGGTCAAATCGATGTGGATCGATTTCTACCTCGATTTGATTAAAGTTATGGCGAATGATCGAAGTAGTCGAAAATGGGGTTCGATGGATATTTTAAAATCGTACAAGAAATAAACCACTTACATATCGATTATCTATAAACTACAGGCAGATCCAGCAATAAAACTGTATAGTATTATAAAACTCACCATTTTATCCTATCCAGACACACATTTTACAAAATGCTAGCACATGGTGCTATATGACCTCATGCTACAGAGAACAAAATTCTCAGTTGTTGTTAGATCGGCAGCTGAAGTGAAATGAAAGCGCGAGGAAGATCACAGATCAGGAACTCAACACGTGGATGTTATTGCCCGCATCAAGTGCGCTCCAAGCGGAAATTTTTCCAAGTAAAAAAGCTAGAGATGGGATTAATGAGTTGCGATTCTGAAATGAAAATCGAGAAGTGATTTAATAAATACAATCGGACGGTGAAACCGTTACAACGTAAATAAATAATACTCGAAAGAACTTTTAAATTCAAAGTAAAAGTAGGCAAGACACAAAGTTAAAGTTTCGGAAGGCTCGTTTCAGTAGACATCAAATATTTTCCCTTGTCTCCAAAATTTTGCGTAGTTCAATGTAATGTGAGGTGTAAAATTTATCGATTGGGTCTGGAAACTCGGAGAAACAAGATGTTTCTATTCAGCGCAAAATGCTTTTTGAGATCCACAAAAGCTTCACCGTTTTTGGCAATTGTCAGAAACACCAGGACTCTGTGGAGACTCACACACTTTTACATGTTTCCACAGAAAATACGGATGTAATGCAAAATGTCGAAAAACTCCCAAATTGGTGTACTGGCATCCTCACTATCACGTAATTTCAAATTCTGTGATATTCTTCACAACAAAAGTATAGATAGCAATGATGTAAAAAGAATACAAAAGGTGTAAGACTCGTACTTTCGGCTAACTCGTGGAATTCGACGCAGAGAAAGCATTTCATATAAGTTAGTCGAAACAGACTGCTTTTATCATAAGGTTGAACCATGGAAGCTCCTCCAAACTTATATAATAAAGTTATCCTTCCTCAAGATGTACACAAAGTAAATATAAGGTCTAAAAATACAATCACACCACCAACTCATCGTACAACTCTGAAAAATCATTTTCTTATAATAGTCTAATCATAGAAGAAAATACCCCTGGTTTGCGAAATAATTGTAAAGTCTGGTTTTATTGCTGCAAGTTGTTCAAGGGGGTATTCAAAACATGGACGCATAAAATGTGTACACCGATTTTTGTGGGAAAACTTCTTATTCGACAACAAAGAATGCGAAAACGTGTTTTTCGGGGAACAATCGAAAGTGTTGGCAGGAACGAAAAAACTCTTCATATAGGATTTTTAGGTATTTATGAGACCTACACGTAAAAAGATCCGACTGATAACAAAAAAGTTATGGCCGAAAACCGAGGCAACGTGCAGGTTTTGGCACTTGGTAATGCTACGATGGCTCCTCGCAGATATTTGCAATTGTTCAAATTCGTAGGATTCGTACTTCTAAATAACCACAAAAAAATTGAAGTAGATGGGTCAAGTCGTTTTTGAGAAATTCTAATTGTTTATCCCAAAACACCTATTTTCCGGCCATCACTACTAGTTCATTGAGCGAGTTAGTTCAAAGGGCATTTTATAGCAAATACACTTGTTCACCTTGCCGATATGAATGGCAAATCATTCCGGAAGATAAATGTTATTTTTATGCAAAAAAGGATGGGTTATATTTTTTCTTCTAACAAAATCCATATTTGTGAGTAATTCCCTCCAAAATATGCTGGTCAAAATGTGTATAGTAACGTATGTTTTTCGAATATCGTAGCACATTTGTACAATTACTCACAAATACGAAATGTTTGAATTAGTAAAAAAAACGTAAGCTTTGTTTTTCGCATAAAATAACATTCATCTTTCAAAATGGTTTGTGATTCATACCGTCATGGTAAACTCGTTTATTTTGCTATTAAATGTTCTTTGAACGATCCCTGTATATTGCTCAGTAAACTAGTAGCGATGGCCGGGAAACAGGTGTTTTGGGATAAACAATTAGAAATTCTCAAAAAACTACTTGACCAATATAATCCAATTTTGTTGTTGTTATTTAGAAGTATGAATCCTGAGGACTCGTATAGTTTCAAGTAGTTGCGTGAAATTATCTTCGCATTACCAACAAGTGCCGACACCTGCATTTTGCCTCGTTTTTCGGCCATAACATTTTTGCTATTGGTAGGATCTTAATACCTGTCATTTCATTTTGTACGTCTCATAAATACCTGAAAATCTTATATGAAAAGTTTTTTTGTTCCTATCAACACTTTCATTAAATCCCAAAAAAACACGTTTTCTCATTCTTTTTTGTCAAATAAAAAGTTTTCGCACAAAAATTGGTATACCCATTTCATGCGTCCATGTTTTAAATACTCTCTTGAACAACTTGCAGTAGTAAAACCAGACTTGACAGTTATTTCTGGGAAATTTGCTAATATGATTAGATTATAATATCTCCAAAACATACAATGCGGCTCCTCAATATTCAAAACCCAAATCGCTAGATTCTTTTACGAAATACTACGTCAGCTTCTGAGATCTCTTTGCAGTAATGAATTATGTTAAATATCTAATGCCTTTCTTTATATATATGTATATGATTATATCTATCTCTCATTGTATTTTTTCTTTTTTCTTTCTATCTCTGTTTGTATCCTGTCAATCTTCCATTTCTTTTCTATGTATTAGTTGTGCTATTGCTTTGAAACTGCTGATTTTAATTGAATATCGTTCTTGTTCTGTTCTCTTCACCTTTTAAGCTTGAATTTAGATAAGTTAGTTAAGTGCGTTTTGTAGGGTTGAGTGTAAGACCAGCTATTCTTCTAGTACTGAAAGCTGATCTTCGCCTTTTCATGGTAACAATTCATAATGTACCTTGCCTTGAATGAATAAAGATTGTTATTATCATTGATATTGATAAAAAAATCGCACGATAGCTCCTTCTATCTAGAACGCATTCGTCTGTATACATCAACACCTACATTAAGCTCGAAGCTCCACGCGGTCTCAAATCCCTCTCGCAGCTCTTTGTGGAGTGCTTCTCCTTCAAATTCGATACCGTTCTCGGCATTCTCCCAGATCCATTTCCATCCACTCATAACCTATATGCAATAAACAGAAATGCATACGCGCAAATCGCAAGACTCCCAAAAGGTAACATTATGCTGAGGCTTGAAGCGGAATGCAGGAAGAGTACTTCGTATGCAACTCCCGAAGAATAGCTGTGGTAAACGCCTGAAAGGCCGTAAAGCAAAATGTTTTATAGACGCCGTCGGCCACACAAAGGAACAAAAGGAGCACAAGGGACGTTTTCTATATTTAACTCTTGCCGGGGATTTGGTACGTCACGCCTCCACTGAAAGAGAACGAACCAACAACGCGGCGACGAAAAAGTCAGTTGGATTCAAGTAAGTTCTGGGGCCCAATCGATGCAGTTCTATAATTTTTATACAAGACGCTACAAAAGTACAGTTTTTTTCACCACCAACTATTTTTCTTGTAGGGCTTCCTCAGAATCCTGGGCACAGGATTGTCACTGCTATTAAATCCTTTATGCATACTACTAATAATTGTTGTTCACTATGGGTAAGTGCAGAGTGTATCTTGTAACTGAAATGACTGTTGTTTATTGTATCCTTCAAACTATGTTTACAGCCTCAAGGACCCAAGCTACTTGGTAAATTAGCATATTTGCAAATGATAGGACGTGAATGATGCTTCCACGTACTTATACTTCTTTTCACGGCTTTTGGCAGAGACGTGACGATGCCTTACGGAAACGGATTGACTAATTATAACCGTCCGTTCTATGCTTGCCCAGAAAAGTGGGTACATTGTGAATGTACTACCTCTGTGCTTACACAGCAAAGAGGCCATGAATAGCTGCCAGCAGCTCAGGTGGAGGAAAGAGGCTCAAAGACGAAGACAAAAGTTGACAATGACATAGCCAGAAGAGAGGAAAAGAGAATAGAACACATTAAAATTTTTACAAGGGACTAGACATAAAACATGGGGAAAATGTTTGAGAAGTCAGTGTGATATCCTCCCAAACAAAAGTGTTCATGGACCAAAGCAATCCTATTATCAGTTTCTGAGAGATAGGCGGACAGAGTTTGCCTGATTTGCAAAAATTGAGAATGTGCCGATTGTAGTTTTTGGGCCAAAAGCTCTGAGAATTAGTATACTAATAGAAATATTTCACCTTGTAGGAAGGTGTTGGGAGGTGTCGTACTGATCGTTACAAGATCGATTTTCATATGAACCTTGTAAAGGTCATAATCAAAGACAAGAAAACAACCACGACCTTTCTGCGCCCATCAAGCTTCCAGGAATAAAGACAGGGACAGGTCCTACAATATGATTTTCGAAAATGCCGGCCCATTTATTTTTTCAGGATATTGCGAGTGTACCTCTCCAAACAAATATGGATTCGAGTCATTCCAATATCAACAATTATGGTGTGTCTATTTGCAGAACCATGTAAATAGAGACACGCATCCGAGAAACAAATATTAAATAACAGATTTGCATCGTTGATTAAACGTTGGGACATTAATTCACAAAACTCTAACCTTCTATCAAAATCGTCTTCATTAAGCTCATGGACAAGTTTTATCTTGTACGGGTGAAATTTATTGTTTTTCAAAATCCTTTGTACTGTTGAGCGTGTAAATCCTGAAGAAGAAGCCAATCCACGAGTGCTTTGGGTGTTGTTGTCAAGTACTGCGTGTCCCAAAACTGCAAACTCTGTGGCTTAATGTCTAACTGGTCGATTTTGTCTATGGCGATTACGGCGAATATTAGACACAGATCCAGTTTCTCCAAATTTTCTTATCAACGTAGCCACATACTTATCGTAAATATTTTTGTCTGGATGTATCGCATTAAACAACCGAGCAGTAGCTTTTTTGATTTGAAGTCATTGTTCAATATTTATCACAACTAGGTAGGTAACTTAACAATTTGAAATGAAAGTGAAAGCTTTTCTTTGACATACGATGATACTGACTGATTCTGAATGTTCTTGCTGGTATCCATTATTATTTATTTTTGCCGTGCATTCCATTATTATCAGTATTAAGTTAAGTCAGTCGAATTTTATTATAATTTCAGATAGCTGCAAACTTTATTATACAAAGTGACTAAAAACTTCATGGATAATCTAAAAATTAAAAAAGTGGGAGTTTCCCCTTAAAATGTAACGCAATATCTTATTTTTGGATCACCCTGTATTGTACGGTTATAGATTAAAAGACGATCCCTTAGAAATCAAAATTGACGTGTCCGAACGTTTTTCCCAAAATATACCATGAGAGTCACAAATGGGGGTGCGAACGTCTCGTATAAAAATCGTCTTGCCCTGGAACTGACCTTGTGAGAATCATGTTCACGATCAACATTACACCAAATCTTTCCTACAAGGTGTTTTAACGAAATCATTCTTTCAGTGTATTCATCCACCGAGTATTTGATCTGCGAGTTACCTTAGGCACATTCACCATTATTGTAAATAATGCAAACACTGCATCTGCCTCAGAAACTAATCATAGGATTGCTTTAGTCCGGGAAGGCAAGAAATATGTCTTACTGATTTTCCATATATTTTGTGCCTGGTCCCTTTATGATGCAAATGCAACATTTTAAAGAAACACTAACATCTATATAGATTAAAGAGATCAATTTTTGGCAGTTAACTTATACAATAGTTCTCCTGCAGACCTTAATGTATTACCCACTTAAACCGGCCATTCACCCCTTTATTCATCCCTCGCGGTTGATACATCCCCCTGTGTGAAGCTAGAGCTTTGTTGAAAATACGGCCATTCCCTCAAAAGCAATAAGTCAATTAGCGCTACTTCCTAAGTATGGTAGAGTCCTTCTTCTTCCTAATTATCCTCAAGGAGCTCTTCATATGCTCGCAGTCTCAATTTTCTCCACAGCGCACAATTACTTGCCGGATTCCTCAATTTTCCCCTGGAAGCTCATCCAGACCGAAAGTAGTCTGTGTCACGGTGTCCTAGGTGATAAATTTTCATGTTATTTCAGGTCTTCCAAGGATTCTCGTAACAGAGGAAATTACTCGGGGGTTAACATTGTGCCTTGAGGCATATCTTATAAAATATTAATTATTTCATAGCCTGGAAGGGTGCAAAAAGTGGATCGTAATGCGATTCGGCGGGACGCCAAGGGCGTCACACTTTCTCTCCATCATTCAGATTGGAAATTATCAAGGAATGTTCTGAAAAAGTCATGATCTCTCTCTTATACAGGGTCTGTCCAAAAGTTGATCGTTTGCGAGATACAGCGTGTCAAGATTACAATTTTATTTTCTATTTTTCCTTATTGCTTGAGAAGTATTTCAGATTTTAGCATAAAAGTCGGTATAGGGAGGTTCTCTAGTATGAGAAACAAGAATTCATTATTTTTTATGGCCAAGCTTCTAGAGGGCGGCACTTACAGCACTATATCGGTGAATAACTTATCATAACCTTTGTGCGCTACCCTGTATACAACAACTGACCGAACAATCTTCTTTTCTCGTGTTTCCACAACAAAAAAGGTATACTTGTTAGAAGTGCCTTAAGCTAATTGTTTTCGAGATATTCGTTTTTAGGTTCCAATGCATTATTTGCACCATGATGGTAAAACATTTTTATAACATAATCATCAAGTTGATTTAGCTTTTTAATAAACGGAAATAATAGCTAAAAAAATTGTTCAAAATGAGCACGACCTTGCCTAAAACACTCTCGAGCTCGACGAACTAATCCTTGTTGCATTCTCCAAAGCATTTGGATGTTATATTTCATTTCCTGGCTATGGTGGAAAATTCTTTGTCGAAGATCATCTACAGTTTCCACTGGCGTATTGTAGGCGCGTCGTCTTAAATCACCTCAAAAGAAATCCATAGGATTTAAATCTGGTGATCTAGTCGGCCACGATGCAGGTCCTGATCGGCCTATCCCTGGTCTGGATAAACTCCATTTACGTGCTCTCTAACTAATATAATAAAATGAGGTGGAGCGTCGTCGTGCATAAACCACATATTCATGAGTGCTTGTAATGGAAGATCTTCCAGCAGAGTGGGTAATTGTTCTTCAAGAAATTGTAAATACTTTTGGCCATTTAGTCTAGGTGATAACTCAACGGGTCCTATTAAATATTGTCCAATTATTCCTGCCCATAAATGAATTATTTAAAATTGTACTTGGTAGCGGGTTTGTATTATTGCATGAGGATTTTCGTCTGCATAATATGAAGGTTATGCGAGTTAATGGGCTCATCCCTTTCTTCTTTGTCCGAAAATAATATTAACGAAGTAAAACCATTGTCGTAGTTAAACTTCTTTAAGAGCCAAGTGCAAAATTGTACCCTTGCGGGTTCATCATCCGCGCTTAAATCCTGTACTTTTTGTAGGTGGTATGGATGGAGCAATTGAAAAATGGTATTTACTGTACATTTGAAAACTTGAAATTCTCGAGCTACATTCCTGACCCCAACTGTAGGATTTTCAAAGACAGCATCTAAAACATTTTCTTCAACTTAAGCTGTACTTACAGTTCTGGGAGCTCCACTATGTCGGCCCATATTTTGAGTAAAACTACCTACAGTGCAAATGGTTTATACTACTCAAAATAAGGCTAGTATCATTTCTTACCAGTTTCTCGTAACCCCTGATCGATTGGTTGGAAAGTCTTTGAAGTAGGCAGGTGCCTATTAGGGAATCTCTTGGCGTACAATCTTCGTGCTTTTAAAGCATTACGTCTAACCAATGCGTACATTAAATACGTATCAGAATACTCATTAAACGTATACTCCATGATGTTTAACAACTTATTGTCAACTTAGAATTATTCATGAAGCTTGAAGCAATATTATGACAAACGTTAGAAAGCATAGCAACGATACTCAGATATTATCCAATGCAACTTGATTATTATGTTATAAAAATGTTTTATCATCATGGTACAAATAATGCATTGGAACTTTTAAAAACAAGTACCTCGAAAACTATTGACTTTAGACACCTCGAACAATAAAAATTTTTTGTTGTGGAAATGCGAGAAAATAAGATTCTTTCGTCAGTTTTTGTATGCAGGGTAGCACAAAAAAGTTATGATAAGTTATTTACCGAAATTTCATTTCTGCACTGTTTATGATTTTATCCATGTTGCCTTTGTAGGGGTATACGTTTGGGAATCATGGAGTACACATTTATTATATACATTGGTTTTAAGATACTGTGGAGTTTTTTGTTTTCTACAGTATTGTGTAGTAGTACTAGTAGTGATGGGTAAGCGAAGCCGGACAAGTAGGCCACCTTTGGCCCTGTTTTCCGACCCCGAATGTACCAACACTCTACTTTACATGCTGATTCACTAAACTGTCAAACCGTCCTGACGTCCTAATGAAGCTCAGAATGTCCGACCATTCTGCTGAATAAGCAACTGCACCGACAAATTTCCGTGGTCCCGAATATCTCAGTCGATAGGCAGCAACATACGAGGTAATAGCCCAGATAGTGTAAGGCTGTTTCGTCCTCCTCCCAGCACTTGGGGCATGTTGGGTCTATTTCCTCCTTGAAGAGGGATAAGTGACTGTTCAGTCTGCAAACCACAAAAAGGTTCACTCAACCAGAATCACTGATATTCTACGATTGTCCAGCAGCCAGCGCGTCCGATGTCTGTCTGGGCCCGATACGACTTTCTTTCTTCTGTCTACAGTCATCTCTCTCTCGTCACGCTCTTTCCAGGTCCCTAAACACCTCATTCAGTGTCGTCTTGACCTGGCTCCTGCTTATACCCAGCCAGGCTTGATACCGGTGCTACTGGCCCCCAGCCTAGCCAGGCTATCAGCTTTCTCGTTGCCCGGAACTCTGGACTCAAGCAGGTCACTTCTTTAGATTGAACTACATTCTGAGCTGCAGTAGTGCATTCCTGAACTAAGGATCACTGTCGCACGGTCCACTGCTTAATTTCCTCTGAGTATGCCACTGGTAAGGTGGCAAATATCTCTGCCTGGAAGGTGGTGGTGCAGGTTCCAGGCGCAAATCTTTCCTGCATGTCTTCCAAATAAATTCCTGCCCCACTGGATCGCGTTTCCTTGGAAAAGGACACATCTTAATCCATAGAATCAATTGACTGTTCATTCAAACCCCAGCGTGTTATTATTTCCTGAACTAAAACAAAATCACGTAAAACAAGATCTTTATTCAAAATCAGAATATAACAGTGAGCTGGACAAATAATCAAGAATAGCAGTAGAAATCTTTGTTTGTCCTTATAATCCCAGCCGGCCCCTCCGTGTATTCGCACAGGTCTAATTTCTGCCACAACATGCAATTGCTTTTTGGATTCCCCCATTTTCCTTTGAAGGCCATCCACAACGGAAGGGAACCTTGTCCTAGGTGGTAAATCTCGATGTTGTTCCATGTTTTCCAAGGATATCCGTATCTGGAAACAAAATACACTATAACGGCGGGTAAGCGTAATACAGAATGATTCAAAAACAATGCCAGTCTTTATTAAGCAGGTTATTTTCGGAGATTTAATTTTTTCTATGTAAGAGAATCATAGTCTTAGGTACTTCCAGCCTTTGTGTATTTTTTCACAATGTATTTGGGTTCTGTAGGCCAAAATGTGTCGACTTTGTTTTTTTTTATAAAGTTTCCGAGAGAGAAAAGTCTGCTAAGATACCCACAAGTGCGTCTATAACTTCCCTTACATAATGCAGTCTCTGTCGGGACCTATATCCAAGTTACGCCCATGAATACAAAATTGAACGTGGACCTCTATTAGGATTAATTCTTTTTCCTTTAACATTGGCTAAGTAGGGATCGTGGGGGTTATAAATACAATTATTTCAATTTCAGCTGTTCCCCGTTTCTCCCTAATAACAAGCCCTTAGTTTGTAAGGAAATTACGATCCGGTCTGATATTGACGTCATAATTCGATGGTTGAAATACTGCGTTTTTTATTTGGAAACTTCTGACCACATCTATGAGCTCGGTTTTCACTTCCCACACCTGCTGGCGAGGAAAACTATAATAGCGAAAGTGAGGTATTATGTTTTTTCGATGTTGTTTGATATGTACATAAACCGTGTCATTCATTTCGGTCTGTCTGTCGGTCTGTTTGTATGTCCGCTAATTCTATATTGGCCCCTCTAAACGGCCAAACACGAAAAACTAATAAAAGCACCCCAGCTTTGTTTTAATTAACGTTTCAGATGATCCTGATCATTTTTTAAACAAACTTTAGAGGTAAAAAGATTTGTTTGATTGTGGTATATTTATACGCTCTCAACCTCGATAATTCTACATACCTCTACTGGACATACTTCACAGATCATAGATTTCTCCATACATTTGTCCTTAAAACTCGTATATTCTCAGCAGGCGGATCGGAAAGAGCATCTATGGACAAATTGCATGGACCCGTTTGGCTGACTTTTTTCTCAGTGGGTCAAGTTTGTGCTGAACATATGAACCGATAACAGCGTTACGTTTTTTTTTTTGAACATTCTGATGGCATCACTTGGTCACTAAGGTCACAAGTGATATGGAATAGCTGTTATATGACGACGTTTTAAAACAACGATACCAAGAGCGAAAAACTTTGTACGTTTTGAAAATCGACCGGAAGTTTGAGGGTGGGACCTGATAATCAATTAGTCATATTTCAAACATAGATTTCTCCGTATGTTTGCCCTTAAGAGTTCGAAATGGATTTGATAGCCGCGTTTAGCACGAAACTAAGCTTTAAACCTATAGCGTTGTCTGACAAACAGGTGAGGCTGGTAATCAATCAAATGGGGCCATTTGACCGACTTGATCTATTCGAGTCCATTTTTTCTGATAAACACATACCCATTCTGATCTGTCAGTTTAGGTACCCTGAAATAGGCATGCTCTCCAGGTGATGCCCATAGTCCGTGAGATCCGGTTGCTGAAAATATCACAGGGTGGCCTCCTTGAGTCTTGAGAATAGGCGGGACTTTCGGTAGAGGTATAATGGGTTTTTCAGCATCCTTTTCATGCCGAAAATATCTGTGAAAAAAATATGTAATATTAGCCATATGACACGATTTGAATTTTTTGTGAGATTTAAGCAAACATTTTCATAATGCAACTGGCAACCGGGAAAAAATATGTTAGGTTTTGTAAAATGCCAGCAGATGTCAGATCTGTACTACTACCCTTGTCATGACGAGCTCAGTATCGGCAAGACAGCATACTGACATTTGTCAGATTTAAACGTTTTGCCAGTTACCGTAAAAATGTTTTATGTCAAATGCCATGTCAAATTTGACGTGTGCAGCGGCTGATTCCTTCCCTTCTCTTCATCTCAGTGGGTGTGCAGCTTTAGAAATTATAACACAATTGAATATTCCTATACAGAAACCGGAGCGAAGCGGAACTACTTTTACTTACTCCCAAAAAATGAATAATACCTTACCCAACTTGAAAAAAAGCTGTACATCTCATGTAATAATGTATCTTTGTCTGCAATACTATGGGCAGTAATGTCTACAATCATTTTTAAGAAAAACAAGGATCATACTATTATGATCGTTTAGAAAAATAACGCCAAAATACGTGAATTGAAAGGGTAAAAATATTTCGATGTCATGTAAGCAGTTCGTCAATATAATCTAATCTTTTTTCTTGCATTTTTTCTGAATAGTCTCGAAAAGTGGAAAAGTAATAAGTCTTGTATTTTTATACGATTCCACTGAGGCAATATTTGCATAAAGATCTTGATAGTTCCCCGTTGAATCTTTCTTACAATTCTTTATTATAATTCATTCTTGATAATAATTTAATCTTTATAAGGTTTAAGTAGCAGAACAGCTTCAAGCTAAGCTTCGCCCACAATAAAAATAATATAATAATCCAACTACACCATTGTCTACAATGATTGTACCTTTCAATTTATCCTGTTATACACGATACTCTTTAGAAGAACGGCAAACACTATTATACACAATTTGATCTTATTAAAAATATATTTACTGAATGTTTTGAACCATTTTACCTTTTCAATTACACAATTTACAAGGTTAGCTTCCTTTATCAACAGTCGTCAGTTTAACATCTGATTTATTTAATCTTATTATTTGCCACTATGGAAATTATTTAATAGGATATTAACCTCTCCATCCATGAAATAGTATTAGTCTTATCTCTAAAGTTCGTTATAATCCTAATAATGTTTTCTGATTTATGTGTCGAACTACTAAGGATTATTATAAAAAACAGACTGTAGGTAAGAAGATCCACAGAACAAAACGAGAAAGTTTCTATTCTATCAACTTTTGCACAAAAATTCTGCTGGCTATCCACGCACTACGTTTTCCCTATTTCCTCTTCGCATCTTCTGGAAAAATAGTTATGGTGAATATTTCTGGGTATCAAAAAAGCAATTTTTCGATAATCCCAAATATGGTCTAGACGTCTAGACTCTAGACAATGACCTCAGAGGTCATTTGGAGGTAAGCTTTGTAAATCCAAATGGCAACCGCTGTTTTTGACAACATATTCGTGTCGAGCTCGAAATTTTACATCAGAATCCATTTTCATACACTAGGTCAAGCGGTCATCAGTGATTCAATCAGCATGACCTACTGTAATGTGAGAAAAGTAAACGAACACCCAAGAACTTGGTAACCATGCATCCTTTATGCAAAAGATTCAAGAAAAAGTTTCAGTCTATCAAACAAGCAATTTATCTATGACCTTAAATATGACCTAGACAACAACACAGGTCATTTGGAGGTCAATTTTGAGAATTCAAATGGCAAGCACCATTTTTGACAACAGACTCGTGTCGAGTCCAAACTCTACGTAAACAACAACAATAACAAACCTAATATAGTACCTAATTACAAATATCTAGAAATCGTAATCAAAACTACAGTACTGCTAAAAAACTGATTCCATTATCGAAACACGTCATCGTAAGTCGGCGAGGTAGATACCCAAGCTGCTATTTGCACTTGAAAATACTGGATTCAGAGAATGCACAGCCGATGCGTCCAGGGATCTGCTTTACGCGAGGAATTTCCTTTATTACTTACTTTTGTTTCTCGTCCCAAGTGTAGTAGGCCCCAGAATTGTGTACAGCTAGGAACAGCTTATCAGGATACGGCTTGCCATCAAATTCCAAGCTCATGTGCTCCCAATCGCCTAAGTGATTTCCAATCGATTTCTTCTGGCCAAAGCACGTGTTAAATATTTTCAGAGTCGGCACCCGTCCTGCGAAGTGATAAAATTTAGTTTACCTAGAACTGGCTGACGGCAACGTTTTTTTAGTTGAAAGCTCAATTAACGATTTTGGCGCTTGGGCGCAGAGCTTGCGAAGATTCATTTTTGACTCTTTCTTTTTTTTAACAACAAAAGTATTCTATAATCATGAATGATTCTAAATGAAACTTGTTATGGGTAATTCTTTTTCACGGATGAGCTTAATACTTTTAAAATAACAGACACTAAAATACCATTTTTGACGCAGTTTGGATATTTTTGACTGGAATGTTTCCGTTTTCAAAGCACGTAGAGGAAAAAATTTAATTGCACGATGGTTTACAATGAAATAGTCAAAGAAAGTTTTAAGAAAAATATAAACAAAACAATTGTAAGGTCATACGTTATTTTAATCTTCTTAGAATAGCTCAAGTCTCTATGTGTCTCACTGTCAGTACCGAATAAAAGCTGAATTTGAAGGCCATGATATCGTCGTCCATTTTTGTATAAATCTTGCAATCTAAATTGAATACATGACGGACCTGTTGAAGATACAGAGTGTAACCTCAAAGCTGGAAATGTTATCAACATTTTTGTAAATTAAAATTTCTCGGAAGGACGGCCAATTAACCGGACCTAAGCGGTAAAGCAATCCAGAATTAGTGCTCTTGGACCCTTATCATTTTGCCAAGCCTCAGTGGGCATTTAAGGCGGCGTTTGCAGGGAATTTGAATTACAAACTGCCAGTTCTTTTTTATACAAAACTAAATCACGAAACTTCCAGTCTTGTCTTGTCGTCTTTGTCAAGCCTAAAATATCCTATTTATGAAACCGGAGACGTTATTGATAATATAAAAAGTTTCAGTATAATCAAAATCGGAACATCGTTCACTAAAAAAATTAAAAAAGTCCACATTGCAACCAACAGTGTGAGAATCGACTTACCAAGAAAACATACTTCCTTCCCTTCGTTGTAAGGATAGAAAAGCCAATAGCTGACGTGGAAATGCAAGCCGTTTTCCTTATTGTCGTAAACCGTGTTTGTGTCAACCCCTCGGGTGGTCGTGGATGATTGAGGTCCCGTGCAGTAGGTCACGACAGCATAAATGGACACGGGGTATTGGCTTGGGTTTCGACCGAGTATGAAGGAATTCGTGCCGTTCGGTTCACCTGTAAATGTATGACTAGATGTTACTTAAACTAATCAATATTTTCAAATTAACACATTAGATTAAACCAAATCTTAGATTGTAAGAGCTGCCCCCTATCAATTGTCGAGTTTCTAGTTGGTAATATGCGACAGGTCTTAAAAGCCTTAGTTCGCAAATATCACGCAATCAATTCTCTGAGGAACCGCATTATTTCCAATTTTTAGATATCTAGCAGAAAATTCCTACGATCTTAAGCAAACTTGCCCGCGCCTATCAACTGTCTCAATACGAATAAAATGAGGTTCCCAACTCTGTAAGTTAGACGCGCGTGATGATGGGCGAAATCTGGCAACACCGTTATGTTTGTCGGATCCTCGGTAGCTTCTGAATCGTTGCAACAATCGACTCATTATTTAAGTAAAACGTTTTAGCAATACGTACGCGTTGTGGGATCGCGTAGTGCTCCATGATGAATTGGACACATGAGCTTTAAATAAGTACTACGGCGCCACCTACTGAAATGCGTGTATCAAAAATGGCGCGCAATTTGAATCAGTCACTTATATATTTTGGCCACCCTGTATATTAAAAAATGAGGGAACCTAGGGCAGTGTCTTGAAAAGTTCCCATGTTTATATTATATGTGTAAGGTGTTGCATTTTCTATTTTAACTAGTTTTATTTCGGTTTTTTTATGGCCCACGGGCTCTCAAATTCATAATAAAACCCTTCCTCCAATGTGTTGACAGCATGGAAACATCTGCAACTAGCACCTTCTTGTTTTCTCTATATATGCTGAAATTCTCTTCTGTCAGCATGTCAGCCTACAATATCAGCCGTAAATCGATGCCATTTCCTTGTTTTATTACCCCCTTCTGGCAAACAACCCACATCCTTTATTTTCTGTCGAAATCCAAATCAACATTCCTGGCCGATTTACGCGGTTGTAACTCACTGTAAGGCACCCTGCTCATCTGTGATCACCAGGAAAGGCGACATCGACAGTTTCCGTTTGAACTGAGATCGAGTGGGTTAGCTCAGTACTTCTTGTATGGCTGACTGGAGAGAAGTTTACAGATTACAGAAGAAAGGGCTTGGGGTGTGAGCCGTAACATCACTGCGACCCAAATGAATCTATTGTGGCCCCAGATATACTTTCTAGAGCACTGTGTCGAGCCTATAACCTTCAATCAGACTCCATAGCCTTGACATAATAATAATAATAATAATAATGTTTATTGGAGTATTAATACATAATAGAATCAAAATACGAGCAAATAATATAACACAAAAAAAAAAATAATACTCCAAAGGGCTGGGGATTGGCATAGCCATTTTTCACCCCCGCCTGAATATCTATATATATATATACTAAGGTATATCTTATACATTAAATAAAGGATATTTGGTTGACTATAATAATGCTAACAAAACTTTAAAATATAATAAGATTAATAATGAGATTTATTCAGCCACTTGTGGATTCATTAAATTGTAACTGTAATAGCATTCTTTTGAATTCTCTTTTGAAGCTGTGAATGGACGTTAATTTAAAGAAACTTGGGTAATCATTTAGTATACTGGGAGCTATGTAATAGAAACATTTTTTAAATTTTGAGGTAGTGTGGGCTGGTATATTATAACAATATTCATTACGGAGGATCAGTTGATGGAGTGAAGATCTTTTCTCTAATGTGTCAAAAAGATATTTCGGAGATTTATCTTTTAAAACCCTAAATAGTAGAACAGCATAGAGAAGTAACGAGCGATATTTGAACTTTAAAAGATTTTTCCTTACATAATACCCAGTAATGTGTTCGCGTCTGTTTATCTCATTGAAACAAAACCTCATACAATGGTTTTGTAAAACTTGAATTTTCTGTTGCATTTCCTCAGTAATAAAAGGGTAATATACAGTACTACAATAATCTAAATGTGTGAGGATTAATGCATTAACAAGTTTGATATCACTTGTTAATATATACTTATATCTCCATAGCGATTTGTATTTATAATAACATATTCTGAGCTTATTTATAATGTGACTTTCAAAACTTAAATTCTTATCAAGTACTATTCCCAAATTTTTTGTTTCTTCAACAAATTCAATGTTAATTCCTTCTAAAAATATGTTCGTATTTATTACTTGTTTACACTTCAGAATCGCTAGTCTAGAACCAACACAACATACTTTGGTTTTCAAGGGATTGAGCTTCAAACAATGATTTTTTGAGTACTGTTCAATTATGTCTAAATTTTTATTAAGTTCTAATATTAAAGAATTTACATCGGTTGGTTGACATGGTTTGTAAACTTGTACATCATCCGCATACAAATGTACATTCCAGTCAGATGATATATGTTTTATCAGATCTGAGGTATAAATAGTAAATAAAATAGGACCTAAAACGCTGCCTTGTGGAACACCAGACTTCAAAGCTCGTAAAGTAGACACTTTACCACGCAATTTTACACATTGAGATCTATTAAACAAGTAATTACTAAACCACAGCATGGCATTTCCGGTCAAACCATAATGGTGCAGTTTTTCACACAAAACTCTGTGATTTACCATGTCAAATGCCTTGCTGAAGTCTAGCATTACTAGTAGCGTTATCATGCCATCGTCTATAAATTTCACTATATCACTGGAAATTTTAATGATCGCTGTAGATGTATTATGTAATTTCCTAAACCCAGACTGGGTGTCAGGCAACACTTTGTTGATTTCTAGATGCTCACGAAGTTTATCATCTATAATTTTCTCTAACAGTTTGGACATTGAAGGTAAAGCACTTATTGGTCTGAGGTCCTTAAAATCGATGGCATTATTAACTTTTGCAAGTGGTGTTATGACTGCTTTTTTCCATAATGATGGCACTTCCCCTGTACTCAGTGATTGGTTGATGATACTGGTTAGCTGATATTTACAAAAAGAGAACACGTTTCTCAACATGTTTGTAGTGATACCATCAACACCCGCAGCATTTGACTTGACTTCTTTTAGTTTTAGTTCAACTTGGTCTGATGTAACATGATTAAATGAAGACTTGCATACTATAGAATTTTTTTGATATGAGAATGTGTTAAGAAATAAGTCATCTGGCTGCAGGTTTGGTACAGAGTTAATAAAGTGATTATTGATGCTTTCAGCGTTTTCAAGGTCTTGTGATATGTGTTTACTGGATTTTGTGTGTATATTCCACCTGGAGAAACTATTCCACATCTGTTTAGGATTATTATAATACTTATTAAGCTGAAATTTTATGTAAGCTGTTTTTTCATTCTTCAAAGCTATTCCTAAATAATTTCTTAGATCACTATAATATGCACGATGTTCTTTATTTCTGGTTCTTCTGAACTTGTTGTATGCTTTCCGCTTCAAATTTATTATACACTTGATTGTATGTGTCACATAAGGTCTGTAGTTCTTACGTGAAGTAATTCTTTTCAATGGGGCATGTATATTGTAGAGCATAATAATAGTTTCGGTAATGTATAGAACTTTGTCATCAAGACTTGGTAAACCATCTATGTAGCTCCATTCCACAGAAGCAGCATCGTTGGCAAACTCAACGTGATCGAAATGCGAGAAATCTCTGTAGTAAAATATTGCAGGTGTGTATTCCGGAGTTTCAATTTCCAACTTACAGAAGCACAATCTGTGATCAGTGACTTCTGGCATGTCTAGAGTTCCACACTCGTAAACAGTGAGTGTATTTGTTGTAAAAATGATATCGATCATTGTTGCTGTATTTGCTGTTATTCTTGTTGGTTCATTAATTACGCGGTTCATGTTGAATAGAGACATCATTTGCAAAAATTGTTTGCTTTGACCAGCATGCTCATCGGTGAGGTCGATGTTGGTATCGCCCAATAGTATTGCTTCATCATGCTCTGTGTAGAAACGGCATAGACGATTTGGTGTCCTGTCGGGAGACCCACTATGGTCCTTATGACCTCCCTATTGAATCCGAGTGGGTCCTCTGTAACTTAGGGCCTTCATACATTTGCCTGCCTTTGCCCCAATTGTTTGTTCCACCATTCTAGGGACTTTATGACTTTATCTTGGTCCAATTTCTTATGGACTGTTTAGTGCATGTCCTCGTCACGTCTCAAAAAGGCTCTGGACCTATAAGGCGATTGGCCGCACCCTGTCGGACTAGCTCTTCCGCTTTTTCATTGCCTCTGTGCCCTTCATGTCCGGGTAGCAATGCTTAATTGTTTCGGTTTCCCAGCTCTTTGAGAGTTTTCACTAAATCCCAGACTAGTTTAGACGATATTTGCGATGAACTTAATGCCTTTATGGCTGCCTAGCTCTTTTGTCTACTTCAGCCTGAAATATTGTTGCAATATTAGCTAGACTTATAGATATCTCAGTTGTTGGCCTTAAATCCCAGCTCCAACTCTGTCTTCAGTTTTCGAGCCGTCTGTGTATCAGTAGCTTTTGTCATGTATAAGAGGTCTCTCACGCCTTCCATTCTAGCACTATTGTTTGATAGTTTTTATCGAATTGTATACTGGTTCAGTTGTGAGATCAATACCACTGGAGAGCAAGACAGCTTACTAGTACCATTTTCTGAACCGCCACCGTGGATGTCCCATTGACCATCATTCTGAGTAACGGCTGAGCTGAATATTTTTGCTGCTAGCACACACAAATTATTTACCGTATTTCACTTTCGAAGCTCCTCATAATAACATTTCCTGACCTTACGAATTCCGTACACTTGAATAATATAGTCGGAACAGGCAAACACTGCTCCATAATTGTTACCGCGACACGAAACAACACCAAAAACGTATAACGTACTTTATCAAAGATCACGTGGAAACATACTTTTCACAGGCTCGTAACTTGCTTTGCCATGTAACGAATACAGGGGAAATGAGTTGTACCAAAGTTTACAAAGCACAAATAGTTGGGTCACTCGCGGAACAGCTACTGTTCGGACAGCAGTCCCACCAACAACTTTAGATTGGATCTATCCAGGGATTTGCAAAAGCTTCCATCCTTGGCACTGGGCTCAAGGATAAGCTCCCGTGCCTGGGATGTCTAGAGATGCTTTCAAAGAGAGTTGTCTAGCAATCCCCTTCTCCGTTATCCGCCTGAATCTTGGGTTTAAGCCCCGACCTCACTCCTACAAGCCCACAATAAATTGAGATCCTTGTTCACATTCTCGGGGCACTTGCAGCCATATCATCAAAAACCCAGCTTATAAAAGCAATGCGTCAAGTGTTTACGCAATTCGCCAAGCTGTAAATTATCAAGCAATATTTAGGACTCAGTCGTATGGCTAGGTGATAATCGCATGCTTCTTATTATTTACCCCCCAGATTACGGTTGCAATAATTATCTCATCTCAGGACTTTTATGGATGCATTCATAGTATCAGCCTTAGCTAGCTCAACTCATTGTGATAGTCTGTCTAATCACTTGGCCGTCGAGTTCTGACAGCTGGTAGCTGGTAGGTGGTAGTCATAGCGGTCCGTGTCATAGTATCAGTTTGTAAGACCAGACAACATTCAGGTTAAAAAGGAAAGAAAAGGCAGAAGGGAGAAAGAGGACAAAGAAGAACAAGGAAATTTTTTAAGACTGGGAGCGTTAAGGCATTGTTAAAATCACTTGACAGATTTTAATATGGTCTGAGAACATTTGCTTAATATAGTTTCTCAGGTAAGGGACTTAGAGGTCTCTTGAAGGGTTTCGGTAGAGACACACCATGGGGCGTCAGTAATAGTGCTGTTTTGCAGAACATGCAGATTTTTATGTGTGTTTTTGCAATAAAACATCAAGCCGCATAAGCGTAAGTCATCGCTGGTCTTTTGATCCACCTTATAGATCCGAATCTTGTTAGTATAACGCAATAATGGGTAAAGCTGTCGAAATGTAATTTGGAATTTAGTTTTAAACGCTTCAATATAATTGAAAGTCATCCCTTTGTGCAGAATGGCACCGAGATACTTAGCGAAGCTTTCCCAGGGTATTCGAACTCCATTCATTGAAACCTCATACAGGGCACCGCGACGTCTTTTCGTACGATACGAGTAGATTGTCTGCGTTTTTTAGTTGATTTGAATCAGCCACCGATCCGCCTACTTTAATACATACTCCACCGCACTTTTCAGGCTGTCGTGAACTAGGTAGGTATAATATTGTCAGCATAGAGATAGACTTCAAAGTTGTTAGGTCTATGGAGGTCATGGATGTACATTGAGTAAAGAAATGGTCCAAAGACTGAACCCTGAGGGACACCGGTTGTAAGGGGCGGTGCCGTCGACAGAACATTGTCGAGTTTGAGCCGAAATTTTTTTCCTTCAAGAAAGGATTTTAGTATTTTCAGAATCCAAAAATGTAAGCCCTTTTGGATTAGTTCATACAGGAGGACCGTCTGCCATACCTTGTCAAATTCTTTTGAGACATAAACATCAAGATGACAGTACATTTATTAATAATGGATCCTCTACCAGCCTAACCTCCTATAGCTCCGTAATATGTTCGCCTGGACGAAGGTAGGGAGAAAATTGTTTGATGACTAAGCGACACTCCTATTGGTTTTCTTTATACCTTGTACCAAATGCAAGAATGTCAGGAAGTGGATTGTTCCTTGGCGCTTTACGCGGTGGGAGGTAATAAAGTGAGGTCATAATAATTTAACCATAATTGCCCTTTATATTTCGGAAAAGCCACCGAACTCAAGCAGATATGTGCGGATAAAATTCCCACTTCAAAATTTATTTTTATCGTCTGTTCCTGGAGAAACGTAGCGCGGCGTTATATGGAGTCTTGTTCAATCAATAAGCAATTTCAAGGCAGAAAAATCTGACAGCATTCCTAGCAACTGGTGTTTTCGGAGTTGACGTTTGTTGATTTTCGAAGAGGGCCACAAAATGACGTCAAGCAAATTGACTGTGATTTTCACGCCTCCCTTATGACTTCTGACATAATTTTCGATATAGTGCAATTTCGCCCATACATGCCAACATCGATAGGACATAAATTAAGGTTCCCAAATTTCGAAATTTCAAAAAGAAATAGGTGAAGTCTATTCAAAAGTCTCCAATGGCATGAAAACTACACTGGGTATGTTCGATTAAGTATACTATATACCTATGATAAAATTTCAAACAATAAAAATAATTTATATTTCGTTCTATTGGCAAATAATATTAAAGTAGAAAAAGTGTCAACCATCAAATTCTTGTGTTTAATTATCGATGAGAATTTGAATTGGTCTAGTCACATTTATTTTTTTTTCTTGATAAAACAGAGTCTACTTAACTACATTTTTCTTGACACAGTTTAGATATATGTTACCTACCTGGGGAATGTGTGATAAAACTGATTTTCATAAAGCACAAGAGAATAATAAGAGTTTTGTTTAACTACGACCGACTCGCCAACACGGATATGTACGCAGAATTGAATATTTTTGAACTAGATTGAGCTGTTGGAATTAGAACAATGTAAAACGATTTTGAAAATTTTAAATAACCAACAAAACTGTAATACATATATTCTGATCTCACATGATGTGTCTGACTATGAAATAAGACCACATAATAATTTGTACCAGATTCCTACTACAAATAATATCGGATTGAATAGCCCTGTCGTTGATGCAGTAAAAATATATTATCTGCCATATATTGTAAAAGATGTGCATGTATCAGAAATTATGTAAAAACAGTTGAATTTATTGTAGCTAGGATTCGCACTTTAATTATTGTTGCTCTCGAGTCCAGTGTTCTAAATACAGATTAGAGAACTTTCTTCTATAAAATTTGTAAAAATTGACCATTGGATAAAGATTTGTTTAAAAAAAATTACTATATTTTAATATTATTCATACCTAAAAACTCTATTTGTTTAAAGTATAGAAACTATTCCATAATGATTGACATATTCGCTAGTAGGTGTTTTTACTACATCACAAATACTCATCACTTTCTTGAATTGTAAAATTTGAATTTCATTACATCTGAAAACTCTGGAAAATGTCAACTTTAGATACTAGGTATGTAAGTACAGGTTTCCATACAATAAAGAATACTGTACTTTTTGGGATTAGATACAGCTGTTTCGTGTTAATCTTGGGTAGATCCTGGTTCCATGGAATTTGCACCTGGTTTCCTTTGCTATCCACAACATTGACGTTTTTGAGGTATTCTCCGACGCTCATAGGCATGTATTGTTCGTCTGGTGACAGCCATACCAAGGGCGCCCATTTCTTTACTAGTGCTTCAACTGTAAGAAAGAAATTACGAGAAACTGTTATGAACAATTGGTCCATTAAGAAAATTATCTGCAAGAATCACATGCAACGCATAAAATAGGGTGTTCCATTTGAAAAATTATGAGAGGTACTTGAAATCGCCTCCTTGTATAAAATATATGTATAAAAAAACTGGAAAAGTAAGTGGATAGGAGCAAAATATGGCATCATAAATTCTTTTTAACGGAAAATACGGTATTCTAGGTATAACAGTTGCAGAGGTGTGAGCTGTCAAGGTTCAGTGTTTTATTCGATATGTTGTCAAATGGTTCAACAAATTTGGAAATATAGTATGTTATATCAAATTGCTTCTCTGGAAAAGTGTATCCAAGTCTCCAGTAAAATGTAATGCTTTCCATTAAAAAAATGCATGTAAGGGTAAAACTATTTTCGAAATAGGGAGCATACCGTTGGCTAAAATTTTTGTATTTGACTTTTTGTAGATACTATGCGCAATAACATAGTGATCAATCGAGCACTCACTAAGAACTCACTTTATAGGTTATTGCTAGTTCCTAGTTGACATCTTGTAGGAAAACCTACATAACGTCACAAAAAAACCTTTATAATGTCAAAAAAACGACATAATGTCACACTTCACGCTACATAATACCCCTGCATATCTACTACTAGTTTCACTTTACGTTCATAAGAATTGAGTTTTATCAAAAAAACAGATACCTTCAGATTCAAGCAGTCGGATGTCATACTTTCAGTTAACCAGATCATTTTTTTCAGTCATTCTAGAACCAGCGGAAAAATGAATTAGTATATCCGGTCATGCATGCGTTCAGCTGCACTGATAATTATCTAATTGTCATAATTATCATCTAACAATATTTAAATAATTGCAATGACAGCAAATGCACTTGAAACATGTTATTTTTATAACCTAGTATGGGTATTGCTTGCTTAACAATTAATTTAATCAGATTAATTGATTGGTAAATCTACGTTGATTGCCTGAAACCATATAAAATATATTGGAAATGGACCTTGTATCATACGAGTGTAGCATAAAAAACTGGGTGTAACAGTTTTAACATCAACATGTAGATTAAGAACAGATACGTAGGAGATAAAACCTCATTGAAACTTACTAGACAAGCATTAGTGATTCACTATTCTATAAGCAAAACGACAATTTGACTTTTTATACTGAAGAATTCTTACACCATATCAAAAATACATACAATGCAAGCGGTATTATTTGGTATTGGGAAGATTCCGGTGTGGATCTGCGGCTGTGAGTCATGGGCTCAAGAGTTCAAACATAGAAATTATTCAAATATTCAAAAATAAAGTTCTGAGAAACATGTTAAACGCCTCTTGGTATATTCCTAGTAGGGACATTCATCTCGAAATGAATATCCCTCTAGTTATTGGTGAGATAAAGAAAGTAGCAGCCAAACACGAAGAAAGGCTACATCACCACCCCAACGCAGACGTTTTTCAGCTGCTAGACAATTACAATGACGTACCATGATTGAAGTAGTGATTATGCAGTGTTTGGTGTCTAAGGCAAAACCATACGTGAATTTCCTAATTATAGTATAGTATCACGTCTTGGGGGAGGGGGACAATAAGTGAGGGTTGCCTACTTTCAGGTGGTATTGTCAGGTCGTTTGCGCTCAGATGAGATGACACAACTTTATGCTCATTTTCCCTCTTCCCTCCCTCTTCTCCTTTTCCTTCCCTTGCCTTTAATTTTTTTCTTGATGATTATTATTAGTTGTAAAGTGCTACAGAAGGATTAATGGTTGACCAAGTTGATCATTTTTAATATTCAGGCATCAAATTCACTATAAAAAATTAATCACAATCAGGAAAAATGGTAGATGTTTTATTATTATCACGAATGAAGTTTCGAAGATGAGGCAATGTTTCTTTCCTATTTTTGATAACAATATCCAATTATGCGATGTCGTACAACTTTCTCTATGACTCTACCGACTTTTCATTATATACATGTGTATTACCTATGAAATAGGCCAATGACCGATCAGTCGGCAGCACAGAAAAGGCCATCAACATGCAGCTGAAGGCAGATCCTATATTTGTAGGACCCACGGACACAACTGTCCAAGTGTTCAATGTCGTTAAAAACTATCAAACAATAGTACCAGGAAGGAAAGCAATGGAGAAAAGATATATGTTACACAGACGGCTCGAGAATTGAAGACGAAGCTGAGGCTGGGATTTATGAAGCAATGTCAAACCAGTTGATCGCCATCTGCTCAGACAGCCAGACAGTCATAGAGTCATTAAGTTCGTCGCAATCGTCTTATAGGTCCAGATCCTTTCAGTGGTGTGACAATAATACGCACATAACAGTCCATAAGAAATTCGCCCAAGAAAAAGTCACTGAAATAGCCAAGATTTACATAAATAGAAAGAAGGTTCAGTTCCAAAATTATTTTAGATGATGCTTTTCTTCTGATTGCTCTATATTTTTTGAATGATATTTGTTAAAACATTATATGAAACTTGTGGGGTATTAAAACGTAATCTCAGTATTTCAAGAAAATTCACCGTCATATTGTTGAATTCCTCGGTAATTGAAAATCCTGCAGAATTTGAAGGTAAACAATTTTTGAAACACTTAAGAAGAAAGCTGATTGGACCTCAGCTTAGGTTGTATTCAAAATGCTCGGCATGGAAGTCGAGGCGGTTTACGTATTGCATGTAATTAGGGGGATCCTGTTTGGTTTTTAGTCGATGGTTTGAAAGGAAATTTTACCTCCGATTTTCGCGACAGTAACATCTTGAAAAGAAACTCTAGAAACTACACCACCTCAAAAAGGAACTGATAATTCCTGATTCTGAATCTTAGATCAATGCTGATTTACAAAAAGGAAATCCCAGGCAAATCATCGAATAATGCAACTTTAGGGTTCTTCCAGTTGCTGCCTTGACAGCCAAATTAATGAAATATGAATAAAGTGTTTGTACATCAAAGCATAATATGTATATAACTCATCAGTGCAAATATTATAATAGAAGAATCCTGACATATTTGTTCGAGCAATGCCAAGCACCTTGGCTGTTTGTACTTGATTTCTACATTCTTAAAATTGCTGTTGACTCCTTACACGATTACCAAAAATGTTAATAATCCTTTTAACTTGGGACTGCACTTACATCTGAATTAATATTACATGTGCTTATAACGAGCAGTGTTAATAAGAATTCAAACTTACATAACTGAAAACTAGGTATCTAATGCCGGAAAAGTATTTCTGCGGCATATGACGGTTATAATGCCACTTATATAAAGCAAAATGTGAAAAAGTCCTTAGATTATTATAAGCAACTTGATATGTAAATAGTAATATCATATGTAATCTTGGGAAACCTTAGGCAAAATTTTACAAAGGATGCGAAATACAGGGTGAGTTTTCAGTGCAAGATCGGTCGATAACGCCGTTATTACGAATAGTTTCTAAAAAAGGCAATCACAAATATCGTAGCCAACACTATCCTTCTTACTTGCAGAATTTTTTCGTCTTTACAGGATGATTTATAGTTATGCATGTGGTGACTCGAACGTGCATTCTTTCAAAAGGAACATACAGTTTATTTCAAATTTGGATACACCTTTCAAACGAAGCAGATATCGAGACGTATTAACAATATTACAATAATTTTCAAACTAAAAGATAAACAACAAAATAACATTAAGTTGACATTAATTGACGTATTTTGATTATGAATTAAATGTACCTAGCCTTATGCAATAGGGTCGAAAAGTCAAAAGGTGTCCCGATGTTTTTAGCAACTCAAAAAGCAGTCATACAAACACCCATACCCCTAAGCCTTATATTAAAAAAGCTCGTTAAAAGGGAAATTAAATAGTGTGTTGATATACAGGGTGTTCCATTTGAAAATTTTGAAAAACAATTTTGGATTCTTCTATAAACTATCCAAAAAACTGAAGAAGTATGAGGATATGGACAAAATATTGGATTATATAATGTTTTAACGAAAAATTCAGTAGTCTAGTTATAACTTTTGGTGCGAGTTGTCAAAGCTGAGTTGTTGTTTTTTTCGATAGATTGTCAAATATCTCAGCAATTTGAACATAAAGCCCTATGGTATGTTTTATCAAATTGCTTCGTTTCCTACCTATCCAAATCTGCAATGAAATGTAGGGCTTGTAGGAATATACACATTCTTCAAGTCCAAATTCTACATGAATGCGCTTTTCGTTTGGAGGAATAATATAAATAAATTATGAAAACGAATAAAGGCAGTAGATTTTTTCAATAATTACGATCCCAAATCTCATTTAAATCACTCTCTATAAAGTAATGTAACTTTGCAATATCCATTCAATTTTGTTGTGTCGTAATGGTACTACTTATTTAGTTCAATTTCCTCAGGCTTCGATTCTTACACTTTGCTGGCATTTATCTAGTAACCTAGCCCGGACAGTAATGTGATAAAAGCAAAATAAGGATGTAACTTGTAAGTGGCTAAGTCAGCTGGTTGCCCTAAGCACAAGAAATGCACAGACATATGATCAGAAACAGTTTAATAATAATGCTTTCAAAAAAAGTCCAAGCCCAAAATACGTTCTTGTAGTGGTACGTTTGAGATTAAATCTAGATACTTGGCAACCTCAAAAAAAAAATTAATCGAGTTTTTGATCATTGAAAGTGACCATTTTCAGGGCTCTCCGGACTTCAGTAGCTAGAGAAAATAATACAAGTAATCAAAAAAACTAACTTTTTCAGAGCGAAAAAACCCATTACGCCTGGTCTATTTGAACCGAATCCTTCGGCATGTTGGGAAATGACCGGAATTGATTCAAATTGTCACAGATTTTTTTAATGCAAAATATCTTGAAGAATATACTTTGGAGGCTTTTTATATGCGATTACTATAAGACAATGGCAAAATTTTGACTAAACAAAGAATCGGTTCGGAAACCAATTTGCAGAAATTTAGCCATGCAACATAAATAAATTCATCATTCATTATTAATCTAAAAAATACTAATTCTCGTTCAGGCTTACTATACCGTGTTAAATGGCATACTAAAAGTTCATATTAGTATTTTCGGTTTGTTTCGTTTTGAAGAAAATGTGGAAGCTAATTTTGGTCACTAACGATCCGGTATCTCTTCAGGATCATTATAAATTAAAATTCCAGCTGAAAATATCTGCTCTCACGAGTAAGTGCCAAATTAATAAACGGTCAAAATTTTCCTAAGCATTCTCTTTTCGACGAAATACACAGACATAGGATCAGAAACATCCAAATAGCAATGCATTCCTGTAGTAGAATATTAGAACTTCAATCTAGACACTTGGTAACCCCAAATATAATATCTTTTAATCGAGTTTGTGATCATTGCAAGTAACCGTTTTCAACTAGAAATAATGATCCAAATAATAAAAAAAAACAATTTCGCCCCTGGTCTATTTGAACCGAATCCCGTGCTACGGTTGGAAATGAGCGAAACTGACTTATTGTCACAACTTTTTGAAATGCAAACTGCCTTGAGGAACGTACTTTGGAAGCATTTTCACTTACCATTGCTGTAGAACAATGGCAAACTTTTGTCTTTTGACAAAGAATTTGTACGAAAACCAACTTATAGAATCTTAGAAATGCAAAATTATTTAGTTTATTAATTTAAAAAAAAAAGTATTTAATTCTCATTTATTTGATGTATCGATGATAAAACGACATATCAAAAGTTCACATTAGTAAGTAAGATGTTAAAGAAAATGTGCAACTTTCAAGTAATTTTTTATCTCCAACAATACTTTAGCTTCTGATTATCATTATAAAAAAGTTTCCAGATGCAAACTGGCGAGTAAGTACTAAATTAGCGAGTAACCAAAGTTGTCCTAGGCATTATCTATTTAAAAAATATCCTTCATCTATTTCGCTTCAGACACATTCATTCATAAAATGAGACAGGATTTGGAAAACACGCATTTTAATAAACCAAAAAACATCACCAAAAATCAAAATCCACTTCCAAAAGAAATTTTTCATAATGCGTCCGGAAGTTAGTACGAAAAAACATAAGAAAGATGTAACTCGTAAGAGGTGTCAGTACACTACCTTCGATTAAGTCGGCTGGCTGCCCTGAGCACCACGAGATGCACAGACACAGGATCAGAAACGGCAACGCATCAAAAGTCATGACCAAAGTAAAAAAGATTCATGACTACACTGACCCGCGACATGTCGCCGTGACGTCTAATCGCTTGAATTGTGCGCGGTACCACCTCTGATATGCAGCGCCAGGTGGTTCCGCTGGCGAAATCACGCCGCGGTTCTACCGCGAGCTACAGGAGTAACGGTACTGAACGAGAAGTGGCCACGGGTCGAAGACGTCTTATTCTACAGCATGTCCTCAAAGCTAGGACTTGCATTTACAGAGCGTGTAGGTCCTCGATGTTTCTTTTCATCTCAGTCGCATATCTTTGTTTATATCGTGAATAACCTTCTGGTTCAAGAGCTAGACAGCCCCAAATGATGAAAATTCAGGAAGTGGTGAACAAACTTGTTTTTATCGACACCTTGGTGGCGTGCATAGTTGAACTTTGGAATACCTCCTTAAATTTTGATAGCGTCGCTGGAATAAAAACTGATAATATTATTATTAATATTTATTCGCCAAAATACAAAATTGTTTAAGAATGGGCATATAAATATGAAAAAACCACAGAAGGCATCGCCTGTATGTGAATTATATCTTAACTAACAATTCATCATATGTGTATATCAATTAATGCTCATTCTAAAATGAACTTGAACACCCTGCAGCTGAGTTACGACGTCGTAAAATACTAAAAGCTTAAATGAAGAAAAGTTTCTGTTCAATTTTGACGGGCTCCACTAGCTTGTAAATTTTAAGCGTGAATAATCGTACACGTCTAAAATAAAATTAAAAAAGAAAATATTGAAAATTAAAGAAAAACATATTTCATATGGCATTTAAGTGAAAATCTGAAAAAACAATTCCTCGAGTATTCGTGTTCTTACGCTTAACGGTATTCTACTAGTAGACGTATATGAGAGAATAAGTAGCTTACACTTAAAATTCTTGAATGTGTTAATAAAAATCTCAATATAGAATGCGAACATGGTACTCTAATTAGTTTCCGAAACAGTTCAACACCTTAACATATTTAAACTATTCTCTTGCAAGACAATCCATGTTAAATCTACAGCCCAACTATTTAAAAATATGTCTACTACAATGGGTAATCGGGGGCTTGAAAGACTAGCTGTATATTTGGAAATCTAAACACTTTTCAACTTTATACTTTGAGACAGGCTGCAGAGGCAATTTAGACTTTAGCAAAGTAATTTCTTCATCTTATGTGGGTTTGTTTATCGACCATAACATCATGGATAAAAAAGACATTCATAAAAGTAATGGGAGTTTTCTTTTTGGGATCACATGTGCAGAATCAAGACTGATGAAAGCCCAATCATCGTCTTGCTAATTTTAATAAAGAGATAATGTACAATATATTATTAACCAAATAACAGGCGAAATCTGTAGGTCTGATAAGAAATATCTGCAAACAAGGAACTTATCTTGGATAATTCCATTCATAACCTCTAAAACTATATGTTAACAAGCTCCTACGAAACGAGCTCGAATAAAACTTTTACTTTCAATGGCTGAACAAAACTGCCTGCGTTTTTGAAGAATGATCATTTGGAGCACCGGAATTAGCATTGTTCATAAGAATATTAAAGTTAGCGAAATACTTTCACTATGATTACAGCATTTCCCATCTTCGTATGCGCTAGCATTACGTCCTTTGCCTTCATAATTTTCCAATGTTACGCTACACATCAGCGAAACTTGTAAGCGGTGACCTAGAAGATGCATTACTGCATGCAAAGTGACTTACCAGTGGCGTATATAGGACGAGCGCACGGGGGTTTACCCGTCGGCTCCCCCCAATTGGTTTTTGAATAAATTTGCAAATTTTTAGGAGAATCACCATTACGTCGTGAATGGATATCTACAGCTTTCGGAATGAGGAAGGAGGTGAAAGCTCCTGATTTGTAGGTTACTTATTCACCCCACAAAGGACATAGGCGAAGCTATATATGAAAGTTGCCCCCAAACGAGTCCAAATCTAGATCGATCCAAATTAAGGCATATTGGGCTCAAATCTATTTCCAGATCGATAGGTTGTCACTAGCCTCAAAAATGGCGACAAGTATGTACAACACAAAAATTAAATCCGTCATTTCATTCAGACAGGCCCATATACAATAAGTACAAAGTCCATAGTCCCCGTCATTTTGATAGCACTTACGCTAGTTTCTTCTCTGTCCTAAGTATCGGCCATCTGGCAACGCTGCTGATCATTCCAGTCGAACACGTCATAAGTGCCAGCTACGACGCTACTACATATCTGCCGGCGATGCTGTCAAACGCAAGGTAGGGTTCGGCCTATGGAAGTCGCCGTTGCATCGCATCGTCCCGACAAAACGCGTGCCCCAGAAATGTTATGAGGAAAATCTTTGGTATGTAAAATATGTATTGATTGGTGAGTAAACCCCGACCCCCGATTTCCAACCTCAACGAAATATTTCGGAAAATCAAGTCAAAGACGGAAATTGATAAATTTTTTTTCTACGTGGTTTTGCTTCTAGCTCCACCGCCACTAGATCGATTTTCAAAAACTACATAGCTTTTTCGTCCTTGGCATATGTCACGTGACAAAATCACGTAACCTATTTTTTACTATTTATCAATTCATCATTTGAATTTATCTTCATTGATAATAGAGTGCCCATTCGCTAGACCAAACCCTTTTCAATGATTTTCTTTTGGCAAATTTAGTAGTTTATTGATTGTATAATTTCACTCGTATTCTATCTTTCTTTCTCAACGATTCAGTATGATGTTGACGATCAGCAAAAAACTCCGTTAGTTGGTTTCCTATAAAAACTATCTTCTTCAAGGCCACTCAAGATACCTTCTTGTGTTCAGCGTGATTCGCTTTTCTGTTTCCGTTGAGGTCGTGGTGCAGTGGTCGTTTCGTCATTTTTCGGACTCTGGGATATTAGGCCCCAAGCGCCAATTCATGGACTAGCACCCTTTTTTGTGTAACTTAAGTTTAGTCATTTTGGTTTGCGTGCTACGTCTTCCATTTTCTGTTTAGATTTTGACCTTCAGCGGTAAGTTCTTTTTTATATACCTTCGGACCACGTGCCTTACTGCGTGTCCTGATGACGTTCGTTCAATATCCGCTTTCTTTTAGTCAATAGAAACAGAAGAGAAACATCATCCTTTCTCCTCCAGCTGGTTGCACCTTGTTGCAGTTTTGCAAATCGATGGAAGCCATCCCATTGAAAAAAACCAGATGTGAACAGGTAAAATATCATTCTAATTAATAATTTCATAGATCTTTATACATTTATTATTGCTCATTGAAATTCTTAGAGACTTCTTGATTTTATTGGACATTCTACGTATTCAAATATGGGGGCAGTGCCCACATGGCACCTTCTATTACATTGATCATGATTTTGATTTTTGAGCTGCCATAACTTTTTAGAACAAGGGTATATTAGCTTAGACATTTTTATCTTTTTTTGCCTTTGCTTTACTTTTCTTGTACAAAAAAATGTACATGGTTTTGCTTCAAGTGCGATTGTTTTCAATGAGTAGTTTTATCTCAGACAGAGAGTAGAGTAGATTTTAAACAGTCTTTCTCTCTCTAGGGTTTTTTTTACTAAAATAATTTTTGGCAACGGCGCAAGCAGCCCCTGCCCAGTTACGTGACCACTACTGGCCACTTTTTGACGAGAGTTGAGGACACCTCGGCCGCGCCTGACAAAGAAGACCTACAGATAAGTTTAATATTTAGGCGCAAAATATCTGTAAATACTTCGGGCGTATACCATGGTAGTCGTTTCGCGGGGTTATCTCGAAAAATAATTTTGTCAGGTTGTATTTAAGATTTATAACAACCTTTCTTTTTTTTATTGCACGCACTACGGTAGAGGAGCACATGTGCGTTTTTTATTATTTTATACTCCAACTACCACGAAGGCCTAAGGCCTAAGCACCCATTGGGGACCGTGGGGCTATAGGGGGATACATGGGAAAGGGGGGACGCCACACGGACTCTGGCGAGGGAACTCATGTGCATGTAACATGCACACATTCTGGCTCCGCCTACGAGAACCGCCGGGTGGTACCTCCGCGTTCGACAGTCAGAGACCATCTACCACCTACGGACAATCACAACATCCATAGCCAAGAGAAAAATTTCTCCTGGGACGGGACTCGAACCCGCACAGCGCACGGCGACTGATCAGGAGACCGAAGAGTCTACTACTGCGGCCACCGCTACTGCCCTTAATCAATATATTGTGATTCATTTAATATCTTGTTTTATTTGGCTCTCTCTGTATGTACTGTTACTTCAATTTCGTCATCTCTGTTAGATTCTCCTTTTGTGTGGTGGTCAAGCTAAACAAGTTCCGACCAGCATCTCGGGGAGTTGTGGCTTAATCCGTCCTAAGTCACTGGCGCTCTTAACCCCCCCCCCCCTACTCTCCGCTTTATTAAGCTAGGGCCTGAATTTGCACGCCACTAGACAACTGTTTTGCTAGGACCAACCGTTAGATAGTATTTATCATTGTGTCTTATTAATTAACCAAAAAAGGCGTGGCACATAGTAGTCACCTTGTGTGAAAATTTTGTCAAAATCTTACTTTCCAAGTTATATACTTCCTCGCACCAGGCATGGGAAGTAAGAACGTGTTATTTCGAAAATAATTTCTTACGGGCACAATGTCTCAGGCATTTTGATAAAAATCACCAGTTCTATATTGTTATATCCTTAATAACCGCGATTTTTCATAGTTTTGTGGAACTTATAGGTTCGAGATAAAATATCTTGGAATTGGTTTTTCGAATTTTTGATGAGAATTTCGAAACCTCAAGAACTTCCTGTATATCAGTGCCTTATTGGATTCTTTTCAACCTGAAAACCGCATTGTAGTTGTGAGATTTTCAAGCCGCTTAAGAGGTAAGCCTTTTGCACAATTTTTTAAAATGTGTCGTTTCATTTTAACTATACAAGTTTGAAACATGAAACTATGTAAATTCTCTCATACAAGCTGAAAAAAGTTAGACTTTTTAGGGACAATATGACGTTCTTTTCAATATTGTAAGTATCTAAAAGCAATGCATTACATTTCTCTCCTGAGTGTAATATCTAATAGTTATGAATGTATTAAGTGCCGTGTAGATATATTTTTCTGTAATATGCGCGAAATTAAAAGATGTTTTGCTACCATAGATTAAGTCGTTCTTGTTAATCAGAAATCTATTGTGTATGACTGTATTACCAGCATTCTAGATACATATTTTTGAATTTCCTCTCCGTTAAATGGCATAGACTGTTCGGACAATGTAAACATGGAATAGATAGATAAAAATAAATGAATAAATGTTTTAGGAAATTGGGAAAACTCATGAAAACAATCCAACGAAACGCCGAATAGTAAGATGAAAGCTAAAATGTATCTTTACGTTATGTTGACTAATCATGGGATATACAACCAGATGTTTTTTAATCTGCTCCCCAACCCAAACTCAACCGCCACTGTGTCTTCTAGTAGATTTAAGACACAGTTAATGACTTAGATGCATATATTAAACATGTTTATATCTATATATACGTATATATATGTAAATGATAAATAGATATGCTTTATAGTCTCTATTGTCATTCTTAATGACAAAGCTAACTAGAGACTAGACAAAATCTCAAGTAAATGAATTGCAGAACTCATACATGGTATAATTTGCTTTATAAATAAGGATGATTTTAAATTCACGGTGAAACACCTTTAAATTGTTGATTCCTTGATGTCATCAGGGAGCCACATGCAGCTATAGATAGCTTGTTAGAAAACAATGTTACTCTATTAGTTAGTTACCTTAGATGTACGACTAAAGAATTGCGCAACTTGAAGAGTTGTGCAAAGATGTATGAAGTTTCAAAACGTTTTCAATCATCTTTTCTTATGACCTCGCCATAAAATCACTGAAAACCCACAAAACAAAGTAGACCTACTTTGAAGTGTAAAATTGTTCAAAATTCATTCGGAAAACTTGTATACAAAGAATCGAATTCTTCGCTGTCCGAAAATTGCAAATTGTCAGACTGAACATTAGCGACCAACATTTGTAGTATCTCCAAAGAGACAGGCATCATTCTAAATTCACAAAAGGTGAGCCTTAGAAGACTTCACCCCAAAAGCCCTCTTAAATACTTTTTCAAAAATCATAGGAAAAGCCAATGCAATAAAGATTGAGTCTTATTTAAACACTAATATCTTGACAAACGGCAGTTTGGTTTTTGAGCTACATTTTCAAAAGAACCAGAAACTACTGAACGTGTTAAGCATATACTTGACAGTGGTATGGTCGTAACAGCAATATTGTTCACTCTCGCAAGAGCATTGGATACTGTTTAAAATTTGAAGATAGCAGATGTCCCAATCCCAATGTAAATTCAAGTACCCACTGCCAGCCTCTGTTGAAAATATAACGAAGCTTTAATACAAATGATACGAAAGACGTAACAGTTTTCCTTACGTACCGGACTTTAGATACACATTTCCATCAAGAGATGTCGCTAGCTACATAAATATTGTGAATTAGGGATAACAAACTTGTTAGCTAGAAAGGGAGAGTTTTGAAAAGAAGTACGAGATACTCAATCTGTTTTGATAATGTGCAAAATCTGGTGGATGTGCTCCAACTATATCTGATCAATTTGGAAATCCACGATGGATGGATTTTCGATATAACCGCGGAAGACCTATACCTATACAGGGTGTTCGAAAAATAGACGGAGATATTTTATAAGGTGATTCTTTGTTGAGAAATTTGAAAAAAAATTATATAAACGTGGGTCCGGAAATGAGTTTAAGAGAGGGTAATAATTTTTTAATTGATATATTTAAATATATTTACTCGATTCTGTTGGAATTTGGCAATATCATTTGAAGTATCAAGAGGCTGATTTATTCCTGAATAGATTAAAATTATTAAGTCCAGTGGCGTCCCGGGGAGGGGGCTTAGCGGATATTCTTGGCAAAAAAATATACGCAACGGCCTTTTTTGTAAACTTATTATTCATTGTTTGATTAATGATCCAAAGCTACAACTTCTTTGTCCCTTCTAGTTTTTTCGTATCTCAAAAAAAATAAAAACAGTTTTATTGCATGTTACTGGACAAAATCGGTTTATTAATTTTTGCTAAAGAAATCACAAGTGCCTTGGAAAACAATGATAATTAGCCTCTTAACATACAAAACAATATTGCCAAATTTCAACAGAATCGAGTAAATATTTTTTCAGATATTAATATTTTTTTATTTACCACCCTGTATCTTGTAAACTCTGCATTTCAGAAGCCATGTTTATGGGAACTTTTTTCATATTTTTTAACAAGGGATCACCCTCTAAAACGTCTATTTTAAAAAGGCATCTATCGTTAACATGTTTTATTTCAAACGAGAAACTCAACAAAGCACCTCAAATTACAAACTACACGCATTTGCAGTACAGATAATTTACATATGCATTCCATTATTTGGCTTTTCCAGTTCCGTCATGAGTATTTTCATTTTTAGGAAATTCAGTACTCCTACAGATTCGTAAAGCCTCTTCTTATGTACAAACTCTTCCCGTTTCTGTGCTAACTCTTGTTCTAATATAGCCTTGTGTAAGTTCAGTATCTCCAGCTTTGCTTCTGCAAGCTTATCGACAGGATCTCTTACTATGGGTTTATCTGAAAGTTAAAACATACCATTTTAGAAGGAATAAAAACTTAGCTAAAGGCGGGTACTCCATCTCGTTAGGACCCAAATTATAGTCATTTTCTAATTTCTTTCGCTATTCTCCTTGCGAATTTAATCTACTGTTCAATACTAAATATAAAAGAAACTTTGAAAGCCATTGAAAAATATACACCATCATATCTTTCCAACAACACTGTCGGTTTTATATCTACTTCCTCATGCAACTCTGGTTTCCCTGTAATCAGTGTTGGAGCATTTTCTGATTCTGCCCGGTCTGATTGTGAGTCGCAGTCATTTCTAGCAGCATAATCTAAAATTAAGAACTAAAGTCAACACGTTTCTTGTTAAGTTGGTAGCATGCAATTTTTTTCATGAAGGTACTTCCTACTTAGTGTTTTCAAGGGGCCAGGTTGACATGTTGTAATTCGGGGTGATGACGTGTGCACGACTGCTATGTTATAACTTTAAAATTGAAGTTGAAAATTTCATGCTGGCGGCTAGGCGCGAATATCTTTCCAAATGGCGGATTAACGAGATGATATTCATCAAAACGTTTTGTCAATCTTTTCTTTTCGAGGGATTTATCTGAATATGCAACAAAGCATGACAGACAAACCGACCGAGGGACAGACAGATAGATAGACAGGCCGACGAAAATGAGTGGCACATACGAGGTCTTTAAATTAAATAATGAGACTGGCAACATAACGTTTGATTTGGCAACATTGGAGGCGCCGGACTTGGTAGTTTAAGGCATTTTCAAAAGAGAGACAGAGTCGATTGAAGGTCTTCAAGAACCGATAATCCGGGATCAGGGAAGAATTAAATTTGACTCACACCACCGTTTATCGGATCAAGAACAACGCGATAATGCTGCTTGTCACACAGCTATGTCGATAAATGAGTTTTTGGCCAGTAAAAACATTCATGTGGCACTGCAGCCTCCTTATTCGCCTGACGTGAGTCCTTGTGCCTTTCTTCTCTTTACTAAGTCGAAGAGTCACCTCAAGAGAACCCCTTTTTGGGACAGTCTAAAACTTTCAAACGACTATAGCCGACCATTTGAAGGCTCTATTCCAGTATCGGAATTCCAGCACTGCTATGAGGAGTGAGAAAACCTTCTCCAGCGCTGTGTGGCTTCAGAAGAAAGTTATTTTGAGGGTAACAATATGTAATTTTAATTACATCTAAATAAGAAAATTTTAAATAAATTAAAATTGATTTACAGACCACGTAACATCTAAAAAACACAAAATTTCATTTTTGACAGTTTTTGCGATTATCATACTTCCATGGCAGTAGACGTGGAAAGTAATACGCTAAACTTTGACAGCGTTCCTGCTAAATTCTATAGAGATAAAGTACTCAAGAAGTATCACATGACCCCCCATTCCTTTTAAGAACATATTCCGAAATGGTACCCACCCGTCATCTTAAAATTTTAAACTATCACTTTTAAGCTGAAACGTAGTGCTCCTGTACCAATTTCATCATTCCAAATTTCAGCTGGCTAACTTGACCTGTTCAAAAAATGAGTAGCGAGGGACCTTTTTGAAAAACACTGGATAACTAAGAACTAATATATAGCTACCTATAGCTGGAGGTTGACTAGCTAATGGAACAGCATCAACATCGTCTTCTAAATCCGCAGTTATTGGCACGTTATCAAACAACTTCTTTTCTCCAGTTGCTAACGTCAAACTAGCAGAAGTATTGCACCCTTGAACATTTTTGACTCTTCTTCTTGTCCCTCGCCTCACAGCATCGTACTTAAACCTCAGCTGCTTAGCCTCACGATACTCTTTGCCTCCGACGGAGTTAAATTGCCTCTCGACTTCCTTCCAAGCTGCCTCTTTCTCCACCCAAATTGCAGAATCATTCCTCTTACTTTCTATAACGTCCTTCCTTATATTGACGAGAGTTACCAGTCTTTCGATTTCTTCTTGAGTGAAGTTAGATCGACGTTTTCTTTTCTTCGTTACCTTTTCCATTATAAGTAAATTGAAATATACCCTTTCGCAACGTACAGCGATGTAACTCAGCTAATAACTAGCTTCGTCAGTCTGACAGTACGGAACTGTCATACATGTGATTACTAGTTGTGAGGTACCTGATAGATTACTCCAAGGATTTACGCCAAAATTACTTCAATATTTGCCAAAATTAAGGCTGCAGGCGACTTCATAGAAAATAGAATAAAACACTAAAATGTAACAGTTTATTTCTTGCAAAAAAAGGATTTTGCTCCTACGTTTCATACTAAGTTTCTCACGAAGAGGCAATTTAATTTAAATAAAATACAGTATAACATTAACAAACTAGTAATATGCCATTTTTATTTCTTAAAAATAATGACACGTAAATGTCCTCCCCTTCTCTGTATGTACTCTTGAATTCTTTCGTGGAAATTCGCCATAAGATAATGCTACATATTCACAGGAGTCTTAGCAATTTCTTCAATAATGTTTCTTTTAAGCTCCTGAAAGGTTCTCGGTTTATTGATGAACACCTTTTGCGTTAGGTAGCCCCACAAAAAGTAATCGTTAGGTCTGGCGACCCTGGCGGCCAGTCAGTGTCTCTTCGTCGGGAAGTCACATGTTTCCGAAACAATCTTTGCAAAGAACTTAATGACGCTCTCGTGGTGTGTGAAGTAGCACCATCCTGCTGGAACCATGTTTGATTATCATGTGGAAATCTGCTCAAGCGGTGACTCAAAAACTGGGTTATCATATGGGTATAACTCACACAGTTAATGGAAACAGCATTCTCATTCTCATCTTAGGGCCCTATAATTTCCACTGAAGACATCGCACAGAATACCGTCACTTTTGGGCTATATAATGGTTGTTGGTAGAGCTCCTGTATATTTTCTGAACTCGAATAACGACAATTTTGTTTGTTGGTATATCCGGATAAATGGAAGCGCGCCTTGTCTGGATAAGTGGTTTCAGTGTTTGGACAATTTGAATATTGTATGGATGAAGATTGGGATGTATTACAAATCCTTAACGTATGGGCTCCTTTTCGGGTTGAACATTTTGGACTGTGTACCACAGTTATTCTTATACGATCGATGTTTCCAGGCGTTCGTACACTTTTCTTTGTTCCTTTAGGTTTGACATCGAAAGCTGACCCTGTTTGTTCAAATTTACGAAACCATCCCTTTATAACATGAGCCGAAGGAACTCTGCCATGTCGACCAATTTGAAAATAAAGTCGGAAATGTCGATACTAAATCACAAAGCACGTTGCTCACCAGACCACTGCTTCATGATTACTAAATGGCATACAGTGACAGATAATTTCAAAAAACAATCCATAGCCAACTATGCATAGATTCGGAATAACAACATTATCAAAACTTCCCGGCCCAAGGGACCACCTTGTAATTTTTACAGATCAGTCGATATACTAACAAAAAAAAATTGTAAGAAAGTTTTAAATATAGATCGTTTTAATTTAAAAATACATTTCAATGGAACCCTGTTATACTTTGGTAAATCACAATGATGCTTTAAGAGTTTCAAATTATAAAAATACTAATTCTTATATACTGCGTTTGATCACACTATACAGGGTGCTTCTTAATGATATGCTAGTATTAAGGGGTGTGAATCTACATAAAAAATTAATGTTAGTTTGCTTTATAAACTATGGTCCGGAAAACGTTTCCTTACAAAAACTCGGGGTGTTGAAGTTTTAGGAAAAAAATAGAAATTAATTAATATTTTCAGATCTGATATTTAGTACGTAGTGAAAGTTAATAAAGTTGCATATTTTTCAATTCAAAAATACATTTTAGCTTTAACAGTGGCGTGCGTACGGGTATTGACTTCGATATTTTTTAAGAAAAAAATGCTACGTCAATGGTTTTTGCCAAATGAAAATTATGTTTAAATTCCCCGTTCAATTTATAATAAATGATCTCTTTTGAGTTGTTTTCCTTCGATACGTCAGTTTTGAGTAAAAAAATAAAAACCGAAAATTCATGTAATAGTTGAAGAATGGAATTTATAATAAATAATAATGGTGACTTATTCAAATGCAGAAATGGCGGAAATGCATTACGCATATGGCCTTGCCGACGGTAATGGTGAGCAAGCCAGACGGATTTATCACCAGAGATATCCCGATCGTGCTTTGCCAGATAGTCGAACCTCTTCTAATATTCATCGTCGTCTTGTTGAAACTGGTTCTATCCGACAAGGAACATCTGAAGGTAGACCTCTAAGTGTGAGAACACCTGAAATTGAGGAAGCAGTGCTGCACGAAGTCAAAGAACATTCTGAAGCGAGTACGAGGAAGATCGCTAGACACTTAAATATTTGCCATCAAATTGTTTGGAGAATTTTAGTGGATCTTTTGTTATATCCTTACCATATTTTAAGAAGAAAATCCCTATGCCGTAACCGAAACCCTATTTTGTGGAACTATCTTAGGACACTAGAATTAAGAGAAAGAATAGTTGCAACTTGTGATAGAATAAAAACACAGGGATATTTCACGAGTGCGCAATTCCATGAGAAAGTGGGCTGAAGCATGCATACTAAGTGAAGGGGGCCAATTACAACAATTTTTGTAATCGTTTCGTTGGTTTTAATATTATGTTTATGTCGTCAGTTGTTGTTGTTCATTACCCCTAACGTGTTTAACTTTTCCAATTAAATTAATAGCAACTTTGCAAGTTAGAGAATAGAACGGTTTTTATTTCTTAACTCAAAAATGGCGCATCGAAGGAAAGCAACTCCAGTTAGATCATTTATTTTAAATTGAACGGGAATTCAAAAATAATTTTTATTTGGCAAAAAGTCATTGAGATACCATTTTTTTCTTAAAAGATATCGAAGTTAATACCCGTACGCACGCCACTGTTAAAGCTAAAAATTATTTTTGCATTGAAAAATATGCAACTTTATTAACTTTCACTACGTACTAAATATCAGTGAAATATCTGAAGCAGTTCTGAAAATATTAATAAATTTCCATTTTTTTCCTAAAACTTCCACACTCCGAGTTTTTGTAAGGAGACATTTTTGGACCATAATTTATAAAGCAAACTAACATTAATTTTTCATGTAGATTCACAACCTTAAATATTCGCATATCATTAAGGAACACCCTGTACCTATATAGTATACTTACTCAGATCACACAGGTTGCAAAGTATTTCTGAAAAGATGTACCCTAGAAAAACTGTCCATGTAACAAATTTCCAGTACCTAATACCCGGCCAGATTGATAGCTGCGCAGGTAGAAGCCTTAATGTCAGGGCACCGCGGCTGCTACGGGGATCCCAAAAAACTGTGTTAGTGCGGTTTTTGATCTGCGTAATGTTAGTGAAATTGGGAAAAGCCTTCTCTTGTAGATTGTTCCACGATATATACACCCTAGGGACTAAGGAGCGGTCGTATCGGGTTTTTTAAAGAGAAAACTTTGGATCGGTTATTTCAGGTCATCGTTTTTAAGAATTGGCCTCCAGCAGATTCTTCAACATTTTCGATATGCTTTTCGATATATGGAGATACGTCTGGCATGTTTAAACGCAGGGGCGTCATGGAAAAGGTCTTCTGCGGGCAAAATTCATTGGGAGTTGCTTACTATAGTTGCTGTCGGTGATTTTAAGACTTGATAATTAAGCTGTTCGAAGAATATTTTGGGTACCCTGTATTTTTGTGAGGAGATATTTATAAGTTTAGGAGATGTGCAGCGGAGCCAGCTCCAGTTCTTTTGCATCTATTTCAAATATTTTACGATTTCGGTACCGTTCCAGAAAATTGGTAATTTTCTCATGTCCAACCCATCCCAAAATAAGGGATCTAAGACCGTCACAACTGTGATCCTATACCTCGGCTTTCTGTTATAAGTAAGCTGATGAAGAGATGCATAATCTTAGATCTTTTCAGCACCATACTAATTTGGTTCCAAATTCTTCAGATTAATGCTTCACACCTTAATTATGTAGTAAACGTGCGGATTATAAATAGACTAATTGTATTCTTAAGCACGCTGACTGAAAGGGAAACGTATAAGTAGTGTTTTTCAGAAATAAAATCTTGTCAAATCAATCACTCACACAGTATTAACTTGCTTGTCATACATCTTTTATCACTATAGCTCTCCTGGAAGGTATTCAACATAGCTGCTCAAAATCACTCAAAAAACAGAGAAACGCAATGGGGAAGTACTGTTATCGGATTATCAGTGACTTTACCACCTAAGTTTTCTGGCGAGGAAGCATTGTTATAAGGAAAAATTTCGAAAATGAGATATTATGCCTAACGGTCAGTCCGCAAATCCTTGGCCTGTCAGTAACTTGCAAGGAACTGCTCTAAATGTCGCAAGTTGAAATCGCCTTGTTATTGGTGAGAACAGTGACCCAGGACATACGGCGTGGGTTAAGAAAAGGTGAAGAAACTGAAGTAATTTGGAGATGCAGTTATCAATGTAGCTCTAACTATTCAAAGCTTCACCCCTCACTCTTACCGCCAAAGGTTGGGGTAGAAGAAATTGTGCAGCCACCAACGTTTTTATCTGCATATTTCAAATGGAATACTTTTCGTCATCTAAGATAATGATTTTTTTAATTGGCAAAGTGTACCCGCCTCATTTGACGACAGCATCAACTTTTTGGACATAGGTTAAGTCTACGGTACTATTTCCAATTCCGGGATCGTTACATTTGAGCTCGAAAATCGTAAACGAGTATCACTTCTCTTGTATTACCTGTATGTCGCTGTTGGCCTTTAGGGATCGAGATGTCAATAAATTTAGTTGCAAAACAACTGGCTGACCATTCAGGTTTTATGTAGAACACACCCGATACAAGTATTTGCCGTACACAGCGATATGATGTAAAGTTTAAATCGTAATGGTCCTTGATCATACCAAAATGAAATGCTTTTTAACCATCATTTAATTCGTGCTACTCTCATCGAGCGAATTTTCGTGTGGTAGGGTGATGAGCAAGGCCGTCTGAGATTAAGATATTTTTTTCGACTGTTCGACAGTTTGGTACACCGTCAAACACGAGTAGCTTACTAATCATTCTGTAAGTGCTTATTTTTAGATTCGACGACCATCATTTAGTGTTTGCGAGTGTCATAATTGTTGAATGTTTTTCCTCCAAGATAAGTGTAACATGATCTTGGGCGCCCATGTCATTACAATGGTAACAGTGATAGTTGTCTGTGAGGGCCAGGTTCAAGACTGGCTGAAGGAGTTGAGAAACTTTTTTCGCGCCACTGATGGGGTGATTCGAGATACCGAGGTGTTTCAGAAAGAGTATGATTTTATCGTGATTGGTGCAGGTAAATTTTAGTTCATAATAAATTAATTTATGCACGGTAAATTACAGTTAATGTTTGTAATAAATCACTATAATACGAGGGATGTCTTTTAAGTTTTGCATATAGAAATATAGTAGACCGCGCGGATCGAATAATACGTGTTCTCACTACAGTGAATTTTTAAGTGTCAGCAAGTCATTAGAAAAATGGAAGTCAACCGAGAACATTTTCGCGCCATAATTTATTACAACTTTCAAAGACAATTATCGCAACAAGAATGCCTTGCTGAGTTACTGTCTGTTTTCGGCAACGACGCGCCACATCAGTCGATTATTTCCAGTTGATATGGAGAATTCAAACGTGGACGGGTGAGTCTTAGCGACGATTCCAGGGTGGGTGCACCAAAAACGGCAGTCACCCAGGAAAACGTCGATGCTGTGCGTAAACTCAGCATTGAAGATAGACATGTGACATATCGCGAGATTGAGGCGTCCTTGAAGATTTCAAAGACCTCTATTCAAAAAATTTCACATGAAGAATTAGGAGTAAGAAAATTAGTTTCTCGTTGGATACCCCACCTGTTGACTGAAGAGCAGAAAGCAGCCAGAGTTATTGGTGTCAAAAAACGCTTGATCGTTTCAATTCGGAAACTCAAAACATGTGTACAGCATTGTTAGTGGTGATGAATCGTGGATTTACTGTTATGTACCAGAAAATAAACGATAGTCGGCTGTTTGGGTGTTCCAAAATAAAGAAAATCCAAGAAAAGTCATCCGTTCTTGAAGTGTTTCGAAAAAGATGGTCGCGACATTTGTGTCAAAAGCGGGTCATATTGCAACAATTCCTCTTAATGAGCAAAGAACTGTTACTGCGGATTGATATACCACCATTTGTTTGCCAAAAGTCATCACCGAGCTTCGAAAAATCAACCCCGAAAGAAGAATCATCATCCACCAAGACGATGCAAGCTCGCACACAGCCCAAAAAATATGGCAGTATTTAACGGAAGAAAACGCGGAATTATTGGACCATCCTCCATATAGTCCCCCGATCTAAGTCCTAACGATTTCTTTACTTTCCCGAAAATTAAAAACTGACTGCGTGGTCAAAGGTTCCAGTCAACAGAAGAAGCTTTTGACGCATTCAAAAATGCCGTTTTGGATCTGCCAGCAAACGAGTGGAATAAGTGCTTCGAAAATTGGTTCGAGCACATGCAGATATGTATTAATCTTCGTGGAGAATACTTCGAAAAACAATAAAGTCATTTAAAACTACCTACCGTGTTGTTTTATTTCCATATGCAAAACTTAAAAGACATCCCTCGTATTGCAGAGTGTCGGTATGGTTTGCTATAGAGAATGCCTTTGGATTCATGCACGCCACGAGAAAATCGTAGAAGAAACTTTAAAGAAAAATGTATTAGTTCCTAGCCTGTAGAGAAAACAGGTGTTTGAGAAAAAATCCTAGAAGCTCTTTGACGGGGTAGTTATAATTAAGTGCCTTATAAGACAGTGTCCTATTAAATATTTTTGTTTGACAGGGAGGGACTAACCATGTAGACATTAATGAGCATTCAAGTAATTTACTTTACTACGTTAGTATGACTCACCTTAAATGAATAAATTGGGTCATTAATTTTTGAGATAAACAAAAAGTTTCAGCAACTCACTTATTATTCTACATTCATCGCCACACAAGAACATTACCTACGAGATAGTACTGCTTTGCTACCATCTTATTGAAGTTCTTAAAACAAAAATAAACAGCATTGTTTAAGGTATTTTGGTCTTGCTTTGACACTTTAGGCCAAACAATGAATAACAGGCAACGCTAGGTTATATCTTTATTACATACATGTGAAGTGCTCTTGGGCTTAAACCGCGGATCCCGAGCCCACTGGATACAGTTTTGAGATTCTTGGTGAAATGCATTTAAACTACATATTAAAAGGTTTATCTATCGATTTTGTGCGCTTCTGATTTTTGATGTTTCCTTCCCACGCCTACTAGCGTAAGAAGTATCGCATTCGCATGATATGTAAAGTAAAGGATAATTTACAAAAAAAGCTGATAGCAATATGAAAGCGTGTACAGATCAAGAATGGTAAACAAACAGAAAATCCACAGAAGCAAGTTTGTACAGTTCACAAAAATCTTATTCTACTATGAATTAAATATACTTCGAAGGTCTCGTCCATAATAATTACTGATTAATTCCTTGTATCAGTTTTATCCATTGCCAATTGATCCAGATTTGAAGAGTACAGCGGAAAAAAGAAATATCACAAAAAGTAAGTTTCGAGAAAAGTGAATTTGAAAGTTTGAAGACTCCTAGACTCATTGTACAGAGGTACAACAGGTTCCTTATCATAAGGAATTGGAAAAACAGTTGAATTACAAATAATTCTTTTTATACAGGGTGACTTCGAAGTTGAGTCATTTATTTTAACAGTGAGTAGATCTGATCAAAAGAAATGTTTTTTTCCTTTAACATTTTTCTGGTAAAATTAAAGTAACAAAGTTATAGCCCTTTAGAAGTTTGAGTACCGCCCTGTCTCAATAATAATATTGTGTGTTTGGCAACAACGGATATCGGTTCATCGCATCGGAAACAAAAAAGCGAAAGAATTTGAAACGTTTATCACGTTGTTTTTCGTCAGTCGGTAACGCGAGGGTGAATAGTGATGTTTGTTGCGTGACTCAAACGAAATGAAAAATGGCACATGTTTACGAAAATGCTGAACTTGTGGACATGATTCTTATTTACGGGGGGGGCAGTCTTTACAAAATGCTGCCGGATGCATCACGGATTTATGCGAATCGGTTTCCCAATCGAGTGCAACCAACCCCTCGTGCCTTTGTTAGTGTAGTACAAAGGGCTCGTGAATCAGGTGACTTAAGACCTCACAGGTGAGAGCATGCCGGTGCTCCAAGACTGCACGATCAAATACAGGTCCGCACTGAAATACTTGTCGGGAGGATACTTTATTAAACAAGGTAACATTTTTTTTTTATTTTTTTTTATTTTTACACACATATTTTGGTTTATCTTCCTTCTACAATCATGATCTGAAAATTAATGACTCAACTTCAAAGTCACCCAGTAGATATAGACATGCGTATTCATATGATTTCCAGTCCGTCACTAATTTTTTAAGATAACACTCAATCAGATATTCCACCATAAAATAGATCACACAATAATAATAATAAGAATAATAATAATAATGATAAATACTAAACGTCAACAGGAAAGGACTTACATAAGCAAAAAGAATATACATGACTAAATTAGAATGAAATAGGTGATCATAAGGTATACAATAAGTAGCAAAAAGTAAGTTTGTTCAGAAGAAAAAATAGTTAAATAGAAGAATAGAAAAAATATGCAGCATAAGTGTGTAATAAGTTAAATAATCAATAAAATAGATAAATATGTAATTATTAACAATTATAGCGCTAAGACTCAGGATACCAGTATGTTAGTCAGGGCTATTACGGTATGTGTTGAGATTATAGCTGTTCGATGTAACGTTGTATTATTCCTTAGATTGTATTTCTGGGAATTTTAGGTAACTGAATTTGGAAGGATATGATTTCACATGAAGGCACTCCTCTAGAATGAGTAATTATGCTAATGTTAGTGTTTCTTCATTTCTAAATGTCTTTTCGACTAGACTCTGGAGGATGCAGTGAGAATAAGAGTTTGACTACTTTCTTTTGAATGATAAAAATCCGTTGGGCTTCAACAGATCCCCAATATAGCAAAATATTTAAGATGGGTAGATACGATAGAGTAAAAGACATTTAATAAGTGTTTTTTATTCACTAAGTTCAGTAATTCCTTTTTTTGGCTACATGCTCTATGTGATGTTTCCAGCTCAAATGTTCATACACTATTAACAATAAAAATTGTATGTTTGGTACTCTTTCCAGTGAATTATTGTTTATACAAGTTCAAATAGTCGAAATGTCACTTTTCAAGATATGTAATTCCTGTGCCGGGGTACTGATAAATACGGACACCGGCCATGGGAAAAGTCAGTGCTTATAATTAGTGAGTCAGTTTCAACCTAGACGTCAATTGCAGAGCTTCTGAGATGCTTCTAAAGATGCCAAGCGTTCGTCATAGCAGACAACGGGCTAACAGCCCAAAAACATCTGGAACTTCAGAACAGAATGGCAAAATGGGGTAGTCAGTTTATAAGCTGCTGCCTCTTTCCTTGTCAATTTTGTACATAAAGCTTCAAAAGTAGGAAGCTCCAAAACTGTTTAGTCACTCGCTTATACTTCCAATACCAAAGGAGCTCACACAAGAATACGACAATATTAAACGTGTTCATGACAACAAAGAATACAAAATAAATTCGAAGATGTTTGAACGACACTTCAACGTTTTCTTCTGGTCTATTTTCCATTAAAACCTTCTTATATCGTCTATTTCGGAAGGCCTCCCACCATTTTGCTACCAAACCAAAGTCATGAGCATGCTGTAGGTTGAACTTAATTTGCTCATCAACAAGTAACCCCTTGCGGGCTAAGATCTCAACCGGTACATTTTCTATCTTTTCCCGCAAGCAGTGAATTTTTGGCCTTATCTTCTCAAATTTTTTGACATTTCCAAGCAGATAATCTTTAAGCAATTCTGGAAGGTTGTATACAATCTTGTTCCTCGCTACTTCCATTAAACCTTTCGTATAATCTGGATTATGGATCCATCCTTTCAGTATTTCATCCTTTCGAACATTAAACAATGCTTTACTGTTGTTGTATGTTAAATGAAGTAATATTTGTTTATCTTCGAAGTAGTGTGTTTCCAAATTAGCCTTAAAGATTTTGTCCAAAGTACCGTACTTTTCTGTACTGTGTGATGTTGTCAAGGCGCTACAAAAAAAGCTGCTAAACACAATATTCAAGAACATACAAAAGAATATGAACAGGCAGATGAAATACCGTACAAGGTTCGTTTTAGGCTGCTTTCCTGAAGAATGACCCACAATAATCCCTATGTTGTCAAATATGTCAAACATTAAGCTCCTATAGTACTTTCTCTCACCTCTTGTAAAGCAACTAGCTATCCACATGAGAAACGTAAATAAGAAGAACGTGAACATAAACAAAACATACACTCTGGAGTCGTCTAGTAGGTTTTCCTTCCAAATGCGTCCTATTCGATGTGGTGCACACCATACCATCTGTTCGAAAACCATGGAGGTGCAGTCAAAGGTACTACTTTCTTTCTGAGGGCATCCAAAATACCGTCCCATTGAAATATCAATTTCTCCCTCGGAAAGGCGGAAAATTTCTTTTACTATTTCCCTGTTGCTAACCTTAAATTCTTCTCTTTGAATTGTGGTAAATTCAAGTTGCACTTCTAGGGTTTGGGCTAAATAACGAAGTATATTCACTAAAATTCCTTCATAGGAATCTTTGGTCCTGATAACATAAGGTGGTATATTGTGGTAACCAACTCTAAGTTTGCATCCGTTCAAGTACTGTTTTTTTGTTCTGGTCAGTGTGATGTTTCTCGTAAAGTGACCTTCAAAGCAAATATTTAACTTCAAGGTTCTGACATGATCAATATTGCAGTACTTGTTCTTCTCATACGACCAAGAGTATATGTTGAATTTTGTGTTGTTTCTATAAGTTGGAAGGATAACTAAAATACGGGTAACGTAATGCTTCAGCAACATTTTGGTTACTTGATTTGCTATAATTTTAGGTTTTTCAAATTGCTTGCTCGAGATTACGTAGAAGTGTCCATTGTAATTCCAGGGTGGAAATCGTGATAGATATTTAATAATATGTTCAATATCCTCTATGTTCTTCATATGTATGAAATAAGTGTAAGCATGTTGTGAACACATGTCTTTGAAAACGGTGTTGGCCCCGCCAAGATGGTTGAGAAGAACTTTCTTATTTGCTCTTGATAAAGCATTGGGAATTAGCTTAATCAGTTCATGGTGGTCATTTTTCAGCATCGATGATGAAAAGTGGATGCTTCGTGAACGTGGATGCATTCTAGCTAATTCCACAATACAATCCACAGCCGAATGCGCAATACTTTCTGCTTGATCTTGATCCAATGGCAGAACTGCCGTTTGTCCAATAAAAAAAGCAACATGTAAACAGAGTATGTAGATCATACTATGAATCATTTCTGTACTTTCAGTAGAAATATTCGGTGATCCTGCTACCGATAGATATATTATCAGAGGTCACATTTGTTAGAAACAGAATGAAGCAAGTTACAAAAGTGTCAGATATATATACCAATACCATCAGATAATTGTATTTTTCATTCAAGTTTTCTTGCAGCTGCTTAATATGTTGCTAATCAGAAATGGAGCTTCGGATGCAAAAGAAATCGTTTTCACTGATAATCTGATTCTAATCAAATAGAGTGCTTGTGTCATAATGGTTACTGATACTATTTTTCGATATTACTCATATTGAAACATGTATTATATTTAATTTTTTTTCAGAATTGAATTCACTTAAGTTACTTTCCTAGCAAGTGCGGAAAGTGATACTTTCCGCAAGAGTTAGAAACAACATTATTTCTACCAGTTCGTTACAAGAACAATACATTTTATCAATTGAAATCATATACTTTAATAACAAAATCGTAAACATTATTATTAATGTTAATTGAGGCGGTCAGAAGCAAAGGGATGTAAGTGACTTTTCCACCAAAACCGAGTTATGGGCACAATCAAATTGTTTAAGCACAATTTTATTCGGTGGCAAAGGGATATACATGAATCCTTTTCTGGTGGCTCTATCTATCCGCTAAAAGAAAAAGTACTCAGCAATATCTTCAACTTACTTGGAGGCAATGGGATGTATGTGCACTTATATCTCTTTGCCTCCAAGTTATAGACCAAATAAAGCAATTGCGTGCGAGTGTACTGCGTATTTATGCCAGTGCTTTAAGTAATATTATTGTTGTTTTTACAATAACTATTCAATAATATCAGTGAATATTATTCGTGTCAATCATATTATGATGGATTTTGAGTTAGATGGTAAGTACGATAAAAATCAAGTTGAAATTAGATGTTTTTTAGGTTAGGAAGTAGAGTTTTATTGTTCTCATATGTTCATGGTTTACGATGTTCTAAATTTGCTTTGTATTCTTGTATTCACTGTTTTTTGTTGTGTCTTTGTTTTTTTGAGGTGGATTTAAATTCCTATTGTTTTTTCGCAGAACCTGTCGATGATAGCGATCTAGATCGCGACTACCACCCAGATAAATCTTCATCTATGAGTGAAGCAGAGTCGGATGAAGGCGATTTAGGCAATCACCAGATAAAGCGTAGCAGGAAAAGGGTTCGAAACGAGTCATCTTGGATAAGGAATAAAGCCAGGAAGTTCAGGAACAGTGGTGGGGAGTTCATCGGTCATAGGAAATTGCTAAAACCAGCAAGAGCCGTTCAAGATCTGGCAGATCATCACTGTCGATACCAGTGTAATAGTTTTTCAAATGAAGATCGCCAACAAATCTTTGAAGACTATTGGAATTTGAGCTCATGGAATCTTCAAACGGCATTTCTTACCGCTTGTATGGAAACACGTGCACCTTTGAAAAGAAAATTAGGTGTTGAGCCACGTAAACAGGTGAGCGTTCAAATAAAATTAGTGGGAAAAAGAGTGTGTAAACTCTTTTTGTTGAAAACTCTGAACATAAGTCAGAAAAGATGTGACAACGTTTTAAAAAAAAGAAACCGCACAGGCGTAGCGCCAACTGACCAACGTGGTAGGCATACCCCAGCAAATAAGATTTCGGACAACGATATTGCAATAATAAAGGGCCACATAAAGTCATTTCCAAAATACTCGAGCCATTATTCACGTGTCAAAAATCCGCATACAAAATATTTGTCAGGCGAACTAAGCATCCACAAAATGTATAACCTTTACTTGCAGTATTGCCAAGAAAATGACATTCAAAACCCTGTTAAAGAGAGCTTTTATAGATTTATTTTTACAACGCAATTCAATCTTCGTTTCAAACGGCCCCACACTGATACATGTACAATATGCGATATCCTTGAAAATAAAATCAATAACGACAATAATCCTGAAGTAGTGAATGATAGTAAGATCCAGAAAGAGATTCATTTACGAAAAGCTGAACAGGCTAGATCAGCTAAAAATGATGTCAAGAAATTGGGCAAGGATAATCCAAATACTGTAAATGCAATATGTTTTGATCTAGAAAAAACTCTCCCCACGCCTGTATTAACTTGTAGTAAGGTCTTCTATCTGAGACAACTGTGGACTTATAATTTTGCAATACATAATCTTGCAAATGATCAAGCATCAATGTTTATGTGGCACGAGGGTGAAGCGTCTAGGGGATCCCAAGAAATTGGATCATGCTTATTGAGATATGTTCAGCAACTGCCTAATTCAGTAGAACATATCATCGCATTTAGCGATAACACAGGCGGTCAAAATAAAAATAACAACCTTATAAAATTTTGGAGGCATATTGTTCAGACAACCTCCATTTGTAGAATTGACCACAAATTTTTAATTTCTGGTCACTCTTATATGGAGTGCGACCAAGATTTCGGGCTTATCGAGAAGTCAAAGAAGAAAAATCAATATGTTTTTGTCCCGGATGATTGGAGCAAAATAGTAGCTCAAGCTAGTCGAAAGTTTACTGTTGTACGTATGAGAAATGAAGATTTTTTGTCAGTTGAACAGATGAAAAAAGAGATAAAAGGCAGTATTCCAGGGATACGTAATATTCAGTGGTTTCGACTGGAAAAAGATAAGCCCAATATTCTTCAATACAAGAACACTTTGAATGAGGAAATGGATTTTGTGCATTTTGACCTTAGAAAACAGAAAAAGGGCCGTCCAAATACGCAATTTGACCTTACATTATTGTATCCTGAACCACCATCTATAAAAACCGCCAAATACGAGAACCTCCAGCAACTCCTTCAGTTTATTCCCCCCATTTACCATAACTTTTATTCATCACTAAGACATCGAGGAAGCGTAGCTTCCGCAACAAACGAAAATAGAGAAGTAGATGCCAACGTCAGCCAAAGAGACATTTCTGTTGAAAATTTTGCAGATGTTTCAGCTGAATGGGAATCTGATGATGATTAGAAATTAAGAGCGAGTCAGTGCTTGGTGATTGAAATTAAAACCTCTGAGTATTTTGTTTTGTATACATTTTTTTTTGTCAATAAACTTTCAATTTCATCTGTCTGCTATTTTGTTATTGTGCAATAATTTACAAAAACCCTTTATAAAGAAGATTGCTTGAATCCATATGCAATTACGGGTAAAGAAAATAAGATTTATAGTGTATTATTCAAAAATTAAGTGCTAAGGGGTGTAAGTGATACCATCGCTTTACTGTACCTGTATTTTTGGATTAACCAGCTCAATGGCATTAAAATCTATAAAAATAATCTTTTACAGCATATTGGAAAGTGAAAAAAACTATATTGAGTATTTTGAAATACCCGTGATTTTTTTACACAACTTAAACTTTGAACCTGTTTTTCTCAAAATGCTAAAACATGAACTTACACCCCTTTGCTTCTGACCGCCTCAATTACAAAAGAGCAGTCGTTGGCATTTTGAAGATTTATGGCGAAAGACATAATCCTGGGTAGAGTGGTGGTACAATCAATTCTGATGATCAGTGTCCCTTTTTTCTGTTGTAGCTCTGTTTGAAACTAAGACATTTTAAGTATGAGGAATTACAAATTTTTGTATCTTATATTTCTTAGACATTAAGCATTAAAAGAACATTATTTATCAAATTTTCGTTTCAAAGTTTTCACCAGAGGACACATTCAACCAGGATCGGAGCAAAATGATACGACTCCATTGCAGCTGAAGGGCTGAGAATTTCTGAGCCAACGAGCTTGCTAGTGAAGTTGCACACTCAGCGGAGTGGTTCCAAAAATGATCTACTTGCCAGGTCCACTACTGTTACTCCTACTTAGACCCAACTGAGTTAATTATCTTGACCATTTCTGTTGTTACAGGATCCGGAGGATGCGTAGTTGCAAACCGACTGTCCGAAAATCCAAAATGGTCAGTGCTTCTTCTGGAAGCCGGCGAGGAAGAAAATTTCTTCTCCGACGTTCCACTGATAGCAGCTCTGCAATCTGTAACAGCCTATAATTGGAACTACCATGCTCAGAGGATAAAAACTGCTTGTTTGGGGCTAAACTACGGCAGGTGCAGCATAACCAGAGGAAAAGCGCTTGGTGGAACATCGGTTTTGAACTTTATGATATACACTCGAGGGAATAGGTGAGTAGAAAGAGAAAAAACGGAATCAAAGTTGCTGATTCGGGACTCGCAACGTGTTGACATATAGAAAATAACTATAACCAAATCAAAATCTAAATGTGTAAGATTGATAAACGATATATACCATGGGAAAAGATTTTATAGAACTTAAGCTTTTGAAAGTCATGAAAAAAAATAAGTAAGGTGAGTGGACCATAGAAGGCCATGCTCCTCAAATTGCATTATAGTCTAGTTTGGGAAGATGATCAAAAGCGTCCGCTAGCTCGCTTTTTTCAGACTTCAATGTCTGTATCTGTGAGCAACATAATACAAAAGGTGATGACTTCAGCTTTACACATTTGCGGATTCTTGACTTTACATCACTGAATACAGTCAACATGCCTTCTTAAGAATCTGTTAGAAACTGCAATGTAGAAAATGAAGACAAGTAATGAATGCTAATATCTTACAGTCAATTTATTTTATTAACATGACACCATCGTTACCATAACTGAAACTGTTGGGTGTACAGCATACAGCGCATTGTAAGAAAATAAAAATCAAAACCTGTCTGTTACTTGAGAAGATAAATGATCATAATTGTTGTTTAAATGAGCAATAACTCTACTTTTAAAGGTCGTTTGTATAGTCTGTAGTCCTTTCTATTGCTATCTTCGGCATACTGTCGCAAGCTTCAGTGTCCGTCCCAAAAATTTGAGATACTACGCTTTCTTTCATATCACAGATATCCGTTTTAGCCAGTTATGTCGGCCTGTCTGGTACACATGGAACGAGGTTGGCTAAGGTTATATCACTGAACCACGCAATGCTGTCAGGTTTAAAGGTAGCGTTGACTCGGTGCATGCCTGTGCTACGCAGTGTTTTCGAAAAATGACATCAAGCCAGCTAAAACAGTAAGGAGTAGTTGAGGAATGCAGTCCTCTTAAATGACGTTATGCCCCATTATTTTTTATACCGAATCACGCGCGGGCAGAAACCTAAATGTCGATTTTTGAACTGCTTAGGTAGTTTGTTCCACAATCTCGGTACCCCAGGAGCAGAGGAGCGGTCATATGGACCAGTTCTGGATGTACGCAGTTCGGCAAAAGGCCAAAATCAGGCGGATCTGTCTGAGAGGCACATCTCGCGGCAGAATCATCTCTGAAAGCCGAAGTCCTTTGGCCTAGCGGTAAAAGAGCATCGAGCATGGACAATGTAGTCGGGGCAGCAACACATCAAACAGGCTAGGTTTTATCTCGGCCTTGGTTAGAATGAGGAGGTTATGCGGGAAAAACTAATTTCAGCCCTAAACAGCTGCCGCCATTGAAGAGATGGTTTGAATCAAATCATTTTAGTCAATCAATCCAGAGATGAACAACTTTTATAAAATCAATCATTTCCAGGAAGGACTATGACTCCTGGGCAGCAATGGGCAACGAAGGCTGGAGCTACGACGAGGTACTGCCATATTTCATCAAATCAGAAAATTGCACGCGCTGCCGCCAAATAGACAAGGAGTACCATGGCAATAATAGCTACCTCAACATTGAGCATCCTGGATACGAAAGTCCTTTTGTCAAGCTTTTCATTGAGGCAGGAAATGATTTGGGGTACAGGAACAGTGATCCGAATGGAAAGAACGGCTTAGGTATACGAGTACGTTAAAATAAAATATCTTACTTGATATGCGACGATGAAAATAGAACACTCAGTAAAAATGATTTGGTTTGAAGGAAATTCTATGCTTATTTTATATTTACATTATTATATTTTCTCTTTATTTTATAAATAAGGGAAAGTAGTGGTTAAATTTTGAAGCTAACGAATTCGTTCAGTAGTCTGAGCATACTTCGGATCCAAATTCCAAATTTTTCGATTCTCCTATAAGATTTGATTGCTAATGAGAAGGACTAATGTTTTAAGGTTTTTTTATATCTCAAGGAGCAAAATCCTGTAATAATTTGGAATAATTGATAAACCATTTTTCTTCTTTTGCTGTCACTATTGGATAATTTTATTCATGGAATGTTAAAAAACAAAAATACCGACCAGGGGTAGGTTGAAAAACACCTAAAAACATTAGGTTTTCCATTAGCAGTCCCAAAAATGCGATCGATTTTCTAAAACCAGGATATTAAAGCTGAATAAATATGCTATCTATGGCCTAGCAGAAAAAGATATCTTCAAGCTGGTGAACTAAAAAGAAGGCAAAAATTGAAAAAAAATCATCTTGCGCTATCTGATAGAATTGCATGGGAACCGTTGCTCCTGAAATTTTTCGGCTATAAAACCTGAAAACTATCTAATCTTGAAGCTTCAAAATGATTTTTTTAAAGTCAAAGATCACCAAAAAAGTTAGATTTTTTCTTGCTACCTTAAATTATTTAGAGTGGTGTATTCATTTTATCATGCCGAATTTGAGCTTGCTAACTTAACCCGTTCAAAAAATAGGTTGGAGGGCTATGAATAGCTCACATTGAACTCGACACTCTGACTTTCAATCTTGGGCATCATGGCTGTTTGAGCATGAAAAACAGTTCCTGACCACCAAACCAGTATAAGAACTTGTGAACATCGATCAAAGAGATCATATGTATATACTTAATAAGGTTAGGCTACTTTTAATCGTATTACGATTCATTTTGGTGCATTTACGTAACTCTTGCACACATAGACACAGAATATATACCAAATTACTTAAATTAGTAATTATAATGAGATTAGTACCAGACGAAGTGTTTAAATTGCGCTGGCACAATCAGTAATTCATTACGCATAGACAATTTAAAAAAGCAGAGGTCATCCATACAATTTGGACAATACTCACAAGCCGTCATATATCAAAAACTAAACCTTATTGCTGTGAAGAGGTGAAGAGGCTCAGAAATCAGCGAGAAGATGATCAGACTTTTTATTCACCAAGAGGTATCTGAAAGCAGCCATTTCTAACTCATTGTGTAGAGAAACAGGCACTTGATATATTTTTGGACCAGGACTATTTCAGCGTTAGTCCAGGAGTGCAGGATTGCTCTTTAAGTTGAAGTCTTCAGGCTTTATCTTACAGATATATTGATAAGGGTATCCTCTTCACTAGGTAACATTTACCCGGTCCTGTTATTTACACTCCATATGGTGCCCCAGCTGTATAATATTCGTTGTAATATAACCGTATACATATGGTTATTACCCAGGAGAGAATGGTGCTTTCCAGGAAACTAGCGAAAACTTATAATATCCAAATTATGGCAATAATGAAGGTTGATTTAAAAAAAACACTTGTTTGCTTCTCCAAGACTAGCCCTATACCGCACTGATGAGTTGCTAAGGAGCATGAAACAGAGCTGTCTGCCGATGGTCATGATTATGCTCTCCCCTTAGGCCAATTATCAAGGTTGTTATTGTTTTTGGACTAAACTTGTATTTAGTCGAAATAAAAATGAATTATGGTAACATTGTTAGCCTGAGTGAATGGCTAAAGCGTACCATGAAGTTCAGCAAAAGAGTTAGATACAAAGCTAGATACAAAGTTCCATATCACAAATTATATATCTGCTCCTCCCACTAGTTAAACTTTTTTGTTCGCTTTCATGTCATTGCTGATGAAATGCCTTAATCATAAAAAAACAGTAATTATCGAGGTTACGTCAGAATATCATCAGGAGCTAAGTAAGTGTCTATGAATTGGTGGTCATCCCAGAAGCCTAGAAGGCCGGAAATGACTAAGAAGTGTCCCTACTTTGGGTCTCTAGACTCATCGGAGTCCCAAGTAATGAGTGGGCCGGTCGTATGGTCAGGATGGGGTGGCAGACAGCGAGCCTTGCTTGGTTGTTGTCAGATGGTATATCACTCATGTCCTAGATGGATGAGCCTATAGTGAACTGAGAAAGATAACTGCTTTTTGGCTAGTACCCCCAGGCTACTACAGGCTAAAAATATGTATGTATCTCATTAGAGTGAGGAAAGAATCTATGTGCTCCACGGGTGGAAGACAAAACAGCTACTAGAGTACTATATTATTTCTAATGAAATAATCTTATTCCAAGAAAAATCACGTACTTTATCTTCTGATAAAGCTTTCCTAATATCAACGGAAAAGTATTCTCATAATAACCTGGACAAGCTCCTTGAACGTTTGCTGTATGTTTATGAAATACCTTGTATTGTTTAAACTGAAGGATCATAATTTTGCCCTTAGGTTTCTCCAAAGTTCAGGCCACGATGAAAAATGGCAGAAGATGTAGCGCAGCAAAGGCTTTCTTGGTCCCCGTCCACGATAGACCTAACCTACACATTTCAAAGAACAGCAGGGCTACACGGATTCTAATAGACCCTTCTTCCAAACAAGCTTACGGTGTCGAATTTTGGAAGAACAAACGAAGGTATAAAATAATAGCAAAGAAAGAAGTAATACTTAGCACCGGTGCCATCAATAGTCCTCAACTCCTGATGTTGTCAGGTGTTGGCCCTAGAAAAGACTTGGAAAGAGTGAAGATACCTGTGATACAAGATCTCAAAGTAGGTTATAATTTTCAAGATCACGTCGCTATGTCAACGTTGGCCTTTTTGGTGAACCGAAGCATTACAGTTTCTGACCTGACTGTTCAGAATCCTGTAGACATTTACAACTACATGGTACGAGGTAAATAACACTTCTTTCGATTGCATAATTATTTTAAGTACATACGCGAATTATTTTCTACGAGGAGAACCTAATTTGTCTGGTGGCTCTATCTGTTTGTATCATATGTGTTTATACACATCGCGCTTCTCTCTCTCCCACATTGAACTCAAGCCATCAGTTAAATTTGGTTCTCCCCGTATGTGTTCAACTATGTCCTTGAGTAATATTTTCTCCCTCAAGGTTATCGATAACACCTCATGTAAGTCCTAAGGCCTCTAGGTGTGGATTCCAAAATTCGTAGAAAAAATGGCGACTATGTATAAAAATAGCTTAAAGATCAACGATCCCAGTGGTAAATTCGTTTTTCCAGATAAAAAAATGCCTTTAAAAAAATGCGGGAACCTTATTTTTGAGCCTACCCTCGTATTGATGGTGAAAACAGCCCTGCCAATCCTGCTGGTACTACATTTTGCAGGTACCGGTCCTTATACGCTGCCAGGAGGTGCTGAAGCTCTAGCTTTCGTCAAAACAAGACTGTCTTCAAATACCACGGATGACTATCCTGACATGGAACTAGTCCTAGGCGCTGGAGCTCTGAATGGCGACGTATTCGGAAGCTTCAGAAAGCTACTGGAGATCCCTGATACGTTCTTCAATGCAGTTTATGGGCCAATTGTGGGCAAGCCAGCATTTGGAATAGCACTGGTGTTAATGCGACCTAAGAGTCGTGGAAGGATCACACTGAAGGATTCAAATCCTTTCCATTGGCCCTTGATCTACCCTAACTACTATGAGAGAGAAGAAGATGTCGCTACTATGGTGGAAGGGATCAAGATGGTAAGTCAGAACCGTGCGCAATGCTTCAGAAATCATGTGGATATCGAGAAATTCTTGAGGCTCTTATATAGGGTGTCCCGAAAAAAGTGTGCAATATTCTACTAGCGGTTTCTCGAGCTTAAAATAGGAAGAAAAGTTTATATAAACATAGGTCTACAAACGTCCCCTAAGGGCGCTTCGGTCTTAAAGGGGCTCCCGTGAAGATGGTTTTTCCTTAATATTTCCGAAACGTGTTGAGATGAAGACATAATATTTGGTATTCCAGCCTAGTTTTTTATGGTGGATTTAAAAATATTAACAAGTTTAGACAGTTTTGTTTGGAAGCGTATGTAACAGGGACGGACTCAGGTTATTTGAGCCCCAAAATTTTTGTGTGATTCTATTTTTGAAATTCAATTTTAGAATTTGAAAATTTAGGGTTTTCTACACAAAAAAGCTACTCTTATTGAATATCGATAAATTGTGCCATTTTTGAATAAAATCAAACTAAAAAATTTGTCACATGATAGAAAATGTACTGCGAATTTAAATGAATTGTTGATTATACATAGTTAGCCATGACTGCAAACAAAAGTTGTTTTGATTTGTTATGACTTATTTTGACGTTAAGCTGACATTGTTAGCAGTGTAAAATTACTAGATTAAAATCAAAATTTTTATTAAATCGATTTAAAATGCCAACATTTACATACAGAGAACTGACTGACATGCATTTTGTGTACGGGTTTGGCAATGGGCGTTCATTGGCAGCCGTAAGAGAATATCAAAGAAGATTTCCCAATCGCATATTACCTGGACGTCGAATGTTTACTGATATTCACCGGAATTTGTGAAACCATGGAAGTTTTCAGTGCATGCAGGGCTCAGGAAGGCCATTGGGAAATCACCGAATGGGTATTGCTTTAAATATGTTTGAAAATAATCCGCAAATAAGCATACGAAATGTTTCAGAAATTATGGATATACCTCGATCAATAGTAAGAAAAATTTATAAATACCTATTTGATAGTTATCCTAAAAATAATAATTTAAGATAAGAACAATCACAATAATGCAAGGAATGCATCCTTATCATTTTAAACGGGTGCAGCATGTAACGGAGACATATTTTTTACCACGAATCGAGTTTTGCCAGTGGATATTAGCAAATGAAAACACTATTCCTAGAATATTATGGTCGGATGAGTCAATATTTACTAGGAATGGTGCTTTTAATTTCCATAACATGCATCACTGGTCAGATGAAAATCCAAAAGTTGTTCGCCGTACAAATTTCCAACATAGATTTTCATTGATCTTTTATGGGCAGGAGTAATTGGGGATCAAGTAATTGGACCTATTGTACTACCCAATCGTCTTAATTCAGAGGTGTATCAGAACTTTCTGCAGAATGAGCTCATGGATATAATACCATTGGATGTGCGCAAGCAGTTTCAAGAAAATATGTTTTTTCAACATGATGGCGCCCCTGCACGTTGTGGACGCAATGTTCGAAATTGGTCGAATGGTCAATTTTCCAGACAGGTGGTTAGGCCGAGGAGGTCCTATAGCGTGGCCGCCACGTTCACCTGACCTAAATTCATTGGATTTCTATTTTTGGGGGTAATTAAAAGACCTAGTTTACTCGACTGAAGTAAATACTCAACAAGATTTACTTCAAAGAATCCATCAGGCTGCAAATGAAATAAGAATAAAAAGGTTTTCCACTTTTCGGGCTACGCAATCATTAGTTCGTCGAGCGAGACTCTGTATCCAACAAAATGGGAATTTATTTTGAACACTTATTGTAAAGCTAGTTTTAAGTATATCCAGCTGTATGTCTTCTTTTTTTAAACAAATATCAATTTCGTTCGTAGAAAAAATTTATTTCTTTTGTTTTTGCCTAAATGTTAGCTAGGTTGCAATAGAAATATGTATTTGTGTAATATTTACCAATTATTAAATTAGTTTTTTCGTTGCCATGGCTAATTATTCAACAATTCATTTAAATTCGCAGTATATTTCCTATCATGTGACAATTTTTTTAGTTTCATTTTATTCAAAAATGGCACAATTTATCGATATTCAATAAGAGTACCTTTCTTATGTAGAAAACCCTAGATTTTCAAATTCTAAAATTGAATTTCAAAAATAGGATCACACAAAAATTTTGGGGCTCAAATAACCTGAGTCCGTCCCTGTTACATACGCTTCCAAACAAAATTGTCTAAAATTGTTAATATTTTTAAATCCAGCATAAAAAACTAGGCTAGAGTACCAAATTTTATGTCTTTATCTCAACACGTTTCGGAAATATTAAGGAAAAATCATCTTCAGGGGAGCTCCTTTAAAAGACCGTAGCGCCCTTAGGTGACGTTTGTCGACCTATGTTTATATAAACTTTTCTTCCTATTTTAAGCTCTTGAAACCGCTGGTAGAATATTGCACACTTTTTTCGGGACACCCTGTATATACAAGAGGGGTGTTCCTTCTCCAAAGCCCTGTCACTCATGAGTTGACGGATACCACCTTGCCATAAAATTGTCGACCTCCTCGTTTTCTTCTATGTTGTTATATGTAACTTAATGTTTTGTTTTTGGCCACCGTTCTTCACCCCTTCCAATAACGTGGCTATGCCACAATAGTTGCTTTGTTTCTATCGTGTCTGCACTGAAATACACTCTTCTTCCTCTAGGTCATTGTCATTAACGAGGTATGACTAACTGTTTATTCGGATTGTGACCTTGCAGTTTTGCAATGGTGCTTAATTTTGCCCTAGATTTTATTCTCACCAAAACATTCCTATATTACGTAAACCGACATTACGAGTAATATACAACACACAGGTGTCGTACGCAGTTTACTGTGAAATTCTTCAGCATCATTATGAAAGTAAAGATATTTATAGTGATATAATTAAAACATTTATTTCAAAATGTCATTTGACAAATTAAAATTTCCCTAAGCAGATGGTCACTTGATATTAGCGTTCAGAAATAGCATCCTTTGAAGAAACAATCAAAGTGGTGTCGAGTAGTTTGGCTCATTGCCTACTTATTTTGCATTTATATTTCCTGCGTTGAGACGGCAATACAGTTTATTCTGTTAGGTAAAATGATTTGTTTTATAGGGTTTTCGAAGAGGGACTTGACCACTTTGGACATTCACTGCCAACGCACCTTTAAATCCATTTTACCGAACTGTCAATGTCAAAACATTCAGTAAAGAAAATATTGTCATCATGGTGAAGTACACGAACGAACAATGCTTACAAATAATTCAAATTTACTACCGAAACTCCGACTCGGTAACTGAAACTTTAAGGGCGTTAACGCCAATCTTTGGTCGTAATGCTCGTCCCAGTAGACAAGCAATTCATAGTCTGGTAAAAAAATGTGAGTCCACATATTCGCTGCTGGATGTTTCTGTGCCAGTGAGACGAGTTGGCAAATGCCAAGAATATTGCTGCCCTTGAGGCTTCCGTCGCAAACGAACAGAACTCGTCGATTCCACAGCGTTCTCAAGAATTGGGCATCGCTATGGCGAATTTTGCAAAGAGATCTTATAGGATCAAGTTATCGCAAGAACTAAAGCCATTCGATCATATGAACCGACGTACGTTCTCGAATTGGACTCCAGAAATGTTGCCAGAAATGACCAATTTCATCGCAAAATCATCTTCAGTGATGAGGCGCATTTTTGGCTAAACGGCTTCGTCAACGAACAGAAGATGCTTTATTGGTCAGGTAAAAACCCTCTTGTGCTTCAAGAGACACCTCTTCATCCCCAAAAAATGACTGTAGGGTGTGGTTTTCATCCCGGTGGTGTCATTGGGACGTTTCTTTTGATTTTCGTTGATGAAAATGACCGTTACGTTACAATCAACGGAGATCGCTACAGAGATATGTTGCAACGATATTTGTTTGGTTAATTGGATGGGCTAGACATTAGTGATATGTGGTTTGAATAAGACGGTGCCACAAGCCACACAGCGGGTGAAACAATCGACATATTGAAATCAAAATTCAGTGAACGTGTTATATCGAGCAATGGTCCTGTCGAATGGCTACCTAGATCGTGTGATTTAACACCTCTAGACTTTTTTTGCGGGGCTAAATTAAATCATTGGTCTGTGCCAACAAACCGGCGTCATTAGAGGAGCTCAGAGCCAAAATTAAACGAGAGATAGCGGCCGTTTCTGTCTAAATAGGTGACCGAGTCATTGAAAATTGGGTTCAACGAATCAATCGCTGCTAACGTGCCCGTTGTGGACATATGAACGAGGTCGAATTCCATATATAAATGTTTTGAGTATACCTCAATCCAATAATAAAATTTTCGAGATACCGTATCCCAAATGGCTTGCATTTTATTTAAAGGGAAAGTTGTCAAGTTCTTAATGGAAAACCCTTTATACGTCGAAGTGACCTAAAATTCGATACCTTCTTATGCAAATTAGGCACACTGTGCAAAAGTGGTGTTTGTAGGGACCTTTTTGTGGACTTTTCAGCCATCTTTCAAGCCCGTTAACCAGAGATTAGTCAAAATGTACAACATAACATCTTCATTGTGATCTTCATGAGTCATCTATGTTCCTTTCATTTGAAAATTGATAGTCTTCGACGTTGTCTTTCCAGCTCTGAGAATCTGTTATCAAAAAAAAAACTGAAATGCGAAAGAAGTAATGCAACTGCAAACCTACGTTCGAGCCCACGCCTATCCAGTTGTGTTAAATCAGGACGCCTCGGGCAATAATAAGTCACAAATTGCACCATATTGGAGGAATATTTCGAACTAAACCGTATATAACAGTCCGTAAATGTTAACATGTTTACATAATTTCTTTGAACCCAACTGTGATCAGTAGATATTGCCGCTTTCATAATAGATGGTGATACATTAATGTACTTAAAAGTAATTGACGATTCAGAATCCTGCAGTCCATGGCCAGATACTTTTACCAGAGGAATTCAGTTATAAAACATTAAAACTGAATAAAAAGACCAGGGACTAAAAGCGAGGCTCTCGGATATGGTCGTAACATATTTTCAGGGTTGAAAACCCGCCTTATAGACCCTAATCAAGTTCAAGTTAAGCTTGTTAATCAGTGTAACTAATTTAGCAATCGCATAACTGCATATTTACACTTTGCGTCAATTTGAGTGCCGATAAGGACTCAACTGGTATGCTTAATATTTCAAAAAGCTTACTGCTACCTATTTGTTATCTATCCTAGTTGCGTCAGTACTTCAAACAGAATATGTAAACAACTTATGTAAATCAAGTACTAATTGCCGGTATTATTGAACGACCATTACATTCAAGGTATGTTATTGGCTGATATACTTTGGAGGCCTTTAGTAGTCCGCTGTACATCTCGCACTTTGCGGAGACCAATTTGCAAAATATATTACTTTTAATTGTCCCACAGAAATTTAAGAAGTTAATTTTTATTTTGACGATGACGACGAAAGGAGATTGGTAAAATGGGCGCTGACGTGATTCAAACCCGCATCTCCTAGATTTCGTGGAACCGACCTAACCAATTAGTCTTCACAGCACTAGCTGTCAACGAACTTTCAGGATTGAAGGAATTCAGAAGCATATTCTATTCTACTCACGCCACTATTCCTTTGTTCTTTTGAACTGCTTGATGTCCCATCTTGCGGCGTTCAAGTGAAACAAACTGGACTCGGAAAGGATCTACAATCGTTTTCTAGTTGCACCACGATGTCTCGTGGGCACATACCACGGTACCACCGTGCGAGGACAGTACCCTCACACTCATCCGCGAAAATCCTATACATGTACGGATCGAACCATGACGAACTTCGTACATCCAGAACTGGTAGATATGACAGCTCCCTAGTACCTAGGGTATCGAGATTGTGGCCAAACCTACACGAGGAGGCTTTTCCCAGTACTACTAAACTAAGGCAGTTCAAAAATCGGATTAACAAAGTTCTTTGAGCTGCACATAGCAGCCGCGGTGCCCTGTCATTTAGGCTTCTACTGCGCGGCTGCTTTGCTCTAAAGAAATGGGCATGAAATGTATTGAATTATTGGTAAGAAATCTAAATTGTCATTGGACAACAAGCTATTACTCTATAATGCTTTGTTGAGACCAATTTGAATGTATGGCATCCAGTTATAATAAATTTTTGTTCCAGGCCATATCGATAGCACACTCCAAACATTTCCGCCAGTACGGAGCGCATCTCAACCCCCACCAGTTTCCACAATGCACTAATCTACCATTCGGCAGCGACGCCTACTGGACCTGCGCCATCCGACATGTGTCAACGTCACTTGGCCATCACGTGGGTACCTGTAAAATGGGGCCTAAGGGAGATCCAGAAGCTGTAGTTGATCCGCGATTGAAGGTGCATGGGATAGAGGGGCTCAGAGTTGTGGATGGGTCGATCATGCCGAACATTGTAGCAGGCCACACGAATGCTCCTATTTTTATGATTGGGGAGAGAGCGTCGGATTTCATCAAGGAAGATTGGGAATATCATGGGGAAGGTTATGAGGGATGAGGTTTGAGATCGTCACACCATCTACTCAAGCTAACAGTTTATAGTTACTCATGTTTTTGTCTTTTTTGTTTATCTTGGGGCGTAAAAGGTGTGAAAATAATACCTACCTCCGCTGTTGTATTTTACTTGTACTCATAATCATTTCTTGTGCCGTTTTTGTCTGTAGTCTTTTGTAAATAAAGTGTAATTTTTTGTAGACTCTGCGTCTTAATTTACCGTCGCCATCCTGAAATACTCTTATAACTTCTTTCGTATATACGATAGAATAGAATTTTGACATTCCATTTACTGGCAATTTAGGAAAGGTGTTACCCGTCTTGGTAGAGATATACTTCCAACAACAGAATTCTCTAGTCCACTTAGAACATCACATATAAGCCTCATTTATCAGCCGGTCTTATTCTAATTGCTTAATCATCACTAGACAAATATGACTTATAGACATAAATAGTGTCAACATTTTCAGCATTCTGCAAACCATGCATATTTCAGAGATTGTACAAATACTCTGACACACCCTGTATATACGCAAGGTTATTGCAACACAGTCCTATATAGCTTGGCTGTCTAGATGGCGTCGCAAACTACGGACGAGCTGTTAATCTGCAAGCCCTTCTTAACTATGCTGCCTGACCTCTATCCGTGAGCGCCAAAACTGCAAACGTCAGTTCACTTGTGAATGCTACGCCACCAACTAGAAAAATGTCAAGCGCAGGAACCAGGAACGCCGCCTACTTTTCTCATTCTGCCGGTCAGTGACCAAACTAAACTACGTGTAATGCGGCCAAACAAGCTATGCAAGCTTGCCGTCATTTTCACAAAGATTTTTCCGGTTTATTTATAATTTTTCGTTGAACTTGGGCAGTGCACCGTGTTCGAAAATACACCGGTCGTGACTTTTTTTCGTACTTAGTAAAGTGTAGGCGCTGTGTGCCACTTTGCACACCTGAGGACGTCCCAGACTATCATAGCAGGCGTTGTCTACTCAAAAGTGCAGATTGACATGTACAGATGTTTTGATACTGTTTTATAAATATCCACTTCTGTTTTGTTTTGTATTATTATCTGTATAGTGTGAGATATTTAGAATTCCAGAGGACTTTGTTTGTTTGAAATAGGAAAATGTTCAAGTTTATAAAAGCTAAAGGCCCTCATCAGACGGCTGAAAGACAGAAGCTACAAAAGGAGCTATTTTCTTATAGAAGGGTAAGTTCTAAATATTTTTAGATACTCGTATCGATATTGTGTATGAAGTAGTTATAAGGCTATAACGACGTTGAAATAATCTTATTTATTCTGCTTATCAAAATATACAACAGGTGTTTATAGTGCAATGTCAAAACTAAAGCAAATATCCCTGATGAACAACACTAGATAGCGAAAATAGGACACGGATATACGATTAGATTTATTGTTATTGCTCCATATTTAATTATGTCGAGGATTAAACTTGGAAATCTGTCAGAAAGTAAAAAAGTTTGGTTATGTTGTAGACCTTGTTTTTATTGAAAAAATTATCTGCATACCTAGGTAGTTATCAATGCTATTGGTTGTTTGTAGGTAGTAGGTGCATTTGATGCTGATTGTTTTTCAGAAAAAAACAATGCTAGCTTATTCAATGCAATCTAGAAATAGCTGGAATGAATTGACTATATCTAGGGACATAGAAAGTGCTCAGCCGCCGTAAAGCAGTTCAGCAGTATAGATCTTTTAAGCTGAAAAAAAGAAGCTATGAAATAGTTAGCAGCTGTTGAGCAACAAACTATCAAATTTGATGAAAACTGCTATCAAACTGAAAAAGCTGCCCATGGATACTGCTATTCAGCATAATAGCATTGCACTACTTTTTGCTCTCTTCAATTAAGTTTTAGAAATAACTAATTTAAGTTTGTACATTGAGTGCATTTGTATCCAACAATATTGAACAGCTGGGTCAAAAAGGACAACCATATGTAAACCATTATTGGGTGACTTTGTCACTCAACACAAATCACTTAAATTGTGAGCAAAGAGGTTTAGTGATGCATAGTTTTGTGGTGAATCATAATAACCTTTATATTAGCTAGCAACAAACTTTCAAATTTGACAGACATGTAAATAATGCTGCCAACTGGCAAAGCTATTCCTCAGCTGATGCAGTGCACCATAAAGTCTTTGCAGTGCTTGACTACCTTAAGTTACCCAAAAGCACTTCCTTGACTTAAGCTGAATGTTGTCAAAATTTGCTAGAAATTAGAGTTTCCATCCTTGAGAACTTCCTTACCTATCTGAATAATGCCATGCCAGGTTCACATTTTATAGTAGCATTGATGAGGCAATGGTTCTAGGTGATAAAAGATATAAAAAATGAGGCACTACTAGATTTATATCACCTTGAGATCAGTTTGATTGCCTTACTTTTCAGACTTATGTAGTATTTAGTTATGTTTGAGAAGCTCTGCTCAACTATAAGTTCAATTATAATCAGGATATAATAACTTAGTTGCAATATTTACTTACTTTAACAATAAATTAAGTTTTCAATATAAACAATGCTTTTCAGAAGGGTCTCCCCCTACTTATTTCTTTAACAGGTTAAGATAGCAAGTTGAAATTTGGAGGGATGAATTTAATAAGTACAAGCAACTTGAATGCATTTTATAACCTAAAAGCTTTGAGTAAATCTTATGGTTACTTCAGCAGCTTATTTACTATTTTATTGTTTGTGGTTTAACTTGTTTCAATTCTAAATTTTATATTCAACCTGCTGTCTTTACCTACCAACTGCAGGGTTAACTTGCTCGACACAAAGTATTGATGAATGTTCAAAGTAGGCAGGAGCACTGGCCAGAATAACTAATAGCTTTTCATCAGGTGTAGTCTACAGCTCATAACTGTTCTTGTCTAAAGATGCCTGATACTACTGGCCATTTTCTTCTCTATTTGTTCTCTCCTCATACTGACAAGCCAGTATTATTAATATTAGTAATGTAGGGTAATAATAACTAGCAGCTTTATTTAAGATTATATTACATATATTACATTTGTTTGTTATGAGAAACACACAACACAAAATGAAATTGAATAAAGAAAACAAAAGTTCATAAAAGTATTTCATCAATAGTCGGCCACATAATCTTGTATTAAGTATGATTCCAAATCAATCAAAAGTTTATCTATTTAGGATTAAAATTGTTTAGTACTGCTTATTGCTTTTATGTCATCTTTGAATCTATTGCACAGTTTGAGGCACATATAACAGGTACTTTTTTCAGTTGGTCGTAATCTATATTTTTAATAATTGACATTTAAAGTTTTAGTGTTATTTCTGTGATAATTTTGCAAATTAAACGTGTTTTTATTTTTGAAAAAGTGCATTAGACATAGTAAATGCCTTGTATAGTTAAACACATTGTTCACCATACTAGTGCATCCCAAACAAATTATCCCATATTTGATTACTGGCTTAAAGTTTGTGAAATAAATAATTTTGAAGGTCTTCTCATGCATATATTCTCTAACCACCTTATTCCATAGCACTGAATGTAATGTATTACTTAGTGAGCGGATATGGCTTAACCAATCCAGGAAGTCATTGAGGTGGACTCCTAAAAATTTGGCTTGCTCTTAAACTCTACTTCATATCCAGAAGGCATACTCTTGGTGGTCTTTCCGTGTTGCATTGTTTTGTATAGTTTCCTGATATAATTATATTATTGCTTTTTTCAAAATTATATATGAAATACCTTATGATAGGAAACCTTGTTTGAAATAAAACACACAATGATTGTGTTTTCCTGTGTGCAATGAAGTTTGAAATCCATATCAAGGTGAATATAACTATATTAATGTAATTATCAAGGGCAGGCCTCTAGTTTCATGAAAATAGTATTACTGGGAAAACTGGAGCAAAAAAGGTATATTGTGCACGGTGAAATGCACTATTGATTCATCATTTTTGTAACAACACTCTGCATTAGTCTTTTCTATGTAAACAACGCGAGCGGCAATGTACCTAAACAATTTTTAGCATGAACCATGTACGTGAGTTCTGGTAAGAAAGCTCGATTTTCGCTTTTCCGGATAAGTGAGCAAAATACCCAAGGACATATTCCTGAATAAAAATATTTTTCGGATTTGATGTAATCGTCGTTTATTTCGCAGTCAGTAGGTCTTTCCATCTGTAATCTTGTCACTATTACATATCACTTCAGTAACTGCTAAGCCAATTGTTTAACTTAGAAAACATCTTTTGTTATAGGAAATTCTGATGGTATGAAATAAAACATTCTATGGTATGACTCACGATCTCTCGGGTCATGCACGATACCTACACACGTACATGTATATTAAGTTTATCCCGTAAGCCCATCGAAGCATATCTTTGGACAGTTCCTCATTCTCGGTATACACAAGCGTGTGTTTCATAGGTATTATTTCGAGAGATCCAGCAAGCAGTACCCATGACAAGTCTAACGAAATAAAAATCGCTAGGTTGTACCGGAGAACCGTTATAAAACACGAACTGGCATCGTGTGAGTCACTTTATGATAGCATTACAGCATAGTTTACAGACTATCAATAGTTATGTCACTGCCGGAGTAACATTTTAATTAAAAATGCATCTTAGGTCTCCGGCCAAAGAAAAACACGAATGTTTATCCGAATACGACGGTGGTTTGAATAGTTTCCGACCTGTACGTGAACTGTTGAGAGTGACTCACCAAAGTTTCAGCCATTTTGTACGCGCAGTTATGTAACAGTTGTTTGAGTGAGTTGATGTGACTGTTTTTGTGAAAATGGACAAAATGGACTATCGAACTGTCATCAAATATTTGTTTTTAAAGGCACATAACCTCAAATATATACGCTATTTTTGCACCTCTGGGTTAGGAAACTGAGAAATTTGGATCACGCTATATTCGGATTCAGAGCATCAAAAACCTTCGGGAAATTATACTCTTGGTTTTGGGTAAAAATCTTGTCAGCATGAGAAAGTCGAAATTGAAGACTCCCTATCATATTTAAAAATCTTTGGATATTTTTATTGCTGTTAACAAAAGCTACTTAAGGCGTCCACATATATTTGGCTTCGAGTCCCGATGTTCTGTATCTATCATTTGTATCCTGGTAGGCAGAGGCATGAACATGTGAACAGGCGCGGATTCAGGACCACGTCTTGGGGGGGGGAGTAGTATGGGTTGCCTACCTTCAGGGGGTATTGTCAAGACATTTGCGCTTATTATGAAGTAATTAAGAAGGGAAATACACAGCAGTGCAAGAACAAAATGCACATTTCTCTTGAGTTTTCAAACAAAAAACAATGTGGTCTCACTTTATTTCCCCTTTCCTCATTTTTCCCGCAAGTCTTTGCGGGGGGCAATGGCCCCGATGATTCCCCCTCGATCCGCGCTTGCATGGGAAGAAACTGATTTTACCACCGAGTGATGTTACTGTTGGTGTTTTGTATACTTAGGTAGCAAGCAGCAAGATTATTCTACCTCTAGGAATTCTATCGGGCGGACATAAGCTCGGGTCTTCAATTATTTTCCTATTATGTATTCGAAAGTCGTTTAGAAACTGTTTTGATTGAATCTTAGGAGTGTAATCCAGTTGGATAGGTTAGTTGCAGATTCTTAAATTGGAGTTTTAAGGAAGTCAGAATAATTGTAGGGTGGAATGTATGAATTTGATCATAATTATTTTTCTTTTGTTTTTTCTCGTAGTACTTGAATAAATTTGATCATGTAATTTCGCAGGGTTGGAAAAAACATGTTTTTTTTTTCGTTTAAAACATTCAAATTTTGCTGAAAAAAACATGTTTAAAACACTGTTAATACATGTTTAAAACAATAAAAAAACACAAAAAAACTATTGCCTATATAATCTATCAACGTTAATGAAGTTCCTTGAAAGTGTTATTACTATTTTTGATCCAACCCTATCAGAGCACATCTCTAATTTAAAAGCGGACGTAGGGAAACTACCGTGCGGACGTCAGGGAAGTACCGTTTGCCTTTGGGTAATTTTTCGCGTTGCGATCTCCAGCAGTCAAATGTGCGAAGTCGTAGCGTGGTGGTATGTTTTGTTTTTGTGCATTAAAGATCGGCAGAAAAGAAAGGAAATGACAGGGAGGAGAAAGGATCCCGTGTGGAAATATTTTAAGGGGACTGATGCCAAAGCTGGCTCAAAAATAAAAGAGCAAAATGTTTAACCTGCAATATGGACACAGTGCCACTGGTGGCTAGAATGCGCAAGCATATTAAAAATTGTAAATAACTTAAACAAGGAAGTTTGTTAGAAAAACAAAATATTCATGTATGTTATCAGATAGTCCTGATACCGACCATGATGATGTTTCTACCGAACCTATTTCCTCAAAGTTGAGTAGCTTAGAGAATTGTGGAAAAGGTGCATTTTTTACTTGGAGTTCCGTAAAAAGTAGTGAAAACTAAAAAATTATTCTATGTACATTTTCCATGATTTTATATTTTATAAATATGGATTTAAGGATTTTTTGTTAAATAAGATGGGTTGTGTGCTTTTATAGAAATTTGTTAAGTAACTTATTTAATGTTATTATACAAGTAAATACATAGTCGTATTTTATGATTGTTATGCTGTTTGTAATGTACTATATTATATAGTTCAATGCAGTTTATTAAGTTCACTCGTTCGTTAAGAAACACATTTTTTCCCACTAGTATTAGTTCCCTAGTTTCATGTTGGATTAATTAATAAAAAATGAAGTATATTTTTTAGTACCTATGTGTTTTAACCTATGACCCTTTTAGTTTCGTTTTGCAAAATAAAATCAATTTCATTCATACTTCAAAATATTAAAAAAAACTTGAATGATTCACAAACGACAAAAAAACAGTGTTTAAAACATGTTTTAAAACGCCTTCATTGTTTAAAACACTTGTTTTAAACATTTTGATCAAAACATAACAATCCTGCAATTTCGCTACCCGTTATCTTGAAGAAATTCATCAATTTTTCTGACAATCTATTCTTGAATTTTTTTAAAGTAAAGCTGCTGTACGAGGGATGTCTTTTAAGTTTTGCTTATGGAAATAAAACAACACGGTAGGTAGTTTTAAATGACTTTATTGTTTTTCGAAGTATTCTCCACGAAGATTAATACACATCTGCATGCGCTCGAACCAATTTTCGAAGCACTTATTCCACTCGTATGCTGGCAGGTCCAAAACGGCATTTTTGAATGCGTCATCTGCGTCTTCTGGTGACTGGAACCTTTGACCACGCAGTCTGTTTTTAATTTTCGGGAAAGTAAAGAAATCGTTAGGACTTAGATCGGGACTTACTCCGTTAAATACTGCCTTGTTTTTTGGGCAGTGTGCGAGCTTGCATTGTCTTGCTGGAGGATGATTCTTCTTTAGGGGTTGATTTGTCGAAGCTCGGTGATGACTTTTGGCAAACAAATGGTGGTATACCAATCCGCAGTAACAGTTCTTTGCTCATTAAGAGGAATTGTTGCAATATGACCCGCTTTTGACACAAATGTCGCGACCATCTTTTTCGAAACACTTGGAGAAGCGATGACTTTTGTTGGCTTTTCTTCACCTTGGAACATCCAAACAGGCGACTGTCGTTTATTTTTTGGTTCAAAACAGTAAATCCACGATTCATCTCTACTAAAAATACTGTACACATTTTTTGAGTTTCCGTAATTGAAACGGTCAAGCGTTTTTTGATACCAATTAACCCTGGCTGCTTTCTGCTCTTCAGTCAACAGGTGGGGTATCCAACGAGAAACTAATTTTCTTACTCCTAATTCTTCTTGTAAATTTTTTTGAATTGAGGTGTTTGAGATCTTCAAGGACGCCTCAATCTCGCGATATGTCACATGTCTATCTTCAATGATAACTTTACGCACAGCATCGACGTTTTCTTGGGTAACTGCCGTTTTTGGTGCACCCACCCTGGGATCGTCGCTAAGACTCACCCGTCCACGTTTGAATTCTCCATACCAACGGGAAATTGTCGACTGATGTGGCGTTTCGTTGCCGGAAAGAAACAGTAACTCAGCAAGGCATTCTTGTTGGGATAATTGTCTCTGAAAGTTGTAATAAATTATGGCGCAAAAATGTTCTCGGTTGAGTTCCATTTTTCTAATGACTTGCTGACACTTAAAAATTCACTGTAGTGAGAACACTGCACGTATTGTTGTGAAACTTTGAATTTGAGTGAGGTTTAGATTCAGTACTGACGTTCGATCCGCGCGCCCTAATATGTTTATATATGCAAAACTTAAAAGACATCCCTCGCAAGGCCCTAAAGTTGCACGAAAATAACAGGAAGATTAAGCTGTTTTGTTCGTGCGCATGCGTCTGATCAATAATTCCCTTGCATCTTACTGACTGTAAAATGGGCATAACCAATGAATATTCACTAACCACAACGGAAACAAAAGCACTCTGACTTATTGAAATCATTGTTGGCACTCCCATCCGACATATGTAGGAATCAAAGAATTCTGGCCTACATTGCATGAGAACCCAGTTTGAAAACAAAATGCTAATGCTGTCGCTCTTGCCGTAATTACAGCTAGTTCATAATAAGGCAAGGCGGTTGTGCAACCGAAAGTATTATGAGAAGAAAGTTACGCGATCTTGAAAGAACCATTATCCTTTTGACAAACTGTGCTGCAGTTTCTGGCTTTGATTTACTATTGTGCGTACGGAAGCTCGTAATGGTGGCGATAAAAATTCTATTAGCTACTTCCCAAGTATGAATACAGTTATCGTTAACACACGTTACCGCATAACATATTATAGGATTGCATTGACATTTTTATTACAAGCTTTAATTTGACTTGGCCTGTTTGCTAGTATGTATATATGTAATTTTAAATCGACAAGGCTTAACCAACTGAGCTGAAACTTTATAAGCACGTTTTGTTTGCGTGACAATACAAAATGAATTAACTGTCGCCATTTTGAATCCAATATGCCGGATGCTACAAAATGGCGATTCATCATTTCCATAGAAACTCATATGAAATAGGTATCAAATGAAAGGGTTTGACGAGAGACACAATAAGCAAAGAGACGTCATTTCGAATCCAATATGGCGACCGCCCAAAGATCTAATATAACGGCCGTCTCAAAATTTTTAATTTCCATAGGAACATAATAAATAAACAAAGTGACGTCATATGCTTCATGTGAAGCTAAAGATCCTTCCACATGTTGCAGGAGAGAGCAACAGAAAATAACTGATCATTGGTAATGTTTATATATTATATATATATATGACATTGTCGTTTTTTTTTGACATTGTGTAGGTTTTCCAACAAGACGTCAACTTGGGATCTAGCTGTCGTCAAGTTAATATTTTAACGTTTTTTTTTTGACATTCTATAGGTCTTATAAAAATACATCTCATTCCTTCATGTGACAATCTGCTATCTATGTCTTGTTCTCAACGGATTTCTTTATCAACTTGTCACACCTAAAATTATTGGAATTTGATGATTAATTATCACGTTATCTGTATTTATTTTAGTTTTGCCAGAGAATCTGTCGTAAAAATCTTAACAAATAAAGCAGATAATGTATCAGTTATCGATGTATTGACACAGCGTCATTGTAATTTGTTTAGTTGCTCGTATTGAAAACCGCATTTTATCACTTTTTGAGACTTCAAAGCTAGTGAAATTGTATTTCATATTGCTCGCAGTAAATGTAGAACATCTCAAGAATGTTTTGGTTTTGTCGTAGTATTAGACCAGACTTTTAGAAAACAAATGTATGTAATTTTTTTTATTAATCATATAGGTTGAAAAATAGCTATTTATATATTTAGAGAAAACTATGAAGTATTTGCAAAACTGCTTCAGAGCAAAGTTGTAGAGCATGAAAATACCTTCAAAATGGCATCTCATATGTTCGATTTGCTGCAGCAGTTAAACTAGATTTTTTGAGGTTAATGGTCATTTTCCTGAACTGTGTAGCGACGTAACCGCTCCAGCAAAATGGACATATGACTCATTTTAAAGGTTTTTCATCCATTACAACTCTTCTGTAGACCACTTAGACCAGCACTTCATACTTTTTTAAATATTAGCGAAAAATATTTTTTCCAATTTTATAAAAAAGCTTACCCAGCAAAATTATTTGTGCCTCTCGACGAAAGACCCGTTTATTCGCTCTTAAGAATACACCTCCAATGTAAAATCCGTCGGTACATTTTTTCTAAAGCATGTTCCGTTTTTGGCTAGTTAGTCTGATCTATATTATGTAAAAAATTGGTGGTGGGGAGCGCATATAAATTTTTATTTATATCTACGGTTCGGTCAATTTAAACCATTTATTAAAATTACGATGTTTCGACGACCTTAAACGCCATCTTCAGGTATTTGTGAGTTTCTAGAACCAAACCGAAATTACAACACAAAACACGTTAAAACAAGTGTAAAATTAACAGAGAGAATGACTTGCTGGTTGTAAACATAATTACATATCTACCCGATCGATTTTTCATGTATCACTAATGATGCAATTACAATTTTCGTATTCCTGTTTCAAATTCGGCCCTCACCATTGGAATCTCTGAAACGGTAAGAGATACGAAGTCGTTTAAATGGGGGCAAAGTTGCGTACAATGAGAGAGACAGAAAAAACTAATTTACTCAAAACCGTTTTAGTTTTTTTTTGGCTTTATCGGTAGAGGGATTTGAAAATAAATTGCACATTAGCATCAAATTTATTTTTTCTTACGGACGACATATTAGATTTTTGTACAGGTGAATAGAGCTTTTAATCCCAATTCCAAAAATGTTTCAACAATAACACTGCCAAAGTTTGGTTATTTGAAAAAAAAGAATTTCCTAGGTAGGCATTGAAATTATCAGATAGTCAATTGTTTTGTATACCAGATTTATCACAAAATCATTGAGGTGCAATTTCGAAATAAGTTACATGTTGTCATTGCCATTTTTTCTCCTCTACAAGATGGCGTGTTCAAATTTTCAATTCGAGGTTTCTTCGTTCGACAGTCATCACCAACTTTTCATATGTACGCTATATTGGAATTTTATACATTTAAATACTTCTAAGGGTACATATAACTTTAAATATGTGAAGTTTCTCGCTACATTCATAAATTTATTATATTCATATTTAAGTAAATGCAGAATCCAACAATGCGCAAAATTTCAATAGGACCCGCTATTGAAATTTTGTCCATAAGGAAAAACAAGTTTGATAATTTGACTACGGTCTCTTGTAGAGAACAAAAAGCTTATATGCGATTTTGTTTGAAATTTCAAGTTAAACTGAGAAATAAACAACGATTTTTCAATAAATTCGGTATACGAAACACATGACTGTCTGAAGATTTCAAGGCCTACCTAGGAAATTAATTTTTTTTTAAACTCAGGTTTGATGATGTACATGTATAACATGTTATATATCTTTGGAATCAGAATTAAAGACTCATTTTTCTATGCAAACATGCAACATGGCGCCCACTAGAAAAAATAAAGTTGATGCTGGAGGACAAATGACGAAACGTCATATTGAAGTTCCACTTATACCATATTGTAGAGTAGAAAAAGTGGCAATAATAATGTGAAACTAATGTCGAAATCGCACTACAAATAAAGTCAGGAAAAAATTGAAATGAAGTACACTTTAAATTTCATCTTGTTATTTACCTGAATACACTACTGTGCCCTCATTTAAGACACCTGGTATCTCTTACCGTTTCCGAGATTCCAATGGTGAGGGTCAAATCTGAAACACCAGGGTATACGTAAAATGTATATCCCCCGCGTCTCGTCACACCCCAGTAGCCTGCCTGATCTTTCTGACCACGCATCCTGTCCCTTACAGCACTGCTGTCCTGTCCCAACTGGGTAACTCAGACCACGGTGTTGTGGAGGTTAGGTTTCGGTCAGAACCCGCTGTGGCAGCAGAAACTAGTACAGGCCGCAAAACTTGGCATTACGGACATGCCGACTGGGAGGGGCTCAGAGATTTCTTCTCTAGCTTTCCTTGGAAAGATGTCTGTTTCACTGACGCGGATGCGTCGGCTGTCTGTTCTTCGATAACCGAAATTATCCACGTCGAAATGGAGGAATACATCCCTCACACGGTGAAAGTGCCTAGACCAGGGTCCAACGGCTGGTTTAACAAATCGTGTGACGCTGCTCGCCAGCAGAAGATCAAGGCACACAGAACCTTCTTACAAAACCCCACTGTAGAGAACAGACAAGCCGACGTTGAGTCCAGAAACAAATATAAAGCAGCGGTTCGCAATGCCAAAAACCAGCACGATATAAAAGTTAGGCACAGGCTAATGTCGCAGCACAATGGCAGTCGGTCTTTCTGGACTCTGGCAAAGCAGATTGAAAAGAACTTCTCACACAGTAGCCTTCCACCACTTACTTGTCAGGATGGAACTATTATATTCAACTCAAAGGCCAAGGCGGAAGCGCTAGCCAAGATCTTTGCTGCCAACTCCACCATGGACGTCCCCCCCAACGCCCAAGTGACGTCAATTCAATGGGTTCCCTACACTATGCGGGAGGTAACAGTGCTTTTGTCGCTCGAAATCAACAAAGCTTCTGGTCCGGACTTGATTCCTGCCATTGTACTGAAGAGGTGTGCACCGGAGCTTGCTCCAGTTCGTTCGCGTCTCTTCCAGATATCTTAAGAATCCGGCACCTTACCAGAAAACTGGAAATTTGCTCATTTCCAACCCATCCCAAAAAAGGGATCTAGGACCGACCCTTACAACTACAGGCCTATAGCTCTGCTTTCTGTTTTAAGTAAGGTGATGGAGAGGTGCATAAATCGCGAGCTTCTGCACTACCTCGAACGTCACGGCTTGATTAGCGACAGGCAGTATGGTTTCCGGCACCAACGATCCACAGGGGACCTCCTAGCTTACGTCACTCAGTTGTGGAGTAAACTCATCCAGTCTTATGGTGAGGCTCATATCGTTGCTCTTGACATCACGAAAGCGTTCGATCAGCTGTGGCACGCTGCCCTCTTAAGCAAACTTCCATCCTATGGCCTCCCAGAAAGGCTTTGCAGATGGGTAGCTGACTTTATGTCTGGCCGCAAGATATCCGTCGTAATTGACGGGTTCTCCTCTTCATCCCACAACGTCAACGCGGGTGTTCCCCAGAGATCGGTCTTGGCTCCGACACTGTTTCTCTTACATATCAACTACCTCCTTTCCTGCACGATCAACCCAATCCACAGCTTCGCTGATGACAGCACTCTACATGCAGGAATTCAGAGTGACAAACCGATCTCTGCCGCTGAGTTGGAAAAAAAGAAGCGATGACTTCCTCTCTGACAAGAGACCTGGAGGCTATCACTGCTTGGGGACGCAACAATCTTGTACAGTTCAATGCTTCCAAAACGCAGTACTGTACTTTGATGAACAAAAAGCGTCCCTGCGCTCACCCGGTTTCGATGGATGGTCGAGTTCTGCCAAAGAGCCATTGATTTCGGCTGGTCGGAGTCCAGATCACCGAGGACCTGATCTGGCACGAACACATCTCGTCAATAGCTGCAGCTGCTGGGAAAAAGCTAGGCTATTTGTTTAGGGCTAAGAAGTACTTTTCTCCGCATGACCTTCTCACTCTATACAAGGCCCAGATAAGGCCTAGCCTCGAGTATTGCTCACATGTTTGGGGTGCTGCCGCCCCGACTACGTTATCCATGCTCGATGCTGTCCAGAGGAGGGCGGTCCGACTGATCGATGAATCTTCTCTAACAGACAGTCTCGGGACTCTTTGGCACCGGCGGGCTGTCGGCGATCTGGCTCTTTTCTACCGTTACACCAACGGGCTTTACTCCTCAGAGCTCTCTTCCATTATGTCGTCGCTCAATGTGCCTGCCAGAAAGACCCGCCTGACTTTGGCGTCCCATCCTAACCGTGTCGAGCTTCGTACATCCAGAACCGGCCGATACGACCGCTCCTTTGTCCCGAGTTTGTCGAGATTGTGGAACAATCTGCAAGAGGAAGCTTTTCCCAGTTCTATTAACCTTGGGCAGTTCCAAAATCGTATTAATAAAATTTCTTTGGGATCATCATAGCAGCCGCGGTGCTCCGGCATTTAGGCTTATGCCTGCGCGGCTGCTTCGATATATATAAAAAAATCATTGTGCGGTAAGTATTGAGGTATTTGTATTGTCCCTTCTAATTTAAATTTCAGAAATTAAACCGTTATCACAGAAATGTCACCACGCTTCTTGCTTGACCATGCGTAATCAGTATCAGCTTCAGGGACACCTTATATGGTCCGTATCATATTACCGATAAAACTATAATAATTCAGCTTCAGTATACGGAAACACCATTAAATCAATAAGCATTTCCACACTTACTATACTAGGTATTTTATAACAGCATATTCATGTCAACGTGTTGCAAATCAAACGCCAACGTGTATCACTATACCAGATCTAAAAATGAGGTTTGATAGAGCTGCACTATAACACTTTTTGCGTAATCTATGTCTGATAACGATCTGTATTGCATCGGAGGCGTGAAATGTGTAGTTGAACGTGTCAGTTTGTCAGCCAGTGGCGTTGCTTAAGGTACGAGGTCTGTAAATTAAGTAATGCGCCGACAACGTAGCTTTCGATCTGGCAACACTGGAGGCGCCGGGCTTGGAGGGGAGACAGAGGAACGTGTGATCCGCCTTCAGTACAAGCTTTAACTCGCTCGGGTCATTTATTTTTTTTTTGTGAAACACTTTTCCTGTTATGTTCAAAAAATGTGTGACATAAGCTTTTGCTCAACTTCAACAGGCCTATGCATGCTAAACTTCAGCAGGGCTACGCATATAGTGTTTTAGTGCGTTCATATTCAAGAACCGATGAAAATATCGGCAGAATCCGGTATCTTGTGCCTTCAGATCGTCTTTTAACAGTCAGAATGAACAAATTTCATCAAAATCCGACCGGTTATTTCCAAGTTACCGACGGATTAAGGATTAGCGGACAGACAGACCGACGGATTTTCATGGCATATAACATCCAAAAACATATCTTATTTTCGAAAGTTTTCGCGACTACAATACTCCCTCACCAATAGGCATGCGAGGTAAAAGTAAAATTATTCCCAATATATTTTGAAGGCTAAATATTGATGTATCCTCGAATTAGAAATTTTCGAAAATACCTACCTCATTGCTTCAAGATGTGTACAGAACGATTTCCAACTCCAGCTTTCATTACAGTCGCCGTAATCGACATTGCACTGCTTCCTCGTATGTGAGATTCAACTTTCAATTTTAAAACAAAAAACAGTTGCTAGATCCTTATTCATAGGACTCGAAAACTCTGTATAAGGTCCAGATAAGGCCTAGTCTCGATGCTGCCTAGAGTGACGAAATTGTGGAACAACAACAACAACAAGCTCCTCCTGGCAGCTGCGGAGCCATGATATTTAGGCTTCTGTCTGTGCAGCTGCTTCAGTATTAAAAACAACGAAAAATTGATTCCAGTACGCCACTGGTTAGTTAAACATCCACTATTCTTGCTCCAAATTAGCTGATTGTAAAGGTGAGAAAGTGCGTTGGCGGTGACGAAAAATCAAATGAACTGTACCATGACGCATCCTTACTTGAAATTCAAGATCAATAAGCTTCAAAATATGCAGTGAAAATACATATTACGTTATTGTTTGCTTTAAGAAGGGGAACTCTGACAAAACGATGTACAATTGATGTCTAGTTTTGTGGCTTGCCTTGTCTCTAGATAAGAAGTTGAGAGTTATCTGGTAATAAGCAGATATAAGAACTGGTTAGGATTTGACCATCGTTCCTTAACATTCCAGTGGCTACTACTTTTCGAAGGAATTTGGCATCCCTAAGAAAATTGAGACGTTTATTGGTTAAGGACACATGTAATGTAGCAGTCTTATTTTTTCATGATCTGCACAGATGACGGAATAAAAATGGTTGATGGTGGCACTTGCACTAAAATAATAATAATAATATAATAATGTTTATTGAACCAGAAAATTAAAAAAAAAACAGTGAGAGAAAAGATATCAATAAAATATGATTCTGAAACGTAAACATCGAAAATATACCCCACTGAGTGCTAATGCGCTGTGCATGGGGAGGAAAAATACATTAATTCACAGTTATAAGGTATTCGAATAATAGAGAAGCTAAAATTAAACAAATAACTTACATGTAAAGACGAGCGTCAATAATTATCAACTTACAAAAAGGTCGAATAACGAATGAGCAGAAACAGAATGCAAGATATACACATATGTAGATTTTAAAAATACACAAGTATGCTGCAAAGAAAACAATTAAGAACTTCACACAAAAAGTTATTTATTTCGCGAACATCCTATTGCCTAATTAATATGTTCAACTTTGTCTAAAACAGACACAAAGAGTTTAGCTTTAGAATAACCTTTGTATGGAGTTGTACAACTTGATGCCTAATTAGTCTAGGCTTTTTTAAACAGTCGCTGATTGCCTAAAGTTCAATACCTAGTTTGCTCCCACATGCCTCGTACTATAATTATAAGATGTATACCTCAATAAATATTTACTCTTATATACACAACTTTTAAATAAATATTTTCGCTCCATTTATCCATAGAGAGCTGCCGTTGGGCATCGTATAGTTTCCTTTAAAATCATTTAAAAAAATCTCTTTTGAATTAATTGCAGTGGCTCCAAATGAGCTTCAAGTATACCTCCCTATGCATCTACTTCGTACTGTAATAATTCATAAACCGCATTTCGTTACCAGCGTACATTGGAAAAGTTGTCCCTTCAAGGAATACTATTTGGAATGTCAGTGGTGAGATGCATGCATCTGTCTAATACGGATCAGTGGACGCGCTTGTATTCAATAAAAATTTAAGGTGATCACGGACCCATTTTACTAATTTTTTGATGATACTGTCGGTAGGACAGCGAAAAATAGGTGTAGAATAATTGTATGTGCCTTTTTGATTGACTTGAGCCGTTTATACATTTTCATAGCTAACTTTTTTCTGCGAAGTTCTAAGTTATTATATGGGAAGTGCAGATTCAACCCACATTTTATTGCTTTTCCAGACGCTCCAGCATGGCTTCCCTCACAAACCATCAGCAATGGCGTGGGATCCCACCCTGCGTCTTCTGTGTGTGGGCACCGCCACAGGGGCTGTTAAAGTGTTCGGGCGTCCAGGGGTTGAATTTTACGGCCAACACAGAGAACCAGTTCCGGTCACACAGCTGTGTTTCCTGCCTAGGAGAGGAAGGGTGGTGGCGCTGTGTGATGACAACTCGTTGCATCTCTGGGAAGTGAACAGAAGTTCGCTAGTTGAAGTTAAGGTAAGTCACTGTTAAGACACTTATTTCATCTTCCATTTCTATGATTCTCTTTTTTATCCTCTGTCAGTGGCGTATGTCTGGTTTTCAAATCTGATAGAAGAATAACTGACTCAATAATAAAGGATCCAGATTCTGAAACTGCCCTTGCATTTTCTCTACGACTATTGGTTCCTAAGATATTCATGCTGAAAGGCAAAATACCCTTTTTCATTCCAAGTCAGATATCTTCGCCGGAACTCGATGTAGATAAAAATTGAGAAAAAGGAAATTGAAGCTGGATAAGCAGGTTGTTACATCCATGTGATTGTTTGCCTGAAAAAAATTGCCCACCAAACCAACCAAAAAAAAATAATGCATAATTTTTGGCTCACAAGATATGTCGCGTTATTGCTTAGGATTATGTGGAAACCGTTACTGTTAACCTATTTGTTCGCGAGATCTGAAAACTAGAGTATTGGAGCTTCAACATAGTTTCTTCAAAACCTCGATGCGATCATTTTAACCTAAAAAATAGTCCGTGAAAATTGGCGAATTATTCTTGATCACTTGATTTTTTCGAAAAGTGTAGTATCGAATTGAGGCCTAAAAGCTATAATTTGTGCTTCTCTATATTTTTTTCAGTCACAAGCACTGGAAGGCAAGTTGAAGAAGATATCAACAATGTGTTTGGAGTCTGCGGGCAAACACTTGTTGTTGGGCACTGAAGGCGGAAATATCTACCTACTGGATCTAAATACCTTCACTATGACTCCAGACATAATCTACCAAGATGTTGTAATGCAAAAGTGAGTAGACTAAGGTCCTTTAGACAATTTAGATTTTTTCTAACACATGTCACTTTGAGTATGACTATCAGTTTTGGATTAATTATTTAATGTCAATGTTAATTATTCGAATATACAAATATGTCTGTTTGGACAGTATTTATTTCTACGAACTGACATAAGCAGACTTAAACCGTAATACTGTGAAATCAAAGCTAATTGCCATATTTACGGTTGTTGTGATAGCGTATTTCTGCTATTGATTATTTAAATGTATCTCTACTCATAAAAAGACACATTCCTCATTTCAAAAAAAAATTCTGTACCCTCTGTTGATACAAAATCATCAGCTTTAAAAACAAAAACCAAGGAAATAATTGTGTCTTGAACTGCTTTCGTTGTAATTGTACTACAAGAACTTTTAGTTTGTAAAATATTTCAAGAACAATTTCAAAATCAAATCGCAAAGCAATTCATACCAAATTTGCTTTTCAGTGTTCCCCAAGACTACAAGCTGAACCCAGGAGCTGTAGAAGCAATATATGAGCAACCAGACAATCCGAACAACATTTTGATAGGGTACAACAGGGGATTGATCGTCCTTTGGAATAGGAGCGAAAATACGGCCGTTAAAACCTTTATTTCTAATCAACAGTTGGAGTCGCTTTGCTGGAAAGAGGATGGAAGGCATTTTATCAGTTCACACAACGACGGTGAGTTTACATTTGTAAATGGGTTAGTTTTTGGTTCCACAGAATGTTTGATCGATATCTGTTATAGCTATGGAGCTAGAAGCATTTAGTTTAAATAGAAAAAAATAAGGTTTGAGATAATTTTAAGATATTTAGTTCCGAAAAACTATAAGTAAACCATTCCGAACCTGGCTCTCTCCCCTCCTACGTCAAAGAGCATGATGTTAGTTCACTGTGAGCATCTTCAAGATCTTATTGATACTCCGCGAGTGCATTTGAGTATTCAGAACGGCACCATCGTTCTCCATATTTCCATCGGAGCTGAATAGGTTTGTTCATATGGTGCCAACAGCCATCTGGTAGGACCTAAGCAGCCTCAAATGTTGCAAACTTAGTAAAAACCAAACAAGCTACAAAAACTAAGGGACTTCTGTAGAATCAATTGTTTTTATAATATCCAAGAAATTTTAACTTCTGACATGATTATTTGTTTTTACTATAACCGCATTTTAATACTCACTACGCTATTCGCCGACACAGCTTTCAACGCTGGAGTACTCAACAAAAAATTAAATGGATCATATGAATTGTCCGCCAGGTTGAATGGTCAGTCATATCTTGCTTTTCTACAAAGCAGTTTGCATGAGCTGCTTGAGGATGTACTTTTGGACGTTCGAAGCAGCATGTATTTCTAATGCGATGGTGTCCCATGCCACTTTGCACGGGATGTACGGCATTACTTAGACAGTGCCTTTCCTGGGCGATGGACACATACGATGGCCTCCAAGGTCACCCGATTTAAATCCTCTAAATTTTTTTATATGAGGGTTTTATAAGAGGATAATCTATACATCTCAATGTACAAATGTCAACCAACTGTGCCAGAAAATTGATGAAGCAAAAATAATAATTATGGAAAACGCAAATTCATTTCAAAGACTAAAGGACAATTTTATTAGGTGTCGCTTGTGTATAGAAAATAATGGAGGCCATTTCGAACATGTTCTTTAAAAGTTAGTTAAAGTAAATTATCTTCCACATTTGTTGGTAAGTCGCCATAAAGAGCGGCTAAACTCAATAGATTCTGTACTTGTAGGTGGTAAGGATTCTGTTGTGCTTCTTACGTTTATCACAACAACGAATGAGACATGTAGCAAGCTGAAATTCTTAGGGTTTATTCTACATGGATTGGAATAGTCTTTACAATAAAATGAATAATGAAATACAACCTCAATTTTTTTACCGCCCTCCAAAGAGATTTTTTTACAAAAAAATGAATTTAAGATTTTTTGCGTTGATTTCTAATAAGCTCTGTTAAAAAGTGACATAACCCAAAACTAACCATTAAGCTCATCTCAGAAAAAAAAAATCGCTGCACTAAAGCTAATTGTTTAGTTGTAATTGCGATTGAAAGTTCAGTATCCCGTTTTTTTCTAAATATCACAAAATTGCAAATAGTTCCTGAACTATGAAATTTTGGACCACACATATAGGGCTTCATTCGGTAGTTTTTGAGGCCCTCTATCACCTGACTTCCGTTGATCCACTCCTAACTTTACACCCTGTATAGCACCTAAAAAAATGTTTTCACTTTAATACTGATTGTCCTTACATATGACCTGTGTAAACACGTATGTGTATTTGAACATCAATAAACCTTGTTATCTATAAATTTGCTTTAGTATTTTGAATAATTAATTACATTGGCACTGGACCAATATTTCTTTATATGACGTGTTTTGTTTGTAGGTAGTTACATGGAATGGGACATTGACCAATCTGAGAAACCCTGCGGAGAACCGGTCACAACATACGGTCCATATTCATGCAGAGCAATACCAAAGCTCCTGACCAGGACTCTCAACGATGATCAACTGCTTGTTTTCTCAGGAGGTCTTCCTAGAGCTACATATAGCGACAAATACACCGTATCTGTGATTCATGGAGAAAAACATGTGGCTTTTGATTTCACCAGTAAAGTAAGTTTGTTTCACAATATCGTAGCTAGTTATAGTATAAATAATGTCTATCTCCACGAAAATTGCAATAGGTCATATGTTGTAGAAATTAACAACAGTTTATCTGGTTTTGTAAAAAGTAAATGGAGGGGAATTTAAGAGTAAATCAAACTACTATATAGCACTGTTTTTTTATATTCATATACTTAAGATAATTTGATATATGAAAATGTACATATTCCACTTAAAGTTGCTTGTTGCTTCACGTATTAGCTTTCAGCTATCGATGCTTCAAATAAAAAAATGATGTCAAAGTTTTTTCTGTGTAATAATTTTTCATCAGCATCAAAAGATATTCGATATTTTTTTTAGAAGTGCATAAAAATACATTTTCTTTTCGCATCTGGGGCGTATATGCCTTATCTATCTCATTGGATTTGTTGCCTTGTCGTCCTTTAAAAAAATCAACTTTGATATGCGAGTCAAAATTGGGATATGTTGTATAATTATAAATATTTTATCAATATGCTTTCAGATACCATATACAATAATCCATAAATAGTTTTCTTTGAATAGTTTTTGTTTAGGAGCAATATTTTGTCTTCCCACGGTTGGAACACCCTGTACATGTTCGTAGTTTTTTTATAGTAATAATCTTTGATGATAGCATTGCTTGGGAAGTGCAGAATCAACCTACTTAACGCCATTTGTTTCTCATTTCAAATTATTATTGTATGTACCCCTTTTTAATTGTCGGCTATTAAGCTTACCTTGCTAGAACGTTGAAACTTTGACTTCATTTTTTTGGATAGCTAGATTTCTATGTAAAATTAACGAGAATTTATTTGCGTTGTTGGCTGACAGATTGGTGTGAACGGAAGTTCAGATAACGATAGTGAGGAAGAACAGTTTGGGAATAAGGTACACGAAAATGACGATAGTCGGCGTGTTCGTTTAGAGTTCGTTGTGGAAGTGCATGATTGGCTTTTAAAGAAATATTGCTACATTTCTGCATGTGTTGAACAGTCTATTGCTTATTGTAGCGTGATACCCGGTTGTTGTTATTTTGTTTGATTGTTAATATTTATTAAGCAATAATGATATAACGTCAGTTTTGTATAAATACTCTTGTACACATTTTTTAATCAATTTCCCGTAATTTCACATTATTGTCTATTGAAATTACATCACTATGCATTTTCGGTATTCATAAAGTGTTTTTTTTTTAATTTCACCTTAAATATTTAAATTCGAACTCTGTTTAATATCAATATTCAATCTACTAAATTCAAACACTCCCTTTTAAAATACAGGTTTGCTAGTTCTGCTACTATTACAATTTTGCAGATGAAAATATATACTTAATTTTCTTTCTAATTAACTTTTTTTTAGTTAATTAAATATTGGTACATATAATTAGTAAGGTAAAGCCTTTAGAAATTTTAATTAAGACTTCTAGTTTCGTAGTTATGATAATGACTATTTAATTTTGTGAAATTGTCTAACTGATTTTTTAATTTGAATATGAAAACTAAACATATAAAATTTTTTACATCCAACCACTGCAATTCTTCTAACATGGACAATCTTTGTCTTTATTTAAAATGATTCTCATAGCTTTATTTTGTAGAATTTGTAATAACGAAAATATGTTATCATTTGCTGTACACAAAATAATAGTTTAACAATATAAAAAATGGGGAAGAATCATAGTCTTAAACACATTTTTTTTTCAATGCCAGATTATGGGAAACTTTATAGGAGTAATTTTTCTTTTTTATTATTTATGAAATAATGTATTCATTTGTAATATATGAATCAATATTTTAGCGTACTATCAGTAGTTGAATCATGAATCGTAAGAATAATAGAAGGCGACTTTACCAAGTACATGCAGAATTGTCAGCAATTTGCTAAGCTTTCAGTTTATTTTGTTAATAGGCCAGGCAATATCTTCGCATCTGATGGGAAAAGTATTGATTAGGATTTTTTTCAGAACCTTATTCAACAAGGAGGCCCCCTTTTAACAAATCTGCATGTTGCCAGCCCCTTAATTTGCTTCAAAATTTATTAAGGTAATTGTATAAGCACATTCCAAAAAAAAATAATTATTCGCTCCGAAAAAAGCTTTTATTGTTTTTTTTTTGTCATTCTGCACAAAAGAGATCCTAATGAACATATATCTAAAGCTAAGTGTAATTCAGGGGAAGGTTTTTTGAACAATTTTTTTAAACAAATCCCAAAAATTTTTTTTCGCTCCGGTCATGGTGTGTTTAGAGTTTTCGAGATATAAATGAAAAAGTGCGAAATATGCCATTTTCCACCCCAGAAGATAATGTGAAAAAACGAATATTTTAATGTCGTCAATCCTCATAAACAAATATTTACAATAACAATGCCTCCTCGGGTGCTTTGGGATTTTGTCAATGGATGTTTAAAGAATATTCAGGAATATTGGTAACGTTAAAATTTTCGTTTTTTCATATTGTTTTTCGGGGTCATATTTCGCACCTTTTCATATATTGTATCGATTATATCTCGAAAACTATAAACTTCAGATACGGGATTTTAAAGCACTTCTTTTGTTCATAATGTGCTAAAAAACCCCAAAACATTGACCTGGGCAAAAAAGAACAATTTTTGGAATTTGCATAAAAAATTATTCAAAAAGGTTTTGACGTAAATTTTGGTCTGGCAACCTACTGGTTCGTTAAAAGAGGGTTTTTTAATAAGATTGTGCAAAAAATCCGAATCAGAATATTTTCCCATCAGGTGCGAAGATGTTCCCCGGGCTACAAGGGTATTTTCATAGCTTGCTTTTAGCTATGAGTTCTAGCAGTAACAGCCAAGAAGGATAAAAACCAAGAAGAATGAATGTCAAATAGATTTTCATTCTGATAGTGTAGGTTGTTGTAAAATTTTCTATCCTTGGCCAACACTGCGTTTGAAACTTGTGAAAATCACTTTTAATTTATTAATTTTTCGTTTTTTTTTTTTTTTAGGTGCATGAATATGACTTTAAGATTTTGTTGTTCTTTCCATTGTCATATAGCTTATGCGATTTACACTGATTTTATTTTTTGTTGATAAAGCAAACTGTATTTGTCTTTATAAAATTTTAGTATAGTTTCTTGTAGCAGCTACGTACATATTCTCATATCCAGTAATGAAGCATAATCACTAAACAATTGTCAGAATACTGGTCGTGAATGTTGTACATCGAATAAAACCATGCTAAAATTTTAATGTCACTCATTAGTTTATATATCTAACCCATATCATTTTTAATATTTCATCAACTGATTCAAGCATCGTTCACCTTTATTTTTTAGGTGATAGATTTTCTTTTAATAGACTCCAGAAGCTCGGAAGAATCAGAAGATGGAGATAATGAAGAAACGGACAATCAAAATTTGGCGAATGGAGATACGAAAGGAGAGCCCGAAGCACTGATAGTTTTGGCCGAAGAAGAAATAGTAGCTATCGACTTGAGAGATGAAACATGGAAGATGATCAGTCTACCATATCTGGTGTCTATCCATGCATCTGCTGTTACCTGCACCCACTATGTCTCGGGTAAGAAGATATGGAAGTTTTTATCCATACGAGGGCGGACCGATAAGTACTTACTCGTAGTTTTGTTTTGACCGCGTGTGGAAGCGAACGTGTGAATTTTTAAAAAAAATTAATTTTGAAATTTGGATTAGAAAATTTGAAAAATAATTGGATAATCCGGTAATTTGGAATATGATTGAAAAAAATAGAAATTATGAAAAAAAAAACTGGAAACTTCATAATTTGAAAAAATATACTAAAAATCGAAGCTCTATTTTTGTGGTCATTTTGAGACCATAAATTAAGAAAAGAAATTATAGTTTGAAAAAACTAAAAACACGCTTTAATATCAAATCAAACTCAAAAATAGAAAACAATGTGGTCTCAATTTGTAGGTCTCATACATACCTAGACATTAAATCCAAAAAAAGGTTTTCTCATTATTTGCCGTCTAATAAAAAGTTTTCCAACAAAAATTTGTGTACCCATTTTATGCGTCCATGTTTTAAATACCCCCATGAAGAACTTGCACCAATAAAACCACACTTTACAATTATTTCGAGGAAATTTGCTAATATGATTAGACTATAACTAAGCAGCGTTACTCTGTAAAATCAGATTTGAAGGATAGGCAAGAAGAGATATTGTATTTTTTTGTTTTTTTTTTGTCTGGCGATATGATAAAAACAATTTTTTAGGCATACCAGAAGAGTTGTGGGAGCACATAAAAGATGCAGGCAAAGCCCAAACAGGTCACCTATATTCTGGTCGAAAGTGGCCCATCGATGGCGGCAAGTTGTTATGTCAAAAAGGTGATGCTGCACCACCGAGAGATCTACTGCTAACGGGTCATGAAGATGGAACTGTCCGATTTTGGGATGCAGGTGGTATCACTATGACATGCTTGTATAAATTTGCAACAGCGCAATTCTTCGCAGGAGACGATATTGAAGGTAGATACATGTTTCTAAACCGTACATAAATTCCTCGGATTCTAAGATAAAAGCGGTTCTCTCAAAGGTTTTGCCTCAATTGTTCGTCGTTACGAAACGTTTTTACTAATGCTTTGATTTGACTTGTAGGAACTTCATTATCGTTTGAATATTCCCAATCCGAAAAAAATATTTTTAGATGTTTAGTTCGCTTTATTATCAGCTAAATAAAAGTTTATTTTTAAAAATGCATTTGTTATTTTATTTAAAACTTATTTTTGTTTGCTTGTTTAAGAAGCAAGACTTGCATCTTTAAAAATTTCAACTGTTCAAAAAATGTTCCTTTAATTTTCTTTTAAACATATTTAAATTATAAGTAGACTTTATATCATTGTTTAGTTTATTAAATTCAAGTAATCATTCCTGAAATATTGATTTGATAGTTATATTACTATTGCAATTTTATAAATTGAAATTTCTAGGTTTTTTATACGATAATAACCCAATTGGGAAGGTGATACCATCTAGATGCAAAGTCAATACTTGCAGTCTCAAGACTTCTCTGATCTTACATGAAAAATTTTCCCTCTGATGCACTTACTCAATTAACAAGTTTCTAAGCCTTATCGCTAGAACCATTATTCTTCAGATCTCACATGAAAATTTCTAACAATGAATTTGTATCTCATCTCATCTTACTGTAGTACCATTCAGCCTCGTACCGTTTCTGACATTGTTTCACCTAATAACGTCATTTCCTTAACGAGTCAATCTACTTGACATCATTTTAATGCTGCTTGGTAGGGTGTTTCACACGCCTGCATGGACCACATTTCGCAGACGCTGACGAAATGTATCCTCGTTCGCCCAATATCGTGATTCCAGAACGTGCCAACCTCCTTGACGTTATTTTAATATTGCATGCTGGGAAGTTTCACTCTCCTGTATCTATCACATTTCGTAGACGCTTACTAAATGTATCCGTATTCGCCCAATCACATTATTCCTGTAGTGTCATTTTGTTAATGCATGTTAGGGTGTTTCACCCTCCTACATGGATCGCATTACTCAAACGCTCAAGAAATGGCAATGATTAAAGCTTCTGAAACGGTCAACAACTCTCTCTTTCTCTCTCTTGCCGCCATCACAACTACGTATCAAACAAAGTGAACTTTGACAGAGGCAATCGTGTACGGTCCTCACTCTGTATGCGCTAAGTGAGAATATATTCTGAAAGGTCCTCACTTTGTTTGTTATAAGTGTTTCAATATACGGACCTCGTTATATTAGGAGCACCTCACTTTGTCCGATATACAAGTCATAAATTTAAAATAGTTTTTTCGTGCATACTTGCCACTTTTTGATATAACAGTGGCGTACTACCAGATTTGTAGCTGCATTCCTTCTGGTGGTCCTCACTTTGTATGGTATACAGTCGGTCCTCACATTGAGTGACAGCCAAAAAAAAATATATTTATATATATATATATATATATATATATATACCCAAACATTTAATTGATTCAACTTTTTCGATTATTTCACTATTTATCCTATGATTAAATTATTTACCAATATTTTATTTCAGAAGCGTTTACCATGATTTTTGTTTATTTTTATATAGGTACAATGTTGACTATTCGTATTTAGGAGAAGAGATTGATGAGCGGTGCCGTATTTCTAAAATTTTCTGCTTTTGTAGAGGTGCATCCAGACGCCGAGGATATGGAAGAAGAATGGCCGCCTTTCCGTAAAGTCGGCATTTTCGACCCATATTCCGACGACCCCCGATTTGCCATCAAGAAGGTCGTTCTGTGCCCGCTGTCCGGAACTCTGGTGGTAGCTGGTACTGCAGGACAGATCGTCATCGCCAAATTCGATACAGAAGTGTTAGACGGACCTTTGAAATTGGCATCGATGAACATCGTTAATGACAGAGACGGATTCGTGTGGAAGGGGCATAGTCAGCTGGCACCAAAACAAGGTATGTTTGCTTTACAATGAGGTTGTTTTTATGTTTGATCGAACTCATTAGTTTCTAGGAAGTTGAGGCTGTTTTTCCCATAGAATTTTTATGATCGAGGGCTCTTGTCAACCTACACTTACCTGCATATTTTGACGGAAATGGTCTGACATTCTTATGAAGCCAGATATTATATTGGAGATTTGAAAATAACGCGTTTCGGTTTATATTGGTGGCAGTCGAAAAACGCTCCTTAAGCTAAGTGGATCATGTTCACAATAATCGACTATGTGAATAATGAAGATACAACTGCCAAATTACAACGAGAAATTGAAGATCGAAAAATAATAATTGAAGCATGAAAAGCTATTAAAAACCTTGGGGAAAGTTCTGGATTGTGTGGAGCCACCTATCATTTCATGAAATGTTATCTCAGAAGACAGAAAACAATGTGTGAACATTAACAGTACAATAAGTGTGATTATTGCAGTTAGATGCGGAGTTCCACAAGGAACAGTATTAGGACCAATCCTGTTGTTTCTATTTATTAAAATTGTAGAGTTATCTGGCCTGATAAAACGAAATACCTAAGTTAATGGGAACGTTTTCTTTCCAGGCAATATCCACCAGCCACGGGGCTTCCAAGCGACATCTGTTCTTCAACTGCACCCCCCAGCAGCTGTCACGTGTTGTGTTCTGCAAGCTGATTGGGGCTTAGTTGCTGCCGGAACCGCACATGGATTGGCTCTTCTTGATTACGTCAAAAATAAACCAGTCATGGTCAAATGTACGCTTAACCCTAATGGTAAGTACCACTATGGGTGGTATAATAATTGTTTCAAAAAATGATCAGGATCATCTGAATCGTCAAAAAACAGCGTTTTCACGATTTTTATTTGTTTCGTGTTGGGCCTTTTTCTCCGCCGTCACTGGACAAGTTTTTAGAAACTACAAAACTTTTTCGTCCTTGGAGTCGTAGTAACCTTGTGTAAAAATTTCACCCAAATCCTAGTAGCACTTGCCAAGTTTTAGATGGGTGGAGTATTTCTAGGTATATTAAATAATGATCGATTAAGATTATTTTTTTTCTTATATTCGGCTTCCAATAATCAATTTTTTTATCCATAATAGTAATAAATCTATTATATAAAGTAGCTATCTTAATCGATTTTTGTAAACACCACCTTCTGTGCGATAGATACAAAAACTTAAAGTAAGTTCACTAATATGAACAAGTCGCTAAAAACGGCGTAACATGTATGTATCTATTTGATTTCTATTCTGATAAATTGTTAAGGTCAATGTCTTAATTTTATTATTACTATACAATGTCCCGTGTAGAACTGTTGCAATCGATTACTCAAAAATTTGACGTAAGACATTATATAAATTAACCACAATTCTTTTTGAAGACCCCCTTAGCAAAACGATTGGCTGCAGTGTATTTTATTTTCAAAACCCTTAAAATCATCCAACAATTTCATCTCATAAGTTCATATTGTCACACATGGGATGCATTGCGAAATAATCCATAAAAATTAATTATTTCAAGTAAACCAAAATTGCATCCTATGTGGCACACACTGGTATAACTTTGTAATCAATAAAAATAAAACAATGTGTTTGCTAGACATTGTGATCAAAAAAGTGATATTAAGTTAATCGTTATGCCTTTGGTGGTGAATCTCTAACCTATACCAAGTATTTTGATAAAACACAGAATCTTGGCAATGAATTACCATATTGTCACACATGGGATGCGTTGTGAAATAATTCATAACAATTATTTCAAATAGGCTAACATAACATCCTATATGTGCCATCGTGTTTGGAAATTCACGAAAACTCAAAAACAAGGACTGAACTCGCATGGCCTACATTACTCAATTAGTTTTTAATCCTTGTTTTCATTTATAGTTGTGCCTCCTCATTCCTTGTTTTTGAGTTTTCGTGAATTTCTAAACACGATGGTACACATAGGATGGTATGTTAGCCTATTTGAAATAATTGTTATGAATTATTTCACAACGCATCCCATGTGTTATATGGTTACTTATTGCCAAGATTCTGTGCTTTATCAAAATACTTGGTATATGTTAGAGATTCACCACCAACGGCATTACTATTAACTTATATCACTTACTGGATTTTTGATCAAAATGTCTAGCAAACACATTATTTCATTTTTATTGATCACAAAATTATACCAGTGCTCACATGCTGAGTTTTTGACTGTTGACAATCTGGCTTAAACTTTCCATTTTTTTTTATCTATAGAGCTGTTACAACCGGTTTCGTGCTGTAATTTCTCGATTGCTACAATCTACTGGATCCATCATTCTCTTTTCCAGACTTGACCGGAGCAGGTGACACCCCGATCTCCCGGCGCAAATCCTTCAAAAAGTCCCTCCGCGAGTCCTTCCGCAGACTGCGCAAAGGTCGGTCGCAACGCAGGGCGGCCGGTGACAAGCCCCCCGTTGCAGCCTCCTCCCCCGTGGTCTCTCCGCCCGCGAAAAAGTCCCCCCAAGCGGCACAGGAGTTCGGAGTGGAGCCTAAACCGGTAGAGAGGCAGATTGAAGCGAGGCCGTGTGATGACGCTATGGGATCGTTCGTCAGATGTTTATACTTCGCTAGGACGTTCCTAGTTAGCGGTAAGTGAAGAATTAGGATTTATATATCGCATGTTCGGAAGAAAATTGGCTTAAGCCAAAAAGCTCCGTTGTTGGGAAAACGCGATTTCAAAGTCTTATTATATTATTGCTGCAATTTTTCTGCAGTGTTTGTTGAAGATTTCATTATCATTAATGCTTCAACGTCAAATTTGTATAATTATTCGCTTACACATTTATTGAATCAATTTTCTATAATTTTACATCCTTGTTTATTCAAATTAAATCGCTATGAATTTTGAGTATTCATAAAATAATTTTTTAATTTCACCTTAAACATTTTTAAATTCGAACAATGTTTAATATCATTATTCAATTTATGAAATTCAAATACTGCTTTTTGAAATCTAGTTTTGCTAGTTATGCTACTGTTACAATTTTGAAGATGAAAATCTCTCCTCTAGTTTCGTAGTTATCAGTTTTCTATATGAGGTCGTAATAAATTATTTTTTAATTTGAATGTGAAAATGAGAACTAAATAAGATATATTTTTTTTACATTCAACCACTGTAGTCCTAACATAGACTTCATCCTAGCACAGGCCTCTCCAACTCGAGCACTTGGTGCGGGTGCGCTCCGGTGCTGAATGCAGCGGCACAGGTGCCGTTCCCCCTCCACCTTGACCGCACCGCCGTCTCGACAGAGATAAATATATTAGCGAACTGTCTCTCGAGCGCGGGCCATTTCTTATTAGGATAAGACAAAGTGGACAGGTCTCAACCTGCATATTTTTTTAAACGATGTCGTTCAATCCTGCTTGGGAAGAAGCCTATTTTTTGTAAATACTGATGGAAAAGCACAATGTTTAATTTGTCACACCGTAGTTAACGTTAAGTCATCGACTATTCGCCGACATTATGTAAACAAAATTGCTACGGATTATGATGACATTACTGGTGATGCAAGACGAGTGCGGATTGATGAATTGAGGCCAGCCCTTCTAAGTTCTGATGAGGTAATTATTAATTTGCTCGTGATGGATTATTATTAATGGTCTCGAATCCAAGGCTTTGTGTTTATTTTATTGATAAAGACTAAATATGTTTGTCTATATGTCTGATTCTGCGTTACATTTTGTGGAGTTCATGTTCTCTCTCTCTCTCGTATATAGTTTCCAGATTTCAAACTGTTCTTCTAAATTTGAGAGCCCTTCGAATATTTCCATTACATTTTAGTACAGTTAAAAAAAACAATGCCCAAACTCATATTTCGATTCGTTATTCCTCAGGTACTCAAACCCAATGCTACGGAAAGCATTGTTCGTGCAAGCTACATTGTTGCTTTGAACATCGCCAAAAGTGGAAGACCTTTTACTGACGGTGCATTTGTCAAAGAATCTTTAGTAGAGTGTGCAGAAATATTGTGTCCGTCTGTTGTAAGCAACTTTGAGGCAATCAGTATGTCCGAGCAAACAATTTCTCGTCGGATACTTGAAATTGGTGCAGATCTAAAAGAACAACTGCGGGAAAAATGTGCCCATTTTGTTTATAGCTCTCGATGAAAGTAAAGACATTTCTGACACAGCACAATTAGCTGTTTTCGTTAGAGGTGTCGAAACAGACTTTACTATCCCCCAAGAACTACTAGATTTTATCCCGCTCAAAGATACAACGACTAGAGAAGATATGACTTTGCCTATCACCCGGTTTCGGCTTGACGTCGACTTCTGGGACACCCTGTATAATGAATAGTATCGGCCCTAATTTACTCCTCTCTGTGGCACCCCTACTGATATATTTTGAACGCTTGACATACAATCTACTTCTATTTATTAAATAATTTTGTAAAATGTTGCACGCATGAAATTGAAAAAATATATTCGTACTCTTTCAATCGTCCTTAAAAACAATAATTATCAACTAATGATAGAATCCTCCAAAAATTAAAACCAATTTTTAAATGCGACATTTTTTTTCTCTAACTAAAACACCGTTCTAACTGTTCAAAGCCTAATTTATTACCCTTATATATATATAACTTGAGACGTGGTCTTTGTCGTCTAGACCAGTTAGGTGAAAAATTAAAGCTTCCGCCTTTTGTTGGGTACTTCGACAAAATTTAAGCAAAGAGGACTCTTTATACTTTTTTAATTCTCTCTAGCTTTCAATGGACTTTGCCATCATCATCAGGAGAGTAGTATGTATAGTTGAAGTGGCTTCACGATGTAATGCTCTAATGTTTTTTAAATAATTTTTAATCTGTTTTTAACTTGTTCTTGTCATATTTTATATAATTTTGACCATTGTACCATCTATCCAGCTCTCACCATGTTACTGGACGTTTCCCTCATCCTATACGTAAACAACAATTAGCAACATCCTCACATACTACTCTTCTGATGATGATTGCAAAGTCCATTGAAAGCTAGAGAGAATTAAAAAAGTAATTTAAATTTTCTGCTTAAATTTTGTCGAAGTACCCAACAAAAGGCGGAAGCTTTAATTTTTCACCTATATATATATATATATATATATATAGGTGAGATATATAATATTATATATATATAATATTTGTTTGTTTGAAACACCTGTTCCACGATATGTATAAAATGCATTCAAACATAGCTTTCAGATGAAGGTTAAAACTAGGTGAGTATTATTTTTAGATCTGTAAGTTTCATTACGTAATATTCAAATCAATTTTTTACAAAGTGTTCTCTTCCGCAGCTTCATAATGGGGCAACGGTTTGCATCTGACATTCTCACTGTTTTCACTTTTATCTATTAACAAAAAGTAGCAAACCTTACCCTCCAATGGTTACTCGCCACCGCAAATAGTTTTTCCACGCCATGTCTTTGAATATGACCGTACTTCTCCATCAACTTTGGGAAAAAATATTCTCTGACGTGGCAGTTTTGACACAAAATGTATGGTCACGTTCTATAAGTATTCGGAATAAAATACAAATCCTTTTTCAGGATCCCTTCATCAGAAAGATTTCAAATACGGTCTCAGCAAATTACATATGTAGCGTACAAGTAAATAACAGGGAGTGTCCTAATGAACTGATTTTGAGAAAAATGCATTTAGAACTTTGAAAGTATATTATTTTTATGTATGCAGTATCTTAGAACTATTTAAATGTTTTATATCTAATATAATTTTGTTGTTGACGTTGGACCTTTTAGTTATTAAACATATTTAAAATGAACAAAAACCAGATGAAACATTTTGAAACAAGTTAAAAAAAGGGAATGTCCAATTTAGTTATCAGAATATTTGGTTTTTGAATAATAATTTAGTTTCCTACAGTCTTTCAAACTCAATCTTCCTTTAAATGAGTTAATATGATTAAAATCTTTTTCATTAATCTCTGATGCATTTTTTCACGATTTTAATGCTACTGGAGCTTTCTCTGTTGTTTTTATGCTTTTTTTGTAGATATTCACCCTTTTCTTTGATAATTCCATGAAGTGCAATGAATGCTAAACATACAAGCACCTCTTTTATAACATTATTGTTATCTTCATCTTTTACCCGCACTTTATAGCTGCATAAAAATTAGTCTCATCTTCAAACTTCCTGCTTCTTCTTCGTTTCACATTATAAACATTTATAAGCCCTGACCAATAGAAGTTCTGTTCGCTGACACTTCCCAATGAATTGAAATATTTAATAATATTTCTTTATGTCCATTTATATTTTCAAAACTTTGAACGTTGAACAATTACACGGTGCCCCTTGTTCATGAGAATAAAGTCGCAACTTTTTCATTACATCTTCGGTTCTACCAGTTTTCTTTCTTGTCTTTGTTGATTTGTTAATAGTAATCTGATTATTTTCATTATTATCTGAATTATTATACCGCAAACTTTATATAAATTCTAATCTTAAAATTACAACTCTCATTTTGGAGAATCCTTCTTCTTTGCCGGTGTGACATGGACGTTCCCAGTTCTTTTCTTCATATGAAGTACAATGTCTGGAAATCGTCTAACACCACAATTATCTGCAGACACTCACAAATTTAAAAAATAACATTAAAACTACGAATTTATTGACAGAACTTTCAAAAAATTGATTAAGTTGATTGATCCTCACTACTGACTACGAGAATAAGGAGACAAATAAACCCTTGACTGGCTCCTTCTATCTAGTTTGAATTCGTTGATCGCTAATGATCTTACAAAATTTACTAAGCCCTCGAAATTTTATTATCATTTGAAAAATGTTTCAGATCTTAAAAAATGGAATTTTGTCTATGTGGAGAGTGTCCCATTGGGTGCGCAACAAAGTTGGCTCAACTTTTAACCAATGGTTGAGTTCAAAATGACTAATGACAGAAAAAAAAATAATTTTGAAATTTAGTCGTTAGAATATGCAAAAAGGTGTTTTCAGGTCAAGTTGATATCTGTAAAAACTATTTTATAGACAAACAGTTTCCTTAATCAACTCGTACATTTTTGACACCACTTGAAAATGCACTATTTTTTGTCGTTCTAGTGCAAAACACGAATCCAACATTGTGGGCCGGAACGAACAATGGAACAGTGTACGCGTTCACCATAACGGTGCCGTCATCTTCGAAACGAGATACGGATGACGTAGTTTGCCATCTGGCCAAGGAGATACAACTGAAGCATAGAGCGCCTGTGATAGCGATAGCTGTATTGGATGGTGCCAATCGACCGTTACCAGAACCCCTTGAGGTAATAAATTAAAAAGTGGGGTTGAATCTCCGAGAGAGACGGCATACATGTGTCTGAAAAATTAAGTTCAGACGATGTAATCTCCTGTTATACAAATAGTTCAATGAACGTTACCTTTCCTTCCAGGTGGAAAAGGGTGTATCACCTCTTCCAGATACGACGCAAGCACATAGGGTGATCATAGCCTCAGAGGAACAGTTCAAAATATTCACGCTGCCCTCTCTTAAACCGTTCTGTAAATATAAACTCACTGCTCACGAAGGTAAATACTTTTAATGTTACTCATATTTATGAAACTGAACAGTCGCACAAATTTATCTATTTTTACTGCTCATACTTTTAGTTGAGTTCCACTTTTCTAAACGAGTTAAGACAAATACTTTTGGCTTTTTTCTATTTTAATTTTGAATTATCATTTAGTCATGTTTGTTGTTATTTTTTTACAGGAGCAAGGGTGAGACGAATGTCATTCGCGACGTTCACTTGTACAGTAGACAATACGCAACATTCCGAAGTAGATCTTCTATGTCTGACAAATATGGGCGATTGTCTAGTTCTGAGCATTCCAGATTTGAAGAGACAACTTAATGCGGCGGCTATCAAGAGGGAAGACATCAAGTAAGTACATGTGTTGACCAGTACTTTAGTTGTAAGTTGTCGAATAGAAAATAAACGAAATATATATTTTTATATGGGTAAACACCAGTACCGCATGACGTCACGCGGAGAGTGATTATCATTTGGGTTGATATGGATAACGTGCATACAGGCCAAACGGCTGAACGGATTTTCACATATGAAGTGTCGTTGGATTCGTCTTAGCGGAGCGAGTGACACTAGATACATTAAAATTTTATACAAAACAAAATGGCGGATTTAAATAAAAGATTTCAACCTTGTAATTTCTATCTCACAGGTTGTAGCTTAAACGGCTTTCTAGCCCACAATAGAGCGTGCATCGTCACTTTACTGTAAAAACAAGATTTTTCTACATTACCTATATTTTAGTATGTTCTGCGGAGCAGGATTAACATGCTCATAACGTTAATACTGCACTACATTTATTCATCCTTATTTCACCAGAACATCCTAAGTACTAACTACAACTACAATTGTAGGGCACCTTTATGGCCTTCTTGATTGTCATAGTTTTCTATTTTTCCATGTCAGTGCTCTATTTTGAGGTTATGTCACAAACATCTATTTGCATCAAATTGTGCTTGCTTTTGAGTTATATCATGTTTTATCAGCCTGAAATTTCCTACAATTTAAAAGGAAAACATATCTTCACAATAGGAGAGCACTGACGCTGACACGGGACAAGTGTAGGAGGAAATAAACGCGCCCTACAATAATTGTAGGGACGACTGACGATCAATTGTAGGGACGACTGATGATACGGGCCTAAGTTTCATTTGAGGAACTTTTCAACCTCTCATCCTACAATTTATGGCAAACAAAGCCGGCCAATTTTTTCAGCCCATCATACTCGAGCTCATCCATTTCTTCCACCAAAACTTCCTCGTCATAGTCAGCTGATGCTTCAGGTGCATTCAGTTTATTCGTTAATGATGCAGTTAGTGGAATTTTCGGAGTATCCTCTTCCTCTACGTTGCAATACTCTGAGTGCGTCTTCGTTTCGCCCCAAAATATATGACCTTATTCTATACTTGAACTCTAGGGGATAAGTTGAGCCCTTTGCCTTTTTTCGTAAGCACTTTTCCGCTTTTCCCCATAAACAGATGTAGATGGTCCAGGTGATGATAGAGACTTGGGTAAATTTTTCATAGGAATGGCATAATCTTTTAGAGCACGGTAACGTTTAGGGGTGTAAGCCAAAAAGGTATGTTTTTAATTGACCTTATAGACACTTTCACAAAAATGCTTCGATCAAGCCCTAGCGATTTTTACATTGACTTTGCCTTTTCTTTTTGTAAGTTGATGCCATTTTTTGCTAAGGTTTGGGTCTTGAGGAAATCTGTAGAACTTCATGTCTTTGCAAGTATTCCGTTTAGACTGGTTGTCGGAATTACATTCCACAGAAGCACACCGCATTTTTAACAATTTATCAACCACACAGGCTATATAAAGTATGTATAACTAATAGAACAGGTCACAAAGCCACCAAAAAACACCAACAAATCGCACTATATAGTATTAACCACGATACACGTGAACTGCAGTAACGTAACGACAATCCTGCCGCTGGTAACCATGAGCCGACAACTCTCCGGGTGACGTCACGAAGCTCCGCCCACATGCGCAATATCCTATCTTCAGTGGCGGGTCATATCTCAGAACGAGCTCAATTTTTAGTCCTGGCGAGTACCTATGGATGCATGAGGCTTTGCGAAATTTCAGGATCGTAAGTCGAACAGTTCGGTCTGGAGACGCACTCAAAGTGTGGAGGTTCGGCAAAAATGTAAATTATAACGTTTTGGCTTTTCCTTTTTCTAGCTACTCTTGTCATTGGAAAGCATTAGGCCCCATAATATGTGGCTCTCGAAGGAAATCAAACATGACGTACAAATTCCGATGTGATGATTCGTCCAGCAGATGCAGTAGCAGACAAAAGTTTGGAAACATTCTTAGTAATTTTTAAAAAGCTAATTGTTTATTCTTTATTAATAAGGACTAGTTACAGTCTTGAGGATACAAATGACAATTTGTGTTTGCTGTGGTACTACAGACTAGCATTAAAATACCTTCATATTATTTTATGACCGAAAATGAGACGACAAAAGTATGGAAACATATTTTTTATTACAAAATTAACTGCACTAACTCTACAAAAAGATGTAAAAAATACTGCTTTACTAATATTTGGTAACATAGCCTTTAGCATTCAACACTGCCTGACATTTGCTGCTCATAGAAGACGTCTGTTGGGATATTTTCAAAAATATTTTTTACATAAACAAATAAATCGTTCCTATTTTTAAAATTTTGTCTTGTCAGTATCTTTTAACATGCTCCAAGAGACGTTCTTTACGAGTTAAATCCGGGGATTGCCAAGGCCATGTAAGAACATTAACATTTTTTAGTCTTAGCCAGTCCTTTACGAATTTTAAGGCATACTTAGGGTCAGTATCTTGCTGAAATGTCCATCGTGTAAAGGCATTTCTGCTTCAGCAAAAGGGAGAATGCGTTCATTAAGAATAACTTTGTAAAGTTTTTATCCATTTTCTCAACAATTTTAACAATTGGACCTGTTCCAGAACTAGAAAAACAGCCCCAAACCATGATGTTGGTTCCACCGTGCTTAACTGTTGACAACTGATACTTTTTGTCGAATCTTTTTCGTATTACGTCTCACATATGCCGTACCGTCAGAACCAAATAAGTTGCTTTCATCGCTCCACAAAACTGTAGTTTTTTTTAATGAGAGGCTTTTGCACTGGACGCCTAATAAAAAGCCTAAAATCCACCAAGCATCTCTGCACTGTTCTGACAGAAAGATTCTTGGCACCCTCTTCTACGATTCTTTTGAAAATCTGAGTGGCTGGCATTCGAGGATCTTCATGGGGCAAACGTTTAATGTAGCGATCAAAAACATAATCAGTTTTTTTTTCGGTCTTTGAGAGATGTCAACATTTCTGACACCACTTCTAAATAATTCAATTACTTTGTCTCTTAAACCTTTTGAATATTCTTTTACTTTTGCCATTCTGATGTTAATATTTACCACACGCAATATCAGAGTTTCGCAGATCAAATAAGTATGGCAAAACTGAAATGCTTCCATGCTTTTGTCAACTGTCGTAATTAAAAACAGAATTTGAATATTGATAAGATAAACCTTGGTATTACGGGAGCCAAAGGTAGACTTTAATATTTATATTATCTGTTCCTTCACAATTTTACTTTAGGTATATGAAGTAGTTCAGAATAATGTAAATATTTGTTTCCAAATTTTTGTCCGCTACTGTATTTTAGTCTGAAGTGGTTTTTCGAAATTTTTCAATAGTTTAGTGACTTTAATATTTATATTACGAGTATCTGTTCATTCACAATTTTACTTTAGGTATATGAATTAGTTCATAATAATGTAAATATTTGTTTCCAAATGTTTGACCGCTACTGTATTTTAATCTGAAGTGGTTTTTCGAAATTTTTCAATAATTTAGTGTGCTGACCATTCGGATGCCATTTGAATCGAAAAATTCACCAAATTAATGTTTCTCTTAAAGGAGAGAGACCAGCCTAACCGCCTACATAAATGGAATTTTGTCACTCTGAATTCCTGCATGTAGAGTGATGCTATCATCAACAAAGCAGTGGATCGGAGGTCGTTGATATGTAAGAGGAACAGTGTCGGAGCAAAGGCCGACCCCTGGGGAAGACCCGCGGAATTGTGGATTGAAGATGAGAAATCGTCAATTACGACGGAAATCTTGCGGCCAACAACTATTTTACATGTTTTTTACAAGACGGACGCAGGCATAAAATAATCAACATGATATAGACATGTGGTTCAAAATCCCCATCTGCAAACCTTCTCTGGGAGGCCATAGGACGGAAGTTTGCACAACACTTTGCACGCCACACGATAAATTCAATATTTATATCTGTCTTCGATTTTCTTGTATGTTCGCGTCAAATTTGCTTTTCTTTCCAGCGGCATTTCCTCTTTGGTCTTCACTAAAGACGCCCAAGCCCTATACCTGCACTCTTCATCCGAATTGCAACGCGTATCGCTGTCGGCGACCAACATCACGATGGCGCGTTGTTACTTGCCGCTACCAGAGGGCGTTGTCGCGGGGGACCAAGACGATGAAGCCGGCGAAGAGAGAGGAATTGATGTGTCGGGGGACGGGCACCAACAGATCATGGTGAACGGCAACGCGAGTGGTAGTGTAGGAAGCGTCAATGATAAGGTAAGGATAAGAAAGTCACTGATTTGGGTATTGGGAATGTTTATACGGGTTAGGACTTTCTTTACAAGGCGTTTATGGTGAGCGTCTTCAAAATGCTATCGAGGCTTATCATTCAAGGTCGCGTAAATTTGTTTACCTTGAGCAGATAGCTTGGGATACAGGCCGTTTTGCAGCAGTGTCGAGGTGGGCACAGTGGGAGAGTGGGAGAGCTAGACAACGCCGAATGGTGCAAACTGAGGCATGAGTATTGGATCTTGTGCAAGTCTCCAAGACGTGGTTAACTCTGTGTGATGATGGATTGTACTCTTTTGTACAAGCCCTCCAAGCTAAGGATTTTTTTGCAAGAATAGGTGTTTGTGAATGATTGTTGCAGTCCATATTAGTCTGGGACGAATCAACCTTCACGCGTAATGGGATTAATGACTTCCACAATATTCATGTGTGATCACTGGAAAATCCCCACGCAGTGGGTCATATTTTCAACAAACATTTTCTTTGAATATTTGGGCATGGTTAAATAGTATGCTCATTGAACCTTTTATTTTCCCGAATCATTTGGCGGGTTTACAATACCTAGACTTTTACGACACATTTTACCAAGAACGACAAATTAACGGTACTTATAAGTGACAGAGCCGTACCTGAAATTTCTCTTTATTTCAAGCGTAGTGGTTCCTGACATGTTAAGTCCAAACTTTCAGGACACCCTGTATACAGACTGTTTCCGTAATTGAATATCGTTATTAAAGGGGTCGATTTTTAGGGCCCTTTTAAGAAGAAAACTTCATATGAACATATGTCCTAAACACCTTTACTTTTAAGATACCGGCTGGTGGTATTTTTTCAAAAATAAATCATTTGGCAGGCGACTGACCTTTCATAAAATACAAAAACTAAAATCTCTATATTCATTTATGAGCAGATTTGATCTCTTGACGCACGGTTTTCATCTAAAAAAACATCAGAGAAACTTATCTATTAAGCATAGTTGAAAACATGTTATAATGGTATACTAAAAAAATACGTGTCTGGCATAATGGACGTGTTGCTGGAATCCCGAAAATATGCTTGGATAGTTAATTTGTTAAGTAGGGTAGGGGGATATTTGAAAAGCACCTTTATGATCATATTCTATTGATACCCGGAATAAAAATCAAATCCTACATCCCATTCTCAAATAGTGCGTAACTACGAAAAGCGTCAGCTGTGCCGGGTAAAGATGATAATCTATATGATTCCATTTCATTTCAGTCTGACGACCATCGCTCCTCCAACGGCGTCATGGACACCACCACCGAAGCGCCATCTCTGAACGCTCACAACGCCACCATGTCTAGCTCCGCGGGCGACATCACTATAGACTCCGTCAAAGATCATCTCGGCGGATCAGGTGAGGACATTGCGAAACGATTGGCAGGCATCACCTCCTTAACGGTCACTAAGACCACCACAATGATCGGTAATAGTAGTAGCGCGGTGCATACACAGGAGTCCAGCAGTGTTGTCACGTCTACGCAGGTTGTCGCTATCGGCAATGGAGAAGAGATGCAGGAAGACAGTGAGTGTTGCTAGCAGTGTTTTGTTTCGTTCGGGGATTGAAACGAGAAGCGGTATGACTTCATAAAAAATGCTAATAACACATTTTTGTACGAGAATTTTAAAAAAAATTCGGAGTAGACCACCTTCTTTAAAGGCCTCGCAAAAATGTTTTTCTCCAGGCCTTGCATCTGATAAGGACCGCTGTGCGCTTGGCTATTGAAATTATTCCAAATGACAGTAGAATTTTTTAACATCTCTGTGGGTACATTTGGGGTAACGTAAAAAATTCCCAGTATTCAACATGTGCTATACAGACTCTCTGAAATGAATCTACAGTGTATTGAATCTTATTTAACCGAATAGCAATCAAACTCGCTCGCTTCTATTGGCTAGCGGGTAATAAATGCCTGGGCAGACAGCGACAAGCGGGAAGAAGCGACGATGAAGTGCTCATGTTTGTTTTGAACTGGGGTGAGGTTTGAATGGACTGTTCCTCTACGAATTTTTAGTTTGATCTGGGCTGAAAATGCGTGAAAATATTTTTTATGAATAAAGTTAATGTATACAAGCTGTGCTTGAGATCTCTTTACACATTTTCAGTCTCCTTCGTCCGAAAACAATGATAAGAATTTTTCAAAAATTGTATACCTCTGCAACCCGACAACCCTCACGATTCAGGTCTAGCAAGCTGGTTTTTACACTAAGATACAGTAATATACGATATCATTTTCTTGGAAAAAAAAATGGCAAAATTGAGCATCTGGAGGGGGGGATTTTTGATTTCAATATACTATAATATTTGTTTTATCTAAAAGATATTTAAAAACGCACAACATAGTTTTTTGCTACATATTTGTCTAAAAGTCCGTTATTCTTATAAAACTCTACTACGACTTATTTGGAATTTGGAACTCAGTTTTTTATAAAACAACCACGTTAACCGGATGTCAATATAAGTCACTTTGTTCTGGGAAATTTAGATCAATTTTGTCTTTGCTTACGAAAGATTACGAAAAATAAAACGCTTCTTCTATAAAAGAGATTGGCGCTTCTCGTTCCAATCACAAGCTTTTGAGTTTTTGTTTGACATATCTGGATCATAGAATAAGATTTTATATATAATTTTTTATCGCGGGTCATTGGATGGATCAAAATTTTAATCTTGATGCATGTGAACTGACCTATGGTCCAAATATGTGTGATCTTGTTAGCATCATTTACTGGAAACTTACAACACTTAATGAGTTACATCAACATTGTTCAATATTGTAAATAAAATTTAGAGGAAATGCAAAAGTTACACAATCCATTTTTATTCAACCATAATAAATATCAGGAAGAATTTAGGCATACAAGAAGTTCAGTTTATGGATTACACTTTCATTTCATCTCAAAATACAGTCTACTCATATTAGACGAAAATACCTCTGATTTGCGAATAAATAAAGTCTGCTTTTATTGCTGCAAGTTGTTCAAGGTTCTATTCAAAACATGGAAGCATAAAATGGGTACACCAATTTTTGTGGGAAAATTTTTTATTCGACAACAAAGAATGAGAAAACGTGTTTTTTGGGATTCAATCGAAAGTGTTGACAGGAACGAAAAAACTCTTCATATAAGATTTTTAGGTGTTTATGAGGCCTACAAAATGAGATGACACGTAAAAAGATCCGACTAATAGCAAAAAAGTTATGGCCGAAAACCGAGGCAAACTGCAGGTTTTGGCACTTGTTGGTAATGCGACGATGTTTTCTGGCAGATATTTGAAATTCTTCAAATTCGTAGGATTCTAAATAACCACAACAAAATTGGAGTAGATTGGTCAAGTAGTTTTTGAGGATTTCTTACTGCTTATCCCAAAACACGTGTTTTCTGGCCATCACTACTAGTTTAACGAACAAAATACAGGGTTAATTCAAAGTGCATTTTATAGCAGAATACACTAGTTTACCTGGCCGATATGAATCGCAAACCATTTCGGAAGATAAATCTTATTTTTCTAAAAAAAAGGATGGGTTACGTTTTTTTTTTTTCTAAACAAATTCAAACATGTATTTGTGAGTAATTCGCAACAAAAGTTGATAGAAACATCTGCTTTGTTTTAAAATGTGTATAGTAACGTATGTTTTTCGAATATCGTAGCGCATTTGTTCAATTACTCATAAATACGAAATGTTTGAATTTATTTAGAAGAAAAAAACGTAACCTTTGTTTTTCGCATAAAATAACATTCATCTTTCGGAATGGTTTGTGATTCATATCGGCAAGGTAAACACGTGTATTTTGCTATTAAGTGTTATTTGAACGAACCCTGTATATTGCTCAATAAACTAGTGATGGCCGGAGAACAGGTGTTTTAGGACAGAAAATTAGAAATTCTCAAAAAACTATTCGACCAATATAATCCAATTTTGTTGTTGTTATTATATATGAAGAATTTCAAGTAGTTGCGTCCGGGGATGATTGATGCTCAATGAGGCAATACAAATATCCGTCACCACCGCGAAATTATCGTCACATTATCAACAAGTGCCAAAACTGCATTGTGCCTCGTTTTTCGGCCATAACATTGTTCCAGTTAGTCGGATCTTCTTACATGTGGTCTCATAAATACCTAAAAATCTTATACGAATAGTTTTTTCGTGTCTGTCAACACTTTCGTTTGAATCCCAAAAATCACGTTTTCTCATTCTTTGTTGTCAAATAAAAAGTTTTCCCACAAAGATTGGTGTACCAATTTTATGCATCCATGTTTTAAATACCCCCTTGAACAACTTGCACCAATAAAACCAGTCTTTACAATTATTTCCGGGAAATTTTCTAATATGATTAGACTAATAAGTATCATGGTGATGACCCTTGTAATGATGTTCTTGCTTCAGTTTCCATTAGATGATACTCTGTTGCTATTCTCTTTGCTTTTGGTATTTGTGCATTATGCTCTAGCATGTTCATTTTCACTTCATAAGAATGACAATTTATAATATAACCGAAACCTGAAACATATCTAACTTCCATCCTTTTGACAAAATTGAGTTACTCCAATCACATATACTCTCTGTTTGAGTCGATATTGAAATTTGTGCGGTTTGTTTTAAACTTTTGTTAAATTGCTTACATGCTGATTTGTCTTTTGTCTGGCATTTTCTTTGACGTTTTATGCTTTAAATGTGTTTTTATCGCTTTTGTAGTTATAGAAAATATGAAGGACGGATCTGGAGCAAACTTAGAGGTTAGCCTTTTTTCTCATTACTACATTCCTATATAATAACATTCTTTTGTTTTAACTCGTAGATTTGCGCAAATAACCATCTAACAACAAGGTAAGGATCTTAGCCTCTTAACTACATATAGTTTACAACCTAAACCATATAAAGCAAATCACAATACAATACAGGCAAAGTTGGAATAGCAGAGGCTTTTTCAAAAACCACATTCATATTTTTTTCAAAAACCGATAAATTTTTTAAAGTTGCAGCAAACCTAAAATAAATGTTTCTCATCGTTCTGTTTATCGTAAACATAGATTAACATTATTTGAAAAGGCCCTCTTTACAATTGCCTAAAACTTTTCAACCATTCGCCAGCAGTTGTGAAAAAGATTGTAAAAATAAGTGTGATATACAATCGATTACTTTTTTAAGACAGATTTGAATAATATGCTTCATAGCAAGATTTTATCGTTAATTTTGTTTGGTTGACGCAATTTGTATTACAAGTGGCTTATAGATGTTGTCTAGCATTTAAATTCGCAAATAAAAAATTACTCATATTGTTATTTTGCTATTACAACTTTGCATCTATAAGTGCTTGTGATCAGCTTTATCTATAATGGTGTCTGTAGCCAAACTTCAAAACTAACAAAAGTGAACATTTCGTAGGGTTACTGCAAGAATCAGGTAACTCCTGAAACAAATTTTTATTAATTGGCATTTTCATGTTTGACAATACCTCAGAAATCGAGTCGGAAACTGGGGGTTACATTGGCGTCAAGATCTTATTCAAATACGAAATTAGATTACAAGAAAACTTGAACTAAAGAGTTCTAGTAATATAGCTTGCGTTCATCCGACTTCAGGACAGGGGTTTCGTGCTCTTTGGCATCTCTCAGAATGGTGTAGGTTTGGTCTCTATGGACAACCAATGAAAGCTAAGCAACTATCCTCTTTCCAGAGTATAAGGCCTATCGGCACTACCATCTGTTACCAAAATCGGCTACTGCAAAAGTGAAAACAGGAAGGTGTCTGTTAGAACTGTGTCTCTGTTCGCATTGTGATCCGGGTGACCACTATGACCGCTAGATGCCGCCGATTCTGGTGCTATAGTTGATACGGTCTACTCGTCATTGAACAAACTATTAATATAGCTGACAATGCAAACTGGGATATAGTTCCCACCGACAGTTTGTTGTTTTCACATTCGCAGTGACCGATTCTGGTAATGGATAGCACCTTGTGGTGTCTTATTTCGATAGTTTTATCCATAACAATTGTAAATGTGAAAATGTAATGAACCGCAAATGTTGAAAAATGCAGTGATCTTGTTTTTGCAGTAAGCTGACGGTATGTTTGAACAATAGTTCCATCAGAAGAGCATTTAGAAAGTAGGGCTTTTCGTCAAACTGTTAACACTTCCTTCTACGTACTAATTCAATCAATACATGCATCAGAGTGTAAGCAGAAACATATTCTTTTGATCCTACAAATCTAGCAGTGTTGAGGTTTGTATCATTTTAGCTACAATTTTCAATTGAAGCCTTTGGTGCAAAAAGGTGTTAACTCAGATTTTATAGTTTGGAGGTAATTGGCCTCAAAGTTTAAATCCTGAAATCTTTTATTAAAGTATCTCGAATAGACAGTTTTGTTAAAAAAAAACTGTTTTAATTATCTGAAATTTGAAAAAGATTGTGGTAAATCTGACTTAACACCTTTTTAAAAAACTTATTTGCTTAGTCCGGAAAACTCAGAAAAGTAATAACGAATAATTCACACACTAACTAATCGTCTCCTATTCTTAAATTTTGATAAAAGCCTCTAAAATTTGCTATTAAAGGAATTTGTTCCTGATTATTATCAAATTTTTTGGCCCCAATGGGTCGTCAATAATAGTCCAATTTTCCGTTTCATTAAAAGAATATCTGTACTTGTTTACACCAAATTCTTCAATATGGATTCATCTTACATCTTTGAATGAAAATTTCGCATTAGTTGTAGTTTTTTCTATCAACCAGTCCAAGTTTTCTTGGAAGTTCTTTAATATCAACAAATTTGTCTGCCATTCTTGTAATATTAAAAGGTATTTTTTCTGGCTTCTGCCATGGTTGAAATATATTGATTCACCGTATAAATTAGTTGGTGCTTTCTGATAGACTTGTCTACAGCTTCAAAATCTCTATGAGTCCATGAAGGTATGTCCTACTTCAGGGAACTTATGGTCAATTTTTTGAATACTCCAGAGATTATTATTAGGTAGTGCCATAGACAGACAATATAGAAATTTGTATTTCAGCCACCTGCCGAATCACTCTAGGCAATCAGATGGTCGGAAACCATGCCTTGGTCCTTGATATTTTCCAAAAAAAGCCATAAGTGAGCCGCCAAACCTTTACCATTTGGTTGCTGTGTTGATATCAAATGTATTCCTAGATTGTAGAGACATACTTGTCGTAAATAGAAGGCTTTACTTGTAGAAATTTTCGGCAAGGGAATAGTTTTTTGTAAATCAAATGTGATTATATGATTTTTTCGTCTGTTTTTGTCCGTCAAAAGCTTTTTTACACTTTGCAACATGTTCCTCATTCGATCCTACATCTCAAACATTTTTACATTTTAAACGAAAACTGAATTAACCCTTGAGTTAACACCTTTTTACCTATAATGCAAGAGTTAACACCTTTTAAGGTTTACATATTGAAGTTTTTGATATAGTTAACACTTTTATGAATCTCTGTATCTGCGAACTGAGAGCTATCTTTGGCCGGATAGATGTACTACCAAAAAAGCACCCTTTTAACATGTTTTTGCACTACAACTCTTTAAAATCGAGTCAACACCTTTTTGCACCAAAGTCTTCAATTATGACAAGAGACAATGTGCGCTGGAGATGGTCACACCTCGAGTCTCGCTGCTAGGTAGACGGTACCTAGCCAATGTCATTGGCGCTACCTGTGATGCTTGAATTGTATGTTAGGGCTAATATTATAACATAGGGAGCGTTGATTGCAAAGGTAGGAAAACGTCGCTACATTCTGGTTGTGTATTGTTACCTGTACAATCCTCCTTGAATGCTGTTTTGTATCAATGTCTGAATGCTATAATCTCTATATTTGCAGATTAAGGACATCCAAGTAAGTGATCTCCTTCTACGCGCTCCTCTGGCACTAGCCGAAGACGATCCGTAGAACCAAGAAAAATAGTACGGTCAATAAAGATGAATAAAATTGCCATATCAACGTGATCAGTATTTCGCATTGACGGTCTATTTTTCTTTTGTCCATTTCATTATTTTTGTGTATATTTTGCGCTTTTTTAGTTCGTAGCACCAAGTGATTATATATTTTGTTAGAAAAATTTACAGTCGTTATAAAAATATTCTATGGCATATATGGCATTGCATCCAGGATAAAATCATCCTTAGTAAAAATAATGCTTAAAGTTCGCTTTAGTAGTATAAAATTTACACTTTTTAGACAAATAATATTAGTTAAACTAGTTACAGATTGTTTTGAGGGGCAGGCATTTCGTGAAAACAGTATCTGTCAAATGTCACAAAGCATTTTCCAAAGAATTACCAAGTTTATCCTACAGAGGAACATGTTACATATTTACTTTACTAAAGTAGTTTGTTTAACAGCAACTGCAGACTTAGAATCCAAGAGCAGATATCAAGCAAATATGGAGGACACTTATGGCCATGTATTGATTTTCAAAAAGATAAACATATCTTATATAATAGTTTTGAGATTTGATCTTTAATCCCCGTACTTATGCGTTTACTTATTATCCTCAAAAATGAATTTATCCTGGATCTAAAATATGCGCCAATTGCTTTTCAAGGAAAAATTTCCTTACCTTTGTTCTTTTGTACAGGGTGTTAATAACGATGATTTCATTTTAAATAACGTCCGTGGTATCAAAAACTTTATTACACTCTCCTAAAGCCCTAATGATACATAAGTTAGTTATAAGGGCAGATTTTGCTAGATCGAATCCGAATGTGTGAAACACCCTGTATTATATTCACGCCCTATTACCCATTTATCCACTTGAAGTATTTTAGATGTACTTACTTTTTAGGTATGTAAGGTAAAATTTCGGGACCATGTTCTTTGATTCCCAACAAAACTGTTACAAAAAAAACCCAAACAGTCGAAAATTCGAAATGCTGTTCAAGTTTTTTATAGCTAGGTTTACGAGATTTTTATACGGACAGTGTTAAGCAGTTTTTAATATATCCAACAACTTCATGTTTTATATGTTTTTTAACTGTTAATAAAGTGCAAACGTATAGTTGGTAGTATTTTAAATTCGCGTTTCTTTTTTTTTCATGAGCTAATTATCAAGTCGAGAAAAATTTTCTGAAAATTAAACCATAAAGTGCTACAGACTGCATATTGTACTTAAATCAATTTTCACAAATCAAAACTGAAAAAAACACTATTATGAGATAATTATGGAACTACAGAGCAACGCGTCACAATTTTACTTACATTTGTTTGCCTATGTTTGTACCACTCTCTAGTACCAAGGAGTTATAGATTTGAAACAGTTTTTCTATTAGTTTTTCTTCGACTTTGAAATTAGCGTACCTATAAGCGGCCTGAGAAAGTTTTCTATTGTATTTTCAACAGAATTTGCTAGGAAATGATCGTGAATGCAGCTTTTTCTACAAAAATGAAGTTATTAATAAAAATGGTGGTGGTTATGGAGTGTGAATGTGTGAGCAAAAGTTTGTCTACTGTTCTATTAACAAACAAAATATGGTCTTATGTTTTGTTGGAATATGTTTTATATTATTATCGCATTTTGTTAGAAATATATATTTATCGATTATTTCACATGACAGAACATCACTAAAATACATTTTTTATTGTACCCCGAGTTTGTGCTTATTTCATCTTTGCTCCCTATAAAGTCTCCCTGTTCCTGAAACCGTTTACTTTATAAAAACCGTTTTACAGTCCGTAAGAGCATTGCATGCAAAGTCTTGAATTGGAAGACGGCATTGTTTGGTCCGCTAGACAATTGCATCCACTAACTTGCAGTTGTAGGACGACCCTGTTTCCTCGATTCAAAAGCTGATATATGTCATAGTTATCACCGCAAAATTGTGGTATTTACCCAACTCACCAGTAGTTTTATATTTCTGGTTATTATTTGAAATGTGACAAGTTAGAATTTTGCCGGGTATTGGATATTGTTATTGTACTTCAGCTTCATTTTTGAGAAAAATGATACAGGCTGACTTCAGTTTTACCATAAAGTGGAGCACCTTATTAGTTATACTCATTACGGTTGTTGAGGACACTTTAAATGTAGTTCCTATGCTTAACAAAGTATCCTGTGTAGCCATATGCCACAAGAATATTAAAATATGGCCATATAAACTCGCTATACTACAACTATTTAAAACTGTAATGACTCATACGCGTGATCAACACGTGATCAGAGCTCGATCCCGGCTTCCTTCCAGTACAGCCGTATAGCGTACGACATATGTCGTTTCTGTGGCTTTGCGGTGGTCAACAGCACAGACAGAGATGGAAATAATGGCTGATTGTTCTCCGCCGGTAGAACCAATGAAATCAAAGACGCGCCTCGACCGGCAGACTCATAGGCGTCGGCAACGCATTGGAACGTGTTTCGTTGAGCGATCGCGTATTGTGTGTTTTTATAAGAATTGTTGTGTGATTGTTATTGTTGTGGTTTCTGTGGTTACTGTTTTGGTTATACTTAACTATGGAGAGTACAAATGGCACGAGTGGAAGTACTGAAAGCCAGGGAACAAGTAGACGGCTTCGTAAAGCACTGACGAGGGTCGCGAAAGAAATCGTCCTCAACGTGTTCAATTATCTGAACAGAACTATGTCGCAGGGAGATGCACTCGCGCGTTGTGAAAGTATGACAGGCGTTGCAGAGTGGACCATTCGCAGGATGGTGCATGAAAAGAAGAAAACTGGAGCTAGTACTGATCCAAAGTTTAATTTGAAGGGACGAAAGGCCGTTAAATTGGATGACGATAGTAAAATGGCGTTAAGGCGAACCGTACATTCATTCTTCTTTAGGAATGAGATACCAACCCTCAAGGCTGTACATGCAGCGATCAAGGAAAATGAAATTATACCCCAAATGAGCGTCGAGGTAATGAGGAAATCCCTGCACGAAATTAATTTTCGTTACGAAACGCGTAATCGGAAGTCAGTATTGATAGAGAGACCTGAAATAGTCGCCTGACGTCGAAAATATCTACGCGAAATGATTGAATATAGGCGACAAAGCAGAAAAATCTATTATTTGGACGAGACATGGGTAAATGCAGGTCACACAGTTAAAAAAACGTGGATAGACAAAAACGTAGTGCGTAACCGACAAGCAAGCATTGAAGGTTTGTCAACAGGTCTTCGTGGACCGTCAGGGAAAGGTCAAAGATTGATCGTAACTCATATTGGTAGCGATAGTGGCTTTTTAGAAGAGTGTGACTTGATTTTCGTCTCTAAGAAAGGAGGTGATTACCATGACGAAATGAATGCCAGCTGCTTCGAGAGCTGGTTTCAAGGGGTGCTTCAGCGAGTTGAGCCCAACTCTGTGATCGTCATGGATAATGCTTCCTACCATAGTCGTCGAGCCGAACGTGTACCGACTATGGGATCTCGAAAAAGTGACATGCAGCAATGGTTGCGTGAAAAAGGAACCCCGTTTGACGATTCATGTGTGAAAGCGGAATTGTATGAAAAAATTAAACAGCACAAACCTGCGAACATTAGTTACGTGACTGATGAGATGGCCCGTCAATGTGGTGTCACTGTGCTGCGGTTACCGCCCTACCACTGTGAACTGAACCCAAGCTCATCTGGGCTCAAGTGAAGTGTTATATTGCGATCCGTCAACGTCAGGTAGTCAGAGTCGTATTTTGTTTTGTTTTTTTGTACGCTACAGATTCATTTTGTACTTGCTAACAGCTCTTTCATATAGAAAAGTTTAGTTGCATGCAAAAAACAAAACGCTAGGAATAAGTTCTACTAGATTTACACCCGATTCATTATTGCCAACGTTGCAGACTAACACAAAAATGTCACTTGCTGATCTGCTGTTCACCTCAGTAGACGTCAGACCATGATGGATACTCGTGAAATATGTTTACATCAATCTATAACCACACAAACCACCGGACTTAGGACATTTGCATCTATTGGTAACTTGTAATTTATTAAGTAATCCACCAGAAGTGCATAAAAACTTGCATGAAAAAGATGCTATTAGATGCAGGGTAGTACTTTTTTAAGAGCACCATTATGTAGTGCCGGGTATATGAGTAACGAGTACTCGAGTACCGTATAGTTACTTTTTCACCACTAGTATGTGTATCCCGGGGTAGCGACGGAGTCATTTAGTACGTCAAAGCGGCAGTTTTCCAATCTTCATTTGCATTTTTCAAGCGGTGTGCAACGATTTCGAGAAAAATTCCGCTACGGATAGTCTTCTAGAGTATATTTCAATACTTGTCTTGCATGGCCATATCTTTACTCGGGCCCAAAAAAAAATATACCAAAGATATTTGTTTTGATCGCATGAATCGGTTCTGACAAAGGAACGATCGCATGAAATTGAATCGCCAAAAACAACTTTGACGTTGGCCCATCTCTCACCTTCACTTTGACAGTTTAAGCTGACAGCCAGGTGAGCTGCGAAGTCAGGCCAGGCGATATTTGTAAACAATTTGGTGATGAAGACAATTTAAATTAAGAAAGTTCCGTTGTTCCGTACGACAAATAAATATGTATGCCTTTCGTCGAATACAGAAGGTCAATCCAAACTTAGTCAGATCGCTGACAGACCGTGCCACTTTAGAACAAATCATCAGGGTAGATCATGCTGGAGAATTGGGTGCTGATAGAATATATGCCGGTCAAATGGCAATTCTAGGGACCACATCCAAGGGTCCCGTTATAAGGCATATGTGGGAACAAGAAAAACATCATAAGGCGACTTTTGAAAAACTCATACAGAAGTACAGGGTTCGACCAACTGTCTTGACACCCATTTGGAATGTAGCAGGGTTTGCCTTAGGTAGGATACTGTTTACCTTTTTTTGCTTTAGAGTTTATGAAAATATGTTTGACCATGATAACATATTTCTCAATCTAGTCTTTATACATTATTTGATCATGATAGGATTTTTTCATATATTCAGTTTGTCCAGAGATACTCAATATCCCCAAATCCTTCAATACCAAGGACTGCAAATACTCATCTCAAAATCCTAAGGTGCTCTATGTAGATAAAATCATAAAACCATTTTAGATCTCAAAACACTACATCAAGGTTCCAAATTTTTTAATCTCGAACATACCAAAACCCTGAACAGCAGATTTTGGAAAATTTATTGTTGAAAAAAATCTGTGATTTAGCCGTATATTTTTGAAATATATAAAATCAACAGTTTGTGGAGTATTCTCTTTCCCTACAAAGAAATTACTGTTGCTCTCATGATTGGAAGACCCTTAGTAGATCTCAGAACCCATTCAAACAATGATAACTACAACCACTCCTTTGGCCCTAAAGAATCAAGATTGTAGAACAATCTACCCAAGGAGGTTTTTCCCAGTTCCACTAAACTAAGCAAATCAAAAATCGGATTAACAAAGTTTGATTAAACTCGCAGCCGCAGTGCCCTGGTATTTCATTGATTATCCTATTCTACCTGAAGATAGCGAACCTGATGCTATATTCGCGCGACCAAGAAATTGACCTTGATATATCCGTTAGCGACATCTATGATAATTTGACATAGCTGATTTTCTATTTACTATATACATATACTTTGAAATAGATGGCGCTGCATATATGAGCTTATACAAGCATATAGGCGGTTAGAGCTCCATCTAGGAGGCACTCTTCTTTCAACGTGTGTACATATAGTATCCAGAGAAACAGCTGTGACAAATTCTAATAGATGGGGCGAAGGTATGTCATTTTGTTTAAAACATGTCTCAACATACACTCATCTCCATACAGTACACTCCCAAAGGTTTTTGCCAATAAAAATTGGATCACAACACAGCATGTAATTTGAGCCACTGCTCTTGAAAACACCACAAAAGTTACTTTTAAAAAATTTGATTGAAACAAGAAATGAACAGGCTATCAACTTCAATTTTGGTTGAAAACTAAGTGAAAAGTCCCCATCTCTAAACAGGTCTTGAATGACAGTGTAGCTCCTTCCAGTTATTACCAAATTCTCAGAATTTAGCATACTGTGTATCTTTCTTAAGTGAATATCTTGATTATTTCTGTATAAGAAACATCTTGTTTCATATCTGAGGAATATATTTATATTGTAGGAGCCACTACAGCTCTTTTGGGAGAAAAAGCAGCAATGGCTTGCACAGTCGCTGTTGAGACAGTCATTGTAGAGCACTATAATGACCAACTGAGAACACTTCTAGAAGACCCTGAAGCTAATAAAGAATTAATGGAAACTATCACAAAATTTAGAGATGAAGAGCAGGAACATCATGATACTGGCATTGACCATGGGGCTGAACAAACACCTTTTTATGAAGTATTGTCAAATGTAATTAAATTTGGATGTAAAGGTGCCATAGAAATTTCAAAGATTATATGAGAAAGTAGTGTGGTTATTATTAGGACTCAACATACCAACACTTGATACACACCTATTTCTACCATAGCCAGACAAATGACTCAGTGGTAGAAAATATGTGTACTTGCCATAACAAGTATAAGTCAAAATAAATGGAATACAAATAGAATATTAATTTTACATAATTAATTGGAAACATTATGAAGTCAAAAGCAATAAGATGAAATGCTCATTTACAACCTGCCTTTTGATCAGTGACTGGTATGTTTAGTGTTAAATAATTTTATATAATATACCTATTTTTCTTAGAATTGGATTGTATGTGATGAAATATTACAGTATTAAGTAAATGGTTTGTTTCTGTGCTGATTTATCACTCCCTGAAATTCACACTTGTGTTCCAGATAGGCATTATAAAGCAAAAGTTTTGTACAACAGTAAAAAGAGGAAATAGAATAAAGTGAATATAATTTTACAGACAAATAAACTTACATCCTTAATGAGAAAATTTCAGTCACATTAATAATATCCAAGCTGAAGGTGGTATAAAATTTAAAAAAATGAGAAAGTGTTATGATACTTATAGTAGAAGCATATCATACACAAATATATAAATACAACAAACCTATAAGTAAATATATAGCTTATATTTAAATAATGAAAAAAAGATTAATAGCTTAAATACAGAAGCAGACATTATGAAAGTTAGGCCTTAATACATAATTATACAAAATAATCTCAACTCAGTGGACACACTTTTTACACAAAACAAAACAAGCGTTTACATGGTCCAGTATATTTTCACCATTCAAAATCCTCAACCTAGTGTCCATTTACTCATGCTTCTCAAAAATCTTGGATGCTGAAAAACAAAAAAAAATTGAGTTTGCTTTATCTAGTCATAGTTATTTTATGGTGAAAAAGATGACTAACACAAAGTAGAAAAAAAAAGAGAAGCTAGATCTGGTAGGCCCTACATAGTTTAGAGATATTAATCCCATTTTTACCTCAATTTAAACTATTCATGACAAATTAGGACAAAACAGAAAAAAATAGCATTTTTTGTTTTTTTTCACAAAGTAGATAATCTTTTCCACATTTATAAACATTCTATAAAGGCACCAAATATAACAAAAAGAACTGCACATTGCCATAATACAAGAGATGTTAGACATTTGTGTCTGGGCGAAACCATACTCTGGGGTTAAGAATAAGATATTTAGTAAATCATCAAAAGAGACTATGCAAGACAGCATAAAAACTTAAACAACAACCAAATCCCAGTTTAGATTTTATAAATTTATTCAGAAAGCTTGACAGAATTCATGCAAATTTTTAAAAACTTTCTATTGATGATTTCCCATTGAAATGTAGATTTTCAAAGTCATAACAGTTACCAAAAATGTTAAATTCTGCAGAATTATGTGCTATGTTCTACCTAGTTAGACCTCAAAAAGTCTTGACCCATTTAGTGAGACCTTTTTCTTCACTTACCAGTATCTTTGACTTTATCCATAGTGTCATCAACAGACTTATGGTGCTTCAAAAAGTATGGCTTGATAATCTTGCGATACAAAAACAGAGAGCCATTGAACTCTGTGGGCATCATCAACCAAATCAGGAAAATGCACTACAAATAAAAACATTATTTTCATTCATAATTTGTAATGTATGACTAGTAAACAAAATGTACTGATTTAAATACTGAATCATGAGTCACCATGTTTTGCACTTTTACAGTATTTGATATTGATGACCATTAAAACGAGTCATTCAGTAAATTAGATGCTCATCAGCATGATATCATGTTCAAATATAAATCATTACATAAACAGCCAGGTAGCCTGTTTAAGGGATGACCCTATACCTTAGTTAGCCAGTACAGAGGGAACCAGTTGACAATGGCATTCGCAAAATACTCCAAAATAGAAAAGATTGCGTAAACCACCCAATACGTGAGCCATTTGGTGTCGTCGTCCTTAGCTCTTGATTCTATTGCCCTTATCGAGACGTACGCAGGGTAGATGAATCCAACTGTGTTACAAAGCAACTGGGCGCAATAACCGAACACCAACCAGAGGCCTACAATCACTGCAGATGCTACAACAGACGAAAAAATGTGAAATGATGCCGGATTGGGGGCTAAAAATAACACTCACCCAGAAAGATGTACAGTCGATCAACCCCGGTTTTCTTTTCAGCTTTATCCAGAATAGAAGTCCATGGCTTCGACGAATCTCGAAGAGACGCATCCAATTTGTGTTTAAATTCGTGAAATTTATTTGCCATCGTAAATTACACCTTCTACGTTATTTACGAATTGCAAAATGAGCGGGCAAAAATAATCGACGCAGTTATAAAAAATTGACGCCAATGTCAAAATCACAAAGCATAAAGAACATGTCAAGCATACGTCAAGATGTATTGTGCCATGTCAGAGAACATTCATTGGTGGCCATAGAATGCCCCTAAATAAATACGTTATGCTAGTAGATCCGCCATCTTCTAGTGCTCTAAATATCTTGACTGCAACTGGAAATACAGGGACGACGTATTATATATGGCCTATAATCTCAGCTGTATCTGAAACGACTACCGGTAAAAAGTGGGCTAAGAGATTCAATAAATTCATTGAATATCCCAGTTCTTACTAATTCTTAAACCCCTACCATGATAGTAAAATAGAAAAAGTTTTCCTTTAATAAAAGCGATACCAAAAATAAGGAATTCGGGTAAGGTACTAATATTAATTTAGGAATACCTGCCTCTGGCCCATCGCACTATATATTGGTTAGTAGTTAAAAGATGGAATTAAATAATTATTCTAAATTCAATTTCAAACTACGCAACCGTAATACAAAATCAGAAAACGTTTGATTGCAACATAACTGTTTGAACAACGATCGTCATTGCAATTAGACCACAGATATCGATCCTGAAACCAGTCAGTGTATTCCTTGATAGTTAATCATTTGATAGCCACCATCGTGATGGACCTTTGGCTCAAGGTTTTACCAGGAGTAATTTTTTCCTACCTGCCGAGAATATAATCACACATAACACGCCTGGTAGCAATGAAATCGAGCTGTACGTGTAATATAGAAAAACATGAACAAGACGGTCAACACGGATTTCAATCAAGAATTTTAAAACGTGTTGGAGGATCGCCATCAAATTTTGAGATAGGGCTTTAGTAACGTCCCCTTCTTCCTCCTCAAATTATCACCATTCATAAGTTGTTTCAGACGAAATTGAAATAATACGAGAAAATACTATGTTTCTCATCAGAGTCCATGTGCATGTATGTTTTTTTCTTTACACCGAAGTAGACGCGCAGACGGAAGCCTGAATGCCAGGACACATCAGCGGCTGCTATGAGGACTCCAAAGAAACTTTGTTAATCCGACTTGAAGTGCCTAAGGTTAGTACAAATGGAAAAATCCTCCTCATGAAGATTGTTTCACAATCTCGACAACCTAGAGACAAAGGAGCGGTCGTATCGGCCAGTTCTGGATGTACGAAGTTCGGCACGGTTACTATGACAGGCCGAAGTCAGGTGTGTCTACCATAAGAATGGATGGCTCCACAATTGCGTGACGTAAGATAGGAGGTTCCCTGTGGATCGCTGATGCCGGAAACAATACTGCCTGTTGCTAATCAAGCTGTGACGTTCGAGGTAGTCCAGAAGCTCGCCTTTTATGCACCTGTCCATCACCTTACTTAAAACAGAAAGCAGAGCTATAGGTCTGTAGTTGTGAGGATCGGTCTTAGATTGGTTGGATCAACCTGTAAATAGTTTAAGGATTATCTCAAGAACTAAGCGGTAAATAATAAAATGTATCATCACCAAATCGTGAACATACAAAAGTTCCGACATTTCTATAAATTGTGACCAAGCGCAAATGCCACCTTAAGAAATTGGAAGTGCATTGATCGTGATGTATATACCATAAGCTATTTTACTTTCTCTACATATTTATCAAATGCAAATATTTTGATTGTATATACAGTCTAGTAGACAGTATAATGCATCGAAGAGCTGTTATAAATAGTTGGATTAGGTATGCTAATCCATCAACGTCACTCATGTTTAGAAAAATTTGCGTTCAACATAAAACATTCGTTTCAAAATATTTACTAAGTCATAAATTGTTATTGATTCCAATAAGTATGTACCGAACAATATAAAGTATATATACAGAAATAAAAACGTATCTCATGCGCGATAATTATTTATATATTAAATTCACGTCCGATCTGAAGTTTTGCTATTGTGCTATTTGCTTATTCAACACTGTTAATGCATTTATATCGATATCAATAAGTACAATGGGTTCCACTTTTTCTTCTATTTACATCTCCAAAATATCCAAACCTCCGAGAACTTAAAATCCTGATTAAAAATGGAGGAACAATAAAATTCGTTTTTACTATGAATTTTCGGAATGTGTATTCAATAATCCAAACGGCAAATGATGATAGAATCAATGCTATTTGATTATGCTTGCTCATATTCAAATGAGCTACAGGAAAAGTAAAGATCATTCTCAAATGTCGAAGATGTAAGAATTGCACAAATATCCCCTGTACTTTTCAAAGTTGCAAAGACTTACACGCCACGAGTCATCGTTTAGAGTAAGTCTAAATGCTGAGAAAACAAAGAAGGTATCTTAATAAATTTAGGGGTTAATGAGCCTCAAAGAATTAGCCTCCGATACGAGGTACCATTGCCTCTTCGGTTTTGTGACAATGGATTACCAAAAGAAGCTTATTTTCTTTCTTTAGTTTTAAACTATACTATCTAAAATTATGGCTACCAGAGGACTTTCTAGGCAGCATTTTTCTAAAATGCACTGAACACATACCTTACAAAACAATGTTTTAGAATTATTAATTGACTATTTTTGAAAGCACAAATAACATCATGCCCCAAGCACATCATTGTGATTGCGGCAGAAGAAACGAGTCTCCAATTTTGCAAAATGTCGTTTTGAATAAATAATAGGCCAATTTTCTGCCAATCTAGCGCAGTATGCAAGCTAAATTGATCATCTTGTGTTTTGGAATCCGTAAAGAAACCAGCCTATATAAAATTAAACAACAACTGGACCGCGTTATGCATAACTTGACCAAGCGCCATTTGATAAATTTACAGATTTTGCTGCTATCTGATGCGCAGTAGTTCAACTTAAACCGCTCCTACACGATGTGACGAATGCCTTACAACGTTGGACACATGGCCATTCGCCACATCGCATTGTGTGGGAGAGCGCTGACGTAATGCATGTGTCCAACGTTCGCCACATGGCACGTTCGGGCTGATGTCATGTATTTGATGGTTTTAGGATAGAACCACTAGCGGCGACAAATATTATTTATTTGTTTGCTGTGATTATGGTGAAGTAGTGGTATGTGGGATGTATTTTGATTTGAATACCTACCTATCCATAATAATGTATGTTCAGTAACTGACTTTTGAGGAGAATGGATTAAACTAGTATACATACAAAGCATAGGCTGCCATAACAATATTTTTTTCATATTGCTAATATTTTGTACGTTTCACAGGTGAGTTATGGCTGGCCTAAGGATATGTATTTTAGTGAATTATAAATTATCAAATGCTTACAGTGGTTTCATTATAATGTCCTGTTGCAATGCAAGACTAGTTGAGAAATATATTGACTACCATCTCATAACTAATGAAAAAGATTAAATAAATGATAGCTCAGAAAGTACTATCACGATTTTGATGAAATTTTGACCCTAGGTTACTACTATGAACAAACAAACAAAAAACGGTCGAACTTCGTTCTTAGACATTTTTGAGGCTTCTGACAGACTTAAGTTTTGGTCGCTGAGGACAGATCTGAAATTATTGTTCAGCGCTCGGAAAAATTGTTTTATCGTTTATTTTGTATAATTTTTCCATCAGCTGTAAAGGTTCAAGCGCGACACTGACATCGATAATACACGTTGGCACCACCATGCGTCGAACGTCCGAGACTAAAAAGTTCATCCCATCATGTAGGAGACACACTTGCCAATTGTGGGGTGTGGAACGTTGTAAACAACGTTGGAACCATCGTGTGGGACTCGCATTACATATAAAAAAATGCAGGCAGTATAGAGACCCGAGGTTCAAAGGCGAAAACATTCTTAACTAAGCGCCAAGCGTAATATTTTTTGTTATTTTTTTGCAGCACATGACCAAACGTAATAGATAGGTTGGTACAGAAGGCAATAAGGTAAACTGGCTCAAAATTAGAGAAATTGAGGTGTTTAAAGACAAGCCTTCCAGTATTTTTGTTAAAACTGATTTTGAAGCTCTCTCTAAAGATATTATAATATTGAAAAATGACGTGGCAGACCATGCTTCGATTCAAGCATTGCTTAGTAAATCCCTCGAAAAACTGTGGCCAAATGGGAAACCCATAGCAGAAAAGAAGCTAGACGATTTAAAATCATTACTAATAGTCTTATACCCAAGGATTCCAAGAAGTTCTATAGGAATCTAGTTGGTGATTCAAGTATTGAGGAAGATATAGATGGGTTCGATGGTCAACCAGATTCCGAGCTTGAGGATGAATAATACAAATTTTCGATTCAGGTTCTTGATTCATTTCGAAAATGTGTGGTTACTTCTTGCCTCATTTTATTTCTGAATCAGTATATGAATTTACTACAACATTTGTCATTCAAGCAATTTCTTATTTGGTTTCGAGAATGTTTTAATTTGTGTAGTTTTAATTTTTCAATGAATTTGATGCTAATTACTAAAATACAAAAATAAAGAATTTTTCTGTAATGCGTTCCTTATTTTGCAGGGCATGACCAAGTAAAAATGTTTGTATAAAGGCCACTAAGTCAAAGGAAAAATGAGTATTCTTTCTGAAAGCAATACTTGACCAAGCGCCATTTCATTTCATTAAGTTTCAGGTATGAGAGTTTTTGAAAAAATGATTGCATACATACATTTGTAATATCATTTTCTATCCACAGAACAAAAATCATGCAACTAAATCGTAGCATTGATTTTTAATGGACTGTTAAAGCTTATTCATCCTCCTGAAAAAACAGAGATTTGTCGCTTGGTCAAGTCATGCATAACGCGGTCTAAATGTCCTTCTAGTTCTTCTATGGACTGTGAGCAAATTTGGCTGAATATCATTGAAAGAAAAGTCTAATTGATATTCTTCACCCAATTACCAGGGCATGTTGCGTCACCGACGCTCCTATGTTCTGCTTTGCCAAACTGTTGTGGCTCATATTATTTTCTCACATGTAAAACAACATGATTCCCTTAAGATGTTGAAGTAGTATTCCTCGCATTCCAGATGCTAAATAATGCACTTGCAACGTTTTAGTCGAAGATTGCATAGCAATTAGCCGGTGTGGTGCGATAACATTTCTGGGTAGAGTTTCGGGTTTTTTCAATGCCTTTGGTGTTTTCTGGACGATGGACGAGGGTGACGTATTTGGTACATCAAAAAATGTCAGATAGCCTCATACTTGCTTGCCGTTTTGAAGGGGTGGACGTCCTTTTTTGGGAACGGGAATGTCAGCATGTTATCGGACTTATCAACTATCACTACGGGGTTTTATTGGCCAGACAAGCATGTAGGATTATCGACATGTAAACCACAGGATAAGTTTCAGGTGCTACATTACTCGGTATGTACTGCCGACAGTAGTTGCTAGTTTTGGCTTCGGTACATCTTTATGATCATGCAAGTAAAAAAGTGTTGACGTTTCCTCACAGTTCTAGCGACTTTTGTTTATTATTACATCCACTTGTATATACACTAACCGCCATTACATCAGTCTATTCCTGGAAAGATAATTTTGATAATATAAATATACTTGCTCAGCACATTTATGCTGTTCAATTGGTTCAAAGTCAAATCAGTAGGTTTTTTTTTAGTAGAAACATGCACTTCAACGAAAAATGAGCAAAATCAACGTTTCTCGACAAGATACAAAGGGTGAACAAGTCTCGGTAATATGCTTAGTGCCAGAGTATGGCAGACCTTGAGTCCAGGAAGTATGTATGCTTCGTAATATATTCTGATTCGTTTTTTTTACATAGCATTATACAAAAACTGACCTGTTTTAACGAATTTGAATTGTGCCAGGCTCAAAATCGCACCAAACATTGCTTAAACAATTTAATGGACAAATTCCAAAAAGAAATTTCCGCTTTGAACTAAAGTTTTCTTACGTTTTTTGGGACATTCTGTACAAAAACGTTCTAATGAACTTTTCTTCAAAATTCGAGACGAAGTGATCTAATATTTCAAAAAGTGCGAAATATGCCATTTTTGACAGCAAAATTCAATGCAAAGAATCATTTTAATGTTGCTAAGATTACTAAATGTTCTTCAAATATCATAGGGGCGGCCACCAGCTGAATTGGGATTTTGTTAAAATGGTAGAAAAAAGCTCATGCGAATCTTTTTGTTCACATTAACCCAAAACATCAAAAGAAACTTTGTCCAAAACGAAACAAAAAACAGTTTTTGGAATGCGTTTGAAAAAATTGTTTTTGACTCAATTTGGCCACTGGCAACGTGTATGTGTATATTCATTAAAAGGGATCATTTTTAAATAATCTTATGCAAAGGTACTTGCTGGAGTATATCTATTGTCATATATGCCTTTAAGCAATAATATAATTTGTCTCAGTATTTGTTCGCAATATCGCTCGTTGGTTAAAATTATTTACAACGTAAACAGCCATTAGGGCAACGTTGCAAACGCATGTTTGATAACATTCATCATGTACCTACCACAGAGGCACCAGTCAGGTACAATTACAACTGTGACCTGTGACGTCAGTGCAAGCGAAGATACGGGATCATAATACGCCTGATTGAAAGCTTTCCCCTCTGACAGCCATTCACATATTTAAAGAGTTAATTTTGCAGTGTACTCGAATATTGCAAAATTTATTTGTGACTATCCGAATCATTTGAAGGTCATTCTAGATAGAGACCTGCAATAAGTGTAGAGTGCTCAATTCTATGTTTAATAGTCCGGGTAACATCTTCGCATCAGACAGGAAAAATATTCTGATTCGGATGTCTTGCATAATCTTATTCAAAATGATGCCTTTGCATAAAAAATGCTTTACACAATTATTTTAACGGATTCCAAAAATTTTGATCGCCAGCGCTGTTTTACTTTTTGGATATTCTGAATAAAAAAGGTGATTTAGAACTTTTCGTTACTGCCGAAGTGCTTGTCAAAATCTTTGCGGTGACCCTGATTCAATTCTAGTGTCTTCCTGAGTCGTCATTCGGCCGGAGAGCACTGCTATCTCAAATACAACCTCGCTTCAGCTAACTACATTGAGAAAGCGAAAATTCATTATTTTCTGGGCGCGTAATTTGAAAGTATGTGGGAAGTACCAGGTAGATAATTTTGATGCTATTTTTCTATGAATTCGAGCGGATTTTGATAATTACTGGAAAATTACACATAGTTTTGTAGGACATCATGCAGGGATATATATAATTTCTGCTTGGTCCAGGCTATATCCGAAGTGTACAGACTACGAATAGTAGGGTCATAGGGTGAATGTGCCAGTGGCCGGACAATTGAGACAAACATGGAATTCAAAGTGTAATTATGAATTTTGTGTCCAAGATGCTAATGTTCCTGGAGGTGGTCATATATGTTTTTAACTGCTTGGCGACAACAGATACATTGCTTATAAATGTTCATGTAATTTTATAAAAAAGCATTAAACAAAAAGGTGGTATTTTGCCAGTTCACGGACAGAAGGTGCTACTAGTCGGCCGGTTAGTTTCCGATTGTCGAACAGAATTTGATTGGAAAGTTTTAGACAGTACTGTATTTAAAAATTTGTGATAGAATATACATTTCGAATCAGTTGCCATTAAGACATTAAGGCACACTCATACTGAATCCTTTTAATATAAGTAGATATTTTTATCAAAAACATATACGAACTACATAAAAATGACCAACAAAGTATTTTTTCCTTTAATCCGGTCGTGCACTGTCGACTTGAATTACCATTATGTTCACATATTCAATTTTTTTCTTGGTATACATTCCCAAAAAAAGTGAAAATGCGAAATTTTATTTCACTGCCTCGTGAAAAAATGACGGGAAAATGAAAGTGGCCGGTTATTGGGATGCTATGAAAATTCGTTTATTCCAGTAGTGGGACACAATATCACTCGCTATAATCTACATTATTTGTTATCTTTCGCTGTCTGTCCACTTGCTGGGGCTGCGAGTTACTAGCACGTTCATCCTACTGTGGACAAAACAAGTGTATCCTTTATAAGTAAAAAATCGATATAATTAACTTTTTGAGCTACGTGATAAGGGTGTGGATGGGAATAAATCTTTTTGATAACCCAGGAAAGATCTGAACAAAATGATGGTGAGACACTGAAAATAGTGAAGCAAGATCGACAAGAATGAAGGGCAAAGAATCATGAAACTGATAGTGAAACGAGAGGCGAATCTTATAAAGTTAGGCAACTGTCAATAATACGTGTTGTACACGTTAATACTTAAGACGGCGATTTATACATTTATAATATATATATATATATATATATATATATATAATATATAAATTTATATCAAACATCAATAATTTCTCATTAACATTGTACCACTTCAGATATTTTAATGAAATTCAGCATGCATGTACTGTGTATTAAGAGGCATTTTTGATGCATTAAATTTTTTTGCAGTTACCACCAGCGGCGTTCGTATGGAATTCCACCTGCCTATTTTTGCAGATATTGATGGTGCGCAACTAATTTCTCTCGAAATAAAAATTCCCGATATTTCTATGCAAATTTGATTGCTTGAGTTTTCCAATACGATGCACGATTTTCCTTAAAAAAAAGAAGAAAATCCGGTTCTTTGCATGATCATAACAATATCGTCAACATGACAATATTACAACGCATACAAATAGATCGTATTTTTTATGTAAAAACCGTGCTCGGTCTAAAGTGTATTTTTTAAATCGTCATTGACTTATGAGCGGATTTGATCTCTCGAAGTTTTTAACCGCAATCTCGGAATGGTTCTTGGAGGAAAATGTCAATCAACCCGCAAAACGTCGTCATAATACCCTTCACTAGAAAGAGAAAATTGTATCGGATTAAGCCTCAAAAAAAAAACAAATCGTTTGCGACAGATGCAAAATATCAAGGAGTAATCTTAGACAAAACGCTAAACTGGGATTCACATCTCAAAGCCAGTCCTCAAGAAGGCAAGGATCTCGTTATGGAACTGTCGAAGGGTCTGTGGAAAGAATTAAGGACTGAAGCCTTATGGACATACAAAACCATCACACTCTGGGGATGCCTTCTGATATAATACCAAAAATAACAAGATATGTTAAATCCTTATCAGTAATAATTCCTCAAAGCAATGAGTGGAAACAGCAAACTGACCTACTAAGATGGCTCAAAATTAAGGATTCAGTCAGCCTAGGGACATGGGAATCGATTTTCCATGCAGAACTAAACGCTATTGAGTGTGGAAGAACGATCGCTGAAAGACATTTGAGGCACAGGACTATACATACTTTTTCAGATAATCAAGCCGTGCTTCAGACACTTGACCCCACTTACTCAACAACATCGGTGGCTAGCAACAGCTTTAGAGGAGCTATACACTCACGATACACATACACTGAAGATAGGTTATTGCGCATGTGGGCGGAGCTTCGTGACGTCACCCGGAGAGTTATGGGCTCGTGGTTACCAGAATTGTCGTAACATTACTGCAGTTCACGTGTATCGTGGTTTATACTATATAGTGCGATTTTTTGGTGTTTTTTGGTGGTTTTGTGACTTGTTGTATTAGTTATACCTTATATATCCTGTGTGGTTGATAAATTGATAAAAATGCGGTGTGCTGTTGTGGGATGTAATTCCGACAATCAATCTAAACGGAATCTTTGCAAGACATGAAGTTCCACAGTTATCCTCATGTCCCAAACTTTAGGAAAAAAATGGCTACATCTCACAAAAAAATAAGACAAAGTCAACGTCAAAAGCGCTAGGGTTTGCTAGAAAATGCTCTAGCGGATCTGAAACGACGCTTCAGCGTCCAATACCTGTTGTGCCATTAGTGATTTTACTTTTCGCATTCTATATACTTTGCTATAATCAAATTAATAGCTGTGGCGAATCTCTTGCACCCGTCGTAATCGGTCACTGGTTCACTGGAATTCATTTCGCGATTTCTAGCGGCCAAACGCGCCTCAGCGTAGTTGTAGTTGATATCAAGCAGGCAGGGCATATCAAACAAGTGAGCGAGCTCGCGGGCGCGTACGCGGAATCGCAAAGTGCCATGGACTTGCAGCAGTTCGCGACCTATCAAGAATCTCAGGTGGCTGTGCTGCTGCAGCTGGTGCTTACGGATGACTTCTGCAGGTTGAGTTGCGATTGTTTTCTTTTTTAACAGACACCACAGTGGAAAATTGAAAAAGTGAGTTGATGTTATGCTTTTTGATCTCTGTTCGTATTGTTTGTCAAGCGGTCAGCGGTTAACCTTTGCTCTCGGTTAAGCATCTTAGATCAGTAGGTCTCTCTGATCGCGTTGTCCAGGTATTGACAAGTTCGAACAGAATGAAGAGAAAAGGAAAGGAAGGACGAGGGAGAGAAAAACAGATGATGTACGTTAGGGATTGTTAAACCGGGCTAGAAAATTAATTTAGAGGTTAAACGTTATGGGCAAAATGAAGTTGTATTAGACCTACAATTACAATTCAGTCCACCTGCTCGACTGTCTTCTGACTCACGGAGGATTGTTGTGGGATTCGGCTTGACTATTGATGTAGATGTCAATTTGAGAAGGACTTTTAAAAGGATTCATATAAGTGAAACTAGCAGCTTCTTCAGGCAACTTAAGTTATTAAGAAAAAAATACTGGGTGACTAGATGCTCAGAAGCTGGTTCCAAAATGCACCTGAGAAAATTTGAATTGACAAGTAGATGAACCACAAATAAGTCGTCTACTTATTATTACGTCTTAAGACAAATTATCATAAAAATACTCCTGAAGAACCTGGTATCTACCAGTGAAAAGGTGTTTGCACCTTGATCTGCCATATTGGATTCAGAATGACGTCACCATGCTTATGTTTCTCCCATCAAGCCCTTCCAATTGCTACCCATGTCGTAGAGGTGAGGATGAAATATGTAAATCGTCATTTTGCGCCGGCGCCATATTAAATTTGCTAATCATGTGTCTCTTTCATTTGATACTCATATCTTATGAAAATGATGAATCGCCATTTTGTAGCACCCGCCGGGATTCAAGATAGCGGTAGGTCGATTCACTTTGTATGTAATGTAATTTGCAAAGATATTTCAAGGTCTGACGATTCTACAAAGAATAGGTAAGATTTCCGTATGTTTTTGAGGAATATTTTGTCAAGTGCTGAACATAGCGTAACTTTATATGAACAACACAATAAAAAAAACAAACAGAACTATTTCAATATTTATTATGTGTTAACTACCTCCAGTTCCCAAGTCATTATATTATGCACGTGGTTGCATACTTATCTAAAAATTCTTATCACATTCGGTAATTAGCGGATTCATGTCATCTAATATTGAAAGTCCGCATGGGTCATAGTAACAAATGTATACTTTGGGTAACCATAAACTATTTTAATGAAAATGGTTACAACAAACAATCTATAAATGTTTCATAATACACTATCAATCGACGAAAAAGCTTATTTCGGCCAATTGTCTTGTACAACTACTTTATCTTGTCTAAAACTAGGCAATTAGTTCAGTATTTATTCCCAGCTGCTAACAGCTGCTCCAAATCATCGAGAAAGTTTCCGGTTATGAGTGCGCATCAGAACTATAAGTATAAGGGCAGGCTTTTCAATCGCAAGTTGACTGAAACTGGGCTGTTAACCAGAAATTAATTCTAAGTAAGTTATTTTTTTACAATTTGAAAGTTATCCTAAAGCGATATACATACACTAAGAAAAACATTAATCAACTATGTGACAGCTAACAAGTTTAGTTAGCTTAATTAAATCATATCGCAATCGTTTAATAAAATTTAGTGAACAGTTTACTTAGATGAGTACATCAATTTATTCAAAATTAATGCACTATTAAAATGAGTTTACCTGCTCCGAATAAAACAATTTAATCATATTTATGTATTAAATTTGTTTAATCAGTATAGGTAAAAGTATTAGCCTATTTTTGATGAACTATTTTGTTTATATTTCAAAATATTTTTGGATACTATTTGGAATCTAAAACAACAAATTGCATTGTACTGAATGATGTATATTATAACTGTGCTTTGACAAATCTAAGATATCAAAAAAATTGGTAATTTTGATATTCATAATTGATGTTTTCGATTCAAAATAAAACTTTGTTTGTGAACTCATTTTCTACGGGATGAAGCTTTACCAATTATTTGTTTGATTGGCCAGAAAAAGATTTCATAATTCACTACAAGCAATGCTTTGTTCTAAATTCAGATACTGAATAAGGCCAAGTGTGTACAAAAATTGTTCTTTAATTTCTAAGGATAAAATAATAAGGCACTCGCATGTATTCAACGCATATACATGTAAAAATAAATTGGACATCACTTTAAATAAGCAGATTAACTCTTTTTATTGGAAGGTTTAATTGTTTTAACTATACTTGTTCTACATAAGCCAAATTACCAAAATCCATTAAAGAGTTTGATAAAACGGGATCATGGTTTGCTATTTTCAAGCAGGTTAGTTTAATAGTATATTACTTTTAATTAAACTGGTTCCATAAAATTTATTATTATATTATTTATATCATTCTTAGTCCAGCAGGGTTTTCCGCTGATTTCAAATCTGATGTTAGTTTGTCTCTATGAGGGCATTTGAATGCCACCTCAAGATCGTATCAAGGACATTTACAAAACAAGGTTTTGAATCAGAATTAGTTATTACAAGGTCACCTTAAGATGACAAATTCAGAGGCGTGTCATATACGTTTTCGGTGTCGTTGAGTCCAAATCAGTTTGTCTGTAGGAAAGGATTCGAAGGGTATTTTGGGGCCACCCACAGGACAAATTTGGAAGAGACGAATCAAAATTAGCGGTTTTCACTATCTTATGGGATTTTTCTTGCACTTTCTGAATAATGAAAACTAATAATACAATAATCCCATTGTATCTGAAGTTTTTGAAAAAACGGCCCCTCTGATTTTGAGGTGAGACTTATGGCTATCAGCGGCTACTTTAGAAAGAAAAATAATTTCCAGCAATTTCTGTTGGCCACACTATCCATTATCTATGCAGAGGAGGGCTGTCCGTCTGATCTATGACTGTTCTCTAACGAACAGTCTCGGGAAACTTTCATACCGGCCGGCCGTCGGCGATGTTGCTGGCTTCTACCGCTACGCCAACGGGATTTGCTCCTTGGAACTCTCCTCCATGATTCGACCGCAATGTGCCTGCAAGGCAGACCCTCCCTACTTCAGCCTCCCATCCTAACTGTGTCCACCTTCGTACACCGAGAACTGGCCGATACGACCGCTCCTTCCTAGGGTATCGAGATTGTAGAACAATCTGAATGATGAGGCTTTGTTTTTTGAACTTCTCATAGGATTCGCGGTGCCTTGGCACTTAGGCGTCTGCGTGAGCGATTGCTTCGGTGATAAAAAGAAGGTTGATCGGTGGCCGAGATACAGTCGGCGTTTTTTATTAATGGCACACCCGGTACAAGTCGGCAGATTATCATAACAATTTCAGTGACTCCTGGGGCATATGACATATATACAATATCAAAATCTGATGCACTCTTGTATTTCTATGTAACTATTTTTCTACATTTTTGACAGTCTGTAGACGCCTCCCACCACTAAAGGCTAAAGGGGTATACATCATATATATACGTAACTACTGAAAGGTCAACTATTTGAAGCTTAATTCTAAAACCAACTATGAACGTTTTGAAACGATGATCGATTTGAGAGTAAATAACGTCCAAATTCCACTTGTCACACATGCAAAAAGTTCAGGTGTCAGTTTAGACGTAAATCTTAGATTTCATCACCATGCCAGTAATATTATATCGAAAGCTATATAATTAGTAGAGAGTTTGGTTATGTCTAAACTGCTTTTTGCCTTTTCATCCTATTTTATCCTTGTCTCCATTTGAAGAATCAGAACGCAGAAGATTCAAAACTGTTGCTGTCGGTTTGTCGGTCTTCGTAGCTCCAGCCGTGTTACATCTATGATTTGTGTTTTTAATATTAGTTTTTATGCATAAAATAATCGTCACCAGTAGGCCTATATACCTAACAAGTAAGTTAGTTCATCGTAGTCAAGTTGCAAGAAGGTTGCGCCATTACTTCATTGTATCAAAGAGTTTTTACGTACAATGCCGTTATATGACTCAATCAGTACGCCCAACAAACAAAAAAGTTTACCTGCTTTTAAAAAATCCCTTAGAAGACAGTTGTTAGACGTGCAAACATCTCTCAATGCTTGAGTTGTTGTTATTCGTTCATGTTTCTAACTTGCCATTTGTGTGAAAAGTATAATTACATAACTGTTGTGTAATTGTTTTATGTTGTGTGTTTAAATTTTTTGATAAGTTTCGTCCATATTGTGGTTGATTGGAGGATTGGCCATCAAGCTAAGCTTTGCTGTAATATGGAAGATTAGCAATATTTTATTATTATTAGATAACCTTTTTTCTTTTTGCGATCTAATCTTCAAGACCTATTAGGTTCCAACGATGCTCGAGTAGCTACCCATTTAGCCTTCTGGGCTCCCTTACTATAACCGTACCTTATAACTAAGCTTCACACAATAAATCGTGACGCAACTGAATGAGATTCATCGAATAATAAGGTGGGTGCGCCATGGAAGGCCAATTTCTTTGTAAGCTCAATTATTAAAAAGTTGTAGTTACTGCCATGTGATGACGAATTCTTCCACCGCATCTGTGTTCTTCAGTCCGATGGTTGTTAGCGAGTAAAAGGAATTTGTCGTCGCTTGACAATAATTGCTTTTTAATTTTTAACTGGCCTTCCGAAAACATAACCTCTTGTCGTTCGAAAATGTTTCCCGTCTGCTTTTTATGAATTTTTTTCATCGCAATCTTGTGAGATGGATGCTTTGACATTGAAAAAGCTGTTAACAGTGGTTCCTGAAGTTCACAGGCTTATTCTATTTCACCGGTAGTAGTTTTTCATTTGTTCTGATTATACCGATCAAATTTTTCTTCCTGTTTTCTGTTAATATTACTTTCCTTGTTGAGTTCATAAAATGATAGGAATGTTGCGAATTGGATCAGTATCATCTCCATTACATTAGCTAGTATAAAAGATACAGCATTAATGTATACGATTATTACTCGACCAATAAAAAATAAAATATTTTATTATGATCTTTTAATTAAGTAATACGTTCTTCTACATTGTACTAATATCTAACAATAATACATACATTTAAGCTTTCAGCCGTGTAATAAAGAGAGCAATAGGATTTTAAATCTTTATGATACAATTTACAGGTAGCGGCTACATTTATTTTTGTGATTCGGTAATCTGCTGAGACTTTTTTTAAGTAGGTATTAAATAGTTAATATTTATAGTAAAAAAAAAGGTTTTTTCATTTTTTCAGACTTGAACGTCATACCATTTGTAAACAGCAGCCGACAGCAGCATAACCTCTCAAACTGTTAAACATATAAACATGACTTCTACATCGATACTCTTGCAGTGTTTGCTGGAACTAAATGTCCCCCAAGTCCAGCTCATCTAGCCGTGGAAAAAAATGATTACCGTAACATGTTTACATACTGGCCCGAATTCACTTTCACAGTGACTTATTGTTCTCAAAGAACTAGGGACCAATACTTCCAGCTGAGGAACTTGCACCCCACACTGTGACGTAAATGAATGCATTTGATTCAATTGTTGAGGCCAGTAGCGCACGTTTTGTTTATTGAGGTATCCACACAAATGAAAATGGGCTTCATCACTAAAAGAAAGTTCCTGCACAATTGCCATCTTGTAAGGATGGAAATAAAGATAATGAATAATTGTCTTCGCAGAACGATCGGAAAATCCAAGGGCAGACGCATGTTTGCACGCAGAACGGCGAGACGACTGCAACACTGAAGCTCTCACTGCCTCAATGTATTCAGGTGACATAATGGGTCGAGAGACTTCAGTTCTTTGTCTTGTCGCACTTGCAGTGTGAACGTAGTGACCCAAGTAAAAATTGATTTCGGTTCCAGGATAGGGGCTAAATTCAAGCGATTCCGGAAGGCTTGCTGGGCTGCGATCACAGAACATTCGCTGGAAAAGTAGGTCTTCACTGTTCCAGCGCATGATGGCGACTGAACTGTGTCGAGAATTTATAGTTTCTCCTCTCGAACGAGACCACTGGCGCTCCCTTACTACATCAACCGCCTATTTTTGTCGATGTGTGGGCAAATTATCTGAATATCCTTTAACTACGCTCCTCAAAATCAATATTTGATAGTTGATTTAATCGAACCAACATGTGATAAACTATCATTTTCAAGGCCAAGAATGAAAATATTTTTGTAAATAGTTGAGGTTTGGCAATGTATGACAAAAATCTAATACTCGTATGATGCCTATAAGAAGACAAAGTTTATTGAGGACAAGAGAGGGAATGTCGTATTGAAATTCTGCCATCCTGTAAACTATAAAAGATACAATTTTCAGGAGCTGCTGATAAGTCAAGTTACTTGATCAAGGTGTCGACGTTTTTTTGCCTCATGTGTAAAGATTTATATATCATTAAGTGTACCGGTGGGTTGTTAGTGTTCATATCACTTAAAATCCTACTTGTGCATGATAACAATTTTTTCCCAAATTACTACTGGTTTTATTAAGTCCACAGTCCGCATACTTTTAAAGTGAAGGTATTCTGAGTTAACTGTTTGCTGTGACATATCCGGTATTTACTTCTAAGCAGACCTCGAAGAGCAGCTGTTTTCAAACCTTTGCACCGCGAAACTATGTCAACTGATAACGCGTTTAAGAATCTCTTATCAGACGCGAAAATCCCGAGTATCAATACTAAGTCCGTCATGACGAAGGCAAAGTATGATGTTGCCGACGAGCCCAAAGAAGATCAAAAGTGTAAGTGTTAATTTAAATACTGTTGTGAAGTGTGCGGATTAGATAGTGACTGATTAAGTGATACGCTATCCACGTGGTGGTTGGTGCCCCTTCAAAACATTTTGCCGCCATTTTTAGAATAATGGCGATGATAGATTCAAGACTCATGGAAAACGTGTCGACATATTAACATTACTATATCAAGTGCTTCAAATTTGAGACTCACCATCTCGGAAACGGTAAGAGACACTAAGTCTGTTGGAGGAAGAAAAGTTGCTCACTTATGTAACTAAGAAAGTGGCACATAGAAAGTTTCGCAGTTCCGAGTATTTCCGGAGATAGACGAATAAAACCGAACTTTCCTAAAATTGGTTTTATTCTTTCTGACTGAATTTGAGTTAGGATTTTGAAATAAAATGTACATTAACATTACCACTTATCTTAATCTACAAGATGGTATGACAATAATTTCAACATGACGTTTCGTCTTTGGTCATCTATCAACTTTATTTTTTCTTATAGACGCCTTATTGGATTTTAGCAAGGGCAAATAGAGTTACGAACTCTCATTCTAAGAACATAAGTGTCATACGTTGACAATGTCAAACCATTGTTATTTCAAAAAAATGTAATTTCCTAAGTAGGCCTTGAAATTATCAGATAGTCGTTTGTTGCATGTCATCGACCTAGCATTCATTCAGTTTTTATGGATCAAGTATACGTGAAGAAGCCTATTTCCGGTTTTGATGGTGTGATAATATCATGACATAGATTGATATTATAAAACCCTAAATGTCTAAAAGAGTAATCTTCCATAGTTGGTCTTAACACAAGTAAAGCACAACCTAAGCCGAAAACTTTTTTATATTATCCAGCGTATTTCATACCTGCCATATCTAAACCGATGCACACATGTTGCATTTAAATACTATTAACCTACGGCTAAAGTGTTATGTATATCACGTCCCTGAGCAAAAATAACGCCTTATAGTCGATTTAGTAAGATAAACGAGTGATAAACTGTCATTTTCTAAGCCAACTATGGAAATATTAGTTTTTTTGAAATGAGTCAAGCTTCACGAAGTCAATGTCAATCAAAAATCACCTGTGCAAAAATTAAATATGGTGTCTATAAGAAAAAATTGACGATTCAAGAAGAAGAAAATAAAAACGATTTTGGGAAAATTCGGTTTTTTTCTTCTATCTCAAGAAATACTCGAAATTGCGAAAGTTTCTAAGTACCATTTTCTTAGTTACTTAAACACGCAACTTTGGTCCTACACAGGGTGATTCACAAGTCGTGACAAAAAATGAAATCATACACAGGACCGCATTTTGAGGGGGGTCTTCTATGTAACATTTTTTCATCTAGGGCTTCATTAAAGAGATATGATACGCTGGATTTTTTTTAATATCTTCAAAACCGCCAACTGAAATGAACTAAAATTTGGTATGTGGATTTACCTAAGTTTTGTTGGCGAAATGTTTGTGAGTGGTTACTGCAAATGCATAATCAAAATGCAATGCATTATTGATTTGGTTTTGTGGTCGGATGAATATCGCTTTAATTCTCATAACATATTTGGGCGTTAGAAGTTCCCCGTTGTATAAGAATCCACTCGTTTCAACCCAGATTTTCTAAATGTCTGATGCGGCATTTTCAGTGGCCAACTGATTATGCACGTATTGATACAACGCTTGAATGCAAACTAATACTTAGCTTTTCTAGAAAATTATATAGAAAATCTGTTAGATGATGTTCCGTCAGCAACGAGAGCACGATTGTGGTATCAGCACAACGGTGCCCCACCGCATGTTCATCGTGACATAACCGCATGGTTGAATAATCACTTTAGACAACCATGGATTGGCAGAAACGGACCCGTACATTGGCCTGCAAGGTCTACTGATTTGAGCCCCCTGGATGGATTTCTTTTTGTGGGGCGCCTTTAAACAACTAGTGTATGCTGAACAAATCAATACTGTTGCTCAGTTTCAAGAAAGAATAGATAATGCGTTTCATCAAATCCAAGCGACAAGAAATTTTGAGGAAATACGTTTTGCTTTATTAAAAAGATGCCGCACTTGTAGCCGTCGGAATGGTGGTCTTTTTGAACATTTATTGAAATGAAGCTTTGATTATCTAATTTGTTTTTTTTATTTTTACGAAAACAATGCACTCTAGGCAAAAATTACAAGAGTAATCATTTGTATCAAATTGAAGGTATAATTCAAAAAAATGCGCGTTAGGAAAAAAAAACAGTGGCGTACTATTTTTATTTTATCTCCCCCACTGATGCACGTTAATTTTAAGTAAACCCTTTTGAATGTGGACAATACTTAGGTGAATCCACATATGAAATTTTAGTCCATTCCAGTTTTAAAAATATTGAAAAAAAGTTTTTTATTTTTAAACTTCTACACCCCGTAACTTTTTAATGAAGCCCTCGAGGAAAAAATGTTACATAAAAGACCCCACTTGAAATGCGGTTCTATGTATGATGTTTCATTTTTGGTCACCCTGTATAGAACTTCTCTTACCGTTTCTGAGATCCCGATGGTGAGAGTCGAATTTGAAACACCCGGATTGAATTGTTTGAAAAACTGAAACATAATAATTTCTAATTTTCCCCTTTCCATGAAATAGGAAGGTTCGAGACTGAAGAGTATGAACTATACTCAGTTTTAAACAAATTGGCAATATTTCTAGACCTAAATTATGCAATTACAGCGAGAGAAAATCCATGAAAATGATGCAGAAAGAGTAATTTTAATTCACGAGCTTTAAAAATAATAAAATCAGCTTTTTCACGTCTTTTTCTTCATAGACAGAAACAAGACCGTAAGGGATCGATGTGTAAGGTCCATACCATACAAAAAATACCGTAAAATTAAGGACGCAAAATTATTGCATGCATTTTCAATAAACAATTCAGAGTATGCAGAAAATTCAAAAACAGTGACGATATAATATAACCTGTGCATGTGTGGATACTAAAATGCCTGCTTAGAAACCTCCATACGAGCTCAAAAATTAAATATGTAGAACGACCACTAAGCCTTGCAGAGACTTTTATTTGGAAAGCGGTAAAAAGCATAAAGGCTGATTTAAAAAAAAAATTAAAGAGTTCGCAATATTTTTAGCCCAAAGTATGTTCTCAGAGGAAAAATGCTTGGAAAGGTTGTAGGAAGGGTCTTTTTAATTTACGGGCTGTTTAAAAATAAAAAAAGCTTATCCACGTCTTCTTCCATACTTCATTTTAAACAATATATACCGTAAAATTAAATACGCAAAAGTATTGCTTGTATTTTCAATAAACTATTAAGAGTCTGCAGAATAATTAAAAAACGGTGGCAATATGTGGATACTAGGATGCCTGTTTACTGACGTATAACAAGGTCTCCAAATCGAGAAAAATATATCTACGGCGCGTATAAAAATAAAAAACAGAATTTTTTACACGCAGTATGAGTAGTGATCCGAAATAAACCAGCTGCATTAAAATTGGGACACTTTTGACCCACAGATAGAAATGGAAAGGGAAATATTGTTTATGCTGACTAACTTTTTAAACATTTCTCTCTTTTTATTTTTTCTACAAATTTAAGCCTTATTTACTCAAAAGTAAGCAGATAAATTGAATTTGAATCACAATCACGCACGTAAAGCTTTAACGTCTTTTCAGTGCTAAATGGCAAAGAAGGTGAAACCGTCAAAGCTGATGCTCCCACTCCATCAAAAGAAAACCAAGTAGACATCATCCAGAAGAGTATAGGAGTCCTAGGCAAATGGCATATATGGGTATGCCTCATAATATTTCTAGTCAAATTTCCGGTAGCCTGGCATCAACTGAGCATCGTGTTTCTTGCACCGCCTATCGAGTACCAGTGTGTTAACAATGTAACTAAAAAATGTACGGCACAGTGTACAAACTACGTTTATGACAGGTGAGTAACTGTAGATTTCGTTTGTTATTGGAGATAATGAAAAAAACATAATGCTAAGTACTTCCTTTCCTTCATGGACCATTTTTGTGACTGAAAAAGTAAGTAGATAGGGAGAAAATATGGGAACACATTTTTTAGCTAATACGTAATAAGTACTCTAGCTATAACATTTGCTGAAGTGCGAGTTGTCAAGTGAGTGTTTTATTCAATACATTGTCAAATATTCTGAAAATTTGGAAAGGGTGTATGGGTCGCCGTATAGTTATGAATCACCCTGTAGAGATAAAGAAATGTCTTGAGTAAGTTGGTTACAATTTTTTAAATAACTGTTTTAGATAGTATGCTCAGTAACAGAGTTATCGACCAAGCTCACACTATAAACTGACCCTCAGTGTGGTGTAAAAAACCAGTAGTTTTCGGGATTCGTCATTTGTGTGATTATTCAACAATCACCCGAAATTAGGCATTTGAGTCCAAAGATTAAAAAAATACCATGCAAGGAATGCGTGAAAATCCAATTTATTTTCCTAGTTGTGAATTTATCAACTGTTTACTGTGAATTTAATAGATTCACGAATTAATAAAGGTGGCGTTACTTTCTGGTACTATTCATCTAAGAAAAAAAACAAATTTGGAGTAATGTTAGCTGAAAGATCATCACAAGATATAGATTCTTCCGATTTTTTTAAATCCTATTAAAAAGTACACGATATAGTTTTTTTACATTTTCCCGTCGTTTCCGAGTTGACGTCGAGCTCTGGGACACCCTTGTATAGAATATGCGTAGCGGGTAATGGCTAGTAGATGCTACTACTGCTACAAAAAGTACCTCATTGATGATATTTTGACACAATGTGACTACCACGCTTAGGACAAAAAGCTAAGTAGTAGTTGTTATTGAAAATTGATTCTGTGGCGGGGGAACTTCGGGCTAAAAAAAAAAGAGTTAAAAATCGCTGAGACGTCCTGTTTAAACGTTTCAGACATAAGAGCTCATTTACAAAAAGTGTTTGGGGGGATTGAAAGTTGGAGGTGGATGCGGTAGGGTGTGAATGTTTGTAAATTGTTGCTTCTTTGATATTAATGAAATATCTTCTATTATTAAGAAGCTGCTAAAACGCATCTGATACGCATAAGGATAACACAAAAATATAATATTTATTTTATACAGTTCAATATACTCGTCTAGAGATTTGCGACACATCAGACTTAAATAAACATACCTAGTTAAATTTATATTCCGTCTTTTGAATAGACCTGACTGCCTTTAATTAGACATTAGCAAATTCTTAATGAGGGCGTGAGAAGTATAGAATCAGTCTATTTGACACTATTTGTGGGTACCCACGAAACATGACAGCATATTAACCTAAATAGAACGTTACCGAAGCCTTGGATATCAAGACACCTTGCTACCATATAAAATGAAATATTGATTATTTTGTATAGAGTTACAGTCAAACCAAAATGCAAGAAGGATTCGATGTCACGTTTATTAAAAGGAATCCAATAAAGACAAGGACGTATAACGATAGAGGTCATAGTTGTACACTGCCATCATTATCGAATAACATTCATTACAAAGGTGTGTTTATTGATCAGTATCTGTGGAACAGGATTACGTTCATTGAACCATTAAATTGAATGCAAACTATCCGTTTAGATGTGATTTACGGAAATAATATATTGAGCTGGATAGCTTTTTAGTTTTATTTACATTTGAGGCCGATTACACTGTCAGCGGAAGTACCTACCTTAGTTAATGTTGATCCTATTTCCGCAACTGAATGGAATGATTATACAGATTGTCTCCTAAATATAAAAAAGTTAAACGAAATAAGTATCGGAATTGTCATTAAGAAAGAAATTTAGTGGCTTTACAAATATTCTCTGCACATGTATATAATAAACAATCATTGAAAAAACAAACAAAATATAAAATTTCACAAACAATAATAATGCTTATATACAAATCAAAAGCATCAGTGGTGAATAAATCATATATGCTATTCAAAACAACTGCTTAAATATTCTGAAACACTATAGAAGGGATTGTTTAACATACTGTCCTTAACCTTTGCTTTAAATAGATGGTAGTTGGTTATACCCTTTATGGAATTTGGTAAGTGGTTGTATAGTCTTACTGCCATAACTGAGGGACCTTTGGCGGTCAATGATAATCTATGAGGAGGAACAACAATGTCTTGTGACTGGCGTAGTCCGTAGTATTTAATTTTTTTCTTTTCATAGAAAAAGCTTCAAGATTCAGGCATCAATACACATATAAAGAGTGAACTGTCATTACCCCCAATTGTTTGAACACCTCTTTACAAGAGTTACGCCGGCATTGTTCTCAATATCTTTTTCTGAATAACAAATACTTCGTTAACACGAGATCAGTTCCCCCAGCAAACAATGCAATAGCTAAGTGTTGAACGAACATAGGAAAGTAACAGAGCTTTAGAATATCAATGTCCACAAAATTTCTTAGCTGAAATATCACATTACAGTTTGATAGGTTATTCATGATATTATCTAACGGTGTATTCCAGTTGAAGTACTCATCAAATTGTACAAATAATTCAAATCCGGGTACTGGCATACACTTTCTCGTTACATTTAACTAAACGTATTGCCTTATTGAATTAAAGGCAACCATCGCTGTTTTAGAGGAATTCACAACTAAACAGTTACTGATGCAATAGTGCTTTATTGGTGGCGAAGACAGATGGATTGCTAATAGTAGCGGACTTATCTGGACACATTGTCACGATAGCGTTGATGAAAAGTATAAATAGTAAAGGACCTAATGTACTGCCCTGAGGAACACCCGTGTTCACCACTAAATCAGATGACTTTAAGTTACCAGACTCAGTTTTGAGTTTCACTGATGAGTTCGATTACAACATCAGTATGTTTTTAACCAATCCAGAAGACAGCCTCGGATATCATAGTTGGTACGCTTACTAACCTAATGTTAGAGTTAGACTCTATGTCGATAAAAAGCCAAGGGGTTATTTCCCGGACTATGAATACAATTTTCAAAAGAGTATGTCATGTTACGCTGGGTTGGGTGTATATCCAAAAGCAACAATTTCCAGTATATATTGAAGATTTGAGGATCGAATAAATGCTGGCTGTAATTCAACAAGAAAGGACGCGAGAGTTTTTGAACCAGCTATTTAGTCTGTGCGGGGCAAGATTGTATTCTTGTATACTATCGACAAGTTGTCATGATAAGCTCTTTTACATAATTTTTAATAAGAAATTATTGAATATTGTCGTTGTTATAATGAAACGTCCTATGAAACAATTTTTCCACATCGGAACTTTCTGAATATCTGTATAGTCAAATGTGAGCTCTGTGATCTGATGTGCAAGAGTTTCAAAATAAGAAAGGCTACTAATTCTGTAGAGATTTACTACGGGTCGTATCGTCAGTCGTTCCTACAATTAATTGTAGGATACCTTAATGGACTCCTTGATTTTCATAGTATTTTCTCTCCTTCAGAAAATCTGGGTTTTTCTAGATTTCTACGGTTCGGTGTCAGCGTCAGCGCTCTCCTATTGTGAAGTTATGTTTTCTAAGCATGAACAATTTGATGCAAATAGTTATTTGTGACTTAACCTCAAAATAGAACGCTGACAGGGAATAGTAGAAAACTATGAAAATCAAGGAGGCCATAAAGGCGTCCTACAACAATTGTAGAAACGACTGACTATACGGCCCTAATTGTCGACCAATATATCCGACTGTACCCAGAAGTGATACGGATTACATAAATCGGAAAGAGGAACTACTCACACCATATTTCGACCTACTTTCTCCAAATTATCTCACGACATCGTGTACCATGTATCATTCTGATGTAGTAAAAGTAAACTAGCTACCTTACCAATTAGGAAGCCATATATCCACTCAATACACTAGCTACCATGACATTGGATAATATGTGGTGTTGTTTTGATTATATTGCTTTTTAGTAATTAGCCAAGCATTTTGAAACTTCGTCCCCCAGTCAAACAATGTAACAATTTTCTATAACGTTTTTATTAAAAATTGGAACGACGCCTTTCCTGATACAACGAAACTCAAAGTAGACATTTATTATATACACATATGTTTGAATATACCCTATCAACATTAAGCTACTGACTTAAAAACGTTTGATGATATAAGAGGTATCTTTACGGTTCCATCACATTTGTAATCTTGGCTTTTGATTTAAGCCTTTTTTCGATTTCTAAAGGAGGCGCATATCATAAACTATCATCATCCTGAGTTATAAATAAATAATAGGTGCATAGAATTACCATGGTTGTGGGCGTATAAATATACTAACATCGAAAAAATGAGATACAGCTTCCCCGGCCTCGTATAATTCCAGCACCTAATGGTTTACCCCTAAAATTTTTTTCAAAAGCCATCAGGATCCTCTGAAACCTCAAAACATGAGGTTTAAGCGACTCTTACCTCTTTCATCTGTTGGCTCTATCTAGCTATCTATCTATCCGCTTTTATGTCCTTGACGTAATAGTAAGCTTGTATAAAAATCTCATATAAATAAGAGCGATACTTCCCAAGTTATAGAGGAGCCAATGACTACCGGACAGACCAACAGTCAGACCGACGGAAATGAGTGATATGGTTCCCTTCGATATCATATAACATCAAAAAAAAGTAATATTTCATTTCACAAAATGTTCGCGATTACAATACCTAGTGGCGTAGCAAGTGAAATGGCAAATTATGAAACTTCAAAAAACTAATAAAATTGTTTTTCTTCCTTTCAGATCCATATTTAGCTCAACAATTACCACAGAATGGAATCTAATATGCGAGAAACAGTACTTGGTGAACCTCGCACAAACGGTCACCATGCTGGGAATATTGTTTGGGAACATGTTGTTTGGCTACCTATCTGACAGGTAAGTTAGACAGTATTTAGGAAACTTTACCGAAAAGGTGTTTTGCGTCTACCACATAATGATACTCTCAACCAAATTCATCAAAGTAAATATTTCTGGCCGTCTGTAGATGAGCTTGGAAAAGGTAGCATGACATAACTAAAATTGTTTTTTTTCTATTCTTTTTATTTTTTTATTATCTAGAAGAAATAAAAATATGCTTTGGACTCGTCAGCAACATGAAATAGCTAGACATCGAAAAATTCAGACACACTGTACAGACAGTGTAAGTATGTTTTGAATTTTTCTAAGGAGGTTCAATCTCAAAACATTAAGTAGGTAACTTATTATACATTTTTGGACCCTAAGTACAGGGCGACTTCTTACCCTTTAAGTTTAAGGGTACATATAGATCGTGCCTAGTACAAACATTATGTACATCCATCTTCAACGTGAAGTTAAACGTACTCGTACTTGTCTCTTTATACGTATATTACTTGAATGAATAATTTTAATAGCCTATTACTTAAAAATATGTATTTATGGTTATAAAACATTTTATGTTTCATTAATTACAGTCATTCAGTGCTTTCAGCAAACATTACAATTAGTCTCAGTTGTATAAATCATTAGCCTGAAAGCTTTTTAAGCGTTTAATAACTTCGCAGTGCCTTTATATATGATTCCGCGAATTACATATTGGGAATATCCGGTAGACGTCAGATTTAATTTACTATCTAAAGAAATATTTGCTCAAGGTGTTGTTGGAAATGTATATGAGGTGCCCGAAGATTTGAGATCCCAGCAAAGCGCGTCCCTTAACACGAGTGGACATATCTGACCCTGAAATAGGGGCTATGTCATTTCAAAAGAAGAAAGTTCTCCCAAAAAGCCTCCTCATGTGATGCTGTAATTGAAGTATGCTGGTTTCGTCTATATAGTGCTGAATATTTTTGGATATCCATTCAATTAAGGATCATATTTATAAACGTTACTTGAGGTTTGACTGCAGTTTGAGGTATGATCTTTCCTTGGATCTTAAACGCTTTCTTGAGGAACGGTATAAAGAAGAAAAACATTTGCTTTTCACAAAAGGCTGTACAACTGTCATCAGGAGACGTCTTTGATGTCAGAAAGACTTTTATTTGGTGGCCGCATTTTTTTAGCGATTTGATAATAAAAACCCCGTAAATAAGTAGAGGACCCCCAAAAAATGATTCCATATTTTGTCCTAGAAAAAACTTGTGGATAATAAAATGACAAAAGCTCATTCCTGTTACATAAACATTTTAGTCTTTATAAAGCAAAGCATGCCGAAGACACAAAGTTTTATATGCATTTACCAATTCAGATGATCGCTGATTCAAAGTCTAAGGAATTTTGTATCATCAACCTGCTCACTAGAATTTTGAGTAAGTAAGCATCGTTGCTTCCTCTGTTCAGAAAATTCATGAATACAGACTTTTGTGGATTTATAATAAGCTTAGAAGAGAACCAGTCAATAAAATTACCAATTACCTGCCGCATTTCCGAGATACATTGTTCGATTGAAGACTGATAACACAAATATGAATTATCGTCAGCATATATTGTGAGGTTTATTTTCTTGAGGCATAACCTGAGGTAGATCGTTAATATATACAGGGTGTCCTGAAAGTTGGGAAGTTCCTTTTAAGAAACAACTAAGTTTGGAGTAATAGCTTTACGGTAAAAGAGCACCGAAAGCGTAAAAAAGAAATTGAGGAAAATGACTCACTATCCATTTGATCAGTAATTTCAAGTAAGTGTTTGTAAATAGTGTTCAATTCAAATCATGAGCTTGTTTACCTCTTTCTATATTTGCAACGTTTGGGGCCGTCTAGATCTTCTACTGTGTTCAAGCAGAAGTCTTTTGTACGATATAAACAAATATATGGAAGCTCTGATGGAAAGAAACATCGAGGATGATGGCGCCGTTATGAGTACACTCGCGAAGTATTAACAGGGTCTTGAAGATACTCATATCAAATCGATAACTACGTTTTTGCTCTAGGAATGTGCCAATGTCGGTTTTTCCAATCCGACTTGTTTATAAACTTGGGTAACCTAGACACCGCGTGGCGCCTGTTTTGGATACTGATTCACATAGTACCACAAAATGTCGTATCTTATCATGGAGGAGGAGGAGGAAAGTGAGGCAGGTTACGACTGGCCCATTTAGTTTTCTGAACTCAATATCTCGATTATTTTAAGACTTTGGTATATGTGTTACTAAAAAACTTGCTCTGTAGACAAAATACCCAACTTTGAGGACATCTTATATAAGAAAAATTAGAGGACCCAAAATTGACCCTTGAGTAACATCAATACTGATTTCTACTACATATAATCTCTGCAGATTTGGCCGAAGAAATCCTTTGGTTCTGGCTGTAGTACTGCAAGCTGGGTCTGGAATGGCAGCTGCTTTTTCACCATGGTTCTTTGGATTCTTGGTGATGAGATTCTTATCAGCTCTTGCTACTGGTGGCACCATGATCACCAGTTTCGTTCTGGTCATGGAAATTGTAGGTAAGCGAATAAGTCTATCACTTTGTTGTGACGGACGAAGCTTTTGTCTTAGAAAGGGAACAGCTGAAAGATACTGTGAAGGCGTCTGATCTGTAAGTTATTTATTCATCACAAAGCAGTAGGTAACCCCATGTTTCAAGTTTGTGAATTGGATCTGAATGGTACTGACTTTCGGTTTTGATATCTTAACTATGTTGGGGTATTGCTAGGGTTCCAAACATGGGTATCTACGAGTAGATCCAAACCGTTAATTCCAGCTACAAGCCCAAGAACAATGTTATATTCACCTGTTCTCTTCCTTTACGATTAAATTTTATGTATCATTTTTTAAAGATAGATAGTAACCTCACCCATTTTAAACCTATTTTTTACAATAGAAGATTAATTAACTGCCCCCATTTTGAATTCAATATAGCGCATGCTACAAAATGGCGATTCATCATTTTCAGAGTAGCCCCTATGAGATGAGTATCAAATGGCCTTTTGATGAGAAAAACACAATAAGCAAAGTAACTCAATATGGACGCCACCAAAAAATGGCGATTTAAATTTTTCATAGTCACTCTTACGATATGGGTATCAAATAAACGGGGTTGATGAGAGAAACACAATAAGCAAGGTGACACCACCCTGAATCCAATATGGCGGCCGTCGAAAAATAGCGATATGGATATCAAATGAAAGGGTTGATGAGGCCAACATAATAAGCAAAGTTGCGTGATTCTAAATGTTTATTGTGTGATGGCTTACAAGATACATGGAAAGAAACTTTACTTTGCCTTTTAAAAACAGGAAAATAAGTCTTTGGCGATTATCCTCGTGAGATATGTACATGTTTATTCTGGACAACTTTTGTCCAATATTATTTGAATGCATCGCTACAAAAAAGGGAAAGTAGACGCACGTATTTTTTACGCTATATAATTTGTTATGTAGTTTCTTTGGAAAATTACGCCTATGCCATTTCCAGGCTCTTTCAGGGGTACACAACATTTCTTGCACTAATTTTTGAAATTCGCCAATTTTAGAAATCTAAAAAGGCCTATAAAAGTTGTATTAGCGGTTGAAGGCTTAAATATTTTCTTACGTGATGCTGACGATTTACAGTTTCAATATCCGCATTCTGATAGATAGTAGGACATAAACTCCCCCGCGAACTCAGGTTCTATGTAAGCCACTGTAAAGGTACGCTTTAAGTTGGTTTGTAAATCAAGTTACTTAAAATAGGATGAAAAGGTGACAGATAAGATGTTATTCTGCACATAATATAACCGCGCCCTATAAATGAATGGGTCATTGAAAAAACCTCATAAGTCACAAAATTTGGAATTCTGAATAACCTTCACAGTTTATCAATAATAATGATGGTAGAAGCCCGTAAAACTGTTCTTGTCTTACGTTCTTTTAACAATAAATAGTGTCAGTGGTATATAACTTATTCAAAATAATCATTAATAATTTTTCGTTGCTTATGATTAAAAATCATACTCAAATATTGACTTATTGACACGTCACATGATTTAATTTTGTACGTTTTCTGCTTTTCATCCGAATATTGAGTCGACCATCATGAAAATGTACATAATATACATTAGTAGACTTATTCATTCAAACTTCTTCAATTAAATCGGCAATCCATTGTTGAAGACCATCAGAGAGAAAAATTGATTTTACAAGATAGGTGGGCGTATAATTCAACTGCCATCTCTATATGGTCAGCGTGATTTTGGTATGAGAAAATTCTCAAAAAAGCGATTTCGAGATAACTGTATTTACCCCTAACCTTACTTATATAACTTATACACTATCTGTAAATGTAAAATTGGTATTTTGGTGCATATGAAAGTAAAAGACAAAGTTTCTGGTACTGCTTTTGAAATGACCCATTCAAGTATCCGCCGACTTCTGCTTTTTTATGCAATGAACGTCAATTACGCGGTCTTACTTGAAGAAAAAAGGGTGTATTGACTCACGAAGTGTATACTCATATGCATCTACGTCTACTAAAGCGTTTTATTTTATTAAAAAAAGCATTTTGGATAAAAATGCACTTAGTCGGTTTTGAAATTACCGATTCAAATCTGTAAAAGGGCTGTACGTCCCAATCTATTGTCATTCCCACCCCAAATAGGGTTGACCATGCTTCATACTCGTTTGTTACAAGCCTATCATTCATTTTGACGGAAGATTATGAAATTAAGTTAATCATGTGCTTGTATGTTTTCAAGTGGTATACACTGCCTTGTTTGTTGAACATTTACAGATAACAAATAATTATATTACGTTAGAATGATGAAAACATTTGATGCAAGAGCAATAAAGCAAAACAAGATACATAATGTCATGATAATAAAAAATAGCCCGTATTTAAAAGATTTATTTCAATATAGCCACTAAAAGTGCTTACATCAAAAATTACAGGATGCGTCTTTTTGATCCACCATGTCGAGCAGGTTGACTCTGCAGTGATGTTTGAGAGTGAAAGAAGTTTATTTTATTCTCATGCTCAAGATCAAATCAATATTTTTCAGGAACTGAATGGAGAACAGTTTTGGGTATACTTTACCAGATACCATTCAACTTGGGACATCTTCTATTACCAGTTATAGGTAAGAGATATTAGTACGTAGGGACCCAAACATACATTTTTGAAAGGAAATATCTAAATTTCATTGAGGATTTGGGCAAGTCCTTACAACCGAAGCAATTTGATATAACATATCATATTATGGTCTTATTTTCAAATTGTTGAGATATTGGACGATCTATCGGAAGTGAACTTTTCGTTAAAACATTTTATGATCCCATATTTCATCCCAACCTACTTCCTCTTTCAGTTTTTTTGGATATTTGATACAGGGTAGTCAAGAAGCCAAAATTAACTATTTCCCGAAATTTTCAAATGGAACACCTTAAATATTTTCACACTTTTTTCCTTTTCATAAGTTGTTTTCTGATAAAAGGCTTATGGGGTTTGTATGACTGATTTTTGAGTTGCTAGAAACTTTTTGACTTTAAGACTTTTTTGCACAACGCCAGGTAGATCTAATTTATAATGAAAATACGCCAATTCTAACGATCTGCGAAAATTCGGCATCCTAACTTTTCTTAACGAATATACTCTACCTGTTATAGCTGCAGACGTGCGAGTTATCAAAGTTCTGTATATTATTCGACAGATTGTCAAATAGCTCAACAATTTGGAAATTGAACCCTACAGTATATATCAAATTGCTTCGTTTGGAAAGCTGTATCCAAATTTGCAATGAAATTCAATGATTTCCATTAAAAAATAATCATGTTCCGGTCACTGCATAATTATGAATCACCCTGTAGAGATAAAAATACTTAAAAAATAAGCAGTATACTACAGTTTTTGTAATTAACTTTTTCAAATGCTATGCGCGATAAAAGAGTTATTGACCGTACCCCCACTAAAAATTCACCCTATATATAAATGTGAATGTCTCGTTTGTCAGCCTCAATCAGTTCGAATAGATTAGAAGAATCCAATGCTATATGTTTACATTGCAATGTTTGCCATCAAAATTTTAATGCATGCTTTTGACTCATCTGTCTATCAATACCTGCCAAAGTGACAGCGGTGTATCAATATAATAATACCTACTATTGGAAACATCTATCTTCATTAAGCACAATTATCTGCAAACACTCGCACTTTTAAAACATAACACTGAATATACGAATTTAATGACAGAACAGTCAAAAATGACTTATGTCAAGTGCAGTTTGGTTTTCACTACCGACTGTGAGAATTAAGAGACAAACAAATCTTCGACCGCTCCGTCTACTTAGTCTGAATTCGTTGCCCAGCATTCGTTATCTTTGTTGAACTAAGAACTCTCCTATGACTTTTCTCAGGGTATTATCTTCGAGATTGGCGCCATTTCCAAATAGCTATCTCAGCGCCCTCTATATTTCTCGTGGTCTACTATTGGATCCTTCCCGAGTCGCCAAGATGGGAGTTGGCTGTGGGACGAAAAGAAAATGCAATCAACACGTTGCAAAAAGCTGCAAAATGCAACAAAATGCCCACGGATAAGATCGCAACAGACGTCGATTTCTACCTGCAAACTAAAGATATCAATAAGGTCTGTAAACACTACGTTTTTATTTTATATTATCTAAATAATTCTCGTAATAAGTGAAAATGGCAACACTATTCTCGATGTTGCTTGCGACTTGTTGTAGTCGAGGGTTGGGGTGTGTGTCTTGGGAGGGCAGCATCGAACACATTGCTGCCAGTTTCAGTGTCTGTGTCTCGCGTCGTTATTTTTCCAGTATCCTTTCTCAATTTGTTAACTTCGGTCGTTGACAATGCAATTAAAATACGACCTAACAGCAAAAACGGATCTTTAACATGTACCACCTCAATATTTACTGAGATGTAGATTTCTAACACCATCTGGAATATTTTGTCATTACAAGGAACGGACCCATGAGAAGGCCATTGTGGATATTTGAATGATGACTTATACCTTACAAAATAGTCATTTGAAATGAAAAAGAATCACGCAGCTTGTTTTATTCAATTTCCAAGTCGAGAGTCCCTAGTGAAAACCCTTCACTTCAGTCTTTAGCGTTTTCTTCTGGCAATAAGTAAATTGTTTTTTTTTTTATATCGAAACAGCCGCGCAGGCAGAAGCCTAAATGCCGGAACACCGCGGCTGCTATGATGATCCCAAAGAAATTTTGTTAATACGATTTTTGAACTGCCTAAGGTTAGTAGAACTGGGAAAAGCTTCCTCCCGTAGATTGTTCCACAATCTAGACACCCTCGGGACAAAGGAGCGGTCGTATCGGCCAGTTCTGGAGGTACGAAGTTTGACACGGTTAGGATGGGACGCCGAACTCAGGCGGGTCTGTCTGGCAGGCACATTGCGCGGCGGCATCATGGAAGAGAGCTCTGAGGAGCAAAGCCCGTTGGTGTAGCGATAGAAGAGAGCTAGATCGCCGACGGCCCGCCGGTGCGAAAGAGTCCCGAGAATGTCTGTTAGAGAAGAGTCATCGATCAGTCGGACCGCCCTCCTCTGGACAGCATCGAGCATGGGCAATGTAGTCGGGGCGGTAGCACCCCAAATGTGTGAGCAATACTCGAGGCTAGGCCTTATCTGGGCCTTGTATAGAGTGAGAAGGTCATGCGGAGAAAAGTACTTCTTAGCCCTAAACAAATAGCCTAGCTTTTTCCCAGCAGCTGCAGCTATTGAAGAGATGTGTTCGTGCCAGATCAGGTCCTCGGTGATCTGGACTCCGACCAGCCGAAATGAATGGCTCTTTGGTAGAACTCGACTGTCCATCGAAACTGTATGAGCGCTAGGACGCTTTTTGTTCGTCAAAGTACAGTACTGGGTTTTGGAAGCATTGAACTGTACAAGATTGTTGCGTCCCCAAGCAGTGATAGCCTCCAGGTCTCTTGTCAGAGAAGAAGTCGTCGCTAGTCTTCTTTTTTCCAGCTCAGCGGCAGATATCGGCTTGTCACTTTGAATTCCTGCATGTAGAGTGCTGTCATCAGCGAAGCTGTGGATTGGGTTGATCGTGCAGGAAAGGAGGTCGTTGATATGTAAGAGAAACAGTGTTGGAGCCAAGACCGATCCCTGGGGAACACCCGCGTTGACGTTGTGGGATGAAGAGGAGAATCCGTCAATTACGGCGGATATCTTGCGGTCAGAGATAAAGTCAGCCACCCATCTACAAAGCTTTTCTGGGAGGCCATAGGATGGAAGTTTGCTTAAGAGGGCAGCGTGCCACAGCTGATCGAACGCTTTCGTGATGTCAAGAGCAACGACATGAGCCTCACCATGAGACTGGATGACTTTACTCCACAATTGCGTGACGTAAGCTAGAAGGTCCCCTGTGGATCGTTGGTTCCGGAAACCGTACTGCCTGTCGCTAATCAAGCTGTGACGTTCGAGGTAGTCTAGAAGCTCGCGATTTATGCACCTCTCCATCACTTTACCTATAACAGAAAGCAGAGCTATAGGCCTGTAGTTGTAAGGGTCGGTTTTAGATCCTTTTTTTGGGATGGGCTGTACATGAGCAAATTTCCAGTTTTCTGGGAAGGTGCCGGATTCATAAGATATCTGGAAGAGACGCGAAAGAACTGGAGCAAGCTCCGCTGCACATCTCTTCAGTACAATGGCAGGAATCAAGTCCGGACCAGAAGCTTTGTTGATGTCGAGCGACAAGAGCACTCGTCTTACGGTCTTATGCCTGAATGTTACCTCCCGCATAGTGTGGGGAACCCTTTGGATTGACGGCACTTGGGCGTTGGTGGGGACGTCCATGGTGGAGTTGGCAGCAAAGATCTTGGCTAGCACTTCCGCCTTGGCCTTTGAGTCGAATACAATAGTTCCATCCTAACACGTAAGTGGTGGAAGGCTACTGTTCTTTTCAATCTGCTTGGCCAGCGCCCAGAAAGACCGACTGCCATTGCGCTGCGACATTACCCTGTGCCTAACTTTTATATCATGCTGGTTTTTGGCATTGCGAACCGCTTCGTTATATTTGTTTCTGGACTCGACGTCGGCTTGTCTGTTCTCTGCAGTGGGGTTTTGTAAGTAGGTTCTGTGGGCCTTGATCTTCTGCTGGCGAGCAGTGTCACACGATTTGTTAAACCAGCTGTTGGGCCCTGGTTTAGGAACTTTCACTGTGTGAGGGATGTATTCCTCCATTCCGACGTGGATAATTTCGGTTATTGAAGAACAGACAGTCGACGCATCCAGTCAGTGAAACAGACATCTCTCCAAGGAAAGCTAGAGAAGAAGTCTCTGAGCCCCTCCCAGTCGGCATGTCCGTAATGCCAAGTTTTGCGGCCTGTGCGAGTTTCTGCTGCCACAGCGGCTTCTGACCGAAACCTAACCTCCACAACACCGTGATCTGAGTTACCCAGGGGGGACAGGACAGCAGTGCTGTAAGGGGCAGGATGCGTGGTCAAAAAGAGATCCAGCAGGCTACTGGCGTGTGACGAGACGCGGGGGAAAAAGGTAGGGCTCGTCACCAACTGGGTCAGCCCTTGAGTAAGAGCGAACGCTTCGACTGCACGACCTGCTGCATCGGTCTTATTTGAGCCCAACCAAAGCTCATTATGGGCATTGAAATCACCGAGAGGAACTACCTCTGAAGCGGGGTGATTGATGTTCAGGAAGTCGATCTGGACGGCGAGGTATTCGAGTAGGTCATCCCAGTTATGATTCGAGGGAGAGCGATAAAGGCAGCAAGTAAATTTGGGTGATGTTTTGGAGTTGAGGCGAAGCCACAGAATGTCCTTCCGGTCTGATTCCAAAGAAAGATCCCTGGAGCAGGAAAGACTGCTGCGGACAAAAGCCACAACTCCCCCGTTCTTTCTCAGATTGGAGTGCACCTCGTAGTTTGGGAAGTTGAGATGGTTAATCGGTGTAGTCTCTGAGATTTTTGTCTCCGCCAAGAAAAGCACGGCGGGACGATTCGATTGCAGGTAGTGATGAACACTGTCAATGTTGCTGTTGATCCCGCAGATGTTCGAAAAACAAATTTTATCTTCGATGTTGTTCCCTCGAGCCCACCCTCCACCCGGACATTCCGAGAGTGGAGTGAGTTTACGTCCGGAGTTTTTAGTGCTCGAGGGATCCATCATCATTAATTTCTTTGTTTTGGTAGATAACCCACTGCATAGCTTGGGTGTGGAAACATGCGGACATTTATAAGACACCCTGGGAAAAGCTAGCGGGTGGTACTGCCTCGGTCGACTGGTCCTTGTCTACCACCTTCTTTTTACGTGTTAGTGATGTTAAATAGACCTAAAGTGGCCCGTTGGCGGACTTGTACCGCCACCCGGCAATCGGTACTGAGGTATTCCTTAACGCGTGCACAATCACTTGGACCGGAAGAAGTTGTATACTGGATACAACAACTTCCGGAACAAGCATTTGCCACGGCCCTCGCTCAGTAGGGGGGGGATGTTTATCTATATACAGGGTTGGAAAAGGTTGGGAAATCTTGAAACTGGAGATACTACAGACCCAAATATGTGAATTGACCTAAACATATCTTAGTCCAAAAGTTAATAGTTTGCGAGATACAAGGTGACAATTTTCTTTTCTATTTTTCCTTTTTGCTTGAGAAGTATTTCAGATTTTGGCATAAAACTCGGTATAGGGAGGTTTTCTAGTATGAGAAACAAGAACCCGCTATTTTTTATGGCCAAACTTCTAGAGGGCGCTACCTGCAGCACATATCGGCTCATACTTGTCTCACTCTTTTGTGCTACCCTGTATACAATAACTGACCGAGAAATTTTATTTTCCCGTATTTCCACAACAAAAAAGGTTTACTTGTTAGAAGTGTCTAAAGCTGATAGTTTTCGATATATTTGTTTTTAAAAGTTCCAATGCATTATTCGTATCATGATGATAAAACATTTTTATAACATAATAATCAAGTTGCTTTGGATAATATCTGAGTAGCGTTGCTATGGTTTCTAATGTTATTCATAATATTTTTTTAAACTTCATGAATAATTTTAATTAGACAATAAGTTGTTAAACATCATAGAGTATACGTTTGATGAATATTCTGATATGCATTTAATGTACGGATTGGAAAGATGTAAAGCCTCAAAAACAAATATGTATCTCGAAAACTATTAGCTTTAGACAATTCGAATAAGTAAACTTTTTTTATGGTGGAGATATGAGAAAATAAGACTTTTTGGTTAGTTGTTATATACAGGGTAGCACAAAAAAGTTATGATAAGTTATTTACCGAAATAGTGATGTCCGTGGCGCCCTTTAGAAGTTTGGTCATAAAAAATAACGGATGCTTGTGTCTGATACTAGAAACTCTGCCTATACCGAGCTTTAAATTTGACACCATGTATCTCGCAAGGTATCAACTTTTGCACTAAGGCATGTTTAGGTCAATTCATATATTTTAGTCTGAAGTATCTCTAGTTTCGAGATTTCCCAACCTTTCGTAGACATCTATATGGATGAAAATGGGTTTTTTTCACAGGTAGAGCAAAGCAAAGGCAATATTTTGGATCTCGTGAGAACCCCGATCATCAGAATGTATACCATCGCGATCTGCTTCAACTGGCTTGTCTGCGGACTTTGCTTCTTCGGAGTGTCACAGTTCATTGGTCAGCTGGGAGGAAACATCTTCATCAACGTTGCTTTGTCAGCGGTGATACAAGTACCAAGTACGATCTTCGCGTGTTGGGCAACGAAAGCATGGGGAAGAAAGAAGACGTTGATTGTTGCTAATATTTTGGCAGGAGTTTCGATTTTACTTATAGGTAAGTTGCTTGTACATCCTTGAAGCACATATCTATAGGAAGAGATAATAATAATATTTATTCCAGTAGACCACCAGAGTACAGAAAACATCGCAAGTACAAATTGAAAGCATATACAGACAAATTAAAATAGGTATCACGTATGCCTTATATCATAACATGCTTTTTGTTCAAAATACTTACACTGTTCTGTACAGTTTTGAACTTTACTATAACTATTATGCTATTGAAGGTTGCATCTAACTTATTCTATAACTTAGTTGTCATTTTATCTTTTGGAAACTTTTCAAAAAGTAACATATTGTGAGTAGGCAAAACTACGGTTTCTCTGTTTACAGCTTCATAGCTGCCTAGCAGCATTTATAAAAAACTCGTTTAAATTTTGTCTTGCACACATTATCAGTTGTCATCTATATTGATGGTAAAGTGAATAATTTGTCCTGTTTAAACCAAGACCTGTATGTACGACTTTCTAGATGATCAATCAAACATGTTCCCAATTGCTCTTTTTTTCAATATAAACACTCTTGATAAAAACCGAGGTGAAATCCAAAATAAGATGCCACACTTTAGTTTTGAATAAACTTCAGCATAATAGTAGAATAGTCTATAAACAAATCTTTGACGAGTGAGGACGAAACAAGTTGGAGACAACTTATTGCACTTTTGATTAATATGTTCTTCAAATGAAATTTATGTCAAAATTTTAACATGTAGATCTTCCGAAAAAAAAACGCGTTTGTCACAACTTACCCAGTGAACATAGTGACGTCACAATATCGGCATTCTTGGGCCACTACTGGCGACCAACAAAAATAACGTAGAAATGACGTCATCATGACGGTCACGCCCAATTGACGTCAATGGTGTCAATAAATTTTTTAGTCAATGACGTTTCTTACCAAAAGTGACCCAGTAATGACATGCGACATGATAAGTCGCAGGTTCCTGAATTTGCAACACCCTCCACAGACTTTAGCAGCTCTTACTCAGGAAGTTGCAGTAGCCTGGAATGGGATACCCCAACAGGATATCGACCACTTTATTAGCACGATGCCCAGTCGTCTCAATGAGCGTATAAGAAATCGTATATCCTCAACATAATATTGAACTAGCTTCTACAGTCAGTTGACGAATCAAGAGCTGAAAATTCAGTTATTCTACTAGTAAGGACAATGAACATATATGTCAACCTTTTGACCTCCACTGGAACTGAAATAATAAAAGTACAAAATTTGATTAGACCACATCTAAATACAATAATCTGTCTTTTTTGTTAACAGGTTTTGTTCCATCTGACCCAGCCTGGATAAAGTCGACCCTGTCCACAATAGGAATGTTCGGTCTCGCACTGGCTTTTCCAACAGTCTACATATACTCAGGAGAGCTGTTCCCAACCGTTTTGAGGAACATAGGTGTAGGAACGTCATCCATGTGCGCTAGAATAGGTTCAATGGTGGCACCATTTGTTGCCTCGTTGGCAACTGTGCAGTTCTGGATTCCTCCGGTACGATAATTTTCTTTTTCACAAGGGTACGAATTTGAACAAAATTGCTTGAAGCTTTTCAAAATGACCGCATATTTCCAGTGCTTTAAAATCTGTGTAGAAATAGAAGAATCACTTATAAAGCACGATTTGTAGCGAAAAATGCGATAGAGGGCTGACTCAAAAATAGGGTCCCTAACGCTGTGTCTTTCCCGCGGGTGATGCAAAAGTAGATTTCACGTCTAAAAAATGCTTAGAAAAAAATGGTGACTACGGAAAAAATAGCTTATAGATCAACGTTTCCAATAGTATATTCGTTTTTACAAATAAAAAATTCCTTGTGTTCGAAAAAAAATGTGGAAACCTTATTTTTTGGAACAACCCTCGTATATCATAAAAAGCTATGTCACTCATTTCTGACTGCCTGTCCATGAGAAGCACTGCTCGGATTTTGATGTAGTTTTCACACAAGGTTACTACTATATTAAGGACGAAATAGCTTTGTATTTTTTGAAAGTCCAGTGGTGGCGGAGCTGGGGGCAAAAAAACGACAAAAATAAGGGTCACTGAAACTTTCGTGGTGTTTTTAGTACTTTTTGCATTTGTACTAGGGATAAAAGAGACCTCGAAAAGTTCCAATGGTTACCGTCAGAAAAAAATTGAGTCAAGTAGATTGACACAGCTTTTCGACGCTAATCTATACCTATCAAAATTGTTACGTATACGAAAATTCGGAGTATGGCTAGTAATACGTGAGAAGAAAATGCGAGAAATACTTGATTTCATTTTTTTTTACTTTTTAAAATTATCTCTAGGACCTAAGTGAGCATTTCTTGTCCGCTGTCACTGGATCGATTTTCAATACCCACAACAAACCTTTTCGACAATTTCTTTAAAATAGCACCGATATTCTAAAGTGACAGAAAGCCTAATGATAATAGGATAAATGGTGGATAAACAGACTGCCACAAATGAGTGACGTGGTTTTATTTATTCACCAAATTTACGGGTGACCCCATTTTTACAAAATAAAACTACAAAATGGGAATAACACTTACAACATACAAGGTCACACGACATAATTATAAAAATCACAATTTAAAAGATAATTTTTAAAGCCTGAGAGTGTACAGGTAAAGATATCAATATCAGACTGAGCCCAATTGATAACGCGAAGTGGTCTATCGAGTGGTGAGTGCTGACCATAATTTATGGGATGGATATAATATCCGATAAACACAATAGTCGCATCCGATTTACCCATGATCTCAAATAAGCTTACCTTGCTTCAGTTTACTCAGTTTATTGCACGTTTCTTCTACCAAATCTCACATTTAAATGTAATGAGATTTCCTTCATAACTGAGCTAGAAATGAGATTTGACAGCCTCATGTCTGTTTGACTGTTTACTTGCAAAACGAAGGCAACAGTTATCCCGATTGTAAAATTTATTATGTGGAAAGAAAATAAGGGATATGACAATGACGTTTAAGGCTTATGAAGCCTAGAGCATTTTCTGTACCAGTCGATAATGAAATATATTTTGATTCGGCAGGTTATTTTTGGAACAGTACCACTTATAGGGGCTATCCTGTGTTTCAAGCTGCCGGAAACTTTGGACTGCAAGCTGCCTGACACGATTGAGGAGGCTGAGCAGTATGAAAGTAACAATAACAAGAATAAAGACAATGATATTGAAATGAAATAAGCTATAACTGACTGTAACTCTTTTTAGTTTCATTTTATTCCTTAAAGGAACCGTTTTTACAGTATACATATCATGTACATTTGCATTTTATAATAAAACAATGTTTGCTATAATACATGTTTCCATACTCAAACCACAGCTTATACATGGTGTTCATTTTGAAAAATTATCACCACGGATTTATCGAAAACCCCGAAAAAACGCCGAGACACGACAAAAGATTTGTCAAGGGGGACAACTTTTTAACAAAACGCTACTTCATCCCCTTTCACCCTGGGCCCCCCAGGGTCATTCCTTTAAAAAATTTAAATGACAAGGGGTATCGAGTAGTAGCTTGTTCGAAAGGTCTCTCGAAGTCTGTCATCCTGACGTTTGATTTTTTCAGTCGATTCGTTTTCGAGAAAGTTAGAAAAATATTTATTTATCTTAATTTGCTCAGATAGAAAACAAACACACACGAAAATATCACCTTGATCAAAAAGTTCCCGGAATTTATTAAAAAAATAGACAATGAAAGTTTATTGTTCAAAATCGATACTGTCCCCTTCAAAGTAGTCCCCATCGACTTCAATGCACTTATGCCAACGTTTGATCTAGTCCTCGAAACATATCACTTTTTATTTGAATAAGTGTTCAAAATGTTGCCCGTTATTGGCCAAACAATGTTATAGGCGATGTTCAAATTCCTGATGGACATTTTCAAAGACACGTTGAGGGATATCATCGCAGCTTTCGATTATGCCAATTCCCAATGAACAATTTAATTGTATTTGTTGCCCAACTGGCCGTGGCAACGACCACTGCTAGCATAATATATATATATATATATATATATATATATATATATATATATAACAGTATATATATACCGGGTGTAAACGGTATGATAGTCATTATTTAAATGGGTGATAGAGGGGGTTAAAAGACACAAAAAACGGACTTACCACTAACTGTCTCAGCGCTTCACCTGGTGTGTGAAAGTTTATTGAACGTATTAAATAAATCCACTTATAAATAGGGAACACAATTTTGATACATACATTGTTTTTCTTTTTAAAACCCATACTGTACTTTTTTGTATTTAAAGAAGGTGTTCAAAATGTCGTCCTCCACTTTCCACACAAGCTTCATTACGACCTTCACGAATGGTACTGTGTTATATGAGGATTTTCTTGGGCTCACTTGTGAGTATTCTGGAAATTTAATATCCCGTCTCTCGTAAGAGTACATTCGTCCGTCGCTAGAATGTTTTTAAAAAAGTCCGAATTTTCAATGTTTTTGTGCAAAAACCACCGACAGAATGTTAGTCTGCGAGGATAGTCTTCTGGTAACAAGGCCTGCACTCGTTGTACATGGTAGGGATAAAGCAAATTTTCCCGTAGGATTCTATGGACTATGGTATGCGATAGTCCTACGCGGCGGCCGAATTCCCGAGTGCTAATATCTGCATTGATTTCCACGATATTTAAAATTTGTTCCTCCTGCTCTACAGTAACCTGTCTTTCACGAGTGCGAATATTAGTGCGCTTAATACTTCCTGTATCTCGAAGTCTTTGGTACACTTGCACTAATGTCCTTCTATCTAGGTGTACCCGTTGGCGAAATCTGTCGCGATAAATTTGAGATGCAAGATTTGAACTCTGACGAGCTTCATCGTAAACTAACAAAAATCAAATCCAAGCGAATAACCAAAATTTCTGTGTTATGTGCCGCGGTTATAATATGGTTCAAGATGACACACGGGTTGATGACGTCAGTTACACGAATCGCTTGAACGCGTTGGTTTTAACCGCGGTTTTGTTGCAAGTTGTTTATTTTAGAAAAGCGCGTATATAATCTCTGATTATTTTTATTATCACTTAATAATCGGTGCGTTTTCGTCTACAACTGTAAAAGTTTAAATAAGAAACCTTTCATAATATTCATGGGAGAAATGTTTTCTTCAGATTTTTTTTTAATGATGGAACCATGGCTTTGTAGCTATGATAACTTTCAATTCTCTAATTTTTTCCGCATGTCAAAGAAATCATTTATTGATTCAGCAGAAATGATGAATAAAGAAATTAGCAAAACCGTATACAGGTGATGGATATCATCTAGTGAGTTTATATGGCCATATTTTAATATTCTTGTGGTATATGGCTACACAGGATAATTTGTTAAGCATAGGAACTGCATTTAAAGTGTCCCCAACAACCGAAATGAGTATAACTAATAAGGTGCTCCACTTTATGGTAAAACTGAAGTCAGCCTGTATCAATTTTCTCAAAAATGAAGCTGAAGTACAATAACAATATCCAATACCCGGCAAAATTCTAACTTGTCACATTTCAAATAATAACCAGAAATATAAAACTACTCTTGAGTTGGGTAAATGCCACAATTTTGCGGTGATAACTATGACATATAACAGCTGATTCGTGACGTCACGGATCTTATAACCAAACTGATAACTACACTCGCTTGAACGGATCGGTAAATACCAACCCAAAATGGTAAATACCATTTCCATTTGGTTATCCGCTTGAATTTGATTAAAATGTCGGCGAACTCTTGATTCGAGAACATTGTAAATCAAAACGACGATGTACGCGAACAAAAACAAAACAACATACTAACCACTGATACCGTTTGCGATCGATTGCCGGTTCGATAAGAGTGATGACCGACACGCTGTTGTCATGTGTGTTTTGAATATTCAATTTAATGAAACTTACTTACTGACTACAAATTTTGGCTTAACTTAAAAAAACTTAATTCCATTTATTTGTTAATTACCCAATTTAAAAACGTAGATTAGATTATAAAAATTAGTAAGATTGTGATGATTGTGGTCGATATAAAGCACTTAAAGTTGTAAACTATAAAGCCATTTAGACAAAAATCTATTGACTTTTGGACCATGGGTCATATGAACTTTTTGACTTGTTTTGACCCCCCCTATTACTCATTTCAATAATGACTACCATAATGTTTACATCATATATATATATATATATATATATATATATATATATATATTGTTTAGAATCTGCAAAAAAATAAAAAAACGATTTTAAAAAATGTATGCTTGTGTTGTCGCGTAATTATGATTGACCCTGTAAGGTGAGAATAAGCAATTTGAAAAATTCTTTTGAATGCTTAATACGACGTTAGCATAAGCTGTTCAAAACATCATTGTATTTAAAAAGCAAAATAGTAATTGTTAAGTGAATGATAATATGAACTGCTAAACCGTTGATTATTTGGTTGTCGGAAAAAACGACCTAAAACATACATGTAGGAACGTAAAAAACGAACGTTACATGAAATTGGTTGTAATTAAGTTGTTGGGGTTATATAACTTATAATTTAGGAAATGAAAAGTAATTTTGTTGAAAAAGTATGGTGTTGTGCTCCAGTCCAGTGCGCGGCAGTGGGTGTGATCTACAAGGTTGTTGTGTGATGTCCACAGTAGGAGACCGAAAATTGACAGTGTTGGTCAAGCGTATATCAGAAGTAAGTATTTTAAAGTATACCATGTCATAATAACAGTGTTGCATAAAAAGACCAAGATTATTTTTGAGTTTCCTGAAGCATTAATAATAATGTCCAACCAGATCTCTTGATCATCAATAACTAACATTTTAATAATACAAAACACTTTACTGTTCTTAAATATATTCCCCGTTATGATCTATATACTTTTTCATGTTATCGAATCATTCTTAATAACACATTATCTACTCCGCTTGATATATCTCCAAAACAAGCTTCTTCTGCCGATGGAGTCCTCGAAATTTATTGTTGATGTAAGGGAATAAAAAGAAATCATTGAGTGCCAAATCAGGACTGTATGGGTGAGATTACATCAATGTTTTGAGTCCTCATTGTTTCACGAGAAACGTGAAATATATATGAGTGCGGCCTTGATTCCTCTGAGGTTTCTTTCGTGATGGCGCCACGCGTTTGGCCCGACCAGACGAACCCGACAGACTTCTGTTGCACATTCTGATTGTAACAGATCAATCAGGTCCTTACTAATATCATATTTAAGAAAGTGTGGATGTTTGTTACTCAATCACGCCAGAATGGCTGAACGGATTCGGATGAAACTTTGTTCAGAGATAGATTATAGCCTGGAACAGCAGATAGGCAACTTTTTATCTCAGGAGATCACTATATCTATTTCTCGTGCTACTGCCCAAACGGCTTAATGGAATTTGACATGCGATTTGTGGCGTGGAAGCGTTCAGTCGCTGGTCCGACTGAAACTACTAAGGGTATATAAATAGAGTTTTTGCATCGTTTATTTACTGCATTCTGACATACGTTTTCATAGCGTGGTCGTCTTGATTTAGATTTATTTGGTGTTTTGTTTTACTTCTAATGTAATACTGTAAATGTAAAGTTTTTATACTTATATGCCAAACATGCTCTGAAATATTTCATGTATTACTTATTGCGATTCTGATTACACATTAAATAATTATCTATTGTTGCAATTAAAACGCTGAATAAGAAATGCCGATTGCCAAAGTAACTATTGCATTACTTTGTATATTGCACTTTTTTCTCCGAAACCAATTTCATTCACTCTAATGCAAAAAGAATGATCCATACACTACTTTTACGCGGTTTTAGGTTTGTATATCTTTTTAATAGTTGCGACAGTTCTCCTTTACTGCTGTATCAGCCTAAAGAAATTTTTGAACGCGAGCTCATACATACTTCATAATATCTCTATTGTTCCTACGGATCTGTATATACAAAACCATTATATTCACTATATTTATAAAGAATGTGTATTCTGTATTCATCTCCTGGAGCAGATCAATTGTTGCCTTGAGTCGTGAAAAAAAAAATAAATATGATATTTGTTGCGAAATGACATAGTCATAATGTGAAGATTTGTGAAAGTAGATGTCACCGACTTAAAAAAAATGGAAGTTCGAAGTTCTTGCATGAATTAGAGCTCAAAATGATTCAAACAAGAATTTTCTGTATCGAACTAAAAGCTAGTTATTGGCAAAAAAACTGTGTGTCATGGACTCACCTAAAAATCTTACGGACTGACTTCTGTAGGGGCGGTTTGTCGCAAAAACAGGCACCCGTGGCCGTTATTTCTTATCTGGATTGTGGCTATATCAATTCAGGACAATTGAAACACAAAAAAGATATAGATATTTTGAGTATTTTGTGACTGGTTGAGAGGTGTCACTCAAAATAAATCGAAGTGTGAGATGGCGAAATGGAATAGTTGATGCCCCTATTTTGCTGCTTTTTGTGAATATAGTATATCTTGAGAGGATTTGAAAATTATAGCAAATATGTAAAGTTAATTGAATGATCTTACTGGAACGCAAATTTCACTAAATGTTTGTGTAATTGAAATATATAAACAGTCTGAATTCGGTTTGTCGTATCCCAAGAGGTGCAACCGGTGCCATTCGCAGAAAGATTCATAGGCACCCAATAGGTGTAACAGCTGCGGGGTCACGTAACAAATTATTAACTTTTTTCTTACTGCTTCTCAATAAAATTTCGTGAGAATGTTATCATTTAATTCTTTATGTAAGACTACCTAATTGCCAAAAAATCAAGTTGAAAAAATTATTTTTTCTGGGTGTAAAAAAAAACTTTAAGCATTAATTGCTGCATGTAACACATATAATTTCGAGCCGAAGTTGGAAAAATCACCCGTGAATTGTCGGGTTTTAACGGACACGCATCAAAGGGAACCGCCGGATCATATTGATGTTTACGCTTGCACGATCAACGATCATCGCCGATAGTGAAGTGCAGGCATAAGAGTTTGTGAGTGAAAGTGCATCAGTGCAGCTTACGTTTATTCTCAATATTAAGGCATTTGCACTCCTTGATTTTATGTGTTACTTGATCGTACTTCCTGATTCCATAAATTAACCTATAGCAACTACTTTCAACCTTCTGAATCCGAGAATTATCTGCCTCTGTCAGGCAGGTTCCATAAACAAAGTCTCAGTAGATGAAGTGACTTAGGACTAGTGCTTCACATAAGGTCTTCTTTAGATTTCTCCTGTTACTGTAAATTAAAAATGTCTAACTGATTAGATTTGTGACATGGCCACTGAAACGAAAGTTTGTGTCTATAACTAATCCCAAATACTAGTTTAGTATCACGGACTGACATAGAAATACGAGGCTCTATAAGACATCTAGCTTCATAAGAATGTCATTATCAAATGAGAAACTTAAGACCCTTTCGAAATATTACAGGGATATTTGTTGAATTATAAAAAACATGTGGACAACAAGCCAAATCATTTTTCTAATAAAGCGCTCTATGTGAAACGCGGTTCAGTATTGTCCAAGATATGGAATTCTATCTTTGAGGCATGCAAGACGTGCAAGTATGTAGAGTAAAATACCGACACAAACCACCATGTATGGCAAGCTTTAGTTTTTTACAGTAGGTTCACATTACCGTGGCATAACATTTTATAGTCTCGATAGAACATACTATTTTGGACAGAGCCCATATATTATATCACACTTCCGTATAAACAAACTAAATGGGTGATAAGATTGAGCTTACACAACTTATCAGTCCAGTACAGCGTCAAGTTCAGGGTCCATCAATATAAACTGTAAATAATTATAAACTCTATTGGTAGTTTTGTAGATAAGATTCGTGATGTGTGAATGGAATAATTTATTTCAATACTATCAGCAAACTCTGTTTATCTTTCGGCGGATAGATAAATAAGTATAGATGTGTACTCTCAAATTCAAAATTCCAAGATCATCATCAGTAACATCATGCTACCATAGAGATGTTGCATTTCATCGTGTGTCCGAGGTTCGATTTGGACACAAGATTACTTATGTGGCAAGAATCAAAGATTTTATCAGGCTTTGAGAATTTGTCAGGGAGAGGCAAAATTACGCAAGGCACGTAGATAGATACTCCTATGGCAAGAACAAGTAACCTGTACAGGTTTAAAAAATATTTCAAACCTTCGTTTTTTATATGTACGAGAAAAGTGGCAATGTTGATATACCTTTTATTTTTAAGTCGGAAAAACCGGCTTTGGGTAAATTAATTTAGTTACTAAATATGACTGTGTTTTTGAATAAATAACCCTACGAGTCAGATTTGGCAGCTGGTATTTATACATTTTCCCAATTTTCATCCATTAATGGTCTTCGATATATGATCATACTTTCTGACATCGTGTGTTGATTCAGACGAATCTTTTGAAACCGATTTTCAAGGTAGATTTGAATAAACAAAATGGGTTTTTCAGAAAATTCATAATAACTGCATTTAGACACAAGAAGTGAATGATTAATTGTATCAAATTAAGTCAGGAAGTATGAGAGCTACTGCTTTTTGATTGCCAAGCGCCTTTGTTATATTGTCTAAATCACAGAATGCCGAAGCTGTATAATGACCTTGTCGAAATCCAGATTGTTTAGATGGAACAATTTTGTTAGAATATAATATGTAGGCACAAAGCTGCTCGTAAAAAAGACGTTCCAATACTTTTGAGAAAATAGACTGTAAACTGATCGGTCTTAGTTGATCATAGTTAGTCAGAACACTCTCTAAACAGCAGTTGATTATATGTGTTAAGTACACATCAATTTTAGATATACATTATAGTATCATATGCAAAGTTATTCCGTCTGAACCACTATTCACTTTACTAAATTTATTTTATGCGGATCTAATAAACACGCGCAGAATTGTATAATCTTTCTGAGATTGCACGATGAAAATCTTTAGGGTTTTATAAAAATTTATTATATCCTGATTTTCAACAGCTTGTAAATAATCTCCTTTTTGTTTCCGCACGATTTCTAAAATATAAATGTTGCCAAGAGGCGACTGTACGAGCTGGTTTGAAATTTGACAAAGCTTCAGCTCTCTGCTTGAATACAAGTTTAATATTATCACCAAGAAGCAGGAGCTTTGTTTAGACGCACTACCTTTTTTGGAGAGTGATCCTTAAATGAACATAAAATATAGTCTGTTAAAAAGTTCATCTTACCTTCTTAAGCTAGGTACGTAATGTATTATTTTTCTAAGAGGGCCTGAATTGTCCCACTTTCATTTTAGCTGCTACTACCACAACAGCTTACTCCACGTTAAATAGACTAAAATAAAAGATCCGTCTAAATTACAATCAGTCTGTTAGAAATCTCTGCCATGTAAATATTTTCTATTTCTCATTGCGTCTGCAGAAAAATCATACTTTTCAAAAGCTAAAATGCCGCTAAAACCGAAAAATACTGTTACTATATTCTGCCCGTAACTAAGCAGTTTCCATACGTCAACTGATAACAAATCCCAGGATCGGTCTTGAGATCTACGACCCATGCAGGATGAATAATTCAGAAAAAAGGAGAGCAGACAACAAACAAAATGTTTAAATTATACGTTTTGTGGCTCCGAATCGCATCTGATTATATAGATCAGGAATTTTAGGAAAAATATATAGATGGAAGTACTTTATTGAAGGCTCCTAATCCAGACACGTACACAAAATTCTGCTGGCTAACTTTTGCTTTCCGTGCCTACTGGCAAGGAAACTATTGTAATAATGAAAAATTCCAAAAACACGAAATTCGAAAAAACATGTCACTAATTTCCGTCGATGTCTGTCCACAAATTCATTGCCAGTTTATAAGTTGGAAAGTTCAGGGCGGGTTTTGATGAAATGAAATTTACACAAAGCTACTACTATGACAACGACACAAGAGCTTTGTAGTTTTTGCAAAGCGTCCAGTTGCCACGGAGGAAAAGGACAAAAATGAAGATAATAAAAATCGCTCAAACATCGCTTTTTTTGGCGTTTTAAATGATCCTGACCATTTCTGAAAAAATTTTGAGTGGTAGAAATTGGGGTGAGGAGTTATAGGGGGATGGGAGAGAGCGTATATCTAAATTTTTTTGATACTAGTATATTTATACGCCCCCAACGTCGGTAATTCTACACTACACCGCCCTTAAAACTTTGAATGATAGAGTTCCTGTTCCTGCTTCTGCTGTCTGGGATCACCGGCGAGCGAATCGGCCTTGGTAAGTGGTTTGGCCTTACTGCCGCATTGCCGCGTTTCACGGACAGGTATCGGGGAGATGCGACTTGCGATACAGCAGGGAAAGAATGCCGATTCACTAACTCTATAGGCGTGTTTGACTGACTTGACCCATTTAATTTTTTTGTTATACATGTTCGCTACATTTTTTTCAAAGGGTCTAATTTGTGCTGAAGATAATAGTTTATGAACTGTTGACGGGGTTGTGTGAGAAGTGCAGAGTCAACCTACCCGACGCCTTTTTTTTTATTAAACGTCAAAGTTACAAAAAGCATCGACTATAGCTTTTAAAATTTTTGAACCTTATATCGCTTATAATTCAATGGCCATTCATGAATATTTTTCTTTTAGAAGTGTCTGTCTGGATGTTCAATCAAATACTAAAAAAAAAAAAAATCGAATCTTTTTCAGAATGAAATGTTCTGCATTTCATCAAACACTCAAGCAAACTCTTTTAAGAAAATTTGCGTAGCATATTATAGCGTTGTGATGATACGTATTCAAGTTATAAGCGAGTCAGTATACAAGACCGCTCATCTCTGACAGCTTGCCAGTCTGCCACTTAAAGACAGCCATTTTGTATCCTGAGGGTGTAAAGTACTCAGCTTCAAAATAATATTACACAAAGCTCTACGCTCTAAGCTAAGATATAGTATTTATGCACCAATTTCATCACCTCAAATTTGAGCTAGCTTGATCAGCACGGGTATTATGAAAATAACCTATAAAACAACAAAAAATAAAAGGATATAAAATTTCATCTTGCAGACTAGGTAGTTTTTAGGGCGCAAGCAGTCATTCCATGTTTGCTAAGTAGGATCGTTGCGAGTGCTCATCTATGGAATGGCTCAACTACATCACTACATGCATTGTTGGTTGCATATGCTTTGTGAAGCCGGGTAGTCTAAAGTTTTTATCTATGATAATAAAGTTGGATGAATAGCAAGATCGCATCTAGATGATTATGTGTATTGGTCTGCATGTGTATAAAATCAGTGATATTTGCTGTGTACGAAAATCATTACTGAATATGCTGCTAATGAAGTTTGTATATCTATCAGCTGTACCCGAAGAGTTATTCATATGTTGCCCTTTATGAAGACAGGTTATGTTCAAAGTTAAAATTACGATATAATGTCAAAAAAAATCGACCTAATGTCACTTTTCAAGATATGTAATACCTGTGCCGTTTAGGGAATAGATAAGGAGGGGAACCTTTTCGAAAAGCACTGTATGTATGTAAGTGATTTTGAACTTTGACAAAAAAATTACATGTCAAAACCTTTTGTGTTTCTGGATGAGGTACTTTACCATTTACCCTGAGAATATAATTCTATTGTCTAAGCCGTCTATATTTTTTTCTACAACGATCAATTTTTGGCTAGTTAACCTGATCTAATACGGTAGGATCGATATCGGTGGAGGCACCATCGCACATTGGTTGTTGTATCGCTTCAACAAATAAAACATTGAGAGCTAATGATAACTGGTTCTGGGAAGATGAGCGCTTGGCATTTTTTAGTTGGTACCACCGCGCGTGCACCAGTCGTTGCGAAGAAGTCCCCAGTGGTAAGATAGTGACCTGCCGCTGCGGTTAACAGTAAGTACCATTTAACCAGCATCACGGTACTTCTTACAGGGTGTTCAAGATAAGAGTATTATTAGGATATTAGACTCTTCTGCGGATCAGAAATTTGTATTCCATCGTAGTGCTTCCAGTGCCAGTCTTCCAAAGACTATGAGTGCATACACAGGCTATCACAATGATGTAATGATCACAGACCGTCTTTATTGATTTTTATGGACAATGAAGATACAAGTAGCGAAGTTTAGCTAACAGTTATTCTACTTAACCGCTGAAGGGCAGCGTTCAAACCAGTGCATGATTAAACTAGTACTAAACCGAAGAATCGACGAAGTAGACAAAAAGGCCTATAGTAAATGAGATTTTTCAAAAAGAGTTGATCAACGCAGGCATTCGCGAAGAAACACACATGTGTTGATTATGCTTTTCAAGTCTTACTTTTACAGCTGCGGGAGCAGTAAATTTTATGGTAAACAAACCTGACCACTTTTGATATCTAACTATAACTATCCATAAACAATAATAAAGAAATAACAAAAAAAAGATACTATCATTGATCCAACTGCATATTAAACAAATAACGTTTTAATTTGAATTTGCACTTGTTTATATTTAGAAGCTTGAATTCTTGTGGAAGCTGATTATACATCCTAATCGCATTATACAGGGTGATTCACAAGCCGTGACCAAAAATGATACATCATACACAGGACTGTATTTTAAGAAGGGTTTTCTATGTAACATTTTTCCCTCGAGGACTTCATTGAAAAGATACGGAGTGTTGAAGTTTCAAAATAAAATCATTTTTTTTAATATCTTCAAAACCGTCAACTGGAATGAACCAAAATTCGGTATGTGGATTTACCTAAGTATTGTCCACATTCAAAAGTCTTTACTTAAAATTAGCGTGCACCAGTGGCGGAGATACAGGGGATCAGTGGCACCATTTTTCCAAATAAAAATAGTACGCGCAATTTTTCGAATGTTACTCTCAATTTTCTACAAATAATTACACTTATGTTTTTTCCTACGGTGCACTGTTTTCGTAAAAATAAAAGTAAAGCAAATTAGATCATTCAAGAACAGCCGGTTTCAAAATAAAATAGGAGGCCTTGATACCAACTTCACGTTTCTTGGGAGATAGTTTGTCGAAGTTATGTGTTATACGGTTGCTATCGTTACTATTACCATTTTTTTTTTGTAAAAGTCAAGTCAAAAGTTTCTTTTTCCATTTTTGACTGTTGTGAAATGGAATTTAGCAATGATGAGTTCTCCGATATCATTTTTGTGTACGGATTCTGTGATGGAAATGCTTTCCTAACAAATGCCAACCTACCCCAAAGGTTTTTACGCGTTCATTTCTAAGACTTCAGAAATATAGATCCCATGTCTCAAACGAGAATCTTAAAGTTTTACATCCTTAGCATCAACAAAATGTGTAATGTACAAAATGCTTATGTTATTTTTATTGCACATTTCTGTCTTATTAGAGTTGAACTTTGAGCTGTGCTCCTCAATTAATATATTGATCGATTGAAGCTCTTCCTTGAAAGTTCGTTCCGCTGCAGCTGTGTATTTTACAAAAAAAGCTAAAATAAACTCGAATGTCATTAGCGTAGGCTTGCACCTTCACATTTTGTATTTTACTTAAAATATCAGCCGTGTATATTATGTATAACAAGGGCCCAAGTATGGACCCTTGTGGTACCTCTGACAGAATATCTATGTTTGCCGAATAAGATCGATCAACGTGGATTTTCCCAGAGCGTCTAAGTGAAAAGCTGCATATGAAAAACAGTGAGGAGTCATTGAAACCATAGTACTTGAGCTTTGAAAACAATAATTCTGATTGATGTTATCAAAAGCCTTGTGGAAAATGCGAAAGCACAAGAGCGCTAGACAAACCAGCGCTGGTTTAGATATCGCACTACATTGATAGATACACCTGATATATGTATATGTATAATGTATAGATTAAAATATTCTTCTGTTTAAAATAAATAAATATGGATGGAGCTCAAATAAACATGATTTATAAAAATGAATAAAAAAAAGAACAGCCAGAATTGAAATGTAGGACTGTCACAAGGCTAACATAAACAGTGTAATCTAATTATACAAATGAATCGTCTATCAGGATACCTGAAAAGTATTAATTCAAAGGGTAAATTGCTTTATTTTTTAATACCTAAAATTGAGTTTTAGAAAAGTGAGTGGTAAGATTCTGAAGCTGTTTGGAATTTTTTGTTAAGTATCGGTTTCGGTCATTCAGCTTTGGATAATCGGTAATGAGCTAAAGAATTTTGTATGTTAGCGTTGCATCTGAATCTTGGCAAAATTTAACTTGAAACATGATCGTGCAATCTAATAATCTATGGAAGCTCGATGAAAGTTGCAGCCTAGCTAATCGTGCTCCACGATATTTTCCGGAAAAACTAGTTCTCTGTAATAACCACTTAACACCTTATTAAAAAATACATAAGTAACTTTTATCGAGCATCGTGATGATTGCTGGAATAACCGATCAATTATTTCATTGATATGTATAAGATTAATCTGATGAATCTTCACGATGACATCTGGTGAAATCTAAATAAACCCAAATAATACCACAAGTTGTAAATCCCATTCGGTAATCACAGGCTTCCTTGAAATATCGTGCTTCATTGTTGTTTTAATAGACGTTTCGATGTACAATATACAGGGTGGCGGCAAACTCCCTCGAGGCAAAAGTGGATTTCACTCTAAAAAAAAAATGCGTAGAAATAAATAGCGACTATGGAGAAGAATTGCTTAAAGATTAACGTCTCCAATGGTGAATTCGATTTTTCAAATAAAAAATGTAGTAACCCTACTCTGGAGCCATTCTTCGTATTACGTGTTATATCACGAAAAACGATGTTACTCATTTCCGTCGGTCTGTCTGTCGGTTTGTCCATCCGGTAATCCTTGGTCCTCCTATAATTTTTATACAATGTTACTACAATGCCAAGTATGGAGAAGCCTTGTACTTTTTGGTAATCGTTCAGTGGCGGAGGAGAAAAAGGCAAATAACGGAAAAAGTAAAAATAATCATTCTTCGTTTTTTGACATTACAGAAAACCCTGATCATAAAAATATTTAGAGATATAAAATTAGGGGGTTGGGGTTTGTAAGGGTATTATTGGAGATTCGTATATTTATACCCTCCGAGCCTTGGAAAGTCTACGCACCTGCTACCCAAATTTCACACATCATAAGTTTCACAGTACATTTGTCTTCAGAACATAATGATAGACAAATGTTTCCCATGTGAGACTCCTACGGCTAGCTGGGCTCCGCGCCCGGCGTAACGGTCTGCTTAAGTCATCTGCTCTACCGCGGTGCTGCTTTGGTGGGCGCTGTGTGACTGACTGAACAGCGTTCCATAGCAAGTGCATAGTCACTTCACTTGACGCCGTTTTTTCAGTTTACCATTGCTAGTTTTCTCTGGGAATATTCAGTGTTCCAAGTTCTTGACGAGTCGACCGTGAATTGGTGGTGCGACATCTTCTGTTCATAGACCAGAGCGTCGAGCAGTTATGAGCCAGAAAGCGTAGGGGTCCTCTGTCAGTTTGGAAAATCATTGGTAGTTGACGTCCTTCACCTATCTGCACAAAGGAAAATTATAAAATAAATCATAAATTACTGTTCACAAAAATGAGAATAGAGCTTTTATTTGACTCTACTGGAGAATTTTATAAAAACGCATAAAATGATTACAAACCGCTTAGCCCCTAAGAGCTATAAGAAGTTCCTTTTCATTAATTGCATAAGTATGCTTGCTCTGAAAATAGTTACGGGCTAGGTGCTGCATGAGGAGAAAAGAGTTACAGTGGCGAAGAAAAGTCAATAGATTGTTTTCATATTTCTATTATGAATTGGTTTCACTTCCGTGTGAAAACATAATATAAGCCAGTACTGCGCTTAGGTTTAACTTTTTTAAATTGTACTTCTCATGGCTATATGAGCTTCACCTCTAAGGACGGCAAGCACCAGCTAAGAGAATTTAAAAAGTAAATTTTCTGCTGAAAATATATATGGAATTCCCGGTGAAATTGGTTCCGTAAATTAATTTAGTAGGACTATGTAGCCTCAGTATCAAAAGTATTGCCTCATCATTCGTTTACAGAGACTCCAAAGTATCCAATCTTAGCAACATACTAATTTAGTTTTGAATTTACTTGCCTGGTGCACGCCACCCTAAGTGATTAATTTCACCCGTAGTGACCAATGAGACACCTAGCGGAGAAAGCGGCGAGAAGAAAAAAGAAGAAGACATAATAGAGAAATGTATAGGTCCTTTTGGACGATGGCAGATATGGGTGTGTTGTTTGGCAGGGATTGCAAAGTTTCCCACCTCCTGGCATATGATGAGCATCATATTCTTGGCGCCACCCATCAAAACCTCTTGCGTGGACAGCAATGTTACGGATCTGTGCTCGAATGAATGTCCTGGGATAGAGTATGATACGTAAGTTGTTAAATTTTGAGATTAAAAATAGCAAAGGTTTTCTCATCTCCAACCTCTACTAAAGCTAGTTTGGTCTGCCTTCGTCTGTCGTCCCAGATGTGGTACACCTTTGGTTATATAACATAATATATAACCAACGTATTACGTATAGTTTGTTCAGCGGAAATATCTGAATCGTTTGTAGTTGAAAATATTTGTGGCACTTCAATTTCTTGGAAATGCTTGTTATATCGTTCTCTAACTGTTTTTCTGTTTACATCAATCCAAAGTAATTAATGAGTTAGAGCAATTAATTTTTGATGGCTTCTCCGTATCAGGATGGCTATTCTTTAAAACTGTTTAATATGGAAGCTATTCCACTTTTTTGGCACTGCAAACAATAGTAGAGATACAGGGTGTCTGCGAAAGGTTGTGAAATGTCGAATCTGGAGATACTACAGACCAAAATATGTGAATTGACCTAAACATGCTTCGGTACAAAAGTTGATAGTTTGCGATATACAACGTGTCGAAGTTACTATATTATTTTATATTTTTCCTTATTGCTTTATTGCTTGAGAAGTATTTCAGATTTTGGTATAAAACTCGGTATAGGGAGATTTTATAGTATGAAATCCGCTATTTTTAATGGCTAAACTTCTAGAGGGCGTCACTTACACCACTATTTCGGGAAATAACTTATCATAACTGTTTTGTGCAACCCTGTATACAAGAATTGACAAAAAAACTTATTTTCCCGTATTTTCACAACAAAAAAGGTTTTTGTTAGAAGTGTCTAAAGCTAATAGTTTTCGAGATATTTGTTTTCAAAGGTTCCAATGAATTATTTCTACCATGATGATAAAACATTTTTATAACATAATAATCAAGTTGCTTTGGATAATATCTTTGTAGCGTTGCTATGGTTTCTAATGTTTATCATAATATTGCCTTAAACTTCATGAATAATTTTAAGATGACAATAAGTCGTTAAACATCATGGAGTATTCCTTTGATGAACATTCTGATATGCATTAAATTTAATGAACGGATTGGCAAGATGTAAAGCTTTAAAAATAAATATCTCGAAAACTATTAGCTTCAAACACTTCTAACACGTGAACCTTTTTCGTTGTGGAAATACGAGAAAATGAGATTTTTCGGTCAGTTGTTGTATACAGGGTGGCATAAAAAATTTATGATAAGTTATTTACCGAAAAAGTGCTGTAAGTGGCGCCCTCTAGAAGTTTGGCCATAAAAAATTACGGATTCTTGTTTCTCATACTAAAAAACCTCCCTACACCGAGTTTTATGTCAGAATCTGAAATACTTCTCAAGCAATAAGGAAAAATAGAAAATAAACTTTGACCCCGTGTACCTCGCAAATTATCAACTTTTGGACGGAGGTATGTTTAGGTCAATTCACATATTTTGGTCTGTAGTATCTCCAGTTTCGATATTCCCAACCTTTCGCAGATACCATGTATATTTAGATGCCACACGTGCTTCCTTTGTTAAATTATCGATATTTTGTAATAAAGTGGATGGAAACTAATACTTTTTTCATTCAATCTAGAACTATTTTCTCGTCTACCATCACAACAGAGTGGCATCTAGTTTGTGATAAGAAGTATTTGGTGAGCGTGTCTCAGTCAGTACTGATGCTTGGCATATTGCTTGGTAGCGTGCTGTTTGGATATCTTTCTGACAGGTGAGTAAGCTAACTGTACATCAATTTAAAGAAACTACTGTTGTTATTCAAGTTATCGAAAAAAGCTATCCTGTATGAAGCTACTCATCTCTATCGGAAGACTTTTTCTGTGTATGCTAATCAATAACGGAAATTTTTCCTGATGTTAAATATATTTGATGGAGCGACTCAATGCATTACTTTCTTGAATACCTTTCGCTTCATGGAGCTTAATCAAGGTACGAACTCACTTTTCCAGGGGAAACATTTTCCCTTGAGGTTTTTTCTGCTGAAAAACACGTAGCTTATACGTATAATAGAAACCCGGTTTCGGGAATATCGTACAACCTTATTTAAATTCTGTAAATGGTTTTTTATTATATACCGAAGCCATTTTTCTTGAAAGGATGGTTTTGTATGTAGGTATGGAACAACTACGCTTTCAAAATAGGGGGACGCTTTTAGACATGTTACAACTATTTCAGCCTCAATAGTTTTGAGCTAGGATATCACCATTAAAAAGTAAAACCAATATGTTTTTATAGCACCTGAGATACTTTATTCTTTTCGTAATTGTTTCAACTTGCCTTAATGATTGAACTTAAATTATAGTTCATGGCATTATGTGACGTATATTTCACCTGACAGCGGACATTACGTTGTAATTGTGCACTGTTATTTTGAAATAAACATTATTTATTATTATTATTATTATTATTATTATTATTAATCATGGATATATGTCCCACAAAGGCCTATACTGGAGAACGATTCTCTGCACTTTTGATTTCACCTTCTCATTTTTTTCTTGGATAAACTACAAGATATATCGCATTATTAAACATACCTTTGAAACCCAAATTGAGTCGGGAACTGATAAAAATACACACGGTTGATATGAAAAAAAATTCAGGAATAAATACAAGGCTTTATGAATAATGCAACCCATTGAACAGTATATTCATTTTAGAAATTTACATAGAAATCATTTGCATTACAAAAACAAAAAGAGAAACTGATTTCGAAGAGGTGTTAAGTGAGAATACGAATACGAATAAGTATCCAGGCCGTTATATGCAAATAAAAATACATTTAGTATTAAATCTGGCTTGCCTTCAAAGAAATATATGCTGGATACATACAATCTATCTTTTTTCCGCAAGGCTTTGATTTTATAATTGGCGCTAAAGATGAAAGTGAAACGTTAGAAAACTCTTCAGTTATTCTGGTGTTTAGTAACAGAACGCCATCCGTGCCCAGAAGACAACTTTGGTTTTCACTAACATGCACCTGGACATTGCCAGCTAATGAAATGTTGCTACAATATCAGACTAAGCGATACATGATAAGGCATATATTTGAAACAAAGATACGTTTCTTAGAGTTATCTGTATCTCTACCTCTTGAGTGGCGAGGGAACTAGTTCAAATATTCACATTCATGTTAAAATTTTCACGGAACTCCTTCCAAACTTACTCCAAACAATATTCTCTAATCTGTTTTTTAGATAATGCAGCAGTCGTGTTGTAAAGCTTACTTTTAACCAACAGTATGAAAAACTTCCTTTACAAATGACTACATGCTTCCTCCACATCTGACACATAAGTAATCTACTTGGTAAATATGATGCAACAATACACATTATTACCAAATGCTTCTTGGTTGAAATGTCGATCAAAACTGTATGTCGATTACGTCAATTTTACAATTTTTAAATAAATAATCCATCCGACATTGATGTTCTGTATTCCCCTCATCACACTATGATACCATCTTTATCCAAATCCGTGATGATGTATGGTCGATTACCATTGGAGCTTAGACTATTAAACATTTGTTGACTGAATATATAACTGATACAATCTGTTCTGAGCCTTCTTTGGCGAATGTAAAGGAAGCTCTGGCTGTATTAACGCCTTGTTCAACAGTTTGGAGTATCTGACGATCCACAGCTGTGAAAACTGTTGAAAGTATGTGCAATTGGCCCGATAGCCTATTTTTTGATAATATAGATTGTAAAACTAATAGCTTGTAATTATTTTTTTAGATTTGGTCGTCATAAACCAATGGTGTTCGCTATAGCTCTGCAGTCAATGGCAGGTCTTGTAGCAGCTTTTTCTCCATGGTTCTTTTTGTTCGTAATCATGAGATTTTTAGCTGCAGTAGCAACGGCTGGTACTTTGCTAATTAGCTTCGTGTTGCTTATGGAAGTTGTAGGTAGGTTACTTAGAAGTTGTTCTTTACGTATAAGATATTAATCTGCGCTGCTAAATTTATGCCTTAAAGCTATCTTAAATGGTAAAATTTAGTAAATGTTTGTAATTAGTTGGTTTTATCATTGATTAACGTATTGTATCTGACTGGGTATCTTCAGCTGGAATGCGTTAACTAGTGCCTTAATAGCTACAATTCAAGAAGAAAACATAACTTCACAATAACCGTGAAAACCAAGGAGGCCACAAAGGCGTCCTACAATTACAGGAACGACTAACGATACGGACATAAAAAGACCCTAGCGCCATCTATGAGACAGTGGCAGAACCAAACACTCTTTTAAGTCGATTTTTGATATCACTTTTATGTTCTGCTACTCTATCATGGCGTTAGTATCTTTCAGATGCCATTTTGGATGTCGGATAGAACACGTTACCCAACGGTTTTACCTCAGCATTCAGTGATGTCTAGAGAAATATATCCAGCATTATTCTGAATTGCTTAACGTTGGTCAACAATGAATCTCCCTTTGTTTTGATGCCTTTTTCAGGGAAAAGTGATTCTAATATCTTTTATACCGTATAATGTAGTATTATGTAAGTTTTTTTATAAGCATGTGTTACTTTTAGGAACGAAATACAGGATGATACTAGGCTGTCTCAGTCATATACCATACTTTGTAGGCCATGCATCTATGGTAGCTATAAGTAAGTATACATAAAATTGGATCTCAGAAATACCCTTTTATATAACCTACCGAAAAACAAGTGCCATTGTCCGTTTCGAATATCGGAACGGAAAAGGGTCCATCACAGGTTGCAGCAGAGCTGACGATGAAACGGTTGAAAGACGAGCTACAATGTAGTTATTTCCATTGCCATATCTCATAAACAGTTTTCGTTCGAATTTAATGATATAACAAGTGAGTTTGAAGTTGTTTCCTGTCAGGAGGAGGAGGAGGAGGAGGAGGAGGAGTTGCGGCAGATGTCATTTTTCTGAAGCCTGAAAAAAAATAAACTAATAAAAGGTTTAGCACGCTGTCCATTAATAAAAAGTTATAAAATCACAGGTATAAAGTGAGCATTGTGCAAAAACCGGAGTGAAAAATCATTAAAACGCAAACATAACATATATGTATATACTTACCCATGAAACGAAACATGTCATTCTGCCTAGAGGGCTATAATTACCATTGATAATTTCAAAAACACGCAAAAAATCAAAATCAAGAAAAATCGAGCAAGTTGCTCCGTCAACATGAAAACTCACAATTACACATTTAAATGATGAACGAAGCGCTTACGCATCTTATACGATGACTGCATATGCGACGGTGTCAGTTGTTGCGCCTTCATATTGCATTTTGCTAAGAATAACCCAATAATACATATTCCTTCTCACCACGCCATGGAAGACATATAACTACCTACATATATGATTACCTTTAATCCTTTGTTAACTTATTGATAGATACTCAACACCAACTATAGATAGAGGGATTGAGGAGATATTTGCAAGAAATCCTGATATTAAGGATTGGCCTATTTTTTTTAGTGGTCGGTTGCAACAATGCGCTAATATAAAAATTCTTAAATTTTTGACAAAAATACAAAAATTGCGAGCTTAGGGTTTTTAAAGCAGTCAAGTACTAACATGGAAAAAATGTTAAGAAATCTCAAAATACATATGTTTTAAGATACGTAAGTGCAAACACTTGATATAATGCGATCAATTCAATTATTTTAGTAATTGTCAGGGGCCGAAACCCCACTTATAGACCCTGATCCTTGCAGTTTAACTTAACGATTTATTTTAGGTTATTCCCTGCGAGACTGGAGAGAATTTCAAATAGCCATATCCGCGCCCACTATCATCCTCCTAGTCTATTTCTGGATCCTACCTGAGTCACCCAGATGGCAGCTTTCAGTGGGCAAAAAAGAACAAGCAATTTATACCCTCCAAAAAGCGGCAGCATATAATAAACTGCCAGTTGAAAATATCGAGCGTGACGTCACAGCCGATTTGCAAAAACGCACAGTAAATAATGTTGAGAAAAAGAAAGGGAATCTGTTGGATTTGGTCAAGACAAGGATTATTCTTACGTATACATTATTGATGTGTGTTTGTTGGTTGGTAAGTGGATTTGAGCAATCCAAAGTTCCTGTCCCCTCTCACGATCTTTGATATATTATTTGACATTTGAGAAGGGTTATAGAAATCATGATCGCATTTTCGATTCTTTGTTCTGTATCGATATACGTTTTTTGGGGAAATTAAACTGCACTTCCATGCTTCACATAATCACGTTATGATCAAGCCACGAACGCAGAAATATACTAAGTTACATATAAATCCAAACACCCAGCTTAAATGGTTTTATTTTAATAAAAGTTGGTGAATGTATTTATCTTACTGTAAATAACAAGTGAAAAAATTTTCAGCCTTATCAGTTGGACATTCCGGTTTTTATACTGCTTTTTTTAACTCACTAACGCTCTAAAAATGAATATTTCAGCCGCAGTAAAGAATCAACGTTGCCGGATTTTGGTTCTTGACATCCTTTACGATCGGTTACGATGCCTAGAGTACGGAGACCTGTACGATTTCGTCAACTTAGTGAGTTTGATAGGGGCCGTATAGTGGGACTTCGGGAAGCTGGACTTTCTTTTCGGGCAACTGCAGTTAGAGTGCGAAGAAGTGTAGACACTGTGGTTAGGTGTTGTCAGGCATGGCTTCGAGAAGGCCGTACGCAAAGAGCAAGGGGCACTGGACGCCGCCGTAGAACAACAGACCGTGAAGATCGCCGCCTAAGATTATTGGCCTTAAGGGACCGTTTCTCCACTACCAGGTCCATTGCAAATGAATGGTTTGCAGAACACGGAAGACCTATTGGCATGCGAAGTGTTTACCGACGAATGAGAATTTTTTTCTTGTTTTCATACCGGCCACACTGGGTCCTCCCTTTAACTCGAGAACACCGACGTAATCGCCTTGAGTTGTGCAGACAACGGTCACTCTGGGATCAGGAATGTAACAATATTGTCTTTAGTGACGAGTCTCGATTTTGTTTAGGCATGCACGATGGTCGTGCCAGGGTTAGAAGGCCACGTGGTGAAATGAGGAATCCACAGTTTTTTGTTGAAAGACATGTTCATCACACTGTTGGAGTTATGGTTTGGGGTGCTATAGCTTATGGTTCCAGGTCACCTTTAATCTTCATCAGAGGTAACATGAACGCGCAGCGTTATATCCACGAAGTTCTAGAACCCCATCTTTTACCATATCTTGACACCCTGCCAGATCCAACTTTCCAACAAGATAATGCCCGACCACAAGTTGCAAGAGTCACAATAGACTTCTTTCAACATAATGATGTCACATTGTTACCATGGCCACCAAGATCTCCCGACTTATCCCCAATTGAGCACGTGTGGGATATGATGGGTAGGAGATTGCTCAATTTGCAACGTCCTCCTCAGACTCTAGAAGCACTTCGAGAGGAGTTGGTGGTTGCCTGGAATGAGATACCACAGGAGGACATTGACCACCTGATCAGAAGCATGCCTAGGCGCGTTGGAGAATGCGCAGCACATCAGGGTGCATCCACACATTATTAAAGGTTAAAGGGCTTTAAAGCAGTGCAATTATTTTGAAATTTTTATCATTTACTTATTATGCTTCATTGAGTACTTATACAAAATTTTATTAAAATAAAACCATTTAAACTGGGTGTTCGGATTTATATGTCACTTAGTATATATAAATGATGTAATTAAAATCCTAATTATAACTCAGTTATACTTTACTTAATGGTTATAGAGAAATCTCCTGTTGTGATTCCTATGGGTTCTGAACACTGGAGGTAGTATTTTTAGAACATCAAAGTTTTTAGGGTAATACTACCAAACTTGTATTTGTTGACATTTGATCGATTCAAATTCCTAGATGTCATTGCTTAAAAAAGTACAACCTGATAATGGCGTCTTTTAGCATTAGCGATTTGAAAATGGCTAATACATCAAGAAACCTCTAGATGTGAGTTCAAATTCCAGTGGTGCCATACTTTTTAATGCAAGTAGTTAGATAGGCTCTCGCAATTCAGCTTCTATTCAGATGTTATTTTTAGGTGTCCGGGTTTTGCTACTATGGAGCAAACCAATACGTAGGTCAACTTGGAGGTGACATCTTTCTGAATGTTGCTCTGTCAGCGTTAATCCAACTTCCTAGCAACTTTTTCGCTTGCTGGTCGGCGACTGTATGGGGAAGGAGAAAGACTTTAATGTTTGCTTACACAATAGCTTCAATGGCTTTAGGAGGAATGAGTAAGATCGAGTTATTTTTAGCGATATCGTCCGTACTATAGAAAGCAGCAGATATTAAGATGCATTTCACATTTCATTTATATTTGTTGAGAGGCATGTCTCTTTCTTCAGATGTTAAAAAAATTATGCCTTTCTACTTTGGAGACTGCTGATACCTTGTCATTTATATGGAGAAGGCAGTTCATGATATATTGGGAGGGCAATATTAAAATTCTCTGAAGGCCAAAGACACGATGTCGTGGCGTCGCGCATCCCCAGATCAGTAATGCGTATGACATGATGAAATAGAGTAATGCATAATAAGTTGTTTTCAATACAGATGTACTTACGCCGTTCGCTAGCCGGTCGCAACGAATGCAGTCCAGATCCAAGTCTTTTCGCCACATGGTTTATGTGGACATCCCATTTAAGATACGGGTCGACATGCACCAACAGGAATTTAGCAAATGGTGTATTCATATTTACTTTGTAGTGAGAACACGATCTGTTGGGTCTTGCTTTGATTGAGCAGAAGTCGAACCATGTCTTAATATCTGACTGTACGACTTCCATTCATAATATTGATTCATCCGGAGAACCTTCAGTAAAATCATGAAGTATGCTTATCAAAGTCAAGTCAGTAATGTGCAACCGGAGTAATATTGGACCCAATACTGAGCCCTGTAGAACTCCCATGGACAGTTCCCTTTCTTGCGACACCGCCTCTTTCACCCAGACTACCCATGCTCTATTCACTAAATATGATGTAAAGAGGGAAACCGCAATATCGGTAAAACTATAGTATTTAAGTTTGACGCTTTACTGAGATCACAAAGGGTAGCTGCGGTCTATTTTAAGGACTCAAATGTATTCTATTCATGAATGCTAGCATAGCTAAGACTGTGTTCTTATTTTTTCAAAATCCAAATTGGGAGCTTGCAAGTCAACCGTTTCTTCCAAAAAAGACACCATACTTAAGACAATGTATCTCTCAACTATTTTAGCAATTATTGGAAGATAACTTGATTAAGCTTATCAAGCTTTACAAATTCCGGTAACAGCGCCGAATAAGGAAAAAGTAACCTTACTGAATAAGCCCTCGACCTTATGAGCCAATTTGATTTCAGGTTTCCTTCCGAAAGACCCCTCGTGGCTGAAACCAGCGTTTGCCTGCCTGGGCATATTCGGCATCACCCTCAGTTTCGTCACCATCTACACCTACTCAATAGAACTGTTTCCCACTTTCATTCGCAATGCCGGAATGGGCGTAACGTCGATGTTCGCCAGAGTGGGGTCAATGTTGGCCCCCTTCGCAGCAACTTGGGGAGGAGGGGCCGACAATTGGTTGCCTCCAACTATATTTTCTGTGGCCTGTACTGTGGCTTCTTTGGTGTGCTTAAAGCTACCGGAAACTCTTGGGAAGGATCTGCCTGAGACTGTGGAGGATACCGAAAGGCTCGAGATGAAGAAGATAAAGAAATGATATTCTAGATTGTATTTGCTTATGTTATGTGCTTTAGCCTCTATGTGGGTATGAATTACGATTTATAAGAGTAATAAGATATTTTTGGAACAAGCAACAAGTAACGTTATAGCGGTTAGATACTGCTATATGGTTAGAAAAGATTATGACTTTGTAAGCTTGTAAATTTTATAATTCAATATTTTTATTGAAATATATAATGACCTTGAACTTTTATTGTCTTGAATGTGTTTCGATACTGGCATGTCACTATTTTCCGTCGGTCTGTCTGCTAATCTTTGACCTCTCTATAACTTGGGAAGCACTGCGCGGATTATGATGAAATTTTGACACAAAGTTGCTTCTTTTATTCGTCATTGTCTGTCAGAGCGGTGTCTGGGAAATTTGCTCTTGATTGAAGTAATGTAGCTCAGTAGGTCTGTGAGGTCTGGTTGCCCAGATACCAGACAACGTCAGAGAGAAAGAAGGGAAGATGAAAGGAAGTAAGGGGAAGAGCAAAGAGGAGGAAGTGCGTCTGTTTGTATGTGTGTAAAAACTGTAATCTTGGTTGTGCCTAAAATTGCACGATTTAGTTCTGTTCACAGTGCGAACCGTGACCTTGTGTGCTTGCGAACTGGCTCGACTGTGTAGTCTACTGACTCACGCGATTCTGCTTGACTAAAACTTAGCTGCGGCTGTTGTTTGGTGTAGTCCTTTAGGTAAGGAATGCCGAGCTCTCTGTGAAGTATCTCGTTGGGGACCCACCATGGGGCGTTAGTGACTGCTGTTCTGCAGAACCTGCAGACTATGAATATGCGTTTTGGCGATGAAACACTATGCTGCACGTAAGTGATTGCTGGAATAATAACCGTCTTGTATAGCGGAACTTTGTTGATCAAACTTAATTTTGAGGTTCTGCATAGAATAGGGTGGAGTTGCCGAAACGTAATTTGGAATTTGGTTTTAACGCTTCAGTGTGCTTCTGCCAAGTCATCTCCTTGTCAAGAGTAACATCAGGATATTTGAAAGAATCTTCCCATGGTACGGACTCCATATACTGAAACCTCAGACGGTGCGCCGCATAGTTTTTCGCAGAGATGTGTTTTCGAGTGATTCATTTTCATCACCAATCACCAGAATATACAATAGACTTCACAATCGCTGGGAAAAAGACGTCATAAGTGAAAAGTGAATACAAGATTGGTCCGAGAACCGAACCCTAAGGAGCATCGGCTCTGATGGGCTTTATTAACTTTGATCCGAAATTTGCTACCTTTAAAAAAGGATTTAAAAAGTTTGAAGAGCCAAGACTCAAGGTTAATTACTATATTAGAAACGAAAACGGTTTTAGTTAGAAGTTTTTGAAAATCGAGCCAGTGGTCGAGGAGAAAGGAAAAAATAAATATATAAAAATCGCTCAGCGGTTTTTTATTGTCTTAGAGGCTGCTGCCCTTTTTACAAATCATTTATGTGCACGTAAATGCTGTTTTGTGCCCGTTTACACCGTGTGATAAGCGTGGCCAGGCCTACGGGGTATGCATACAAGCACTTGGCTGCCTAGAGTGTAAACTTGGCCAGTGAAGCTGTTTTAATAAATTTGTAACCTGTGGCTCGTAGGCCCTAAGAGGAACAACCTATTTCGCTTATGGTTAACTTTATTCTGTTTAATCTTTGTTGTTAGGTTTTGCATGGTAGTCATTCCTTTGCTTACGGTAACATTTCCGTTAACCTACGAGGGTTGTCCCTAAGATATGATTTCGAACGCTGTGGGTGCTTGATATAATAAATGTTACAATCATTCTATTGCCAACTATTTATGAGAAGATAATTATGGAAATGTAGTAAGATGCACCCCACGTTTTTACTCTAAATTGGATTATTCTGGTAATTTATTATAATTTTATTTTGAGGTCATTAATTATGATTTATTGTTCGACCATCTATTACTGTAATATAAACTCTTAGAAATTAAAAATTATTTTTTACTTTTTAGTTCAGTTAGCTATAAAGGCGTGTTTTTTAGTTCATTTAAATTATTATTTATTTTTCATTTTTTAGTTTTTTGTGGTCATGATATGGCATTGTCATCGGTCTTTGATACGTGTGCGAACTTTCATATTAATCAAACTTCTGGAAATTGATGACAATTATGCTCAAAGATTCCGTTACATAAGTACATACATCTACATACATACAGGCCAAGCTAAAATAAAGGCGGGTTAAGAATCGCAAAAATTGGAAGCAACTGAGGTCATCCTACTTAGTCTAAGTTTTTTCCTGATAGATCCACGGATATCTCGGATCTTTGATAGCAACTTTGCGGTGTGGATAGAAAATAAAAGAGTATCTAGCCTAATATAAAATCGATACAGTCTGCTTGGAGAGGAAATTTTCGTTGGCGCTGGAGAAATCAATGAAGCAGATTCCAAGAGGAGCTGCCGCCGATTCACCCCAGAACGGATACCGAATTGAGACGACACTTTCAATTCCTCAACCGAAAATGAACCTGCGTCAAGGGCCTTATCACGAGGCGATAGTAGACTACACACGGCTTTGAAGGATGGAACGTTTCTTGCTAGGGGATAATAATAATCATAATAATAATTATGATAGATTTATTATCGAACGGCTTACTATTTAAAGGATAACATATTGATTAAATTATATGCCCTTGTGTACCATAGTGCATTAATAAAACTATATAATATAAAAACTGAAGGAATAATTAAAAAACAGGTTATAATAATACCATAAACATAGATGCAGATAATTACCCCAAAAACAAAAATTCAAAACTAGTTCCATAACCTCTTTGCTATTCCGATAAACTCGTTTAGTTGGCAGAAAAATATAACACAATGGCTGACAATACAGTTTAGTCTATGACACATTACATAAAGACTTAAATAAGTCTTAGCTCTAGGTAGCCTAAATGTCGCATTACGCCGTGATGAATATGGGGGCAATTGTACGCTCTTAATGCTTCAGATGTAGCATTCTCATTATATTTAGCAAAAGATAATACAATAAATAACACCTGCATCCCTAACCTCTGTACCTACACCAAATCAGGTTATTTCCACCAATATTACATATAAAATCTATAAATTCTTTCTTCCTTGTGAAACTCACTACCTTACCCTTAACTACGTTTAGTGTTAATTCATTATCTTTACACAGTACTAAATCAGGTCGAGCTGGTCCTGAAGTTCCAAGCAATCAGTGACGTCAAATATTATGCGATATATGTTTGAATCATCAGGGAAGCCAAAATTTTGTACTAATAGAGGATCCAATAAATCATTTATAAAAATTAGAAAAAGCTACGGTCCCAAGTTTGATCCCTGAGGAACTCTAGATATAGCTGCTTAGACCTCTGACTGACCCAATCATACGAGACAAATTGTTTTCTATCTGTTAAGAATGATGTAATCTTCACAGCCTCATCAGAAAATCCAAAATCTACTAATTTGTCAACCAAAACTCTATGATCAATTTTATCAAAAGCTGTAGTGAAATCCATACATCAACCGACAATTTTGTTTCGCTATTTGGTGACTTTTTGATGGAAACCGCAATGCTCTAAGGGCTACGGTTACCAAGATATGATCGTTTTCCGTTTTTTGCTGAATTACCTACAATTGCGCATAAATATCGTTATAACTTTTTTGTTTCTAGAGATAAAGACACAAAATAAACGGCAATAAACCACACAAGTATTGTTAGTTAGAATAGGTTTCAAAAAAGGTATAGTTTTTTATTTTCGAATTTGAAATTATTTATACACTCCACGTGATTGTACGACTTTTGAAGTTATAAGTCGTTTTCGTGACAAGATTTGCACAAACTGTTTATTTGATCTGATGCAGTATACATTACAGAACATATTCACGTATATTTTGTGTCATTATCTCTAGAAACAAAAAAGTTATAACGACATTTATGTGCAATTATAGGTAATTCAGAAAAAAAGCCTCATCAAATAGCGTCCCCAGTCGCAAAAAAAGATTCTTGGTTCATTTACCAAACACCCTGTATATTACGTCTACCTGGCTGCTGAGAAAGGTTTGCCTTAATGAAAAAACGCAATCCCACACATGCGCATGCCAAAAAGTGGGCTTAACAAATGGTTGCACCAATGGGAGTATCCATCTCAAAACGGAAGGGGGGAGCTCAAGGCATATGTACTCTACTTCCTAAAATGATTAACTTTCTATCAGGATGCCATGAATGAATGAATCGTGAAATTAGAGGCATTCCGGCCACCATAAGGAGCCAGTGCGTAGGCCGCTTAAACGGGCCGTTATGCACCTCTACATTCCTTTTAGCGAAGCTGAGAATCGCCTTGAGTCCAAGCTCCTTGACGTCCTGAGGGTCCAAAGTAATGGACGCCAGTATAGTCTGCCTGTTGTAGCTCAGAGCTTCACAGCATCACAAAACGTGCGCCGAGGTCTCTTTCTCTACCCCACTGCGCTTACACGAGGGATCCTCAGCCACCCTCATCACGTGCAGGTGGCACCTTAACGTGTTATGGCCAGACAACAGTCCCACCAGCAACCTTAGGTTGGGTCTATCCAGAGATAAGCAGAAACGTCCATCCTTAGCACTGGGCCCTTCAATGAGTTCCCGTGCCTGGCGGGGATGCCTGGAGATACTTCTCCATTTCTGAGAGTGTTGTTTTGCAATCCACGTCTCTATTTTCCTCCTAGCTCTATGCGCGGTCACTCCTAAAGATGGCTCAGGACCAACGAGCTTGTTGCTGATCCTGCCTTCGCCAGAGCGTCCGCCGTCTCATTCTCCCTTATCTCAGCGTGGCCCGGTACCCACATTAGCGATACCGGATGCCTCGCTGCGAGCCAATCCAGAGCCTCCCTACATTGTAATACAAGACTCGAAGTAAACTTACAGGCACTTAGTGCCTTCATTGCAGCCTGGCTGTCGGATAAGATTGTTTCTTCTACTAGGCCCACCCTCATCCAGATGGCGAGGTACACAAGCCAGAATCGCAAAGATTTCCGCCTGGAAAATAGTGGTGCATCCACCGAGATAACCTAATTCTAGGCCCAGAGACCCCAGCACCTGAACTCTCTTCGGTGACCGAGCCGTCCGTGTACCAGACCTGCCCGCCCATTCCGGTGAGTCTCCGGCTACCGGCGTCCCACTCCTCCCTCATCGGATAGTCTACAATAAACTTGCGTTTGAAGCGATATTTGGGGGTAATTCGATCACCCCTGCTTAGAAGGACGGGGTCCTCCCTTTGCAATTCGACTAAGATGGCAGTATGGCCCTTGACAGGATTCAAGAAGGCCCAGCTGCCCTGACTCCACAGTCAATGAGCGACTATTCTTCCTTCACCGCGGATCACGAGATCCAACAGTGGGATATCCAACAGAGCTTCCAATGCACTCAATGACGTTGTTCGCACTGCGTTTTTAATGCTAATACAGGCCAAACGCTAAATTTTCTTGAGTTTCGGCTTAGTTGTCTCACTTCTAATGCAAGGCCACCAAGGAGCCGTACAAGAGAGATGGACGTACTATCGTCGTGTAGAGCCAGAGCCAGTATACCACTTTGGGTTTAAGCCCCCACCTTACACAGACAACACGTCTACAGGCCCACATTGAATTGCGAGCCTTGCTAACCTTGTATTCAACATGCTCTCTCCAGTTCATTTTCCAATCCAGGTGGATTCCCAGATATTTCACTGATTGAGATAGAATTAATCTAATCCCAAAGAAGGTCGGCATGGCCAGCCCGTCAAGCCTTCTTCTCCTAGTGAATAGGGTCAGCTCGGTCTTTCCAGCATTAACAGAAAGATTCCACAGAGCGCAGAGACTGTTCTACAAAAATGTCCCCGGACTACTACGCTTAAGTCATCAGCATAGACTTGCACGTGGACACCCACACTTCTGAGCCTAACGAGGAGCTCGTTCACCACGATGCACCACAGTAGGGGTGACAGAACTCCGCCCTGAGGGCAGCCTCTAGCTACGCTGACGCTGCAGCTTACGGCATTCAGCATAGCTGTTGCTACCCGACCCTCCAGAGTAGATAGGACCCAATCTATTAGAACTGATCCAACCCCGTGCCTAACCAAGGCATGTCTGATAGAGTCAGTTGTAGTGCAATTAAATGCACCTTCAATGTCAAAAAAAGCCACGAGTGCCACTTCTCGCTGATCTAGACTCTTCTCCAGCCTACCGACCAGATTGGGTAAGGCCAGATCAGTCGATTTCCCAGCCTGGTATGCAAACTGATTTGCATGAATGACACACCTTTTCTACGGGCCATCCCTTAAGTATCTATCAACTATCCTTTCCAATGTCTGAAGCATACAAGATGAAAGAGTAATCGGACTAAAATCCTTCGGGCCAGTATATCTAGCTCTGCCTGTTTTAGGAATGCATAACAACTTTTGCCTGCCGCCAGCTTCTAGGTGTGAAGCCCGTGGCCACACATGCTGTAACGTGGCCGGAAATACGCCGTCCAGTCCTGGATTTTTGTATGGAGCAAAGGAATCTATCGCCCATACCGTCCTTTCGACGGTGACAATCTTCCTAGCCGTGTGCCAGTCCTCCCCTGAGGGCCTGCGCAACGGTATGCACTCTATGATTGATTGCGTTACTGTGAAACCGGGGAAGTGCGTATCTATCAGAAGCCTCAGAGTACCTTCCTCAGAAGTAGTATTCTCTCCCGAGGGATCATACAGAGATCCCAATTTTGCTTTAATGTCTTTGCATAGGACCATGTGTATTCTAGCAGTAGCAGGAATGTCATTTATGGACTGAAAGAAGTTCTCATGGATTCTCTGGAGGCGCTTCTAATCTCCTATTTGTATTCCTGCAACGCCGTCTTGTAGTCTTCCCATAGAGGAGAACTTCTCCTGTGCTTAACTCTGCTAAGAAGTTTGCGCACCGCTCGTTTTCTGTCCTCTAATTCGTTGCACCAGAAGGTTGCCTTGCCCTTACCTTGAACTTTGCGTAAAGGGCAGGTTTCCTCATATGAAGCCTTCAAGTCCCTGCTCAGAGACTCGACGGCTGCTTTTATGTCAGAGCCCCTACAAAGTATGTATGCGACCGCTCCAAGCTTACTGTCAAGGTCTGCCCTAAAGGACCCCCATCCAGTATGCCTAGGAATCCGAGCATATTTATCTGGAATCTCCCCATCAGTCCTAAACAGTATATACCTGTGATCCGGTAGAGAGGGTGTTCGAGACACGAGTTAAGCGTGCCCAGTGTTCGTCGATAACCTCTTCTCTGCCACTATTGCTGAAAGTATGCGTGTTACCGACATTCAGAACCTCAAGGTTCGATGCCCCTAGGAACTCTATGAGGTCTTCGCCCCGTCTGTTGGTGTTCGAACTGCCCCACAGGACGTGATGGGCATTGCTGACACATCCAATGACAAGGTCGAGTCCAGGATCCCTTCTTTAAATTGCCATATGTTAATGGAAGTCATTACACAAGCCCTGGGTTTAGCGTATAGCCCGGTACACTGTGCCCGTTTACTGAATCGTTTCTCAGCCAGGGTTCCTGGATGAGAGCCACGTCATGTCGACCTCGAGTGATCTCCTGAGTAAGGGCCCTCGAAGCCGCTAAGTTAATTTGAATGAAATTAAGACTTGAGAGGCCCCTCCTACACCTTCCCGAATTACGGTGTGTGCCCTATTCGGGCGTACGGCCGTCGCCGCCGCAGTGTTCACTGTCGCAGCCGACTTCATCTCCGCTTCCACGGAGGAGTTCTCGGACTCGGTTCAGAATTCCTTCCTCATCCGAGTCGCTATCACCGTCCTCTGGCGCCCGCTGCGATGTTTCTGTGGATATTCCTCTAGGATCCGCCGCCTTCTCGTCCGTGACCTCCAGTGGTTCCAGCGAGAGCTGCTCCGGCTGACCCGTCAGGGGACGGGTGAAGGAGCCTGGTCTACCGCCACAGCTCCCGTCGGTCCGGACTGGTCCGACTCCTGGTTTGGGGCCAGGCCAGTTCCAGCAGGTGTCGCCCCGTAGTTTTTCTTCTTGCTCAGGAGTGTAAACATCCTCAAACTTTCACCGCCTATTGCCATTACCTTCGATGATCTTCCATCTTATGGAATCCACTGAGAGAACAAGTCGGACGCCTGTGTGTCATCCTTCCTCTCCAGTAGCCTCCACGCGCTGGGAAATGTCCCAGGATTGTGCCTCTCGAGTCTCCTCATGGTGACCTCATTTCCCAGGTTGGGACCTGGGAACCAGGCCATCACGCAGTGGTATATGGGAAGGTCTCTAAAGCTCATCGTAATGAGCCTTGCGCCTTCCCACGGCCACAGATCCCCCACCGGGGCCTCCAACCATACCCTAGAGGATTCGTCCTCGCAGACAAAGATGGCTGCCCCTCGAAAGAGGTAGCAGTCAATGAACCTGAGAAGGGCCGCCTCATCTGGGAGCCCATCTATCAGCACACTGACCGCCTTCTGAACCTGCTGCACCTGTGCTCCGTAAATTGAGTCCCAGGATAACCATCGGACACGACAGACACCCTGAGATTCGCTTGGTACGCACGCGCATAGCTACTTTGCGCGAGGATGCGCCCTCCGGTGTCCCACCAGGATGCCATTGTCTTATCCATTTATAGAAAGTCGTTCAGAACGATTTGAGTTTGAAGTAGTAATTTCGTCGTTTGCAACACTCTGGAACAAATCCTTAATGAATTTCTAGAGAAATCAATTTAATTGTTGCCCGAAATTCCCGTGCGTAGACCGCGTTATCCGATCTTATCGCCAGGCGCGAACTCTGAAATGGGATGCGATGTATTCGGCATCCAGATCCCGCTGCTTTAGGTGCAGAGTTGATTTTGAATAAGAGGCAGACGGAAATAGATGCCAAGAGATGGACATTTTACGATTCGGAGTGATAGGAGGGTTCAGGACATTCCATTTCGCTCCTCTCAGTCTAGGAATAATGTTTTTTATTGGCACGATCGGCAGGGTACTGGTAAGCCTAATCAAACATGGATGAGCTAGGAGTCAACAGTAAAACCTGCATTTATCTTTTCTTTCGATTTTACTGTCCACACCACTCGCGAGGAAGTATTGCGAAAGGAAAGATTTCGATAATGACATATTATGTCTTTTAGATGTGATATGACATGAATAGTCTGCGAAAAGCAAGAGTTCGTCAAATTTTGGTCTAATAGACAAGGTTAAAAATCGTTTTGAAATAAAGTAATCTCAAAATACTTTAATCTTCAATTTGACCTTAAAAATTATAGTTTTGAACTCTGGTTTTAGGCATTGAATATACCAATTTTTAGCGCTTTTCAGAGATTAAATCGCCAAGAAGTGGAAAATGGTCAGCTTTAGAGAAAATTTAATGGAAGCTTTTTTGTTTGGACTGATCTAAGAAACCAGAAAAAATTGACCAGGAAGAAATGTAGATTATTAAGAGAATATTTAATAAGGTAACGAATAATCAAAACCCATAAGTAGGTTATATCACTTTTCTTCTTTTAAAAGTGCCTTTCCAAGTGTGTAATAAAATAAAAAAATATTTTTGAGTTGAGGCATAATTGTGAGTGTTTTAGAAATATGCCTGGGTACCATGTATAATCAAGGTCGCCAAGTATTTAAGTTAATGGTAAAACCTTGCTCTACAAGACTTTGAAAAGTATTCTGAGATTCGTTTATTTTAAAGAGACTTAAACTTGTTTTTCAGATCAAAATTGGCGAATTTTTGGTTCCATTAGCCTTGGCCCGGATTTCAATGAATTTTTCACCCGAATTTACTGCTATGCTAAGAGTGAAACAGCCTTATAGTTTTTGAAAATCGGTCTAGTGGCGGCAGAGTTAGGGGCAAATAATTAAAAAATTAAAAGTCGCTTAAACTTTTGAGGGGAAAAAAATTGGGGAGTGGAGTCGATGGGGCTTGGGTCAACACTGTACAGCTGTTTCATATTTATTTTCAAACATTAACACGGTCTAGGTTAGATCTCTAGTTAGACTTCCGTAGCATCTGGATCATACACTATATCGCCACAATTGACGGCATCAAGCGGTGGTAGTGATGACTCGACTGTCGACACGAACTGATGTACGTTACAGCTGTCACAAAATCAACTTCGGACATAGATATTTACATCATGGGTGCTTTTAGATGGATATGTGGCTCTTTACCTAAATGTCGCTTAGGTCGCTTATCGCCTCAAGCCGTTCAATTTGTCTGAAGACCTATTGTTTAATCTCCTCACAATACAGTGCACACTATATATTTAATCAGCACTACAGTTATTGCAGGCCTCGGGCTTGGTTTGAGATTTTTCTCCCCTCCTTCCTGTATGAAGCCTTAGTTTCCCAATTCGTCACATTTAACTGTTTTGGCTCACTTCCATTGCCACTAACCAATTTCTCATGAGTGTCCCTCTCAATTTTTCCAGTCATCCGTACTTTCAAGGCTTTTCTCGTATCCGGAAGTCACTCTACAGGGTGACTTTTAACAGTGAGTAGATCTGATCAAAAGAAATGTTTTTTTCCTTTACCATTTTTCTGGTAAAATTAAAGTAACAAAGTTATAGCCCTTTGGAAGTTTGAGTACCGCCCTGTCTCAATAATAATATTATGTGCTCGTGTTTGGCGACAACGGATATAATTCGCCTTATCGGTTCATCGCATCGGAAACAAAAAAGCGAAAGAATTTGGAACGATGTTTTTACAATTATTTTATTCCGTTGTATACAGTCAGTGTCAGTCGGTAGTGGATAGTGGTGTCTGTTGCGTGGCTCAAACGAAATAAAAAATGGCACATGTTTATGCGGATCGGTTTCCCAATCGAGTGCAACCAACCCCTCGTGCCTTTGTTAATGTAGTACAACGGGTTCGTGAATCATTTGACTTAAGACCTCACATATGGACGGCACGCCGGTGCTCCAAGACCTCACGATCAAATACAGGTCCGCACTGAAATACTTGTCGGGAGGATACTTTATAAAACAAGGTAATTTTTTTTTTATTTTTACACACATATTTTGGTTTATCTTCCTTCTACAATCATTATCTCAAAATTAATGACTCAACTTCAAAGTCACCCTGTATATGTTTCAGCCATCTAATTCCTTTTGACTTCACCTCTGTACTTATTGAACTATTTATAGTATAGTACCACGATTTTCTCATTTGTTGTTCTTACCCAAACTTCTGCGTCTATTTCTCCCCCACATATTCTTTGTAGAATTTTTCTTTCCCAGGTCCTTTCTGCCGATTTGTTCGCCGTCCATATCTCGCAACCATAAATAGTTGGCCTAGTCACTGTTTTGTATAGGCTGTCTTTTGCTCTTATGGAAATCAATTTTGATCTGAGCATTCTTCCATTGATATCCACTGCCCCTTTATTTCTGTTGTACATATTCACTCCTAAGTAAATGAAGCTATCTGTGTTTTAGAATGAAGTTATTTATCACCAGATCTTCATTATATAGCTCGATGCCACTCTTTATTACCATGTACTTCGTTTCCTCTTCGTTAATTCCTATCACTCTTCTTTCTGCAATATGTCAAAGTTCTTTTTTTATTCTTGTCATGAGGACTATGTATTATATATATATATATATATATATATATATATATATATATATATATATATGCCTGTAACTACTGCTCTCTCTTAACACACCTTTCCAAACAATTTAAAAACATAAGGTCGATATGGGGTCCCCTTATCTGACTGTGTACACCAAGTCCCTGTATATCTCCTTATGAAACTCCTCTCAATGCGCACGCTCGCAAAGTTTTGTTAATTATTTTCCCAACTTAGATGAAGGTAGTGTAACGTCTCTATATCCGTTAGAAGTTCCATTAATTTCAACAAAAGGGAACTAGTGCTGGCGAATAATCCGAGAATGAAAGTTTTCAACCCCCTTAGCTAGAAACTTGTATTTTCTTATGTTACTGTTGTTGCAATACTCTGCAAAGTTCTTAGTTTTGTGGCGGGTTTTCATGACTCCGGGGCATGATTGTAATGAGCTGCTAACGACGCCACCTTTAAGGTATTTGCACTAGAAATTTGAAGCTGCTCAGTTATGTGAACACTATTCCACACCGTGACTTATATGGGTATTGGACAGTCTCCGATAATTACAGCAAATTAGGTTAAAAATCGGTTTAAAATATCATTGAAAATCTTAAAGGACTCTTCCGAGTCTTGCAGAGCAAGGTTTTAACTCTATATTTATAAAGAGCTTGATGAGAGAAACACTTACTTAATCCGTTTCTCTTCTACCGGATCCAGACAGTGTAGAGGATGATATGTTTCTAGGCTGCTTCAGTCTTTTCTCCATTTTGTTCGGCCTTGAGCAGCAGTGACTGCAACATCCTTATTTTGATTTTTGTAGATATTTTTTTTTGTTATATAAGTGTTAATATAGTTGAAGGTATAATATTGTAGTTGATTTTATGTTATCTTCTACGTATATCTGACTCAAATTTTACATCCTCCGTTATCATTATTCCTAAATATTTGAAGTCGTTGTATTGTTTGTTGTTCTAATCGGGATTTCTGTGTTTCATGGGTCTTTAGAAATACCCATACATCTTGTTTTGTTCATATTTATTATGAGTTTATATTTTCCGAGTTTCCTAATCTCTAAAAGCTTGTTTTTAAAAATGTATATTTTGTTATTTATTGTTTAGTTATTATATTATTTTTTGCATAAATCTCTTCTGTCGGATAATTTTGGTTGTTGTTGTGTGCTGCCTTGGGAGTGTAGGCGGTGAGATAGGTCTTTGACAAATTCTTGAAAACAGCCGATACTATGTCTTAAAAACACTTAACTGTGTCATACGTCCCCATGTGGGATAATCATATCACCAGGTCTTTCATCAGCGGGGAAGTTAACTAGTCACAGAGTTGTGTCGAGTAAAAAAAAGTTGGTGGCTAGTACTAGTACTTCATATAGTATAAATAAATAATGTTTTCATGGCTGAGTAGATTAAATGGAAGTGCCGTAACGTAAGCCATTGTTTTAATATCATATAAACAAACACTACCGCCAAATGCATGCTGCTTATGTCAATATTTACGCAGATTTATATTACACATTTTTAATTGAAACATTGCGGAGCCATGTGTAATGCCCGGAACAATACGCTGATTTAATATTTCATCAGTTCTGGTGTGACGATTAATTCTATTGTTGAAAAGTGTCTCTCATAAATTTAAAACATTAAGCGAAATGGGGCAGAAGGGATTTACAGTTTTTTGCTAGCATGGAATTTTAGAATCCATTTTCAGGTACATATCAGCATTCTAGGAACTGAATTTCGTGATGCTTTGACATAGGATATCAAAAGTTTTGGGAATCAAAAATACTAATAGAATCTTTGTAGTAGTAAAATATTTTTTTCTACCGTTTTTCCGCATGCATACATTTTCCGCACAGATTACGTGTTATTCTTATCAAATTGAATATTACTGCTAATAGAAATTATTTGTATTTAGTCATTTTTTTGTTTCTTAGTGTGTACTTCATACTCACACAGATAAGTGACCAAATCACTTTAATTTAAATCACAACAGTTTATGAAAAAAGACATACGTATTGTTCATAAACTGTACGTCACTTAACAATAGGCAGATATACCGGATTGTTTGTTGCTATGGTTAGGCTCAAATTTGTTTGTTAAACACACTTGTGAAATACTGTCGTCCCATTTCGGTGAGACTATACTTTAGCGCATATCGCAAATATTTTGTTTCTTGTTTTAAAATGAAAGACTAGGATATAACTTTTACGAGAATATCATTTTCTTTAAGGAACTCTCTGCTTGCTATTTTATAGAACTTCAAAGTTGCAATTTTCGTGGTAGTATTCTAGAATAGGATACTGTTTTATACACTGCTTTTCTGCTTTTTGCACAAGAGGATGCTCTAAATTATAAGAACATAACAGGTAGACTGTATTTTACTAAGGAAAATAGATGGGAAACTGTAAAAAATCGTTGGTTTTTCAAAGAAAAAGATTAAAACCTAGTCGTATAATAAGCTGAAATAACATTTCAAAATACATACCGTAAATGATGGCATTTACTTGGTAAACTGTGTAGAGGTGTTGTGTTGTGATTCTCTAATGTCTTCTTGGAATTCCTCAATCATTTTGTTTCGCTAATTCCATCAAAGTTATTGCGTTTGTAAGAAATATTTGAAAGTACAAATAATTCTCAACGGCCATTTTCTAACGTTCATTTCTTTACGGATAAGATAAATGATGTCCATTTTATATTTTTTTTTTGAGAAATACGTAATAAATGAGGTCATTTGTAAAATAAAAGACTTGATTTATTGTAAATGGTTTATTTTATAAGAAGTTATCCCAATATTTACTGAAAATCAGGTGAAACTTTGAACAGTACGTGTCTAAACAGTGGTAAATGCACCAGCAGCTCGAATGACATAAAAAATACAAAAAGCACCAGCGGTCATTGCGTATAAAAATCAAAAATCAAAAAATTAAGGTTAAATAAAGATCAACGACCATTTCAATAGCTACTTTTTCAGTAATTTCTCATATACGTCACATTTAATTGGGTATATTTTGTGACATCAGCTTCACTTTAAATAATTCTTCAAGTACATACATACAAAAAGTAAATAGATTGTAACTATAACATAGGGAAAACGATAACCGTATTTTGGTGAAAGGCACACGCCATTCTTCAAAAAAGTGTATTTAGCTAACGCTATCGTAGGTCATGAGGTAGATTTAGTACAGTAAACAATGTCACAGTGATATTCAGTTTATGTTATTTTGATGTAATATTGAGCATTCTTTTGTATAAGCAAGAAAAAATCAGCTTATAAAGCAGTATTCTATACCACAGTATTACCACCCAAAATGCAACTTTGAAGTTCTATAAAATAACAAGCAAAGGGTTCCTTAAAGAAAAAATGATATTTTCTTACAAGTTACATCGTAATCATTCATTTCAAAATAAGAAATTAAATATGCGCTAAAGTATAGTTCAGCACTCATTTCAAACGCATATTTCCATTAATATAATGAAAAATTAACAATTTTGCTGGAGTTATGGGGGCAGCCGATATTTTGGAAGCCGCAAATGCCGCAACGCTAGAACTTTTACCCGCAAAATCCAAAGAACGCTACGAAAAGAAGCACGGGAACTTTGAGAAGTGGTACCTGGCATATTTTGCAGACAAAGCCGAAGTATGTAAGCCTTCAACATTATGGTCACGTTATTCTACGTTGAAAGCTACGCTCAAAATAAGAAGAAATATCGATATCGCAAAATATTATAAGCTAATAGTTTTCCTTAAAAAACAAAATACTAGGTTTCGCCCAAAAAAATCAAAAACTTTCACGAAGGCTAATTTTTTTCAATTCTCCTCCAGATGATATTTATCTCATAGACGCATGTTAGGGGGAGAACCGTGTAATTCATGTCGAAACATGTGTGAACGACGTCATTTTCAGTACCTCGCACGTGACGAACGGCTAGTCCTCAAATAAATTTTTGAAAATCGTGAAAAAATGGCCAGAAGGGGCGATGAAAAGACTTTATTGTTTAATCAGTATAGGGAGTATCAATGTTTGTGGGATACATAATATCCCCTGTATAAAGGTAAAACTGCTAGAGAAAACGTCTATAAATCTTTGTTGGAGCATATCAATGATGGTAACATTGAAATGTATCAAAGATAAAATAAAAAACCTAAGAACAACTCATCATCAAGAGTTAAAGAAGATAAAGGAATATACGCACTGTGTCGCTAATACCATCACAATACTGTTTAGTTCACTTTTCAAATGAGACAGTTTCATGTCAAAAACTCAAATTTTGTACATATCAAGAGTGGATACATTCTGGTGTACCTTCCGAGGACACAGACTGGCATATCCAAAGCTAGCATGTGTATTCGAACAACTCGAGGGGCAAGTAGTTAGCATGCAAGTTACTGACCACTTGCATGCTATTTTACTGACATGTGTATTCTCGCCTTAACACCAAGATGCACCAGATTGTTCGTGATATCGGAACAATCCTCAAATGGTACCACTCAATGCGTCGGGGTCAATACCTCTGGGAAAATGTCCCCTGAAATCGCCGGTTATTTGGGATTGCCCAATACTGAGCTTTATACCGGTCATAGTTTTCGGTGATCTTCTACTACAATGTTGTCAGACTCTGGTGCCACTATCCCCGACATCAAGAAACACGGCGGCAGGACGTCTACATCTGTAGCTGAAGGGTATATAGGCGAATCATTAGAAAATAAAAAGGATACTTCCAAGAAAATCCTGGAAAACAAAATCACATTTCGCGTCATAAAGCAAGGGCAGCTCAAGCAGTGCCACTTCGACAGGACGTTCCAGAGAATGTGGCCAACAATTTGACGAGTTGGCTCGATAAATATTCCAGGGTAATTTTTTCGATCTCCTACGTGAGCGCGCCGTTACGTTACGTCACAGTACGTTCTCTGATATTACATATGCAAATAATAAGTTAGCAATCATGCGTGAAGACAAACCGTGCGCGCTAAGGCCAAAAGTGACGTTTTAACAAATGGTAAGCGCGTTCCGAATACGGAATGAGAAAAAGTGGCAACGCTATTTTCTCCGCGATTAAGCTCATGAAATGAATTATGACGTGCGGAGCTGGATGAAAGTAAGTTCGAAAGATTGCAACGTATTCCGTACATCTGGTACATTTCTAGCATAGCTATATGGTTATAATCAGTCTCAAGTAACCCATGTAACAAAAATAGTACAAAGCTCATATGGCTGATGCCCATTGACTGTTCTCCTTCTGCAATATCTGCCTATATTTATTCCCCTATCGACGAGTTGAGAAATAATCCAGCGTTTTCCAGGCGAAGCTTCATGGTAGATTCATCCCGATCAGGCTGAGGCTCTCGAAGGTGAGCTCGATCGCTCTTGATGCACGGTCGCATATTTGGTTGCCTAAACGCTGCCGTCTTCCGAAGCGCTGCGAATATCTGCAATATTTGGGGCTTTACAGGTCTTCAACTTCGTTCAAGCAAACGTCTTTATTGGGCAAAGTTTAGCATAAGCTATTCTACAACTTAACATTTAACACTTAGCAGATGAAGGCTATTCCAGTATCGGAGTTTCAGCACTGCTATGAGCAGTAGAAGAACCAAATGCAGCGTTGTGTCGCTTCAGAAGGAAATTATTTTGAGATTGACAATAAACAAATTTAATAATTATATTTGAATGAAAAATTAAAAAATTTCTCTGCGAAAATCGAAAGCTCGCCAGATTTGACCTAACAAAGTAGCTTAAAAATCGCTTTAAAGTGAATCAATCCCAAAGTACTCTCCGGTGTCTTACAGGGGACGATTTTTGTTTTAATTTAGATAAGGTAACCTCAAAGTATTGATTTTTGACTGAGTTTTTATTCATCGAAGATGACCATTTCTAGGGTTTTTCAGACAATGAATCGCCTTTAGCTCGAGAACGACTAACATGGTATAAAAGTTACTGAGAACCTTTCTTTTTCAGAATAATCAGAGAAATCGGGAAAAATTATCGATGCCAAGCAACTTTTTTGTACTTACGTAAGAGGAGAGGGGACTGAAAAAGAATCTGCCGAAAAATGGACCAGCAAGATCGAGTTTATTGCACATTTTGCAAGCTCAATACCATCCAGTGCCTGGTCTAGGACAGGTTTGGCTCTTTCATGTTTCAGGATGCAATAAGGCAATTTCCATTGGAAACCCAAAGCTAAAATTACGGAAATCAAATCGTGACCGTTTGTTCTGGAAGTTTTAGAACCCCACATGGAAATGGTAACTGCAAAATAAAAAGTTTAGAGCTGAAATATCGTGTATGAGATCTAAATCCAGTTGGTCCAAACTTTATTACACAGCCGTGTTGTGAGCAATAATTTCTCAGATTTAAAGCCATGTATACTTTACGAGCGATATAAAATATGCCATTTCACATGTTGAATTAGAGAAAATTAGCAGATGAACTTGAGGCTATAAAAGATGAAAGGTTCTTGTCGTCTACAGATCGATAGTGAGGAACGTCGCTTTTGTCATTGATCTGAGAACCTGTTAGACGGATAGTTAGGCCTTTGTTCCTTATTTCAAGTTACTGGTAGCCTAAAAATTTATATTGCTACTTATTTATGGGACACCCTGCATAGCTAAAAACTTTTTGGATATAGCCCTTAGCTCTGCCTACAACTTTTGTATTCAACTTTTTTTCGCCAACTCTAATAGTAACAAAGATATTGAGCTTTGACATACTATCTGGACACCCTGTATAGGATGTCTCAAAACTGAAGGATAATCCTGCAACTGTAGATAGATCACGTCATGGCCTACTAGATGGTGAAATTTTGTTTCAAAGTTTTATAGTTTTCGAGATTTTCAGCATTTAAACTGGCTTATACTCGGTTAATCCCATGCTATTGCCACAAATATGAGGTTTGTTTTAAAACACTCAGAGTTAAGCATTCCAACTCGTCCAGCATTATTTTTGGCAAAAAACTCACATAAAATTCATGCCAAAGTCTAACTTTTTATTATAGCTCCTACTTACATCTCACTTTAACGTTCTGCAGAGTAAGAGAGCCAAGTACGATCACTTTGGCAATTCGTCCAAAAAGTTGTCCCACTGTTGGCGATTTTTTAATGGTATTATTATTCGTGCTCTGCTGTTTTTTTTTTCGTTTTATTGCAGTTATAAAGGAGAAGGATCAGTTTTCTTAGATATAACAGAAAATAACAATTTATGGCTTGCATACATGGACAGGATTCATGTTGACAGGATAATTTAGATGTATTTAATGTCAGTTGTAAATCTTGATTTCGGGACATCCCGTACACAGGGTGTTCCTTAATGATATGCGAATATTTAAGGATGTGAATCTACATGAAAAATTAATGTTAGTCTGCTTTATAAACTATGGTCCAAAAATGTTTCCTTACAAAAACTCGGGGTGTTGAGGTTTTAGGGAAAAAATGGAAATTAATTAATATTTTCAGAACCGTTTCAGATATTTCACTGATATTAAGTACGTAGTGAAAATTAATAAAGTTGCATATTTTTCAATGCAAAAATAATATTTAGCTTTAACAGTGGCGTGCGTACGGGTATTGACTTCGATAGAGAAGAAGAAAAAATTGGTGCGCCAATGGTTTTTTGCCAATAAAGAGGTTGCCAATAATTCCTGCCCATACGTTAACCGAAAATTGGTATTGGAAATGGGTATCGGTTAAAGCATAGGGATTTTCTTCTGCCCACAAATGATTATTGTGGAAATTCTGAATGGCATTTCGAGAAAAATCAGCTTCGTCCGTGAACAGAATCATTGATTCAAATTGCGGATTTTGTATAATTTTTTTAAGATACCACTGACAAAAGGTCAGGGAAATCAATGGGAAGTAATGCCTGTACTCTAAAAATATGGTAAGGATATAAGAAAAAATCCACTAAAATTCTCCAAACATTTTGATAGCAAATATTTAAGTGTCTAGCGATCTTCCTCGTACTCGTTTCATGATGTTCTTCGACTTCGTGTAGCACTGCTTCCTCAACTTCAGGTGTTCTCACACTTACAGGTCTACCTTCAGATAATTCTTTTCGGACAGAACCAAATTCAACAAGACGACGATGAATATTAGAAAAGGTTCGACTATCTGGCAAAGCACGACCGGGATATCTCTGGTGATAAATCCGTCTGGCTTGCTCACCATTACCGTCGGCAAGGCCATATACGTAATGCATTTCCGCCATTTCTGCATTTGAATAATTAACCATTATTAACAAGATTGTAAAAACTAAATAATGAAAAAGATGTCACAGCGAACAGATTTGAATAACGGAGACTTGTCAGATGTCAAAAGCCAGTGACATATTCCAGAGCAACTAGATATGTATTTATTCCTGAATTGCCTTCTTCAATTATTACATCATTTTCTCGGAGAATGGAACGGTTTTTATTTTTTTACAAAAAAATGGCGCATCGAAAGAAAACAATTCAAGAAAGGTCATTTCTTTTAAATTGAACGGGGAATTCAAAAATAATTTTTATTTGGCAAAAAAACTATTGGCGTACTATTTTTTTTCCTAAATACCCGTACGCACGCCACTGTTAAAGCTAAAAATTATTTTTGCATTGAAAAATATGCAGCTTTATTAACTTTCGCTATCAGTGAAATATCTGAAGCGGTTCTGAAAATATTAATTAATTTCCATTTTTTCCTAAAACTTCAACACCCCGAGTTTTTGTAAGGAAACATTTTTGGACCACAGTTTATAAAGCAAACTAACATTAATTTTTCATGTAGATTCACACCCTTAAAAATTCGCATATTATTAAGCAATACCCTATATAAGTAATAGGCAAATCTTAAAAATCCACAAAATTGTATACAAGATCATGCTGAATATAGCTGCATTTTGAGATTTGGAAAAATCAAGTGTCGCACTACAACACACCTTACCATGTACCACATCGTACAGCATCCAGTGAAACTTGATCTTTGAAATGCCCAAATTTTCCATGCATCACTGTCTCCTACCTTCAACGTGCTGAGCGTCCGTTCGTCATATCTACGTGACTCGTTTCGAAGATACAGCGGCAGCAACGATCTTTTGTTTTTCTGGGATTTTCTGGGAAAACACCATTACTGACACGTCTGATTGCAGGGTTGCGACTGTACGGATTTTAAGATGTTGTTGGGTTGTTCGTGCGTAAAAATTTCGATAGTGGTGAAATAATAGAAGAAGTAAGCGTAACTAAAGGGGCACGTCCAAGGAGTGACGTTAACTTTAATGTATGGAGTCTTAAAGGTGGAATGGAGTCCTCTGCTTGTTATATTTGTTATTCTTCATAAACCTTGACGCTTCACTTAAGTGTCACAGTCTACTATACTAAGTGACATATAAATCCGAACACCCAGTTTATATGGTTTTATTTTAAAATTTTAATAAAAGTTGGTGAATGTATTTTATCTTACTGTAACTAACAAGTGAAAAAATTTTCATCCTTATCAGTTGGACATTTCGGCTTTTTTTCTGCTTTTTTTTAAATCACTATCGCTCTAAAAATGAATATTTCAGCCGCAGTAAAGAATCAACGTTGGCGGATTTTGGTTCTTGACATCCTTTACGATCGGTTACGATGCCTAGAGTACGGAGACCTGTACGATTTCGTCAACTTAGTGAGTTTGTTAGGGGCCGTATAGTGGGACTTCGGGAAGCTGGACTTTCTTTTCGGGCAATTGCAGTTAGAGTGCAAAGAAGTGTAGACACTGTGGTTAGGTGTTGTCAGGCATGGCTTCGAGAAGGCCGTACGCAAAGAGCAAGGGGCACTGGACGCCACCGTAGAACAACAGACCGTGAAGATCGCCGCCTAAGATTATTGGCCTTAAGGGACCGTTTCTCCACTACCAGGTCCATTGCAAATGAATGGTTTGCAGAACACGGAAGACCTATTGGCATGCGAAGTGTTTACCGACGAATGAGAAGTTTTGGCTTGTTTTCATACCGGCCACACTGGGTCTCCCTTTAACTCGAGAACACCGACGTAATCGCCTTGAGTGGTGCAGACAACGGTCACTCTGGGATCAGGAATGGAACAGTATTGTCTTTAGTGACGAGCCTCGATTTTGTTTAGGCATGCACGATGGTCGTGCCAGGGTTAGAAGGCGAAGTGGTGAAAGGAGGAATCCACAGTTTTTTGTTGAAAGACATGTTCATCACACTGTTGGAGTTATGGTTTGGGGTGCTATAGCTTATGGTTCCAGGTCAGCTTTAATCTTCATCAGAGGTAACATGAACGCGCAGCGTTATATCCACGAAGTTCTAGAACCCCATCTGTTACCTTATCTTGATACCCTGGCAGATCCAACTTTCCAACAAGATAATGCCCGACCACATGTTGCAAGAGTCACAATAGACTTCTTTCAACATAATGATGTCATATTGTTACCATGGCCACCAAGATCTCCCGACTTATCCCCAATTGAGCACGTGTGGGATATGATGGGTAGGAGATTGCTCAATTTGCAACGTCCTCCTCAGACTCTAGAAGCACTTCGAGAGGAGTTGGTGGTTGCCTGGAATGAGATACCACAGGAGGACATCGACCACCTGATCAGAAGCATGCCTAGGCGCGTTGGAGAATGCGTAGCACATCAGGGTGCATCCACACATTATTAAAGATCAAAGGGCTTTAAAGCAGTGCAATCATTTTGAAATTTTTATCATTTACTTATTATGCTTCATTAAATACTTATACAAAATTTTATTAAACTAAAACCATTTAAACTGGGTGTTCGGATTTATATGTCACTTAGTATGTTTGTTGATGATCTGAAAACCTACATCAAAATTGCAAATGTAGAGAGGTGTATCTCCCTTCAAGAGGTTATAGGTGCTATCACATAGTGGTGTGACAACTTTCTCTACTTAAACATTTCAAAGTGTAAAGTTTCTTCATATAGTCGCAAAATGAACTCGATTATCTTTGATTCTTCCAAAAATAATGCGGTTTTGGAAAAAACAACGGAGACTAAATACCTTGGTGTAACATTTTCCAGTAGGTTGGCCTTTTCTGTCCATGTAGCTCCCGTCACTTCTGAAGCGACACGGATTCTAAGTTTCATAATGCGTAACTCTTTTACCAACGAAGCAGGACTAAAAGCTCTGTTTATTCCGCTGGAGCGACCAAAACTTGAGCTCGCTTCTTTGATATGGAACCCTTTCTATGCATATTATATAAATATCGTAGAAAATCTACAAAGGGAATTGCTACGTTAGCATGATCGTGCGATGTGTTTTTATACCGAAGCAACCGCGCAAGCAGAAGCCTAATTGCCAGAGGAAAACGACTGCTATCAGAATCCCAAAGCAACTTTGTTATTCTGATTTTGGCAGTGGCTAAGGTTAGTAAAACATGGAAAGTCTCCTCTTGTACATTGTTCCACAATCTCGACACCCCAGTTACAAAGGAGTGATCGTATCATTCAGTAATGGATGTACGAGGTTTGACACGGTTAGGATGGGAGGCCGAAGTCAGCGAGAATCGTGGAGAAGAGGTCTGAGAAGCAAAGCCCATTGGTGAAGAGAGCTAGCTCCCGAGACTGCCTGTTAGAGAAGAGTTATCGATCAGTCGGATAGCCCTCCTCTGAACATCATCGATCATGGATAATGTAGTCGGGGCGGCAGCACCCCAAACATGTGAGCAATACTCGAGGCTAGGTCTTATCTGGACCTTATATAGAGTGCCGAGATCTGGTGAAGAAGTACTTCTTAGCCCTGACCAAATTGCCTAACCAATGATAACGTCCAGGTCTCTCCTCAAAAACGAAGTCGCTGCTAGTCTTCTTTGTTCCAGCTCACCAGCAGACATCGGCGTCATTCGGAGTTCCTGCATGTATTGTGCTGACATCAGCAAAGCTGTGGATAGGATTGATCGTACAAGAAAGGAGGTCATTGATATGTAAGAACAATGTCGGAGCCAAGACCGATCCCTGACGAGAACCCGTCAAATACGATTCTCTCTTCCTTTTTGGTTCCCTAGTACAGCTGTATCACTGCATTAAGTGCCATTTTTAAGCCTATGTTATGCTAAGAGTCTATTCGTTTCCGCGACGTATTTTCTTAGTAACTTTCTATCAGTCTTTCTAGCTGTTGCCGGTCTGTCGGTCCGTAGGCCATCGTGCGCATGATACATTTTATGCATGTCTGTGTACTCCTGGCATACCTGATAGATGAGCAGTGTATTAGCATTGACCTTTGTAGTTTGCTGTTGTCGGTCCGTCGTTCGGTAGGCCAGCAGGAAGTGTTAGCAGGACTTGGGCGCAGGAGTGCGGTACACATTTAAAGCATCTCGGTGCACTCCTGGTGCACCTGATTGGGAGATTAGCATCGATCACCTTCGTAGCCTGTTGTTGTCCGTCTGTCGGTCGGTGGGCCAGCAGGAAGTGTCAGCAGGACTCGGACGCGGCCACGGCCGGTGCGCTCCTGCGATCTCCCTGCTGGAAGTCCTAGAATGCGCGCGATGTTGCCAAATATACTACTCATTAGCAGGTGTATGGAAAACAATTTTAAATGGAAGCATTGAAGAGTACGGTGCTCAATATACAGCGTTATTGGGATCGTGAGTGATCGGAGCGGATTATTTTATCCTGGATTTTGAGACTATGTTTACAAAGCCTAGCTGTTATTTTTCTATATTGAACAGCTGCAAATGAAAATTCGTTTTAATCCGATTTTTGAATAGCTTGGTTTTATTGGAATTAGAGAAAAGTTTTTCTGACAGATGGTCGTCAATCTTAATAGCCTAATAACAGAAAACAGTCATACAGACTAGTTCTTTATGCGAGCTGCGTCAGCGTCAGAAAAGTTTTTCCGACAGATGGTCGTCAATCTTAATAGCCTAATAACAGAAAAAAGTCATACAGACTAGTTCTATATGCGAGCTGCGTCAGCATCATGGACAAGATCACATGGAAGCAGAGTCGTTGGCATAAAGACTCCGTGATTTCAGAACGGTCAACTGCTATTGAATTTTCTGATATAAAATAATGGATTCAATTTGTCGACTTTTACGATTTCTTAATCTGAAGATGACCTTGAAGTCAAAGCTATAACGGACAGTAGAGGCAGTCCTGTTTCCTACTTCTAAGGTCATGAATAGGTTCGCTTGTTTGACCTTTCAATTTGACCTGGAAAATAAAAACCTCAGTGACGAGCATCACACAAAATTATTAAGACAGAGAAAGGTTTCGCTTAGTCTTCCATTTTATATTCTCGACTCTCTAGAAATGGTAGAGCAATCTTACCGATTATCTTTTTATGTACCTATACAACGATACTACATACGCAGGTTGTGCATTTATCTTGCCTGTTCGACTTATAGAGTTTCTACGTTCTGGATATGTAGTATGGTAATCCATTCACAGTAACTCGATTGCTTCTTGTTAAAATATTACTTAACAACGTGATTTTTTCGAATTTTTTCGGAACAATTAGATGATCTTATGATTTTACTTATGACTATTTTCCTCGACTTGATTTCTACCAATCACGAACGCGCGATTTAGAATTACAAATTGTTTCGAGATGGAAAAATTGTATGACAGCACCTCTCAGCAAGCAGATTTTTCGATAGTTTACCTGCGGCAATACTCGACAACTGTTGTCACCAAAAAATTACATTTGATAACAAGTAATTATCGTAGGACACCGGAAAACGACGCTAAATAATTTTATTGTCAATAAATTTTGTAATATTGTTTTTGAATAGTGCTAGTCGGCTTATATTGATCTGGCGATTGAGAAAAGTAAATTTCCCGTTGTCTAGGTAACGGGAAGTTTTGCCTATAATTTTGCGATGATTCCATACCTCTTATGGCATTTTTTATTGTACATGAGGGAAATACTCGCCCTTTGTTTCTCAGAATTATTTAGTATTTCGGGTGAAGTGAACTCAACGAACGATAGTTCACGAATCGTTAGCAACCTCGGGAACGAATAACGAGGACACTGTTCGTACAACGCAAGGTATTTTCCAAACAGTCAATGTTATGTCCTTAAAGTTTAGGAATAACCACGTAAGTGGTATCGAATGTAATTTTTCTTATCGTTGTCGTGAACAATTTTTATTAGCTTTGTTTTTTTTTTAGATAAAATGTTTTCTTTGTTTTGAGGTTTCTTTACCTATTAACAAAAATTAATATGCCGGCAAAACCAGTGGCATGCACAGGAAAGGCTCAATGAATGGTAAGCTTCTAAGCTACTGATTGAGGATAAGACCCGCATATTATTCAAGTAATTCTGTAATGAGGTACAATAACTGTATTCACATGTCAAGTAGTACTTCCAATATCAAGCTTGTTTTCAGAATATGTGAGGCTAAACCTTGTCATAAGAATATTTTACGATTCTATCTCAAAAATTCAAAGCTAAATATCTCTAAATCGGGTAATCTGAAAACACTTCATTCACATTCACTTTTTTGTGCGATAAGGACAGTGACCTAGAAAATATTTCTAGTTTGGGCCAGGAAAGTATGTGCGTCGATTGCTGATGATGTGCTCTCTGAGTGCCTCGAATCGTAACTCAGTATCGTCACCCGCTGCGTAGATATATATTTTTTTATATTTCGTAAATAAAACTTCATCACCCTGCATCTTTAGGCCCATATCTAAACATATCTTTTTTGATATTTTTGGATGTACTTGTTACTATAGAAAGATTGGCATGTCTTTCTGAAACAACCTGTATCTAGTATAGTATTAAACAAAAATTAATACGGAAATATTCTTCATTTTTCAGAAATATTGTGCATCTTCCTCCCAAGATCAAAATACACTCCATTTCTTCTTAAGAAATTGGCTACCCTAATCGTAAGAATGCAGCATTACCCCTTATATCCTCTAAACCATCCAGGGCCAACTCGTGCGCGTTCAACCTAGGAAACCTGGGCCCTTGAGGTCGGCAACGCCGCCCCGTTTCCAGAAACAGACCGGCATGAGAGGAAGGGGTGGGGGGTGGAAAGCAGCGCTCGATGCCACCCTGCCGTCGCTGCAACGGAGGCCCTCCAGTCCTCCTTTGACCTCTGTGGTCCTCCTGTTGCCGACGACAGCCGAAATCGATCGATGCTGAACACGAGGCGGTCCAAATCACGATGCCTCTGATGCCCTCCCGAAGGGGGTGTGCCGGAACGCGGACACCAATCGCCTTCTTTTGCTGCTGACCACACATCATGTTGTGATCTACACCCTTGTATAAATGAAATGACACTAGCGTTTGGACATGTAACTCAATTGATCCTGTGTCACTACTGGGAAACGTGTTGGACTATCAAATGATGAGGGTAAGTCCTCATGACCTCAGCCTAATTTCGTGATTCTTGATAGAAGTTCCCATATAATACCGTCATCACCTAAAACCCTTTAAAACGATTCATGTTTCAAATACACAAGTGTCACATAATGAACATAAGCGTGGTTATTTGATCAATGAACAACAACTAAAATCAACGATAAACGTCAACACTAATGAGCTTCTCTTCTGGCTTGCCGACATCATGCTGCGACCTCTGTGGTCGACTATTTAAATGAAATGACAATAGCGTTTGGAAATATAGCTCAACTATAGGTAACATAAAGTTATACCAGATAAGTGGCCAAATTGATTCTACCTCCAAATCAGTGCCCATCTTTTGCTGTGATCAACATAGTTGTTGATTGGATTGGCACTAGCATTTCGTCTTGTAACCCATTTTATTCTGTGTCGCTGTAAACCGAGGGAAAGACAAAACCAGTCCTCGGCAAAATTCTTGACCTCCACTTACTGAAACCATATTGTGACCACTACGCTCAAATAAAACAACATTGACTTTCAGACAATCCAAAATAAATATAAAATGCCAACATTAGACCTCAAACCGTGCCAGTCATCTTATTTTGCTAACCCACGTTAAATATTATTGCGCTACCACGGATATACCTGTAAGTGACATCAGCGTCTAGAAAAGTGATATATCCTTAGTTATTGTGTATTATTTATAACTGCATTGTACATTCAAATTATGAATCACGGACACCAAGGACCTTTTATTATGTGATAAAGGAGTGCCTTCTTCTTGACAGACCATGTTGTGATCTCTATACTAGTACACGTCTCTAATATATTTAAACATTTTATGAAACTGTATACTGTTAAAAAATTGTCTGTTACACATTTGATTTGTAAGAAACAACGCACAGTATCAGTAAAAATCTCAAAAAAGTATTATTCTCAAAAGTCACTTGTTTTCACCAACCACTTCATTTTGTTCTTGACCCAGTCTGTACTTTTGCGAGGTAATGTTATTATGTCGTTACACTGACTCAAACATTAACATCTTAGACCAATGGGTCTGCTTCATCTTGAAGAATAGCTAAGATCAGCAGAACGTCAATTCTACCGAAATATCATCTTCTGACATCCCCGTAAATGGTTTCTCTATAAAAACGTTTCTTAGGATGTATTGCAGATAATGCTGATGAAAAATTGACTAATAAAGAGCCAGAATGCATAAAATATCTTAGTAGCTCCCTTCGATATACTATTTACTTCTTTTTTTATACTCCAACTACCACGAAGGCCTAAGGCCTAAGCACCCATTGGGTACCGTGGGGCTATAGGGGGATACATGGGAAAAGGGGGGACGCCACACGGACTCTGGCGAGGGAACACGTGTGCATGCAACATGCACACATTCTGGCTCCGCCTACGAGGACCGCCGGGTGGTACCTCCGCGTTCGACAGTCAGAGACCATCTACCACCTACGGACAATCACAACATCCATAGCCAAGAGAAAAATTTCTTCTGGGACGGGACTCGAACCCGCACAGCGCACGGCGGCTGATCAGGAGACCTAAGAGTCTACTACTGCGGTCACCGCTGCTGCCTAAAACAAACACACAACATCCATGGCGAAGGCGAGATTCGAACTCGCGGCCCGGCCGGCCAGCTGATCAGTAGCACGACACTCTGACCCACGCGGCCAACCGAGGTCCCATTTGTTATTATTATTGTTATTATATTCGTTATCCATTTGTATGCAGCCTTGTTCACGAACTTGTTGTTTCTTTTACAATCATCTTACACTTTGAAGATTCTTAAAGCCAAAATGTAGATACTTAGCCTTTTCACAATATGCGATTGGAACATAAGTTTTGCAAACATATTTTCAAATATAAAATCTTACCTGTCAAATTGTGGAGTAAGACTTCATTTATAGCTGCAGCTTAGTTTTTGTAACAAGACCTCAGGCAGAACTGCATATCTTTTCAGCAAATCTTTAATTGTAACTCCCTTTGGTATAGACTTCCTCTTCTTCTATTTCAATTTTAGTTGGAATTGCACGCAATCTCGTTAGCGATTTTGATGTCTCTTTTGCAATCAGCTTAGAGTTTGTAAAATTTTAAAACCAAATCGTGGATACTTGATAATATTGTGATGTGCGATTGAAACATACATTTTGCAAGCATATTTTCAAATATAAAATCTTATCTGTTAAATTGTGGCGATAACACTTCATTTCTAGCTGCATCTGAGTTTTTGAAACAAGAACGCACGAAAAACCGCATATCTTTTCAGGAAATACTTAATCGTGTGTTCGAACCTGATCAGTGATACTAACATCTAACCACACTGAGTCAAATATGATGGATTACCATGAAACTGAACAACAGCTCAGTCAAAAGATCTCACCATGAACAGTATATCATTTCACAAATGACATGTCATTAATCAAAATCGGTAATAAATGTTAAATCGGATACAATATATATACGCTTAGTAAAAATTATCATAATTACGAAAAAGAACTGGAAAGAGAAGTTACACGAGTTTATTCTTTGGCTACTATACAAAAATTACTTTGATCCTTGTAGCTATGATCTAATACAACGTGGGTATATCCACGTGATCATAGTAGTTTGAAACAGAAACCTTTTCTATTATACCTCTTAGTTCATGTTATCTATATATGCTGGATAAGTGGAAAATCTATATCTTTGATATTCTCCTTACACGTTGAGTAGTACCTGAATTATAAACCGATACAGAACATTTTTATTTTATGATGGTTGAATCACGCACTTATTCAATCGCTGTTCCAGCATTCCAATAGCATTTTGTCCAGCTGCTGAACCAGTCCTTTACGGCAGATATTACCTGTTAGTCACTTGATCTTTCTCTCGTAAACATTCTTTTAATTTTGGAGGTGGTCTGGAATTAATGGTGTTAAGTCTGGTGGGTAATTGATCAGTTCGAAGACTGCTTAGTGTGAGGCAGTCAAAGTAATATAACAGGTATTGAAAGCATTATCCTGATGAAGTATTAAGCCTGTTGCTTACTTCCCTCAATATTTTTCTTTAAAAGCATTTAACACGTTTCAGATCAAGCTTGCGTAATAGCTCTACATTTTTACACACAAAAAGAATCTCAACATAGGCGTTTGACTGTCATTAGAAACTGATCACCCTCCAACAGTCGTTTTGTAGATATTTTATCGGGTCCGAATCCGGTACTTTCCTAGAAAAACCAGAAACGGGCTCGTATCCAGCCCATCTCAAAAAAAGTTTCTAAGACCGATCCTTACAACTTCAGACAATTTATTCAGTGCTGAAGGAGTACTTTTCTCCACATAGCAACTACATTCAACAAGTCATCATCTGCAACGTGAACGAAGGAGGAGAGCATAAAGATCAACTCACGTAGTTTTTTTCAATATTTGATGGAAGTGCTACGTCTATTTCTGAATTCCTTTTTCACATACTTGAAGAACGATTTGTGGAAAAATCTTCATGAGTTATACAGGGTCTATGAAAACTCTAAATTTATAAACAAACCGCATTTTGAATACGTGTGTTTCTTCAATTTCTTTTTTACGTTTTTGTTCCTGTTTTACCGTAAATTAACTTTGTTATTTCAAACGTAGTAACGTGGTTAATTCTGAAAAGGAAAGTCTCAGCTTTCAGGATACCGCGTATACCTATTGTCTGGATTGTAATATTGTTGCCACCCGAGATATGATTATACTCCTAATGTAGCTCACGAAACCTCAAATACTCTGCCTGTGCCCGAAGGTAATTATTTGTTCGCCGTTTGTCAGAAACTAACAGAAACGGTGAATAGGCGGGAAAACCGTTGTGCTAGAGTGATCCGTCAATATATAAGGTTCAAAATCTACGTTGATATGAAATTTATTATGTATCCAGCGAGATAATGCAAGACATTGGAATGCGGGCGGAAATACCGATATGAGTGAATATACGATATTTGGGTTTTCAATGTTAATTATGAAATACAGCTTAGTTTATTTTCATATTGATCATGTCATGATATGTGACAAATATTTGGCAAGGGCAGATCATATTATAAATTTGACGGCTCCTATAGGTACTAAAGGAAGGGGTGACATTTATATTTTGAAAAAGATACTTTAAGCGTAATATAGATATTACGAGCTAAATAAATTCGAAAGTTTTTTTATTAAAAATAACGTCTTCAGTCAGATCGGTCTTGAAACAAGAGAATCGTATGGATTGAGATCTCACAGCCCTCATGGTAAGGGTTATATAGACATTTTTTTAACAGCGGGTTGCATCTGTTGCTTTCATTATATTCTGTATTGTAAAGAAATGCCAGAAAGTAGGAAAAAGAAAGAGAGTGAACAAACAATTGTCATGGAAATTCCCAGGGAAGTAACGTCAGGTTGTTGATATGAAACAAATTTGGATAGACTAATATTATTGTATATGATTTGTGACTTTTGTATTCAAGAATCGCAATTGTCGCAAATTCACAAAGTTATACTCACCAGGGTAAAAACTGGAACCACTGACACAAGGGTATCTGCTGACGCTTCGCAAGCAACTGACGCGTTCTTGCTTTCAGTAGGGAATTTCGAGTTATTTTCAAGCTGTCATTTCTTGATTTGCTATGCATTGATCAAGGTCAAATCACGATTTTGTCATATTTGCACGAAAATATTTGTGCAATTTGAATTGTGTCAGGTGACACAATTTTCAGGAAGCAATAGAAACGTGTTATTAATGCGATTATACGAATTTTTTGTGTCTGTTTATGAAAATATTGTATAACGTGTATACAGCATCACGAGGGTATACATATACTAAGTGACATATAAATCCGAACACCCAGTTTAAATGGTTTTATTTTAATAAAAGTTGGTGAATGTATTTATCTTACTGTAAATAACAAGTGAAAAAATTTTCAGCCTTATCAGTTGGACATTCCGGTTTTTATACTGCTTTTTTTTTAATTCACTAACGCTCTAAAAATGAATATTTCAGCCGCAGCAAAGAATCAACGTTGGCGGATTTTGGTTCTTGACATCCTTTACGATCGGTTACGATGCCTAGAGTACGGAGACCTGTACGATTTCGTCAACTTAGTGAGTTTGATAGGGGCCGTATAGTGGGACTTCGGGAAGCTGGACTTTCTTTTCGGTCAATTGCAGTTAGAGCGCAAAGAAGTGTAGACACTGTGGTTAGGTGTTGTCAGGCATGGCTTGGAGAAGGCCGTACGCAAAGAGCAAGGGGCACTGGACGCCGCCGTAGAACAACAGACCGTGAAGATCGCCGCCTTAGATTATTGGCCTTAAGGGACCGTTTCTCCACTACCAGGTCCATTGCAAATGAATGGTTTGCAGAACACGGAAGACCTATTGGCATGCGAAGTGTTTACCGACGAATGAGAAGTTTTGGCTTGTTTTCATACCGGCCACACTGGGTTCTCCCTTTAACTCGAGAACACCGACGTAATCGCATTGAGTGGTGCAGACAACGGTCACTCTGGGATCAGGAATGGAACAGTATTGTCTTTAGTGACGAGTCTCGATTTTGTTTAGGCATGCACGATGGTCAAGCTAGGGTTAGAAGGCGACGTGGTGAAAGGAGGAATCCACAGTTTTTTGTTGAAAGACATGTTCATCACACTGTTGGAGTTATGGTTTGGGGTGCTATAGCTTACGGTTCCAGGTCACCTTTAATCTTCATCAGAGGTAACATGAACGCGAAGCGTTATATCTACGAAGTTCAAGAACCCCATCTTTTACCCTATCTTGACACCCTGGTAGATCCAACTTTCCAACAAGATAATGCCCGACCACATGTTGCAAGAGTCACAATAGACTTCTTTCAACATAATGATGTCACATTGTTACCATGGCCACCAAGATCTCCCGACTTATCCCCAATTGAGCACGTGTGGGATATGATGGGTAGGAGATTGCTCAATTTGCAACGTCCTCCTCAGACTCTAGAAGCACTTCGAGAGGAGTTGGTGGTTGCCTGGAATGAGATACCACAGGAGGACATTGACCACCTGATCAGAAGCATGCCTAGGCGCGTTGGAGAATGCGTAGCACATCAGGGTGCATCCACACATTATTAAAGGTTAAAGGGTTTTAAAGCAGTGCAATCATTTTGAAATTTTTATCATTTACTTATTATGCTTCATTAAGTAGTTATACAATATTTTATTAAAATAAAACCATTTAAACTGGGTATTCGGATTTATATGTCACTTAGTATATATTGTTATACCAGTTTTATATATCCAGAGATTTGTTCATACTGTTAGCGATAATGGAGCATGACCGAGGATTATACATTTTGTTAATTTTCAAGCTTTTTGTGCCTAAATGTAAATGGCTACCTTAATTTCATCAAATGTTTCAAATATGGCGTGATGTTTTACGCTATCTGGATGATTTGATTCCAACATTTGTTGATTTGCTTGAGATTTTTTTCGCGGAACATTGAGATCCCAAATACCGTATACTCACAGGATGAGTTTTTGATGTGTTGTCTGTTGATAGCTCCATTAAATTAAATGATAACTTGATAAGCTAGTTTCAAAAATTGTAGGCACGATAAGCTACTTACTTGAAGATATGTCACTCCCTCAGAGGTGATTCATAACTACGTAGTAACATAAATATGTATTTTTTAAATACAATACTTTTGTAAATTTTTATATTGTCTAGGGCCTTCTCAGAAGAAAACGTTTGGTATAGCATATTCGATCGCTACGTCTGGAGCTAGGATCTTGTCTTGAAAAATACTCAAATTTGACAGCTTGCAAATTAGTAAATTTTCTGGATAAGGTAACAAGCTCTTCGTCAAAATAAGCATTATTCGAACCTTTTTCATATTCTGTGCATTATCTATTCAGGGTGTTAAAACACAAAGCGTAGTTTTTTTCAAATGAATATAATCTATAATTTTACGGCTTTGGGTTGTCCTCATTATAAGCTTCAGAAGATTGAAATATTACTAGTTTTTTTAAACATTTGCAGTTTCCTAGAAAATATAATTCAATATACCTAATTAAATACCAGATTATTTATGCAAAACGAATGTTTTTAGTGTATGAGAGGGTGTTTTTACTGGCTAAAAATTCGTTTATTGGTATTGTTCCTTATCTGAAGAATAGTAGCGTGAGTGAAATCTATCTCTCCCCGATCATTCTGACTGTCAACTGACGATCTGAATGTGCAAGATCCTAGATTCTGATGATACGAGTATTTTCATTGGTTTTCGAAGATGAAGGCCTTCCGGTTCTGAAAATACCTCAAACCACCGAAGACCCTCGTCTTTTGACAAAACACTAGCTCTTTAGGCCTGCTGAAGTTTAGCAAGAGTTTCCGTTGCTCTGTCCCCAAGTTTGAAGCAATACCTTATAGTACACCGTTGCTCGAAGTTGATCTCATTCATTTTTAGAGGTGGATCACATATTCACCTGTCTCCCATCCAAGCCCGGAGCCTCCAGTGATGCCAGTGTCATCACTTAACTCACTGATCTCGTACGTGAGACAACGTGAGGACAACAGATTACATCATAAAATTATTGATCATTATTAAATAATTGCGGTTAAAGATTCCAACAAAAAAGCATACAAGAAAAGCGGCTGCTTGTTATTATTATCTTGCAGCTAACTCCCGTAATGTGAACAAAAGAATATCACATCCTCATCTGCGAAAGGTGGTGCTGGCTATTCGATATCAGATGCGGGTCTGCTTTCTAGATACAGAAAGCTGGTTCATCTTACGTATTAATGGGTCAGACAGATCAAAGAGAAGATCAAATTTAATTTTGACTATATAAAATTCTCCCTGAAGCTGTCTTCGAATTCATTACGCGATGTCCCAGGATGGATACAACTCATCCGTAATTTTCCTCATTACCTTTTCCTCTCGCGAACCTCAATTAGCTGCCCAATTTAACTACATCACTGGGAGTGGGATGTTACCTTAAGGCAGGTAAAGGTCCCTTCACCTGCCATATATAAGGTGATTCAGATTCAAGCCCTTACCATTTCTAATTTCGGAAACTGTAAGGGATACGAGATCTGTTAAATGGGAGTGAGTTTTGGCATGTAGTCGATCAAAGAAATGTCGCTTTGCAAGCTTATATAAAGCACTAATAGTGTTTACTTGTTCTTGGCCTTACTTGAAATGGAATTTCGAAATAAAGTGATTCATCAACCGAAGAAAATGTGCGTCGAGTAAGTGATTCGGTCATTACAAATCCTCGGCACTCTGTACGGAAGCATTCCGCTGCTTTAAGAATCCCTAGGTCATCACTGCATGCCATACTGAAGAAAAAATGGCTTTTCATCCTTATAAAATCCAATCAGTCCATACTTTAAATGAAAATGATTACGTATTACGAAAATCGTGTTGAATCTTTTTTCTACGCAGCACAGATTCGAGAACATTGTTTTCAGTGACGAGGCCCATTTTCACTTAGACGTCTATGTGTAGTCTTTTGGTCTTTGTTGTAATGGAGATGCATATCTATACCGTTTCCGAGATCAACATAGTGAGGATCAAATTTGAAACACCTGGTATTTAAGGAGTGTGAAGGAGATATTCCTGTGGGTGTCAGTCCATCGACCTCACCCTCATCACTTTGTCAGGCACGTTAACGCGTAATGCTACCGGTGCTGGTGTTATAACTTTGCCTGGTGTTCGGTGCCGACGAAACAGCTCGGTGTCGCTTTGGGATTAACCATCAGTAATTAACACTGCGACATACGACAGAATTAGGTGTGAAACATTTGCCTGGATAAAACTAAGGTTGCAAACGAGTACTACAAAATAGAAAAATAGCGTCAAAGATAACTCGTCGCAGAAGAGCACTGTCATCAGACTCCATAGAGATGGTTTTGCATGTAGGTTTCTGCTGCTGGAGTTGTGAAACCGAAGCCTTGCCAGGCCTTCGCAGTAACATAAGAGATGCACCGGTGTTTCCTCATACTCACTGCATGTGTCACGTGGCAAATTTTGTGTATGATTTTTTTATACTCGCGAAACGCGATCCTGTGAAACTGGGTTTCACGAAAGGGGTCTAAGGTGGCCTAGTTGCCAGCCCCACTCCCACCATCACTACTTCTATAGGGTTTTCCAATAGGAACTTGACAACTTTGAATTTTCACTGTGAACGCACCCGTCAATCACCTCCCTGACTTTGTTTGGTATCTGCGCAACCAGACCTGACAGACCTACAGACTTTCAAGGCTTTAAACAAGAGCAAAGGCCCTACGGATCGCTCTGACAGATAATGACGAATAGATCCTTCAATCAATTACCGAACTGTTAATGTCAAAGCATTCAGTAAAGAAAACATTTCATCATGGTGAAGGAACAACGCTTAAAAATAATTAAAATTTACTACCGAAATTGCGAGTCGGTGACTGCAACTTTAAGAGCGTTAACGCCAATTTTTGATCGTAATTCTCGTCCCAGTAGGCAAGCAATTCATAGTCTAGTAAAAAAATTTGAGTCTACATATTCGCTGATGGATGTTCCCGTACCAGTGAGACAACGGGTTGGTGAAAGTGCCGAGAATATTGCTGCCGTTCAAGCTATGGCGAATTTTGCGAAAAGATCTTGGCCTGCACCCTTATAAGATCAAGTTAACTCAAGAACTAAAGCCGTTCGATCATATGAACTGACATACGTTCTCGAATTGGGCTCTAGAAATGTTGCAAGAAAATTACCAATTTCAAGAAACACCACTTCATCCACAAAGAATAACTGTATGGTGGTTTTCATGCCGGTGGTGTCATTGGGCCGTTTTTTTTCGTTGATGAAAACATTACAGTCAACGGAGATCGCTACAGAGACATGTTGCAACGTTTCTTTTTGGTCAATTGGATGGGTTAGACATTAATTATATGTGGTTTCAACAAGATAGTGCCACAAGCCACACAGCCGGTTAAACAATCGACATATTGAAATCAAAATTCGGTGAACGTGTTATATCGAGGAATGGTGCTATCATATGGCCTCCTAGATTTAACACATCTAGACTTTTTTTGTGAGGTTACATTAAATCATTGGTCTACGCCAATAAGCCGGCGTCCTTAGAGGTGCTCAGAGCTAGTACTGAATGAGAGATAGCGGCACTTTCTATCGAAATACATGTATGTGGCCGATTCATTGAAAATTGAGTTCAATGGTGGGTGGACATATGAACGAGGTCGAATTCCATACATAAATATTTTGAGTATACTTCAATCCAATAATAAAATTTTCGAGATATCTGAAATGGTTTTAATTAAAAAGGAAGTTGAAAAGTCCTTAATGGAAAACCTTTACTACTACTACTACCACTACTACCTCTACTGAGGTCATATGAAGGGTAGTCCAGCTTTTACACTAATATACTCTTACCAGCACTCTCAAATAATAGAGCTAATAAGTGGTAGTCATTATGTTTTTCCAGTACACTACAATAAAGTCATAAATTACAGATATCCCCATTATTTGTGACCATTAGCTTCTCCATATCCCCATAGATTGATATCTACATGTAATCATGCAGCGCTGTTTTCCAATTGCGATGGCCTAGATATGGGACGAGAATTAAATTGGCTAGAAGGTTCAATAGCTATCTGGGAAACAGGGGAAAAGACAATTTTCTAAGATGTTTATTCCCTTTGGGCCATCTCCTAGCGGACGCTTTGATCTCGCGTCGTGTATTCCTAGCAAGATGAACTGAAAATGGATTTGTGATGGAGGACATGGGGCTTTAGATTCAACATATGTGTTATACAGGGTGATCCATCGAGAGGTACAGGGAAGCTAATTTCTTGCTGTTAAGTAGGGTTCAAATGTATGAAATGGCCGATAGGAATTTTCCGGAAGCTCTCCCCCATTCAGTTGACTGTCAATCAGTGTCAAATGTAGGAGGGCGTACCAAAATTCGATACTCCACAGGATTGATACCAAAACTACATCGAAACTAAAACGTGTGCCAAAAAGAATAATCACCAAACCCAAACTAAACTGTCTAATATTTTATCTAGACATAACGAGACAAAGTTTTGCAAAGGGAAAACAAAACAATCCCAAAAACATGACAAATGAAAAAAAGTTCCGCACCCGATCTACATACAGCATCGCTGGTTACCTATGGGTAGACCTCTGAAAACAAGCTCGGGAAAAATAAAACAACTGATGACAAGTGCCTTCGTTCAATAAAAATCAACAATAATTAAAGCTTTATATTATATCCATTAATCTACTAAAGTAATTAGCACAAATAGCGGCAATTGCATAAAAATAAGGTTATGTTATTTCCCAAGATTTGTGTTGTTCTATCAGGCGAGGGCTTGTAAATGTTATAAACAACGTAGTCGGTAACAGAAATCAGCTTACGAGAAACCAACGATGTTTTATGAGGAAGTTTCTGGGATACAACGAGTAAGTAATTAATAAAATATTGTACCATCAGTGTGAGTCGCTAAGAAAAAACTAATATGTGTGAAATTATACTTCCAGGATTAGATAGTTTCAAAATCAATAGATCAATAAATTATGAAATTTTTCTAAAGAAAATCCTTGAAAAGGGTTTGTCCCAGGAATCGGTACTCTATTATATTAATAAAGAGGAATTCATACTACCGGTAAGTGATCAAAATGGTAGAAAAAAACGTCATGTGATTTTGGCACGTTGCAAGTGGCCTGGGCAGTCTGGCTTGAAGTCAAACCAGAGACATTGATTTTTACTTATATTGATTGATATGAAATAAATCCATGTTTTGGAATATCATTTCCAAGAGCGGGATTCGAACCCACAGCCCGTCTAGCCGATGTATCAGTAGGTCGACACTCTGACACACTGGGCTACCAAGGTCTTCAGACAGAAAGCAAAGATCTTAATCAGCCTGAGCGTATTTCTTATTAAAGTGAGACAATAGGTCTTAGGTGGCTACAGGACACATAAACTATAAGTTAGGTTGAACCAATAAATTCATAGAGCTGGTGTGTAATTTAGTCTAGTTTTCAGAATTTTGTGGCTACGTAATTAAAAAGATGCCTAATAAATTTTGATAAGAAGTAACAGAAAAATCTTATTTTCTTGTTACTAAGAGACAAAGCTATGTTTCTTTTCATTTGTTTTGTACTCAGCATAAGCTAGATAATCTTGTTTGTCTCTCCATGTCTCCATACGATACGAAATGAGTTTTTAAGTTTCAAAAACAGGTTTGAAATGCTTGGGGCTAACATCTAGGAGCTTGAAAAAACACTACATTTGTCATACATATCCATACCTAATCGCAAAGCGAAAAAAAAGGTAAAACAGTACCGGGCTTACGGGTTCATAGCTTAATTTAGTGGACAAAGGACCTATATTTGGAATTCTAACAAATTGTTTATCTTATTTAGGTATCCGTCAGTTCCAAAGTATCCTAAATCCGAAACTTGAAACATGCGAATTTTGGAATGAATAAAGGACCAAATCATGTGCTTACGCAATATTTTTGGGCTCTTCCCCTACGAAAGCTTCAGCTAGATTCGATACAGAGAATTAATACTTTATCAAAACATTGACAAATTCGCCCAGAAGGTAATCAGTATTTTGTACTGTGATTGGGAGGGAAGGCAGACCTCTTGGACCTCCGTCATATACTGCCTAATTGATATACTTGTGTGCTCCAAACAATTTTGAGTATGGTATACACATTTCTCCTACAAATACTTAATGACACACCAACAGAAAAGGGTGACAAGTATACTCTTACTTCCTACGCCACTGGACGAGCTCTGGGTCAACCTACTTGACATCATTTTTACCATTACAATAATGTTACCCTTCCCGATGCCCGGAAAGGCGAAATGACATCATTCACTTTCAGTATTTTCTTTACGATTTTGTATTAGGTACTTACTCAGTTGTAGCTCCCTCAGCTGCCTCTAGAGCTACCACTGACATCAGCAAACGAACCTTTTCTTCAAATAAGCTTGAAGTGAATGTACACTAAAGGGAAACGTCACGCCCTGGCTCAGCTGAATGTCAACATCCCCTTGGAATAACAGCAATCCTCCCAAAAATCCTATAAAAAAATAACAGAAGAGGCTGTTTCCAGACTCCCCAGGAAAATAACGGCTATTCGACATCTCACGCATACAAAACGTAATCATATTAAGCGTATTTTTATACAATAAAGATCTCTTTCAGTTGCAAACTGCAAAGTGACTTCTGGTGTACACCGAGAGCCTCTTAAGCCGAATGTTTTATTCAACAGGAAAACCCTCATTCGCGTGCTTCCACCTTGGTAGTGACAACAATATGGGTCATATGGAGGTGCGTTTTATGGAAATCGAGACGTATCGATTTACAAAACGAAGAATGATAACACCTTTGTTTTGATATTTTTTTTATGCGAAGACGTTCAAATAAGCTCGATGTTCTTTTTGTGCTTACATTTCAGTGCTTCAGGAAAACCTGTACTAGACGTCCTTGGAGGAAGAATCGGTGAATGGAGACTTAACATTCCCGCCTCAAGGTCTTGTGAGCTTCACTGACAGATCCTTCTTCAAGGAAACAGGATCCAATAGGGCGGGAGTATATCTGCAGGAAATCTATGTGCTTGGAATCTGCAGAACGATCTTCCAGGCTGAAATATTTGCCATCTTGAAGCTAAGTATCCAGAAGGAGACTAAAATCTCAAGAGATTTTTGTCTTATGAGAAATTTGTCTCGGAAGTACATGAGAATCAACCGACTGTCTGAACGCACAAGATCCCGGATTCAGTGGATATTTTCATTGGTTCTTCTTCGTGGTTCATCTCCAATCGACTCTCGCGCTACTGAAAATGCCTTGAACCACTGAAAAACCTGGGATCTCCATCGACCTATTGATAGCAAGAGTTTCCATTGCACTGTGCCCAACTCTGAAGCAAAACCTGACAGCACATCGTTGCTTGAAATTAATGTCGCTCATTTTTAGAAACAATAGAAAAAATAAAATTGCTATGGACAACCAAATGACTCGAGCGAGTTTAAACTTGTACTGAAGGAAGATCACACGTTCCCTTGTCTCAACTCCAATCTCGGCGGCCCCAGTGTTGCCACACCGAATGTTCTCATCACTTAATTTACAGACCTCGTTCGTGAGACAACGTGAGAGACACAGAGAAGAGTACATTTTAAAATGATTAATCATTATCAAATAATTGCCGGTTAAAGATGCCAACCAAAAAGCATAGAAGAAAAGCGGCTGCTTGTTATTATCTTGCAGCTTAGTCCCGTAATGTGAACAAAAGGCTTCACAATTGTTGGGTGAGAGATTGGACTAAGAAAAGGAATAACATAATGGAAACATCATTAGAATAACTAGTACGGGGAGATCAGGTATGTTATAAAAACTTCTTTCGAATGTCCGCTGCTGAGTTTTGGTATCTGTTTGAATAAATTAAAGTTTGCAATAGAAAAACAGGACACATATGCTAAATGCAATTCCAGCAGTTTTCGCCCATGGCTGATTGTCTCAGATTTCTATTTTTACAGCTTTCTGATCAGCAGCCCCATAAGTTGCGGTAAGATTCATATAACTCTATTAGCTCTACTATCATGACTCTAGTCCAATTGAAACTAGAATTTTTTTACAAGTTTGGTTTCTTGATATAACAACGTAACTCATGTACAGCAAGTGAAATGCATATCTCATGTAACAATCGCGATAACATGTTTACACGTTGAAACTTGTACGAGAGATTAAACTCTCATGTGATATTGTTTCAGAAGATTAGCTTATGCCTGTTTCTACAACGAAGTAATACTTTTCATGAGATTTTTATTTAACGAGACAAAAATATCATGAAAAACTCTCATTGTGGAACTGCACAATGAATGTCCTCTGGTGGCATTCTCAGAGGACATTCAGCAGTGCACCAAGTGGAGCATATTCATATGCTTCGATAGTCAAGCAGCCCTGAAGGTGGTAGCATCCCCGTGGACAAGATCATCCTTAGATTAGCCAGATCTAAAAAGATGTGTATGCTCTGGGCTGCCGGATACAGCGCACTGCCTTGTAACGAGAAAGCTGATCGCCTAGCTAGGCTGAGTGCCAGAGGCATCTCTATAGGTTCCCAGTCAAGGCTGGGCATAAGCTGGAGCCAGGTCAACATTACCCTGAATGAATGGGAGTATAGGAACTTGAACGCGCCGGCTACTGGACAGGGGTAGAGAGTCTTCTGCTGCGAGCTACCACCGGCCCCTGCAGACTGAAGAGACACTCATCTCTTTTAAGGGTTGAGTTTTTATTTAAAACAAATTGCATATTATACATGTATTACCTACGGATATGTCCCAGCAATCTTAATCTTTGAGCTTGACATGTCCAAAAGATGACGGAGGCCTGAATACAAAAAAATAGTGTTAACAAGCAATATTGGTGGTAAAAGAGACGATGAAGACCGAAAACCAAATGGAAAAAGGAAGTCGAAATGGATAGCCAAGGGTTGTGGGAATTAATAATTGGAAGAAGAGGGCAGTAAACAACAAAAGCTCGCGACAAGGGCCTATTAGGCCTGCAGTGCTGAACTATATGTACATATATTACCTATAATGAAATTATGGGACAGCTTGAGGGCGAGGTTTAGCTATAACAGAGATTCTTACAATTAAACATTTACTGCATTGACATATTAGATAATATAAAAGTAAAACACATAATTATACGAGGAAAAGCAAAGATATAAGCTGGAGAAAAACGCCTTTAAAAGGAATCATTAGGTAAAATACCTTTTAAATGTTCTGTAAAAGTATATAGAGACAATCCAAGCTATTTTACAAAACGCATGCATTGAATGAGAATGACCGTTTAAAAAAGAGGTGAACTATGAAGAGGCATACGAGTATCAATGAAGTAACGGATAGATCGTTGATAAACATTGACTTTTCCCGTAAATAAATTAAGTTCCAGGGACAAGGAACTTAATATAAAGGTTAGGTAACGATCCGAAATATGGTCAAATTGCGATGGGTATGTAAGTAAATATCTAATGATGACTTTAACTAAATTTAAAAAAAAAGAAATATTGATATGGGTGGTTTGTTCTCGCGGAAACAGAGACGACACTTAATTTAAACTGAAAGAGGTCCTGGCTAATGAGACTAGAATGTTTTCGCACAGCCATGTCTTCAACTGAATTGGGCGGAGCATGTTATTCAATGCTGAAACTGAAAAGCAGCTGCAATGTGCCGAGGACTGAGAGCATCATATTCATTCAGGTGACTAATTAACTGTCTGTTGGTTTCAAACAAGCGCATGTGAGCACTTAACATATTAAGTTAATTAAACTAATTGGTTATATTATGGTACAGAGTGTAGTGTAAAGCTCATTCGAGCATACAAATCAAAGTAAAAGCCGAGCTAGGTAGAATATTCAGCAAGAAAATTATTATTATTTCACATACACATTTAATTCGAGTTCTCGGTCAGCTGAACGTTGTTTTAATCCGTTTCAGACCTACACTGGATTATTTTCTCACAACGCATAATAAATTAATTAATTTGCATTATCTTCAGTTTCTTTTGTAAAATTGTATTTAATTAAAGAACTTTAAAAAGTCGGTATCGTCGCTTAATTTACAGACCTCGTATATCAAATCATTGGTTAACATATTCCACCATATGCTTTATTTTGACGTCTAATAAACCATCCTGACATACTTATCTGACTTCTGACGGTCATTCAATTCAATAAGCAACCCTACATAACCTAAAAACTAAAAAGAAAAATTTTTGGGTTTGTTAATTCAAACAATAATTGGCACGTAGGCAACCAACGGCACACCTGCGCCATCTTCTTATGTCAAGTTGTACTATAAAGCGATTGAGATTGCAGAAACCCATTGACGATTAAGCAAGAGACAAAAACACCATTTTTTGTTTGAACTAAAAATATAATTAGGAATAAAAAGACGAGCACGACGCGAATCGGTTGAAGCTGGTATGAGAGACGAGAAGGATAGCGCCAGTCAGTGCCAAAAATCGTAGCATTTCAGCTGTTAAGGGCCTTATATTTTTGTTGTATTTGTTTTAAAATGGCTGAATATGGCAGTGCAGTGCAGTGTTGAAACAAACATAGAAAGGATGTGAAACTGCAGGTTGGTTAAATAATTAAAATCTTGTCTGGTAAAATATTAATTGTTAATAAATAATTTGAGAAACTATGTGCATTTTTAGGATTACTACAGACTCGAGAAAATTGTTGTTTCATTCAGTAAGAAAAGTAGAAGGGTAGGTCATCGGTAATTTGTGAAAAAATATTTCACTTTAAAGGATTACGAAGCTGCCTCACCACATGAGTTGAAATCATATCATCCATCAGGTAAAGTGTCCGGAATTACCTGAAAGCTTCGACATACGTGGAGACGTAGGATTTTATCATATAAAGGATCGTCAAGTATACCAAATTCACCCTTTCTAGAGGTGCATGGAAAATGCATCCAACGTTTTACGAAAATTGAACTATTTCATGCAGATTTCCCTTGACAGATGAATTATGGATTTTGGGGACATACAAAATGCTTCGAAAAATGCTATTCAGGAAGGTGTGACTCAAGCCATAGGCGTAGTCATAGCATCAAAGCTTGAGGGTGTTAATAAGGAAAAGGTAAAAACATGTTTAATGACAGTATCAAAACAGAATTTAAGGCAACAGTAAAGTTACATCCAGTGCCACACTAAGCAACAATTTGAGGAGTCGTGAGTCAGTCAGCGAAGGGCAGTCAACGCGAGTGCGATCCATGACGTTGAAATAAATGTGTGTTGTTATAAATTAGTTCTGTGAAAAGTAGTACTTAAGCTCAGTAAATACATTGGTATGGTTAAAAAAAACTTGATAAGGGACGTGGATGAGGAGCGATGTCCCAAAAATTGTATCGGGTATTTCAAAAACTACTGAGGTCACATTTTTCTATAATGCTTTTTTTGCTGGAAACGCAGATAGATACATATTTTCTGCAAAATTCACGTAAAATAATACAATGAAGATTCAGGAAAGACTACAATACTTCAAGGTCGTTATTACATAACATCGTAAAGATGAATTATCTTAGATTTTACCAAGACATTTAAAACGACAAATCATTCAATTTTGTTAGTTAAATAAAAGTATTATGGATTTTCTGACTCTTTAGTTATTATGACCAGTAATTCCATCAGGAACCGATCTCAAAAAGTTGTTATTTAAATGAACACATCATCAGAAAGTTTAGTATCCTCGAGAGTACCCAAAGGAACAGAGCTTGGACTACTCTTTCTACTTACTTTTTAAATAATTTTCACATATCTTCGCTTTTAAGTTTTAACATCGCGTGACTCGAAAAATGCCGTCATCAAGATATGCATACGATGCGATAGGGAATCCAAATATCAGTAATTTTTTTGCTCTTTTAAAAATTTCTCACTGTTTTTACGCTGTGTTCGAACTTAGGCGACGATATGCTCCAACGAAAACTATTCTTATTTAGTTCGCCAGAGACGGACAAGCCATAAACGCAATATATTGCTAATGTTTTACACCTTTATATAGTAATGATTCAAGAATTATATCTTTAGTGGTAGGACGCTTTTATATGTCCATGACGATGGACATGCCGACACTGAAGAAGACAAAAAAGATGAATTAATTTTGTTATTTGATAATATAAACTTTCCTTTTAAATTAGATTTATTGTTTAAATCACATTTCGGCTTCACCGTATGAGTACACTGCCACTTCCGGTCGCATACCCCCCCCGCGCGCCCTTGAGTGCAGAAACCGCAAAAATAATCCATTGTTCCACCTCAGCGTCGTTACGGATCCACAATCGTTCAATAAAAATCTGCAATACTGTTATCTATATCCATATCAGCCGGAATCTCATTCACAAACGGGCCATATATCAGACTCATCAATCGGCGGATACAGCGGTAAGCCAATCAAAATATGATTTATCGAAAATCGTTAGGCGCAGTCTCATCACAGAATATTACTGGCGTTAATTTCCAGATACTGGCTACTGTGCAGTTTTTCTGGATGACGAATAGTTTGGTCTGCCATCACGACCTGCTTTAGATAGAAAAAATGGCCCCAAGTAGGCTGACTCTTTTATAAAAAAAGGAACAATTTGAAATCGTTTAAAAAAACAAATATAAATCTGGCTGCATGAAGTCCCGGAATTAAAATTCGTAATATACATAGAAGGCACGAACTATACATTGTAACTTGCAGGTTCTTCACTGGTTAAGTTTTACCTTTATGAATGTGTTTTGTTTTTATTTCGTATTTACGTTTGGAAATACTCTGTGTTATACATACCTGTATGACGTGTTCCTCTCTATAATTATGTATAGTGTTCGGACATAATAAAGGAGTTTGAATTTGAATTTGAATGTGTACTGTGCAACTCTTTTTATATCTTACTTGTTGTAGATTTTATTTACTCCCGGCTGTTTGTGATATGTTCCAAGGAATAGTTGTAGGTAAATCAGTCGCTAATTTAGTTACTCATTAAATCTTAGTGGCACATTTGAAACTGTCTGTTTGTTGGTTTTGCTCCAGAGAGATGGCTGATATACCAGTTCTACAAGTAAAACAATTGATACTTCACCAAATTGATACACATACATCGCTTATATGTTAAATTAGAATAAAGAAAACCATTTTATTGTTTTACGTCATCGTTATTATATAAGTATTTTCTAATTTCTTTACATGGGCACAAGTGCCACCCTTCTGTGGGATCTTCATTTATTTGTCTTCTATGAATTTTAATGTGTAATGGTTGCATATTTTGGAGACAATTGAATATCACTATTACTACAACATGAGATGTGTAGATTCGTTTTGATAGCACAATTTATTGTGTTTTTTTCAAAGGAACTTGTTTATATCTTTTACTGGGATATGGCAGAGTGATATACAGTTTAATTAAAATAACAAAGACCCGGCAAATCATACAGCACTAGTCATTTATAAAAACAACACGCATGTGTTTGTCATGCATTAGTTACGTTTACATAAAACATTTCATCAGGCGTAGAGTGTGTATTCATTTTCGGTGCATAAAGTGAATAAATAGAAACTGACCCATCATGAAGTATGTACATAGTTATGTACATAGCATGTACGCGTTTTTCACAGCGATTCAATAAAAAGATGAAAGCTCGATTCTATGAAAAAATTAAAGCTATGCGACACGTCACGGGTGAGGAGGGACGGAGGAGGATTAGAGTGCACATTATGAACATGGAATGCCACTATAAAAAATTCTGTTTAACTTTTTTCACCCTGCTCGAAAGCTTTTCCTTTCCAGCGTTGTAAAAATAATTGCTAGCAGGAAAGAGGTTGTTTTTGGATGATAGTTGTTAAAAAAACTCAAAATAGATTGCCTGGATGGTAGAAATATATTTTCAAAATACACATCCATATATCTCCAGAAATGCCGTTCAGGACACAGAAAGTTAGATAGGTCATAATAATAATAATAATAATAATAATAATAATAATTATAATAACAATGTCAATAATAATAATAATCAATACCTTTTTTTATTTGTAATAGCATTACAGGAGGCGAGGTTTAGATACTATATCTATTCCACCAACTAACCCGCTTAACAATACGAAATGTATACAAACTACATTTTTTCAAAAATCAATGTCTGTATACAATAACGGTAATAATAAAGCATGGTTAATGTAATATTAAAGCCATGAGTATATCCTCGACGTACGTTCTTGAATAAAGAACCCTATGAGACAGTCTTCCATCCATTTGAGATCATTAATGGCCTTTGATATATGACATTTTCTGAGAGTATTCACAAGCCTGCAACATGTATTAATAATACTTTGGATATGATTTATTGTTATAACATCTAAATAGGAATAGTAAACCAGTAAGCGATACAATATTTTTGAAAACGAGTAAGATTCAGACAATTGCCATCTCGCAGATATATGCATATAAAACTCTGATAGTAGTATTCTACTACATCCTCTATTGATACAGGATTTTGAGGTTGTGGTTAGGAAATCAAAAAAGAAGTTAGGTGCTCTAAGCTTTGAACAGGGTAAATAATATACATAAGTTTTATCCCCCAAGATAAACTAGGAACGCGAAAACTGGACTACATTGATGCATGAAAAATAGAAAGAATTTTTTTGACCCCACTACCTTTTTTACTTCTCCCTCCAAATGGCGAGGAAGTATTATTATTGCGACAATCGTCGAAAATGGGATACAATATGAAAAATCATCTCCATCAAACAGCAACAATGGCGGAATACTTGACATTGAAAATTGTGAAAAACCTGAAAATTCCTGATGTTGCGTCATTGTCAAAAAATAATTTTCCACAAATATGGTGTATCAGTAACAAGTTGTATTTGAACAACTCTTAAGGCCGCATTTTAACCTTCATCTGGAAAGTCAAATTTTTAACTGGCCCATACAAAATAAATTATGTTCTATGAACTTTTTGAAATATCATTGATGTAAGTGTAATGGTGTCTATCCCCCAAGAAGATATTACTACTCATTATTATCGAATAGATTTGATGTCGCTTCTTTGGAGGAGCGTAGAGAGCAGACGTCGATCATATTTATGTACAAATTACGACATGGTAACATCGACTGTCCTGTTTTGCTATGGTAAATTGATTTCCCAGTACCTAGCTTGACATCCAAAGATGAAGTTTCCTTTTTCTGTAAAGGTGGCACAGACACGACTGCAAGCTTGTCCAGCATGCTTGTTCAATTTTTTTGTACAAGCACGATTGAATGTCTGTAGGGAAATGTGAAGCTTGTACAAGTTGGCGTCCGTTGATGATCGTATCCTGCTTTTGGATCAATGGTGATACAAAAGACAAAAGGTTTAAATGCGTCTCTCCATCCATTCTAAGATAATTCTGTCAGTCACGCGAATATATTTTCAGCTCAGTAAGTTAATATGAAAATAGGTTTTCCTTTTCATCAATCATTCTTTATTCAGGATCTTTTTTCCTTCACAAGAACAAAAGCTGCCAAAGCGTACGTGTGATGCCAAAGTCAAGTTATGTATACTTGTACAAAAAGATTGCATAAGCATGCTGCACAAGCTTGCAGTTTGTTTCTGTAGCCACCTTAAGAAGGCACAGTTAGTTAGATCTTGTGTCTAAAGCACCAATAAACCTTATGTATAATAATGCGACGAGGATTGGGAGTTTTTGTTATATCTTCTGTTGTAGATTTTAGGAATTAAGAAGCGCTATACGTTCACATCTTTGACTTTCCTTACCCCTCTCTGTAGACGTTTTCGTTTGTAATATATTTATGTGTGAACATTACATGATGTAGCTATATATTCTTATTTGCATTTATCAGTTAGTCATATTCGTAGATTTTTTCTCTTTGCTTAAAGCACCTTTCTCTTTTTTGTTTCTTTTCCACTTTAAGGCACACAGACTGTGTAAATTAAATCATGTATTTCTCTCTACATGGTAACTGTACCGTCGGGCAATATATGCTTTATTATTATCATTATTATTATTATTGCCACCATATTTATTCAATAAAAAGATTTGGAAGTATCTTAAATAACTTGACATTCATTATTTTTTTGTTGTATTGAACTTCCTTCAAATAATCTTTTGGCACTAAAATGAGATCGTATTATGACTACTTATAACGCGAAGGTATCTTCACTGAGATCCTTTAGATTCAAAATTAGAGTATATAAAGACAACATTTAATTTATTTTACTTGAATTGAAGCGTAGGCTGTCCCTTTTTAGTGTCCATAAAAAATATTAGCTTTGTATTTTCAATGCCGTTTCCTGATGACAAATCTTAGATTGGAACTAAGTGCTCAATGAAATAAAAAGCGAAATGAAATAAATCAAAATTAACACACAACTGTCCTGGTTAATTCCCTATTTTGAGGTACATGCCCTTCCGCAACGCCGGTGACTATGATACATAACAATTGTCGATACAGGATTTGCTCTTATTCAGTTTAAACCACCTTTTGTAATCTACAGAAACCTCCTCCACCTCTGGCAACTGACTGGAATACTAGAATTGTATGCAACTCACCCACTTTTTTATGTTTACGAATTTAATGTGATATGTCCAAATGGCGTCTTAAGCCTTATTGACCTATAGTATCAATTTGCATCCTAACTACTGATTACATAATTTTCTACCTAGTCCGAATTTGTTGCTCTCTAAATTATGTCAAGATTAAGATACCCCGTTTCACAATTAGTCAAAACTTAAATCTACTCTACTTTGAATCAGTGTGTTTAGCTTAACTATATCACACGATACATCTTATGGCAAATTGCTGCTTTGTACTATTTTTTTATCCTTGAAGAAGTTGGAACGTGTAAACATGAAAATTGTCAATTTCTCCACAACAATAAATTTATGAATAAATTGCCAGGCTAGAGCTTGTTCCAATTTTCTGTCAGATTTCTGGGGAATTCTAGTTAATTTCGGTACTTTTTCCTAGACATCAACTTTTGTTATTTGTCGGGTTCATGTTTTGTGATTTTACACTTTACAGAATGTAAGTATACCCGTCATCTTTTTATTGATTAGGCTCATTATACATAGGTTATGTATTGGTATCTTTCCATTAAGATTAGTAGGGGGAAGTCGCCTAAATCGTACCATTTTTCGGAAAAATGTATAGTAAGCTAACATTTTCAATATTAAGGGGCTCCTTTTATTTTAAATATTTAACTAAATGATTTTTACATATTTCTACTTTCTTTTGTTATGGCTACTTATCTAATTTAAGAGAAAAATACATTTTTTATAAACATTGCAAATGGTACGACTTGGGAAACCAGATGCCAAAATCGTACCACTAGGTTTCCTAAATCGTACTGATCTGCTATATCGTACCACTTAAGTATGGTAGCATAACAGTAGTATTTAAACAGGAATACAAATTTTAATATTTTAATATTTAAAAAACGAAACAGGACAAGCAATAATAACTAGTTGTGTTATTTAGGAACAACTGTCACAAAAGTACGAAGAACTTGCTACTATTTCTACCACTACGTCATTTGAACCATACGAAGCATTTTTACTTTTTTTTCCGGTTGGCCATTGGCTATTCCTATTTTTCTTTTTGCCAGTCTCTTTTTCTTTTCTTCGATAGTAGATTGCTTTAGTTTCAATTCGTCGTTATGTGGGGTTGAAGTTATAACTTTTGCTGCTTGTGCACGTTTACTTGCATTTTTCTGATTGCCAGGACTATTTGCAATTGGTAGAATGTCTTCGAAAGAAACATCGGGTGCTTGAGATTCAGAGGTGGCGCACGATTTCTGTTTTTCAACTAAAAGCGCCAAGGGCACATCATCATCACTCGAAGGTGTATCGTCAGCGCCCTTGCTTTCCGCTAGTGCTTTTTGTTTTGGTTCAGTTTGAAGAACATCTCCGCCTTCAAAATCAACATCTGTGAAAACGTTTCTATCCACAGGCCATATACCACATTTTTTAAATCCACTTATGGCATTTGCGACACATGCTCCTTTTCCATATCCTTCTCCGATTAATCGGGCCACCTGAAATTGACCGATTGTCCTCCCGGGATGTTCTCTCAACCATTTTTCAACCGATTGGTCATAATAGACCTGGAAGGGCTTAAATACTGCCACATCAAGTGGTTGTAAACAGTGGGTGGTATGACCTGGCAGCTGTAAAATAATAACCCCATTCTCGCGGGCCATCTAAAACCAAAAGCACTCTATCCTCTTTTGAAGGTTTAACTGCAGCAATGAAATGTTTTAACCAAGTAACAAACAAATCGGCGTTAGTGTATCCGATATTTCGACCAGTGATCCTGGGGGAGCTCCATCTGCCAGCTCTGGCGCCATCCTTTTCCTCTTGAAAATTACCATTGGTGCCACGTTTTGACCTGCAGCACTTGCGCAGCATACGAATGTAGTATTCACACCTCTTTCGCCGCTAGCTATGACACCAACCTACGATTTTTCTTTTTTAGCCAGCACTTTCTGACAGTAGTGAAAGCATGATCATCAACAAGTTTTTCTAAAATATTGAAAAACTCCTGAACCTTGCTTCTGTTGAAACCTTTACATCGTGCGATCGAAGTTGATTCTGGTTGTCTCAAGGAAAGTTGTGGATGGCGACTCATAAAGCTATAAAACCATTTTTTTCCAGCCATCCTTGTGGTTTTATTAAAATTATGTTTAAGACCATTGCGTTCAGCGAATTCAAAGGCAGCCTTTCTTAGTTCTCGAATAGTCACTCCAAAAAAATTGACTCTAGTGTTAAAATATGCTTTTCCAAGTCGTCCTCCATCTCCTCAGAAAAAGAACAGGATCGACCTATTATTTTTTTTGATTCATTGGCTCTAACATTATAGGACTTTAAATGCCTCCTAAATATTGGCTTTGGGATATTGGGGACAAACCTCATTAAAACCTATGTTTCCCTCACGAAAAAACATTTAAGGCTGCTTTCATGTCCGCTTCAGACCACTGTCCGTACTTTCTCATTTCATTTGGCTCTCCCATTATCTATAAAAAAAAATAAAAAAGTAAAAAAACTGTTACTACATAGCTTCCGTAATCGTACCAGTATAAATTGCCTTAATCGTACCGGTACGATTTAGGCAATCTCTAATGGTACGATCAAGGCAACTTTGCACCAAATAAATAAAGATAAAGTTTTTCTGGAAATTATAGAAATAAGGTTATGTTTAAAGTTATCAAAAAGTGTATAAAAGTTGTTAATCTTAAAGGCATACAGTAGATATTAGGTTTAGTCAACTAAAATATCCAAAACTACTTACGGTAGGTCAACCAGACTTTATATCACTTTGCCGCACAAAATGAAACGTTAAACATGTCGGGAGCGATACGCGCTACTGTCAAACTTTTGCTGGTATTACTGGTTGCCAACTTTAGGGTTTCTAATTGTGGTGAAAGATGTTTTACATATAAGCGTAATATCTGAAATATCGACACGGTACGATTAAGGAGCCAGTAAGATATAGGCGACTTTCCCCTATTATAGGTAGTTACTATAAAGTCATCAATGTTTCTTAGCATTTAGTCGTAAATTTATTTCATTGTGTCATGCGGCTAAAACAGGTAGTTCAGGGTCTGTATTAGAGCTTTTCGTATTTCTTTGCCATGTACATTCCGCCTCAGAAGAATCGCCATTGTCACTTGAATCACACTATATTATCAACGAACTCTAAAGACATCCCTTTTTCGATATCGTAATACAACTATCAAACGGTGAATGTCACTGATATTTCCCTCAATGTTTACTGATAACTCCACCAAGACCACTTATATAATAATTTCATCACCTACGTCATTTGGGACACCCACATTCCCTTAGGAGGCCAATTTCAACGTAATTGGTTTTTCTGTAGCCCTTGTTATATTTATTAGAGGAGTTTATTTAGAGATTCATTAAAATTCTAATTAAGAATAGAATAGCCAACGTCGGTTTTGCAAGGTCGTTATACGCCGCCTGCTTTGGATGTCTGTGAATTTCAAGCAAGGGCAGGTGAATATTCAGGGAGTCGAGACTAGTACAGTATGTAAGTTATATCCATCATCACCCTGTATTTTATATAATATTATAATTATTACCTGGTACTTGTATTTCTTGTTAGCATGCTCGCTACGCTATGGAATCTTATCTCGCGCCTTGAAGTTCACATGTTAACATCTTCTGTATCAGCATATTATATTTCTACTGCATTGTACTAAATCCATGTGTGAGGAAATCTTGTCACTTCTTGTCTAACCGTCCTGTTTTACGCATCGTCGTGACAAGGTTTCACAAAAGTCTTTTTGTACCGTTAACCAAAATAAAGTTTTTTTTAAAAACAAGTATTTCGATGGCAGTAATTTAATTTGTATCTGTGTGAGTACACTTACACGCAATTGAAGGAGTTTCTACGGGGAGTCCCAGAAGCCGTTATACTAGTTATCATAGTTATCTCATGTTTGCAAAAAAGTTGTCGATCACGCTCAAGTTACTGTTTTATATGTTTTCAAGGTATAATTCATGTATTATATAATGGGACATAATTGACGAACTTGTAGTCAGCTGCAGCCAAAACCGACATATTTATTAACTGGGTGTCTGATAAATATGAAAAAAAAAATCAATCACACACAGTTTATTTACTGAATCAAGGTTACTATTTATTCGTCTTTCAAGAAGTACATTTACAACAATCATGATAAACGTTTAACGGATAAATGCAACAAAATATCGCGTAGCAGTAAAATATCGTTTATGTCACTAAATTGTATGTAGCACCACAATCATATATTCACCTGCTGGGAATACCTACAATATGAGAACGTGCATTTTTATTTTCTTTGTAATACGTTTGTTGTTTGTGGCAGTTCCAATCCAAACCCATCATCATTTTCCAAGTTTATACGACAATATCGATTTGGAGTAAAGGGCAAGAATGAACTATGGAGGAAAATATGACACCCTGCTGACTAAAAGGAAAAGGTATTTTAGTTTCGGAGGACGTGAAAATAATGGACGGGAGACACGGGACTGCGATCCTCGGTCGAGGCAGGCTTTTAACATTTTATGATACATTTTTTCGTCTGAAATGCTTTTTGAATTATTGAAATCTCCGGATGTCATATATTCTCATCTTTTTGGTTGTTCCGCTGGATGAAAGGATATTTTTCCAGAGCACCGCACTTCATATCATAACTTTGAAGATTTATATGGTTTTTTGCCACTACGGTAGTTTGTCAGCCTACGAACTTGGGGGGGGGAGGCATAGTAATGTTTTTACTGGCCAAAAACTCGTTTATTGACATCGTTGAGTGACAAGGAGCATTATCGCGATGAAGCATCCAGTTATTCTTGACCTGATGTAGGAAGTGTGAGACAACTTTAGCTCTTCATCGAAAATTTTAACTGTCAATGAGATCTAAACGCACAAGATCCTGGATCCTGCCGATGAAGGTCTTCCGCTTCGTGGCTCAACTTCAGTCGACCGTATCCCTTCTGAAAATGCCTTAAACCACCGAAAACTTGAGCTCTTGACAAAGCACTATCTGCATGGGCCAAAACTTGTTTGCAGACCTGTTCCTCAAAATTGATATCTCTCATTTCTAGAACACGATAGAAAAAACTGTTTTACAAAAAAAAATCGCTATGGTCAGCCAAATGACTTTAGAGTTTAGACTTTAGAGTCGAAGTTCAAAAGAACTCAAGACTCATCGGGCAGTGTCACCGCTGTCGAAAATATGGGCATGCGCAATCTTACTGCACTGCACCACCTAAATGTCTAAAATGTGCTTCTGACCACATAACCCACTTATGCCCTCAAACAGAACAAGAGGAACGAAAGTGCGCGAACTGTGGAGGGGGGCATCCAGCGAATAGCCGAACTTGCAGATTTGCCCCTAAGAAAAATCTGCAAGTGATAGCGCAAAGGCGCAATGTAAGTTACGCGGATGCAGCTAGGGATGCAACCCGGGCTGCCCCCTCTGTGGGATCTTCTGCGAACACGCAAAATGTGGACCTGGCAACCGCGCTAAGGTCCTTACAGCAGATCATAGGTCCTCTGATTAGCGCAACACAGGCTTTGCAGGCGATCTTTCCTGCAAATGGCTAGGTACAATCGACGACAGCCTGCATTTATCAAAATTCTTTTTTGGAATTGTTTGGGTCTAAGGGACATTCCCAAAAGACGGGAATTTCATCAAGCTCTTGTGGACGAAAGTATAGATGTGGCCTTGCTGCAGGAAACATTACTTAATCCGGGAGATCGTCTAGCTTTCCCGAATTACGATGTTATCCGGGCTGATAGATTGACTGGACGGGGTGGCGGCTTGGCAGTGCTAGTGAAACGCGGTATTGACTACCACAGAAGCACAAACGCTGACATGCAGAGCGTCGAAGCGGCTTCCGTGGTGGTCAATATGACGGGAGGTGTGCCGTTAAAAATCACATCGGTGTATGTCAGGTGTGGTAACAGGCTGCAAGAGGCGGATCTGGAAGTCCTTTTAGACTACTCGGGTCCACTTATTGTGGCAGGGGACTTCAACTGCAAACATCGAGCATGGCATTCCAGGTTGAATTCCACCAGTGGGATCCGACTGTACAACCATGTGATACGAAATGGCTACCTCATACATAGTACTGAGGAGCCGACGCACCACCCATTTAATCACCTTCAGGCACCTGATGTTCTTGATTTGGCATTATCCAAAAACTGTAGCTACAGTATCACTTCTCGAATCATGTATGACATCTCAAGCGATCATCTTCCCGTCGTTTTGGAAGTGGCTAATGAGCAGATCTTGGGGGATGAAATCCCTCCAAGGAAACGCATTGATTGGGAGCTATACAAGTCGCTCCTCAAAGAGTTCCCCAATATACCGATCATAGATGATGAGAACGGTATAGATGCGGCTCAAGCAGAGTGGACAAGTTTTGTTCAGCAAACTCTGCAGCGTGCAGCTGTACTTCCCGTGCAGCGACACGGCAGACCTTTTCTGCCAGCAGACATTCGTCAGAAAATTTCTGATAAAAGAGCTGCAATTAAGCAAGCGAAAAGGTCTTGTCATCCTGATGACATTCGCAGAGCGACAAATCTTGTTCATGAAGTAAGAAATGCTCTTCATGAATTCCGCAATGAGCAATGGAACGACTTTCTGGCGGGGATGCTTGACTCAAGCATTCCTCTCTGGAAGGTGGCGAAGTCGCTCAAAAACGGAAAGCGTGAACAAATCCCACACATTCACGGTCCTGGAGGCATTGTCTTCAGGACAGAGGAGAAGGTTGAGGTTTTCGCCGATGCCATGGAAAGACAGTTCTCTCTTGATAATGACCTCGACGAGGAGCAACACATCGTAAGATCTGTCAGGAGATATTTTAGGGCCAACGGCGTCAGTGACAGTCGCGCATTCGTTGGTGATTTTTCTTCATCAGAAGATTCTTCTTCAGAAGCTTCTTCAACCGAAGATTTGCTTAGCACATCAGCGGTATCTCCTGAGATCCCGCATTGCACACCAGCAGAGATTCAAGGTCATATTAAAGACCTTAAAGTACGTAAAGCACATGGGGAGGATCAAATCACTAATAAGGCGCTGAAGCTGCTTTCGCGGAAGTCCTTAACTTATCTCGTGGCAATAGTCAATGCCATGCTAAGGATCCAGTACTTCCCATCCGCGTGGAAGACCGCTGAAGTTATAATGATTCCAAAGAAGGTGGGTTCAATATTTCCCCAGGATTATCGTCCCATTAGCCTGCTGTCAGCTGCGTCTAAGCTCGCTGAACAGGTGATTCTACGTCACCTTGAGAATTTCTCGTCAGATCACCATGTGATTCCTGACGTGCAATTCGGTTTTCGGTCTGAACATAGTACAGAGCTACAGGCGGTTAGGCTCTTGTATAAACTAATCCAAAAGGGCTTCCCTTTTTGGCTTCTAAAACTACTGAAATCCTTCCTTGAAGGTAGGAAATTTCGGATCAAAATTGACAATGTGCTGTCGACAACACGGCTGATTACAACCCTCAGGGTTCGGTCCTTGGACCTATCCTTTACTCACTGTACATCCATGACGTCTCTAGTCCCAGCAACTGTGAAGTCTATCTCTATGCTGACGATACTGCATTGGTGGCTCAGTCGTGGTCTGGTGACCTAGTCCATGACAGGCTGCAAAGTGCGGTGGAAGAAGTATTGGATTGGGCGGATCGGTGGCTAATTAAAATAAACCATTCGAAAACGCAGGCAATCTACTGTACAAAAAGACGTCGCGGCGTTCCGTCTGAAGTTTCAATGAATGGACTTCGTATACCATGGGAATCCTCCGCTAAGTATCTCGGTGTCATTCTGGACAAAGGGATGACTTGGCGGAACCATATGGAAGCGCTAAAAACTAAATTCCAAATTACGTTTCGGCAGCTTTACCCATTATTATGTAAACGGTCAAAATTAAGTTTGATTAACAAGATTCGACTCTATAAGGTGGTCATAAGACCAGCAATGACTTACGCATGTGCGGCTTGGTGTTTTATTGCTAAAACACACATGCGAAGTCTGCAGGTTCTGCAAAGCAGGACGTTGCGCACTATTGCAGATGCCCCATGGTATGTCTCTAACGAAACTCTACATAGAGACCTCGATGTCCCTTACCTAAAGGACTACATTCAGCAACAGGCGCAGCGGCGCTATAGCCTAGCGGAATCGCACAGCAACCCTCTGTTGCGTGAGTCAGTGGACTACACAGTCGAGCAAGTTCGCAAGCACAAAAGGCCGCGGCTCGCACTGTAATCAAAATTAACTCGTGAACTTAGAACAACCAAAATTGGAGCATTTTTACACAATCTTTAGAAAAAATCAAATAATTTTAGACCATATCAAAATCTGTGAAGCGATTTTAACAATGCCTAAACGCTGCCTATCCTAAAAGATTCTCTTCTTCCCCTTTGCTCTCGTTCTTCCTTCTCTCCTTTCCTTCCCCTTTTTTCCTTAAAATTGTCTGGTTTCTGGGTTACCAGACCTGACAGACTTACAAACTGACACTGTGACTCAAGAGATAAGGTCCCACGGACCGCTCTGACAACCAACGATGACTTGACTTGATTGATGACTTTATAGAGCTCAAACTTGTACTGAAGGCGGAACACATGGTCTGCCCTGGCTCCTCGCCGAAACCGTCGCCCCCAGTGTTACCAGATCCAACGCAACGTTGCTAGTCTCATCACTTGATTTACATGTCTCGTATGTGCCAAAAAGTCGAAAATTGTGATACGCCGTCAGATAGTATAACTTTAGTGCTCCTTTTATATGAAAAACTATTCATGTTGCTCCTGACACTTATTCTGTGGTTTCTTGCTCAAAGAACTCATCAACTACTAAAGACGATAGACCTATCTATTTTCATTTGGATTTTTGCAGACATATCCTCGGAGATTTGCCATCTTGAATGTCCCTCAATGGAGGTTAGTAAGTCTTCGAAAATGCTTCCTGTCTGTAGTTGGGATTTAGTGCATATTAATTACAAGTTAAAAACGTGCAAGGCATTCATATCTACGAGTACTTAGAAATCTGTTATCCACGACATGATGAGAAAGATTATTTGTGACTATTCTGAAGGTAGACGTAGTTATCGTATAAGATGAGTAAGCGTTTCCAACATCACATTGTGAGTTTTTGTGTTGTCGGAGCAAATTGTCATTCGATTTTTAACACGCTTTTAATAGCTTGGCCTGTATGTATGTAGTCGACGGAATCTTTGAGCATAATTTTCACCAATCTCCAGCAAAAATTTGATAACAGTTTTTTATTATCCTTATTAGAACCTTTATAGATCCTCTGTAGGGGAGTAAGAGAGATAGAGCTAGCGCGCGATCTGCGCATGTGTCCAGTTTCGGACTTACTCTTTGTTGGTTCGGTCACTCAGCATACCACAACGGAGGCGGATATGTCAAGGTAGTGTATTCTCACCTTGTTCATTGCGAATGTTGCCATTAATCCTAAGTTGGGCTCGACTGTCCAGAATATGCAAGGTTTAACACTCGATCATGTAAGCAGGCTCGCAACTGTTTACTGCTGGACAAGCTTATGTAGCACTTATGTAGCAGACGTGTGAGATCTTTAGAAGGTATCCAGATTGAAGAACTTTACTTCTCTAAGTTAACAGGAAAACGCCATGCAACAGTGAAGCTTTAAATGAAATGATTAGATTAGGAAATGATTCGTAAGACATTTCAATGCCACATGTCCACAAAAAACTAATTGATAAACCGAGCTAGAAAATGAAAAATAAATAATACCTGTAGTTTAAAGAAACTAAAAAGACACGCTTTTACAGCCTACCGAACTAAAAAGTAGAAAATAATTTTCAATTACAAAGAGTTTATATTACAGTAGAATATGGTCGAACAATCAATCATAATTAATGACCTCAAGATAAAATTATAATAAACTTAAGTTATTAACAGAATAATTTAATTCAGAGTAAAAAGCGAGGGGTGCATTTTACTACATTTCCATAACTTTCCCCTCATAGATAGTTGCCAATAGAATGATTGTAACATTTACTATATCGAGCACCCCACGATTTTTACTCTGAATTGAATTATTCTGTCATTAACTTAAATTTTATTATAATTTTATTTTGAGGTCATTAACTATGATTGACTACTGTAATATAAACGCTTTGCAATTAAAAATTATTTTCCACTTTTAAGTTAGATGAGCTATAATAGCGTGTTTTTTTATTTTTTTTAACACATTATTTATTCTTTATTTCTATTCGTAGTGATTTTTTTTTAAATGGAATAAAAGAATGTATCTCAGGCTCCATTCAGCATGTCTTCCGATGTAAATATGCATTCTCGTAGCTGAGAACAGAAAAATAGCCATAGGTGGATCATACCGTTTGGAGTTGCTTCTGGTTTTACCGGAGATATTCTCAACCGGAACAACCTGTATAATTTTTGTACGGAAATTCTTCAGGTAAAAACATGCACAGTTATATTGTGGAATCTATCAGGCTGTTAAAGCGCGAATTCTATGGGGTGTAAACTCCGTATTTTATTTTTCTCTAAAGTATTCGTGTCTGTGTTTATGTGTTCGAGACTGATGCTTAACTAACCAAATTCGCGTAGACCCTGGGGCTGGATACAAAGGACACAAAAGCAATATTTGGATTCCATCATACCTTTTGTTTGTTCTGTGAAGTTCATGTTTATGGAAGAAAATGCGTTTCTATTCCTTTGGGATACAATGCAATTTTCACCCGATACACATGATATTTATGTTCTCTTTGTGCTGAGCTCAGCGGCGTTTTTTATAAAGGATTACATTTAACTAAAAAACATTAAATGTGAAACTTTTTCCATAGTCAGTCAAATGCGCCGTTTTAATTAAATGTGTTCACCCTGTAATTCCCAAGCCATTCGATTGGATTATGTTCGAAGACCTAGTGCGACATGATTCAAAACAAATCAGTCAATGTATATAAGTGATATCCAGAATCGATCTACTTGACACGAAGCTCCTTCCTTAAATACCAAATGTACACTAATTCTATACATTTCTAATTCTCAAACTATAAAAAATAAACATTTCTGTCTCAATGGTAGATATACGGACGATTTGAGTATAGTTTATTAACTGAATCAAAGCAGTTACGACACAACCTCAAATAATGACAGTCACCTACATTAATTAAATTTACTAGATCCTAAGACATTTTACAAAATTAACTTTGTCTTCGATGCCTTACCGCGACCAAGATTACGGAGCGTATGTTTTGTAAACGCCAGAGCTAGTATAAATTTTATTTACTTCCTAATACCTCTCTTACGGACTGTAAAGGCAATAATGGAGCTCCATGATCTCGGTCGGCCTCAAAATATTTCATCAAAGAAATGACAAATTATTTTGCTTGTCGACCCAGAGGTTTCGACATTTTAGCAAGATGCTTAAAAGGACACCTCAAAGTTTTGAAGAAAATCTGTTTTTGTAAAATAACAATGCAAATATTGAGGTAAAAAGAACGAAAATAAACCACAAATGAACAACAGCCGTTGGCGTAATTACCTGACAAGCTTTTCGACAATATCACAACACAAAAAACTGTTACCAACATAAATGTACCCGGGAAATTCAAACTATACGTAACAATTTAGAATCTATTTTGCATTAAGGTTGGCATTCAAATTTACTAAAGATGACATAGCTGTTTTGCTTCACTGAATAAACTATACGTGTGAATGTGTGAATATTGTAACAAGAATGAATGGTACTGCTAGCGCCATCTGTTGGGAAACGCGCCAAGGACTCCGTTCGGCATCGACGCGAGGTGCACCCCGAAGGTTCTGGACTGGCCGCTATGTGGCTTACTGGAACTTTCTCGAATTAACGAGTACCTGCGATGCGGAATATATAAGCCGACGGCCGGGAGATGGATGTAGAGTTGATTGAATGACGCGACATAATAATTCGTAAATAAGTAGTCAGACATAAATAGTGGTGTACATAAATGTTCTATCTAGATAAGTGTATTAAGTATGTTAAGTGTTAAGTGTCGAGTTCTGAGCTAAGCGGTCAACTGTCAAGTGGCCGAAACCCTATGTATTCATATATTTTATTCCATCTTATCTATATCATGGGTAGTATTGCTGAGATCAGACAATTCTTAATAATACAATGTCTTTTACTGATACTGTAGCAGTGACTGGCGTCCGTTGTTATTATTGTAGGACCCAAACGCTGTGTTAAATTCACTTATGATACAAAAAAGCAAGAACAATGTGTCTAATATTCCCAACGCCACCACTGGAATTCTTGCAACCCCGTGGTAGAATATACGACGTGCACTTATGTTCTTCACGGAGGTATGTTTGTACAAAGAACCTTTGCTGTGTTTGAAGTTAACAGCGTTCTGATGGGTGCATAGTATAATCAAGACCTAAAGCTTCTTAGCAATAGAATCTCTTCCACTAATACAACAAATGCACCATTTACAACCCCCCCATCTCCACTTATCAAACCCTGCAACTGTTTTTTAAATAAGGATTCTGTAAAATGTCAAAAAACGATGTTTGAGTGTTTTTCATTCAGATCGATCTTGGCATATCAGAAACATTGTGTCAAAATGTCATCATAATCCGAGCTGTACGGGTCAATGATTAGAGCACAGGCCGACAGTCAGGCAGACAGACAGACTAACGGACATAAGTGACATGGTTTTTGGTGATGTATCACATGTAAAATCTGAAAAAACACATATGACATAAAAAACAAAAACAATGTGTCTAATATTCCCAACGCCACCACTGGAATTCTTGCAAACCCGTGGTAGAATATACGACGTACACTTATGTTCTGATCGGAGGTATGCCTGTTCCAAGAACCTTTGCTGTCTTTGAAGTTAACAGCGTTCTGATGGGTGCATAGTATAATCAAAACCTGATGCTTCTTAGCAATAGTATGTCTTCCACTAATATCAAAAATGCACCATTTACAAGCCCCCATCTCCACTTATCAAACCTTGCGACGGATTTTTTAAGAAGGATTCTGTAAAATGTCAAAAAACGATGTTGGAGTGTTTTTCATTCAGATCGATTTTCAAAATATCCAAAACGTTTTGCCTTGGCATATCAGTAACATTGTGTCAAAATGTCATCATAATCCGAACCAAGGTCTAGACAGACCAACGACTAACGGAAGGGCCAACAAACAGACAGACAGAATGACGGAAATGAGTGAAGTGGTTTTTCATCATGTGTCTCATGTAAAATCGGAAAAACACAATAACTCATTTTCGTGATTATAATACTTCCTTTCCAGTTATCGTGGGAAGTAAGACGTCGGGAGGTAAATCGGGACCAGGACTTTACATTTTCTATTTCATTGAAGGATTCAAAAAGTCAAATTGTGTTTTTGATATTCAACAATGTGACCAACTTTGCTGTTTAGACTTATATTGATCGAACCGTTGTATATGAATTATGATGAAATATTGACAGGTCGGGTTACTCGATAGATACTAATGACGGTATCCCTAACGCGAGCCAGTAATGACGAGCTGAAATGAGAAAATGCGGGCTATCCACATAACGAGGCATCATTTCAAGTAAGTCCTTCCAAGCAAACTCTCCTCATGCCATTCCGAAAGCTTATGACAAATTAATATATGTATCGGTATGTCAATGTTATTTCTGTTAGCAAAGAAATTCTGGGACGATTGCGACTAAGAAAACTGAGAAGGTATGGAAAGAAGAGTTGTTTCCATTTATTTATTCAAAATACTCTGGAGGGTGCAATATGCCCTAAACTAGATAAATATTAACTATACTAAAGATATGTACATATTTTCTAGGTTGCTAATGACACAATATGACATCCATTCGTTAAAGATAGAAATGGCCGATCCAATATGGCGGACATGTTTGCAAAAAAAAAAATTGCATTGCACTCAAATTCGAGTATTGTATGTTTTTTATGTCGCCGATAGCGAATCTCATCTGTTCCAATTTTTCGAAAATCAAAATAGCATATTCAACATGGTGGACATGTTTGCAAAAACAGCGTTCAAATTCGAGTTTTTCATGTTATTAATACCACTGATAACGGATTTCGTACCGACTTTCAAAAAATCTATTGTTGATGTATTGAGTCATGTGTCAATTGGCAAGAACGAAAATACCGTATCATAATTACACATACCTACGATCCCGTTATCCATTTTGACTGATGTCGTTACCGCTGGTTATTTTAAAACGTGGCATTATTCGATTATACACATCTTTGACATGGCATTTCACTATAATTCCTCATGCAAAGTCATCTAAGTGAAACTAATGTTATCAAAAGGCGAAGAATGCATCTCTTATAACCAATAATAAAAACTAGAATCAAACACGGAAACATTTTTTTGAACCTTTGGTCAAGGGCGATTTTAAGGGAAAGCTTCATATGAACGTATATCCTGAATATATTAAAATTTTAGATACAGAGTGTTGTATTTTAGACTACATGTTTAATATGTTTAGGATAAGTATGGTATGCTACTGGTTTTTCTAGTAACAAAAAGTCTTTTTATAGTTCTTATTCACTTCTGATAAAATTTAATCTCTTGCGTTTTAGACCTCTGGTTTTGCTTTTTAAAAATAAGTAACATTATATTGTTTTTGGCGAAAAAAAGAAATGGTTAAATGTATGTGTACATCAAAGAATATCGTGTATACCATCCCGTATGTTAAAATGTGAGAGCTCCAGGGCGTACGTTTGAAATTTTATGAAAATGAACCTAAGACTCGCGGCCTTATTTACGAAACACCCTGAATATTATTATTGGGAGTTATACATAGTACTAAAAACGGTTTTCAATAGTGTCAGACAATTTCCGGTGGATACACGTGAAATATTTTTTCCGACCAAAAAGGTAGATATACCAAAATATTCGTCTATAATACGAGCTTTTTTCAAGCACCGCAGATGTTAAAACTCATAACTTTCACACAGTGCAACGAGGCCCCTTGTAAAACATCCAAAAACCGGTTCTGTCATGCCAGGCTGCGGGAAAGCGTAATTTTTCCAGGAGCGCGTCTACTTTTTTATAGGGAAAACCGCCGAGCAAGGGCAATTTTCCAGCGGTTTTTTTTCTGAGGAAATACGTCAGCAGTCCACATCTGCTACGAGCTCGTGTCTCGATTGAACTCATAAATATCATCACTCTTTGCGATGACTTTCCGTTTTCACTCAGAGCCGAAGTTTTGGGGTACGCGTCTGGCGGCATGAATCACATCACTTTCATAATTGGAAAAATGAAAAGGCTCTCTGCCTGAGTGAGATCCCAGGCCTGCCAGACAAAGCTTATTTTCTGAAAAACAGAACGTGTGGCAGATCAGTGGAAACACGCTAAAGTTGTTCAGCTACCTAAGTGTTCTGATGTTACTAAATATGGTCAACTGAGACCGATTAGTTTACTGCCTTTTTCTCAAAAGTAATGAAAAGCATTGTTTACAAGCAGCTCTGCGCCTACTTACCATATATTCTAACAAAGTTATTCCATCTAAACAATCTGGATTTCGACAAGGTCATAGTACAGCTTCGGCACTCTGTGACAATATAACAAATCCGCTTTACAATCAACAAGATGTAGCTCTCATACTTCTTGACTTTACTAAAGCATTTGACACAGTTAACCATTTACTTCTTGTGTCTAAATGCAGTTATTATGGATTTTCTGGAAAACCTCTTTCGCCTATTCAAAATTGCTTTGAAAATCGGTTTCAAAAAGTTCGTCTAAGTCAACTGTACTCTGCCGCACAAAAATGAGGAGGTTAAAGAAATTTTGTTAATCCGATTTTTGAACTGCCTGAGGTTAGTAGAACTGAGATAAGTCTCTTCATGGAGATTGTTTCACAATCTCGATATCATTGGGACAATGAAGCGGTCGAATCGGCCAGTTCTGGAGGTACGAAATTCGACATGTTTCGATGAGACGCGGTAGAAATGAGCTAGATTGCCGACGGCCTGCTGGTGCGTTAGAGAAGAGTCATTGATCAGTGGGACAGCCCTCCCCTGAAGGCATCGAGCATGAATAATGTAGTCGGGGCGGCAGCACCCCAAGCATGTGGGCAATACTCGAGGATAGGTCTTATTTGAGCCTTGTACAGAGTGAGGAGGTCATGTAAAGAAAAGTACTTTTTAGCCCTAAATAAATAACGTAGCTTTTTCCCAGCAGCTGCCGCTATTGACCAGATGTGATCGTGCCAGATCAAGTCCTCGGTGATCTGGACTCCGATCAGCCGAAATGAACGGCTCTTTGCTAGAACTCGGCCATCCATCGAATCCGAATGAGCGCTAGGACGCTTTTTGTTCATGTAGAGTGCTGCATCTGCAAAGCTGTAAATTGAACTGATCGTATAGGAAAGTACGCCAAGATATGTAAGAGGAACCAAGACCTATACCTGGGGAACACCCGCGTTGACGTTGCGGTATGGAGAGGAGAACCCGTCAATTACGACGGATATCTTGCCGCTAGAGAGAAAAGCAGCCAGCCATCTGCAAAGCTCCTCTGGGAGGCAACAGAATGGAAGTGCATTGGAGGGAAGCATGCCACAGCTGATCGAACGCTCTTGTGATATCAACAGCAACGACATGAGGCTCATCATAAGACTGGATATGTCTACTCCTAAATTGCGTGACGTAAGCTAGGAAGTCCGCTGTGGATCACAGCTGGCGAACAATAAAGATAAAAAAGTTGGCTCAGACACAAAGTCCACTTGTGAAGAATTGCGAATGAGGTACAGAGACAAGCAACTTGACGGCATTTTTTCACAAAGTCAGCAATCTTAACTTCTCAAGAGCAATATTCAGGACTTACTTTCGCGGTTACTTCAATTTACCCTTTGTTTGCAGTGTTTCGGTTCATTTCCACCATTAATCTCCCTTAAGGTAATGACATTGCGAACCGATGTATCTTTTCCCGCTTTTTCTTTTGTTCTATTTTTAGGGTGGTTTTGTCGCTCGGATATCAAAACTGATCTAAATTTAATGAACCATCAAGTTTCCCACGTCTTGTCAGTAACTAATCTCATTCCGTGTGTGAACAACTTACCATTTAGACATGTTTGCTGCATTTTTTGAAGTTGTTTGATGACGTAGCTGGCGCTTTCACAGAAAAAGAATTCTTGCAGACCATCAAGATCAAAATCATATTGAACAAGGTGTACCCAAAGGTTCAGTACTTGGGCCGATCTTATTTCTGATATACATCAATGATTTGCCGAACCACTAGTTGAATAGTTATACATTGAAGATAGTTTATTGCTCTATGCCACTTTTTGATATCATATCGTATCTTCGTTTGGGGTCAGGCTGCAGACTGGCATCAACTGTTATCTTTACAGAGGCGGGCAATTACGATATTGTATTCACTGAAGTATACTGACGATTGAAAACATTCAAAGAATCGAGAATACTTAGACTGCCTGCAATATATATTTATGAAGCATTGGTGGCTAGGAAGTATTTAAATTGCCGTGAACATGCCTCGCATACTGACTATAATACAAGGAGTGTTGGGAACTTAAATATTCTTTTCGAAAGAGTATCAAAAAGTCAGAAGAGTTAAAAAAATACAGCATTCAAATACAAGGAGTTTCCTTCTTGAAAATGTTTTTTAATCGTACCAAGAACTCTTGGATTTTAAATTTCAATAAGTGCTATGAGACTCCGATAATATAAAGGGTGGGCCATCCGTTGGTTTATTTTTTAAATTGGTACCGAAACTACAATCTTTGATAATATTTAACACTTGATACTTTATTCAAAATAATACTCCTTCCGATTATTTATGAAAAACAATTTCAGTTAAATGGCTGCCGCGGCTAGCCTGGCAGTAGTCCATCCTCTTAACCCAATTTTGAAGCACATTTTTGATAGTTTGTGGGTCTATTTCATCAATAGCTCGACGGATGTTTTCCTTAAGAACATCAATTGTTTGAGAATCGTTAGTGTAACAGCGGTCCTTAACAGTACCCCATAGGAAGTAATCCATGGGCGTCAAATCACAGCTGCGGGCTGGCCAATGAACGTCTCCAAAACGGCTGATAGCGCGATGACCGAATTTAGTGTGTAAAAGATCGATTGTTTATCGGCTGGTGTGACATGTTGTGCCATCCTGCTGAAATCAGAGATTGTGAAAGTGCATGTCGTCTAATAGTGGCCACAAAAAACTCCTCAACATGTCTCTATAGCGTTCCCCGTTTACCGGCACGCTGTAATCATCTTCATCTTGACAAAAGTAGGGACCAATAATCCCACCACTCCAGAAGCCACAGCAAGCAATTACTTTTTTGGATACATTAGTTTTTCCATGACGACAAGTGAATTTTCAAATCCTACAGTTGTGCTGCAAAATTCACGTCTGTTTTCAGTTCATTCAGAACCCACACAGAGAAACGATATCGAAGAGGATGATCATTTTGTTTCAACTCTTGCACAAGTTTCACCTTGTAAGAAAATAATCCCATGTCGTAATGCGCAGGGGTGCGACTGATGCCCACTTGTTGTGCTCTGTGACGAGTTGACATTCTTGCGATTTCACGGCGCACACTCTGAGCAACAGCAGAAATGTTTCCGGCGGTACTTACGATTCGAACACGCTCATACCTTCTGTTATCCACAAGCAGGCCAGTTTCACGAATTTTCGTATACCGGTCGCGGACGGAGCTTCATTCCCACCATATAGTCTTGTCAATTTTCTGCATCACAACACTCACTATAAAAATAGTTTTTCAATATTTCCCACCTCCGTCAAGATTTAAACGATCCATTGCTCACAGCGGAAGTTTGAGACAATATATGTTAAACCAACTGATGGCCCACCCTTTATGTATACTATAAATTTTTGACGTGTGTAAGTACAATAATACCGATAAAGTATTGTATTGTATAGGCAAATTCATTTTTCACAGCGACAGACGTCTCTCGAGCCACTTTGCATTTTTTAATACTTCTGAGATAAGCAATGCTGTCACTGGCGGCTGGTTCGTGAGTTTTTTTTAACTAAAGGGCACAAAAAGGAATATTAATGAGTCTGGTTTCAGTTTGTTGCCTAGACTAAAGAGAAGCGATCTGTTTTTGTCAAGGAACGTCGCAGTCTAATTAACGGCCTTTTAATTGCCTCAAAAGGACTGTCTTTGTTCCAAGTTAAATCAACCCACTTTTTTAATATATAAAGGGAAACGGACGCTTAGCTTTTTCGGTCATGAAACAGCTTGAAGGTTTCACAGATTGTTGTTTGATGTTTGGTGTTTACAAATGGTGGCAAAATTGAACTTTATGATAGTGATTTTTTATTATATTCAGTAGAGCATATACTTAAATTGACTGCCATTATCCACTATGGGATCGTAACAAAAAATGAAAGATCAATAACCTAAATCTAAATTTTCAACCATTATAGAATCTTTGTTAGGTCGAAATTTTCCATTTACTGCGCTAATGATAGCTTTAGGCGACGTTTTGGAAAGCAGTGTATTATGTTGAATAGCAGTAGCCGTGGAACAGAGTTACCAAATCAAAAAAACGCAAAATCCGTAGATGTCATTGAAATTCGGTAGATTCAGACGGAAAAATGGAAAAAGCGTATTTTTCTATAACGCTCGCACACACAACACGGGTGCGCGGGTTCACCTCGAACCTATAATAATAAATGGGAAAATGTCATTTCGTTATTGCGTCAGATCACCGGTATACAGGATTTTTATATAAAAGACAAATTAAAAATAAACTCCTTCAAAAAATTTCTAATTTTGTATTTTTTTACAAAAACAAAATATAACTTCTATACATGATTAGCTATCATGATTATGTATAATTGACACAACTTAAAATATCATTTTAAGGGTTTGGCTCAACAGTGGCGTACGATATACGAAGCTAAAAAATAGATTCCATACAGAATCGGGCTGACTGGATTTGGCACCAAACTCTTCCATTGAAATGACAAAACATTTCAATCGTCCTTGAGATCATACTAGTACCAGAAGTCATGCTGTTATTAATATTGAAATTGTAGTAATTTCCTTCGTTTATGACTATATCACTAACATTTTAATTTGATATTTAATTAAAAATAGACGAGCTTTGGTTTCCTTGTTGCTTATCCGGTAATGGAGTAATGATGATTTGCCCAATCTACATACTAGTCATATTAGCACATTTCCCAGGAATAATTGCAAAGTCTGGTTTTATTGGTGCAAGTTGTTTAAGGCTGTATTTAAAACATGGACGCATACAATGGGTGCACCAATTTTTGTGGGAAAACTTTTTATTTGACAACAAAGAATGAGAAAACGTGTTTTTTGGGATTCAATCAAAAGTGTTGACAGGAAGGAAAAAACTTTCCATATAAGATTTTTAGGTATTCATGATGTTATGGCCGAAAAATGAGGCAAAATGCAGGTTTTGGCACTTGTTGGTAATTCGACGATAATTTTACGCAACTACTTGAAATTCTTCAAATCCGTAGGATTCGTACTTCTAAATAACAATAACAAAATTAAACTATATTGGTCAAGTAGTTTTTGGAGAATTTCTAATTGTTTACCTCAAAAGACCTGTTTTCGGGCCATCACTAATAGTTTATTGAAAGTTCATCCAAAGAGCATGTATTAGCAAAATACACGTGTTTACCTTGCTGATATGAATCACAAACCATTCCGAAAGATAAATGCTATTTTTATGTGGAAAACAAAGGCTACGTTTTTCTTTCTTCTAAACAAATTCAAACATTTCGTATTTTTGAGTTATTGAACAAATGCCCTACGATATTCGAAAAACATACGTTACTATACACATTTTAAAACAAAGCGGATGTGTCATTCATCTTTTGTTGTGAAACCAGGGGCATTTTCGTCTAATACGATTAGACTATACCTCGAGTGCCGATGGCCGAAGTGTACCCATATAGGTCATTGCATCTTTTCAGTAAAAAATTTTGAAGTATCTGAAATATCTTGGACCATGGAAAATTAAGACGTTTTCGGTATTTCGGTAGATGAGGTCTCATTCCAGTAGAAATACCGAAAAATCTGTAGGTTTGATAACATTGTGATGAAATTCCTTTGACAGTTTAATTTACAAGCTCAAATCTGGCAGTCAAGTGAAAACTCCTTCAAGCTGACAATGCTTTACCATGAGTATATCTATTTACCAAGAAAGCACTGCACCACTAGACAGCTTTACGTTGACTACACGCGCTCAACGAATAAAGCTACTTTAGCCTAAAAAATGCAAATGGTGTCAAGTAGAGCGACTCTGTACTTGCTTCGCAACACCGCCATCAGTTCATAATTGATTAAGTCCAGCACAACTTAAACCCTCTGGAGAAAAATGGTTACGAATCTGTACAATAGAGAAATGGCCCAAGACAGTCAAATAAGCTCGCATAATTCGTCCACAGAATGGTAGTGCATACTGATAATCACCGGACACTTTGACAGACAGACAGACCGACAAAAGTGAGAGACCTGGTTTATCGTGATGTACATGTCTTTATAAGATGCAAAAAATATATCCCATTTTTGAAATGTTTCACGATTCCAATACTTCCTCGCCCAGCCAATCTGATTGCACGAAAAATTGTTTGTACAAGCTGATTAACCCATTGCAATTCCAACTAATGAGCAATTATCAGTCAAACGCATGTGCTTGTTGATCCGCAATACTAGTGAATCATATTTACTAGCGGACTATAGCGCATCAACAATAATTAGCCTAGCCATTTCGATATATGTTGGATCAATGTTGCAGCGAATTTTATTAACGTGGCACGACGTATCGACCGAAATGGTAAATTACTAAATAATAAAGCTTGCTGACTGTGTGGCTCATCAATAGACTAAATGGGTTTTATTTTCTGAATGTAGGTTGGAGTGCTATAAAAAGATAGATCTATAGAGTGATATGGAAATAGTACCTTGTAGGTGTATGTCAGGACAGATTCTGGATGGGTATCACAGAATTTCAAATGCCACTAACTGATTGTATTGATGTATACGTCCTTCTTGGACGTTTCCGGGATTCCACGATTGTCTGGATATTTTGTTTTGGAACATGCGCTTCACGGGCTGGTTCTGAGAATTTAGAACAAGATATTAACGATGACGTCGTTTTGGAAATAATACAAAGAGATTTCTTTTATTTAAGATGGTGTTTCCAACGTCAAATGTACCGTGATTTCGACAACTGCACTGTCGAGTATTTTAAATTAATATTTGAAAGGCTTGAATATGTGAAATACAGACATCGCGGAAATGTATGTAACAAATCTTCCGTATACAGGATTAGACGTCATATCGATGATACAATAGAATATATAAAACATTTCGCATCACTCCAAAAACATCTCCATTTATTTCCCAAATTATGGAAACGCACTTAAGTTAGACCTATAGCTAAAAATAATCACCCCACTTTTTATTCTGATTCAAGACTCGTTGTCACGAGCTAAAATCACGTAACCTTTTTTTTACTATTTTGATCACTTACTAGTAATTTCAATTTCTGTCTATTAATGTGGCGCCTATTCTTAGGCCAAACTCTTTTCAATGATTTTCTTTTGGTAAATTTCATAGTTTATTGATATGATTCCACGCGTATTATATCTTTCTTTCTCAGTAATTCAGTATTGTGGTTTTTCTCCATTACTTGATTTTCTATGGAACATTTCTTCAATGCTACTCATTGAACCTTCCTTTATAAGGTTAGGTTTTTCATGCTAGTCACTTTCCTCCTGAGATTGTGGTGTGAGCGCCATTGGTTTAACCTCCAGATTCTGGGATATTAGGTGCCGAACACCAGTTTGTGGAATAGTACCCCGTCATATACTACCTTACGTTTAGTTGTCTTGGTTTGAATGCTACCCCGTCGATTTTCTTATGGGATTTTAGTGTTCAGCGTGGGATACATTGCGGAGAACGACGCTATCCTCCTCCTGCTTTGCTTGTAGCTTTTTTGCTGGTATTGCCGGAAGCCACCCCTTCCGTTTAGCAAAAAACACCCTGTTCACATAAGGGTTCTTTTTTACCAAAATTATTAGAGAAAGTGATGTATATGTCGACGTCAAACGCTGAAATCCGTCATTCCCTGAAATGCCTAGTTAGTCCCTGTATTGTTGGCAAACACCGTAACAGTTTGATTATTACAACGTTTGACTAAGCATTTTAGTTATTCCCTGTAATGACTGAACAATTTCAGTCAAACACCGTAACAACCACATTAACTTCGTTACTGCATTTGCCTGATTTAGTCATTCACTGTACCATTTTTGTGTTCATTTGCTTGAATATACACATTGTTGTGTTTGTGAAAATGTCTCAGCATTCAGAATTGTTTTACGGGAAACTAAGTGAGTACTATGATAGTGTGAATAAGAAAAAGCTATCGAATACAAATGAGTTAAAAGAGGTAAGTTAATTTTTATAATTTTGTGAACCTAGCCTAAATTATAATCGATCGTTTCAAAAATTAGATATTGCTATAGTGTTTACCATTTTCAAAAACGCTTGAAAAAAATCATAACCCTTGCTGTAGATTAGTAGAAAACTTGAAAAGGTACCACCATATTTCATATATCTTTTCAAGAAGTAGATCGATTGAGTGTTACAAAGTTATATAAATATCATTTATTATGTTTCGTTCATATGCTCCAAGTTACCAGTTTACCCCAGTTTTTAAAGGGAAAGTGAATAAATCGTATGTGTGTGATCGTTCTAGAGATATCCGCTCCCAAATACACTCACCATGCCTATCCACAGAACTTCATTTCTCCATAAAGGCTTCATTCTTAATGCGATCTATCTCTATAGCTCATTAGCTCCTGAAATTAAATCCTTGACATTTGATAACTTTAAGAAACATATTAAGAGTCAAGATTTTACATTGCCAAAATTAAAAGTACTTGTCCTCCACTTATCTTAATATAAATATCATTTATTATGTTTCGTTCATATGCTCCAAGTTACCAGTTTAACCCAGTTTTTAAAGGGAAAGTGAATAAATCGTATGTGTGTTCGTTCTAGAGATATCCGCTTCCCAAATACACTCATCATGCCTATCCATAGAACTTCATTTCTCCATAAAGGCTTCATTCTTAATGCGTTCTATCTCTATAGCTCGTTAGCTCCTGAAATTGAATCCTTGACATTTGATAACTTTAAGAAACATATCAAGAGTCAAGCTTTTACAGTGCCAAAATTAAAAGTACTTGTCCTCCACTTATCTTAATAAAAATAGTATTGATTCAGTTATCAGAGTAATTACATTAAATATGTATAATACTTTTGTTATATTATGAGCCCTAATATCATTATTCATATGACGAGGGTGACATTAATTTATAATTCATTAAAATATATGTAAAGTCAATAGTGGCCGCTATGCATCAACTATCATTCGGATTCTTAAAGCAATGCAAAAGATTATGTAACATCTGAAACTTATCCTGTGGTTTTCATGTCGATAATTTGCCATGCTTGTCTGTCCAATGAAACCACATATCTGAAATTCTTCTTTAATGTAGTATGCTGGTTTTGCGTGTTGCCATCTTGAAATTTGATGGATTTGCATGTTTACTACATTAAAAAAGAATCTCAAATATATGTGACTTCATTGGCCAGACAAACATGGGAGATTAATGCAAAAGCTGTTACAAAATGTGACAGATTTTCATTCTTAAGTCCACGAACTGTGCTGTGTTGCAGACGTATTTCTCCTAAAAATGTATTATAAATACACTGATGTCACATGTAAGTTTATTTTAGCTAAACTTAACATATGGATCACCTTCGCTTAGTGGAAGATTTAATAGGGGTATGTAACTGGGAATGACATCTTAATTTTGGCACTAACCTCTCTCACTTTTGCTAGGTTACTAGTTTTAATTTAATTTGCCATATTAAACCTTATTTCACCAGTATCCATTACATTTTGACGTCTACTGATGTGAGTAGCTGATCAGCAAGTGACATCTTTGAAAATAATCTGGAATTTATTCGGATTATATATATATATATATATATATATATATATATATATATTCTAATACGAGGTAAGTCTGTGTTGTCCATTAGCATGTAAAACTAATATAGACACATGTTTACGGTTTATTGTCCGTCATCAGTGTTTCGTAACTCAAATATGAGTTTATTTGCCCTTTCAAATCATTTGGTGTTTCAGGTTCTAAAAAGTAGAGATGATTAACAAAGTCATCAAGTTTATTTTATTTTATTCCTACTTGACATGTGGTCATGATCATTAACAGCTATTTTGCTTGTAGCGTTTTGTTTAATTAAAAGAGTTGTTAGCAAGTACAAAATGCATCCGTAGCGTACAAAGAAAACAACAAAATACGGCCCTGTCTACTTGGCGTTGACGACTCCGTCAGCATTGTGTGTTACTTGTCGATATGGCGAATTTTGGAATATTACTAGATAATCAGCTGTTATTCTACCCTAATGGATACTCGTGAAAAAGTCAGTACCACTACACGGCAATTATCTGGAGCAATAAAGGCTTTTGTAGGTTACTTTTTTCTTCATCAATTTAGACAATAGACTAGATGCTCTAAGACAGCAATAAAACAACTCTTCGCCTAACGCAGCAATCCAAAAAAACACACCCTATCGTGACCTTGCTTGGAACTAATTTAGAAGATAAAAATGTCTGAAAACAAGGCTATTGTCTGTCGTACACCAATGAATAAAATTCGGATAACGGCTGGTATACCCTTCAACTGTCACCCGTCTTGAAAATTATGTCGTTGGCGCCCTTTTGTGCTCGACACATCGACGTCGGATCCCCCGTTATCTCTGGCCTCATCGATCCCTTGACAAAGGATGGAACAAGAGAGATCGCTGGAGAGTTCAGCACAGATACTTTTGTTGTTAGGCTGAGAACACACCGCAGGTAACACCTCAAATACACGCTGAATAAGATCTGTTCGCTTGTCATCTCTGGCACCATACCCAATCGTATACAACGTTGTTTCGTGCTTTTCAGGAATCATCAGTGCGCTGTAGGTCTAGACATTTGGAAGCAGACGACGTAAAGCAAGCCCAGAAAATATGGACAAACTGGTTGTCCTGTCTGACAGGACAGCGTTGCTGTTTTCACTTTGTAATGCCTTATTTCGTGACCTAGATGACAACAATGCGAACTGGTATATAGTTCCAACAGAGAGCTTGTTATTTTCACTCTCGCAGTCGTCTATCCTGGTAATATAATAATAATAATAATAATAATAATAATATAAGTTTATTCACGTATAAAGTATTACAGTTTATTGAAAATAAATATGCATATATACGCAAACAAACTGAAATAATCCCACAGAAGAATTTAATTCTTGTGCGTTCATAACAATTTTTGCTTAAAACAGTTAAATACAGTTAATACATAAATTTAAACACAACATAAACACAAAGGTAAGTGCAACAATATTATATTCAAATACTAATTTATTTTCATTTTTGTGAGTTTTTGTATTTCATGTCGAGTATTATTTAACAAGAATGTTTTTATTTCAATTTTGAATATACTTTTATTTGAAATAGATTTTATGTGGCTTGGTAAAAAGTTGTAAAATCTAGTGAAGAGGTAACTGAAGCATCTTTGACCTACTTTTTTTCAAATTGTGTTCTTTTAATTTCCTCGACTTTACTTCTTGCTTCATATTTGTGGTCCAATGAATAATAGATGACACCTTGTGCTGTCTGATTTGGATAAAAACTTATGGGGCTATTGGAAAACACTCCGCCTACAGACTCCTGCGTACGCCATCACGGGATCTGTAAAAGTTGCATAAACTAAACACAGACTGAATACAAACAGTTGTTAACTGTCGCCGTACGTAGGGGTCGATAGTACCGCGACTGGGAAGCTACTCATAACTTTACTTTTAATTAGATTGAGCTGTGAGAATCATCAGAATTCTCTGATGATGAGGTATAAGCTACCATAAAAATAACGCTACTTTTGACCTTGTCTCGGAAAATACGTCATCTAGAATACGCTCAGCCAAAGGGATAGGGGTCGATTTGGCACAATTAATTCTAAGTTCAAAAAAACAAAGCCCATCAACAATAATAACTAGATTTTATCCTCCATTCCTCAATCCCCCTTTCAACCCTGATATGCCCTTGGTAACCCGTTTTTGTGAGGTTTATTACTTTATTGTTATATGTGCTTAATAAAACAACTTCTTAATAAGAGCGAAAATTGACTCTAAAAACTGCTTGGGCTACTTGCACCACCGCACATAGGACATTTTTGGTTTTCAAACCTTGTACACCTGTTTTGGCCATTTGAGATTGAGATTTTAGGATTACGAATCGAAACATTACTTCGGGTTTTTGTTGTTTTTCGTTGAGATTCACTAGGGAAGTCGACCACGGAAACAGGTGGACGAACATTTTTCGGGGTTGTCTTCAGTTGGAGAATGCCGGTGGTAATAAGTCGCTATAAGGAGGGGAGGCGTTGGATAATCGAATTTTTATTACCCCGAGAAAAATTAATAAAAGTCAGCAAAACATACTTTGTGGTGTGTCATAAAACGACTGAGGTACGGATGATTATGAAATTCCTAAATTTTGATTTTTTAATATACTGAGTGACAAAAAAAAAGGTAAACAACTACGTATGTTTATGTGATTTTAATTACTTTTGGCATATTTAATTTTCAGCTTGATTCGTCAACTGACTGCAGAAGCTGGTTCAATAATCTGTTGAGGATCCACGATTTCTTACACACTCATTGACATGCCTGAGCATCGTGCTGACAAAGTGGTCGATATTCTGTTAGGGTATCTTATTCCAGGCTACTGCAACTTCGTGTGTAAGAGCTGCTAAAGTCAGTGGAGGATATTGGAAGTTCAAGAGCCTGCGACCTATCATGTCCCAGATATGTTCAATTGGAGATAGGTCAGGCGATCGTGGTGGCCAAGGTAAAGGTTGATTCGATGTTGATCCATGAAGGCTAACGATGCTCTGGCAACATGCGGTCTGGCATTGTCTTGCTGAAAAATCGGGTTTTGGATGGTGTTTAGGTATCGAATAAGATCAGGCTCCTCTATTTCTTGAATATAGCGTCGGTTTGTCATGTTGCCTCTGATGAAAATTAGTGGTGATCTGATACCATAAGCAATAGCACCTTTTTTTTAACTCCCACGGTGTGGTGAACGTGACGCTCTCTGTAAAATTGTGGGTCACGTCTTTCACCACGTCGCCATCTCAGTCTTGCCCGACCATCGAGCATCCCCAAACAGAAGCGGGATTCGTCACTAAAGACCACCTGATTTCATTCCCGCACGGGTATCATGTGAAAAACCTATAAATCGTCAAAAAAAACTATAAGATGTCAACTTGCAGGCTAGGTAGTTTTTAGGGCGCAAACAGTCATTCCACGTTTGCTCACTAGGATCGTTGTGAACGTCCATCTATAGAGGAATCACTCAACAAAACTACGCATTATTGGTTGCATAGTTTTGTAAGTGATCCGGGTCTGTAGTTTTTATCTCTGAGAAGGAAGTTGGTTGAATAGCAAGATCGTATCTAGATGATTATGTGTATTGGTCTGCATGTGTATAAAATAAGTAATATTTTCTGTGTGAAAAAATCATTATTGCATATGCCGAATATGACGGGTTATTTATATGTTGTGATTTCTGAAGAGAGGTTATGTTCAAAGTTATAAATTACGAAAAACTGAGGAGAATTACGGGAAATCATCATACTATACCGTAAATACAAATGTTGTCAATGTCATAAATATAATATATATATAGCATAGCCTAAAATGTGCGCGCTGCGACTCAGGGGAGGAAAGTCTAGAACAAAAAGGCAGCTGGAAACGCTTATACACTTTTTGGCGAATCTTTCCTTCGGTAACCTCAATCACAGAACAACAAATATGGCTCTAAAATTGCAGTTCAGATGTTTTGTGGTAGCACTTTATAGTAAAAACGATATCATTTATCAAGTCAAAGAAATTAGAAGACCTGCAAGTTTCGAGATCATCCGTACCTGAATCGTTTCTTAAGGACCTACGTGTTACAACAGTTTTTTTCAAATTAACCTTATAATAATAAAAATTCGATTAAGCCCGACTCGAGCCAGAAGGCAATCTGATCTTATATTTTACGTGTCAAATAACCTGTTTGGTAAAATAAAATCGGCGGAAGACCTTTCTGCTGTAGACGCCTTTCTGTGCTCTTTAAAATATCATTCTAGACTTCCTAGTTTTTTGTACAATTATTAGCTGCGGATGACTTACAAATCTTTCAAACTCATCATAAATAAGATTAGTATAGTGAATCTCAAAAATCATTTGATTGGAGAATAAGATGTCGATGTTGTATTTGTTGACAGATTGTTGAGTGAGTTAATATAAACTAAGTAATATAGCTCTCGTTCGTCAGTATGCCATCTATTACTAGAATCGACCGCTGCAAAAGTGGTAATAGATGGCACTTCGTGCTGTCTTATTTCCAGAATTAATATTAAACTTATGCTCGCTGCTTTTGCCTCCATTTTTTACTGGCCGATGAATGAATCAAGCGGTGTAGGAAAGAATTTACCGACGTTCCACGTTTCCGAGACGTCATTTCGTTTCTTCTGAATTACATTAATATTGTCTTGGTCCCGAATTTTTTTTCTCTTTACATGACCAGCATTTTCCTCTACTTTTCATTTATATCTCCGGCATTTCATATTAGCTTTCCTTCGAATGTCCTCTTTTCTTAAGTGTAAGCGGCTTTGGGAGAAATTTTGGTAGATGGGGGCCAATTCAATAACCTGTACGGACGTATTGAAACGTACAAGATTATATTCTACAAACGGAGACCTCATCGAATTTTCTGCTGCAAATAATTGACATCCTAGGATCACCTGTTCGTTAGTTAGACAGAGGCCGCTGAAGTGAAAACTTTGTGGATTTTATGAAAAGTAAACGTTCACGCACGTTGATGAGGAAGCATCACGCAGGAAACCATGGCGACATTTTTTATTTGCACGCATCAAATGTAACATTTCGTTTCGCATCACGAAACAGAACCCAGCAGGGGTTTGATTTCTTTACCCTTAGTGGGCGTGCATCTCAATATCAATACTATGTATAAAAAGTTCTTGAACCATCTCTATAGAAGTATTGATGCGGGCAAAACGAGCATTGGAATATTATATATTGTATATTTTATATTATATATTATACTTATATTATAGCTGAGTTTCTCTGTCTTGTGAATCAGGGGCTATTGTTGATGAAACTTCATAGTTATAGGATAAGGGAACTTCAACATAAGTGGTTTCGTGATTATTTGTTCAACAGATCACAGTATGTTGAAGTTGAAAATCCCAGATCTTATACGCGGAATAGTGAAGATGGAGTTCCGGGTTCTTGGGGCCATTGCTGAATATAATTTTTGTGAATTACTTCAGTAGCACTAATTATTTATGTAACGTTTGCGGAAGATACATCTTTATTAGTAGATAGCAACAATTGACATCTCTAGCGATAACAGATATTATATACAGTGCGATTACCTACGTCTAAAGAATATGTACCAATACACTGACACTTGATTCAAACATAAAGTAAGTAAAGCAATAAGTAAAGCACAGGGTGAAATACGGAGAAATACCTATTCATTTTCTGTATCTTTTTTGTATCATTCCAGTGTACTATTATCCTATTGTACATTGGCGTATCCTATGTTATCCCATGATGATCTGACAGAACCAATCAAGTACCTACATATCAGTCTATTAGCTGGTGACGTCAGCAAACATCAAAGTGTGATGAAGTCGTGAAAAATTGGTTGCCTATTAAATATGTCTTTTTTCAAAACATTTCTATGAAATCTGTCATTTTCCCATACACTCTCAACAGTTTGACTCCAACCACACAAGCGCCTCCTTAACTGAAGCAAAATTTTACATCGCTGTCATAAGAACAGCTCTAGAGGAAGACTTTTGCAGCACGGCGATCAAAAGTCTCAATGGGGTCAATCTCCAAAAACTCCTCCCCGACTCCTTACGGAAGTCAAAAGTCCCCCAAGTAGGGGTGATTGTTAGTCATGTGGGAATATCCACCAAGAATACCAAAATCTGTGAGTTGAGTATCTAAATGATTTTTTTTGTCCTGCAATACATGGAAAAAATATAGTGGGAACCTCATCACACATCACTTTTTTATTTTGTGTACCTGTGATATTAGAAACTTAGAATCTGAAAAGTATTCTTGTGACACCACTGGATTTTACTCTTCTTCACTCTGCTACATTCCACTCTCGCCCTCGGGTTCCTTCATTTTTGTCACACAGCCATGACTCCCTATCGATCCTTGTAGCATCGGCCAGTTTTATTACTTTTAAACTTTGCTAAATTGAGTAAAACCATGCTGAACAGCAGTTTTCGAGGGCTTGGTTCCGTACTGCGTTCAAGGTTCGCAATATATGGAGAATCCATTCAGTCTTTCCTCTACTACCATATTTTTACGTTACCGTCACTTTAAATTACAAAAGTCCGAAAATAGTACAGTGGTAAACGCTATAAGTCAGAATGTCAGAATGGTTCAGTGTTTTGTCTATTTCTATAAATACCACATCCTACTTTTATCCCCAAACTTACCTATTAAATATCGTTAATTTTCGGACTGTGAATTTCCATCATCATGGAAAAAAATCTAGTTAATCCGGTTCCTAAGATGAGCCTGTATTGACTTTAGACTCATTAACATTTTACCAGCGCTATCTAAAATTAAGGATTTTAAACTAAAATCGTTTTTTTTTTTTGAGGAAAATAATCTATTTCAGGATGAGTAATCTGGCTTCAGGAGAGGACACAGCTGCACGACAGCCCTCCTGCATATTATTGATGAAAGCTTGGGAGCTATTGATGATGGAGGTACAATGACACTAGTGCTGCTTCACTCCAGCAAAGCATTCGATACAATAGATTACACGATTTCAATAGAAATATTAAAATCCTGCGGTGCTTGCTGAGTCAGTATCCCTGGTGAGCTCACATCTCCAAAATCAAAGTCTACAATTTAGACTTTTTGGGAATCCGGCGTCTAGGAAAATTGTACCGTTGGGGTGCCTCAGGGATCTATAATTATTGTTTATTATCTACACTTCATATTTTCACCATTATGTGCATCATTGAGTGTACGGTGACGATTATTTTATTCTACAAATCTAAATTTTGTAGTACAAAAAAATGACTACGACGTGTACCTGTATAATCTTTCATGTACGTATATTAAAACAGCATCCTTTATTATTAAATCCGAAAAGTCCACTCGTCTTGATTCAAAATTTTGTTTCCGAAAACAGATGCTTATGAATAGAAAAAATGCATATTCTTCATCCAGGATCCTGTGTCCCCGCCGCAAATATTTAAATTATGACACTAGAAAATGTGAAAGCCTTGAACTGTCCCAGTTCTCGTACATTTCACCTGTATACCGGTTTCGATGCAAAAGTGGCAGAAAAATTCAACTTATTTAACATTCTTGCATTAGACTTATTCATGACATCAGGAAATATAATCACATTTCGGAAACATTTTTAGAAACTACTTGGATCAATATGAAAATGAGATACACAATTTCTGCGATTACCTTATATCATTAAATTATTACACAAAAGAGAATATATGATTTATATTCAAATATTCAATTTTTAACCTTTAGTTGATTCATTGAAACATTCAACTGATACTTTCTGTTTTTATTTGTACCATTTTTTCTATCTTTGTAAGGTGAAGTGGAAGAGCACGCAATGTGAACTACTGAAATACTAAATGAGTACATGATTTGTTTGCTAGATTACCCACTGGAGTTGCAAAGACATAATTATATATGCTAGAGATGAATGATTATTTCGTGTGCTGTGGCCATTTACATAAGATTCACAAGGCGGCTGCATCTCCCGTCCGAATAATCAGACATTTGTGAGAACATACGAATGTAGGTTACAGGTCCTTGATTTTTGTCATTACAGTACAAACGAGATAATCAATCGTCCAGCGAGACTTAAAGATGCAGGGGTATCTTTTATATTGTAATTATTATTTTTCAAAGCTCATGCAGAAAATTGGTAAATTCGGCATTAAGGCTATATAAGATATCAACGACAGTAACTTAAAGTGTTATTCACGTTGCTTATTATTATGAGCTCTTTTATGATATTCAAAATACCCCAATTCGTTATCCTTCATTTGACGAATAGTTTTTCCCCAGGCGTTCTTTTATTGTTTGTTCCTAATGCAACAATTCTAACCATGAAAAAATGGCGTCAAGTAGATTGACCCTGCACTTCCAGAGCAACTTTGTCATCAGTTCGTAAACGATTATTATGATTATATGAAAAAAACTTGACAACAATCATGTATAACAAAAATAAAGAATTAAATGGAGCAAGTGATCCAAACCGGCTCACACAATTAGTCCATAGTCCTACCCATTTGACATAGATCTAGAAATGTCTTCCCTGCCTTTAATGAAAGTATCGACCAGAAGCGTCCTAGCGCTCACTCGGTTTCGATAGACGGTCGAGTTTTATCAAAGAGCCGTTCATTTCGGCTGGTCGGAGTCCAGATCACTGAAGACTCGACCTGTCGCGAACTCATCTCGTCAATAGCGGCAGTCGCTGGGAAAATGCTATCCTGTGTTTAGAGCTAAGAAGCAATTTTTTCTCCAGATAACCTGCTCCATGATGCGACCTAGTCTTGAGTACTGCTCACATGTTTGGGGTGCTGCCACCCTGAGTACATTATCCATGCTCGATGCTGTTTAGAGGACTGATCGATGACTCTTCTCTAACGGACAGTCTGGGGAACCTTCCGCACTGACGGTCCGTCGGCGATCTTCTACCGCTATATCAACGGACTTTACTCTTCAGAGCTGTACTCCGTGATGCTGCCTTGTAATGTGCCTGTCAGACAGACCCGCCTGACTTCTGCTTGCCATCCTAACCTTGTTGAACTTGGTGCATGCAGAACTGGTCGATACGTCCGCTCCTTTGTCCCTAGGGTATCTAGATTGTGCAACAATATATCTGAGGATGCTTTTTTCAGTTCTGCTAACCTTAGGCAATTCGAAAATCGGATTAACAAGGTTTTTTTAAGCTTCCCATAGCATTCGTGGTAACCGGATATTTAGGCTTCTGCCTGTGCGAGTTCTTTGGTATAAAAAAGATAATCTGGGGAAATGAATTGATGTGTGATCGTAAAAAACCTTCAAGGGCCGTGAGACCGAAATTGGCGTAGAAAATCGATCGTTTTAGGCTTCTCCTACCTTATTCATCCATGAAACAAGCTATTTTGTAAAAATCACAAAGGAAACTAGTTTGTGTTAGGTGGCTCCTTCGTGAATCAAGAGTGTCGAATAGTTGAGAGTAACGTGGTTTTCTTAACTTTTGGGTCCTGAACTCGGACAAAAGTATGGCTCACGGGAGAAAACCGTCCAATCCCTGAAGACGAAGTTAATTTTATGTATACACGCTTAAAGATATGATGAATCTAGAAAGATAATACTTTGCCAAACATAAATGCTTTCACAAACATGTCTAGGAAATGTTAGAATTTGGGATCATTCACCTGGAAGCAATCCATTCTATTGCGCTCGTGATTATGGTCCAGAACGGAGGCATATAAGAAAGTTTGCTTTTCACAGAAAACATTTTAAATGTTGTAGGACTTGTATGGAAAAACGTATATTTCAACCTCCCTTTTCTAAACTGCATAAATATCATGAAAAACGCTTTTTAATTTTCTCAAAATATCCGAACTCCAGTGTTTTACCCCAAATCTTAATTATATCCCGTGCTCCTTTAAGCGTGGTTCCAATATCATCTGGGTAGAGGAAATTCCATATATCATCGAAAGTAACTCGAGTTACCGAGAAAACCACGACAAGATAACCTGAGACCCAGATAATGACAAGGGGTCCGGAATAGACAACTTCGTACCATATTCAAATTCAGATCATGTACATACGTACAACCACTAGTGAATACGTAAAGAGGTAGGCCAGTGGATTAAAACTGATTCGGCAGCTGAATGCCTTTATGAACCTTGTGCAAATAGTCGAGGGTTGCAGGAGTTAATTCACTGGCTACCTTCTGCTTTGGAGATCCTTTGTCTCATTTTGCTGTTAGCTTTAAACACAGTCCTAATTTGGAAAGTTTCTGTTTCTGCCAGAAGTGAATAAGGCGAAACGGAGACCAACAACATGTTTGCAGCTAGTCTAGAAATACAACGTAACACCAATGTAAAGGCCAAAATGAAGTGTGGTCTGTCATATTTTTAGGTGGGAGAAAAGTTAATAAGACGATAATATTAGAGGAAATTATAGAGCATATATTTAAGTGAGAAAAAATATGAAATATTCAAAAATGGCAGCAATACATCATTTCAACACGCGGCATAACTGTAACAAGTTTCATTGTTTTTATTCTGAGCAATTCAAGGTAAAGTCATCCTGATAGCCAAAAGCTGAAGCTTATCATATACACTTATTTAGTAATATCAATAGTGAAGCGTTTATTTTCACCTGGCGAACAATTAGCAAATTGTTCTTCCATGCCAACCAGAGTTAAATCTATACAGTGTTAAAAAAGTACATAGTTTATCATAGTATTACAAAAAAGAAAGAGTATTCAATATAAAAAGGTTTTTTACACCTTTTTTCATGTGGTATTACTTTGTGTCAAACTGGGACCATACACAGACTCAGCATATTCAACCTTGCTCAGCATAAGGGAGTTAGTTTAATTTTGGTATTCTTTGACCATATTTCGGAAATATCGAAAGTTCTCAGTTTTGCAATGGTGGTTGAACAGTTTATGAAATGTCAAAGTTACTATGCTTTAAATAAAACGTTATAATTTCTGTTTTTTTTTTCGGATTTACCGACAAACAATGATAATGAAGACAGATATGAATGTTGCAAAAGTTGAAGATTTGCAACAACGACCTGGTCGGTTTTATATGACTGATACAGTTGCGTATCGTCTGAATAATGTATTGATACATAATTTACTAGGGTAGCTAAGTCTGATAGATGTAAGATAAACAAAATGGGTCAAAGGAAGGAACCTTGAGATCCCTTTGTAAACAAATCTAGTTTTTTAAAGCAGAATTGCCTACTTTCACTCTTTGGGCTCTATTCGAAAGGTGGCTAGTAAATATAAAACAGTAGACTCTGCAAAACCTAGATAGTGCAGCTTGCTGAGCAATAGGCCAAGATGTGAACACTCAAATGCCTTGCTGTGGTAAAGCATAACTACTGGTATTTTATTCTACATGGACTGAGTAACTACCACTTCATGCGCAGCATATCCTGTCAACCTATGCTGAACGCAAAAACGTATTTTACATAGGGCGCTCCATTAGAAGATTGATAGGGCTTGTATTCCATTATTTTTCTTATAAGTCGCCAAATATACTCGTATTAGGTTGAAAGAACCTGAAGTTCCTTATTTGATACTGATATTACCATAAAATCGGATATTGGGCTTAATGATAGAGCATCTTTCACTGATGGCAAAGATGCAGCATTTTCAATTATCAGTGGATAGACCGAATGTCATACATCAAAAAAACGTTTATTATTATTATTATTTTTTTTGATATTACAATGCATCATTTCCAGCTGTCTGTTTTCAATAAATCACAAGAAGAAGTATCTCGAACACCACCGCTTGATTGGTGACAGCCAAAATCGATTCCGTTGTCAGGATATCAACTAAGCACTTCCTTCACAAGCAGAATAACTTTATCCATTGTTACAAGTATCTTGTCCTGTTAAATGATAAATCTTAAGCATTACCTAACACTACAGCAACTAAGAATAGTATTACGCAATAATCGAAAGCCACATAAATCATGGTATAATAGTTTGGGGATCTGCTAACAAGATATAGATCAGATGGAGAAAATCAAAAAATTGAGGCTTAAGACAAAGTATAATCAACCAATTACTTTCCCTAGCTATATGATCTATCTAGAAACTAAAATACATTCGACAAGCATGCTTCTTCCAGAGAGTCACGGAACAACACAAAAACAAGGTCTCAGTAAATTACACGTATACTTACGAAACAAAAACAAAGTCAACTTACGAGTACAATCACCAGAAAAAATGTAATACAAAGATCATGCGCGTTCTTAGCTCCAAGATCTTATAATTTCTTTCCATCAGAAATAAAGGACAATAATAAAGTAAATTCAAAACTTACGTAAAGAAATTGATACTAGACAAAAATCGATCATTCTTTCGTAATGCAATTGATATAAAAAAACATCTAGCTAAAATAATGGGACAACAAAATACATAATCAAATATAGTCAACGCCAAACAAAGTGGCGTGCACGTCATCACGATAAAAATTCCCCGACCTAATGCCTAGGTTTCTATCACAAACAATTGCTCTATTGCAGTTTCATATTAATGTGATATATAAATTGTAAAATGGTCATTACTCTCTTATTATGGTTAATAGTCATATAAACATTGTTATTAAAATATGATATAAGTTGCTTTCTGATAAATTTAGACGCATTATGCGAAATAAAATGTTTTGCAAACGCTCCAATCACTTATCGACATGTAAACGCACTAAACCGATTTCGCAGCGTTGACACATTGTCACCTTGAAACTTATTTAAACTGGGAACTGACATTTGTATTAATTTTGACACTGAATCAATTTGTGGCATTTCAAATCTTTATAAATCCTTTGGCCCCGCATACTGTAAATCAACAACTGTTTGTTTCAAAACAAAATTATTCATTTTACGAGTAGATAAAGGCAATTTTGGTATATAAAGATGCCCAAACAGTTAAATAGTCGGTGTAAGGAACTCGTGGCCTCGTTAATGCACTACTTTGAGCAAGAAAGGGACAACAACGGGCCTTTGTTGCCTTTAAATGCTGTTCAAGAGGTAGGTTACTAATAATTATATGTAATGTATATTAATAATAGTGAAATTTGATTTCATTTTTTGTAGCGTGTTGCTGCTGCTTTAAAAATTAGTTTAAGGACAGTTAGTCGTATTTCCGAGGGTGTGAAAAGTGATGCAAATTTAGAATCGCCCAAGAAAAAGCGGAGTTATATTAAACGTGTAACCAACACAGCGACATTGGATACAAGTGCCATTCGAGAAGTGATCTATAATATGTATCACAAAAGTAAGATCTTATTATAATAACTTATCAGAAATTTGCATTAATTTGTTAACTAAATTATAATGTCATATTACACATGGTTTCAGAAGAACAAGTTACGATACAAACTTTATGGTCTCGATTAAGAGATAGGGCATTATTTGATGGTAGTGCCACGTCTTTAAGGCGGTTGCTTAGAGATCTTGGATTTAAGTGGCTTAAGGACAATCCGCGACGAGGGCTCATGGAACTACCAAGTATAGCTTTGAAAAGGGTGGAATTTCTAAGGCAATACAATCAAGCCAAGGTTGAGGCCTTATACCAGTTTGTCTTCCTCGATGAAACTTGGATATTTCAAAATGGGACCATAGGTCGCTCTTGGCAAAATGGAAACCAAAAAAGCGTGAAAGCTATTAAAACAGATGGTAAAAGGTATGTACTTTTACACAATTTGCACTATAAAATTTAAAACTAATATATTTTAGATACATTATATTACATGCTGGAAATGAAAATGGGTTTATTGAGGGTAGTGAAGCGATATTTTCTTCGAAAACAACAAAAACAATGGAGCGATTACCATGGAGAGATGAACCAGGACAATTTTTTGAAATGGTTTCAACATCAGTTATTAGAAAAATTGGAGAGTCCATCTATGATTATACTGGATAACGCCCCTTATCACAGCATGATATTGAACAAAGTGCCCAACAATGCATGGACAAAAAAAAATATCCAAGACTGGTTGACAAATCAAAACATACCATTTTTAAACACAATGTTTAAAACAGAGCTATTGAGTATTGTTGCTCGGTACATAATGCTTCTTAATTATATATATTTTGGTCGACAGTTTATATTTCTTTTGTTTATTCCTATTCTTAAAATAACTGCTTTTTTAGAAACAAACCACCTAAAATATACGTGATTGATGAATTGGCGGAACAACATGGGCACAAAGTTTTTCGTCTGCCTCCTTACCATTGTATATTTAACCCTATTGAGTTAATTTGGGGCATAGCAAAAGGTTACTATAACAGACATATTGGTAGAGATGGTAACAGTGAAAAAGACTGTTTGGATATGTGGAATGAGGCTCTACAAACGGTTACCCCAGACATGTGGAAAATAGTGTTCGACATACTGAGCAAGAAATTTTTAAATGGTATGAAAGAGAACGAATTTTTGATCGACCAGACATCGAACCTTTAATAATCAACTTTGAGAGTGATGAAGATTCAGATTCAGACAGCGCTGAAGAAAGAAACTCCGACTAACTTTATTGTACATAAAAAGCTTACACCAGTAGCTTACCTAATTTTAGAATGCATTTTTCTGTATGAATTCTGTAAAATAAATACCATGCATAAAATTTGGAGGACCCCATTTGGATTTTTATTCAGTACCTTTAAGCTATCAATTAAATATGGTAGTTTCATAGTGTCATCTGATCAATAATTTTCATACTTAATGATTATGCAAGTACAGATCTATAATTTTATTATACTATTATTTTGTTCTCATTTGAGGTTAATATTGCTTATAAACCTAGATATGTAAATAATAAATTTTATTATTTTACAAAAAGTTTGGCAACAATGTAAATTTTTCAACACACCCACCTTGATGACGTGCACGCCACTTTGTTTGGCGTTGACTATACAAATCTAATCCCCATTGAGATATTAGTAGGTAAAATCGAGGATCTGAAATAGACAAGATGCGTCCGAAATGTACTTACCAGCCAATAATTCTATAAAATAAATCACTGTATTGTTCAATCAAATGTAATTTTTTCTTGATGTATGTGTGTTTGTATTGTATCTCTGTTAATAATTAAAACAGATTTTCCTTATTCAGTTTACTTTCATATTCATATTTTATTAATTTCAGATAATCTATAGTAATACCTTTCGTATATTTAGTCCTTGGTTAGCAATTATGGCTCACGCACAAGGAATGTATGATCCTTTCTGCCCTAGCCCTACTCCTTTCTTAGGAGAGGTGCGGTGCTGAGCAGGGTGGTCATTCAAACTTCTGTGATCGATTAATTTACCGGAACGCGTTCTAGGTAATCATGAGCTCAAAACATATCGAATGAACCTCTAAATGTGTGATCCGAAATTTTATAGTTCAGGAGATATTTGCAGTTTTGTGAAATTTCGAAAAGAAAACGGGATAATGAACTTTCATTCGCAATTACAACTAAACCATTAGGCTTATGGCTGTGATCTTTTTTCTGAGATGTGCTAAAAAATTGAGGTTGTATTTCATTATTGATTTTATTGTTAAAACTATTTTAATCCATGTAGAATAAGCCCTGAAAATTTCAACGTACTACGAGAAGTGCCTCACCTTAAAAAATCTGTATGTCTGACGCAGGTTGGTATCTTTACATGTAAACAAGAAATGCTACTGTACGAGATACAATCCAAACGACTTGATGGATTTTGACATATGAGGTACTGTTAGATTTGTCCTAGCAGTGCGAGTGATACTCTGCGTATTAACATTTTGTAAAATCAAAATGGTGGATTTTTTACGCAAATTGCCAAATCAGCTTAATGAGCTGGGTATTCAACTCGGCATTTCAAGTGCGAGAGCGCTCAATCTTCGGTCCGACCGAAATTACTAAGTCAGGCAATGGTCCAGCGCGGAATTTGACAGACACATACACATGCAGACCAATATATATAATCATCCAGATGCGATCTTGCAACTCAACCTAGTCCGAGATAGAAAACTACAGACACAAACCACTCGGCCCCACAAAACATATGCAACCAACAATGCGTGTAGTTTAGTTGAGTGATTCCTCCATAGATGGACGTTCACAACGATCCTAGTGAGCAAACGTTCCCTAAATAAACTTAAATTAATAATCGGTAAGGTTTTGTAGAGCGTCCCATCTGAAGGCAACTTCGTTCAATTTTACATAAAATCTGCGCCAAAGTTTCCAATTTCGACTCGGCATTCTAAAAGCTCTATCAGCATGTTGCTGCTTCCCGATAAGCGGAAGTACGCCCGACCGACATCTTTCAAACCGTACGCAAAGTACCCGACAGCTTCTCAAATATCGCTGCTTAGCGGCAACTCTCCGACAAAGTATTGATTGGCAGAGGAAAATTCATTTCCTCTTTTCCACTCGTTTTTATTATTTGCTCTTCGGCAGGAAGCGTATATAAGTAAATATGGTAGGGAAGAGGCTTATTTCAGGTCCTCACAGCGTGGAATAGAACGTTTCTCATGTTTTGTGTACACAAGAAACGAAGTCACCGTTAGGCTTAGTTCAGATGACGCGCGTCGTTGTACCGCGACGTGAAGGATTTTTTCTACGGTGTAGAACAGTGCAGTACCGGCACGGGTATTATGTAAAAAAGCTATAAAACGTCAAAAAAAAAAAATGTCATCTTGCAGACTAGGTATCTTTTACGGTGCAAACAGTCATTCCACGATTGCTCTCTAGGATCGTTGTGAGCGACCATCTATGGAGGAATAGCTCAACTACACGCATTGTTGGTTGCATATGTTTTGTGAAGCCGAGCAGTCTGTAGTTTTCATCTATGAGAAAAAAGTTGCACGAATAGTAAGATCACAACTGGATAATTGTGTGTATTGGTCTGTATGTGTATAAAATCAGTGGTATTTGCTGTGTGAGAAAGTCATTACTGAATATGCTGCCAATGAAGTATATCTATTAGATCGACGGGTTATCTATATGTTGGCCTGTCTGCAAACAGGTAATGTTCAAAGTAATAAAATACGATTTTTACGTATTTTTTTTTTGTTTTCAAAAACTTTGAGGAGAATTACGGGAAATCACCACCGCGCACGCGTTGTGTGTATTTAATGTTAGCAGATATATATATATTACTCAGTAAACTCTTTTAACGGTAATCTCGAGCTTTCGGCACGCTATGGTGCCATCATCAGGAGCTGAAACACAAATATGAAGCTAGCAACCTTACAGCTCCTGAGGATGGCACCATAGCGTGCCGAAAGCTCGAGATTACCGTTAAAAGAGTTTGCTAAGCCCAAAATTTTGCCAAATCCCCAATTATTAATTAATTGTATTTCTTGCTCTACTGGTCGTTGGTAATGGCAATGACTACTGCTCATATACGTTATATATATATATATATATAAAGAGTAAATTATCATGCGGAGAAAGGTATATAACAAAAATAGGAAAATAATGGGCAAAATCCGCAAAAAGTGGATTTGAGCAGAATAGGATAGGTAACCCGAGCGATACGTATTTCTGCTGGTTGGCTTCATCAGGCCCGAAATGAATTCACATATGCAACTACAAAAGTAGAGACACATGCCCATACATGCGGATACGGGTTGTAACTTGAGGAAACAAAGATGGAGAGGAAAAAAAAAAGACACACGATGTCCACAACAAAAGCCAACCTACACATTGTAGTATCAAATGGCTAGAAGACCTAGAATTTTCAAGGCGACAAATAACCACAACTACGCGGCCGGTTATAGCCACTTGCTGTGGTACTTCAAGCCCAAAGGATCTACAAAGAGTAAATTATCATGCGGAGAAAGGTATATAACAAAAATAGGAAAATAATGGGCAAAATCCGCAAAAAGTGGATTTGAGCAGAATAGGATAGGTAACCCGAGCGATACGTATTTCTGCCTTGAAAATTCTAGGTCTTCTAGCCATTTGATACTACAATGTGTAGGTTGGCTCTTGTTGTGGACTTCGTGTGTCTTCTTTTTTTTTTCCCTCTCCATCTTTGTTTCCTCAAGTTACACACCCGTATCCGGATGTATGGGCATGTGTCTCTACTTTTGTAGTTGCATATGTGTCTTTATTGCTCATGATGTGCTCACTAAACGTCTAACATCCTAACTCGGTATCTTTATCCGCTCCGTAGATATATTTTCAATTTTGTAAATAAAGCTTCATCACCCTGTATCTCGGTAAGGGAGCTTGTTTGGACCCATATTTATAGGAACTTTTTTTGTTATTTTTGAATATACTTTCTACCATAGGAATATTAGCACGTCTTTCTGGAACATCCTGTATACGGATTAGGAGACCGACATATGCTATCTTTTGTTGAGAAAATCTGATTAGGAGTGGCTGACCTAACGGGAAAAGCTAATAGGGTGATATCGATTTCATATGGTCGGTTCTTAGATACAGTGTAAATAGTCGGGTCAAAATCACCAAGGTGAGAAATTCGCTTCACTAGAAAATCTATTACTTAAATCTTAACTTTATTACGCAAATGAACATGATGAAATGTCAAAATTTATTCGTTTTAACTGTACATAATGCAATCTACTCTGCAAGTCAAATATTTTTATAATTATACATATATATATACAGGGTTATCCAAATTAAGTGTCCACCATTAGTAACTTTGTTATTAGTGAAAATACAAAGTTGTTTGAATTAGCAAACTAGTAGCATTTTTAACGCTGGTAAAAATGAGAAATAAAAAAAAAACAATTGAGAGTCGTTATTTTGATTTTTTTCAGTAAAATAACATTTTTTTAAATGGAAACCCCTGTATATTATATTTTTTTTTGTTAAAGCATCAAATTTTAAACAAAAAAGCTCACAATAACTTTTCTCCTAGGTTACAAATTGTTGAAGTTATGGCCTCCAATCTGAAACAATTAAATTGTATCGACAAACTTTATTTTCAACATCAACTTATAATCTTACAAATACAATAACAATTTTTTTAAAGAAGATGCTCGAAAACACCACCTTGTTCTTCAATACATTTTTGGGCACGTTTTTCAACTGCTCGAACTGTCTTAAGTATGGTCCTACCATCTATCTGGGTTATCTTTGCCCTAACTGCAGTCTTTAACGCGTCAAGGTTATCGTACCTTCGCTTGTAAATTTGGTTCTTTAAGTAACCCCACAAGAAGTAATCAAGTGGGTTTAGATCTGGTGATCTGGGAGGCCACTGTATTGGGCCATTTGTTCCTATCCACTGATCATTAAAAGTAGTACTTAGAAAATGATAAGTACCTCTGGAGTTGTGGGCAGGTGCGCCATCTTGCTGAAAATGCAGATGATGTCTACTTATAAGATCCAATTCGTCTAAGAAATTAGTCAGAATTTCTGACATAAATTCCACATATCTTTCACCAGTTAGGGTTCCCTCATAAAAGAACGGGCCAACAATTTTTGAACCAATTATACCGCACCAAACGTTGAAACTGAAACGGACTTGTGGGCCTCTTGGATGTACTAACAAAAGATTTTCTCTTGACCAATAATGGTGGTTTTTTCTATTAAACATTCCAGAATTTGAAAAATTTGATTCATCTGTCCATAAAAGGTAACGAAAGTTATTTACATTTTGGCGACAGAAGCTAAGATACCAATGGCAAAAAACAAGTCTTCTCTCTGGATCCCCTGCCAAAAGCGTTTGAACTGGTCGGTACTTATACGGAATAAATTTGTATTTTTTAAAATCCTTTGAACAGTACCATAACTGAAATTAGAGTCCTTGAGAATATCTGCTATTGAATTCTCACGATAGGCTTCAAAATATCCAATAACTGCAATTTCCGTGGCCTCGCTTATTATGAATTCTTTTTTTGCCCTTGTTTTAGCAAAAACATTTTCGTTGCCCCTAAATTTTCGATAAAGTCTCAGAAAATATCGTTCATACGGTTGAATGCTAGCCGGGATATAATTCACTGTAGTATTCTCTTGCTCTCAAGGAGGATTTTCTGCACACTAAATAGCATTCTAACATATCACACTTTTCTTCATGGGAGAACATTTTTCTTTAAATTAATGACACAATAACGCTTATAAACAAGTATTTACACTAATGTTTGACATTATTTGATTTTATCATTGTTTTCCATAGCCTTCTAGTTGCGAGTATGTCCAGTTTAACAATTTGTCGCTTATCTTAATGCTGTCAAATCGCGAACGCCATGTTGTTTTCATAGCCGTCTTAATATTATAATACTGCAAATAATTAAAAATATTTATGGTTATTTTGACTTTATTTTTGACTTTAGCGGAAAAGTCATTATGAACTTTTTTGTTTAAAATTTGATGCTTTAACAGAAAAAAATATAATAATCAGGGGTTTCCATTTAAAAAAATGTTATTTTACTGAAAAAAATCAAAATAACGACTCTCGATTGTCTTTTTTTATTTCTCATTTTTACCAGCGTTAAAAATGCTACTAGTTTGCTAATTCAAACAACTTTGTATTTTCACTAATAACAAAGTTACTAATGGTGGACACTTAATTTGGATAACCCTGTATATATATATATATATATACAGGTTGTCCGCAAAGTTGGGGTTTTCCTTTTCAGAAACAACTACCCTTGAAATAACAAAGGTAATGTGTAGTGAAACGGGGGCGACCAAGTAAAAAAAATAAAGGAAAAAGTACTCACTCTCCAGTTGACGAGAAGGGCTAAGTACGTCTCTGCCCGAAATCATACCGCTCTAATAGAAAATGAAATCAGCCAATGCGCTACCGAGCAGACGCAGAAACCACATTGATTGTCTTACACTTAATGGCACATCTTCTAACAAGGAAGGCAAAATGTTGCGTAAAAAGTCTAGGTATTGCATCACGTCCAATCGATTTGGGAGAATAAATGGTCCAATGAGCATACCGTTCACCATGCCAGCCCAAACATTCACCGAAAATGTTTGTTGAAAATGTGCCCGACGGACAGCGTGCGGATTTTCTACTGACCAAACATGAGTGTTGCGAAAGTTATTTACCCCATTACGCGTGAACGTAGATTCGCCTGTCACCAATATGCACTTCAAAAAGTCCGGATTATTGTCATGTTGATGCAACAACCACTCACAAAACCGCACTCTTGCTGGAAAATCGTCAGGTTGAAGGGCTTGTACACGTTGGACATGAAACGGATACAGCCCCTCTTCACACAGCGTTTGCCACACTTTAGTTTTTGATACTTGCACTTCTCTAGCCACGTCTCTAGTGCTTGTTGAGGGATTCTCGTCTACGCGATTACCTCTACACGCGTGACCGTAACCGTCGGTTGAAGGTTGCATACTGACCTGACACACTGACCCCGACCCAGTTCTGTTGTTGGGTTGAGCCAGTGACCTTGTACCTGTCGGTGATGTCGCGACTACAGGACGGTATTCAGATATTTTTGATGTTGCAGAGCCCTTTATCTCGGTTCCCTTAAGACATTGGTGTATATCGTACTAAGAAAAATTGCTTATGTTTTCAAGATCTACACGTCGTGTAAAGGAAAACCCCAACTTTGCGGACACCCTGTATATATATATGCCAAAATGGCCGTTCGGTTTTTGAAAAATTTTTATTTTTTTATTATTAGATCGTTTTTCTTCCGGATTTGTTTTCTCCAAATATACCAAAAGGTTACTGCTTTCCCAATCGAGTGCAACCGACCCCTCGTGCCTTTGTTATGTTAATGTAGTACAAAGGGCTCGTGGCTCGTGACTTAAGACCTCACAGGGGAGGGAATATGCCGGTGGTCCAAGACCGCACGATCAAATACAGGTCCGCACTGAAATACTTGTCGAGAGGATACTTTATAAAACAAGGTAACATTTTTTTTTTCTTTTTTTATTTATTTTTACACACATATTTTGGTTTATCTTCCTTCTACAATCATTATCTGAAAATTAATGACTCAACTTCAAAGTATATATATATATATATATATATATATATATATATTCTTGCCCAATGACCAGTTGGGCAAGAAATACAATTAATTATTAATTGGGAATTGGCAAACTTTAAGTTTCAAGTTATCAAGAACTAGTACTGCATTTTGGGGAAAAGATTCTGTTAACCAAATACTTCAACCATTGTTGATGAATAAGACTGAAAGCATCCTTAAATTAGAAAGATGGAAGTACTGTCAGAGATTTTTATTACCCTGTTCTTCATTCGTTTCACCAGGTTTATTTTTATTTCAAGTTCGTGGTAAGACCTGGAGTTCAGGAACCTTCAAGAAGAAATTGGTTTCCTGTACCAGAGTACCAGTAATATATTATCGTTGGTGCGAATCAATCTTGCATCCAAATAGGGAACTGATTGATTGTCATCTTCTTTTTCGATGGCGAACTGGATGTAGGGATCATAACTGTTAAAAACTTCAACAATATCATCCACCCTTTCATAAGGAAGTCAAACGATGTCCTCCGAATATTTTGCCAATTGCGAATAACAATAGTAAAAATGACAACACTGTTCTGTCCAACCAGACTCCCATGAGCTCTTCAACTAATGAGAATGACAGCACTACAGTGGTTGCTCCTATTTCCAGAGTTAATTATGATATCTTGCCATACATCAAAGAACTAACACCAACATTCATCAGGCTGTATATTTCCTTTAAATGTCGTTTTGCTTGTAAATCAGGTGCTCACAGTCAACAGTTTGTTGCCCAAAATGACGGATAAGGTTCAGGTGCTTTGATTCAACCAACACTGTCTATCACATTAATTGCAACAACTGTAATTTAGTTTATATAGACCAAACATCGAGATCACTGAGAGGCAGGATAACTGCACACAAAAGTGACGCCAGATTGCATCCAGAGAGATGTGCTTTGGAATCACATATTAACGACCACAGGTCACTCTATTGAATTATGGCAATATTGAGGTTCTTGATAAAGAAAAAAGACTCTCAAAGCATTTATTTTTATAAATGACCCACATTTTCATGGCAGATCATTGCATGAATAAAAAGGCTGATGTTAAGCAGCTTAGTGTCATTTATTCCTACCTGTTGAATTGAAAAAGTTAAAACGGCTACATATCCTAATCGATCTAACGTCGTCCCAAAATTAAAATACATTCCAATCCTGTTAATTGAAACTTTTCACTCACAATCTTTAATATAAATTCATATAACCCATCTTCTCAAGTGTGTATCACTATCTTACATTCGTACACTCATATGAACTACACACTTTTCCAGAACAAATTTAATTCAGCATTTTGGTAAATAGGATGAGGTTTACCGAGCGTCCCTCGTATACTTCATACCCAAATTGGACAAGGATGTTTACAGTTCCACATTCCGTCGCGTCAATCACATGTCATCTGTCGACGCATTATCTTTCCGCTCCGTCCACCTTCTCCACGTGTTGCGGAAGTAGGCGGTTTGAAACTGCATTTCTATTGTGTCCCCAAAATTTCTTCTTGTTAATTAATTTTTAATATGTTCGGGTGTATTGATATTTTTAACACATAACGATGGTATCTGTCGTTATCAATAAGCCCAATGTTTCCGTCCGATTGGTTTTATATTTGTAAGTGCTCTCATCTCCACGTTCGTTTTGAAACACCATTTGGCTGCAACCTCAACGACGAGTAAGTTGTTTGACAATTTAAGTCGTTCCTGTATTGGTTGCTACCATCATAATTGTGTTTTCAGATCCTGATGAAGGCTCCATAGAGAATCGCCGAAAGCTTGATATTATCGTCAAGAGTTAACTAAAGGCCTAAAAGTTTGCCAATTTCCCAACTAAAAATTAATTGTATTTTTTGCCCAACTGGTCGTTGGCAATGGCAAGTTTGAAGTTGAGTCATTAATTTTCAGATAATGATTGTAGAAGGAAGATAAACCAGAATATGTGTATAAAAATAAAAAAAAAAATAAAAAATTTTTTACCTTGTTTTATAAAGTATCCTCCCGACAAGTATTTCAGTGCGAACCTGTATTTGATCGTGAGGTCCCCTGTGAGGTCTTAAGTCACCTGATTCACGAGCCCGTTGTACTACATTAACAAAGGCACGAGGGGTTGGTTGCACTCGATTGGGAAACCGATCCGCATAAACATGTGCCATTTTTTATTTCGTTTGAGCCACGCAACAGACACTATTCATACGCTAACCGACAGACACTGACTGTATGTATAACTGAACTGAATAAAATACTTAATTGCAAAAACATCGTTCCAAATTCTTTCGCTTTTTTCTTTCCGATGCGATGAACCGGTAAGGCGGATTATATCCGTAGTTGCCAAACACGAGTACATAATATTATTATTGAGACAGGGCGGTACTCAAACTTCCAAAGGGCTATAACTTTGTTACTTTAATTTTACCAGAAAAATGGTAAAGGAAAAAAACATTTCTTTTGATCAGATCTACTCACTGTTAAAATAAATGACTCAACTTCGAAGTCACCCTGTATATAGTCATATATCTATATTCGTATATATTGTAAGAAACGACAAATTTTAGCGAGCTGCTGCCGGTTACGAAGGGGTACTGCTGTGTGGTTAGTGCTCCGATAGCTGAGGGAGCGACGATCGGCCGCCGAGCCTGGCAGAGCGAGCTGTAACGTCGAGCAGTGCACATCGTGCTCGGATAACCTGCCGCTCCGAAATTAAGTTAAATCGTTGTGCTATTATTATTGTTGTTAATACAAGTTGATTGGTGGAAAATTAGTGTTTGACTATCCGTGTTTCTAACATCAGAAGCGAGATTGTGCCTAGACGACCACAGTGGATTGTGATTTGTTTTGAAAACATTGACGTTTTCTTTGTCTTGTGAGAACAAAGGATAACGGTACATCGTTGTGATTGCTGCCTCGTAGTTTAAAAAAAAGACTGTGCTGCGTTGTGTGTTTGGATCAAGTCTTGGTGTTCCTGATAAGAAAACTCAATTTAACGATAGCTTCAACAGACGAAGACCCCACCCAGTCGCTGGTAGTAGAATTGGTAGAAGCCTTGCAGTCCCAAAGGTTGGCAGAACAGGTAGATTTCCCCTATTTTAGACCCGAAATAAACGAATCCAGTAAATGGGTAAGTCAAATTGAAGTCATCAAGCATGAAGTTGGGTGGTCTGACGTTCCAACTCTGATAAGGATTGGCCGATTTTTATTGAGTGTCTCGATTATGATGCTTTGGTGGGACGTAATATTTTTGAAGATGAAAGTCTCGCCACCATAACAGATCATCAAGGATTACGCGTTGTGTGACGTCAGCTGCCTGGCATAAATCGCGTTTCAGAAGATTTTGGTGCTTTAGTCACAGAAGTTGGAGTACCTGAACAACATCGCGTAGGTCTTGAAGTTATACTGCAAGATTTTAGTGGCATGATTACAACAGGCAATAAAGTTGGTGCAGTGAATAATGTCAGCCTGAAAATTCGACAATGAAAAGGATGCTCTTCGTCAGTCGTTTAGGCCTACTGCGCATATTCCATGATGAGCAGTGCCACGTGGGACCCGAAAAGACATACGAGACTATCGCTCAACAATTTTGGTTTCCGAGGATGAGAAACTTCATCAAATGCTACGTCAAGCACTGTGTAATTTGTGCAGTAAAAAAGACAAGAACAGGTCCTCTACAGGGGTTCATACGACCAGCGGACATACCGAAGGAGCCATTTCATACGTTGCACATGGACTGTTTGGGTCCTTTACCAGCTTCAACTGATGGCTATAAGCACGTTTTGGTAGTGGTGGATGCTTTTACCAAGTACTGCATTTTGACGTATATGAAGTCTGTGACAACTGCAGAGGCGCGTGAAAAGCTGCAGAATGTTCTAGCGCTGTTTGGAACTCCCAAACGAATAATAATGGACGCTGCCACGTCATTTAAGAACACCACGTTTCCAAAGTACCTGGATCGATGGGGCATCGAATACCATTTTGTAACTCCAGATGTGCATAGGGGAAATGGGCAGGTAGAACGCTATATGCGAACCATTAGAAATCTTATGAGAGTTGAAACCCAAATAAGGACAGAATGGACGAACGGACTATGGAAGATCCAACGTGTTCTCAATTCGACTATGCAAAGATCAATAAATGCAACTCCTTTGCAGCTGCTTTTGGGTATTCGAAGCTCGACTCCGATGATACAAGCTGTGTTGAAGGATGAGTCTAAGGATCTAACTCCTTTGCGCAACCGAGATTTGGATGGACAGCGATTAGCGAAAAGGCTATTCGTTGCACAAAATTACGACACTGTGAACAAAAAAAGAAGGGACAAAGTTCAATTTTCAGTCGGCGATCATGTACTGATGCACCGAGACTCTCAGATGCACATAAGCAAGAGCGACTATGAGTTTCTTGGTCCTTATGAAGTGGTTAAATGCTTGGAAAATGGACGTCATGATATTGAGCAGGTTGGAACAACCGTAATAACAAAGGCAGCTAAGGAACAGCTAAGATCATGGCCTGTACAGTGGTCCGCCAATGTTGATATGAGAGATATACTTGAGTTTTTGGAGGCTGACGAATAACCACATCAGTAAATTTCTGGTTCCATTCTGCGATGTGCTGTATTGCTTAATGTTGGTCTCTGTCTCGTTAGTAGTAGAGCCAGCTGAAGGCTGCGGTCTTCAGGGATGTTGTAACATGGTCTCTGTCTCGTCAGCAGCAGAGCCAGTTGAAGGCTGAGGTCTTCAGGGATACTGTTATTTTGGTCTCTGTCTCGTCAGCAGCAGAGCCAGCTGAAGGCTGAGGTCTTCAGGGATACTGTTATTTTGGCATCTGTCTCGTCAGCGGCAGAGCCAGCTGAAGGCTGAGGTCTTCAGGGATACTGTTATTTTGGTCTCTGTCTCGTCAGTAGCAGAGCCAGCTGAAGGCTGAGGTCTTCAGGGATATTGTAAGATTGGTCTCTGTCTTGTTAGTAGTAGAGCTACTAGTACTGAAGTTTTAGAGTAGTTATTTTAATGAGACGGTCGTCGCCGTCACTGTTAAAGGTTTATTTAATTGAATTTACGTGCAATTCTGTAATCGAAATATGAATTTTGGTCTTAGTATATTTGTGAGATAATAATTGTGGCAAGTGCATATGCTTTTGATTCACAGATTCAGCCTGTGGTGTAGAGGGCGTCGAGAACGTCGCAGCCATCAGGAAGGCCGCGTAAGAAACGACAAATTTTGGCGAGCCCCTGCCGGTCACGAAGGGGTACTGCTGTGTGGTTACTGCTCCGTTAGCTGAGGGAGCGACGATCGGCCGCCGACCCTGGCAGAGCGAGCTGTAACGTCGAGCAGTGCACATCGTGCTCGGATAATCTGCCGCTCCGAAATTACGTTGAATCGTTGTGCTATTATTATTGTTGTTAATACAAGTTGATTGGTGGAAAATTAGTGTTTGACTATCCGTGTTTCTAACAATATATACTACTAACTCTGGACGAATTGAAGGGCGAAATTCGCGAGGAAGTCGCCCAAGTTGAGAGAGCGATGTTGGAGAGAGTCTACGCGAACTTCCAAGAACGCCTCCAGCACTGCATCAACGGTTTCGGCCTCCACATGCCTGATGTGATTTTCCACACTTGACTGTCTCAAATGCTATTTCCTTGTGAACCTGATTCCATCAATAAATTTGTTTGAGAAGAAATAGCAACTATTGTGCAAAATTATTTTAAATTAACTTACAGTAGTATGTGAGATTGTTGCTAAATGTTATTAACGTTTAAGTTGAGGGAAACACCCAGTAACCTGGTGAAAGCTGGAAGCTCAACATTTTTAGACATTTGTACGTGCTCTAACTTTTCGCAGCTTAGCAAAACCTTCTGTCACCCGTCAAATGTTTCATCCTACTTATGATGGTGTGCCACACCATTTTGTGCAGCATCAGGAGGTTCACGATGTAATTTTAACTTTCATTATTTTAATCTGTTTTAATTTGTTCCTGACATACAGCTGTGTGTATTTTATGTTAATTTTGACGAATGTACCAGGTATCCAGCTTTCACCAGGTTACTGGGTGTTTCCCTCAACTTAAACATTAATTACATTTAGCAACAATCTCACATACTACTGTAACTTGATTTAAAATCATTTTGCACAATAGTTGCTAGTTATTCTCAATGCTATTGCAGCTCCTGATGAAGATGACAAAGTCCATTGAAAGCTAGAGACTGAGCTTGAATTTTGCCGAAGTCCCCAACAAAAGGCAGAAGCTTTATTTTTCACCTACATATATATATACAGGGTGACTTCGAAGTTGAGTCATTTATTTTAACAGTGAGTAGATCTGATCAAAAGAAATGTTTTTTCCTTTAACATTTTTCTGGTAAAATTAATTAACAAAGTTATAGCCCTTTAGAAGTTTGAGTACCGCCCTGTCTCAATAATAATATTATGTGCTCGTGTTTGGCAACAACGGATATAATCTCTGTTCATCGCATCGGAAACAAAAAAGCGAAAGAATTTTGAAACGTTTATCACGATGTCAGACAATGTTTCAGTCGGTAACGCGTGAGTGAATAGTGGTGTTTGTTGCGTGGCTAAAACGAAATAAAAATGGCACATTTTACGAAATGCTGAACTTGTGGACATGATTCTTATTAATCGAGTGCAACCAACCCCTCGTGCCTTTGTTAATGTAGTACAAAGGCTCGTGAATCAGGTGACTAGAAGACCTCACAGGGGAGGGCATGCCGTGCTCCAAGACTGCACGAACAAAGACAGGTCCGCACTGAAATACTTGTCGGGAGGATACTTTATTAAACAAGGTAACATTTTTTTTTATTTTTTTTTTTATTTTTACACACATATTTTGGTTTATCTTCCTTCTACAATCATTATCTGTAAATTAATGACTCAACTTCAAAGTCACTCTGTGTATATATATATATATATATATCCTTGAATTTCTTTGGGTAGAAGGCAAAGTATTACAAAAATAATTCCGTCCTAATCGAACCTCATCAGTCCAGTTTTTTATTCGTCGACTATGTTCCCTTGACTGTTGTTTAAAGACAATTTCAGCAACAATATCGCCGACTTAGTAAGTAACTATTTTTCCTCCTAATTGTTACTTGTTGCTATTCTCAATAATTGTTTCCAACCCCAGACAACGAAGATATAGATCTTTGACAGCCTGAGTTTAAGTTATAAGAGTGTACTTTTGCAATACTTTGCCTTCTACACAAAGAAACTCAAGGTTATTTTCTCCTAACAGTTAAGGAAATTAAATAATATATATATATGACTTGTAATTCGACAGTGTACAGTGAGTACAATTATTTCTTATCTCTCATTTTTTAAAACCAGAAAATTTGCATATGTAATTTACCGAATGGGTAAGAAAAAGTGGATGCGCAACTAATTTCTAGCTTTGAATCTCAAGTAAGTGTATTTAAGGTAAGAAACCAATGGGATTATCATCAACACATATTATTAGCAAACAAATCCACACTATGCACCTATGCATTGCCGTTACCTCCAGTAATGCCATCTCTGAAGCAGTTTTCACATCACATCAGCGCCAATCAATGATAACTGAAGCCTCATGACGTTTAGGCAACACGTACAATTAAAAAATTAGTTCACAACATGTCCATCAGCTAGTGCTAAGTTAACATCTTGTAGAAAAACTCACATAATGTTACAAAAAATCGATATAATGACACTTTCCAAGATACGTCATACCTGTGAAGACCAGCAGACCGCAAAGGGTGAATCTTCTTTTATCAAGTAGAACAACAAAGTATTCGAAGTACCGTACACCTTGTGCATTGTCTATCAATTCGCCGTTGTTATAATTAATAAATTTCCTTAGACTAACCGGCACAGCAGTTCATATCGGCACTTAGGTGAAACATTAATGCTACATTTACAGGGATCGCTTTTACAAGTAATAAATAAATAAGTATGTCGTTATACCACCACGATATCAGTGATATTAGTGACATTAAATGCGTGCGCTTAGATCTGTTGTATAGATTAGAAAGAGCGATGATAAATTGCTTTCATAATAACACACACTCATGCACAAGTAAGTACCATATTACATGTATTCGTATATTATATAGGTATATTAGGAATAAACAAAATGTTTACGAAGGTTCGAAATCGGATACTTCCAATACATCTACCTCATCTATGTTAAACCAAGACAAACATGCGATTGTCAGATCATTTTGCGTCTATTAATCAGTGGAAGCAGCGTTCGAAAATGTGGGATCATAAAACTATTGTGGCCAACAATTCAGTAGTCAGAGTTGCAATTTATCAAAGTTTAGTGTCTTCTTCGATAAGTGTGTCCAAGATATCAACAATTTGAAAATAAAACTCTATAGTATGCTAGATCAAATTGGTTTGTTTGAAAGTGTCTATCCAAATATGTAATTTAAATCACACCTTTCCATTTGAAAAACGGATGTTTAAGTCACTACGTAGTTATGACTCACCTTGTAGAGATGAAAATATTTTCCAAATAAGAAGCATACCGGTGGCTGCAATCCTTGGAATCAACTTTATCAGATAGCATGCATGATAACTGAGTTCTCGACCGAGCCCACCCTAAAAACCACCGTGTAGGTTCTTGGATTTGATATTGTGAGGTTCTAACTATTGCATGCTTTGTCGAGCCATACTCATTTGTCTGAACCATTGTGGAAATAATTCATTCATGACTATTAGATTATACAGGGTATCTGCGAAAGGTTGGGAAATCTCGAAACTGGAGGTACTACAGACCAAGATATGTGAATTCACCCAAACATACCTCATTCCAAAAGTAGATAGTTTGCGAGATACAGGGTGTCAAAGTTACAATTTTATTTTCTATTTCTCCTTATTGCTTTAGAAGTATTTCAGATTTTGGCATAAAACTCGGTATAGGCAGGTTTTCTAGTATGAGAAACAAGAATCCGTTATCTTTTATGGCCAAACTACTAGAGGGCGTCACTGGCAGCACTATTTCGGTAAATAACTTATAATTTTTTTTGTGCTACCCTGTATATAACAACTGACCAAAAAATCTTATTTTCTGGTGTTTCCACAACAAAAAATTTTTACTTGTTAGAAGTTTCTAAAGCTAATAGTTTTCGAGGTATTTGTTTTTAAAAGTTCGAATGCATTGATTGTACCATGATGATAAAACATTTTTATAACATAATAAAGTTGCTTTGGATAATATCTGAGTAACGTTGCTATGGTTTCTACTGTTTGTCATAGTATTGCTTCAAACTTCATGAATAATTTTAAGGTGATAATAAGTTGTTAAACATCATGGAGTATACGTTTGATGAATATTCTGATATGCATTTAATGTACGGATTGGCAAGATGCAATGCTTTAAAAACAAATATCTCGAAAGCTATTAGCACTTCTAACAAGTAAACCTTTCCTATTGTGGAAATACGAGGAAATAAGATTTTTTGGTAGTTGTTGTATACAGGGTAGCACAAAGCAGTTATGATAAGTTATTTACCGAAATAGTGCTGTAAGTGGCGCCCTCTAGAAGTTCGGCCAGAAAAAATAACGGATTCTTGTTTCTCATACTAGAAAACCTGTCTATACCGAGTTTTATGCCAAAATCTGAAATACTACTCAAGCAATAAGGAAAAATAGACATTAAAATTGTAACTTTGACAACCCTGTATCTCGCAAACTATCTACTTTTGGACTTATTTATGTTTGGGTCAAATCACATATTCTGGTCCGTAGTATCTCCAGTTTCGAGATTTACTAACCTTCCGCGAAAACCCTGTATATGAGTAGATAAGTACCTCTACTAAAGGTACCTCCTCTTCTAGCATCGCAGGAGAGGTTGAAGTTTGAAACCCAAAGCAGCTTTAAGGGGGGTACACTTATATGGACTGAAATACGCGCAGCTCATGTGCTCATGGTGACTGATTAATTGACCCAATTAATCTTCCCATCACCCACCTCTCCATTCTATGTTCCTTATTCCAATACAAAACAAACCTGATATACGCGGTTCTATAAATATAGTGTGCTGAAAAATGGAGACACTTAACCGAATAATAAATGAGAACTTTTGGCAAGGAATTTATTTATTCTGTCCTGACGCCACGGTCTGAGCTAAAGCCATAAAAACTTACTTAACGATATCCTTTTGTGACCTAGGGAAAGAATATACAAGAAAACGCACTAAGATAATCAATCACTGAGGTTTCCTGTTCTTTTTTCCTCGACACGGTGCGTGGAATTTTGTTGATCATGTTCTGGATGACATTATGTAAACGAACCTAATATGATGTGAAACCAGGAGAGATATTTGTTTGTTTTGCCACACGTTTATTACCTTTTACTTATTACGTATTTGTGTCTGATTTATAGGTTAACATTTGCGTGCTACCCATTAGGTACTGGTCACAGTTTATTAGTATAACTTTCAGAGCCATCTATGGCAGAGTCACCTGAAGAGAGCAATCCTAAGCTACCATAAACCATAGTTCCGTTATAGGAGATTAATTCATTCTGGCACGCTAGCGCCCTCTGTTGTCATTACGATACGCCACCTTTTCATACTCTCATTACACATAATGGGGGTTAATGCATTAAGCTAAAAGTAGATGGCGCTAGTCAGGTTGGCGGTGATATTCAAGGTTATAGTATTACACCTTGCTATCAAGTCTGTCAAAGTCATGTATTTAATACATTGTATTATATAAATGACTGTTAAAAACACAAAGCGCAACGGTTTGCTTGTTTAACAGTTTGACCTCCATCCACACCAGCGGTGTCTAGTGGATAAAAATTGGACATCGCCATCATTGCTTTTGAATTTTAAATATATTTTGTGTGGTTATTCATTAACCTCTAAAGTAAGGGAAACTATTTTATCTGTACTGGCTTTTGGATCTAAAAGGGGGCAATAAACGTCTGTTCTAAAATCTAAAAGTTTTTGTTTTTTTTCCATTTGTGTAGCTTTTTCCCTACTGTTGAGGTCAATATTCGAAGAAGAGACAAGAAAAAACCGTCAAAAAACTATCTGTGAGAGCATGGATACATACAATGCCACAAGTGAAAGCTATGAAAGGTGACACTGTTGACAAGTTGATGACACTAGCACTAGCTCTTCTAAGTCGCGCGATATTTTTGCACTTATTGCAAAATTAGCTCAAAGAAGGGACCACAGGATCATGAATGTATACACTGGTCTTGTCAAAAGAATGTAAAATATGCACCAGTGCAAACACACTACCACCAACAGAAGACGTTACAATAATAATGCTCAGTTCAGTGCTACCACTATGCATTTTTTACACGCTTTTATTAGCTGGGCCTGTATGTATGTATGCATGTAACGGAATCTTTGAGCACAATTTTCACCAATTTCCAGAAGCTTGATTAATTTGAAACTTCGCACACGTATTAAGGACCGACGACAATTCAATAATTTTTCCATTATCCTTATTCATAAGTAAAATTCTGTAAAAAGCAGATATGTTAATGAAAAGCCACGGATTTCAAATGCCGCTTTACGAATACTGAAGCTACAAGCCTCTGTAGCTCAGTGGCAGAGCACTGGTCTTGTAAACCTGGGGTCCGTGAGTTCAATCCTCACAGGAGGCAGATTGTGGTATAGCTTTTTTTTTTATTTTTTAACACGTTTCCATTAGCTTGGCCTGTATGTACTTTATATATACATGAATGTAACGGAATCTTTGAGCATAATTTCCACCAATTTCCAGAAGCTTTATTAATTTGTTAAACTTTGTACACGTATCAAGGCCCGATGACAATGCAATAATTTGAAAACAGTTTTCCATTATCCTTATTAGGACCACCAGAATCGATAAATTCTTTTATAGATCCTCTGTAGGGGAGTAAGAGAGATAGAGCTAGCGTACGTGCAGTTTCGGACTTACTCTTTGTTGGTTCGGGCACTCGACAGAGCACAACGGAGGTAATGCATTCTCACATTGTCCATTGCTAATGTTGCCATTAATCCTGAGTTAGGCTTCGACCGTCCACAAGGTGCAAGGTTGTACAGTCGATCATGCAGTCATTTATCTAGGCTTGCAACTGTTTGCTGCTGGACCAGCAACAGGAAAAAACACCATGCAACAGTGAAGCTTTAAATGAAATGATTAGATTACAAAATGATTCGTAAGAGATTCCGAAACCACATGTCCACAAAAAACTAATTGATACATTGAACTAAAAAATTAAAAATAAATAACTTCAGAAAAAAAAACTAAAAAACACGCTTTTATAGCTAACCGAACTAAAAAATAGAAAATAATTTTTAATTACAAAGAGTTTATATTTCAGTAGTAGATGGTCGGACAATCAATCACCTTTAATGACCTCAGAATAAAATTATACTAAAATTTAAGTTGATAACAGAATAATTCGATTCAGAGTAAAAAGCGTAGGGTGCTTGATATATTAAATGTTACAATCATTCTATTGGCAACTAACTATGAGAGTTATGAAAATATAGTAAAATGCACCTCACGCTTTTTACTCAGAATTGAATTACTCTGTTAATAACTGAAATTTTATTTTATTATAATTTTACTTTGAGGTCATTAATTATGGTTGATTGTTCGACCATCTACTACTACTTTTTAGTTCGGTTAGCTATAAAAGCGTGTTTTTTAGTTTTTTTAAACTACTATTTATTAATACAGTTAGTATGGATTGTTTCTTCAGATGACGCCCTAGACATACGTACAAAGCAGAATGATTAACCTGTTAGTAGTTATTGATACCAACCATTAAGGAAAACAGAGGTTACGTTTATTGCGTAGGTGATGGTTAACTGTCATCGATCAATAACTTTACCAGACTATTCTCTGTAGATTGATTAGAAAGTATAGTTCTCATTTCTCCTTTACAGGCATTCCTTATAGCGCTGGCACTCGGCTTTTCACGGTTGATTTTTATTAATTTATCTATTTCAGGAAACGCACTGCGAATTTTTGCGGCTTTGTCATTTCGTGAAAATGCATTTATTTTTTAAAATCACCGACCATTTTTCAATTGAATAAAATTTTCTGTCGAGTAAATCCGAACACAAAGCGTGCTCGAAAAATGTATAATAGGACTCGCGAATTGGCCTCAGAGTCTCGTTATTCATATTATTCAAATTTGAACTCGGCATCACAAAATTAAAACATGTTTTGTGTTTATTTTGGTTTCAGAGTCGGAGCTTCATTAAATGTATTGAAAAGTGGACGGTTGTCAATAAGCGAACGCTTTTCATGGTTTAGTTTGTAATATACGAACTGTAAACTGGATGGCATTTAGTTAAATGAACATAATGATGAGAGATAGTGGACAAGCTTTGTTATCCGATTGTTGACGAAAAGGTGGATAGTAGCGTTAGGCTTAATTCAGCTGTCCCAAATACAAGTTATACAGGGTGTTCCTTAAAGGTTTACATGAAGATATTAGGTCCTCAAGAGCTTTAATTTTTTAGGAGGGCTGCCGAAACAGACAACGGCCATCGACGATCTAGTTCTCTTCTATCGTTACGCCAACGGGCTTTGCTCCTCAAGCTCTCCTCCACGATGCCGCCGCGTGATGTGCATGCCAGACAGACCCGCCTGACTTCAGCCTCTCATCCTAACCGTGAGCAACGTACATCCAGAACCTTGGTCCCTACTGTATCGAGATTATGAAACAATCTACATGAGGTGGCTTTTCCAGATCTACCAACCTCATGCAGTTCAATGAACATACAAAATGTAGATGGTAGCAAGTATCCTGGTTCCTGAAGAGAGAAATTTTGGATACGTTTCGTGTTACATGTATCTTTTATTCATTTTTGTGTGATGGTAATTCAGTCTGAAACGATCCTATTTCGTATGCAACGTAATGGATTTATATTCTCGTGTGGTGCGAATTGCATCATCGTAACTACCTCTCACACATGAAGAAAACTCGTCGGCACTTCCTGCAGGTATTATATAAACTGAATAACCTAGGAGATATGACAATGTACTGTGCCTTTGCGAAAACCATTTTCGACCAAGATAGCTACGTAGAACTAAATGTACAGCCCGCCCCCTATCCACAAAACCCTTTTCTATAATACGAGGGATGTCTTTTAAGTTTTGCATATGGAAATAAAACAACGCGGTAGGTGATTTTAAATGACTTTATTGTTTTTCGAAGTATTCTTCACGAAGATTAAAACACATCTGCATGCGCTCGAACCAATTTTCGAAGCACTTATTCCACTCGTTTGCTGGCAGATCCAAAACGGCATTTTTCAATGCGTCAACTGCTTCTTCTGGTGACTGCAACCTTTGACCACGCAGTCTGTTTTCAATTTTCGGGAAAGTAAAGAAATCGTTAGGACTTAGATCGGGATTATATGGAGATGGTCATATAATTCCACGTTTTCATCCGTTGAATACTTCCGTGTTTTTTGGGCTGTGCGCGAGCTTGCATTGTCTTGGTGGAGGATGATTCTTCTTTCGCGGTTGAGTTTTCGAAGCTCGGTGATGACTTTTGGCAAACAAATGGTAGTATACCAATCCGCAGTAATAGTTATTTGCTCATTAAGAGAAATTATTGTAATATGACCCGCTTTTGACACAAATGTCGCGACCACCTTTTTCGGAACACTTCGAGAACGGATGACTTTTGTTGGCTCTTCTTCACCTTGGAACACCCAAACAGCCGACTGTCGTTTATTTCTGGTTCATAACAGTAAATCCACGATTCATCACCACTAACAATGCTGTACACATTTTTTGAGTTCCCGGAATTGAAACTGTCAAGCGTTTTTTGACACCAATTAACCCTGGCTGCTTTCTGCTCTTCAGTCAACAGGTGGGGCATCCAACGAGAAACTAATTTTCTTACTCCTAATTCTTCATGTAAAATTTTTTGAATTGAGGTGTTTGAGATCTTCAAGGACGCGTCAATCTCGCGGTATGTCACATGCCTATCTTCAATGTTGAGTTTGCGCACAGCATCGACGTTTTCCTGGGTGACTGCCTTTTTAGTGCACCCACCCTGGGATCGTCGCTAAGACTCACCCGTCCACGTTTGAATTCTCCATACCAACGGAAAATTGTCGACTGATGTGGCGCTTCGTTGCCGAAAACAGACAGTAACTTACCAAGGCATTCTTGTTGCGATAATTGCCTCTGAAAGTTGTAATAAATTATGGCGTGAAAATGTTCTCGGTTGAGTTTCATTTTTCTAATGACTTGGTGACACTGTAGTGAGAACACTGCACGTATTGTTGTGAAACTTTGAATTTAAGTTTACTAAAGAGTGAGGTTAAGATTCAGTACTGACGTTCGATCCGCGCGGCCTACTATGTTTCTATATGCAAAACTTAAAAGATATCCCGCGTAATAATAATAACAACAGGACTTTAAGTGTTAGCATAAGCTGTTTTTCAACTTAACCTGGGTAAAAATATCCATCAAGATCTATCAAAATTTGCACATGTACGCACAATAAACTAAACAATACAGATACAATAAACTATAAGTGAATAATAAGCTAAATATATCTATAACAGATTATTTGAATAAAACGCTTTTGGATGAAGGAAGCTAACAACATATATAACAAGGCATCATAATTCATGCGGTAAGTCAAGAGAATAGTCTAAATCATAGCCAGGGCTATGAAACTTCAACAGCGACTAAATATACTAACTTGTTTTTTTTTGCCAACATAATGGCTATGTGTAAAGCATGACTGAGGCAACAATGTCAACAATGTCTTTGTTATTGTTAACCTTTGTTAAAATGTTATCTCCTAGTCTTTGTGAAAAAGCAGTTTCTGAGAGGTGAGTAGTACAGACATTTTTAGTTAATGCCCTTTCATTGTGTTGAGCATAACAAAATGCCTCGTGTTTGAAGACGTTCAAATTATCACCATCTTAACGATTTTGACAGGGGTAGAATTATTGCCTATCGAGATATTGGTTTGTCCTATCGCGAAAATCGCCTCCGTGTTAATTGTAATGCAATGACGGCAATGCGTGTGTGTCGTGTGTGGATAGAAGAAGATAGAGGAACACGAAGAAGGCCATCTGGTCCACCAAGGCGTACCACAGAGTGTCAAGATGGGCGCTTGCGCCAACTAGCCCTAAGAGACCGGTTTGCTACTACGCTTCAGATGACTGACCAACGGTTTGGAGAAGCAGGTAGACCTGTTACTATGCGTATATTTTTTCACCGCATTCGAGCCTTTGGACGATTTTCACACCGTCCACGGTTAGTGCTTCCTCTGACTGCGGACCACTGTCGTCAACGTTTGAACTGGAGCATGGAACGGCAACATTGGAAGGCAGATTTTGTCTAAGTACGAACGATGGTCGTAGAAGGGAAGACGCCGCTGTGGAGAACGGCGTGATATTGGATTTGCTTTATTGTGTATCTAGACAAGACCGTTGGAGTAATCGCTTGGGAGGCTTTTGCCTATGGTCGCCGATCAACCCTTCTCTTTGTTAAAGGCAATATGACTTTTTCAGCAAAATAACGCACGTCCCCATATTGCTCGTCGTGCAACGGATTCACCAGATTTAAGTCACATCGAACATGTGCGGGATGTGATGGAGAAGAGACTATCCAATTTGCACCAACCACCACAGACTCTGCCACAGCTCATCCACGAAGTTCGAGTTGCTTGGAATGATGTCGATGCCTAGACGTATACAGGAGTGAATTCAGGTGCGAGATGCCCAACACATTATTTTTTTCTTGTTTTGTCAAAATTTCGTGAGAATGTTATCGTTTCATTCTTGATGTAAGACTATATCATTGCCAAAAAATCAAGTTGAAGAAATCTTTTTTTCCTGGGTGAAATACTCCTAATGTCACTGAGTAAACATAATAGGATAACATCATTAGGGCTGTAGTTATTTAGTTAAGAAATAATGACTAGACGTTCACCACTTTTCTGCGAATCTTTGAAGATATCTAGTGGACTAAAGAATCTCATCCACTTTTAGTAGCGTGCGAAAGTTGTACTTAAAGAAAAATTACACAATACTACTACAACATATTGCATGACCAGCTGTAAGAGTTTCCATAGCCAAAAAACAGTAAACCTACGTAAGAAAATTGATCAAGATACTATACATAATGCACATTCAAGACCCATGATATCAATTTTTGCCAAATCAACAATGCTTTTTTTCACTGATATTCATTTTACCATGCGGCCTTTGCCTTAAGCCAGGATACAAGGATTTTCATTGCCGATAAACAATAAAGATACCAGATCATACAGAAGTTGACGCATATACATCATGCATACATATGTTAAAGTCCATTTATCTATAATTGAGTGGGAAGTACTGAGTACGAATTCATCAATTTTGCCTTTCTATAAAGTATCTGAACTGCTGTTTCTTTAATTAACAATACAGTAAGTATTCCGTAATGTTATTTATCGCAAGTTTGACATATACAGGGTGTTCGTTAATGATATGCGAATATTTAAGGGTGTGAATCTACATGAAAAATTTCAATGCAAAAATAATGTTTAGCTTTAACACTGGCGTGCGTACGGGTATTTAAGAAAAAAATGGTACGCCAATGGTTTTTTGACAAATAAAAATTATTTTTGAATTTCCCGTTCAATTTAAAACAAATGATCTCTCTTGAAGTGTTATCTTTCGATGTGCCATTTTTGAGTAAAAAAATAAAAACCGTTCTATTGTCTAACTTGCAAAATTATTATTAATTTAATCGGAAAAATTAAACACATTAGGGGTAATGAACAACAACAACTGACAACATAAACATAACATTAAAACCAACGAAATGATTACAAAAATCTGTCTGACATGGCCCCCTCCACTTAGTATGCATGCTTCCGCCCTCCTTCTCATCGAATTGCGCACTCGTTGAAATATCCCTGGAGTGTTTTTTATTCTATCACAAGCTGCAACTATTCTTGCTCTTAATTTCTCTACAGAGTTAATGGGACTTGTGTTCTCTAGGGTCTTAAGATAGCCCCACAAAGAGAAATCTAAACTGTTGATGTCTGGGGACTTTGGTGCCCATTCTTGGGGCCCACCGCGGCCAATCCAACGATTTGGACGAACAATTTGTAAATAATTACGAACCGCTACACTGAAATGCGCTGGTGCACCGTCATGCATGTACCACATATTGTTTATTATTACTAACGGAACATCATCAAGCAGCAAACGCAACTGTTGTTGAAGAAAATTGAGGTAAGTCTGTCCGTCAAGTCGTCCTGGCAAGAAGAATGGGCCAATAAAGTGGTTGCCAATAATTCCTGTCCATACGTTAACCGAAAATTGGTGTTGGAAATGGGCTTCGGTTACGGCATAGGGATTTTCTTCTGCCCACAAATGATTTTTGTGGAGATTCTGAATGGCATTTCGAAAAAAATTAGCGTCGTCCGTGAACAGAATCATTGATTCAAATTGCGGATTTTGTGTAATTTTTTGAAGATACCACTGACAAAAGGTCACACGCCTTGGAAAACCAATGGTGTATAGTAGTAATGTCTGTACTCTTAAAATATGGTAAGGATATAACAAAAAATCCACTAAAATTCTCCAAACAATTTGATGGAAAATATTTGTGTGTCTAGCGATCTTCCTCGTACTCCTTTCAGGATGTTCTTCGACTTCGTGCAGAACTGCTTCTTCAATTTCAGGTGTTCTCACACTTAGAGGTCTACCTTCAGATGTTTCTTTTCGGACAGAACCAGTTTCAACAAGACGACGCTGAATATTAGAAAAGGTTCGACTATCTGGCAAAGTACGATCGGGATATCTCTGGTGATAAATACGTGTGGCTTGCTCACTATTACCGTCGGCAAGGCCATATACGTAATGCATTTCTCCCATCTCTGCATTTGAATAATTCACCATTATTAACAAGATTGTAAAAACTAAATAATGAAAAAGATGTCACAGCGAACAGATTTGAATAACAGAGACTTGTCAGATATCAAAAGCCAGTAATATATTCCAGAGCAACTAGATATTTATTGCTAAATTGCATTCTTCAATTATTAGATTAAATTTCACGGACAATAGAATGGCTTTTACTTTTTTACTCAAAAATGGCGCATCGAAGGAAAGCAATTCAAGAGAGATCATTTGTTTTAAATTGAACGAGAAATTCAAAAATTAGTTTTGTTTGGCAAACCACCATTGGCGTACCATTTTTTTCTTAAAAAATACTAAAGTCAATACCCGCACGCACGCCACTGTTAAGGCTAAAAGTTATTTTTGCATTGAAAAATATGCAGCTTTATTACCTTTCACTATGTGCTAAATATCAGTGAAACATCTAAAGCGGTTCTTAAAATATTAATTAATATCCATTTTTCACCTTAAACTTCAACAACCCGAGTTTTTGTAAGAAAACATTTTAGGACCATAGTTTATAAAGCAAACTAACATTGATTTTTCATGTAGATTCACACCCTTAAATATTCGCTTATCATTAAGGAACACCCTGTATAATCTTTACATGAAACCTATGAAAATGTTCTACAGTATCCTGACAAATACACTAAATAAATGGGGGAAAAGTAATTAAAAATATCATGAATTCGGTGTGATTAAATGTATGTTTAATAGTATTTGCTGGCGCGATTGCTTTGGTTATAAATCAAAATACAGTATCTGTGTGGCTTCTAAGCAAGAAAGCAGTAAGTAAGGGTGATTTGCATCGTTTTAATTTATTGATGTGCAGATACTATATTGTAATTTAAGATTATCGTGAAAATGCTGGATACTGTAAAAGAAAAATTTTGGATTTTCGGTATTTATCATGAAATATACTGTATTTCAACATCGAAATATGATACTTCGACGTGCCTTTTATTGTATAGGGTGAGCTACTCTTCAATAACATGTAACACTAGATATTTTATTCAAAAGAATACACCTTCCGATTATTTATGAAAAACAATTTCAGTTAAATGGCTGTCGCGGCTGGCCTGGCAGTAGTCCATCCTCTTAACACAATTTTGAAGCACATTTTCGATAGTTTGTCGGTCTGTTTCATCAAGAGCTCGACGGATATTTTCCTTAAGAACATCAACTGTATGAGGATCGTTAGTGTAACAGCGGTCCTTAGCAGTACCCTATGGGAAGTAATCCATGGACGTCAAATCACAGCTGCGGGCTGTCCAATGAAAGCCTCCAAAACGGCTGATAACACGATGAGCGAACTGTGTGTAAAAGATCGATTGTTTCACGGCTGGTGTGGCATTTTGCGCCATCCTGCTGGAACCAGAGATTGTGCAAGTCATGTCGTCTGATAGTGGCCACAAAAAACATTCTATAACGTTCCTTGTTTACCGTCACGCTGTTACCATCTTCATCTTGAAAAAAGTAGGGACCAATAATCCCACCACTCCAAAAGCCATACCAAACAGTTACTCTTTATGAATGTATTGCTTTTTCTATGACGACAAGTGGACCTTCAGAACCCCAAATCCTACAGTTCTGCTTGATAACGTAACCTCCCAGATGGAAATGGGCTTCCTCCGAAAAGATGATTAGGCGACAAAAATTGACGTCCGTTTTCAATTGATTTAGAGCCCACACAGAGAAACGGTATCGAAGCAAATGGTCACTTTGTTTCAACTCTTGCACAATTTGCACCTTGTAATGAAATAATCCCAGGTCGTTATGCAATATTTCGCACAGTAGTGGGACTGATGCCCAGTTGTGCTCTGTGACGAGTTGACATTCTACAATTTTCACCCTCACTCTGGGCAACAGCAGCAATGTTTTCGACTTTATGTACGGGTCGAACCCGCCCATACCCTCTGTTATGTACAAGCAAGCCAGTTTCACGAACCTTCTTCACGAATTTTCGTATACCAGTCGCGGACGGAACTTCATTCCGACCTAATAGTCTCCTCAATTTTCGGAAACTTTCTGCAACACAGCACTCACTTTGAAAATAGTTTTTCAATACTTTTCACCTTTGTTCAAGTTTAAAACGATCCATTGCTCACAGCCGAAGTTTGACACAATATATCTGTCAATCTGTTGAGCATGGAAGTGTTACCAACTGTCAAAATAATACCAACTTAAAAAAAACAACTGATGGTCCACCCTTTATAATGACTGTCTCATTTTCGCATTGTATGCACATACTGCGTTCTGGCTTAAGACAGCAGAGGGGCTCTTTTATTTAGCCTCAAGGATATAACCTCGACGTAAAATCTGACAATGCATTATTTTTTCTGAAATTCTAGGTATCCTGGTCTATTTGCAGAAACTATATTCGTCCTTCTCCAATATTAAAATATTCAATTGTGTCGCGTAAGCAGTCTTCGAGTTTATCCAGGAAGTCGAAGCGGTGATAAAAATAAAATCTCGTGCACACATGTAATTTCAAAATCGACCTTCTGCTGAAAACTGAATATTTTAGAATATTACGATGGAAATCGATATTGTCGCCGTCTCCGTATTGTCCCAGACCGACACCGAGGTCTCCTCAAAGTGTGAATGGTCTTTGTAGGACAAGGCTAGGACAAAACGGGAATTCTCTGTACAAATGGCTTCCTACCTGCAAAATCGTGACGGTCGAACATCACGTCATGTGCAAGTGAACTATGAAGGGCCTGTGAAGGTGGGGACCACGAATTAAGCAGAATTGCTAATATTCGGTACCGTTAATAAACATATACGCTTCTTTGCATGTTTATAATAACTGAGCTATTCATATCACAATACAGATACCATTAATTTCTGCCTTGCTCTACGTGGTACCAAAAATTAGTAAAAGGTATCCACTAAAACTACACAACTGTGGAGACAAACAAAATAATGTAAGGTTATAGGCCTTTTAATCCTATCCAAATTCGTTGTTAGCAACGAAAGAATAACCTTGTCGCGTCATCGAAAGTGTCAATTCCAAAATATACCAAATTGACCGAAGTAACAGTCGGTATTCGGAGGGAATAATTTTCAATAACGTAACGTAAGACAAACATATTGTTTAAAAAAGTACCTCTAGATGAATTACACCTTGTTTTTGTTATTTTTGCATTAAACTCACATTAAACCGATACCAGACAATGGACGATGGTGAAAAAACTGATAATGTTATGACCCAGAGTCACAACGTACGTTTGAGATGTTCCTGAATAATAAGGATCACAAGAGGATGCAAGGAGGCAGGTCCATGGCGACTTGTAGTTGACTTCATCTATAACTAGACACTTTGGAAATAATTATTTTGAATGTCTACACTAAAATATGAATTCGACACATTTATCCAGGAGCTTTACAATGAAATTAAATATAAAGTCAAAATGTGTTTACATTTTCGTTGTGGCAGTGTGATACAAATTGTCAACGTCAAAGCAAAACATCATAAGCTGGTTAGGTTTTTATTAAAGCACTGGAAAGTAGCTTATATCGCTTTGAACGCGAAAATCCGTCCCTGATATCACTCGGAAGACTCCATTAAAGTAGGCCGACCTTTTTAATTATTAAAGGGAGAAAATCCGCTTAATCTTCCAGTTAGTCCACACGATTCATCAGTTGCCATGGTTCTAGGAGTCGATCCGACATGTCGATATTCCAGAAATAATGTAGGAGATAAAACAAGGGTTGTTCCCATTACATACACACTTCCGATGCCGGTATGAAATAGCATGACCCACAACCCTGAATAAAATATTGATCTGTTTTTCCTACTGTCACGTGCGCATATTTACGTAAATAACCTCGGCGATCTTTCGAAGGTGGAGACTCTTGCTCTATTATCAGGAATCAGTGGTAGTTACTCTTGTTATAGCTTTCGATGCCCCTTTCGAGAAATTATCTTAATCCCGAGAAATAACGGAAATGAGGTAGTATGTGTTTCGATGTTACATGACGTTCGTGTAACGGGGACTTTTAAAATTAGCGGGCTTGGAGAATGCGATTGACATATTTTTTTATTAGTTTGGTGTACATATGAATATAAAAATCTATACATATTTTCGATCATTATTAAAATAAGAAGCAACTACGAAGCCCGTAGAAGTTGCGTAACTACTTTGTACGATATTCAAAATAAAATTTGCTGCCCAAAACATTCAATAACCCAATATCACAGTATAGAAGCAACTACTATTCGTCATTTGTTTTTCTGGGCGGTCCGTAGGACCTTTGCCCATTAGTCACTGTCTAATGTACGTTAGTCAAATCTGTCAGTACTGGTTGCCCAAAAACCAGACTATGTCAACGAAAAACAGAAAGGGAAAGAGAAGAAAAATGGAGAAGAGCAAAAAAAACAGAAGTGTTTAGTTTAAGAGCAGATACCTAGGCTTTTTGACTTGGTACACGGATTAATTTTGAGGTGAACTGAACAAATTAATGATTCAATTTTGTTAGAGTGTAATTTTAAGTGTACTAAAAGTTCGCGCTAATTTTTTATTACAGTGCGAGTCGCGGCCTTGAACGTTTACGAACTTGCTCCACTGTGTAGTCCACTGAGTCGCGAGGGTTGCTGTGCGATTCCGCTTGACTATAACGTCGCTGCGCCTGAAGTTTGACATAATCCCTGTAGTAAGGAATGTCAAGGTCTCTGTGTAGTGTCTCGTTTGAGACATACCATGGAGCGTTGCAAATTGATCGAAAATTCTACTTTACAGTACTTGAAGACTTTGCATATGTGACTTGCCAAGAAAACACCAAGCCGCACATGCATAAGTAATGGCTGGTCTAATAATCATTTTATATAGGCGAACTTTGTTTATCAAACTCAATTTGGAGGATCTACAAAGGATATAGTTGCCAAAATGCAATTTGTAATTTTGTTTTCAAGGCTGCTGTATGTTTCTGCCTTTATCAAGGGTCTCACCGAGGTACTTGGCAGAATTTTTCCATGGTACACGATTGCCGTCTACAGATACCTCTGCTGGGGGGCCACGACATTTTTTGGTACAATAAATAACCTGCGTTTTCGAATGATTAATTTTAATCAGCCACCGTTCCCCCCACTCTAGTACTTCTTCCACCGCACTCTGCAACCCATCGTGAACCAGATCACCAGTACACGACTGGGCGACAAGTGCAGAGTCGTCAGCATAGAGGTAGACTTTACAGTTGCTGGGGCAAGCGACATCATGGATAAAAAGCGAATAAAGGATTGGTCCTAGGACCGAACCCTGAGGAACACCGGCCTGTACTGGCCGTGTTGTTGGCAAAACATTGTTTATTTTTATCCGAAACTTTCTTCCTTCAACAAAGGACAACAGTAATTTTAGAAGCCAAGGCTTTTGAGACATCCAAAAGCAAGATGCCAGTACTCATGCTGAGGGTGAACCCTCTGGTTACATGTCCCACCGGCCTGACTGCCTGTAGCTCGGAGCTATACTCGGACCGAAAACCGAATTGAACGTCAGGAATCACATGGTGATTTGCCGAAAAATTCTCAAGGTAAGGATAAATCACCTTTTCAGCGCGTTTAGAAGGACCTGACAGCAGACTTATGGGACGGTAATCCTGAGGAAATATCGAACCCACCTTCTTTGGAATCATGATGACCTCAGCAGTCTTCAGTATGAAATTCACAATGACCGATATGTCAGTAAACAAGACGAATGTAGTGTGTTAGTTTGAAAATATCCTGAACTTCTCCTATACAATACATAAATAATAGTTTAGTTGCAGTAAAGTCAAATTGTTGTATAACTGATACCTGGAGCCTTTATATAACATCCCAAGTGATTGAAGTCTCCTATTACTTGCGCCCATTCCGCCTGCATAGCTATTTTAAGAACGCTTTGCTTAATGTTCTTACGACCTGCAACCCCAACAGGGGTGATAATTGTTAGCTGGGTGGCCCATGAAGTAAGATAAAATTGTCAGCTGTATTCATTGTTCACGTTGTCTGTAGCAGCCGCTAAGGTGAGACGTGTTTTTGTGAGGCCGGCGATTTTCGTTCGTTAAAAGGAATGGATCAAAGAATGTGTATCAAATTTTGTGTAAAAAATGAAACAAAGGGGAGAACAAAGTACATGAAATGCTGACAAAGGCCTACAGTGAGCCTGATATTGGTAACATAAAAGTTCACGAATCACGATTGGCATAAGCGTTCCTATGTGCCTATGAAGACGTTGAAGATAACGATCGCTCCGGATGCCCCAGTACATCGACAATCGAACAAAACGTGGAAAAAGTGGAAGAAATGGTTAGAAATGATCGCGGAATCACAGAGAATGTCAGGAATCTTTTTTCAAATGTTTTGGGTATGAAACGCGTGGCAAAGAAATTTTTTCACTAAGTGATATGACAGTTGATCATCGTTTTGCGGATATGATGTCGAAACGAAGCTAAATCGTCCCAGTGGGGCACCCTGGCTCGCCAAGACCGAAAACAGCTCGATAATAATACTTAATTTTCGCTATTGCACCCAGTCTGTACTACTCATTAGCAACGCATTTAATTTGCTTTGCCATTTCAGTCCTAAAACAGTCCACTGATTAGCATGGCTCGATTACTACTGAATATTTCTCTGAGAGCCAGAAGTCTTAACCAACGGTCCTGTCGCTCTGTGGTCCCCTGGGATGTCCAGAACCCTTCGCTGGTTGTCCTCGGCGTTCGTGAGTCAGACTCGTTCACTCTGCAATACTACTGCGTAAGGATCTGTTGGTCCTCCTAGAAACTTCTCTTATCGATAGACCGGCTTCACGCAACCCGACAATTCGACCCCTCTCAAAGTCACTTAGCTGGGACACCCTACGATTTCTACGCACTCTAGGAATTTTGAGCAATCACAAAATTCCTCTCAATAAGCTACACGAAATTTAACATTTAACTGACACCGTGAGTGTACGAAAGCTGTAAAAAATTCTTGACTTCTAATAAACGTACGTAGGTGCTTAACTTTTTTTTGTCACTCAGCATATGTCTGAAAGTACCTATATATGTAATGTGTGAAACTTTTACCATATCCAATTATTGTGATATACGTGCTGAGAGTTTGAAAAGCATTCTGGTAGTAGCTAGGAACTACTTAAACACTGTATGATATGTTTCTCACTTGATTAAAATATGTTTGCTGCTTCTTTTCCTGTTTGTTTTTTTTCCTTTAGATAGATACGCCAGATTTTTGTATGTTTTCTATTTTTGTTAGTTTGATTTATCTTAGGATTGTCCTGTAGATGGTCTCCTTAACTTTTGAGCAATAAACACTATTTACTTATTTTCTCAGTAGAAAGATGATAAGCTACATTTCAAATCATGAGAGAAAGCAGAAACCAATGCATTGCCTTTGAATATAACAGATACTGGAACTAAGGGACATATCGATCCTCATGGCTAAGTGGTCTTTATTAAATATTATAACAACTCCCTTGTACGTTTACAACATGTATCTCTCTTACCAGAAATAACCGCCTCTTACTAAAATGGGAACGAAACTTTATCAATTCACGTTTCTATCGTGCAAGGGACTCAGTCTAGGTACTAAAATAGCTTATAGTAAATATACATAAGTCCTTCTATCCAATCAAGCCACAAGTTTTGATCTTTAGAAAAGCAATCATCCCATTCCAATCGTAATTATTACAATTTATCCTAAATAGCAATCGCTAATGGCAGTTTCGAGGCAACCGGTAGGAGAAAGTTTGATAGTATGCTTGAATGACTTCCCGCTCTACTTAGTTACAACGACCAGTGGCAGCGAATCTGCATCTAAGTTGAGAATAGAAGGATGCTCTTAGGCCTTAGGCCGATCTAAGTCTGCCAAATGGATCAACTAGACTTCGGCTTATCATTCTATTGGGTTTTCCAATAGGGAGTTGACAGCTTTGAACTTTCACTGTGAACGCAGATTTTCATCATGGTGAAGTACACGAACGAACAACGCTTACAAATAATTAAAATTTACTACCGAAATTCCGAGTCGGTGGCTGCAACTTTAAAAGCGTTCATGCTAATTTTTGGTCGTAATTCTCGTTCCAGTAGACAAGCAATTCATAGTCTAGTGAAAAAATTTGATTCCACATATTCGCTGCTGGATGTTCCCGTACCAGTGAGACAACGGGTTGGTCGAAGTGCCAAGAATATTCAAGCTTCCGTCGCAAACGGACAGAACACGTCGATTCCACGGTGTTCTCAAGAATTGGGCATCGCTCAGACGACACTATGGCGAATTTTGCGAAGACATTTTGGCCTGCACCCTTATAAGATCAGCTAACTCAAGAACTAAAGCCATTCGATCATATGATCCGACGAACGTTCTCGAATTGGGCTCTAGAAATGACCAGTTTCATCGCAAAATCATCTTCAGTGATGAGGCGCATTTTTGGCTAAACGGCTTCGTCAACAAAACAGAATATGCGTTATTGGTCAGTTAAAAACCCTCATGTGCTTTAAGAAACACCACTTCATCCACAAAAAATAAATGTACGAGTGGTGTGATTTTCATACCGGTGGTGTCATTGGGCCGTTTCTTTTTTCGTTGATGAAAATGACCGTCACGTTACAGTCAACGGAGATCGCTACAGAGACATGTTGCAACGTTATTTTTTTGGTCAATTGGATGGGCTAGACGTTAATAATATGTGCTTTCAACAAGACGATGCCACAAGCCACTAAGCGGGTGAAGTATCCGACATATTGAAATCAAAATTTGGTGAACGTGTTATATCGAGAAATGGTCCTGTCGAATGGCCCCCTAGATCGTGTAATTTAACGCCTCTAGACTTTTTTTGTGGGGCTACATTAAATCTTTGGTCGATGCCAATAAGCCGGCATCGTTAGAGGAGCTCAGAGCCAATATTGAACGAGAGATAGCGGCCGTTTCTGTCGAAATGTGTGGCGAGTCTTTGAAAATTGGGTTCAACGAATCGATCGCTGCCATCGTGCCCATGGTGGACATATGAACGAAGTCGAATTCCATACTTAAATGTTTTGAGTATACTTCAATCCAATAATAAAATTTTCGAGATATCTCAACTGGTTTGCGATTAATTCAAAAAGAAATATATCAAGTCCTCAATGGAAAACCCTTTTATCGAGTTCTGTGCATTGAGCCGCTTTTTTGTTCCAAAGGTATTTAGAATGTGAACTAATATGACAGAAGACCCTTTATGTAACACTGAGCTATAATATTGCAGGATATGGGGCAGCAATGTCTCAGCAATACTGTCTGTAGTATCTAGACATATACAATACAATTGGCAGAACTTACAGTTTACAGAAGATTCGAGGCATTCCAAACCGATCCAAGGCAATTCAAGGAAGTTTTTTTCCCAGACCAAGGAGATCCAAGGTAATCCAATGAGATTTTTCTAAGTCAGGCAGACAATATAAGGAGATCTGAGGCAGTTCAAGGAGATTTGAGGTAATCCATGGCGGTCCTATGCAATTCAATGATAATTGAGGACATGCAGGAAAAAAGCATCTCAAGGCGACATGAGTAATCCAAATAGATTCGAGACAAACTTAAAGAGGTCCCAGTGAATTTTTCTGCCCCCGCCATAAGTGTTCCAAGACAATCCAATGCGAGGTCCAAGAAAACCAAGCAAATCTCATAATTGTCAAATATATCTATGTACGTCAAATAGAATCCACAAATATCGAAGGAGGTACAAGATAAAACTGAGCAAGGATAGATTTTGTTCAAATAGAGTGTTAGTGGTTAGCGCTTCGAGCACAGGGTAACGCCGCGGCCAGAAGCCAGGTGGTCTTTCTGGATGCTAACTAAGCAGATCAAAGGAGATTTTCAAAAGAGCTGTTTCCCACAGATGACACGCCGAGACGGAATAATTGTGGCCAACTCAAAGGACAAGGCTAAAGTAGTTGCTAGGTATTTGCAGTAACTTGCCAAGTAACCCTCAGACATACCATACATGTAAGACCGAGTACTAGGGATTCTCCACACCAACAAACCTTCTGGTTCCGATATAATCCCTGCCATCGTAAAAATAGCATTTATGACGTACCGAAAAAAAATTTAGACAAAAGTGAATTACGCCATCTTTAAGTGCCGATCGACAGCGCTCTTTTATCAAAAGCTGTAACATAAGCAAGAATCTCGTATTCTGATTTTTTTTAACAACATTCCAGAAGTTACCCACTGAAGGTCGCCTGTAATAGCTGCGATCTTACTCTCATCACTATACTCGCACGCAGATGGTTCACTCAAGCGCTGAGGGTAGTTTTCAGCAGTATGTTGATGATTAAGAACTTTTGATATTTTTTCGATTTTCATGCAAAAGATATTGCTGCTTTTTACTACCTACAGCTCCACCCCTGGTTATAACCAAAGTAGATGATTAATTACAGTTTTCTCCTCAAGATAAATTTGCCCGTTGGAACAATGGACTCCCAATTACGCAGTCAACTGCCACATGATTTTAAGCAACCGGAATTGAATGATTTGATTTAGAATTATGATGAAATGTTGATGGACCCATCTCAGATTCCTGAGAATTGTATACAGTTAGCTCAATTTTAGATTAGAACATCGTAGGAATTTGGTTTCGTAGGAAAATTATGGCCTGGGTAGTAGTGTTTTCTCACACTATCTGAACTGATAAGCCGAAGGTGTGGTTTTATTCTCCTTTTGTAGACTAACAAGACAATACCTTCGAGAATGTCTCCAACTTGTGCTTTATTTAATCGTAACCATGGTATGAAAGCTTATTTTCTTTGGATCAGCAATACGTCGTTTTGTTGGTTTAAAATGAGCTACTTAAGTATGCGAATTGAATTTTTGGCACAACGTCAATCAGGATATCATATCTTGGAAATTTGCGACCTCCCTTTCAATAGTGATACTTCTAGAACCTTTTCCATTTCATTTCAAGTTCTGAATTCAATTTCATGGCTTTTGATTTTTTCTTCCCATAGCTGAACGCTAGAAAAAGCACTAACAAGTTTAAATTGTTGATAGGGTTGAGTACTCGTAACTTCATCACCAATCTAACTCTTCTTCATCAGTTTGTCAACCTGAATTCAAAGTATTTGCAATCGTCCGAACTGCTTGCTAGGATTTGCATTTTATGTGGGAATTTGTGAATAACACAGCGTCGTTTCAGAGAATTAAGGTAACGAATAGAAATCGAATTACTCCCGCGTCGGTGAATGATTGGTTGCCAAATGTATACTAAGTGACAATGAAAAAAAGACGCCCAGTAACAGTGAATGAATTACAAAAAAAAATGTTAACACTTCCCTTAGGGTTATGTATACTTTACAGATACCTTTTCAAGGTAGTGCATTCTCACCTTGGACATTGCGAATGTTGCCATTAATCCTGAGTCATTTATCTAGGCTCGCGACTGTTTGCTGCTGGACAAGCTGTTGTAGCACTTAGTCGTGTAAGATCTTTAGACGGTATTCGGATTAAAGAACTTGATTGCTCTAAGTTAACAGGAAAAATCACATGCATCAGTGAAGCTTTAAATGAAATGATTAGATTACGAAATGATTCGCAAGACATTTCAATACCACATGTCCACAAACAACTAATTGATAAATCGACCTAAAAAATGAAAAATAAAAAATAGCTTAAAAAACTACAAAAAATACGCTTTTATAGTTCATCGAACTAAAAAATAAGTAAATAATTTTTAATTACAAAGTGACCTCAAAATAAAATTGTAATAAAATTTAAGTTATTAGCAGAATAATTTAAGTCAGAGTAAAAAGCGTGTGGTGCATTTTATTACATTTTCATAACTCTCCTCTCATAGATAGTTGCCAATATAATTCTTGTAACATTTAATATATCAAGCACCCTAAGCCTTTTACATTGAATTGAATTATTCTGTTAATAACTTGATATATTTAATATAACTTTATTTTGAGGTCATCAATTATGATTGATTGTTCGACCATCTACTACTGTAATTTAAACTCTTTGTAATTAAAAATTGTTTTCTTACTTTTAGTTCGTGTTTTTTTTTAGTTTTTTAAAGCTATTATTTATTACAAGGACCAATAGGAGCGCTACCTTGATGATTAATTTTTGCGTATGTTGAGGTCTAACCAATGTGATGGGAATTTTGGAAAACAACACATAGAGCTTTCATATTGCAAGACTTATCCCATGCCCTACGGATTCACCAAGGTCATGTGTACAACGGAATGCGCTCGCTTATAAATTAGTATATTAATTCCCGTCCGAATACTTAGCTTGTATCTAGCAGTAATGCAACAAGTTAGTATCTTAGCGCATACCTCCGAAACCACTATAACGGCCGCAAATATGCCTTGCGGCTTCGTGAGTAATGGATCCGTGCCGCAGCTACAAAATTACATACCTTGATACCCCTGTAATGGAGTCAAAGGGCTAGTGGCTACACAATATTCGCTTTGCGGGCTTACAAGGCTTGTTTGTGTGATATACGCACGACACGGGGTCACATATTGTAGGAGGTTCCTCGCAGTGAATTACTGAGGCTTGATGTTTGAAGTTGTCTAAGATAAATTGACTCACTAGGTAGATCAAGCCTTATTGGTTCATTATTCACACCTTCATAAGACCATGAATAGAAGGAATCAGTGTCCACATATGGTTTTGGACTTGAAAAGGCTTTAGAGCACGTTTTTAAGTAAATATAAATCAGATGCGTGTGCAAATATACTGTCTTCACAATGAATCACGATGTTTTTTCTTAAATAAATTTTGAAGACAAACATTGCTTGATCATAGATATTTTTTTGTTTCAGGTAAGTGGAATCTATACTTCAACAAGATTGTAAGTATTCTATATTTTTTAATTATCTTTGTTACGCCGTCGTAAATGAAAGAAGTATGGTACTTCAACCTCTAGACTTTAACTACTGCCAATATGTTATTCGATTGTGACACCAGATCTCAACTGGGGACGTCTGCATCAAAAACTTGCATCATTATCTTTTAGCTGTAAGCTTTCCGCTGAAAAAAAGTCTGCTGTTTGACATATAAGATATTATCCACTTTTCACAAAAGTGGACTCGTTTCAGTACAGTTCTATAAATTTTGGTACTACATCAATTATATCGATTCCGCCATCTCAAAGAACATAATAATTCTGATAATAGATGCATAATCATCAACTCAAAAACATCCCATGACAAATTTTCAAATTGCTTAATTAGGTTTTAGAATTTTGTACATTGTCAGGAATTGGCTGCAGTCTATGGAGAGTACCACATAACTAACAATTATCACTCCTATTAGAGTTGCAAGAATGATTATACAGTATTCCTTACACAACATTGGCAAATCCCTCTTTGAACAGCTATACAAGCGGAATTGGCACACCTAATAGGACACTTCAGTCATTAGGAGGTTGTATAAGGGCTGCAGGTAACAGTTATACAACAAAAAAAGGTAAGCCTCTTGCAGCCGCTATAGGACATTTGCGTCAGTGCAAGATTCAGTTTTTGTTAACTATGCAACTATTCTGTTACGTGATTTTACTTTATTGCAACCAAACTATTTCTTATGTATTGTATAGGCGAAGTGAAGGATATACAATAACTAACACATTACAGTCATCTTGTTTACTTACATATCGGCCATTGTGAATTTCCTACACAGGTATATGATAAACTTCTACACTGTGATATAGGGCTATTGAATTACTTCCGCAGCAAGTTTTTTGTGATTATCGTGCAAAGTAGTTACGCTACTTCTACGGGCTTCGTATTTGATTCATATTTTGATAATGATCAAAAGTATGTCTAGATTCTTAAGATGGAAAACTGAACGTACTTGCGTTAAATCTGCCACAAATCCTATATTTAGGTACAATTACACTCATGTTTATCACTTTATATCTGTAATTTCGAACTGAAACATAATTATTCAATATTAAATAATCATGGCATCGTCCATGTTGTCTTTAGTTTATTAGAATATTTTGGTGTTGCCTGCAGGTGTTATACAACAATTTGACAATGTCTGAAATGAAATACCGTCAGAGTTGAATGATTTACCCAGAAGATCTATATCTTCTGTTTGAACAGTTGATAAAACCCTTTGAACCAATATGCATGCGTTGTTGGTCTTAAAACATTGGTTATGGCATTTCAACAAAAATATGACAGCAGAAAGTTAGGTTATGGTGAAGTTGTATACCAACATATTTAATATATGTACAGCCTTTAACAGTTGCTAAACAACAGTTGTATAAGTGCTTCCGTTTGAGAGCAATTTGTTCGCTAAACTAGTAAATTTGCACAGCAAAACAACAAGGCTCGGGCAGTGGCGCTCGTGATGTGTACAACTAGGTGACGACAGGATTGACAGACGCCCCCCCATAACCATGTGACGCATACACAAAAAAAAAACATGAAATACTTACCTAAATTACATAACTCGATAACAAAGTCAGGATTATCAGGCACTTTTCATTGTTTATATATGAGAGCAATTCGTCGGTCCTTCAAATAGCAAACTTATTTATAACGTCATCGTAAAACGGCTGTGACACTATCAGTTCATTTAATAATTCTTTTTCGATCGATATTTTTGCCAAGTTCGTCAACCGATCTTCCGACATGGTACTTCGTAGATAACTTTTGATTCGCTTAAGGCATGAAAAACTGCGTTCTGTCGAAACACTTGTTGATGGAATGGTCAGTATTAAACACAAAAGCTTATATGCCTCCTTGAAGATACTGCGATTCTCAAATAGCGATTCCTTTAATAAGCGGGGTTCCATATTTTGATATTGATCATCGCTATAGATCAGCTGCAATTCATTTTTCAGTATCTGAAAATCTGTGAATGTATTTGAATAAAACTCCTTCAAATTACTTAGGGCTTCTGTTGGAAATTTTTCTGAATATGTTTTGAACTTCGAAGTGTCCATTAACGTCACAAAATGAAGCTTTTCCATATCTTGGAAACGGGTCGTGATTTGCAGAGAAATGGTATCCAAAATTTCAAAATACAGCACTCTATATCTTTCAATAATTTGATCCCGAGACAATGTTACTCTTGTCCTGCCGTCGCGGTGTTCCGTTTGTACACTTGTTTTTGATGCAACCAATTCGAAAATATTCTTAAATGTTTCTTCATTTCCCTTCTTGTTTAATTGTGTTTGAACACTTTAATTTGCTTAATGCAAAGGTTTATATCAAAAGATTTTTTTGCAGTGTGTCGAATAGTATATCTGTCATTCCAAAGATCTCGTTAAAAACAACAACCAAAAGCACGAATTCGAAGTCATGGAATTTATTTAGAAATCCGTCGCTCTGTCTAACCGAGGCTTGATCGGAGGTTGGATCATTAATAATTTCAGTAAACACTTGCTTTAAGGAATCCCACTCCTTATTTATAAAACTGATAACTTTAGAATTTGATGTCCATCGCGTAATAACGGAAACAGGTATTCGACGTCCTATTATTGAGTCTGCTACGTTAGTTCGTTTCGGAGAATGGTGAAAAAATGTCGGTAAACCACTTATAGTTGCAAAAAAAAATGCGGCATTTTGTAATACTATTGCAACTTTGTTGTAACACTAGATTCATGCGGTGTGCGAGGCAATGAACAAAAACTGCTTGGGGTGCCTGTTCCTTTATTTTAGCCTGAAGACCATGTAACTGTCCGGACATGACGCTTGCACCATCGAAACATTGTCCAACGAGTTTTGTTTTGTAATCAAAATTTTGTAGACACCTTGTCACGAGGTTAAATAATACTTCAGATGTTCGGCTGCAGCTTACATCATGAAATCCTAAAAATCTCTCCACAAGTTTTCCTTCAAGATTGACATAACGGATTATTATGCTGCACTGCGATTTGTGGGCAATACCTAAATGGAAAAAAAACTGCATTCCTTTATTTCATTTTCCACATATTCATCAATGCATTTGACAATGCAGTCAATAATTTCGTTTTGAATGGTTTTAGAATTACCCGCAAATATTGAGGCAATTTTTTTGTAGTGCTCCTGAATGTCTACAGGGCTTATAGTTACAAATGCTTCTAGGAGCTCTTTGAAATTTCCACGGTTAATAGAAGTCGTCTCTTCGTTGTGGCCACGAAACGCCAGTTCTTGTTTGCCCAAAAAAAGGACAGCGCGTATTGGCAATTCCATGAAACGTCTATTAAGTTGCACGTTTTCGTTAAACTGTTTAATATACAGCCTGGAATTTTCGCGTAAAGCATCCTCAATAGTAGTGAGATTTTTCTTCAATTTTGAAAAACCTAGTGCGCAACGCATATGATCCGATGATCCTTCATGTTTACGAAGAGCACGAGTCACATTCCCGAAATCATTGAAACCGTACTTGCTCCACACGGTTGCTTTAACACTTACAATCAAACACGGCACACAAAAAAGTTTATTTAAATAATAGCTACCACATAACCATGCAAACTCACTATACCACGATTTTTTAAAATTTCGACTGTACACTTTGTCCTTAACTTTAGCGGTTTTATTTACATTTAATATCGGAGAAGGTTTTTCGGAGTTTAAAAAGTCTTTTTTATCATCATTACTCCATTGAGAAAACGATTTTTCCAACATAACACAAACCGTATCATAGACAGGAAACATTGTTCAAAACAATGAAAACTAACCTCGACACAATACGATATCGTTAGTAATGCAGAGCAGACTAGACGCAAATTCATAATTTGCTTCACTTGCCTCGGCCAAAACGGAAGCGCGCGTGCCGTTGTCATGGCAACCGTCGTATTTGCTCGTATCTGTACTGGACGCAGCAATGCGGTGCAAATAAAGCTGCTTCAGGTCTCTGTTTCAACACGCCAAATTAAGCGCAAACGTAGGCGCATTGTTGGTTGCGGGGTTTCTCAGTATTCTGTTGATCGCAAATACAAATAAAGAATGTCCGAAAAATAATTTTAATTGTTTGTTTTAAATAAACACCATGGCTCGGGTTTGTTTTATAAACGTTACCATGGATGCCACAACACAAACCATTTGACTAACGTGCAAATATGCCGTATACAATAGTTGTATAAAGTTTATGCAACAGTTAAAAATTGTCGCATAAGGTGAGTATTAACTATGCTATGATGGTAAATACCTCATTTTAGAGCAAAAATGTTGCAGAAAGCAAATTTGCATTCCACACAACATTAAGCCAGCATTTTGGTGTTCAGGCAACAACATAGAGAGCTTTTATGGCTGAACGGTTCTTTTACCAAAAGCTTATAGCACACTTTGCTAGTTGGGCAGTATCGAAAAAAAAACCGGCTAATTCTGTCGGAAACAACTAAGATTGGGTTTCTTCATTTGAAAAAATGGCTTCTAAGATATTATTTTCGAACAATAGTTGAAAATCAGAAACATTTCTTAGAGCTAGATCGTTTCTGGCATCTACATGTATTAATGGTCTTCCATTGTCACCATCATGTATAGTCCCAATTAGTTACTAAGGCCCGTATCGTCAGTCGTCCCTACAATTGTAGGGCGCCTTTATGGCCTCCTTGATTGTCATAGTTTTCTACTTCTCCTTGTCGGAACTCTATTTTGAGGTTATGTCACAAACATCTATTTGCATCAAATTGTGCTTGCTTTTGGGTTATATCATGTTTTATCAGCCCGAAATTTCCTACAATTTAAAAAGAAAACATATCTTCACAATAGGAGAGCGCTGACGCTGACACGGGACAAGTGTAATCTGGAAATTTTTGAAGGAGAGAAAGGAGTATGACAATCAAGGAGGCCTTAAACGCGCCCTACAATTGTAGGGACGATACGGGCCTAAGGTAGACTTATCCTGTGATTGTTTCGCTGATGAATCTTCACGTTTCACTGGTCGCCAAATAAAACAGATCTGCAATTATTGCTGTACTGACGTGGGTGACAAATTTCTAGACCGCAAAAGTCTACATCGATCTGTTGTTGCAACACATCGCTTAACCGATAACTAATGCTGCAACTATATTGTTCATGGACTCAAAATGCGAAAAATAGTACTTCGACACGTCAAGAGCACAACGATGATTGTCTTGTACGAAACTAATGTAAGACACAGCAGTTTAGCCTAATGCGGAAAAGAAAATATCTTCATGGTTGGGATCCAATAACCGACCATTAGAAAAAACCTAGAAACAACATACTCGATGAACTGGGAACTGGGAACTGAACTTTGGCAGCAGCAGTGGCCGCAGTAGTAGACTCTTCGGTCTCCTGATCAGTCGCCGTGAGCTGTACGGGTTCGAGTCCCGTCCCAGGAGAAATTTTTATCTTGGCTATGGATGTTGTGATTGTCCGTAGGTGGTAGCAGGTCTCTGACTGTCGAACGCGGAGGTACCACCCGGCGGTTCTCGTAGGCGGAGCCAGAATGTATGCATGTTGCATGCGCACGTGTTCCCTCGCCAGAGTCCGTGTGGCGTCCCCCCCTTTCCCATGTATCCCCCTATAGCCCCACGGTACCCAATGGGTGCTTAGGCCTTAGGCTTTCGTGGTAGTTGGAGTATAAAAAAAAAAACTCGTATGATCCACCAGTCTCGAGAATATCAATTATATCTTCCCTTCCAGAATACTTGACCAAATTTGTTCACAATCTACAAAGAAATTAGTGAGATAAATGGTTCGATTATTTAGTGGAGTTCTAGAGTTTAAAAAAACGAATTTGCAGTAGTATCTTTTAGAAGACAGTATCGTCGTAAAACACTACAGTGTACTATCGGTACACGCTGTGATTATTGACGATGTTTCGATAGAAGTCCTTAGTAAATACTTATCCTGAACATTACCGGGTCAACTGCCCAGAATCATACATTATTCCACAGCGAAATATTCGTTTTATACCATTTGACCTGCCCCTTATCGATAAAGTCGTAAAGATCCTCGACCTTCAATTACTACCGTCTAGCTCGGTGAGCTGCTGGAGCGCTGGCGAAATTGAGAATTTAAATATTCCTTATATGCGCCAAGAGTGATAAACTGGAGAGACGGGAAATCGATAGTCCTTTAGTTAGAATATATTAGGAGTCCCAGAAAGAGTTCATACGGACAATCCTTCAAGGAAGTTTTGGTTGTAGTTAGAAGCCATCTGTGTCTGGAATCAATTTGATCTATAATGGCGTTAAGGTCACAAGCCATAAATCTATTTATTCGATGTCAGGGTCACTATCGTAATTATCAGCAAAAAAGCCACTTGATAAACTTCGGATGTCACACTCATCTTCGTTTTCTGTGTCAGTAAAACATTCATTCTTTTTGAGTGGCTTATAGATTTCCTGATAAGTCGTGTTTTTCCAAAAAACTCCTCTAGCAAAACCTATCGAATCTCCATACAAATCAACTTCGGACACAGATTCTTACACCTCGGGTGCGTCTATATGGAAATGTGACCTCTCATCCAAATGTAGCTGAAGTCTTTTGTTGCCCTAAGCATTTCAATTAACCCAAAACACCTGCTTTACAGAGTTTGCAAAGTTATAAGAGTGTTTTTGCCTCAGGATACAAAATGAACTCGGTTTCATTAAATTTAACCTTTGACCTCCAAGCATCACAAACACCAAACAACATCGTCGTCCCTTCATAACTCTGATGGAGACGATGTATAAAAGAAAATTAATAAGCCCCTTTGCCTACATTCGTCGCATGCCCAAATCATATTCCGTCGCCAAAAACTGTTCCAGCTTCGGAAATAATATCAAAACAGAGTGGAAGTACTCGGAGTAAATTGAGTAGACATGAACTTTTGATATACGCTATTGCTGAGATGTCGTGCAAGTTGGAAAACACCTTAGATTGGAAGTTTAATATTGTGAATGAGAAATACGTTTTAGACATACAACAGTATAATAAGTAATGAGAACTTAGAAGAGATGTAACATTCTGTAAACATACATTGTTCATACTAAATAAGATAAACAATCGAATATAAGCGTCATGAACCAAAAGAATGGAAGTCCGCTGAACAATATTTCAATCATCCACATTGTCTTCAAATTTCAAAACACACCTTTCATGTAGTCTTCTGTACACCGATACTGACACACTGATATTTTTATTAAAGAGAAACATATCAATGTCCGCCACCAGTATATGATTGTTTTGGATTCTCTACGTTCAACATTACTTAAAATTGTCAACAATCAGGTTATATGTATGTTATTGTCGAGTAACACTAGCTCCTGTAACTATCATTCCACTTGATCGAAATATAGAAAAAGTATAACATTTAACAAAATTAGTATAATACTATCGTTATAATACATAATAGGGAAGTTGAGCATAAGCTATAAGCTCCAAAGATAAGAAACTGAACCTAAGGAAATGATAAGGATGATGTCATAAGAGATCTAGAGTTTATCGTACACCTATCTATGCTTGAACCTGTTAATTGTGGACGCATTAACAACGTCGTATGGCCTGTTCCAGGTATCAAATACTAGGTTAGACAGGAAAAACTGGCGAGGTGTAGTTCGGAACTTCTCTTTCATTAGTTTATAGTTATGGCCTCGCAGGTGATTAGTGTTGAGACGGACAAAAGTGAGGATACGTCGGTGCCAAAGATACCATGCAAAGCTCTGTAACTGATTATCAAGTCCCCACGTAAGCCTCTATCGGAGAAGTCAGCTAAATTGAATATGTAGGTAGCGTTGTATACCAAACAGGTGCAGCGAATTCCGTAACTGGCCTAACATCTCCCCAAGTATGATTTTCTCGGCAACTTGGGAGTGAGACTGATGGGACGATAGCGTTTCGCATTGTACTTATCACGTTTCTTGGAAATTGGTGTAACTGTTGCTTTAAGCTAGCATTGAGATAGTGAATGAGAAGGGGTAAATATCATACTTAAAGGTGAGGCAAGAGTAGCGATACGTCATTTTAGGGTCATTGCTAAAATATTGTCACCGCCTTGAGAAGTACAGCAATCCACACTGATGAGATAATCTTGAATCACGTCGGGAGAACTCAATGTGACACAGGCTGGCATCTGGAATCTATTTAAATGTAAAATTAAATCTTCAAGCACATACACACACACACAAATCTTTTTAATAAGCACAACACTCATTATTGGGCTGTGGAAGACCCTCAAGAAGTGGCAGAGAGACGTCTACAGACCAGATTTGAAACTAACGTTTGGTGTGGGGTCATTGGTAATTTAATCTAACTTACCTTTTTTAATTGGGCACCTATTTATATACCTAGAGCTTTTGCAAAATCAGGTTGTGCCGGCTTCACGAGCTAGTCTCACCGAAGATGAGTCTAGAAGATCCTGGTTTCAACAGGAAGGATGTCCGGCTACCAACACCATTCAAGTCAGGAGCTTCTTAAGAGATCAGCTTAATGAAAGAATAATTTCATTAAATGGTTCAACATCTTGGCCTCCTAGATTCCCTGACCTTTAACACTTGCATTTCTACCTCTGGGGTCACACAAATAATGAGATCTATGAATTTGATCCTCCCGCGGCCATACAAATCCTGAGATAAAGAGTTTTGAGCACAGTTAGAAACATTAACAGAAATACACAAGCTAAGGTTGTACGGAAAACAGTTTGCTCCCGTATCGTATACTTGCATCGCCCCGTATCTGCCAGTTTCTCGTATGCGATGTTAGCATTACTGACAGTCGCAGTGAACTACTAAATTAAACCGTAAGTAGCTAATGCAAATTTCATGGTTGAAAAGTCGCAGTTTTACGTTGCGATTCGTTGGGAGTATATAAACTTTCTAGGTAATTCCTGGGCAATATTGGCAATAGTCCAACTTACTCGGAATACTTCACTTCCGCTTCTTTCTGCATTTTTAAAAGCAGTTGGCAGATTACTGCACGAGAAAAAAGTCGTTGGATTGAATGGCCGGATTTAAATGGTGTTAAGATTAGTGAAGAATCTTAAATATGTTGTTCTGTCGATTTCCGAGGTAATACGTGCAAACTTTCTGCTATAACTATTAACAACGTTAATTGCGATCTCGGAAAATACGACAACTACGTAGTCTGATGCATACTACTTGCGTATTTAGATAACTAAGAAAATGGATCCAAGAAGGTTTCAATTTCGAGTATTTCCGGAAATAGACGAATGAAACCGAATTTTCCTAAAATTGTTTTTATTTCTTCCGAATATTTGGGATTCTTCTTTTTCTCCTCTACACCTTGGCATAATATAGCAATATAAGCAACATATATATGAATTGGAGCTCGAATTTCTTAGTTTGTATGATTAATACTTGACATTAATTACCAGTTTTTTTCGTATGCAAGAGGTGTTCATACATAACATTTGATTGAGGTGACTCCAGATAGCATCTGTGAGTCTATCAGTTTCTATTAATTTGCATCATGGTCAACTGTGAAATTTGCCAAACATTGGTAACTCGGTCAAGGCCGCCTATTTCTTGCGACGCATGTAAAAAACAGTTTCATTCTTTGTGTATCTCAAACACAGGTATACTGAGCGTCATAAGTACTGTTTCTGGGTTGTTTTGAAGATGTACGAACTGCATTCCTAGCTGCATTGTAATAAACCAGGATGATGTTTAGAATCTACTGAGTGGCAAAATTGACAAGGCCATGGCTTCTTTCAAGAATCAACTCACGAAATTATCTGCTGATATATCAAGATCTATGAAATCATCTCATGCAGTACCTTCTGTCAACAAGCCTGTAGTATCCTATGCCGAAGTCTTTAGAAATAAGACCCAGCCAGCATTAATTATTCAGCCAAAAAATGGGTAACATCAAAGCTGATCTAATACAGCATGTGAATCCTTGTACTGAGGAAGTTCAGTTAGCGAAAGTGGAGGATGTTAGGGATGGTGGTATTCTTATTGGCTGTAAGTCAAAGGAAGAAAATCAGAAATTCAGGAAAAGTTGTCAGATAGTTGTGTAATACGTGAAATTACCGGTATTAACCCGCGGTTTCGGCTAGTGGGCATGTCAGATAAATATTCAGATGATAAATTACGGCACTTGTTATTAAAAGGAAATACAGATACCGTCGAAGATGATTTTGAATGTAAAATTGTTAAGCACTTTCCTACTAAAAAGACCCTTCTGTATATCAAGCTATTGTTCAGGTTGATAGGAGTAGTTATGAGAAAATTGTTAAAGCTGGTTACTTGTTTGTGAGGTATGAAAATTGCGCTGTTTACGATGCTACTGATGAGTATCGTTGCTTTAAATGTAATGAATTCCATCATTCTTCTAGCAAATGTAAAGGTGCAGTTGTTTGCCCACTCTGTAGCGAGAATCATACCGTCAAACATTGCAAATCACAGACTTGTAAATGCTCAAACTGTATGAAACTTAAACAGAAAGATGATAGTGTGCAAACGGATCATGCTGTTTGGGACAAGCAGAAATGCAAGGCATACACTGAAGCCCTTGATAGATTAAGGTACGACCTACTCAGTCAGTAGCAACCAATGCATCCCTTCGTCGTAACTCACAAGGGACTAGATTCTAATTATAGTGATAGGCTGCAACCTCTAATATACTACTAAAATGTTCGTGGACTCCGAACGAAAGCTGCTGTTTTTTATAATGGTATTTATAGGTGTGAATATTATATCATTGCAATAACTGAAACCTGGTTAGATTTCTCATGTATGAGTAGTGAATTTTTTTCAACTACATATAATGTGTTCCAGACAGATCGTGATTATGTAACTACTGGTTACTCAAGAGGTGGTGCAGTGTTGATTGCGATTGATGAGCGTTTTACAGCATCTTTGATAGATATACCTGAGTTGGCAGTACTTTCTGCCCTAAAGATTGATGTTGTAGCAGTCAAGGTTTGTACCAACTGTTTTTCAGTGTACATTTGCAATATCTACATACCACCTGATAAGCCCAATGCTGAATATGAGCAATTTTCTGATGCTATCTTATCATCGCACGTCCTATTTGATAAGAATTTAGTTATAACAGGGGATTTCAACATAGCTAACTATACTTCTTATGTAAATAGTCATGGATGCAACGCAAAATTGGTATCGTTGAACAACTTTGCTGAGGGTCTTGCTATTAATCAGTTTAACAACATTTCAAATGCTATGGACAATACCCTTGATTTAGTTGTCTGTAGTGGTCTGTGTGAGGTTGAACATCCGTGGGATCCGCTGCTAGATGAAGACCCATATCACCCTGCCCTAAATATTTGTTGTATTGTTAACAGCAGTCTCAATACTAAGCATAATTTTCCTGTTTCATTTATAAGTTCTTATAATTTCCGCAAAGCCAACTACCCACAATTATATAATTTAATTTTAGACATGGATTGGGCTGCTTTAGATGGCTTTCATGATGCGAATGAAGCGTGTGAGTTCTTTTATAATAAACTGTACAATGCTTTTGATATCTGTGTTCCAAAATATGTCCGAGCAACGAAACGTAAATACCCACCCTGGTTCAATTCAGCAATAATTAAGCTTATCAAATGCATGGAGAAGATTCACCGATCTTACAGACGCAACAATGATCCTGAAACGTATCAGACATTCAGGGAACTTAGATCAAAAATTAAGATAGATTTAGATGAAGCATACAAAATTTATGTCAGATAAGCTAAGAACGAAATACAAAGAGATTCGAATACATTTTGGGGCTTCTTAAATTCCAAGCGAAAATCAACAAACTTATCAAGTAGGATGATTTACAATGGTAATGATCTTTTGGAACCGAACAACATATTAAATGCTTTTGCGGATAACTCCTCCAAATACTACTCGTCTTTATCAGCTACCGAAGAAACTGATGACTTTTTAATGAGCACTGAACTACTACTACTCAATATTACTAGATTTGAGGAGGACGAAGTTGTCTTAGCCTTGAAGCAAATAAAACCTAAGATGACTACCGGACCGGATAATGTACCAGCTTTTATTTTGCGTGACTGTGCCTCTGTGTTGGCGTGTCCTTTGACCGTTTTATTCAACTTGTGTCTTACCACCTGCACAATTCCAGAATTATGGAAGTTGTCTAAAGTATGCCCAATACACAAAAACGGCAGTAGGAATGATGTATCAAATTTTAGACCTATATCAATATTGTGAAATTTTTCAAAAGCTCTAGAGATATTCATATATTACAGACTATATCATCATGTCAGCAGATTGTGTGTTTTTGTGTGTTCAACAACATGGTTTAATGAAAGGGCGCTCAACAGGATCAAATCTGATGAACTTTACACAGAATATAGCAGAAAATATTGACAGAGGATTACAAACAGATGTGATCTACACAGACTTCTCCAAGGCTTTCCACAGAGTTGATCACAGGATGCTATTGCATAAACTGAAATCTCATGGATTATCCGAGCCTTTAATACATCTATTTAAGTCCTACCTCACTGGAAGACATCAATTTGTGATGTTTAATGGCATCAGATCGTCGGAGTATGTACCCAATTCCGGAGTGCCACAAGGCAGTAACCTAGGGCCTTTATTGTTCGTCATATTTGTGTATGACATAGTTAATGCTGTTGGCGAGAATTGTTTACTTTACGCTGATGATATGAAAATGTTTTGTAGTGTAGTTGATGAATCAGACTGTGATCAACTTTTAGAAAGTCTGGTCAGGTTGTATGCTTGGTGCTCACAAAACAATGTGTCATTAAACATCAATAAATGTTACGTAATGTATTACACTTTGAAGAAAAATCCTCTGTTATTTGACTATACCCTGTCAGGTACCTCTATTTAAAGGACTTCAACTTTATGTGACTTAGGCGTGACATTTTACTCCCAACTAACATTCGTCAAACACATTGACAATAAAATTTCCGATGCAAACCGCATGTACGGCTTTATTGTAAGAAACTACCGTGACTTCACTCAGAGTACCACCTTGAAGTTGCTGTATCATGCATATGTTAGGTCGAAGCTTGAGTATGCATTGCTAATTTGGAATCCGCATCATATTATTCATATAAGTAGGCTTGAATGTGTTCAAAGACGTTTCTTAAAATATTTGTCACTGAAAGTGGCTGGCATTTACCCACTCATAGGTATACCTCATGATTCCTTACTTGAAAAACATCTAATCAGCAGTCTCGAAGCAAGGCGCACTTACCAGTCAGTGATTTTTCTGTTTAAATTGATCAATAATGCTAGTGATGATTTAGCTTTCTTGGGTCAGTTATCATTTAACGTACCTAGGTTGACATCGCGACCAAACGTTACGTTTTATCTACCTGCGGCAGGGACAAATTATTTACATTATTTCTCTTTGCATGTGACGTATAGGAATTACAATTCTGCAATTAACCGGATTGATATATTTAACTGCAGAATTGCAGACATAAAAAATACCATTAAGTAAGCAGCAAGTATCTTTTACACTTTGTAGTCTATTACTTATTATTGTCTTTTATATAATAATAATAATAATAATAATAATAATAATAATAATAATAATAATATCTATGTTATGTTCTGTGTTTCCTCACCCTGTAATCGGTATATTACTGTAGGGTGTTGTAATGAATAAAATAAAATAAAAAAAAATAAAATATATATAATTAGAATTTCAATTTCACGGGTTGTCTCTTACCCTCGATAATCAACTTTATTTTTCAGTATGGCCACCGTATTGAATTATTTCATAGGTAGATAGAATTTCAATTCTGATTCCAAACATGTGTAATATGTCCTACAGTGACGTTTTCAAAACTAAGTTATTTTCAGGAAACTAATATTTTCATAGTTGGTTCTGAAAATATTTGTACTCACATAGCTTGAGTTTTTGAGGAGCTTGTGAAAGGAAGTTCAGATAATTTATAGTACTTGAATGCAATATGTGGGCATTGCATATGGCGAATATAAAATGTATCTAGGAAGCTGCAACATCGTTGGGTCTCTTATTCACTCTACAGTGTTCATGTCAGTGATATAAAATAAATAAAGTTCTATCATTATATTGTTCTTTTTTCGGTGAGTTGAGACCAACTATAAGAAGATTACTTTCTTAGGCATCTGAATTAATATGATATGAATCCGTGTCATGATCTAAACAATATCACATCTTGAAAATCGGTAATAGGGGCTAGGCATTAGTTTTTAGAACCTAAAACATGAGTATCTGGTAATTTCAAGGCCTATTTAGGTAATTGAGTTTTAAAATAATCAAGGTTGTATGATATGCTGTACATTTTCGGAATCAGAATTTAAAACTCTATTTGTCTGCCTTTTCACACGCCATTATGGGGTCTATTGAAGCGTTATGATTGAGGGCAAGACAGGAAACGTCGATTTAAACTAAATATCATAAAGACTATGGCACCTAATTCGTACGTAATTAAAATGGTTCTCGAGTCACTCATTTTGACTTAAGGATAATATATCCAAACATTAACGAAAAAAATTCATTTTTATGAATTAAACACATTTTCATTGTTTAGAAAATTAAAATTACTGAGTGCAAGATTTATTTAATCTCTGGAAACTCAATCAGTTGTCAGTGATTAATTGACTCATAAATCTATAAGAAAAAGAGGGCTTTGTTTTAAAAGCGAAGGATATTTTATTTATTGGAAAATTGAAATCGACATTAAACACCGAGGAAATTAACCGCATTACATGTTGAACACCTCTCACCTTGGAACATTACAAAAATAAAGCTTGAGCCATGGTATCAGGGAGATACAATAATATCCATAAAATAAAAAGGTTAAAAGCACCTGCGGAACAGGACTACAAAGTTTAAAGTTTTTCGGAACCTTTACAAAATCGTTGTTTGTATGATAAAATCAATTCCATACTGTGTAAACGAGTGAATATTGGTACGTCACTTTAAACAGCACTTTTAATGTATTGTTCTGTACACCGATATTGACTCACTGATATTTTTATTAACGAGAAAAATATCGAACTATATGCCATCAGAAAATAATTGTTTTGCACTCTCTTCACGGTCAACGTCACTGAAAATGGTCAACAATAAGGTTATATTTATGTGTAAAGCATTGTCGAGTAACACAGTATTTTTTGTTTTGGATGTACCAGACAAGTCATCGCTCATCGTCCCGCATCCCAGAACAACAAACCGGTTGATTGTTATGCAATTGTCGACTACTACATCTACTACATCTGCATCGATCCTGGATCAGAAATGCGAGAAATGGGACTTTGACACCTCATAGGCTCAATATCGTCTCACTTGTAACAAAATAATATACGACACAGTAGCTCTTACACTTAAGGCTTCCTTATTCCGAGGACGCCTCATTTATCATAGGTATCCTCACAGGAGTTTTCTCAAAAAAATACCGTCTTGAAGCCTCATTGTTAACTAGGAATTTGGAGGAGCACAACTATTAATTGAATGTTTAACACATAATGTGTTCTCCTGAGGCAAACCAGCCAGCATAATTAGTATCGCATTATCCCTCAAAGGTTTTCGATATTTCTCCACTCACTCGCAACTGTCAAGACTGGCAAAGTAAATGATGCGTTCTTAGCAGAAGGAGGCACCCAAGATGCACCCGCCCCTGAGACACTCCATTTATACTAAGTGGCAAAACATTGGATTATGTTAACTAAATAAGTTCAAGGAATTCCAGTAAATATATAAAAAAAATGTCATCAAATACGGTCGCACTGGTCATGTCATCAATCGCCGTAATGAATTGCTTCTACCTAAAACTGGTTCTGGTGTAAATCGCCACGTTGCGTTTCATTCGAATAACGTGTCATCTCTATCCTGATCGGTTTGGCGGCATTGGTTATCCTGTCACTACCAAACCGTCACATCATTGTCAAGAGTGACGAACAATGGACAAGCTGCCGCCGCATCGGTTTTTACCACTGGCTTACTGACGGACGCCGGTTCTCTGTGCGCCTTCATTAAGCGATTTTCGTGTTTGTATACAAGAGCGGTGAAGCAGCCTTGTCAGGCTAGCTAAAGGCACACGTCATCGGTGTGCGACAGCCATGATGAAAAGTTAATTCGGTTTTCTCCAAAACATGTAATAGCTATGTCAACGTTGGAAATGATGATACATCGACAAGCTAGGAATTTCATACAATGTGGGTATTGCATCAGGCTGGATCGAATCTGTCTGCTATGGGTCTAAACACATACAACGTTGCTTCGTGCTTTATAGGGGTCATCATTACAATACTAGCGGCCCACAACGGAAAACAAGCGAATGTGGGTCTAACGAAAAAGATGAAACACTATAACCGTCTTTTCTATGCTTACCCCGAAAGGAGTCAAGATGCTCAAAGACAAAAAGAACAAAAGTTGACAATGGCTATCGAAACCGGATTAGCACTTATTTTCATGAATTAACGACGGCTGAGGTGTTGCATCCTAAGCTCTGTAAATCATGGATAACGTCCAAGTCAAGGTTAAGAACGAAAATTAAAGTCCAAGGGTCACGGCTGAAAAAAGTCTGTCGAAAAGGGGTGGTCCCGAATCTGAAAAAGAATTGGATGCATTAGAAACATACTTTATGACCTAAGCATCTCCAAGTCTCGATACACCATTCGAAAGGTGGAATTTGTATAAAGCCGACTGGATGAAATTCTCGGACTACATAGAACGACACATCCAAGAACTTCAAATAGTTAGCGACATTAACCAAAGTAGCAATCACAGCAACCAAGAAAGCATTAAATAAATACAAAAGACAAAGAACTACTGACAACCTGATAGATTTAAAGCGAAAGAGGTCACGTGCAAAACTAATAACAAAGAAAAGTCAAAAGGATTCTTGGAAAAAGTTTGTAAGTAGTATAAATAGTTCAACACCATTAGCAACAGTCTGGAAGAAGATCAAAAGCATAACCGGAGCCAAGTCATACTCACCTATAAAATGCTTGAAGGATGGAAACACAACACACACAACGAATGAAGCAATAGTTGAAGCATTTAGTGAAACTTACCTCAAAAGTTCCAGCAACCAAAATTACAGCGATGAATTTCTAAAACACAAAACAGAGCTAGAATCAATACCAATATCAATACAGAACAACCAAGACCCAGTGAATATAATAATCTCCGAACACGAAATGGAAGAAGCCCTTAACGACTTGAAAGAAACTACTGCAGGACCTGACGACATACCTACTATCTTTCTGAAAAATCTTCCTCAAGTAGCTAAACAACATTTACTAAGAATCTTCAACAAAATCTGGACTGAGAATATGTTTCCTGATATATGGCGCAAAGCATTAACGATACCGATACTAAAACCAACCAAATCATCTCTTGTGCCTGAATCTTATAGACCAATAAGCTTAACATGCGCTATGTGCAAGCTATTAGAAAAAATCATCAATAAAAGGCTCCTATGGAGCCTAAATAAGTCGAATCTACTATCTAAGGAGCAGTCCGGTTTTAGACAGAACAGATCCACCATAGACAATGCAGTAGACCTGGAAACATACATATATGAAGCTTTCGAGAACAAACAGCATTGCCTTGCGGTATACTTTGATATGACTAAAGCATTTGACACTATTTGGAGACATGATATCATCTTAAAATTACACGGATGGGGTTATGATGGGAATATCGTTGCTTTTATATCCAATTTTCTGAGCAATAGGAGTTTTCAAGTCCGTTCGAATGGAGTTCTATCCAAACCCAAACTACAAGAAAATGGCATCCCGCAAGGATCAATAATCAGCCCGACATTGTTCTTAATCGCTGTCAACGACATTCTTAGTTACATTGAAAAACCAGTTCAAGCACGTCTTTATGCGGATGATATGATAGTGTATATAAGAGGAAAAAACCCAACAACCAATACAGAACTCATACAAAAAACAATTCACAAATTGGAACAATGGACAAAACACTCCGGGTTATCATTTTCACCTGAAAAGACAAAATATATTATATTCTCAAGAAGACAGATAATCCAACTCAGAGTACCACTAACGCTTCATAACATATCCTTAGAGCAAACACAAGAAATCAAATTTCTGGGACTCGTATTCGATCATCGATTGACCTGGAAAAAACACATAGAGTACCTAGTTACAAAATGTGAAAAAAGAATGACAGTATTAAAATACTTATCCAACAGACACTGGGGAGCTGAAGGCAAATCCTTGCTCTACATATACCGATCACTGATAAGATCTAAAATAGACTATGGTAGCATAATCTACGCCTCAGCTAGCCGTTCAACTCTAAAACCTTTGGATAGTATACACCACAGAGCACTTCGCTTAGTACTTGGAGCATTTAGAACAACACCAGTCCAAAGCTTATACTGTGAAGCCGGCGAACTGTCGCTGAATGACAGAAGGGAGATACTAAGCTTAACATATGCCACTAAAATAGCATCAAATCCAAGTATCCCTGGTCACAAGTACATAGGACAGATTAATAGAGGAATCCAGCTGGGCGTTTCCAATGCAACACAGAAAATACCGTTTTACAGAAGAATCTCTGACTACTTGAGAAAATTAAATATCGCACAAATTCCTGCAACTACCATCAGACCTAGTGCAGACATTGCTCCTTGGACAATGCAGAGGCCAAGCATCAACAAAGCTCTCACAAGAATGAGTAAAACAGACACGCCAGCACCAGTAATAGTACAAAATTTCCAGGAAATAGTCAACAAATACCAACACCATGAGAAAATATATACAGATGCATCAAAACTTGACAATAGAGTAGGAACAGCTGTTGTGACATCCACTACTACCATTAAAATGAAATTACCAGACGAAGCAACAATTCTAACAGGAGAATTATATGGAATATTAGAAGCCATGAAACACGTACAGAATCAGAACATCCAACGAAGCCTCATAATAACTGATTCTCTAAGCTCGCTTCAGCTTATTGAGCAGATATATACGAAAAACCACCTGGTGCACCAAATTAAGCAGATTCTCCACTCATTACAAGCAGACAACCATGATGTTGTATTCGTTTGGGCTCCTTCTCACGTTGGTATCCAAGGCAACGAAAAAGCAGACCATCAAGCTAAACTAGCAGCAAACTTGGATCACACATCAACCATAAACATCCCAGATACAGATATAAATCTCACCTTAAACAAAGAGCTATTCAAACCTGGAATACCAACTGGCAGAACAACACATCAAAGCTGTTTGAACTGAAACCCAGATTCGGACCATGGACAACACACACAACAAACAGAAAACACCAAACAATCATCACACGACTCCGTTTAGGTCACACCCGGATCACCCATGGACATCTCATCACGCAGGAACCAGAACCCATGTGCGAAGTGTGTGAAACCCATCTCAGTGTCAAACACATATTAGTGCAGTGCCCTTTGTTAGAGCACTATAGAGTGGAATGTAACCTCACATCATCAACCATGTGTGATATTTTAGCACCAAATAGCAACATAAACAATCTATTACGTTTCCTACAGCAAACTAATGTATTATATAAAATATAGCATGTAAGCCGTACCGCTAATGGCCTTTAGGTCGAAGCGGGTAATTAAATAAAAAAAAAAAAAAAAAAATCTCCAAGTCTCGCTCTTTCTTAAAAAAATAAACCTACGATTTCCTAGGTGGTATAAGTGATTTTTGAAAATACTCTTTCCGTCTTTCCCTAATAACATCGTTGTTCAGATAATCAGGTCAATTCTGTTTGCATCTGGCCTAACATATTGCTATCTTAACCATATTGCTCGAACTGAAACTATTAACAAGACTGTTTACCAAATTCATATTCTGTTCACTACCCTTTGGCAAGTATTGCTAGGAGTTTCTAGAGCTAGCAATGTTGTTACAGATAAAGATATCACGTGAGCATTTCAGTTGATGCTAATCTTGGCAACACTGGCGAAACCTGTCATCTTCTTACATTTTTCTGTTCTCTGTCAAATCCTGTCTTGTCACCCTTGTCATATCCGACCGGTCATAACCTCATTTTATAACACATTTATAACCGACTGCGACTAAATTATTTCTTTGCTGCCAACCTGTGCCTTGTTCCTTGTATTGTTGTATACAATTCGTCATGGCGAACTCAAGGAGCAAACGAACCAATAAAGATCTAATGGAGATGATAATCAATTTTCTTGGGGAAAACCGGGTACTTGTCACACAAAAAATGCACCCGTTGAACACGGGTGACTGTGAACCTTTGTGGGATGAATTGACCGAAAACCGGATTGACGGCCATTTTTCTGCAATAACAATGTTGTTACATTGATAGCAAGTACTTAAATACTATTTGCCGAGATAACAAGATCGAAAAACAAGAACTATTCAAAATGACAGATCATCTGGCTAAAATATATTGAACAGAATAGGACAATCGCAAACATTGTTAAATCATAGCAAGATCTCTTCATAATAACAAGTAACAACATTGCTATAGCTAAACAGAATTGGCCTGAATGTGGGATTCCCTCCTTCGGAAAAAAACGTACGTATGTTCATACCATTCTCTCTCACTATTATGGATACTAAGGTCGTTAGCCTCTGTATAGTGTATATTATATTCAGACCTGCTTCGCTGAGCCGCGACAGATTTTCATCAATCACTGAGGACTACGGGAGGGACGATAAGGGCAGAGCAGTCAATGCTAAAAAACCTGACAGCCGCCATGTGGGATAAATCTGCTTCAAGAACCCATGAGGAAGGAATGATATAGGAACGATGTCTCCATCCACCATGTGCCAATAACCCTCATCGAATCGTACCCCGACCGGCATGTCCTTTACTTCAAATATCTAACGTTACAAATTACAGGTTAGGTGTGATTCTGAGGAATGCATATCCTCGTAATCTTATGGTTAGTTATTGTTGTAGTCTTCTCTTTCCTTGTTAATTAATACATGATACATTGATTATTTCCCACATTGAATAGTTATTGAGTATATTGTAATTTATTGTAAATTTTTCTACATGCTTTACAATTACACCCTTCAGGTGTAACATCCGTGAATTTTGTAAATTTTCATAATAAACACAAGCAGCAGCGACACTGTGGTGAGCGATCTGTTCGAGAACGATCTCGATTACTTTGCACGGAATAAATAAGCAAGGCGCGGCGACAGTGCGCTCAGTTTAAAACTGAACGGCACAAAGTCCAGCGGTTGAAGAAGATGAAGACATACCATTGCCATTCGGAATAAGAAGAACAATAATTTTTTACAGAAGTTAAAGGTTAAAATGTATGTTTGTTATGTAATACATTTTTATGTTGCTAAAAAAAGGAATATCGAAAGACACTATAAAACCGTACAACTACTGTACAAAAAATCAGCTAATTGGACAACAGACAATGTCTTTAGAATAAATCGATAAATGTAAGGCTGCAACTGAAGCATCATACCGGGGGTCCCAGATACTTACACAAAAGAAAAAACCATATGAAAATGATAGAACAGGCGTTTTTAGAAGCTGCAGACTCATTATTTGCCAACTTAAGAAATAAGTACGAGATAAAATCTATGCAACTTTCTACTAATACAGTCATGAGACGAGTAGAAGAAATGAGCAATAATATAGTTTTACAGTTGACAAATTTCGATAACTGCGCTATAGTAGTTGACAGCTCTCAGATGGCCGTGTTCGTCAGGATGGTTTTTAGTGATTTTACGATTAAAGAAGATCTTTTGAAGTTTATTCGACTAAGAGGACAGGACTTGCTGTCTTCTTTTAAAAATGTTATTTCTTCTGAGAAAATTCCAATATCAAAAATGGTAGGCTCGACAACCGATGCCGCTCCAGCTATGGTGGGTCGTCATAAGGGTCTCGTGGCGTTATGTCGTAAAGATGAAAATTTTCCGCAATTTCTCTGTTACAACTGCATTATCCATCAGCAAGCATTATGTGGACATTTTCTAAAACAAAACAACGTAATGAAATTGGTAGTAAACATTGTGAACAAGATTAGAGCTCAGGCGTTCGTTACAAAGGAGATTATTCAAAACCTTGGCCGATGAAATTGACTGTCAATACGGGGAACTACTTCTTCACTCTAAAGTTCGATGGTTGAGTAGGGGACGCTTGCTGAATCGTTTTAATGATATCATTTCTGTCATAGTTCTATTTTTCAAATAACGTGATGAACCGATTCCGGAACTGGAAAATTCAGTGTGGCTTAGAGATTTTGTTTTTCTTGTGGATATTACTGAAAAATTAAATGAACTCAATTTGCAGCTTCAGGGGAGGAACTAGCAGAAATGATTTCTGATATAGAAGCGTTTATCAAAAAGCTAATCGATGGCGATACCAGGCATTTCCCGGTTCTTTCAGAAAAGATATCTCAAAGTCCGTTAGAACCATAAGACAGTAAATATCATCTAGAAATAGTCTCTATCTCAAAACTCGTTTCAAGGATTTCAACGAAGTTGTTATAGTGGCGCAATTTGTTGTTTCAATCTTCATGGTAAGTGACACCCAACACCTTTCAACTTCTGTTACGCAGAATTTTAGCGAAGACATCGCTGTGACAAAAATGGAAGTGATTGCGTTTCAAAATGATTTATCTTTGAAATCATTAGTCTCAACTACTAAATGTATCTGGAGTTCAGTAAGTAAAGATAAATATTCAGTTTTATGTCGTGGTGCCTTGAAAGTCAAAGCGTTATTTAGTTCAACCTATTTATGTTAATCTTCTTTTTCAAATCTGAGGTTTATTAAAAACAAATACCGTATTCGACTCACAGATGAACATCTGGATAATTGTATTTGAAAGGCGGTATCAAATTATACTCCAAACATTAAAAAAAATGTCAGTGAGTCTGAGTGTCAGGCTTCTCATTGAGCACGCATTTTTTATCTGGACATGTCTTTGTTTAAAATAGTGCGTTGCTTCTTTATTTACCTTTATTGAATCGTATGTGACATGCCACTGTAGATGATGAAAAATTTTGTTTATTTTTCAAACACCTACGATTGGTAGGAATGGATCTAGTTGTGTAGTAGGTATTGGTTATTAGTTTAAGTTTATTAGTATATATTAGTATTAAGAAATAAGCACATGTAAGTCACATACAACTGTGTACAATTTCATTTAAGTTGGCTTACACTGTTTATTCCAAAATTATCAAAGTAGCTCAACACACTGAAAAGGTTGGCGACCACTGCCCTAAAACGATGTAACATTGAATGTATCACCTACGCTCACACAGAAAAAAGATTATAACTAGCTTCTGAGAGCTCAATTAGAGGCATGGGCTCAAAACCAGGATATATGACAAAAGTTGAAAATGTCATGGTGGGAGGAACGAAAACAGAATAGATCAAGTTTAATTTTAACAAGTTTATTGTCCAAAATCGTTTCTATATCATTCTCAATAAAAGCAATCAGTTACAGTAAATCAAATGCTAGGCTATGTCAAACTTAATGTAAGCTCAAATTTAGAGCAGGGCCTAAGTTCCTAAGCCTAGTTAGACATACACATAATTAAATTTAGCACATATCGCTCCTAATTTACATTGTCAGCAGAAAACGATCAATACGTGACTATGTGGTGACAAATAAGAGAGTGGGAGGACAAGAAATAAAAAATTATTCCGCTAGTAGATCTTATTGTGTGCTTTGCTTCGTATTGGTATGACGTGCAAAAATGCACACAAATGGGCATAGTGAGGTCTTCGAGAACGGTAGAACCATTGCAAAACCCACACGCCATAGTCATTACTATGAATTTTAGTTTATTGACTTGACATATTAAGAAAATAAGCAGCCCAGAAACCGTGCTAGGTAGGGAAGCCTATCTATCGGCTAAGCCACCTTTGACCCTTCATAGGCCATGTACTGGTAACTTATTATACGAGTCAGCCAGCTCCAGCAATGCGGTGTACCTACGTCGGTCTTGGTGCGTAGTATAAGCAACACAACATCCATGGCCCAAAATTAATTGCCGAGGCGGAGATTCAAACAAAGACGCCTTCGAGCTCTACGAGCTAACAGGTTTCCCAGCTTCCATCAGTACACCACAGTACCTGATGCGAATGCCTCAATTGGAACCTTTTACGTAAGTAAGAAGCATGCGAGTCTAAGGTACGTCTCAAATTATAGGCATGAAGAGTGAAATATGCTTCATTAATCATCGACCTGGATTGTATATCCATATACGTCCATCGCCATACATGTAGCAATAAATTAAATTGAATTTGGGGATGATCAATGGCATGGTGATGACGGCAACACCGATTTGCCCACCAACAGGTTGGTGGCTGTGTAATGGGTTGTCGGGGAACACTGGACTGAAAACGACTTTAATTAAACCATGCACAAGCCCATCAGGATCGGTTCGTATTGCGCTACATCGGCCCCATGTTTGCAGCATTCATGGTCGATGAAAGCGCGTACATTATATTAGCTCTTTGATTTCTCTGCCGAAAGGTCTCGATGGCCATTCCGCAGCTTGTAGATCCGACAAAGGGATGAGCTCCCGTTAGAGGTACAGAGAGGAGTAAAGCTATCCTTCATATTACATGGACGGTGAAAGTGAGTACATTCCATGGCTTCTGGATTCTTCTTCTACAAGCTTTCGACGGTCAATCTACAAGTTGTAGATCTGAAGGAACTTGGTTATAATTAGTGGTGGTTCATACAAGGGGCCAAGCAACTTCCATTATACATGCCTGATGAAACCTCGTGCAACAGCTCTATGATTCCTTCACTAAAAGATCTCGATGTTGATTCTACAGCCTGAAGATCTGACAGTGGGGTTTGGATACTATCACTTATGGTCGCCAACCTTTTCAGTGCATTGAGTTACTTTGATAATTTGGGAATAAACAGTGAGCGACCTAGGCGTAAGCAATGGAAGCCAACTAAATGAAATTATATACAGTTGGATGCAACATACATGTGTTTAATTTACTAGTACTAATACATAATAATCAACTAAAATAAACTAATAACTAATACATACTACATAGCTACATCCATTCCTACCAATCGTAGGTGTTTGAAAAAGAAACAACATTTTTCGTCAGCTGCAGTGGCATGCCACATACGATGTAATAATGGTAACTAAAAATAAAAAAGCAAGGCACTATTTTAGACAAAAACATGTCCAGATAAAAAAATGCGTGTTCAATGAAAAGCCTGATACTCATACTCACTGACAATTTTTTTAATGTTTGGATGATAATTTGATACCGCCAGTCGAATACAATTATCCAAGTGTTCATCTGTCGATTACGGTATTTGTTTTTGATAAGAGTCATATTTGAAAAACAAGATTCACGCAAATAAGGTGAACTAAATAACGCTTTCACTTTCAAGGCAACATGACATAAAACTGAATATTTATCTTTACTTACTGAACGCCAGATACGTTTTGTATTTGAGACTAATGATTTAAAATCATTTTGAAACGCAATCACTTCCTTTTCTGTCGCGACGATATCTTCTCTAAAATTCTGCGTAACAGAAGTTGCAAACTGTTGGATATCAATTTCCATGAAGGGTGAAACAACAAATTGCACCACTATAGCAATTTCGTTGAAATCCTTAAAACGATTTTTGAAGTTATCCTTCAAATTAGAGACTATTTTCACATAGTATTTAGTGTCACATGGTTCTAATGGACTTTGAGATATATTTTCTGCAAGAACAAGAAAATTTCTGGTATCGCCATCGATTAAGTTTTGTTCCCAAAGCGTAAGCTTTTTGATAACGCTTCTATATCAGAAATCATTTCTGCTAGTTCTTTGTCTCTCCCGTGAACCTGCAAATGGAGTTCATTTAATTTTTCTGTAATATCCACAAGGAAAATCTCTAAGCCAGATTGAATTTGCCAGTTCCGGAATCGGTTCATCACATTGTTTAAAAAATTGAACTATGGCAGACCTGATATCGTTAAAACGTTTCAGCACTCGTTCCCTACTTAAGCATCGGACTTTAGAGTGAAGAAATAGTTCCCCGTATTGACAGTCAATTTCATCGGCCAAGGTTTTGTATAACCTTCTTTGTAGCGCTTGAGCTCTAATCTTGTTCACAATGTTTACTACCAATTTCATAACGTTGTTTAGTTTTAGAAAATGTCCACATAATGCTTGCTGATGGATAATGCAGTGGTAACAGAGAAATTGCGGAAAACTTAACTACATAACCCCAGGAGACCCTTATCACGACCCACCATAGCTGGAGCGCCATCGGTTGTCAAGCCTACCATTTTCGATATTGAAATTTTCTCAGCAGGAATAATATTTTTAAAAGAAGAAAACAAGTCCTGCCCAGTAGTTTATCCTTTTAGTAGAATAAACTTCAAAACATCTTCTTTAATCATAAAATCACTAAAAACCATCCTGACGAAACCGTCATCTGAGAGGTGTCAACGACATCTGTGGATTCATCCAGCTGCAGTGAAAAATAAGCACAGTTATCAAAGTCATTTCTTAACTGTAAAACTATATCATTGCTCATTACTTCTACTCGTCTCATCACTGTATTAGCAGAAAGTTGCATAAACTTTATAGCAGGCACTACCTTTTATTTCTAAAGTTGGCAAGTAATGAATCTGCAGCTTATAAAAATGTTTGTTTTAACATTCCCAATCTACCGATAGCTTGCGATCGACGTATTGGCGACCACTAATATATAGGAAAATGAAGCTACCATTCGTTGTACATGGCTGATTAAAGCGCTAGTTAGTGTATATTTTGTTGATTAGTCCTATACTGATCAGGATTTTATCTAGTTTTCAGTAAATCTTACTGACTATTACTAAATTATTCTTGTCCAGATTCAGTTACACGTGATTTTTATGGTACGTGGAAAAATTCTAATTACGTATTTTCGAAAAAAAAATACAGTTGGCAATTCTGCATAGTGTTCGCACATTATTCGTTATATCTGTCAAGAAGTGAATATTGATGTCAATAGGACAGTGTTTCTATTTTCGAATAATTCTTTCAGTTGCTCCCGAAAAAAGCAAACTAGTCTTTATGCGCTAAGGTGGAAAAACTCTAATAAATCTAGTCTATGGATCTGCATAGGATCAAGACGTTATCCATCGCCATTTGAAGAGTCAAGAAAACGATAGATTTTAGGGTCAATATCAGCCATCATTTTGCGATTGGGGGTTTAGTACGATTGTTTAATCAATGCAATCTCTATTTGTACATTTTCAGATGCAATACTCGTATATCATTTGGCTTAAAGAGAATCCAAGGTTCTATTTAACGTTTACAAATTGTCCTTAGCAGTTGTCCCAAAAATATTATAGCAGTTGAAATATGTCGCAAAGCGCCATCTACCGCTTCACTGCAAGAAGTGAATAGCATATACCGGTTGGGACTGTATGAATCTCAGGCCCAGCCACCGCGTCGTCGTCTAGTATATGTGGCCTACTTACCATTGACCTAAATAAACAAGCTTTTTTTTAGTTCCAATCAAAAACAGCCAAGCAGCTCGTACTTTTTGGCTACTCACCAGAAAGGTCTAGGCTTGGTCTCTCAGACAGATGTGTGAGATCTATCAAAATAAGACAGCAAAAGCAGCATGCTTAATTTGTTCAATGGCGATATACCACATCTAATACACAGCTAGAATCGTCGCTATATAGCAGTCTAGAGATAGAGAGATCTATACAGTTTCAACCGGCAGCTGCTATTCATTGTTCGTAGTGGTCACTGTCTTATTTTGATAGATCTTACATCTTTGATAGTGTATATTCGCTAGGCTTTGGTTCGTTAAACTAGGCCTAGACCAAACTGATAAGTAACCAAAAGGCACGAAACAGCTGTCTTTTGTCGGACAGATGCACGATGTTTATTGTAGCAGTTGTCCTGCTCTGTAGACTCAAGTGCGATGTTATATGAACGCGTGTATTATCATAAACCTCCGGCAGCGATCAACAAAAGTGAGACAATACATTAACCAAGTGGTTAACGAGCAAGGTATGAATAGTGGCGCAGTTTGAAATTCAGTTTATGCGATGCTGTAAAATTGACTGCCCTTGAATGATGTCGCATGAAAACGCCATTTTCTGCCGCTCACCGCGTGTTATTTTCCCTGAAGCACCTGGAACTGCGAATTTTTAAAAGCTGCGCCTTTCAAATGATGCACCTTTTGTCAATCCCACGCCCAGCCAGCGCGACAGTTTTGTTAGTATGGAAGAATTAGTCAGAAATATGCAATTTAGATTCAAACAAGGCGTATCTTTTAGAATGGTGTTAATACTGGAAGAAATCAATGAAGCTTGGATCTCGAGAGACCTTATACTATAAAGAGGATGTTGCTTGGGAGGCTTTGACGAAGTTTTATTTATTTATTCGCAACAGGTGTAACAAGCATTCACAGGGAATTTAGTGAAACCTAAAAGTAGTACTATATATACAGGGTGAGGCGTAAAGAGTGGATAACCTTTGACCTGCAGTTGGAGGACATTATAACGATCCAAAAAATTGAAAACTCTGTCAAGTAAATATGCACGGTTTTCGAGTTTTTTTTCTCTTAAGTTTGACCGCGAGTGGTGTCAATAATATCGCGGTAATCTCGCGGATACTCCTAGTGAGATAGCTGAGCATCTGAGCATACTCCCTCGGTCTATACTGAGACATTTCCGTTCACAAGATTGATCTATTCACCAGATGGAACATCTAAATTACTATACAAAACCACTGCATGCGGTAAGGGTATTATGGAATCTTGACACTTGATCTGTCACTATGACATCAAACAAGAACAAATGAGTAGCTAGGCAAATGTGATTTCTCCATATTTAATATTTAAGTAGAAATTGTATTTGAAGGAAAAGGACTCTTAGCTAACCTTAGTTGGAGCATCATTTGAATTGACAGCATGGAATACGGTGTATTGTATCATTTTGCAATCTCAATGAATTAGGCAAATTATTCACGTCTTGTTTCACTAAGTTTCCGCAATATTATTGACACCACACGTAGTCAAACTTAAGAGAAAAAATTAACCTTTTTTTCGAGTTTTAACGATTTTTTTTAAAAACCAATAAAACCTGAAAACAAGCACGAAAACGGCAATTTATATTTTATGACACATGTATCCTATATTGAAAATAGAATGAGAAAAACCCTTCATGTGTTATCCCGAGACTTAAAATAGTGAGTGATGGTGCCCATTTCCTCCAAATTTTCAATTTTTGAATCGTTATGATGTCCTCTTACAGCAGGTTAAAGGTAATTCACTCTTCAAACCACAAGGTGCATATATACGTACATATAAACAATAATCCAGAAAATATCAAAAAGTGAAAAATAGTAGTAATCCGGTACATATGCCTGTACAGGATGTTATTTTATGAATTTTGCCATATCACCATAGAAAATAACGAATGACAACTTGAATATATTATTATGAATTGGAACAAAACTTCCAGTGTATATTTGAGAAATTTGACAAAAATCTGAGTATTTTCGGAAGGTTAGTAAAGAGTAGATCAAACTGAAAGTTTGCATCGAATGCTACTAAAACGCCTAAGCTATATTTTATTGTTCCAACACCAAAGCATGGCAGTTGAAGTGCACTCTCTTTAGCTCAAACGTTATTCCCATCGCTTTTCTCTCTAACTACATTTCCTCTTGTGTTAGTCTATTTGCATGGAGGAACAACCTACCCGGCTACCTCATTTTGCTAGTTTCACTGTTTAAAGATCGCCGGGTTATTTTTTGTTGGAAGAACAATATTTGCATTTCATTGCAAAGCTTACAGTGAGGTATCTAGAAAAAACTATAGGGGCACTGGAAATACCTCTTAATGCTTGTCCCTTTGAATAGCTGGAAGCTCTATGAGCTGCGATCCACGCAACTACCCATCCAGTTTGTTCATTTTGCCTGATCCACCGTTTGTAAAAATTATCTATTCTCCTGTCGAACGTTCTAAGAATATGCGATTTACCAGTTCTGTACAATTTCATATTGGTTCGGAGTAGCAAATCAAACATAGCCAACCAGTCCGCTAAAATTTTGTAATTACGGTAATAAACACTATATTATTATTCTCTTTTGAACCTTTCACGGTGATGATTTGGAAAATAACTTTAAGCAAAATATCGACTGCGATGTAAAGATAAAATCGAGGTAATACTCTTTTGTACAATATGACGCTTCTAATGAAACTAGAGCTACTCCAGTACGTAAGTAGGCATGCATTAATACATACGTAACGTCTACTGAAAAGCAAAAATGCTTAAAGATAGTGCGCACCTTAAATGTACTCCATAGTGGCTCCATGAGCTGGCTGTACGTTCTGTCGGATCACAAAGTGCATTTTAAACAATAATGGCACAAATGAAACACTTTGGATTATAAATGTGGCTTAACAGCATTCGGTGTGTTTGGTTGTATTGCCTGGGAGGCCGTTCCAAAAACAGGTGGCTAGTTGACTACCCGAGACTGACACAGGTCCGTACTGAAGTGTTACAGGTAAACCTTTTTTTAGACAACAGGAGGCTTTCAATTAAAATGATTCCTCGCCAATTGCTATACATCAATTCGCTAGTGATTCTTCTTCATAGTATAAGTGCTAGAATTATTACCAGATAGTATTTGTCTTCCCTTTTCAAGGCTCTCATGTTCAGTTAGGAATCATACGGCATGGTAATCAACTCGCACTCTCTGAGGATATTACCGTTAATTACAACTATCCAGTTTATGATTTGGATACTTTTGACAAAAATGGTTTTAAAAACAATGTTTAACCAATCAAAATTAAGTACCTTCTACAAAGATATACACGTACATAATATGTGGTCTAAAACAACTTTATCTCTTACATGCTGTAAGTAATTATCACAAATATATTAACAATGACGGAAATGTTAAATACAATCACCTAAACAAATGCCTTTATTTAGGACCAAAATTATAGGTTAATTCTCCTGACTATAGAAAGAACCTACACTTTGGGAATCATTTCAAGAAAAACTTGAAAAATGGCCCTTCCCTCTGGTTAGGCCAGACGTACACAAATTAATAGTAAATGTAAACATCAGATAATTCGTTGATTATTTGTATCTTTATTCATATTTCAATAGTATGCACAATTGCAACATTAATACAGGAAGGGTAAATTCAAGGTGCGGGCAACGAAAGAAAGCTGAGCATCTAAATAAATTTATTTCAGCATATAAGAAATAATAAATAAAGTGCCACCTATTACCAAATCGACCACGGCAAAAGTGAAACCAGCAAGCTGTCTATTGGAATTGAATGCCAATTCGCATTGTCCGCCAGCTTACTGCGTGGCGCTAGATGCCGCCGATTTTGGTATTATAGTATATACTGTCTACCCGCCATTGCGTCTGTAAAGGTCTGCAAGGTATATATTAAAATATATAGGTCCATGAGGACCTCTAAACTCCACCTCTCTACATTTACTCTCACTGTGATCTATTCATCAAGTAGCTCTTCATTGTGTCACTAAATCCATCAAAACACACAAACATGCATTTACCTTTATCATACATTTGTGAGATAATTTGGAAGCTAAACAGCTTACGGCATCTTGCGTTTTATTTGGTTCTAGTACAGTTCTGGCACACACTGGTGTGATTAAAACATGCAATTTATGCATGCAAAGTTATCCGGTAAAAATGGAAAACAATGTTCCTGCAACAGTTTTATAAAACACATCAATATAGGGATATAGGTACCTTCCAGCACTGTAATGGTGGTTTGTTCATATAGAGCCGTTATACCGTTATCCATTTGACATCCATATGATGTATTATTGCAGAAATTAATTTTTGTTACGCCCTCTTTATCAAAGGCTTGATTATAAAAAATGCTTTTCATAAGTATGTAATTGAAAAAGAAGAATTGTCAATGCAATGGATGAACTTTAATGTTCTTGAAAGTCTGAAAATTCTGGGCTGAACGAAGAAAGTGGACGATGTAAATTACTAGAAATACAGAGCTTGCTAATAAGTGTTGTTCTTATTAATTCAAATGTTGCAAATGCATTTTCGCACAAGTGCTTGGAATAATAATAGTAATAATAATCACGATGTTTATGGTCTAACTACTAGCGCTCAATAAACATAAGATACCCAAAAAAGTAACACTTGTGCTTGAGTTTAAACTGAACTTGTGAATTATATGATTACAACAAATGCAAAAATTGCATCAATTATCAAATAACATATTGATGTTCAGAAGTTCATGAATTTGTAGTAAAAATGGTATTACTGCTTCCTCTGTTACGTTACATTTCGAGACATCTCACCCATAACGAGGGCTTACCCATTTTACCAAAATCATACTTTACAAAAGCATCATCTTGTTATTTCCAGAGTTTGCTCTTGCAGTGCTACTGGAAGCGCATCTACTTCAACCCAAAAGGGTCTATTGCGATAGAAAATGTCATCGTACGAAATCGAAACAGTTTTATCAAAAACCATCTTGAAAGACTCTTCTTCTGTTATTGATAATTGGTCTGAAAGTCAGAAAAATTGCATGTAGAAATTTTGCGTGTCCAGAGCTGCAACTTGTCAGTGCATATATATAGTGATAGTATCCTGATGATATATTATGTTTCAATGGCCGTCTTGTAATTAGTTGAGCAATTGCAAGATCATCCGTCACATTGTTCAATTTTGGCTTTTTATTGACTCGCCGAATTGGCTGGATTTTTTACACTGATTTTATTTTATTCATACCGAGTTACGCGAATGCCACTCTTTTCATGATTCGACACAAATTAAATTAAAAAATATGTATGCTCCAGGTAAAACCAGTATTTGGGCATAGAGAATAAACTAACATACACCTCCATTCAAGGAACTGCTGTAACATATCGGCAACGCGGTAGATTGCCGCATAGCATCGCTAGACAACATGGAGATAAGCTCCGCTATCCAGCCAGCCTCTATCTCTTTCTAACACACTTCTCTCTCGTACAGAAAAATTTGGTTTTCACTGTATAAATTCTTCGTGTTATTAAATGGTGTCTACATAAATGATCCATTTCCATGTCACTAAAATGGTGAATGTTCTACATAACATATAGTGTACATCCGCCATTTTTTAAATGTATAAACCGTATCAATTCTCCACAGCTGCCTGTAAAAATATCTATTCCGCTGGCGATTGCTTAGCGGATCTGCAAGTATCGACATCCGAACTACCTAACGCGTCTCCTCAAATTTATGTAAAATATAAATTGAACTGAACTTCGTCACGCATGGAGCGTCTCAAGCTTTGAGACGGCAATGGCGAAAACAGGTCCGAACTAGTTCAAAACTAATTCCAAATTATTTTTCTGCGTATGCCCGAGAAGAAGTACAATTCAAAACTGTTTCTGAACTGTTCTGTTAGAATAGATCTTGACATAACCTTAATTTATGCTACACGTGTAATTTGAGATGATTCATTGTTTTGTGACGTAGGGTAAACCTGCTTTAAAAGCTTGGGAATACGTGATGGTAGATTTAACGAAAGATGAGTAGCTTGGTGAAATATTTTGAAGAAGTAGTACGAAGCTTTGTCTTCTTAAGGGCTGGAAGAATTCATCATTTTGCTTTTAGAGAAAGTGCAATCTCATCAACACAAAGATATTACTTGACTTGAAATGTAAGAAGCATATAAGATTAATATTACTAGTATCATGATTAAAGCAACTTGATTAAAATTACCAACACATAGCTATGCCACCTTCATTTCTGGTTCTTGGAGCTCCTATAATCAGCTCAAAATCCTCTCATCCTCACTTGAACTGGTTCCAAGGTAATCTTCATTGTCACATATTATTTGAATATGTGTTATAAGCAGTCAAGATTGAAATTTTGCATAATATAAGATTGAAAAGTCAGAAAAGGCACAAAGTGACCGTCACAAAATCCAAATCCACCTTCCCATCTATGAAGAGCTCATTTACCCTATTTATTCTGCAAACGCGCTTGCGATATCAAGTTCGAGCTTCCAGTTCACTCTCACTGTTAGAATCAGTTCAGAACCAGTTCAGAATCACTTTGAAATTTGTTGAAAGAAACAACTGCCTGTTACGAAAACAGTTTTTTTCTGTTCGAACGGTAATTTTGGTCTGCGCAAGCTCTATCCAGTTCAGATTTAGTTGGAAAGAAGCTCAAGGCTATAGGTTGAACTGGTTGTTCTTGAGAAGTACCCTGGTTCTAGGGATTGACGATTAGTAGACAATCATACAGGGAGACACAAAAGTTGGGACCTTCCTTTTCAGGAAAAACTTCTCTTGAAATTACAAGGCTAATGTGTGGTAACCAGTAGCGGAAAAGTAAAAAAAAGTAAGCGAAGAAGAACTCACCATTCCTTGCAGAGAAACTTCATTGGTAAAACGTTTCGTAGAAAGTCTGCCAGCTCAAACATTAAAAAAGTGTTTGCTCAAAATGTAACCGTCGGACTAGGTGAGAATTCTCTGATTACCACACATGAGTATTTCGGATGTTATTTACCCCGTTACTCGTGAAATTTGATTCCTTCATAACTAATATGGACTTCAATTTCAACTCAAGACTGTTTTCATATTGATGTAACAACCACTGACAGAAATGAACTTATGCAGGAAAATCCTCAGTTTGTATAAACGGGTACAATACATCATCATGCAGCGTTTGTTACACTTTAGTCTCGGAGACTTGTGTAGCCACTTCCCTAGTCTTATCAAACGGATTTTGATCATGATTCAATACTTCTGTCTCAGTTTGCATGGTCCTAGTAGTCTAGGTCTTCCACATGTGCCTGCCTCGATGTTCAAACAGCCTGCATCCCTATCTCTTTGAACAAGATAAGCGCGACGCTTAATGATAACGTCTGGAAAAGCGATCTGTATTCACTGGTGAAGCATCGTTAGCATTTTAAAGACTCTCACCATAAATTAAAATTATGTCGACAGTTTCGGTGTTGCTGTACGGGTGTGCCATTTCTTTTTTTTTAACTGATGTGCGTCGTACCTTCTCACTTTTGATCTGTGCGAGATACAGAAACGGATTAGATATGGTTCAGGTTTGATTTATTTTGCCTACTATTTCGGTTATCTTAAGGTTTTGCTAAATATGTTAATAGGAAAAACCGCTTATTTTGTCCAGATTTATACGCCATGTAAAGGAAAGTCAAAGCTCTGCGGACACCATGTATAAGATATACATATACTTACCTATGTCAATCGAAATCTCATGAGAAAAATAAAAAAAAATGATTATATAGTCCTATTCATGAAATACATCTAAATTATATAAAAAATGAAATATAACAACACGAGGGAAGAAATGAGAGTAATTCGGTTTTGGTTTTTTTGAGTTCAAAACATCATATTATCATTTATTTGTTTATTCACACCACCAACAGATCAATAAATTATTGGAGGGAGAATAGAAGTTTACATAGTACAAATATGGATTAATATAAAAAATTTAGATTACACGGTCAATCGTATTGGTTGTGAATAACCTGGAATAAGAATATTGACGAGTGCATTTTTCTTCTGTGATCTAAACTTCGCGCCTCTTTAATAGTACGTCTTGTGGAGCACACATTTCTGGATAAATATCATCTATCCTGTAGGACAGATATTTCAGAAACGTATTTTTTCTATTTTCTAACGAGTCACAAGACATCACATAGCAGGAATTCCAAATAATTCTGGCGTATTCAAGTTTTGACATTACACCATGAGTAAAGCATTCATGCTATCAAAATCACGAGAGTTGCACAAGTCAAAACCCAGAGTTTTATTTTCAGGATTTAAAATAAATTAATATAGGGAGTTAAGGAGAAAGTTGTGTCAAAGACAATGCCCAGACCCTTAAATTCTCTGAAATTCGGCAGTATTGTTTGAATAATCTTATAATGATATTCTATTGGGCGTTGTTTTCATGCTGTTTTCATGATGGCACATTCATGTATAGGTTACTATTATCGTACCAAATTATTATCCGGTTAAGATTATCTTGGAGACGTTCGCGATTGGTGCAGTTGCTATCATTTAGTTCTATGTTTCCATATTTTACCCAGTTCCAGCTCTCTCATTTTCCACATTTATATACGTGATACTGAAATCATACATATCCCACAAAAGACCAGAATTGTTTGTTCTCGGGAGGAGAACCGGGGAAAAGAAAAATACGCCATGTTCTTATGGCAAATTCGGAGTTTCTCTGCCACGCTCTCTCATAAAATAAGAGAGCAGAAATTCCACGCCACAAAATAGGACTTTTTATATGCCTGGCGCGTTGATATTAAACAGAAGTTTCTCATACCGAGCGGTACGTTTTTCTTGCACAGCGCCCAATAACTTGCGTTTTGAACTTAGTGAGGGTGTGGAAATGCTTGTTTTGTCGTATAAAATATAATTTGCGGCAGTTATTTGCATATTTACTTGCAAAAGCGGGATCTAAATCATATATTTGTAGCTAGAGCGTTCGTAGGAAGTGTGGTATAAGTTAGATTTAAAGATATGTTCAATATATCACAATGCTTCAATTTTGTTGATTTTTTTTACAGTAGACTAGCTATTTCAATGCTTAGAGAAGGTGTAATTCCCGAGCTTTTTTTCTTTATGTAATATTACGTTATTACTTAATTGGGTAATACTTCAGAAAATCAAAATATCTCCTCAGGCCGACTTGCGAGCAAAGGCAAGAAGTACTTTCCCCCTCAAGATTCGGCAATATTGTGGTTGAAATATTAAAATGTCACCTTTAAACTGGTTGAGATTCACTTCCTGCCCAATTTTGTTAGGTGAGGAATAAACTAACCGCAAAATAGCTGCTACCCAGTGCACGAGTTTACATTTTACCGATTTTCTTTTTGACATCAGTTTCTTTGCTATTCTGGAACGATTTCCTGTTACGATTTAGGTCAATATCGGACAAGTACCTCTCAAAATATTAGATCGTTTCCATACTCCTGTCATTGTTACCCTATCTCCTTAACGAAGGGGAAAGCGTGGTATTTTGATATTATACTGAAGGATACTAGAAAGTTGGTCAGCAAAACATATTGTATTTGAATTTAAAGAAGCATCGTTTTTTCCAGAAAACGCTGAATATGGCAACAGCACGCATAGTCCATCTGGACGGGCATAATCGATTATCCTCCTATTCAAAATTTAGAGAAAATTGGTCAACTCGTTCATAATATATTTAACCGTCTCCTGAATATCTCCGTATATCATCCTTCAAAAGAGAAATGACCAGCTCAGCCATTTACCGACATTGCTCGCATTCTTTGTATCAAACGCTTTAACCTTGTGTATGATTGTGATGTCTGGCAATTATTTTCAGCGGCAACTTTTCGCAGGCAGTTTCGTAAACTCACAGCGAACACCTAACGTCCATTAATCATCCGAGAACCGTCAAAGCATCAGCTTCTCTTGCTAGGATCGACGTCTCGCCTCGGCTGCTTTACAGCCCCTCATTTTCAATGTTCTAGACTGCCTGGCTTACACAAATAGGGATTAATCATTTCTCATCCATTTTGGGGCGTTAAACGACTGCGGAAAAGACTACTCAAAAAAGAGGGCCGAGAAGAAGTGAGTTGAACTGATGCTGATATATCTGTGTGATAAGGAGACATTTTTCTGCAAAAAGTCTTCTATAGAGTGTCAGCGGTTAAAGAGGGACATTTGAATCAGAGAAAAATATTCTATACCCTTTTACCTACCACGTCTGCTGGCGAAGAAGTACTGCGAAAAACTTCGAATATGTCATTGACATTTTTTGCATGGGATATGACATGTACATTAGAGCGTGTCAGTTTTCTCAACTCTCACATTTTACTCTTCAAAAGTTGCAATTGCATGTTTAATGAAAAACTACATATAAGAGTTTCGTTGTGGGTGTTAGGTTGCTCAATGGTCTTACAGTTCCGAAAAATCAATTTTTCTCTGGAAACACTAAAATTCAAGTCCAAGCAAAACACTACAGTTGCTGATATTATAGACATATTATAATCTATAAGTAAACGTTTAGTAACACGTCAATCGATCCTTGTCTATATTTGTGTACCTAGCCTCAAAGAGCTTAATATTGAGTACAAACATTGATTTACAGCTATTTTTTTCTTCAGTGCAATAATTAAAAACTTAGTCGAAGTCCCATGGATGACATTGTAGTCAACCTAGCCATGACACGTAAGCTGTATGGTTTGCTTTGCTTCAGAGAAGGCACTGGCGGATATCATTTATGGCCTCTATGGCTTAAGCTTTATAATTCAATATTATGGGTCGTTGCTTCATTCCTCACATATGTTGACATTACACCGATATTTAACGACATTATATAGATTTTTTACATAATACCCCTGTTGGACTTTTTTGTGGTAGGTTTACTTACTGCATGATTTTAATTTTTTCTTGCATGTTGGGGAGTAAGATAAGAGAGTGCAAACACTAAAGATGCACAATATTGTTACTTCAACTTGAAGACATTCACGTTGTTGCGAACCTCTAAGATCTTCTGACTAACAGGCTGGGTTGAATCCCTATGTTTCCTATTACTTGGCTTCAATCCAGACACCGATCCCTTAACAGATCAGAACAAATTCGTCTGAACAAAAATAGAAACTCGAACATATCTGCTGTCGCCGAATGTTACTCTGTGCCAACTAGTTCAGTGGTCTGCACGCGAATTTGCCAGTTCCATATGAATTAATAAAATAGTTTTGGCCGCGGGTAACCACAAGAGAGGGGTAGGGGTCGGTAGGCTAGGGGTTGAAATGTCCCATGAGAGCTTAATTTCTTATGGACCTTCCCGTCTGATAATAGGCGAAAGCAATCAATTCTGGATTGCACTGGCACATATAAAAGGCCATGTGATGCAAATTTTTGATGGTCGAAGTGATATTCTATACTGCGAATAAAGATACATTAACTAGAATTGATCAACGGCAGCGCGGGCGTATCTCTTGTATCAGAGTCATTGCCAGACAAGGTGGTGACGATGCTTGTAAAGCGCAACCTTTCTAATACGCGTCTTTCACTCGTGCACTTGAAAATCTACAAGGGAAACTAACCTTGGTCAGCACTGTATATGCTTTAAAAAGGTTAGTGACCCAGAGATGGTGCTATTCGCAATTTCTAAAGAATCAACCACCCTCACACAAGCTCTTTATTCGCCTCGTATCAAAATCTTTTCTTTTCCTTCAAAGATATTTTCAACCAAATGGTAAATTAACTAATCAATCTTCTTGTTTTGGAAAGGTCTGTCCATATATCCAATTGAATATGGGGTGTTCCATTAAAAAAATATTTGCTGTGCCCCAGAATTATTCAGCACCGGGTATACTTTCAGAAGAATAGAGATATCAATCTCAATAAAATATAGGGTATTCCACTTAAAAACACATTATTGCGCTACGGAATTGTGTAACACCCCGCATATGTCCAAATTATTTATAAATACATGCCTATTAGATATCTTGATATCAAAAGCCGTTTTGGAATATCTTTTGTAAGGGTTCTATCAAATTACTTTCTATTTGAGATGTTTAAGTTTAACTATCTACCTTTAACTAGCTCTAGAACTTTTCATCAATTTCATTAGTTTCCCAGTCGACAAAAAGTGCTACTGTGTAATCTGATATTTCCTGAGCTCGGCCAGATTTGTCGAGCTAATTGGTGAGATCCTTCCATCATCTTACAGTATTTTACGACCATAATACCAAATTGACAATTGTTGACAAATTCATTCTGTCAAAGTGAACTTTATGAGAAATTGATATAAGGAGTGTTCATATGCAATATGACCAAAAAGAAGATAAATCAAGGCGAAAACGAAACTCTACAACCAAATATTCAAATTAGCGTAAGTGAAAAGAGTACCAAAGAAACGATTGTCAAAGAGAATTATTATCTTAAACAGCTTTTGGAAGAAAAGGAAAGAATTATATATCAATTGGTAAATGAAAACCGTAGACTACAGGAAGCATTTGACTTGATTTCTGCCAACATAGTAGAGAAAGAATCCGTTGTATCTACTTTGGCTATTGTAACTGATCAACTAGAACATTTAAATTCTTAGCAGCTAAATTATATAATGTAGTACCAAACGAAATAAAAATACTTAATTTTGGAAAAAAATTAGGCGAAAATTGAAATACTGTGCAGCGAATGACTACATAATTATATAGAAAACTAAAACTACAAAATTCCAATTACATTAATACTTTTTAGATTTAACAATAATTGTTATACACATATATGATTGATTGTTAGTTATTAAGATATAATCCACACATAGGCGATGCCTTCTGTGGTTTTTTCTTATTTGTTTGCCCATTTTTTGTATTTTGGCGAATAAACATTATTATTATTATTGTTATTATTATTTTGTATCATCGATATGAGTCGTACTATTGTAAATCGGATAGTGGATTGGATGGTATCTGAAAATAGCAGCACGGATTCCATATTGCCGGAAAGCTCCGTAATTCATTAAGTTTACGGTTTATATAACTGTCCGTCCAGTAAGGGAAATAACCTCCTTGAATAGGCCAATTAATTTTCAGAATTGGCTATTCCGAATACGAACCTTTGAGCGATGATATCATGGTCAGAGGCGTGAACTAGGTTTCTTTAAGTAAACTCTGGAGTATTGATCACAATAAATAAAGTAAAAAATGATATTTCTAAAAACAAGCTTACATATACTCGTAGTTCTTTCGTCCTAAGTTTTCAAATAAAAGCGTGATACGTTTCGACAGCGTAATGGAAACGTATGTCACGTGCTTTTATTTGAAAACTTGAAATGAAGGATATTCATTATTGTTTGAATACTGCCAATTAGAAAACATATTTTCAATTCTTAGTTCATTTCACATACAGTTAAATAAAATCTTGTTTTTAAAAGATGTATTTTTTATTTTATTTATTTCTTCTCCAATATGGCGAGATTTATTTTCATTGAAGACCTGCGTATTTTAAAACTTTCTGACATTTTTATGAAGAAACAAAAATTATTTTATGTAAAATTAAAAGTCCCACAGTCAAAAATAAATCTAAATACAAAGATCTTCCTTGAATGTTCCTGTTCAACGTGTCCCTTGTAAAGGGTGGGAAATCCGTTGGATTCTTTTTTAAATCGGTATTAAAACTACACTCTTTAATAATATGTAATACTCGATACTTTATTCAAAAGAATACATCTTCCGATTATTTATGAAAAACAATTTCAGTTAAATGGCTGCCGCGGCTGGCCTGGCAGTAGTCCTTGCTCCTACCTCAATTTTGAAGCTTATTTTCGATAGTTTGTGGGTTTATTTCATCAATAGCTCGACGGATATTTTCCTTAAGAACATCAATTGCTTGAGAATCGTTAGTGTAACAGCGGTTCTTAACAGTACCCCATAGGAAGTAATCCATGGGCGTCAAATCACAGCTGCGGGCTGGCCAATGAACGTCTCCAAAACGGCTGATAACGCGATGACCGAATTCAGTGTGTAAAAGATCGATTTTTTCTCGGCTGGTGTGACATGTTGCGCCATCCTGCTGGAACCAGAGATTGTGGAAATTGCATGTCGTCTAATAGTGGCCCCAAAAACTCCTCAACATGTCTCTATAGAGTTCCCCGTTTAGCGTCAAGCTGTTATCATCTTAATCTTGAAAAAAGTAGGGAACAATAATCCCACCACTCCAAAAGCCACCCCAAACAGTTACTCTTTTTCGATGCATTAGTTTTTCTATGACGACATGTGGATTTTCAGAAATCCAAATCCTACAGTTCTGCTTGTTAACGTAACCTTCCAGATAGAAATAGGCTTCGTGATTTGGTGACCGAAATTGACGTCCGTTTCCAATTGATGTAGAGCCGACACAGAGAAACGATATCGAAGCGGATAGTCATTTTGTTTAAACTCTTTCACAAGTTGCACCTTGCACCTTGCAATATTATCCGCACAGAAGTGCGTCTGATGCCCACTTCTTGTGTTCTGTGACGAGTTCACCCACACTCTGGGCAACAGCAGCAATGTTTTCGGCTGTACGTACGGGTCGAACACGCTCAAACCTTCGTATACCAGTCACGGATGGAGCTTAGTTCCGACCAAATAGTCTTCTCAATTTTCGCAAAGATTCTGCAACACAGCACTCACTTTGAAAATAGTTTTTCAATATTTCTCACCTGAGTTCAAGATTAAAACAATCCAAGGCTCACAGCGGAAGTTTGACATAATATATCTGTCAATATGTTGAGCATGGAAGTGTTTCCAACTGTCAAAATCATACCAACTTAAAAAAACCAACTGATGGTCCACCCTTTATATCTACTACTACTACTAAAAAGACAAGACTGGAATGCTGAAAATGTAACTTCATTACCCGACTGTCTCAGAAGAATAAGATTTATGTTTTTCGCACGTGACTATGTATGTGAAACAAATTTTGTATTCCACGGGCTACAGTTCAAACGGCTTGATTACAGCGAGTGACATTCGGTGTATTAGAATAATTATATATAACGGCTTAATGGATTTTGACATTTGAACGCAGCGAATGACTATACATAATTATATAGAAAACTAAAACTACAACATTCCAATTACATTAATACCTTTTAGATTTAACAATAATTGTTATACACATATATGATTGATTGTTAGTTATTAAGATATAAACCACACACAGGCGATGCCTTCTGTGGTTTTTTCATATTTATTTGCCCATTTTTTGTATTTTGGCGAATAAATATTATTATTATTATTATTATTATTCTTTTCAGTTACTGCTGTCAGGTTTTTTGTATTCTTTTTAAAATTGATTTTAATATTGCAACCCAGTTCGTGGAAATTGCTGAGTGTATTATTCACTATAGTTTAGAGTCTTGCATTAACATTCTGTTTCAGGGATAACAAAAATGTCTTCTTTGATCTTTGCACCCTAGAGTCGTTTTCGGCTCAAATTATTTATCGTTAATAAGGACCGAAACATTGAACACAATAACCAAACAATGCTTAAGCTTCATAAGAGGAAACGTTATGCCAAGGCGGAATAAATCTATAACACAACGATCCTACCTTTATTTAGGACCAAAGTTATATGTAAATTTACCTGACGATACAAAGGGCTACTACGTGTTGGGAATAATTTCAAAAAAAAAGTTTGAAAGAATGGAATTTTTTCTCTGGCTCTCCAGACGTACACAAATTAATACTAGATGTGAACATCAAATAACTCACTAGTTATATCTTTATTCATATTCAAATAATATGTTCAATTGCTACATGTACAGGCAATACCTAATATGGCACTTGCTTCATATTTATTTAATCATTCTGTATGTTGTATCTCAGGAGTAGATAAATATCATATTATTACTTATAACTTGTGCTACTTGATCCATTAACACGGTATGAACATTTTGTAACACACGTGGTCGCGAACTACTTATTTTATCTTCGACTACGATTTGTTGCTATCTCAATGGCAATTGAGCTTACTGCCAGAGTCAAACAATAGCGCAGTTTAGGAGGATTGCAGGACACAATGGCTTTTCAGGAATTCCAACTGAAGCTATACAAGCGTCTATAAATATCTTCAATAGATGGGTAAAACGCCATTAAGAGAAAACACTTATGTAAAAATGCGAGGAGTTCTCGTGGAAAATCGAAAGCTCAGCTTCCGAGTTCTGGAGTAGTTTGAATTAGTCGTAACGGCGGATAGAATTGAGGTAAGTGCAATTACGAAGTTGCATAGTTTCCTTCTAGTGCGCTTATCTATCTTCAGGAGCTAATTCTGCGGATAATTTAATAAGCAATTATAAAGTTGGACAAGACATTGGAAGAAAATTGTAATTAGGCTTTTGTATGATCATATAGTGTAAATCAGGAGGAACGTCACATACTTATCTAAAAGGATTTAGGAATAACTTAAAAAAATAATGAGGACTGAAGTTCAGTGTGTTGCAGAAGATCTACACGAATTACAAGAATGGCGTCAATTAGTTTGACCCAAGCATTTCCTGCGCAACGCTGTCGTACTAACAAAGTTAGAAAAAGTGCGTCAGTAGTTGACTCTATACTCTGGTGACGTCAAAAAAGGAGAGTGTCTGCAAGCTTAGATACTTACACCAGTCCGTCTTTCTATATTGTCGGTTTGCAGCCTGGATGTTACAAAGCAAAGGACGAGTCTGTTTCCGCTGCCTTAGAGAATTACACAGCCCAAGGGTCCTCTTACTGTATGTCGGGTTTCAGCCCCCTGTCGTATATCAATGTGTCATAAGTCTTGAGTCAATTTCGCTGCAAAGCTAATTGTCATAAGTACTGAGTCAATTTACTTGACAAATGATTCACAGAATTATCATAGGCAGAGTAACACAAATTAATGGTCATCCTGTAGCGGTGTGTCAGCGACGACACCACTACCCTCTACAACCCACAACGCCCCACTACTAAGCCGATTACAAAAAATGCAAACTTTTTCATCCTTTCGTCCTTTCATAAGTGACATGGTTTTTTGTGAGGTACATGTCATATAACACCCAAAAAATGGGAAGAAACAAACTGTAATAAATTACAGGCAGCAAAACCGCCTCTAACGCAAAATATTGGGCTGTGTGTTAACCCCAAAACAAACCGAAAGGAGTACTTTACAAAATAAATAAACATATGAAAACTAATCATTGTTAAATATAATGACATGTGAATTTGTGCTTTTCACGCTTTAGTAATGTTTCTCCGTTTTTTTGAGATCGCTGGTACTGAAACAGGATTTCAACACTGTATGTACCTTTTTGATGATATCGTAATGAGTTTTGTAGTTGATGCAATATTCTGGTATTCTAAAGATTTTCAAAAGCCTTACATGAACAAAGGAAATACCTTTTTCTGGCCCTCAAGAGTTTTTCATTTTGCATCTTAGCCAACAGTATTAGACTACTTAAATAGCAATATACTGACTAGTGAATATGAAAAAAACTAACCCAGCTTTTGCCAGTTATTCCGCAAACTTCCCTGATTTCAACAAGATATATACGAGTATTAGTTACAATGACAAAGGGCTGGAGCGGACAAGTGCACTCACTACCAAATACCTAGAGATATTCACCTTGACTATCACTTAAGATGGGATCAATGTACAAATAATCTTGTGAAAAGGCTAAGACTGCTCTTTCCAATTTCAAAACAGTTGAGAGAATTCTTTAATAGTGATCAGCTTCGCTCAGTCTATCCTGCATATATCCAACTTCTGACTCACAGTATAATAGCATGGGGCGGAGATACTGACTTAAACTTGAAACCTGTTGAAGTTTTACGAAAGTGGCTCCTCAAAGGAATGAATAAAGTAGTAAGATTGTTCACGGTGTAAGGAATCAAAAAAATTTTACAATCAATCCAAAAGTGTTTAGAGGTCCCGTGCGCCATTTTTCAAAGTAGAAAGATTGTTCACGATATAAGAAATAAAAAAAAATAATCAATCCAAAAGTTTTTAAGTCCGTTGTTGTTTTTGACACATGGCTATGAGTATTTGTATGAATTTTTAACTTAGTTAATAACATTTAGCGACAGCCTCGTCTTCTTTTCTCTCTGATGATGATGACATGGTTCATCAAAAGCTAGGGGATAAAGTTACACTAATTTTTCGAAATACCCAAAAGAAGCTGAAACTTTTTCTTACCTAACTGGTTGTCGAGATGAGAATGACAGCTCACAGCGATCAATTATATTCTGAATTTTTGCACATTCGTCAAATACACCTACTCGCGCATAAAGGCACTGAAATCAAAACAGTGGATCGTATCAATGCAGCACAGCTCGTGAATTTAATTTTTTTGCATCTTAGTTCAATCAGTTCACTCTGTAGACATTTGTATACATTTTCTTGTATTTCTTATTATTTACATTGTAATTCACCTGCTTCTTTGCAAAGAATTCCATTTAAATTTATCATCTTCAACATGACACAAATGAAAAATGGACACTGGCGAGACAACGCATTCCATGGCGTCGACCAAATTAATCAGTCCACATCACCAGCGTCCAACCAACTTTCTGGTTAGACTGTTAGAGGCAAATTCAATCCTACCCACGCCACTATCCCCTTGTTCTTCCGAGCTACTTGATGCCCCATATGGCGGCATCAAACTGGTTGGTAAAGTGTCTCCAATCGCTTTCTAGTTGCTCCACGCCGCCTCGTGGGCACTTACCACGGTTCCCCGTGCGAGAACTGTAACCTGTAAGTAGGGTAAGCCTGGCGTGGGTAGGACTGGATTTTCCTCTAAGGGTGGCAAGCCCCAACCAAGGGGATTCAAAAATATCCTAGTTTGCTACTGAAAATATACCAAATTACTGGTGGAATTGGTTTCGTATACGGATATAATAAATTGTATAGCCTCAGCGATGAAAATAGCATCTTACCATTTGTAGAAACAACTTCTGAGGTCGCCAGCTTTACATATTTCAGGAAAATACTAATTTAGTTTTCAGTCCTTTTGGTTGGTGCTCGCCACCCCAACACACGATCCTGAAAGTTGGTTGGCTTCTTCGATTCTGGCTGGCGCTCAAGGTCCCTTTTTGAAATGTTGTGGTTTACTAAATATAAATACCCTCCTCCTGCCTCATTTCAATAGACCTTAAAAGTCCGCGAGCCATGTAATAGAAACCTCTCGTACACACCATCAACTTATTTCCTGGTACTGGGAATACTCGCATCTCTGTTATTCCGAGCAATTTGGCTACCTCATTACGGAGAGTTGCAATCGACCCTACAGATGATCTTCATCGCCGCACCGTACGCAATATTGCTTAGTAGTCAGCAGCATGCATGTTTGCCATTAGTCTCTCCAAGTGTGATGATTTACACAGCCGTCGGAATATCCTCCATCAAGACAGATTTCCATCGACAGCCTATGACAAATTTACTAATAAGGGGAGGGCATGACCTTGGGAATTTATTTTGACATGAGGCTTCGCATAGTAACGGTGTACACCTACTGGGATGGTCGAGATCATTTCAATATCATTTGAAAAAGGACTGGTAGGGATGGTTTCCCGGCATTTTCTCAATTTGATATTGAAATGAGCTAGAAACGCCATTCAAATTCAGGGATATGGACAAATTTACCTCAGATTTGCGCTCAGCGACCACAAAAAAATATGAATCTGACAGTTAGATGCTCGATACTTGATTACTTACTCCGTAAACTTCGCCAATCCACTTAAAATCAACGAGTTCGTTGCCAAAATTGACCTTGAAGTAACCTTCATCCTGGCCAGGTTTCTACCGTTTGAGATCAAACCGTTCATTTATTTAACATTTTCTGGAAATACTACAAGTTACAAATAGAAGATAAGCTATATGTCGCATTTTAATTGGAACACGGAAGTGAAGTTAACAGTGAATAATATACCGACGAAGAAGAAGAAGACGGTGCCCTTACAGAAGAAAGCTCCACCACACCAGGTACAGATGAGGCTCAGTACATCACTCCGTCTAGGAAGGGGCCGAAAAGAAAGAGTACAAAAGGAAGGACACCGCCAAATAAAAACGTAATCTGTTATTATTATGGAGAGCTATACTAGGGAGTTAACACATGACGAGCAGCTTTCGTTATTCCACTGTAACATTCGCAGTGTTTCTAAAAATGTTGACAAAATGTTAATTTTGCTTGAAAGGTATAAACCAGGCCTCTCCAACTCAGGTGCCACCAGTGCAGCGCCGAGCACCGCTCGTATCACAGTGTTGTGCGGTGACTCCGTGAAGGTGGGGGAGGGATTAAGCAGCGGCATACGCATCGCGAATAGAAATGACCCAAGAGCTGGTGCATTGAGTATACCTTCATCACGGATTCGACTAAATTTAGTTTTTAAGTAAATGAACAAGAAGAGCTCAGTAAGACTGCCAGAAGTACCTGTCATACCGACTTAAAGATACAGCGTGACAAGAGAATTTCACCGTCCTCACCGAATCCAATGAAGCCTACAAGGTTTGGTGGAAATTTTAGGTTCATTTGGAAAAACATGGTATGACAAACTGATTTCCGCCAGAAGTTTCTGTCGTACCGACTGAACGCTATAGCAGGCAATGAAAATAGAAAAAAATCATCCTGATTGTATGCTTCATGCTTGCATTTAAAAGCTCATTCGAGTCTGTCAGTTTGACACCAGGCTTCTAGATAGTATTGAAAGTATATGTAAAATGAATATGAAACGTCATGACCACTGATATACGTATAGGTTATGGTATAATCCTACTGTCACTTTGTATCTTCAAGTCGATATGACAGGTACTTTCTTCGGCATACCAAGACCCTTCTGTTCATTTACTTAAAAACTACATATTATTACTAAGTTTAGTCGAATCCGCCAACGAAAAATGAGTGGAGTGACATTCGTATTGACATTTGAATTGGTCTGATCGAGTCAACGCGCGGCTGATAAAATAATGTTCATCATTTCGACGTAAACACATTTATTCTTAAGATGATCTTTGACGGCGTTTCGTTTCAACAAGTTTTCTAATATTTGGTACAGTGGCTTGAGCAGTGGAAATTCTGAGTATCGCCTCTAAGGACACATCAGACAAAGACCTGTTTTTAGTTTTATTCAAATTCATTAGAGAAAACATCTGCTCGCAGAAGTACGTGGAGCAAGTTTCCAAGGTCAGTGCAAGAATTTTGGGAAAATCTTGCTGCTTAACACCTTGATGAAACGAAATTAAATCACAATTGTAGTGGTAGTATCTATCCTTAAGGATCGTATCGCATTGAAGCTTAATCTGCTCCATTTGGAAGTGCGGCGGTTCTGTTTCGAAAGGCACTGAAGATGGCGTCGTAAAAATCTCATTTGCATAAATGGTCGTCAATGATTTCAAAAAAAAATCTTTAGCACTTTTTAGCAGCTTAACCAGCGCGTAACACAATAAAAGGGTATGTCACCGTAAGTTGCTTCCAGGTCTTTTAAAAATACTTCAAACTTCCGTGGTTGAGACCTTGCTTTCTGCAGAAATTGACACATGTTATTACTACATCCATAATAGATTTGAAATTACGGAAGGTTTTTGCACATATGTACTTGTTCCTGATGTAATATGCAGTGTACTCATGATATCGGAGGTAGCCCAGCGTCGCCTACTTTTATTTTCATTCGCCCAGTAAAACCGTGTGCTTCCGATAATATTGCTGGCGCTCCATCACGCTAAGTGAACTTCTGAGTAGTATACCCATGTCATTCATTGTGTATTCTACAGCATCAAAAATATCTTCTCCGGCCATTGTATCTTTGAGCGAGATAACGTCTAGTAGCTCGTCGGTGATAGTAAAGACTATTTCGATACATCTAACGAAAACAGCTAATCATGCTGTGTCAGAAACGTTTTTACTTTCATCGAGAGCTATAGAATACTGCACAAAATGAGCACATTTTCCCGCAGTTGTTCTCTCAAATCTGCACCAAGTTCAAGTATCCGACGAGGAATTGTTTCCTCGGACATACTAATTGTCTCACACTCCACACTCAAGACGCTAAAAAACCTGTCCACTTTGTCTTGTCCTATTAATACGCAAAACTAACCGGATAAGCGAAATTTTGTTCAAATTAAATTTGAAATAACTTTTTAACGTCTGCATCAATTTCGCTAATTTTTTCGTTCAAGTTGTAGGTAATTTCTTTCTCATCATTATCGACTGTCGAGATATAAACAATCGTGATTAATAAATGCTTTCATACATATCTTGATCACTCACATGTTCTTTTTGTCCATGTTTCATTTGTTATGCTTCTTTTTTGATCAAACGTTATTATTGCATTATTTGTATGTGCTGATGGAACCCTTTCTTAACTTACCAAAGTTTACTCGACGTAGCCGATAAGTATCATCATATGGCTAATAAATCTATTCTACTTGCGAGACTACATTCTTTTTCTCTATACTTCAATTTTTCACTTGCCTTGGGGCTCGACCTCATTTGCATTTCCTCCGGTTCTTTTATGTGCTCAATTTTCGTCCTCGCCCACACACCACAGAGTTCCGTCACAATTTTGCTTCTAACTGCGTCTGACAAAAGACCAGACGGCATGATTTACTCTGATTTTCATCCCCTGGCGCTTGTCTAATTAAATTTGGGGGTTGTTTCAACCCTCATCCCCCTGTCTTCACGACGTACCTCGGCCAACGTGCAAAGTTATTGTTTCGCTCTACGGGATAACAATGCGTACCTAATTCTACTAACATTTACATGAAGTTGGAGCTGAAATAAGTGGTTTTGTTCCTCGTTTTTCGCTAATTTACATGTGAAAGGTATGTTTTAGGTGAAAATGTTATACGTATAGAGATGCCATGCAAGTGAAGTTTGATCATATTATGGGTACATTAGAGCTAATTTTGGAATTCTGGTTTCAAGTATAGCTATCTAAAAATCCGAATGCCAATTATTATACTAATTTGGAACGCTGTTGCGAATATGGACATCAAAATATCATAAAATACTGCAATGATCAATGAAGAGTAAAGAGACTGTCATTCTAAGGCCTGCTGTCGGAATATCTTTTATCAGATTCGCACTTTACGAACACAATTTGGACTAAATTTCCGTTTAAGCTCTCAATTTACGTGTTTTCTTTATATCGTTCATTCATACTCGAAATTTTTTTGTATTGTTATTATTAAGTTGTTTAAAAAACTTTCTCAGAATTCTCTAAGACCAAACGTTGGCTACCCTGAAACAGTAATTTACCAGAAACCGGTTAGTTATTGGCCTATTCATCCAAGGATGGGCAAAAATGAGTTACTAGGCGAACAAAGATCAGTACCAATACCAAAAGTAGTCTAATTATGTTTTTTGCTTCAAACATGCGGCTGTTTTCCAACCTGTTTTTATGAGTTAAAAAGCAGCCACATCTACTGGTTGCAGAAGGCAGGTCACATTATGGGCGAAGACACACCAAAAGTGTTCCTAAAGATACTTACTTCGTTAGGTAAATAACTGTTGGCCATAAAAAATATTTGCTTTCATCCACCTGAAATCAGTGAGTCCAATCCTCACTCTGCGTTCGCCGTCTGGTCTTTCAGCCTTTTACCTGTGTATGATCTAGATTGAGTGGTACCTCTAGCTTCCGAAAACTGAATGCTAGTTTCTGATTAGGCATGTTCCAACTCATATACATCTCATGCTCCCCCGGAACGACAAAACCTCAGTATATTTTCGATATACTACACAGCCTTTTATGTCTAAATTGGAGGATTTCCGAAAATTCTGCGCTATAGTGCTCTCAAACTTTTAAATTGTCTATCAAATATTTCATATTCGGCCTCTGTTGGTATGGCCATCATAAAACTCAAGAGTCGCGAAACCAAATTTAGAGTGAAAAAGTTTTCTCCTGCCGATTTCAGTGGAAAACAGATATTAGATTCACAATCTACGAACCCTATTTAACCAAGAAACGAGTTTTAATACAAATTTGAGATGCACAAGGATTTTAAAATATGCTCCTTAATATGCCCTTAAGCTTTATAAAGTTTCTCATGGCAAATCTTCCGTTTCCGTCCTACATACCTTTATGCAGATGAACGTAAATATACTGTAGGCATTTTGACTATCTGTAAAGTATAACGTCGTTGTTTTGACGAAAACTTCTGTGTGTTTTAAATTTAAAAATTTGGCACTTCTAAGAAAAAAATTAGCAAATACGACAATGTATAACAAAAAATTGAAGATATTGGCCTTCACCATGCACAGTGTACACAGCAGTGCGGAAACTACTGGCGACTGTGATGTATGACCATCGACGACAACTCTTGTCCTTTGGGGGACCACCAGGCTGTTGGGGATATTCCTAAGTTTTAAAGGTGAATGTGAGTTGACAGGTCTAATGGGTAAAATATGAGCATAGAGTTACGGGAGTAGGAGGCGTATAAATATACCAACGACAAAAATTGAGACATACCCTCTCCCTTCCCAGTTTCCGAATCGTCGAAGAACAAACTTTGAGCGATTTTTATTTTTCGGCCTTTTTCTCCGCTGCCATTGGACCGATTTCTAAAAACTACGAATCGTTTGCGTCCTTGGCATAATAGAAATATTGTGTAAAAATTTCATTAAAATACGAGCGCTACTTCTCAAGTTATAGGCTGTTATAAGATTAGCAGACAGACAGACGGAAATGAGTGACATGGTTTTTCTTGAAGCACATCCAAAAACTATACTATTTGTGTTTAGAAAACTTCCCCGATTGCAAAACTTCCCCTCCGACAGGCGTGAGAAGTAAAAAGGTAGTAATTTATTCAAACAGTTGATAGGTGTTATAGCATTATTAAGTTAGACATAATGAGTACTTTAGTAACGGGATAATGACTTGAAGGATTGAAAGCCATAAATATGAATTAGCGCGCTTTGCGTGCATTGCCTCTACAGCAACAAATCCTGAATGTTTTTTTCACCATCAAATAAGATTTTCCAAGGCTATTAAAACATTAATAATGCATTTAAAAAAGAACTATAGTGTTGCGTGCATGAGCTGCATATCAGAGTTCACACGGTATCAACTTATATTTTCAGTTATTATTATACTTTTAAAGTTTATAGACGGACTAAGGATTACCGGACAGACCGACAAACCGACGCAAAGTGAGTAACGTGGTTTGTAGGTAAAATGTTCCATTTTCGGAATTTTTCGCGTTTACCGTGCTTCCTCGTCGATGGTGCGGAAAGAACTTTTTTTTTGTGGGAAGAAGATTAAAAATAGAAAAGGCAAGAAGTAAAGACAAAAAAAGGTAAAGAGGATCCAGGAGAGAGAAAATGTTCGGTCATTGATATTCTAACCATCTAACCAACCATTTTTTTTATTAGAAGTTAACATTTACTAACCATGTCAAGCAGAAGATATATGATACCTTGAAAAAGTGTGGGTTTATTGTGTGGAATTGTAAGAGCTTTTCAAATATTGATGTAGTCAAGTTGTTGTCCAATACACTCGTACGTCCTAGAATAGAAGATAGTTTTGTCAACAGGGATCATTTCATGATTGCCATATTGTTGGATTAGAGAGAAAGTCCAACGAAAAGCTTTGAAATACATGGCTTTCAAAGCTGATGGAGTTTACCCTGAATGCGGCATTGACTATGCATTCTTATGTAGCATGTTTGATCAAGATACTATGCAACTGAGGCGAAATATATCATCTATTTCTTCTTTATGCAAGATCTTACATAATGCCACCGATTACCCTTCCATTCACGTCAAATAAATTTTAATGAACCTAGGTTAAGTAGTAGGATAAATATTACGTGTAAGTGTAGTATGTTAGAACAAATATGTTTACTGTGATATTTTCATGTGTACACTGAAGGAGCTAGTGGCTGATATACATCTTTAGTTTCTGTTACCTGTTAGGCATGTATTAATTTATGTTTTCTTTTAATTACCCTGTAAATGGTTAGCGGTTGAGTAATAAAGCTATATAGATAATAATCTGATATCAAAGCAATCTATCTCAATTGTTTTTTTCGCAATCTTCGCCATCCTATGTATTTGAAAAATAGGTACAAAGACTATATTCTCATTCTTTTTATTGCAGGTAAGTTCAGATATTGCTATACTTGGGATTGCAGACGGAGGGCATTGGAGTGGTGGATAAGTACCAACAACCATGAACAGGTAAAGGAAATAATGGAATTCCATGCAAAAGAAATAAAAGCTAGGTGTCTAGAGAATCAGTTAATATCTCAATGTGGACATCTATGTCCTGGATCAGTTAAATTAGTAATAATAATAATAATAATATAATCATAATAGTATCAATAATAATGCGGAGCAACTAAAAAAGGAATGCATACATACCAGGGACTGCTACAGATTTCACTGTTAGGATCAGCTCACATCCTGAGAAGGGAATTAACATAAGAACCAGGAATACCTTAGAATCCTTGTTATATAATAATATTTCATTGTCTTCAAAATCTACACACGCTGTACTCAAAAAATTTGAATTCGAGAACAAATAGATAAATAAATTACTGGAAGTAATACCACGCCTATTAATACCATTCCATTGTGCTAGAGTTTCATAACTGAATGTTTTTGAACTACCCTGTCACCTCGTATGCCAGTATCGTTAACAGAATGCAGGTTGAGTTCTGTCGTGTGTTGTCATTGGGTCTCAAATACGCAGCTACTTTACTTCGCCATCTCAAGGGTAAGCTGTCGTGTCTTATATTATTTCCTTATACATTTCTGATCCTTAAACAATGTTTATGCAACATTTGTAGTCACAGATTGCATAACAATCAACCGGTGTGTTGCGTCAAGGGTTCTGTGTGGTTTTTAGCGTTTTTATAAGACCTTTGGCGTTTTCGGAACGGCGGACGAGGGTGAAGTGTCCGGTACATTAAAAAATGAGGTAATCTCATGCTCTATTGTCGCTTTAAATGGCTGGAGGTCCTTTTGCGTGGGAATGTCCATCTTAAAGTTGCAAAGATGATTTCTTGTACTCTCAGTGCGTTACAGGGCCGACTATTGTAGTAACATGCAGTATAAGAATGTGAAAAGGGAAAAAGAAACAAAATTTGGTTTTGATTCGTCATGAGTCATATCGTGGTTTAGGTATGTTTTCAGTTAGTTGTTGAGTAGTTGTCAATTTTGTGTATCTCTAAATTTTGTAGAAGTTTTGGTTTTATAAAAATTGATATTCACATGTTTTCAGCTTATATAATATATATATAGGGTGACTTTGAAGTTGAGTCATTAATTTTCAGATAATGATTGTAGAAGGAAGATAAACCAAAATATGTGTGTAAAAATAAAAAAAAAAATAAAAAAAAATTTTTACCTTGTTTTATAAAGTATCCTCCCGACAAGTATTTCAGTGCGGACCTGCATTTGATCGTGAGGTCCCCTGTGAGGTCTTAAGTCACCTGATTCACAAGCCCGTTGTACTACATTAACAAAGGCACGAGGGGTTGGTTGCACTCGATTGGGAAACCGATCCGCATAAACATGTGTCATTTTTTATTTCGTTTGAGCCACGCAACACATACCACTATTCACTGACACTAACTGTATACAAATGAATGAGATACCTGTAAAAACATCGTTCCAAATTCTTTCGCTTTTTTGTTTCCGATGCGATGAACCGATACGGCGGATTATATCCATTGTCGCCAAACACGACCACATAATATTGTTATTGAGACAGGGCGGTACTCAAACTTCCAAAGGGCTATAACTTTGTTACTTTAATTTTACCAGGAAAATGGTAAAGGAAAAAAACATTTCTTTTGATCAGATCTACTCACTGTTAAAATAAATGACTCAACTTCGAAGTCACCCTGTATATACAGTTGTAACTTGAGTAAGTTTTGTGAGTTCTTGAACGAATAAAACGTGAAAAGTCAAGAAGTATTTCATTTCATCTGCGTCAAAAAGACTGCATTCGTGACAGTGTTTCCGATACCATTGCAACTAACTTCAATATACCGTCGATTTAATGCAAAACTACTCGTTCATTTTCTATACCAAACGGTAGACTGAAACATCGCTAATTTCATGCAGAAGTAAAGTAAGACCAGAAAACTATGGTAGTGATGTATTAGTACCGCAAAAGACTATTTTCAAACAAACAAAGATGCAGAACTATTTCATAAATACGAATACTCTGAGTCCAACCTGTAAAACGACACAATATTGTTCTGGTAACTATGTGTCAGGCCTTTTTTTCTGAAGAGCTCAACCATAAAATAGTACGGACACAAACAATGCCAGATAATGGTTCTGTTCTAGAGATATTCCCTCAACAAGAAGTGTAGACTGAAACAAATCTCAATTTTATGAATTTTGGTCGAAATCTCTTCCTATTTAATCATGTAAAACTACATTTTCGATCTACACCGGCATTAAAGCGGTATGCAAGTTTGAGCGTTGTGCAAGGAAACAGACACAGACAAACTTACTTGGTGCGACGCGCATATCGGATCTCCAGTCAAAAATATTCTGGTGGTGATAGTCCCATAAACAAAACAGACGTTATGCATGAGCAAAATTACAATGTCTTCGTATATGACGTGACCGTGCATCAAGAAAAGTGGCGCCATTTATCTAAACAACAAATAGAATGCTAAAAGGCGCCGGAGGAAGTTTGAGCGGAAGTAGAACCTTTTCGGCGTGATATACGGATATCATCAGTTTATAAATTCTATTTTCAGAGTAATTCATTCTCATATGTTGTTGTATGGGTTGATATAAAGGGCTAATGTACAGCTAGCGGCTGCTACTGTGAATTAAATTTAAATTCATGCCTAAGGGACTTACGCAACGCCATATAGGGTTCTATAGAAGTTTTGCAATACATATTTATTTATTGACTTCGTTCAAAGTAATTTCCACCACATTCAACACACTTCTCCGTCCGCCAAAACCATTCCTCAAACCAGCTCTGCCAAGTTCCATCCTGGAGTGCGGTGCACTCGTTGTCCCAAGCCCTCAAAAGCTCCTCATCGCCAGAAAACCGCTTTCCTCTTAGCTTCATTTTCACATGCAGAAACAGTACAAAGTCTCAGCGAACAAGATCTGGACTGTCAGGAGGGTGCTCAATAAGTTTCAGTCCAGTAGTAGACAAATACTCGGTGCAGGCTTTTTCGCGGAGCGTTGTCCTGGTGGATATACCAAGTGTCCATTCTTGACTTTGGCCGCAGGTTTTTGATAGACTCTATGACTTTAGGCAGGCACCGTTACGTGTACCACTTAGCTGTGACTGTCTTCCGTGTGTCCAAAACGACACGCTCCACAATCCCGATTGATTTGAAAAAATCATTTCTCTTTTTAACAGATCCGGACTTTCTGTCAGCAACGGGTGCGTCCTCATCACCAAGACCCAAACTTTGTTTTGAGAATAGGTCGGCACATCGTGCTGATGCATGAAGATGTAAGGTCTCCTCTATCTGTTGATATGTCACTCTCCGGTCTTGGTCAAGCATTTCCCTCACAGCAGTAGTTTTCCTCATTTACTGACGTTCGCTGCCTTCCTTGCCCTGCCCCTTTGGAATCCTCTGTACCACCTAAATATAGTCGTACGATAAGGTGACTCATCCTTCAATGCAAGCGTCATTTTTTCTAAGCACTGGTCTATGCTTAAACATAAGCTGCCCTTATGACCACGATGTCAATACGAATGAACAACTAAATCAACAGGCGTGCTGCTAGCGGCTACTATGCACTGATGGACACTTCCTGCGTCCGTTTGTTAAGTCATATTGCAAAAATTTAATAGCAATCTTTGTACTTTCGATGTTTGTTTTAATATACAAGTAATTTATATAAAGAGGAATAGATTTTCAGAGTTTCAGTTGTCATAACATGCTTTTATCAATTATTGTGCAGTACTGGAACTTTGCTGGATATAAACCGTAGTATCCTAGATCCCATTTGTCGCGATTCCAAATTTTGTAAGAAATTGTGAAATTGTCAACAAATTAAAATCCTGTCTGTCACGTAAAGAAATTTTTGTAGTAAAATTTGTACGAAATCATGCGCATTCGGTGGAAACAACTATAACTGTCAATCTCGAACTGCCATTTATCACGTCAAGGTCATACTAACCACACTTTTCATTGCGGCTTGCTACTTTATTACTTTAAACGAATAGAAGATTAATATATCTGCACATACAGAGGTGTTCATCTTATTCAGGCATACCGTGTATGATATTGAAACAATATCAAACAAAGCCTGTCATTTTGGCATAACATTGCTGAATCCCGTACCCTGACTTTGTTTGGTATCTGGGCAACCAGACCTGACAGACCTACTGACTTACAAGACTTTAAGCAAGAGAAAAGGTCCTACGGTTCGCTCTGACAGACAATGACGAGTAGAGAGCTGAATCCCGTAATGTTGAATGTTTTGTTGTTCTTATCAATAAATTAAGTAATTCACATTCTGGTCGCGAGGAATATAAGTCACAAGATACTGGTAGGTGCAAAATCAGATAATTTTGCAAAATCTTTAAGCCTAAAGTAGTACTAGACGCCCAGAAAAAATCCAATTAATGTGATAACTTTTATTTGCCTACGATTATGCCTCGAATCCTTTTTCCATTGGTACATCTTCCAGAAATCGGCAATAAAATGAGGAGTTTGTGACTCATGTAAAAGGGTCGAAGTATAGTGCATAATTGATCTGAAGAAGTTGCAGCTCCTATTTTGATTAACTACGCAGGTCAAAGATTTTCATGCTGTTCGAAATTGTGTATTGCAAATAGCACAGATTTGTTGAATTTTTTTGAATATTGGTATTATCACTATTAATCTGAATAAAAACAAAGGACGGCAATTTGTTTCTGAGATTTGTGAATTGCACTGTTATGCATTTATCCCTGAACCAGTCTGCAATTATTATTAAGTACCTTCTGATTTAAGCTGAACAGGCCATTAATGTAAAGTGTAAATAATAAGGGGCCTAACAGTGTCCCTTATAACCAATCATAAGTTGCCAAATTATTTGTACTCAAGGAATTATTTATTTGAACGCACTATTTTCTGTTGGAAATGCAATTTTGCATGAGGTTATAAGCCTTTCTGCAGATTCCTGAACCGTGTAAAATTTCTAATAGTTGCACTACTACATTGTTAAATTAATGTTAAGTAGTTGCGAGATACTGAAACAACTTCTTAATTCGATGAGCCAATAACTAGCGTGCAGGCACTGCCCTGTGACATTTTCCATGATTCAAGTTTACTCGTGTGGTTTACCCTTTACAGTTGATATATATAATTGACACTCCGTATGATGATGTATGCCAGTGATAATTTCTACCTGGGTTTTAGTAATCTCAGCGGATCTCGCATGCTAGGCAGTAAACTAGGTTATAGGTGGGATTTACGACGAGAATACCCTGGGTCAACAAGGACAAAATCTCATCTAACTTTTAGTACCTTCGCCAAAATAAATCAGTTTTCCGCGAGGGTGCAATGTTTCCCAAATGGCGATAAACAGAAAATACTCAGAGTTTTGACGTATATAGCTGGACTTCTAGATTCAGGTAAACAACTAGATCACTGTATCTTCAATACTTCCATGCAGTTTATTCTCTGTTTGCGAGGGTCGATTGTCAACTTTTGGCTAATAAATTGGCTACGGCTGATGGATCCTGCGTCAAAAATATTTGTTTGCAAAGAGCTATTTCTACCGGTACATAAAGAAGTGTGGGTATATTAGTAACAATGTTGTTGTCAGTACCGTAAGCACTTACTACCTTACCCAGCTCGTTGTCCATTTTTGAGGATTTTATTAATTAATCTACTAATTGCTACACCAACAATATCTTGATAGTTATTTTCATCACTAAGCCTGTGAGGTTTATAATAGTTTTCTCAGCAGCACATATTTGATCTTCATTTAACCTTTAGTAGACATCCTGACCTATTAATTATGTTTGAACGTGAAATTTTCTGTTCCGTCGATTGCCGACATTAAAGTTAGGGGTTTCTATTTGAAAAAGTAAAGTTGACCATGAATTAACCTTAAAGGTGAAGGTCAAGGTCATCGTTAAATTCCTTGCTGAAAGATCCAAGGTGACCTGGATTCTTTCAAAAATTCCTTACCAGAGAAAGTACATAGCCGTTCCGAGACTTTTGTGTCACGCTGTATATTTGCTATACTTAGGAAAGAAACAAATTTCCTAAGCTTTTGAGCTACTAACTGGAAACTTAATCTGATCTTAATTCTGCAACAGGCGTCAAACACTTAAAAAATGTGTCAAATTTACAAAATGTTCGATACATCAAACCAAAATAATTTCACCGAAGTCTTTCTAAAAATGATAGCATTACCAGATGTTTTTACAATAATAGGCACATTGTTGTACATTTTTAGACATTCAACTAACATTGACTTTTCTAAACCTTTAGATGTAAATCTTTGTATATGGAAATTTTCTTTTGATCTAACGTCGTAACCTTGCATTTCAAATCTTTTTTTAGAAACTGTCAAGATAAAGTGGAGCCTGATTATTGTTAGTTTTATTTATAGAACTGTTAAATTTGCCTCTTGATTGATTCAATGTACATTAAAAAAATCCAATAACTTTACCATGTCCTGTATAGGGGTACACCTGCTATAATTTAACAAATTCCGCATACATTTATTTTAATGTATATGTAACCTTTGTTTTTTCATTTGGCCATGTAACCAAAAGTGATGCACAATAAGCAAAATGAGGAAAAATTAGTGTATTCTGTACCAGGGACTGCTACAAATTCTACGAAAATACCCGCTATTTTTGTCTAATAACCGGCACGTATAGACAACATGTTTGTTGAAGGTTATTGAATGAAAAAAGGTTAACCGCATTAAGACCCTAAGCCAAACAAAGTCAAAAAGCATTTTGATTCTTGATTGCAACCTCCAGCAAACTAAAGCCGGACCCCAACACGAGAACGTTTTTGTTAATAACATGCAGCTAATTACACATGCATTCTCTTCAATTATTGCTAGATCTATCCTGGATGTAGTGTGTAATTATTATGAATTATTCAATAATGAAACATACATGTTTCAACATAATTTTCATGAAAGTGCGGATATGTAGATAGCTTCATTTAGTTGTCATCTCATTTTGTGCGAAATATTGAAATATACCGGGTGATGTTGATGAATATGCTAAAAGAGGATCCAGAAATGACACCTAGTGAGCCTAGTATGTAAAATGCAAGTTTTTTTTGTACTTGAGCGATGAAGACAGTACTAAGGCAGGCCCAAATACCCCTGGATACCGTGGGGCTATAGAGTGCTGCAGATGGAAAATGGCATCAAGTTTGTATACTCCGCACTTTGCGATCATGTGCAATAGAGGAATTGAAACAGACCCAAACAATGACTCCACGGACATACTTTCCCTGCCCTACCGGTAGTAAGCGTCAATCTGGCAACATTGTGACTTATTTCACAAGCGGCAGGACCCATCGAAGCGCTGCCACAGTTCGAGTAAAACAATCAAGCAGACTGTTACGCCGGGCGCTGAGCTCAGATAGCAGAAGAAGACACGTATTTTAAGTTTTAGAGACAAACGTACCGGGAAAGCTATGATCTGTGAGATATGGATAATAAGACGTAGAATTACGAAGTGCTAATACCTTCTAATGAAAATTATGGCACAATGAAACATTCTGTCACAGATAGAATGTATAGATCAGATAGATAAGAGGTCGCCGTAATGGATATTCAGCAATACCTCTTGAAAATTGACATTGTGGAATATCTAGAACTACTACCAAACTGAACACGATATAGCTCAATAATTAAGGCATATTTTATTTATTGTCATTATTTTCACGACAGTAATCTAGAATTGATTTTTTGGCACCCTTGCAGCCCACCCTCTAAACACAAAATTAATATTCATGTTATTTCTAATAAATATGATAGCATTATCGAAACAGTACACAACATTTTAATCAACTGTGTCAGGACCTAATGAACACATTGTTTAACTATTCATAATGTATTGCTTTTTTTGGTAGACATTTTCGATTATTTATTCCAAAATTTGTAGCAATATAGTCCTAATTAAACGTTTATAATAATAAATTAAACATAGACCAGAAAGCGTTAGTTTAGAAGCAGATTTACTGTAGCTGTGACCTACCCGGCAATATTTTGCATACTAAAAATATCACCCGAAAATAAATTGCTAAATGGTAACTGATTTAAAGTATTTATTGGCATACGTTTGTACAGATTAACGACTCAAATCTAATAATAAAATATTTCATTTATATATAATATATGCATTATTTTAAAATTTCTTTTGGATCATCATAGAAGCAACGGTGTTCCGGCATTTAGGCTTCTGCCAGCGCGGCTGCTTCGTGTTTATATCTGACCGTCGACTTTAAATTTAAATGTCGCGGAATCTTCAGGTTTGATCAATTAAAAATTAGTTTCAGCGCAATTATTTGTCATATTCAGGTTTGTCTACTATAAAAAATATGAAAGCTTCTTTTGCAGATAATAACATGAAGTGCAAAATACATACACATGAAACAATTTAAAAATTAATAAATAATATACCAGCCAGACCTTTTCTGAAGTGATACTGATCAGATGATTAGAATGAGCCGATAGAGAGTAAGCTAAAAATTGATACAAAAAATGGCGTCAAGTAGGTTGACTCTGCACCTCCCAATCAACGCCGTTGAAAGATTCCAACTAGCAAAGTAGTGGTATAAGCTTTTGGTAAAAGAACCGTTCAGCCATAAAAGCTCTCTATTGTTGTTGCCTGAACACCAAAATGCTGGCTTAATGTTGTATGGAATGCAAATTTGCTTTCTGCAACATATTTGCTCTAAAGTGAGGTGTTTAAAACCTTCTTATAGCATAGTTATACAACACCTTATAGGGCAAATTTTTAACTGTTGCATAAACGTTTATACAACTATTTTATACGGCATATTTGCACGTTAGTCAAAATGGTTGTGTTGTGGCATCCCCGGTAACGTTTATAAAACAAACCCCAGCCTTGTTGTTTTGCTGTGCTATTTACTACTTTAGCCAACAAATTGCTCCAAACGGAAGCACTTATACAACTGTTGTTTAGTAACTGTTAAAGGCTGTACATATGCTAAATATGTTGGTATACAACTTCACCTAACTTTCTGCTGTCATATTTTTGTTAAAATGCCATAACCAATGATTTAAGACAAACAACGCATACATATTGGTTCAAAAGGTTTTATCAACTGTTCAAACAGAAGATATAGATCTGGTACAAATTCTGTGTAAATCATTGGACTCTGTCGGTATTTCATTTCAGACATTTGTCAAATTGTTGTATAACACCTGCAGGCAACACCAAAATATTCTAATAAACTGAAGAGAACATGGACGATGCCATGATTATACACAACCACCAGCCGTATTGGGCAAACATTTATTCCTCTATTTAATATTAAATAATTATGTTTCAGTTCGAAATTACAGATATAAAGTGATAAACATTAGTGTAATTGTGTCTAAATATAGGATTTGTGGAAGATTTAGCGCAGATAAGTTCAGTTTTACATCTTAAAAATCTAGACATACTTTTGATCATTATCAAAATATGCATGAAATAAGAATCCCGTAGAAATTGCGTAACTACTTTGCACGATAATCACAATAAAATTTGCTGCGCAAGTAATTCAATAGCCCTATATCACAGTGTAGAAGTTTATCATATACCTGTGTATGAAATTCCCAATAGCCGATATGTAAGTAAACAAGATGACTGTAATGTGTTAGTTATATTATGTATTCTTCACTTCGCCTATGCAATACATAAGAAATAGTTTGGTTGCAATAAAGTAGAATCACGTAACAGAATAGTTGTATAGTTGACAAAAACTGAATCTTGCACTGACGCAAATGTTCTACAGCGGCTGCAAGCGGCTTACACTTTTGTTGTATAAATGTTACCTGCAGCCCTTATACAACCTCTTAAATGACTGAAGTGTCCTATTAGGTGTGCCCATTCCGCTTGTATAGCTCTTCTAAGAGGGTTTTGCCAATGTTCTTACAGTATACAATGTTGTGTAAGGAATACTGTATAATCATTTTTGCAACTCTAATAGGAGTGATAATTGTTAGTTGGGACATCCATCCTCAACAAATATCACACTGTATCTGGTCTAATAAGATCTGCCAGTGATGAGTTTGAAAGGGTACATGACTGGTTCAGGGTTGATGGGTCTCCTATTGGACAGGGATAAAGCACAGTTTTTGCGCTTTTTAAGCTCGACAGACTATGTCAATGGACTTCTGATAAAATCGAGGGAGGGTTTCATCAAACAATAGAATGATGGAAAATACCTTGGCAAACATTTGATAAAAAACTGTATATAGATGCTATATTTAAGAAACTACTACTATCAGCTGAAATCTGTTGGAGATAGATCCGCGATCATTATGCATTATACTCTTACTTTCAGAGCACCATTTACTATGGACTAATTATTATCTGGGGTGCATCCAGTTATGCAAACAGAAAAGAGCTATGAGGATGATAGTTTCTGCAAGCAATAGAACACCTTGTAGTAACATTTTATTTAAGTTCCAGATACTTACCTTGCCTTGTATCTACATATTTCAGCTTTTAGTTTATGTTAAGGACAACTACACTTGCTTTGTTGTACTCAATGAACACAGGTGCTACAATCCACGGAATTTCCCAATCTTACAAATTCCGATACATAGGCTATCAATAACTGAAAGTAGCTCCAAGTACCTGGGAATTTAATAAACAACAAAATTACACAGGACATTCAAATTCCTATGAATTTAAAATAACTGTCAAACAGTTATTCCATAGTAAAGCTTATTACTTAATGAACGAGTTTCGCAACTTAGTTCCATTTTAACATCTTATTATTTTATGTAATTATTCTTTTAATTGTAATTTTATTAGTGCTGGTATTATACATGTTCCGTGACCAAGTAGGTACTAAATAGGTATATTGTGCTGTGTACATTTCTAAATGTATTTATATTTGTTTATTAGTTTTTCTTTAATCTTATCTGTCTACTTTTCGTATGATTATATTATTTGTGATTTTTTTTTAATCAAAAGTGAAAGTTGATTAATGTTTGTATACTGCATGTTTTGTGATCCTGTAGATATACTGTACTGTATTTAATGTAAATGCTTATACACATCTCTTGAAACTGTCGTTCACAGCTTTGACGTATTATTTGTCATCAATGAAGATACCTGTATGATTATTATTATAACCCAGCAGCGAAAAAGGGTTCTTAAGCTAAAATTCTGGATTCAAAAAATCTTTATCCAAACAACAGCTTAAATAATATAAATATATTTTGTTTGGGATATAGTCTGAAATTAATTTAGACTTGGCATGTTCCACATAAAGATATACTATAGGTATTTTGAATTAGCAGTTTGATGTTGGACGCTTTTGAGTGTTTGAGATCCCGAAGTCCCTATCGTCAATACAAGAGATCACATACACCTAACTTCTTGACCTCCACTGTGTACGCGTCCATTAATACCTGAGAAACTCTTAACCGCATCAGCTTTCTAAATGGAATTATTCACAGTTCCATCAGCCAACTAGCTTTACCTTTGGGACACCGTACACTCCCTTTACACGTGAGTCGCTCTCTCATTATGACGTAGATAAATCTACAGTATACGTGTGACACTTGAAATACTCCCATCCAATTGAAGAATGAAGGCTTTCACGGCGAATTCTAATGTAATTTAGGTTTTTCGGGCTGCTGAGCCGTGGTCGGGTTGGATTTGATCCAGAGCTTTCGGCTACGTCTGCGGTAGCCGTCTTCAGTGGCGCTGTCGGCGAGAGCGAAGTGCTCGGCTTGGCGGGTCGACTGAAACTGATCGATCAACTGGATAGGCGTGCGGTTTTATAGGCGATCGGCGGACTGAGGACTGAGCTGTCTGGTGGGGATACTCTGGGTCGCTTGAGTGACGTGGTTTTTGCGCTGTGTTTTTTAGAATTGGGAACCACGTTTTGTTTAAAGCAAGGCCTTCTTCTTTTCAATTGAAATTATCATTGTGTTTGTAGATTTCAATTGCTTCTCTGTACATTCGGGCTGAGTAGTGGGTGGATGTTGATAGGACTTCAGTTTCGTCGAAAAGAACATTGTGGCCGTCTGGAGTGCGCTTTCGGCCACCGCTGATTTATCAGTTTGTCCCAGTCGGCAGTTTCTTTCATGCTTCTTGATGCGTGTTTGGAAGCTACGTTTAGTGGTGTCTACGTATACTTTACCACAGGAACACGGTATTCTGTATACACCGGCACCGCTCAGGGGGTCCGTAGGGCCCTTTACTGATGTTAGGAGTTGCTGGATTTTATTTGTCGGCTTGTAGATGGTCTTGACGTTGTGTTTCTGCAGCAACCTTCCTAATCTATCCATAATGCCTTTAATGTAAGGTAGGAAGGAGACTGCCTCAGGTGGTTCCTTATCTACTGCCGGCGGTCTGCTTTTTTGTCGTGAAACCTGTTCTATTTGTTCCCTGCGATAGCCGTTTGCTTGTAAAACCATGTTAACATGATGCAGTTCCCCCTCCAGGTATTGAGGTGCACAAATTCGATGTGCCCTGTCTATCAGATTTTTAATGACACCTCTTTTTTGTCCAGGATGATGGTTGGAGTCCTTGTGTAGATATCTGTCAGTGTTTGTTGTTCTGCGGTAAACCCTGTGACCCTGCTTTAAGATCTCTCGTCTGACCACCAAGACGTCTAGGAAGGCCAGTTGATTGTCCTCTCCTAACTCCATTGTGAATTTGATTTTGGAGTGAATGCTGTTTAGGTGATTTAGGAACACTGCTAGTTCTGTTCTTCCGTGGCTCCATACGAGAGTAAGTCACATCGATATTTGACGGTAACTTAGAGCAATGGAAAAAGACCTTACAAAACGCAATTTGGCGGAAGTTGTGAAAGCTCTCTGAATATCAGTGATTTCTATTGAAAGTTGAATAGCATCGTGAAAAAGTAATTGTATTATAAACAAGAACACCTTTTTATTCCAACATGGTGGTTTTGTACAGAGAAAACAGGGCAACTTTCATGTATTTTGCTATTTCTTATCAATTTGCCAAATACGGATGAGTCTATTGCTCAGCCAATGGGAACGCACAAAATAATAAGTCGATTTTCTAGCAAGTAAATTTAATAGAATTTTTGGACATTTATTAATACATGACAATACAATATGAGAAGAAACTTTGAAATAGTATCCATATTAATGAGAGCTAGACTATCAATTCTCGGAGAATATTTGATAGAATACTGAAAAGTGAACAGAAGAGAACAACGGACTTTCGCCATATTTTCTTCATGAAAATTTACTAGGTATAATAGGTAATAAATATGGACAATTCTCTAGCTGAACTGATAAAAAATGGATTTTCCTCATACATCAGACATTTTTGTAAAATTTTGGCTAAATTGACATGTTATCATCCCACATTTTTAGTGTTTTGTTCTCAATACTTCAATACTATTTGTTGCCAAAAATTTCACGAAGAGATCTTGAGGCCCATTGGCTGTTTGTCTTTTTGGTACTGCTACCCTATTGGTGATAAACAATGGTTCGTTAGATTGATAATCTTGGTGAAATAATATACATTTTTGGAAACAGAAATAAGAACTGTATTTATTTATGCACACCTTGAATAAAGTCAAAAATAAGGAAACACAGTTTTTGGAAATTCGTTTTTGCCATTTTTCTAATGCCATATATACCCAGCTTTGCCCAATACAACTTACTTTATATCACTCAGCCTTCCCGAGATCCCAGTGATGTATTCGGTTCGTATTTGTACCCGGAATATTAAAGCCATTTTTTAAATAGAAGCGGACAGAAAACACACCTGAATGTCCCTATTCAGAATTCCCTTTGTTCTTACGTTATTCTCGCCTTCTTACGAAGAAAGTACAAAAAGCTCTTCGACCGAATTATTCATAATCAACTTAAAAGGAGATGAAATTCCATTAATATACAATATTGATAAAGATGTATTTTTGCGCTGAGACTAATTACTGTTTATTTTCTCTCACGTTCCTAACGAAAACTGAATCAAGAAATTCCAAATCTTGATGATTTGTTTATTCAGAAGCTTAAATATCAGCGCAACGCCGCTGCTACGAGGAGCTTAAAGAAACTTTGTTAATTCAAATTTTGAACTGTCTAAGGTTAGTAGTACTGGAAAAAGCATCCTAGGTAGATTGCTCAATTTCGACATCCTGGAGATAAAGAAGCGATCGTATCGCCCAGGTCTGAATGTAGGAGGTTCGACGTGGTTAGGATGGGAGACCGAATTTAGCCGCGGTTCCAAGCCTGTCTGTTAGAGAAGATAGTCACTTTTGCATTGTTATTTATCTGTAATGTTAGTTAGAGTGCCAGTCATACGCTCTGAATATTTCTTACAACGTAGTAAAGAAAACAGAAGAATCCCTTTGACCTAAATTTTTATCTGTCAATTAAAAATACATGGTTTGTCGGTTCTACTAGATATGTGCATCTCTGTTGTTCTATTTATTCGTCTTAAACCTAACTAGCAAAGTTCCTAGATAATTACTCAACTAGCTTATAGCATCCTAACAATACACTATTGTACCGCTTTCAAGAGAGAATCAGCAGTCAGAGAAAAATAGTCTCAGGCATGAGAATAAATTCCATCTGAGTAATAAGTTCCAAACTTGCAGAGCTGAGTTATACCAGCCGGCTTGTTTACATGGAACTTTTAAGTGGAATACAATTCGAATTTTCTCCCAAGGCCTCGCACCGAATTGTTTGAATTACAGAGAAGTCAGCATGGAAACTTCGCTTCTGTCAGAATAAAAAGCATTTTCATGTAGAATTTAATATGTGCTCTTCGGTTGTGCGGTAACGAAACTTTAACTCTTAGTAAATATGAGTTGGGGCAACTTCATGGTGTTATAGAATTATCAAGACGCGACGTTGAATTATGGCTCTGACAAGAATAGAAATGTAAAGCGGTGATCTAAATTTCAAATGTCTGTGTTGCAAGCAGTTGGGGTATCTAGCATTCATCTGTGTCTGTCTTCTGGTTACCAAGTACAACGTTTGTCACTAAATACCTGACTTATGTGTTATTCTTTAGTGTTACAACTGTTATACCTGAGCTACTGATTTTGATATTATTTCAAAGACAAGTGCATATGATTTCATCTCAAAGGACTTAATCGCTGCTTATAGCTGTAATAGCTGTGCTGTGGGTATTTAAAGAAAACTTGTTACAACCGTTCCCGCTTACCCTACTAAAATAAAAAGAAAAGTGTTGCTTATAATGCATACACTTTAAAATATTTAACTGTAAATATTTCATAGATGGGGTCGTCTCGGGATCCAACCTCAGGGTCGAAAACCCTGCTCATGATCTTGATCTTTTCACTAAAGTTGTTACAAAAAAAGTTGTAAGATCGCTGCATTTAATTCTCTGCGTATTACACCAGCACATCTCTAATGTTGCAGCTTTATCTACTCATGGTGCTCTAACAATCAACTTAAAATTAATATTTCAAAATGCAAAGTTATGTAATTTACTAGAAAACTACATCCCATAGTATACGATAATTATAACATTGATGGGAACCTGCTTGAGCGGACTTGGACTTTTAAAGATGTGTCGTTTTCCATTCTACTGAGATTTAATGACCACATCTTTCATTTGGGGAATAGAACCTTTGAAGCATTAGGCTACTGTGTCAGAGATTGGACGAGCTTTGCTGATATCGTAGCATGAAAGACCCTATATTTCACTTTTACTAGAAGTACGCATCTGTCATCTGGTCTCCTACCTGTCAAAACTACAGAGCGAGAATTTAGTGCGTGCAGCGTAAGGCACTCGAATATTTAACGTATATTGTAAGTGTCTCGATCACTACCATGAAAGAGATTTTGACCATTCGGCACTGTTTAGTATCTTACAAGTTGAGCCGTTAGAAACTAAAGCATCATTTATCGATGCTAAGATTTTTACATTACTTACTAACAATCAAATTGATTGCCCCTTAATATTAAGTAAAATTAATTTTCGAGTCCCTCGGTTAGGTAGCCAATGTCAGAATTTGTTTTACCCTCACATTTGCAATACAAACATCGGGAAGTTAAACTATATGTGTGAGTGTTTGAATGCGATTTGTGCCGCTTGTGATATTTTTTGTGATCGAGAAAACTCTATTTTAGATTGTGACCGAGATTGGTACCTTGGTGTGATATAGAATCAATATGTTAAAAGCAGTTTCCACATTTCAAATACTGGCACACTTGAATACATTTATTTGTGTTTTTTTATGTTCCACTGTGGTCGAACTATCGATTTATTTTCGTTGTTGGTTAGTATATCTCCTGTAATTAGGTGTAACCAATTGGGAATTACAAATGTACATGAAAATATATATTTTATCTTTCAGGGTACAATAGAAAAAAGTGTCTCTTTAAGGACACATACTATTTACGATCAGCCCACTCAAAATAAATGCCGTCTCATATGCTCCAAAAACAGTCCGCTCTTTTTTACTTCGCTGTTGATTTTCGAAACCTCATGCAATACCCGATATCCTTCCCACGAAGCCAACCTACTTCCTGAAGGATATGAACATCGCAACGTTCTATTGTACGTTTTCCTTCTGTCTGCTTTTTTATCATAATCAGATAAGAACTTTCCTGCTCTCCAGTGGAAAAGTTTTCCTACAGACGTTGCGGAGGTTTCCTCAAAAAGGGACACTTGAAAGTTTCGGGGAGTTCACAAGTACTGAGACTCAGCATTCCCGTTTGGAGCATGTTATACATGCAATACTGGGGATTGCAGTGGTTAAACTTATATAATGTTTTGACCTTTCGGCAGCTGGTATTTTGGTACTACGCAATAGCAAATATGGATGGGAGTCAAATATCGGTTATTTATTTTTACCTACATTTTATATTATTATCTTAAGCACTATAAAGTTGTTGGTCAGTCCAATCGTAGCATTAGCTTCTCACTGTCATTTATTGTCAACCTGTCACTTCCATGTTTGATCATTTCGAAACAACATAGTTATTCATTTGTGCTTACAACTTTTTCGTGTACTTTAGACTACAGATTGACTTAGTTCTTGAGATATTTATAGCTTTTCTGAATACTACCTACAATGACTGAAGGTGGCTTACAGTGTTACAGAATTATCTTCTTGAAATGCCAAGACAAATAAAAACTAAACATATTTGGGCAAAATGGTAGTCCTCTGCTCTGAAGTTACGTTCAATATGAAGTACTTTTGAAAAACCGAGGATATGAAAATAAATTTGCTGCCCCACTGTGCCTGCATTAAAAATAGTTGCAGTCCTAGTATGTATTGACTTGTTATTATAGATTTGAACTACGACTCATCTAAAACCACTAAGGTAAATATTTGACCATGAATTTTGAACATAAACACCACTATTGCGAAATTTAGGCTATTAAAAACAATTAAGTACTAAAATAAAATATCGATGACAGTACAAAATACATATGTACTGAGATATTTAAGTATCATTACGCTAATGGGCTTTGGTCATTAGAGCTACCTTCGATGATGCCGCCGCGTGATGTGCCTATACGACCGCTCCTGTGTCCCTAGGGCAATCCAGATTGTGGAAATTCTAACATCCTTATTCAGTTCAAAAGTGTAAGTATAGCATTCAGGCCTACGCGGCTGCTTCAGTGAGAAAAAAGTACCCAGCGAGTCTTTTGGGCATAATTTTTTTGAATTCCTAGTGGCCTATGGGTTTTTGTCACTTACTAAGTCTGTAGAGAATTTTCCATGAGTATAAAAACTAGACCAAAAAGTATGGTCAATTTAAACGACAGAAACATTTTGTTCACGTTAATCAAATGGTAATCCTTTCTGGTATGACTGGCTTGAAAATATAGCCAGCGAGCATACCTTCGTTTTATAGAGCATTAGTTTTATGTGTTCTAAAAATAATGTAGCCCAGCACTCTAAAGTAACATTTTATACGTCAATCAAAACTCCATTGCGTTGGCAGAATCTTCCAAGTTATGTTCCATGGACTCCCGAGGGTTTGACTAGTCCATTTTGACAGGTATGAAGATATTGTTTTACCAAGTGAGAGAGAAGAGAAGAGAACCAAACACTCAAAAGCATATTATGATTAGTGTTGCTTGATCAAAAATGCTGCAAACTGTAGAGGTGACGTTTAAAATTAAAAAACAATGCAACTTGCTCTATTTTATAGAAGGAAATGGTGGGTCTGTCCAGACGGGCATATCAGGTTATCCCCAAACTCACAGATCAAACAAAAGGGGCTGATAGAGGGGTCGTATCCAATCAGAAAAAACATTGTGCTCGGCTGAGTTTTGGAACGTTTTTTAACGATTATGTAACAATGAGATGTTTTTTTACGTAAAGAGCTTGCATTGGAGGGCTATCGATATAATCTGCAGCGGTGTCTCCTGCGAAGATAGGAAATGAAAACCTATACTTCTCCGGAAATTAAAACGGCTCTAACATTGAGTTTCAGAAGCACGAGCATGGAGGGAGATTTCAATATCTACAAGGGAAAAATTGATATTTATATGCTTTATTTCCAAAAGTCGAGAGTTTGATATTTATGCTACACTGCACATCCGATATATTGTAAGCAAATCTTACACAAATTAAGAATTCGTTTTAAACCCATTTATCAGGAATATTAGCTTTACGGATATTATATTCATTGAAGACCACTGATTAAAAGTAAAAACGCCGAGACACATCAAACGAGTTGTCAAGGGGGACAATTTTTTAACCAAAAATTACTTCACCCCCTTTCACCCTCTGTCCCCCAGAGTCATCCCCTTCAAAATTTTAAATGATAAGAGGTATCGAGTAATAGCTTGTTTGAAAGGTCTTCCGAAGTCCTCTATTTTGAAGAAGAAAATTAGTAAAATCTTTTTTTATTTTAATTTGTTTAGATATAAAATAAAAACCCACTTAAATATCACTTTTTATTTCAATAAGTGTTCACAACTTTACCCGGAAACTACCAGCATAAACAGCAATTCGGAAGACTAGACGTGGCAACAATCAAATAACAATCCGAATTTTTTCCGCATTCTTTTCATCAGCACAGATATCCTGGGCAAACTTTTTTTATTGTTGCACTGTTATTTTTTGCCAACGGAAAAAAAGAATTTAATTTGCTGTCAGTTACTTTTGTGACAATCTTGGAATAGTAAAAATTAATTTATTGATTCAGGTTTTACTTCCAAAATTATTTGCACACTAGTCGAAAGAGTGGAGATGATGCTAATTGATGGTGCCCAAAATCAATGTGCTCGGCAAACAGCCGTCACGTTTAACGCCAGACATCTGGGGAAGATAACTTCGGATTGGTATGTTTTGTACGTTGTTACTAAATTTACTCAAGCTGGATCTGTTGCAAATAAAAAACGTTTTCATATGAGAGTTGGATGAAGCCGTTCAAGTTGTAGTTTTGGGTCATTTTGGAATAAATCCTAATACTTCATTACGCAAAGTGTTGCTGTGACTCATATTTCATGGGGCTCTGTACACACAGTTAGTAAACTCCATAAAGTTCTTCCATTCAAAATGAAAATATTGCAAGAATTAACCGAAGATGATTTCGATAGGCGATTTGAATTTTGTGAAATGACTCCAATGATTAATGATAATACCATTCATGTAGAGAATATCTGCTTCAGTGATTAATGCACATTTTATCTAAATGGATTTGTTATTAAGCATAACTGCAGGTATTGGAGCAATGAAGATCCTCATGCTTTTGTAGATAGGCATACCCAGTACCCTCAAAAAATTAATGTATGGGCAGGCATTTTAGGAAACAAAGTTATTGGACAATCGTTTATTAATGGACATTTAAGTGAAAACATTTATTTGGATATGTTGGAAAATACCATGAATCCGCTTAATACTGAAACCATTGAAAACCAAATCGGAGAGGACGGAAATCCTATACCTGACGAGGCTGAAATATGTATCCAGCAAGACGGCGCTTCTCCTCACTATGTTCTTCCGGTTCGGCAAAGGCTAAACGTCGAGTTTCCAGATATATGGATAAGGCGAAGAGGGCCTATGGAATGGCCTGCTAGATCTCCTGATTTGACGCCATTAGACTTTTTTCTATGGGGCCATTTGAAATCTATTGTTACTCCCCAACCTGAAAGTTTGGATGAAGTTCGTCAACGCATCACGGAAAGCTGCCTTGATATCCCAGAATCTGTTTTTGGATGTGTCCGTCAGGAATTTGGACATAGCCTATTCATTTTTTGGGCAATAACGGGCAATATTTTGTACACTTATTGGAATGAAAAGTGATAATTTTGAGTTTTTGTTTTCTATCTAAACAAATTAAGGTAAATAAAGATTTTTCTAATTTTCGTCAAAACAAAGGACTTTGAAAGACCTTCTAAACAAGGTATTACTCGATAACTCTTGTCATTTAAAATGTTCAAGGGGATGACCCTGGGGACAGAGGGTGACAGGGGGTGAAGTCGTTTTTGGTTAAAGAGCTGTCCCCCATGACAAATCTTTTGACTATCTGGGCGTCTTTTCTTTTAACCTGTTTTTTTTTATAAATCCGTGGTGGGAGGTTTTGAAATGAACACCATATATATACATGGTGTCCGCAAAGTTGGGGTTTTCTTTTTCAGAAACAACTACCCTTGAAATAGCAAAGGTAATGTGTAGTGAAACAAGGGCGACCAAGTAAAAAAAATAAAGGATTAAGTACTCACTCTCCAGTTGACGTGAAGGGCTAAGTACGTCTCTGGCCAAAATCATACCGCTCCAACAGAAAATGAAATCAGCTGATGCGCTACCGAGCAGACGCAGGCAAACAAGGAAGGCAAAATGTTGCGTAAAAAGTCTAGGTATTGCATCCCGTCCAATCGATTTGGGAGAATAAATGGTCCAATGAGCATACCGTTCACCATGCCAGCCCAAACATTCACCGAAAATGTTTGTTGAAAATGTGCCCGACGGATAGCGTGCAGATTTTCTACTGACCAAACATGAGTGTTGCGAAAGTTATTCACCCCATTACGCGTGACCGTAACCGTCGGTTGCAGGTTGCATACTGACCTGACACACTGACCCCGACCCAGTTCTGTCGTCGGGTTGATCCAGTGACCTTGTACCACTCGGGTCGCGGCTACAGGACGGTATTCAGATATTTTTGATGTTGCAGAGCCCTTTATCTCGGTTCCCTTAAGACATTGGTGTATATGGTACTAAGAAAAATTGCTTATGTTTTCAAGACCTACATGTCGTGTAAAGGAAAACCCCAACTTTGCGGACACCCTGTATACATTTGCTCCTCTTGAGGACAGTCTCAAGTCGTATGATCTGCATGGGACCTAAAATTATCCCTTCCAAGATTAATGTAGTTGTAAACAAAAAATATATGTTGGGAGTGGATCAATAAATTGACTCAAATTCTTGGTCAAGGGAAGTGCGTGCAGAAATAGCTATTATGGCAGATAGCTACAGATACAATAATATGATTATTCTGTGTATAAAAGCTATCATAAAAAAACCCAATAAAATTGTTGAGGTTCAGCTACCCCAACCCACAAATCTTAGATGTAACCTACGAAGACCGAAAACAAAACGACAACAACAGTTTTGAATTTTCTGCAATCTGGTTTTGGTAAACAGTTACATTACATAGTCACTTTAAAATTCCGCAAACGGGCTCTCGTATTTACGGTAGGTCTAAAAATGTGAACTTAAGGCTCCACTTAACTCTGTTTAGCATACAATTACTGATGTTGAGTTATATCTTTACAAATAAAAAGAAACGGGGCAGCAATTCATTTAATGGGGTAATCAGTTTATGAAGGAGCGCAGCAACAACTCCGCGGCTGCTCAAGCCAGGATTTTATTTTTCTCAGCATCGAAAAGGCAATTGCTGGTTTATAGACTATGCTCCGGAGAACGACGTCAAAATACTTTTAATTTTCTTAAAACGTCGAATTATACGACAACTTTGGAAGTCGAACAAACATGTGTGTTCTGTATGTCCTCGAAAAACGCAAACAGTGCAATAAATATTGCTACTATGTAGGTCGATTTCAGTTAACCGTTTTTACACCGGCAGCAAATTACGCTGTAGATCGCATGCACATCTAATTTTATAAAAAATGGTGACTGACTCTATATTTTCCACGCAGGGAACAACTTCTGGTTCATGGTTATCAAAAAGTCGTAGATTTTGTGAGAACCATTAGCGCACTATTTGGGCTTTTCATGGAAAAAAATCCTCAGATAGCATCAATAAGCGTGTTCGTACACAGTAAGCTCACTTCTTTGACTCTCTGGTTTATAACTGATTTGTCAAGAACCTGATTATAGTAGCTTCTGATAGTACTTATATAATCTACAGGTCGTCCTAAAAATTGGGACTTTCGTTTACAGAACGTGTAGGTCAGGTAGTAATAAGCAAGTTTTCCTAGTAGCTCATATAACAAAGCCTTAAGATGGCTGAGATATTAATTTCCGAGGTACTTTAAGTTCCTGTAAATAGATTTTGTCCATTCATGTATTTTAATTTGATTTTGTCTTATTATTTTTTAGTTCCCAATTTTTTACTTATTTTTCAGTATATATATATGCACTTCCGCACTTGTTTTAATTTTTTTTTATTATAAGAACCTTTATTAAGTTCCTATTTTTAGTGAGATTCTGTGATTATGTGGCAATCTTCATAAACGTATTTATTCATTATTCCTGTTCCTGGCTTTTCTTTTCCGCTTTTTGTCTTTTTCTGTATTCCTCACCTCCTTCTCCTCTCCCCCTGCTCCTCCTCCTCTCCCCCTGCTCTGCCTCCTCTGTGGAAAGGTATTATGTTTTATGATAAAATATTGGGATAAAATAAACGTTTACTTACTTGTTCAAAAGTGTACAAATTCGAATAATCGTATTAATTGTAAAGTTTCGCTATCGTTTTTGTACTTCTTCGTGTTTTGCAACTCCTTGGAGGTGAATATCATTCCTTATGGTTTGAAATTTGCGGCTAATGCGTCCATGATTTCCACCAATTAAACATACAATCAACAAACAGTACAGAATAGTAGCGAGAAAACGGCAAAATAAACTACTTTCAGTATATAATTTCTTTTATCTGAGAAAATTACTATAAAAGGTAAATGAAACTTCGAGCCACCCTAAATGTTTGATAGGGTCAGTAACATAAACGTATTTTGGGATTGTGTGATACATGAATTATGTATTTCTGTAGTCTATATGCAGAAATTTGATCTCAGGCTTTTAAAACCATGAAAACAACAAACGCAAAGCTTTGTCAGCCGTTTGGTTACATTTAAACCGTGGCCAACTTAAAGGCAGTAAAATGTGAATAGACTGTTGATATCATCACGTCAACTAATATTGAAAACCGCATTTGCTTTCACAACCAAAAGATACAAAACCGCTTTGCCTAATCTTAGAACACTAACATCCGGTTATGCTCAAATCCATCTAGCTTGAAATCACCGCTAGATTCGTCTGTTTTTCCGCATTCCGTTATTCATTATCAAATTCCAGTAATTTTTCTCAGAAATATCTACCAGCTGGAGGAATAGAGGGACCAAAATGTGATGTAACAAGAAAAAGAAGACTTGTGAATTATTTTGGGTTGGGGAACTACGTTATCTCCCGTTTGAATTATTTCGTTCTGGAAATAAATGGATTAGATTTTTGATGAAAGTCTTGCTCGTTGTCAGGATTACATCCATCATCTTTTCGTTATTAGTCTCATCTATCTCACTCACCAGTCTGGAGACCCACTGGTACTTTTAATTAAAAAAAAAACAAGTTGAATGCAATGCATGATTTTAAAGAAATTTTAGCATAAAGTCCTACACTTACGTAATTGGGAATCACATATTATGATAGTAGTGTATGGAAAATTCGCATTGATGTTAAATTGAGCAATGTATGTTTTATAATAAAGATGTTTATGGATACGTAAGATATGAGACCAGCACCTTTTATTCTCGTCCAGTTATCAATTCTTACATATATCCATACATTATTGTAAATACCGAAAGTTTTCCTTTTACGGAATAGGGATGTGCAATCGTATAATACAAGACTTTGTAATAACATTCACCATCCTTTGTCATCCACCTTTTTGAATATAATAGAGGCACATATTTTCCATACATTCGCCATCTAAACAGAATGGTGGTTGATTTTGGTATGTATAAATATGGTAAATGTGCAGATAAAATCGTGCCTTTCCAACTCTTTTCTAAAAGAATCTAATTTATCTTACTTTTCGCAGCTTCTAAACAACAATAAAACTATACCGAAATTACCATTCGGTCCACTGGAGCTCAGTTTCAAGTTCCAATCATAGTGACTAACGACATAAGTTTTGGAAATAAACCTAACAAAATCTAATTGATAACGGAATTGCATGGAAAGTACGTAAAGAGCCAGACTGCTTTTCTATTCATCATTGGTGCTACCGTCTTTTGAGAAAATATCTCACGGAAACGGGGAAACCTCCTAGCTGTAACTTAAGGCGTCATGTACAATATGCATGGCTCACCTGCCCTGGGGGTATCTCCTGTTTCAGAACATAAAAATGAAGGCAACTGTTGCAGCCTTTACTGAAACACTGTCCAGTGGAATATAAAATCAGCCACATTGCTCACAGCACGCAGGTCTGTCCGCCACAGGTTGACCGACGGATATATACATGATATATGTCATGCAACTATGTACATTTTATTGCTTTATCGTCCAAAGTAACTATTTTAGAATTTGTGCGACAAATGTGTATTTCATGCGTCAACGTTTATTTGTAGCGCTCGTACTTTCTATCTTTACTACTGTAGGTTCAGTACCTATGAATAGTATAATAAGTTCTTGGCAAAACGGTATATTATTTTATTTTCAACTTTTTTTGCAATACTTTAAGTATGCTAGGCACATGTGGTTATTTTTGACATGCTCTCTTGTAGTTCATTATCTTTGGAAAAAGCTGACCCAAACTGTCCGATTTACTGGAGGCAGACCAGAACAAAAAAAGCTCTAATCAATAATCAATAAATTGCAAAACCCTGAAGCTACGTTCTCACGCTAGTGCGCTTTCCCTTTTTTATTCGCCTTCAAAATCAACATGACCTTGAATTAACCTTGTAAAGGTCATGTTCATGAAGCGAACTGTCCTCTTGATTGATTTTTTTTATTCTCGAACAACTCGAGCCAAACCCAACGTCAAGGTACAAATATAAGTTTGCCCTTAAATTTATCTTGTTAAGATCATAGCCCAGATCAACATGGCACCTCTTAATACTCCTTCCTAAAAGGTTTTCAGTTAAATACTTTCTTCAGAATAATAACTCTCTATCTGGGTTGAGAACTACAATTGACACATTCACCATTTTTACAAATCCAATTTAATTTCTTCAGAATACCTTTCGACATAATACACATGATGTCAGAATTGCACGAAAAAAACAATTTAGTTCAATCCCACTTCTGATGTTACAGTTATTGGAAATACCAATATTACGTACATAGCTAGGCGCCCACTTGATAAACTATGTCTTCAACCTTAAGGCGCGATACTAAATATACCGCAGTTCTTCCATGGCATCACTCTAGCAACTCGACAAAATATAAACAAAAAAGATGCCTTCAACGCTTCTTAACATCCTGCCCATAATCGTTAACATGTATTTCTTCATCTTAGGCGGAGATGTCGGTAACATGATCTTGAAAATCTGCTTTCGCATTCGCAATACTTCCCCACCCTTGTGTAGTTCACGACAGTTATTCGAATGTAACGCATTCATTCTATGAATCTATTCTATTTTTTACGCAATTCTGAAGAGTATCCTCAAGGAACGATTCCATTTCTTTGGGAAATACAAAGCACCTGTGATATTTGAATACATTATATTTAATAAGTCTACCTTCGTTTCCACATTCCACCAAAAGCTTACATAGACACCTTAATACCGAGCAACCGAGCAACCAAGACCACCACTGCCGAAACAAATGCGGAAAGCACTAAAAGAAGAAGTCTTTACCACAGTGGTCGGTCGTAAGGTTTGAACTTCTTTAGCGATAGTCAAATGAATATTTATTGCTGAAGACATGACAAATATTAGACCTAGATTATATTTTACTGTAGTGTATAGTATGAGGGAGCACAATGCAAACCACAATATTCTCAATCCAATGCATTTATCAGGCTGATCTGACCTTCACAAATACTCTCGAGAAATTTCCTCATGTCCTGGATTCCTGGGTAACTGCAGCATTTGGATTAATAAGAGCCTCCTCCTATGCTGAAGGGGTAGCTATTTACTGAGGAGTGCCTTATTAATAGCAATATAAACTGCAAAAAGCCCCTCATTTGCCACCAAAAGCAAATATACAGTGCTATATCCCGAGCAATTGAAACCACCACTTGCCGAAATAAATGTAGGTCATTAGGTTAATGACGTCTTTCACGTCTTCATCCTCTCTTGCTACTGCTGTTACTGCTGCTATCCCTAAGTCACCCTTCTCTACCCTTTTCCAGTGGTGGGACAGACACAATGGTGAGGATGTCATGTCACTTATTGGCTTACTAGGATACGTATAGACATGATACGAAAGTCATTTTGAGTGCTTAGATTAGGAAGATATCACAAGCAACCTGGAGGATGGACGTCTCCAAGACAGAACCAAGAACAAGACAACGTCAACAACAAAAATTTCATTGAGCCATTTATTCTTAAAGCCTGCCGAAAAGGCATAAATACGGAGACAACTTATCATACGTAGAATATCGCTCCTGACCACACGGCTACTTCGGTATAAGAAAACAAGATCATAGTAGACCTTACTACGTTTTCTGGTTGGTGGAGTCAAACCGCAGTTGTGAACACCAACCAGTGGCGTAGAAAATAAGAACGAAAAATAAATCGGAAGCCACTACATGTTACAGAATGTCACCTCAAAATATTGCTAGAGTCATTAGGATAGCAATGTAAAATTTGGAATAATATATGATACCATGTATTGATGTCATGTTATCAGTGACAGCTTACTAGGTGTCTCATCATCAATCTTAATTTACTTTGTAAGCAGTATCTCATCGCTGTATTTGGCGTTACTTTATAAACGCAAGTAATCCCAACTGAAATTCTTAGACTGCTTTTGCCACCCAGTAGAAGAACCCCGATTTATTGATATATATCGAAACTTTTATAAACTTTGGTTATAGATTAGCATACTACGCCACTGGGTTTTACTTCTCGTCCTCAACCAACATCGAATTAGAACGCGACTGTCGTCTTCTCAGTAACTCCCAACTTCGGCGGAGGAGTTGCCTGTACGTAGGGTGGATCATTAGTCATGTAACATGGCCGCAAGTTGTCTCAGTCCCTGACAATTCCCTCCTGATATATGGAAATTCACCATCCGCTCCTCTCCTGCTCAATGACTGATGTCTTGCAAAGGGTGTAATTAAGCTGAAAATTGCCAGAAAGGGACAAGAGGGGATGTATGCTGTCAATATTGATGGTATCCCCTGATTTATTGGCACTAAAACCTCAGTCCTTGAGACGGTAAGCAGCTGACTTTTAGTTCATGTTGGCACAGTTTGGGTTACTCTATGTTGACATAAATGGATACGTGAGAACTTAGGGCGACAATAATAAGGTTTCGACGTCTATAGGCATTAAAATATCCGTTTTTGTACAGGGTGGGGCAAAAGTCGCGAAGGGATTTGAAAAATTAATAACTTTTTTAAATTTTAATTTTAATTTTTTTCCCTAACACAAAACTAAAATGCAATGTTTGGAGTTTGTTTACAATTTAAGTGTGAAAGATTACATCACGCAAATGACCGCCATTTTCAGCCTCGCAAAGTGCAGCTCTTGCAAGAGCATTTTCCATTACCCGAGTCAGAATATCTGGCCCCAAAGCACTTACTTCTGCTCGAATATTATCTTTTAGTTGCTGCAGGGTTGTGGGTTTATTAATATACACTTTTCCTTTCAGATATCCCCAAAGGAAATAATCAGGGGCTGTTAAGTCCGGCGAGCGGGCGGGCCAATTGAATCCTGAATTTCTCGAAATTAAACGTTCGCCAAAAATCTGCCTTAGAAGGTGCATAGTGGCTCGAGCAGTATGCGCAGTGGCTCCATCTTGTTGGAAAGTCATCGTTTGATTGTCAGCAAGAGCTGGTCTTAAGGAATTTTGAATCATATCACGATATCGGTCGCCATCTACAGATACAGCATTCCCATCGTGGTCTTCGAAGAAGAATGGTCCAATAATTCGTTGAGACGTAACTGCGCACCATACTGTACATTTAAGCGGATGTAATTGCCTTTGATGAACCACCCTTGGGTTCTCGGTACCCCATATTCTGCAGTTCTGCTTATTTACGAAGCCATTCAAATGAAAATGGGCTTCATCGCTCATGATCAGAGAATGAATAAATTCATTATCTTCTCGAGCCATTCTTTGCAAGCGAACTGCATAAGTTAGTCGTTCTTGAAAATCTGCTGGTTTTAGTTCTTGCACTAGCTGCACTTTATATGGAAACAGATGTAAATTTCCTCTTAATATTCTGCGTAAAGACCTTTGAGACATCTGCAGCTCAGCAGAACGTCTTCGGGTTGAGGTTTCCGGATTCTCCTGAACACTCTCCTGAACGCGTTGAATGTTCCCTTCATTTCTTGCGGAACGTGGCCTTCCGCTTCGTAGGAGATCCATAACTGTGCCTTGTTGCTGAAATCGTGCCACTAAGCGTCGAATCATTGATTCAGAGGGCGAATTCCGCAAATTGAAATGACGACGATATGCTCGTTGAGTTTGAATTATTGAATGGTGATATTCAAAATAAAATTCTATAAGTTTGGTTCGTTGATTGAGGTTGTAACGCTCCATAATTAATCTCCAGGATTTATTTTACACGGTCCTGAAAAAAAAATGAAAACAAAATAAATTTAAAAAAGTTATTAATTTTTCAAATCCTTTCGTGACTTTTGCCCCACGCTGTAGTAATAAACTGACCAGTAAGAGTGAGGAGATAGCATTATTTTGGGTGATACGTGACTTGATCACATACTCGTAGCTGTCAACCTGCTTATTGATATGTCAGCTGGTCAACGAGGGAATGTCTCGACCTAACAAAAAACAAATTCTGGGAGTATATCCAAGTTTTTATACTTTTGCAGCTACACTGCCTCTGATGTAAAGTATAAACATGTAACTGTTACTTAGGTCACTTGGTATCAAGGCCACTCACAAATTCACAGAGCAACAGAAGGATCGATGTCAGTATAATCTGAAAACTAAAATTAGGAAAGACTGCAATGACGATACTCACTCCGTCAAATACAAATACTACCAGTGAGGAGTAACTACTAGCAACTAGGGACCAATCAATTTCGGTATGTATATCGACATAGCGTCCCAATTTTTCGATATGTGAATCGGCGAATTCCATATGCCAATATAGGCCGATCGATATGAGAACGTTTAATATCATTGCATTGAAGACAAACACAATTTTTGTCATAATATAACGAAACTTAACAGCCACTTTGAGCTTTCAGATTTACCTGAATCGTTTGATGATTGCATTTTGGTATACTCGTCTGTGTGACAGTATTTAGAAAAAATATATTTTCGAAATATTCCCAGTTTTACCTCTATTTTGGACATTGTCGTACAGCAGTAAACGTTATGCAATTAAAAGATATCAAGAAATACTTGCTCCATGAAGGTGTCTATGAGAAATTTACTAGTAAAAATGTTTGAATTTTTGTGAAAGTTTAACTGGAGCAAGTGTATATGTTTTCATATTCTCGGCAGATTTTTGAGAATCTATTTTTGTATTTCTAAGCTTTAGTTTGTAGTGGCAACCGTCGATATATGGACGCAAAATGTAAGTCGGCTCATCTCTACCAACTACCAATTGCTCTACCATGTTGTTCCACTTTGTAATAATGTCTCATAAAACTCAATATAGATTTCTGGAATACGACCAGCGCTGGCTCATAATCGCGATGAATTTAAAATGAAATCTTAGAAAATTTTCACTACCCATTTATATTTAACGTCTATTTGTTGGATCTACTTTCTGAAGTTGAGTGCTTCCATAAGCCTGAAACGTTTAATCCGTCAGTATTTCCAGAGACACCTTAAATTCTTAATCGCAGTCGCTGCCAAGAAATGCATGTGAACAATGGAGACGGAAAGTCTTCTACTTTGCAGAGTGTCCCATGAGAATTACCAGAGGCGTACCATTCGACAAACTTCTTAAAACAGCGCTTTGAACCCATGGTTCGCAGTCTCATATCTGGAACCAGAAGAAAAAGGTAGCGAAACTGAAACTAAAACACACGGTGAGTGTTCTGTACTATACCTATGTTTTTTGTGCAGACGTGCATATTTCTCCAATACTGATAAGACTTCTCAGAATATATGACTAAATCGATTTGATACATGGAAATCGAGTTAGATCTTAAAAATTGCATATTTGAGAAAGATTCCTACGGGCGCCAAATACTTGTATAATCCTTGATAAATCTTACTTCTAAAGAGCATCCGTTAAATACTTGATGCATCCATTGATCTGTTTTATAGGGAAATAGATTTTCCATGACCTTTTACGTTCGCTTTCTATCGCTTAAAACCAACAAAAATTTGTTTAAAGTGAAAAGTAAAAAATAAATGTCCTGTATATAGGGTGATTCAAACACAATGGCAGTAGTTTTAAGGCAGAAAGTAAGTCAAGAGATAACACGAAACCTTGATATAAACTTGGATCGCTGACAGTGTTGAAGGCATAATTTTAAGATCATGAAAAAAATATATCTCCGGAATGAAAAAAATTTTACATGCAGTGCCAACAGCATAGGCATTATAAACGGACAGATACTAATCCTGCTAAGCCAATCGAGTAAGAACTGTGCTATTTTAACCCGTACAGAAGAAATAAGAAGAAAGAAGGAAACAGAAGAAGATAGAAGAGGAAAGAAGAACAATGAAGAAGAAAGAAGAAGAAACAAAAATATCTTCTACGCCACTGACTTTTCTAGATCATCTATTGTACATTTATAATTTATTGTCAGGCGACTCCTTTTGGAGAACAATGGTTTGAAGATTTGAGACATCGACCGTATAGAAGCTTTAACCTATTCTAGTTTGTATGTATGAAAAGTGGATATATTTACGTTTTGTATTTAATAAGTCCCATCAATGGGGGTAACCTGTTAACGCCATATATCTTGGTCATGGGTCATTTCAGAACTTAGTTATTTGATCTTATGTACCTTTCGTGTACCTTTTGCTCTAAATAGATATTGTCTTTTGTCTTTTGAATCACTGTGCATAATACCCATAATAAGCGATACTGATTTCGGGTTCTCCAAGATTTTCAGGATTTGGTCCTCTTACTTCCAAAAACTGATACGCCAATGTAGGATTCCATGAAGCCAGTGATTCATTCCGACTCAATTTAATCCTCTTATTGCAGAAATATTGGACAGTACGATAAATGACGAGAAAATTCTCTGTAACTTCCACTGAAATGATGCTTCGCTAAACTGAGATTGCTCTCTTGATACCTTTGAGCCGGAAGATATACCTTTTGAGAACATTGGTAAAACCACATTTTAGAAGTTATCGTAATCCGGCAAATCAACAGTTTCACGTTGCTCTTAAATAAAGTGAAATGCATCCCGGCTCTAAATTGCTTTGAAGTTTCACGTGGCAAGTAGATAGCTGAGCCTTCTATTATTATGTGCAGATTAATCTCTTACTTGAAAAAATACCTTAAATTCACTTTCATAAAATTGGAATGGACATTCTAATCTAATGAAATTCTATTTACTATCTTATATTCATGATTTTTACTGACCTCAATTCCTCCATTTTTGAAATATTTTTTACTAAACGTTTTACTTATAACGTACAATGCTTTTCCCACCGATACTAAAGCTTCAAATTTCGAGAATAAGTATTTAAAAATATCATTTTTGAGCAATCATAAACATAAATTTATCTTTCACTGCAGCTTATAATACTCGTATGTGCATTAATATCATTCTATAAGTATGAGTAATGTTGTACTTGTATCCTTATTTATTTTACTCAATTAAATCATTCTTATGTTAAAACTTCTGCATTTTTCGTGGCATATATTGTTTTTAGTGTCTATTCTGTGGATAGGTATTTTACGGGCTAAGCTATGCTAAGCGTCGCCCAATAAGGACGTTTTATTATTATTGTTATTATAATTAATGAAGTTAGCAGCATACAATTTTAACTGACATTCAGCGTTTGCCAAGATATTTTTTAATTATCACTATTTAGCTAGGGAAAGGAACGCTTCTTCTCAATAATGACGGTTTCATAGGTCATTAATGAAAAAAAATATCTATCCGTGTTCTCTAATGAAAGACACAATTTCGAGAGAATTCAAGCTCTTCAATCAAGTGAGCCATGTCTTCTGTATAGCTGTCCAATTAATAATGGACACACTGGACATTCCAGTTTTGCAGTTTTTCGATCAAAGCAAATATATTTTCATCAAACAGTGATTGGGCTCGGAGCGGAACTGTTCGTAAAAATCAACATTTCTGATGAACACGCTACCGCTTCGTTGGTGTCCAGCAAAAGGCGGGCGTATTCCCTGGTGTTTTTGCTACCTGCGCACACATACAAATCTGCAGTCCAGGTCAAACGTGAGCTGCCAATACCTGGGGAGATCGGGAGAAATATAAACTTTGGTAACTTGATATTGCTCAAAAATAGCAGGTCCTAATGACTCGTTATGGTTAATAATAATAATGAAAATAATAATACTAATAGTAATATTAATAATAATGCTCCATTGCCCAACAGAAATTCATTCCATTTACAGCACAAACTAAGAACCTACAAAAAATATACCTTCATACATAAAGGAAATAAAAATAGTATATAAAAAGAAGCAATTACATAATGTAATTCATCTGAGCATGTTGTCCAGCTGATTTATCCAACAAAAAGACAAGACACTCAGCATTGATATCGCATACGTCACTAATACTATAAAAATTAGATTGCATATAAGACAATGGAGAATTTAATGCTGGGACCGAACTTGAAATATGGGTACCACCTAAACCTGAATGTTCATATAGAAATATTAAGAGAGATTGGACGCGCGTCAAATCAAGGACTGACAATCCAAACCTGTAACACGGACGAGCCTCAGAAATGCCCGTTGTAGGATATGAACCACATCACATTTTGAACAGATACTTGAGAAAACGACTTTATACCTGTTCTAAGGAGGTCTTATAAGTTATGTAGGATGGCTTCCAAACTAAAGATGTATATTCCAATCTAGAACGAAAATATTACTTTTTCAAGACACTTATATCATCAAACGCTTTACACTTTCTGACTATAAATGCATAGAACTTGAATGCATCTGATATTTTTAGGTTGAGATGATAGTTAAAGGCTAGTTTTTGATCGAACCATTCATCCATATCCTCAATTTGTTCAACTGAGAGATTATTATTCGCAACCTTATATATTGTTGTTCAATTATTTGCTTTTTTTGAAAACGTTAGAATTCTTCATTTAGATGCATTCACGTACAGCTTGTTAGCTGGACACCAGAGGATAGAATCAAGGCTCTGCTGCAGAGTACGCCAGTATGAGATGTCGTTGATTTTTTTTTGAAACAAAGTCTTATTCAACAGACATTTTTCACGAATTTTATAGAGAACAAGGTTCTCTAATCTGTGTTTAAAACACTGGCCTCGAGAACAACAATATTCAAGGTGCGAATTTTAGGTACAATAAAGTCAACAATTCAAGTGATTTTATATAAATTCTGAATGCATGTAAATTATTTACACTATTTGATAGGTTATTATGAGTTTTATTGCATGTGTGACAGGGTTATTCAATCTTTTGTTAGTTCTAGTTGGAATCTGGTACAAATTATTGTGTGCTCTTGCTTAATGGTAGTGCACATCATGTGTGATGAGAATGTTTGTATTACACTTTTGTTTGTCATTTAAAATTTTGAAAATCATTATACGAGTACTTTGTTCTAATCTCAACAGCTTATCTAGTTTACAAACATTCAATTCTGTCTACATATTATCCGTGTTGACAAGTCGGTCATAGTTGAACGAAATTCTTAATATTCTATTTTGCAAAGCTTGTGCTTCATGAAACTCAGTTTTACCACTCATTCCCCAAATAGAATACATATATCTGAAGTATGCCAAGAAAAATGCATTCAAAGTGTTTATTTTATTTTTTGTAGTTAAGCAGTCTCTACTTTGGTACAAAGCAGCTACGATCGACACTGATTTTCAGATCACCAGCGTATAATAAATTCAAACAAGGCAAGCTGCAAGACAGACGTTTATGTACAGTAAAAATAAAAGAGGACCTTGCGGTACACCTAAAGCTGATCTATATTCTAATCTAATCTAAGCGACACTTCGCCTTTTTTGTACTTTTACTTAGGTACTAAATAAAGCCCATTTATTATTATTATTATTATTATTATTATTCTTAAGATACGAAACTATTATAGGAACATATTGATACCTATGTTCAAGATATGATTGAAAGAAATTAACCATTAAATTGTCAAATCCAAAATTAGATACTTTGCTCAATAGAATACCATGATGTACCTTGTAAAAAGCTTCAGAAAAATCTGTATAGACCGCATCCATGATTATACAAAGTATCAGTGACAACCAGAGTGAAACTAACCAAATCAACGTTCCCTTAAAAACCCATGCGAGAAGCGGAATCTTGGCTACAGACCAAGGAATAAATGTGATCATGCAGAATCATTTCAAATGCTTTCGAAAAGTTTGACAAGATGGATATAGCTCTATAATTTTCAATCTCATTCAAGCCGCCACTTTTTTGAACGGGACAAATCTTTGCCTTTTTCCAGGCTATTGGAAATTTTGAAGAGCTGAGTACTAGGTTGATGATAACTGTTAAAGGAGCTGCAAGAACTTCAGCACATTCTTGTACTAAGAAAGATGAAATACCATCTGGGCCTTCAGTCAATTTATATCTCATCTTTTCCATTATTCGCCATACATCAATCTTAGAGACAGTTGGTAAATTAATGTAATGTGAGACTACTTTGTAAGAACATTCGAATCGCATTTGGTTGCACGGAGGACAGTAATATTTATGCTTGAGTGGTAGTAAATTAATGAAAATAGAAGTTATTTTGTGAATGCTGTAAGTTTGCACGTGGCTGATTAGATTTTAGAACCCTACATGAGAGATATCACGATTTAGTTCAATCAGCACAAGTTTACACTTTGAGATTGAAATTTGCCCTAACCTCAAATACCCTGCGCATGCTGATACCGATTACTGCGCCCTCGGTCAGGTGTCAAGTTTTGGAGTATTTTTTTTTTCTCATTTCGCCGGGTCTCCTGATATATGGGCGCCATGGTCACATAGAGAGCGTTTTATTAAAGTGTCAATATAAAGTCAATCAGCGATGTAAGGGTCGACAGTACTGCGTTTGCCGAACGATTCGTAGGTCGCAGTGTCACTGTGGTGTTCCAGCATTCATATAAAAAGCTCATTTTCTCCATCGTTAAAATTCAGTATCCGACCAACACTCCATCGGACCTATACCATCCATAAAGATTTGTGACCGGCTAATCTGCGATGCAATTAGCGTTGATATTTTGGAGTATCTAGGTGTCGGCCGCCGGTAATGACCTATCCCGTTCGAGCGAGGAACGTTTCACGCATTATCAAGTGCAATTAATCACAAGTTCCGACAGTGGCCGCCGGCGGCACTGCTATCGGAAGGCGCACTTTTAAAGCGCCGTTTCGCTGGTCAGGCCTGAGGACACGTCCGCTGGAATCGAGTGAGCTTTGATCGCTCCTGCTCGATATTTAGTGACAAACAAGAAGGGGGTATCCAAGGGTCAATGAGGCCTCCGATTAGAGAGGACTTTTGGAGTGATGTTTTTAATGCTGATTTATTGATCAACAAGCGACTTCCCAATTAAAGTACAGCAGAAAATCTAATGTAAACCTAACCTTACTTTAACTTAGATATTTAACACCTAAACACTTTACAATCCAGACTATTTCTAAATTGAAACGAATTTAATTAAAATTTAAATATATGGGGAAATCAAATATTAAATATTACAGACAGGAATCTAATTGAATTTTGAATGTTTTCTGACTTCTGAAGAAATCCAACTTATTAGAATACTGATTTGCTAACCTTCAAGATATAGAAAGCAAGGAATTACTAGCATTCAGTCCTGTTTGACGAGAAGGCGCATAGAGATTAATTTTTTTCGAAAGTTCTGGAGCAAAACTAAGAGAGTGCAAAATATTATAAAAGAGTGACAGGTCCCTCAGATTCCGTCTTACCTGAAGGGTTGAGATATTGAGATAGCTTCCAATGACGGAATAGATAATATCTTCAACCATAATGTTTTGTTAGAATGAAATGAATCTTAAGAATTTATGTTGCACTCTCTCCATTGCCTGAATATGAACATTATAGTTGGGTGACCAAACACAAGAACAATACTCCAAATAGGACCTCACCAAAAAACAAAACAACGTTTTAAATGACTGAATATTATGAAAATCCTTAGCACATCGTTTTATAAATCCCAATAGTTGAAGAGATTTAGAAACAATCATATTTATATGGGTAATAAAGGATAATTTTGGGTCAAGTATTACCCCTAAATCCCTAACTTGGGATACACTCTTTAGAGGACAACCTTTCATGGTATAAGTATGATCAATGGGGTCGGTTATGGGGGTTACGGCTGAAGACCACTAAATGACATTGCTACACATTAAGTTCCATTCTATTCATTTGACACCAGAGACTTAATGAATTCAAATCGTTTTAAATATTGAAACAATCATTATTATATTTGATTTTTAAGAATAATTTCAAATCATCTGCAAACATTAGAAAACTAACAGACTTAAAACAGTATATAATATCATTAACGTATATATTGAAATGAAGAGGACCCAGATGGGAACCTTGAGGTACTCCAGATGGCACATTAATCTCATTTGATTGAAAGCTTTGTATACGCACTATTTGTTTTCGGCCAGTGAGTTAAGACTTCAGCCATGATAAAGGATCCCCACAAATTCCTAGCAATGTAACTTATTAACCAAGATCTCATGGTTGACCTTATCGGATGCTTTCGAAAAATCTGAATAAACTACTTGGACAGAATAACCTTCCTCCAACGATTCCAAAACATAATTTGTGAATGTTAAATGATTTAACTCTGTGGAGTGTTTTGAAAGAAATCCAAACTGTTGGCTTATTAAACTACCTTGCAAATTTGCGGATAAAAATTCACACACTAGGTTCTCAAGTACCATTCCAATGTAACTTAGTTTACTGATCGGTCTATACTTTTTTACTTGTGTAGGATCTCCAGATTTCAGTATTGGGGTGATGAAGCTTGTTTTAAAACCTGCCGGAAAAGTTCAACTTTTCAACGAAAGATAAAAAATATAAAATAGAGGTCTAGAAATCAGAAAGCTACAGTGTTTAATCAACAACGGAGGTACACCATCAGGTCCAGGTCCTTTACTAGCGTCTAGTTTAGACAGTTTTTCATAGATGGCTGAGATTGGAATTTCATAGATAAACAAATTGATGACCCCATAAGAAAGATTATTATTCTGAACAGTACTATTCTCTACACTGTAAGTTGTTCAATGTTTTTAGTGGATGGTACAATACCACTAATTAAAGCTTTCCGGACAGCTATAAGCACTCCTCCTCATCGAGAAAAGGTACTCGACTGTGAAGTTCTGTCTTGCTTGTAAATATGTAATCAAATAATTGTAGCTCAGTACTATTTATGTCTTCCGTTAACCAGATTTCATTCAAAACAAGAATATCGTATTGAGAATAAGACATGTCTTCATACAGAAGATGCAGCTTTGTTCGTAAGCCTCTAACATTCTGGAAATAAACAAGTACGGTTGAAAATATGTTACACCTTGATGTTGAAGAAATGAATGGGGGATGTCGTTATCATACTAACGTTGGGTCGAACTGTTTGTGTGTCGGTATAGTTGGGTCTTAATAAAATTTTGACACAAGATTGCTACTCTGACAGGAATAAAATGCAAATTTTAGTATATCAATTTTTGTAGCGCCAGAGCTACGAGCAAGAAATTGCAAAAAAGTGAATATGGCGCAAATTTTATATTTGGCGTTTTGGAGACCTCTGCCAATTTTTAGAAAAATGTTTGTTGTGCAGGAGTGATAAATCTTCCATGTTTGTCTGGCGAATCAGACCACACGTATTCAAAATTATTCTTCACTGTATACGTTTCGGTATCAGCGGTGACTTTATTCAGTACAATTGACACATTTTTGACAATATATGTTATCTGTCTATGTTCCAGGTGACGGTGTTTGTTTTTTCTTTGCATTTTCACATTACTGTTACTACAACAGTCTAAACGATCCGTAACATGCTGGGATTGCACGAAGGCATCATTCAATATTTTAAGATGGCACCACGCAAAACCAGCATAGCCCATGACCGGGTAGGCTTTCTCTCTCCCATAAGGACGTCTAGCCTCCAAAACGACACGCGAGCATTAGGTTATCTGTCGTTGTTTAATGTACCAGATACGTCACCGTCATTCCTAGTTGGGCGAGTGGTTGCAGAGATAGAGGGAGAGTATGATTTAATTTTTTGTGGTTGGTATGTTTATATACTTCTACCCTCGGTGACTATACACACCTGTTAAATACATGTTTAACACGTAGATTTTCTCGTAAATTTTTTTTAGGACAACGACAATGTTACGCAATGTTGGCATTGCGTGTCGAGTGGGTGGGGTCTGATGACTGATTGTATGGGCATTATGGCTGAATTAATCCATTGGATTGCTTTTCTATACATGCTCTTCGTTAACTTTTTATAAAACGCGCTGATGACAGAGTTGTGGGGGAATTTCAGAGTCAACCTGTTTCACGCCATTTTTTTCTAAGCGGTTCTCTTACGGCCCGTTCTATAAAGATTTTGTGACAGCCTCTTGGTGGTTATTGCGACCGCAAAGGAACTTGGAATGCACCGTTTTCCCGAATTTAGCTTTATATTAGTAGGCGCCAGTTAGATATAGTTACATAAAGACTTAGAAAATGCATACGAAGTCTGTAAATTGAATGATGATACTGGCAACGTAGCGCTCGATCTGGCAACACTGGAGGCACCGAGCTTGGAGGGGAGAACATGTGAACCACCTTCAGTACCAGCGTGAACTCGCTCCAGTCATTAGGTTTTTTGCAGCGATTTTTTTGTGAAATAGTTTTCCCTATTGTGTTCTAAAAATGGATGCATCAATTTTGAGCAACTGTTGACATTTGTACTAGGAACATATCGAAGTAAAGCCTATTCCTGTAACAGCAACAAAATCTGGCCAAATAGGAAAAAGATTGTCCAACAACGTTATACATACATGTGTTGCTATCAAAGCAGCGGAGATTATATTTATTTAGATAATATCATCCTGAAAAGTAGTTTTATCATATGAATGAGTCTCCAAGGTCTTCTCTGGGTAGGACCGGTTTTATACCGCATGCTCTGGGAGTGGCGACGGGCTGCTATTTTAGTGGTTCTGGAAACATGCAACATTCACTGTTGGATCCTAAAGTTAGATATATTATAAACATTTTTCAGTGATGAAAGACAAGATGCCTACATGCAAAAACTGGTATTTGGTATATTGTCTAGTAGCCCACCGCGCACGCCTCTTATCATTGGCATATACAATTACCCTCATCAATCTTCAACAGATTGTGCATTGCAAAGTCTTCCTGAAAACTTGCTTTACTTCCGCAAAACAAGTTTAGCCACCAGACTTAAACGGTTCATTCACAATATTGAACTATACTGCACGCTGCTTGCCTCAGGGAGTATATGTTAGAAGCAATAATTTTTTAACAGGAGTACCCTTATATGTACAATATGCCTCGTTCTGTGCACCCTATGCTCATTTGTGGTGCGAATATAATCAGATAAGCTAGAAATTAAAATATCAGGTATTTCAGCAAGGTAATATCATTATCTGTGTTGGTTCCTTCAATGTCCTTACATTTGTGAATTTTATTATTGACCGTCTCTTCGTACTTAACAAATTCTAGAAATTCATAAGTATTTTTCAAGAAGTTGGAAACGGCTTGTCGCAGAGGTATTCCGCTATGTTGAGCAAGATGAGCTTATTTACAGAGAGCACAAAGATGGTAAGGTATCTCGAGTTACTACAATTGAGGACTTGTTTTTCAGACTAATGCTCGGGAGCATTTACCTTTTAACACTGAGATTGCAAATAACCAAGAACATTGATGTGAAACCGGAGCGACTCTCTTTCCCCTTCCTTTAATATTCAGGTGGTAATTAAATGTTCATTAAATAATTTTAATTTAATAATAATTATTTTTGCAAGAAGGTATAGTTAATGCACACATCCTCCTACAGGAGTGCATTGTCTAGTAGTTTTTTTTATGTATAGTATCATATGCATATATTGCAGCTTTTGTTCAGTAGCATTCTACAAGGAGAAAAAGACACAATTTTCCTAATTTACTTTACTCACCTCACACTATGAGCATTTTTGTTCTCAAGTTCATGGATGGGGATTTTTGCCGGGTTCTGTACAAAGTCCCAGTGACAACGTCGAACAAAACGAAAATTTGCAACGGAAAGCAGCATACAACGTATGAGTTAAAATCAATTGAACACTTGTTAATATCACGACGTTGTTATTCAGCTATGAAGAGCAAGTTGCATCAGTTCATTTATCTCATAACATGAATTGAACATTTGTTAATACCAATTACGCTTTCCAAATGACTTCATCAGTTTTCTCCATTGGCATGTGACTGAAACTGAGGGGCACTGTTGATTTTGCTAGAATTATTTTAAAAACATCCTATTAATTTTGCTATCACTTTCAAGATTTAAGATAGCAAAGCTATTGGATTCTACCCTTTCCATACCATTGCTTAGAATTCTAGCTAACCTGATCTATAACGAAAGCGAAAGCCAGCAATATTGGGCGCAATGTCTGAACATTGCTCGGTGAGCCTCAAACTGAAAGCAATTATCTTCCTCTATAATTAACCAGTGGTTAGCCCACCTTATCAGGTGCATTCATCTGCTGACAGCAATTGTAAGTGAACAAAGCACTGTTGCCAACTTATCAACGTACAGATATAACAGAATAGAATGTATATGATAGCAACACTCAATGGTCATGGAAAATGGTACTGCCTAGTGAGAGTCAATATTCTAACCTTAGATTCGGCAGATTAGAGATCTTAAGATGTGCTCCTACATATCCACAACCCAGCACATGGAACAGATTGGCTCTCTCCTCGCCCTTGTAAGGGATAATTGTCTGTTCAGCCTGAAGGTCTCGGTGAGAACCCCCACCAAAAGGTTCAGCGGTCTTCTACCCCTGTCCAGTAGCCAGTGCGTCATACGTTTGTCGGGGCCAGCTAAGAACCTCTTGGACTGTCTGCAGCCATATCGCTCTCGCCATGCTCTTCACTATTCATTTAGGGCGGTATTGACCTGCCGCCTGATTATGCCCTGCCTAGGCTCCCTACCTATGCAGGTTCTTCTGGCCCCCAGCCTAGCCTGGCGGTCAGCTCTCTCGTTACCCGGCACTCCGCTAAATTGAGTGTGACCTTGTCCCCCAGATGTTACTACTTAGGTATTTATACAGGTTCTAACCACGAAGCTTTAACGCACGTCATTGCCTTCCAAGTATACTCTACGCCCCACTGGGTTCTATTTCCTTCCGTCAGTGAGGCACACAAGACACTGGGATGGGAATATTATTTCTCCATTCATCCATTCTTCCTTCGAAGGGATGATGAGTGAGAATTATAACTGATCCTATTGTGTTCTTGATACTATCCACTGTTATCGAAGATTAGGGAAGATTGTTTTCCGTCACATCCACGATCTTGCAATGACCAACCACAGATTCTCGTATCACCCACGTAACCTCATCGCTGATCCTTTGGTATTCCGAGATAGCATCCCACTTTATACGGACATCCAGTGGCGACAGTCCCAAAATAATGTCGAGAACTGCTTAAGGTGTTGTCCTCTTCGCACCAGTTATTTCCAGAGCCATCAGTCTTTGAGTCTTGGAGAACTTGCAGGTAACCGAAACCTTTTCGATACATGGACAACAGACCACGCATCCATACAGCATCCTTGAACTTACCACGGTCGTAACAAGCCAATGCAGGATATTTGATCTTAATCTCCAAGTCCTGAAGATTACTAGAGGCAACTTCAACAAAGTCGTTACTTCTTGTAGTAACAGTCGACCTGTTGCTTCCCAGGCATAAGTCTCAGGTATTACCTCAAATTAATGATTGTTAACCTGCTGCTGAAGGTATACGATAAAGAAGCCACAAGGCTTCCTTATTTTGACAACTGTCAAAACAGTCAAGGCAAATGGAGCGTCTTGAGATCTGGAGGCTGTAAGAGCATCAGCGACTCATAGACGATCGCAAATTAATTTGCAGGATGAACCATATCGTTGGCAACGCCGGAAGAAATATTAAAGCAGCCCCGGGGATGCTCATCAGATGCCAATGTAAGCGAAATCGCATCGTTTGAGAGTAACAGTAGTAAATTATAATCAAAGACAGCGTCGGATATTAGACGGTGGCGGTTGAAGCAAGTCTAATCTGGTTAAGGAGATTACAACCCGTAGTCGGACCGGGTGGATTGGCCCAGACAGAATCGGTGCATTCCAATTTAATTAACTTTGCTTAATGGGATGATTGTAAGTGGGCTGGATCAGCGGCGTGTACAACAGATAACCTTGAATGCGTCGCTGGATAAGCTACACGATTTAGCACTGTAAATGTTCATTCTTTGCCTAGCAATGTGTTGTTAGCTGAGGTGCTATGAAATTTTTCAATGGCAATCGTGGGTAAGTCAGAAAGTTTGGAACAGGAGCAGAAATAAAAGAATTGGTACTTCAAGCCCATGCGTAAATACGAATAAGGACAATTAGTTTTGCGGAAAGCCATAGCCAATAAGCAGAAACGTACGTCGCTCGGGTTACTAATTCTGTTCCTGTATCGCGAACTTGGCATCGATTGTTCTTTGTTTTTTCATCTGTTTCCGCAAAACTACTTGTCAAAATATATACCGAGTAACAAAAATGTTTGTCATTTATGGTCAGTGTCTAGTAAAATGATTGAATTTTCAGCTTGATTCTTCAACTGACTGCAGAAGCTGGTTCAATAATGTGTTGAGGATCCACGATTTCTTATACACTCATTGACACGCCTGAGCATCGTGCTGATAATGTGGTCGATATTCTGTTGAGGTATCTCATTCCAGGCTACTGCAACTTCGTGAGTAAGAGCTGCTAAAGTCTGTGGAGGGTGTTGCAAATTCCAGAGCGTGCGACCTATCATGTTCCAGACATGCTCCATTGGAAAAAGGCCAGGCGGTGATGCTGGTCAAGCTAAACGGTTGACGCGATGTTGATCCATGAAGACTAACGATGCTGTGACAATATGTCGTATGGCATTGTCTTGCTGAAAAATCGGGTTTCGGATGGTGTTTAGGTATGGAATAAGATGAGTCTCCACTACTTCCTGAATATAGCGTCGGGCTGTCATACTGCCTCTTATGAAAGCAATAGCACCCCATACCATAGCTCCCACGGTGTGGCGAACGTGACGCTCTCAGTCAAATTGTGGGTCACGTCTTTCACCATGTCGCCTTCTCACTCTTGCCCGACCATCGTGCATCCCGAGACAGAAGCGGGATTCGTCACTAAAGACCACCTGATTCCATTCCCGTTTCCATAGAATTCTGTCTCTACACCAGAGCAAACGGTTCACTCTAGGTATTTTGAGCAATCACAAAAAGGTTTCTTAATAACCCGAAAGTGAACACTGACACCGAAAAATCTACGAAAACGGAATGCTTCTTTATCACTAAACAATACACGCAGCCATGACAAAAGCTTAACAGAAAACCTGACCATTTTATCACTTGTTGTTCATGGCAGGATAAATCGATATGTAAATAATTCTTGAATTCCAATAAACATACGTAGGTGATTACCTTTTTTTGCCACTCGGTATATGTCGCATGTTGTGCATCTTTAAGAACGTACTATGTACGTATAACTGGTTCAAAATATCGAAAGCTGCGATCAGTCTCTTTAAGAAAATTCAACATTCTATGATAATTCTCGTTTTTGCTGAGGTATGAAGGCAGCTTTCAAAATGTCTATTCCAAATATGGAATTGTTGTAAGCACTCAAACAAGATGACATACAATTATAAGTCACAGTTTTTCCAAATGATTACGGTATTGATTCACTTCGTGCAATTTTTACAGTGACCGTTTGGTATAATACAAAACCAGAGAGGGGCGGGAACACTGATAAATACCATTTACGACACCTTTGGCACCTTGAGGTGTTTCGCTATTGAAAAAAGCAATCAAATGAAAGTCTCGTGGAAAAAAGTACGTACTGGTCGCTAATATTCTATTGTTATTCAGATATCCCTCCATAAAGAATGGATGTTTTATTATTAAACATTTTAATGACAACGACCAAGAAAAATTTTCTTTCAACTCGACACAGTCATCAAGAAGCCATTGGCACTTATACTTCATCTTCTTGGACGCTTCTTATAAGAAAACTCACGCCGAAGTCTTGACTTGATTATGTTATATCAGACACATATGAAAGTAAATGAAAGTATATTTCATTTGCCGTATAGGCAACTTGCAAAGCGAGTTAGAAGTTGATAAAGTCGTAGAACTTGGGAAATTAAACTGCCACGTGTCCGATGATAGGAGAGATGGATATAGTTCAAGTTAATATTTAACTGTACTTCCTGAACTTTGAACTCCCCTGCTACGCTAATATTTACCGATCTCTAAATTATAGCCTAGTGCATCTAAGTGTGGCAAAGCTTTGGATACAACTTTGAGTTTCAGTATCCAAAATGCGTTGCCGCAACACAAAGTTTTATAATGTAATTATTGAGTTGCTAACAGCTCAGTTCCTGTAATAATAACACAAGGAAACAGCATTTTTGTTGCACGAAATATTACGACTGATAAAAAAATCGAATTCTACTAAAACAGCAAAAAAATACTGGCATGGAGGTAATGATTAGATATTTTAATCTGGAACTACATGAGCTGATGTCCATTGTCTCAGGGGCAGCCCAGTAGTATTCACCTCCTATCAATATCATTTCACTCCATGAATGTAAATGCCCTGCTACCTGGTGCACTATCATCATTACAAAAAATGTATTGCATCATTGTGATATACAGCTTTCAAATTGAAAGCAGATGGAGCTCATATATAGCTCATACGAAAACTTCGATTGTGTGTTCAACACCTAGCGGACAAAATACAAAAATTCTATTCAATCTAGGTGCGATATATGACTTTTTTGCGCCTATTAACCATATTTGACACATCATAGAGTTCTCCGTACGTTTTCCTTAAGAACTTAGAATGTTAAACGAATGTCTTGGATCCGCATACTCTTGCTATTTAAGCTCTTCGCCCGGCGTATCGGTCGCGTTGACTAATCTTTTTGTACTGCAGCGCACAAAACATTACTCGGAATGATCAGATAGACAGTAACTACCGGTAGGGTAGAAAAATGGACTAATTGTATGCGCCTGTTCAACTGACTTGATCCGTTTAATTTTCCTCTTGTACATGTTCGTAACCGACTTTCTCGAATGACTTAAATTCCTCCTCCTTTATGAACTGATGACGGCATTACTTAGGAAGTGTAGAGTCAACCTACTTGACGTCATTTTTTCTCGGTTCTCACTCACTGGATACTCTTAACAATACGCAGTGTTCGCCTAATTACATAGTTATGACCCAAACTAATCTTAGGTTCATTCAACTTCATTACGCCTGAAACAACAGCAAATACAGTAGTATCCAACAATTTTCTCCCGGACCCTCCATACGAGCACTCGTCGCCATCTACCTGACAGCTGAGAGTTATATAAATGAACAGACTCTCTCTGGGAACAGTTGACTTTGCGTCTTTTATTTTTCGAGCTTGAATTTTTTAACCTCGCACCTGGCCGCTATTGTCCGGCGGACAATACATTGCGAGGAACGGTGGGAGCCATCGGGAGCTTTTTCAACATGATGATTCCGCGTGGACAGGCAGCGACTTTGTACTTTATTTGTCATGCTGGACGCGACGTATGAGGGTCATACTTTATGCTTTTACAAGGCATGAAAACAAAAAATAAAGTGGACTGAGTACATCTGCGCAGCGACGTTTCCTTAAAAATACGTTTCTGTTGGATGATAATAATAATAATACATTTATTTCGTTGTTAAATATCCACAAACTATAAAACATTAAGGGTAAGATGGAAATACCGGAAAAACACATACACTTGAAAAAACAGTACATTTACATGCAAAGAACTTCGAAGCTGTGAAAACACATTAGTGAGGAATGATTTCAAATGATTTTTGAAATTGCCTGTCGGTGCATTTTGAATATCTCCTTTTGAATTATTGAAAATTTGACAAGCCTTGTAACTCGAAGGTTGCTGACGATGTCAAAAGGGTATCGGCAAATCTTTAGATCGAGTTTAATAATCCAGAACAAGCACAAAAATCCCTCAGAATTGCTACATCTTAAAAAAAAATCCCCAAAATCACAGTTGATTAGTGGAAGGAGGTAGGTTTGGTTCAAAGAGCGGGGGATGCTTCCTATCCACGAAACGTATGGTATCCCCTAGAACTTTATATCCCAAAAAAAAATCTCCAAGTAAATATCCCCAGCTTTGAGAAACCCCCAATATGCCAACTCTGCTGAAGTCACATATGACTAGTTTTTAAGTGCTTCCTCAAATTGGCTTCCTTTGAAAATTGAATTAAATTGAGCTAAACGAGTTAATATGAGAGAATATCAGATTTTCCATGAAAGTTAATATAATTATTTATTATAGCCATTATCTTAGGAACATTTAAATTTCAAAATACATAATTCTGCATCAATCTTTCGACATATGAAGAGTCCAGGTTTATCTATAAGCTGTGTCTAAATGCAAGTCCTACCTTAAGTTACATCATTTTGATACAACAAAGCTAGTGTTAAAACCCTGTGTTCTGCTACAAAATGTCTATCGTTCCTTCCTAAAATTCCACGAACCTACATAAAAGGGGAAATCTCACGTTTCCAGGAAAATCCCCATACATCTCACTTCCATTCTTTGATGTGAATGTACCGAGAAAGTACAAGCGGCGTTAGCAGTAGTCTTATATTGCCAATAAACCTTCATTCTTCGTCCTTTAAAAGATACTTCACACATACATAGAGTAGAAAATTGCTCGCCAAGTCACTCCGGAAGCCTATTTCTTGGGTTTATGCGTACTCTAGCGGCGGATTAGTGAACAATGACGTTCGGGTATGAGTGCCTTCGTCGAATAATGGCGGGCTTATTACATATTCTTCATCAAGCAAACACGTGCAAAACATATTGGGAGGGTAAACAGTACCTGAATTTATAGATGAGACTACCTTATATGAGTATCATAATACTAATAAAACGTCTTCATTGGGCGAACTGTAGCAAAAGCTATTCTACTATTAAGCTTGCAAACTGACAATACACAGAATCAACAACAAAAGCAATACTACTAAGACTGCCGAGGTTTCAAAATACAAATTGATTGAGTAACATAAATTACTGAATTGGATAGAAGGAAAAAGTATAACATTCTACATACTTATAGAATTATGCTCATGCATATTATATAAAACAGCTGTCCAGTAATATAAATAAATATATATATATATATATAACAAAAGGAAAAATAAAAAAAACGCCTGAAGAAGAAACAAGAATAGAAGTGGATTCGAGCAGACAATAGGATAGGTAACCCGAGCTATACACATTTCTGCTTGTTGGCCTTATCAGGCCCGAAATGAATGCACATATGCAACCACAAAGGTGTCACATATGCCTATACATCTGGATACGGAACAAAACAACACACGAAGTCACCAACAAGAGCCAACCTACATTTTTGTAGTATAATGGCCAGAAGACCTCAAGTTTTCAAGACGACATCTAAGCAGAACCACGCGGTCGGCTATAGCTACTTGCCGTGGTACTTCAAACCCAAAGGACCTACCAAATAAAAGGATCATGCGGAGAAAGGTATGTAACCAAAAGAAAAATAATGGACCAAACTAGGAGAGGTAACCCGAGCAATATGTATTTCGTGTGTGCACACATATATGGTACACATGCATGATATACACAGATACTTGTACAAGGAGTGAGATCTAAATTTATGTTAATGATTTTTTTTTAGTACGTTTTGAAATTCTCGAAATTCAATGATTAGAGGGTAAAGCATTGTACATGATAGTAGCATTATTAGTAAAACATTTAGTTCTGTGAGGAGGTACTGTAATGGTATTAATAAAGCAAATATCTCGTGAGTGCAAAGAACCACAAAAGTTTAACTTATCTTTCAAAAATAGAGGAATTGAGGTGATGAATATAATAGAATGGAATTTAATTAGACTAGAAATATTTAAACGTTCCAATTTTATGAACGAGGAGGATATCATCTAATGTAAGCCTGAGGAGCTCTCCAGAATTATGAATAAATCAAATACTTTCCAACATTATATGACTTTACAAGCTAGTACTGCATTGTAGAACACAATATCGCCTTTAATAGTTTCAGTTTCTCTCAATTTATCCTCTCCATGCCGGAATTTTTCCGGGATTTAAAGACTCCAGCTAGTACAATGCCCATGTATCCTGCAGCACGGGAACAATGCCTTTTTAAACACTGTATAAACAAAGAAGGCCCTTCGCATATTTCCGTCAGCCTATATTGGAACGTAAATGGGCTCCATCGATGAACGAAATCCCATTATTTGCAGGTATTGGATCGGAGAACATGGCAGAGCGATAAATGCTTTTTGTGTCGACTACTCTGAACAATCTGGAAATGGCTGAACTTATACTGGAAAACTAATTTGCATGCTTTATTGAGACATATAGGCAAATGAAGAGCTTTTGTTTGGCTGTCAGGATATATTTACAAAAATTATCAGATGCTTATTATGTTTTATTGGATTTATAACTGTCACGTGCCAAAATCACGTAACTTTTTTTTACAATCTTGATCACTTACTGGTAATTTGACTCTTTGTTAATGGTAGAGTGCCCATTCCTAGACCAAAGCCTTTTCAATGATTTTCTGTGATGATGTGAACAGAGTTTTTTTTCTGCGCAGTGTACACACTGACAACGTAGAAGAGCACTGTAACCATGGTTGATAGTTGTTGTTATTATAACTGATTACATTAATTTTTTGCTGCTCTTGCTTTTCCAAGATATATGTAATAATTCCAATTTTGGAAAAGTCCTCACGCATATGTGATCTGGATTCCCTGGATTGTATCCGGTGGAGATATATATGGAGATTTGGAGAAATCCAAGGAAACAAAGTCAAATCCAAGGATTTGAAAAAATATCCAAAAAGCTCTGAGCGGAGAAAACCTTCCGTTCCAATAAACTAGCAGTCGTCTTCTCACTTTGGCAATGATACCATTGTTCCAAGAAGATCGTCGTTTTCAATTTAGTAGGTGGGACTCTAGGTAAGGATGGTCCAAGGAATTCGAATGAATATGTCGTATTTTTTTAAAGTTCTTAATTTGGGTATGAACTTCTGAACAATAATCACATACTGCCATTTTGCGCTTGTACCAAACAAAATATATCAGTAAAGAAGCTACATGATCGAAGTGGTCGCAAAACTTTCTGCGTGTCCAATCAAAACAACAGAAGACCCTCAGCATGCAAAACCACCCTCAGTGCACTCGCTCTTTTTTCGCCCGATACGGAAAATCCGTAATCAAAACGGGTAGTCTCGGATGCGACCTCAATAGGAAACCATTTGAATAAACGAAACCCGATCTCCAAGCGAGGAGGCGCTTTTTGAGTTTGCTTCCTATTTGGCATGCCTGAAAGCGTATTATAAATCTCCAGCTGCACAAAACGGCGATCTGTTTGAGGACAAACTTGAGATTAAACATACACATATATCTACGATGAATGCCGAATTATGACTTTATTTTCCATGAAGGTGTAATTTAACTAGATTGTCGGATAAAGGCTTCAGTTTTTCTGTAGCCAACAACGAATTCGGAATAGGTAGAGGAGCAGGCTTGCGATTTGTTTGTAACCAAAATTACCAGTTTGGCGGTTGTTGAAATTATCACGTTAAGTGCTTTTCTGCAAGAACATATGAAAGTCGTGGGTTCCAATCCTAGTATTCCAGAGAGTTACCGATAATGGTGAAGGTTTATATGAATTTGCAAAAATCAGCTCAGACTGAATAAAAGCAAATCTTTTGCCGATAAGTGTTATATGAGGATTATCTCAAAAATAACGTTCCCAACGCTGTATCGTCGTGTTTGTCGGCTCCCCCACCACCGATCCCAACAAATTCATTGTTTCAAATAATAAATTCCTTGTGCCTGAAAAATGTGAAACAACCCTCGCATATTACGATCATCGGCTTTACGAAAGGGCATGTGCCTCAACATTGGGCTTGTACTTGGATAGTTGTGAGTAATTTTTATTTCTTCTTGTTTCATTGAGCACTCAGTGCAAATATAAGGTTTGGTAACAGAAATATACATCCAACAACAACACTGAAAAATTGAGGCAAGCCAATTTTTTCAAGTCCTCAAAACTGTATACAAAGTCATGCTAGATATGCTAATTTTAAGGTCCGTCGGATTCCCAGGGGAGGCCACGGCACGGGGGGCCCCCTTCTGCGGGTGCCTATGAAGTTTTGTGTTATGGTTTTACCGATACGTTGATTTAAGCTGCCTCATTATGAATATATATATACAGGGTGACTTCGAAGTTGAGTCATTTATTTTAACAGTGAGTAGATCTGATCAAAAGAAATGTTTTTTTCCTTTACCATTTTTCTGGTAAAATTAAAGTAACAAAGTTATAGCCCTTTGGAAGTTTGAGTACCGCCCTGCCTATTATATGCTCGTGTTTGGCGACAACGGATATAATCCGCCTGACCGGTTCATCGCATCGGAAACAAAAAAGCGAAAGAATTTGAAACGTTTATCACGATGTTTTTCGTCAGTCGATAAATCCTGAGTGAATAGTAGTGTGTTGCGTGGCTCAAACGAAATCAAAAATGGCACATGTTTACGAAAATGCTGAACTTGTGGACATGATTCTTATTTACGGGGGGGCAGTCTTTACAAAATGCTCCCGGATGCATCACGGATTTACGCGAATCGGTTTCCCAATCGAGTGCAACCAACCCCTCGTGCCTTTGTCAATGTAGTGCAAAGGGCTCGTGAATCAGGTGACTTAAGACCTCACAGGTGAGGGCATGCTGCTCCAAGACCGCACGATCAAATACAGGTCCGCACTGAAATACTTGTCGGGAGGATACTTTATTAAACAAGGTAACATTTTTTTTTTATTTTTTTTTTATTTTTACACACATATTTTGGTTTATCTTCCTTCTACAATCATTATCTGAAAATTAATGACTCAACTTCAAAGTCACCCTGTATATCTGCAGTCATTTGACGAATCAAGCTGAAAATTCAATCGTTTCACTAGTAAGGGATACTGAACATATATGCAAAAAAATATTAAAATCGAATAAACATACGTAGGTAGTAGAAATTTTCTTAACCAATTATGCACCGTTTAAAGACCTGCAAACTACTCTATGAATATTATTATTCCATAAAAGCTTTTTGCCCACTGTTTTATCGCGAAAACATGCAGATGTTACGTAGAATCACTAATTAGTTGATATTGTCAGAATTCCCGGAATTTCAATATAAAGTTTTAATCATCAAAATGGGTGGAATACAATGAAATTGTACAAACAAAAATGAAGAGGAATATTATTCCCATATTTCATACATTCAAAAAATATGAAATTTTGAAGGGTTCGACGATTATTTTTTAAGGGTGTGTATTTTGCTTGTTCGTGTATATAACATAGAGGTTTCAAATCAAGGACGAACAAAACATTTCGCCTGTTTCAGACTTAAGAATGAGGAAAAAACTTTTGTTCAAAACTCAGACGTAATTGGAAACGATAGTAATAACTGAACATGTAACTGATAATATATCTCATGAGTGAAGTTAGTGTCGTTTCGTGCAAAGAAATGTTCACTGATGGCGACTCAGTATGCAGTAGGCTATAATAAAAATGACCATATACTCCTAAAGGTATCTTAGGACCTATATTATATTCTTTTTATTAATGAGGTTGATAATGTTTATGATGGTGCATCTTTCAAATTTTATGCAACAATACTAGTATCAGTTCATTAAAGACGGCAACGGAGTAAGTAACTGGTGTCGCGATAATCAGTTGTACCTGAATACAGATAAAACGCATCCAGTAAGTTTTCACAACACCCAACGGAATGTAGCAAATTTTCCTTAAGGTGTACTTACTCTGAATGGAGACGTTCATTCAAAAACGACAAGACAGCGGGAAGATGTATATCCAAAATGTCATAGGAAATACCCAGTCAGCAAGGACACGTATATTTCACGTGAAATCAACGTACCTCTTTACCTAGTATTCACTGCCCTATTCGACGTGGAAAGTCCTTTGAATTTGTGGGCGGAATGTCAGATATAATCGACGTCATTTTCTGACAGCGATTCCACGTGGTTTCCACGTCCGTTTTCGACGTGGAAAGTGCGTTAATTTATGGGCGACGTGTCAGATAGAATGGACGTTACTTTCTGATGACGATTTCACGTGATCTACACACGTCATTTCCATGCCTTTTTTCGACGTGGAAGGTCCGTTAATTTATGGGCGAAGTGTGAGATGGAATCGACGTCACTGTCTGACGACGATTTCACGTGATGATTAACTGTATGAAGGTGGTAAATAACATTTGGATCAAAAATTTGTTCAATTTATTTGGCGAAGCCTAGAAGTAGTACTCTGTCGCGAAAACAGGTTGGTCCTACTGTGGACAATAACTGTTATTGTTAACAACCAGTTTTCCAGACAGAATTTCACTTATAGCCTTCACCAAACATACTGAACTCATTTTAACCCAAATGTTACTTACCACCTTCATCCACTCAACCCTCAAATGTTATTGTACTAAAGAAGGCCACTGTGGTGGAAGAAATCTTTACAATATGTTTACATATAAGTGGTTCGAATTGTAAGGGCGGACAAACTGAAGGATTAATACTATAGTAATTTCATTTGAAATAACTACTTGAATAATCATAACAACTTCTTAAAACATGAGTATTCTGCTTTTTGTCCAAAGTTATAAGCATTTTAGTTCTAAATATGTCTTGTTAACACCATTTCACCAATTGCTTTAAATACAAACCATTATATCTGCTCATACATTTTATGTAATTTAAAAATAAATTATATATTAACTTATATACATATATAAATAAGAAAATAGATACAACTTTTGCAGATATGTTTTAATACATTTCCTTGCATATTAGATTTCTACTTAAATATGATCTTAGTGAATGAAAGAATCGTTTTGTGAGCATCAGATTAAGCATTGATGTATTCTTGGGTCCTTAGAGCCGCATAGTTGTGAAGAATCTACCTCGCATATAGGTGATGCATAGATCTTGTTCAATATTACCACTATTGTCAAAATCTTGCTCTAAATGTCTCACGTTTCTCAAAATATCCTCAGATACTTCAAAATTTGAATTACCTGACTCTACAACACTGTTGTTGAGGTGAAGCCACAACCTGAGAGGTATTTATTTTATTAAGTATTTGTTGAACTTCCTTTCAAACATGTCTAATGACTTATGCTCACTAATAACTTTCTTATAGTTCCTTTCACTTTGTAACACTGTCTAAAAAAAAAAGAATGTGAGTAGAAAATCAAAGTCGAATATTGTTTTTAGTTAACACAATATTACATTCTACTACTAGGATAAAAAAGATATATAAATATTTTGTTTTATAGCTTTTTGGTGCAAGCTTTAACCAAGTTTTAATCACATCTCAGTCACACATCTTTTTTGGTAGCATTGGTGCCAGAAAGAACAGACCCGAGAAATAAAATTTGAATATATAGATGTGATAGAATCAACTGTATACAAAATAAGATTAAACAATCCAACCATAACTTAAAATCAATATAATTTGACTGGGGAAAAATAAAATATGACAGCTAAAATGCAGAATAAACTGTCTGATAGTCCGATAGAACATTCTTTGTTTTAGTTTTTTATTAGTAAATATTTTTTTAGTTGTTTACCTATATATAAAGCTGTCATATGAAAAAGGATTTTTGAATATAGTTGTACCTCAAGTCTTGTATGTTACATCAGATACAAAAAACAAAATTTGTAAGCAATAATAGGTCTGAAACTGTTTGGGAACCTGTAAAGATCTGTTAGTACTTACTTATTACAACCTTGTTGAGAAATGAAGTTTTGAATGCCTTCTTTCCTTGTCTAGTTCCCAAATAAAAGTAGCCAAATGATTAGATATTAGGCGCCTCAAAATTACATTATGTTCTATTGGTAATAAAAGTACAAGATCTGAAAAAGAAAATAATATTCTCCTAATTTGGTCATATAACCAACTAAAGTCCTAATGGCATGTATCAAAGCCCATGGCTACTGCTATTCAGTATAAAAATGCTGTACAGCTTTGCTTTCGCTGAACAGACTCATTGTTCTACAAACATAAAGTCCCAGTTTGTAATAAAAGTCTTGCAGGTAATGAATTTTTGCAGTTTAATTAGCAGCTGCATTATTTGACAAATATTCAAATTGAATTGATGCTGTTCCTTGATGACTGGTATAGAGAGACTTGAAGTAATTAAATACATTTCAGGGCCCTATTGTCAGTCATTCTTACAATTGAAGGATGCCTTTATGACCTCCTTGATTTTCATAGTATTTTCTCCTCTTCAAAAGGCTGGGGTTGTGAAGTTTCAGGCTGATAAAATAGATATAAACCAAAAGTATGAACATTTTGGTGCGAATAGATATGTAACATAACCTCAAAGTCGAGCGGTAAAAACGGAACAGTAGAAATCTGTGAAAACCAAGGAGGCTATCAAGGCGTCCTACAATAATTGTTGGGACGACTGAAGATAGCGATACGGCCATTAATTATAGGAAAAGTTTGAACAATATACCTACCATCCTCAAAAAACACTCTTCCGGTATCGTACTGCTTATATGGTAGATACTTGTTCATACTTGCTGCGTACATGGTGGCCACCACACCTGTTTCTTTCCGGCGTCAGCCACTTTTCATGCACTATGGCAATATCGCCCCCAGCACCACGACCAATTTCATCTGAAAATTCTATTCCTATGCCTATGGCTCATACAAAGGCACAGATACTGTCATGACACTGTTCTTGATTAAACGATGAGCAGGAACACAGTATGGCTTTTGTCAACACACTTAAACTTTACCATTTACAGGAGATACGTGCACATTTCGCAAAATGCAAAACTGATGCATAATGGAGAACGCGACGTAAGAAACAATATGAGGTTCCTGTTGGGGAGCACGGGGAGCGAGGGAATGACTTCGATTGGATCGGCTGTCTATTCAAAAGCATGGTTGCCTAATGCTGCTTGTTCAATGTCTCCAAATGTTATCGAGTTGAAGAAGCTTAATAGTCTTTATATAAAATTCCACAGGAAATGTACTAGACTCAATCAGAAAACAACTATTTATGAACTCTAGGAAATTGTTAATAGTATAGGTATGAAAAAATAGAGCAAAAGAAGACTCAACGACACACAAAGATCAGCTTCAGCCAAAAGTATTATATAGTCGCAAAAAAATTGCATCATTACAAAGGTAATTGTAACAAGAAAACAATCTGTAGCTTTCCAAATCTGAAATATAAGTATGTAAAAATCTTGGGAGCTATTACCGATGATTGTAATGAGAATTCTGCAATCTGGCAATGCAGCTATGACACTCTTTATCACTGTCGCTTTCCCTTTCAAGGCGCGATATTTAAAATTTATTGGTCATGAAATGGGGAAACATCGATATTATAATTACCTAATTCTCAATCACACTTTCATATTTTATTATTACAATAAGGTGGTCGATGGTTTTCACCTAGTAATGACTAATACATATGTTCACACGGCATTACTATTCATTACAAAGCCAGCAAAGCATTTTAGATTCGATATGCACTTCAATATTTTTGAGACCAGGATGTATCTACAAATAAATTACATCACCCAAACACTTATCATCATCATTCGGACATTCTCTATTTGGAAGATTACAATTTAAATTTATGATAAAATGCCACGTCACATCCACGTCTTTTCCACGTGTATAAATAACCAACACAGGTATACTTTATCTGAAGTCACTTGAAACACTGTGAAATACCGGGTGCGTTTTATATATCTATATTTAACACGCTCTGTTGCTGCAAAAATAGCCAAATTTGCAAATATCCCCCGTATATACATAGCCAATGAGAAAGCGTGTATTTCAGAGCTCTGAACAAGTGCAGGTGGCTACTGAAAATTGAAACAGTTTAGCCAGTGCCGTGTAGCGGTGAATAAACGTGTTTTCTTTAGTCTGTCCGTGTTTTTTCATAGATTTTATTAGTTTGTGTGTTTTTGACTTTTGAATACTCAGTTTACTTGTTGATTTAATTGTTGTGTTGATTGTTCTTGTGTGTCCTGAATATGGCTCTTTGGAGACCATGGGAAAATGCTCCAAGCCACGAGGAGATGGTTGATGAACCTGTGCAGGCAGAATTCTTTCATAAAGATTTAGAGGAACAGACCCAAAGAGTAATCCTAAATATGTATGATTGTCTGAAAAACGAAAATCCAGATTCCTCGCAAAATCAAATTTTAAACAGAATTTGTATCCTGACAAAAATCAGTCGGTCTACCAATTATCGGGTTATAAAAAGGGCAGATGTAGTCAACCATTCCTTCCACAGAAGCGCATAGGGCAAAAATTAAAAAGAATAGACGTGGGTTTTCAGGAAGATATTCGTCGTATAATATACGGATTTTATAAAGAAAATTTGGTGCCCACGTTGGAAATGATACGGGATAAATTAAAAGATTATCCTGAAGATTTTTATAATTACAAATGCTTAGACTCACTGCACTGTATTGTAAAACTGTGTGGTTTTCAATACAAAAAATTAGATAAAACAATGGTGATTATGGAGTCGTCTCGAATCGTTGAATTGCGCCAAGAATTTTTGCACAAAGTTAAAATCTATAGAGAGCAGAAAAGAAATCTGATTTACCTGGATGAAACGTGGTATGATACCCATGATGTTGTGCAGTACGGCTGGGTTGACGACAGCAACAAGTGCATTTTAAATGCACCATGCAACCGTGGAAAACAAATCATTATTCTCCATGCTGGCAGTGAAATGGATTATACCTAATGCCTTGCTGTTATCTGCCAAAAATATCAAAGAATCATGTGCCGAATATCATGAGGACATGACTCCGACTTATTTGAAAAGTGGATAGAGCAGCAGTTAATACCAAACATTTCCCCAAATTCAGTGATTATTATGGACAATGCGCCATACCATTCCCGACAGAAAAACAAAATTCCGAATACAGGCACAAAAAACAAGGACATTATGATTTTATGAAGGATAAGGGAATGGAAATACCACAAAAATCCACCAAAGCCATATTATTGGATCTTATAAAAAATTTGAAAAGAGTATGTTGTTGACAATCTGCTTCAGCAAAATGGCCATGAAGTATTACGTCTACCTCCCTATTACTGCATTTTTAACCCGATTGAGTTGGTCTGGGCTGCTTTAAAAAAAAAAGTAAGAAAACATAATCAGACCCCTCAATTAAGTGAATCGCTATTGGCCACAATAAGAGATGCAGTATCTCATATTGCTGCCACAGACCTATGGAAGCAGTGTTCTAGGCATATTATTGAAAAAGAAAATGAATATTGCGTTTTGCCTCCTGTAAATCCCGTTGTAACTCCTCTACAAGATGACTCTAGCGACAGCTCCGAAGGCGAGGATGATATATAAATACCTATAATGTAAGTCTTTATATACCTTTTTATATACCTACCTGCTATGTAAATATTTGCCTATGTCAAACGTTGGAATTCTGTAATTTTTCCATTTCTTAACTTTCAGTCAACATAAATTAAACTCCCAATATAAGTATTTTTATCCCAAATCAGAAAAAATAAGAAGATAGTAAAATCCATTTATTGTGATATAAAAACATTATATTATCGTTCTAAATAAATAACCGCACGCCTATGATACGTCATGAAATTACAAAGGACGCGCCGACCAAAGGTTTTTATGCTGTTTCAAGTGAGTTCAGACAAACCATACAGATGTATTTGCGGTCACTGTTTCACGTGCGTAAAACGACCCTGGTCGATGAGTGGCGTGCTACATCAGATTTCCACGTCGAATAAACGTAGAATTTCTCCTAAATCTCAACGTCGACCAAAATCTGCAAATATCTATGTCGATTCCACGACACCGTGCTGGCTGGGTAAGTAACCCAATATACTGGGTTCGAAAGTGTTCAATAATTTACCGGAAGAACTGCAAAACATTACAAATCCAAACAGCTTCAAGTGTCATTTAAGAAAACTTTTAGTTAACAAGGACGAGTATTTATACTGCGTGAACGACTTTCTCTCCATCTAGTCTGACTTGTTTATGGATTTTACGCCCATTTTGAATATCTATCATTTATTTATACTAGTTTTTATGTTTGTTTTTGATGTGTATTTGTATTTCATTTATCTGATCTCTCTCTCCCTCTCTACTTAAGTATGAATTTTACTTGATTTCAGATATTTTATTTATACAGATCCCTGTATGTACAAATGACGAATCCTATACAACTGCTGTTTGTATGATGGATAATAAATACAGGGAAAACCAGATTTGTCTGACTTCTCGAGTTCAATGCGTACGAGAGAGAACCGCGAGAAGTGTCAACACATGTCAGAACAATCTGCCGCGTTGCCAATATGTTACACCAAAATGTTTGCACAGGCTTAACAATAGATTAGGATTACTGTCCACCCAAGAAGAAGGTCTGTTCGAACATTTAATCTAAATTTTGTTGTCATTTTGATTTGAATTTCAATTTATCAAAATCGCATCAGCGACTGGTGTTTTAATTTATTTTAGAACTAACTTTGATTTCCACCCATGGTGATAAAATTAACACATCCTGAGTTATTTATTGGTACATTTTGCGCAGTACAAATATCACTGCCTGCGTGTACTCAGGTGAAAACCATTTCGAAGCAGAGCGACATTCCCCAATGAGCGCTAGATGGGTACTGACCAAAATCGCTCATCTATAATCATGGAGGTGGAAACCTTGCCTTAGGATATACGAAATGCGGTGCTGCCAAGCGGATCAATGATGTAATGCTGCATAATTTGTGACGATCCTGACCTTTCATATCGACCTAAAATGGAGCGCCGTCAGGATCGATCCGGAGTCGATCGTAATTAAATTCCATGCAATTTACAATTAAAAAATGCGCACGTTCAAAGTAAGACCATTAATGGGCGTACATAAACACACTAGCGCATATTTTCGACATGCATCTTAATTCAAGGAACTTGTGTAACATATTGGCGACGCGGCAGGTTGCCGCGTCAAGTTGCTGGCCTTCTATCTCTTTCTAACATATGTGTCTATACACACTTCTCTCTCCTACACATTGAACTCAAGTCGTCAGACAAATTTGTGTATCCTGATGGCGTTGCTATATCTGGTACTAGAAAGTAGTCAAGAGAGTATTATCTGCAGTTTACCAGGAATATTTTAATGTACTGTAAAAGATTCCAAATCTTGGATTGTTGTGCTCCAGTTATCCAGAATGTCTCTGGTTCCGCTCCGTATCTTTCCGTCAAGCAAATAACCCATCGAAATACATTGTTTACCCAGCTTCATTTATAAACGCGGTGCTGGGGATCCCGACCAGGCCGCCGCGCTGTATTTATTGCTTTTTTCGTCCGAATACCTGCAGATAATGGGATCCTATTCATCACCGGGACCTCGGCAGCGCCAGTTGCGGATACGGTTTCGGTTTACGTTTCAATATCGGCACAAAGGACAAAGCGAGCAGTTCGACCACCTTCTATCCAATATCTGGACCTGGAATATTAATGCTTCCAGTCGTACAGCTTTATATGGAATGTTTAGGAGCTCCAAGCAATAACGGTTTCTTATTTAAACGATGGACAAGGAGAGTGTCGTACAAATTACAAGGGCCTCTCCTTTCCTGTACGATCAACCAAAGCCACAGCTTTGCTGATGACTCTACATGAAGGAATTGAAAGTGACGAGCCGACCGCTTTGGCCTTCCATCCTAACCCTGTCGAACCAGAACTGGCCGATAAGACCGCTCCTTTGTCACTAGGGTGTCGAAATTATGGAAGAGTCTAATTCTTATAGTTCTACTAAGCTTAGGCAGTCCAAAAATCGGATTAACAATATTTCTCTGGGATCCTCATAGCAGCTTCGATGACCTCCCATTTAGGCTTCTGCCTGCGTGGCTGCTTCGATGTAAAAAAGGAAGGGCAATAAAATATTTCATTTATTTTTAACAAAATGGCAGATTTTGGAGAGTTGATACTTCCAACATTGATGTAACAACATAATATAGATGCAGTATTGAAACTTTGTCATACATGGCATTACAGATTTTTCTGCAGAGTCAGAAATGCTGGTACAATTTCTGTATAATTAAGTATTACTTATTATCTCGCGATGTTATATGCAATGACTGTTATAGCACAGAATGCAAATCATTCAGTCAGTATAAAAAGCCAACCAAATATCAACTACTAAATGATGGAAACTCGAGTTGGAAGTTACGCCCCGCTGGGATACGTCTTGAAACTAATTTGGAGTACCTAGAGGCGTAAAATCGACTACAATACTCCTCGTTACAACAATACAAAGCAAATCCACGATAGCAGGTTTTCGCTCGTATGTACCATGCCTGCCGTCTTAACCGAGTAGACGAATTCTTGGAAGCACTAGAAACACCTGAATTATGAATTAAGCGCTGATAGAATTCAACGAATCAAGAAGGCGAGGTGAACTTCTTCTATTCTGGAAGTTTGTCGGTGCTGCCATATAGTATGCCCGTCAAAGAACAATTAGCAAATTGCAGAAACAGTTGAGCATTTCTTAATTATTATTTTTTCTGCATGTTAAGCACCATAAGGCTTCAACTTTTGACTATTATTTCAAATTTACCGTTATGGATTTTCCAGTAAAAAAGAAATGTAAAAATGGACACTTTCTAACGTTTTTTCCTGATAACAAATTAATTGTTACAGCAAATTGGCCGTGCAAGGTCTTATTTTAAAGATATTTTCATCCAAAACAACTATTTTTAGGGCGGATTTCACAATTTAACAAACCATTATTCTGCACCAAAAGGGTACTAAACAGTCCGTCAAATATGTATACCCAATCACTCAAGATCTCTCCGTCAAATTTTTGGCAGCAAATAGCATCAAAGTATTCAAAACAAAACACTGTAAAATATGAAGTGACAGCTTGCCATTGAAATGTTTTCAGTTCAATTAATATTATGAAATTATATAAAACTGAGCCAAAATAAAAATAAAATGCTTGATGGCTGAGTAAAATTCATTTTTTTCAGTTTAGCTCAAGGTTTCTCCATGTTTATTGCAGCATATGTGATTTTATTAACTCAACATCACCTACTGGGTGTTAATAGTTTATCCTACATTTGGAAACTTGCACTTCCAAATTCTTACATGAAAAAGCCTATTCACTCCAAATTATTGTTAGATGTTGCGTTTCAACACATTCATATACTTCTTTCCAATTCTTCAACGACATTTTGACACCACTGGCCCGAACCTGTTTAAGATTTCATTCATACATTCAATTGCAGTTGTAGTTTTTTGTTTTGATTTCAGTGTACAATCAGTCGCATCATCGGTGATGGTACATGGTACACTCAACATAACCACGTATCTGGGGGGGTTAGTGCAGATTCAACTGTACACGACACTGTAATATGTAATTCTGCACAAAAAAGATCTCGGAGGGAGCACTTTTTATACGGAAAATCCATTTTTCAGAAATAACACAACAAGCTCAAAACAACAAGTGACAAGTGACCACAAAACATAGACTACAGTAACGTTGGAGAATGAGAATAGACCAAAGAATAATTGACATTTGAAATTAGTATCTCACAATGTTAGTGATGAGAAAATACATTTGCAATCAGTGGAATGCATTGGAACGGTTAAAATATATGAATTGAATCATTTTTACGTTATCTCGACTGACAGTCTGGAATATCTGCTTTGTTTCTGTACATACATTTTTTGTGGTATTGTTGCATAAATTAGTTTCTTCACGAACCAGTTCCTAGAACTGAACGCAACTTAATGAAACGAACTAGAAAGCACATCACTATTTCAAGTAATCCAAGGAGGGACCAATTGTCATTTCATCACACTAGTGTTGGGAGAATCGAAAGCCTGAGATTCGCTATGCTTCTGTGGCCCAGAGATATAGTGTTTTCTCCTAATAAAATTACCGCAGTTTTTGTGTTTAAAATACTCTACCTTAGTTAATACGTTTGATCCTAAAGTTGCTCCCAAAACAACATTAAACAACTCTCATGTCGTGTCGCGTGCAGTAATCTGTCATTGAAGCATAGTTTTCGTTTCTTTGTCCTTTTCCGTGTTACTATGATGAATCATCGAACAAAAATAATACTAAGCCACGAGCAAATAGCACGGCTGCATTCAAAGATCGAAATCGAAGCAGAAGACAGTAGACAACACCAACCTGAGTTGCTTCAAGTTCTATATGTTTCTACAGTGAGTGAAAACTAGTTCAAAATGAGCACCAAAAAAACATGAATATATAAATTGGTTCTGTTATAAGAATTTGGAATATGCACCAGTCCAACACTGGCTTCACTGAAAGAAAACGCGATTGAGTAACTTGGTAATATTTAACAGTTTAGACCACACAAGGCTGATTTCAGTAGCTTCTATTTTGGCCACTTTCTCAGTTATAATCTCATCTCACTTCAAGTATCCTCACATGTCAGACATTTTCCACTTTCCCCCGCGCCCCTGGAGCCGGTGGTTCTCGATACTTGCTTCCGAAAGATTTTTGACTCGCTTGTCTGTTGGCTACATTTATATATTTTATGGAGATTTTCAAATATTTCAAAGATTTTTCAGACCTTTGGATGTTCTAAAAATTCATCGCTATCAATAGAACATTTTCATACAACACTTAAAACTGATTACGACAGATGTTTCATGCGTGTCAGATGGAATTCCTATTTGACTGGGCCTTAGACCACTTACACCAATAGTTCATAACTTTTTAAATATACGCGAAACAATTTTCCCAACTTTGTTGTTAAATATAAAAAGTTAGCCAGTAATTTCTTTTGAATCTTTCAATATAATATAATTTCGTTTTAAAACAGCCTGTTGCAATGTTTTGTCTCAAACTGTAGGTATCCTGGTCTAATACGTTTAACACATCTGCCAGTGATGTGAAGTCCTCTCCAAGTAAAAGCTGCAACACCGCAATTTGTACGCTAACAAGCGCCCGCTCTACGCCAGGGAATCCATCAGCTCATGCGGACGCCTTTCTCGAAGCGAACTGCGATTTGTCTCCAGAGAAGAATACTTTGGAATTTCTGAGCAGTCGCAAAAGTTGCATTAATAAGATATTATAACGATCTAATTCGAAGAGGCTCTGGTTTTGTGCGCCACTAAGTTTCCGGTTAATTGGAGCGGAAGAAATCACGTTGCTTCAAAGAGAAACACTGTTAAACGTTCGTATCGAGCATTTTGTTAAAGAGGTCATGGCCACTTCAGGGATAAGTTCTTGGTAGGTCGAATCATGAGAGACTGCACGGCCCAATTCCATCCTCATCAAGAAGCATCAGAACGGTATAGATAGTCATAGTAGCCAATCTATATCTTTAGAGCTTCATAATACGGATTTCGAATATAACTGTCGAAAAAGCCCAGTGTCACGAAATAGGCTTTCAGGAGGAAAATGTCACTTTTCGGATCACGCGAGAAACTGATAACAGATTAGTTACAAGAGTCGTTATTTAAGCAACGACTGTTCCGTAAAGGAGTCAAAGAATTTTTATTCATGAAGGTAAATTGTATCACAAACTAAAATTTGAACTTTTTTTTATCTTTTAACATAGTCATCATATACATTCAAACATCTGTCAAGTCGTGGCACCAGCTTTTGGATCCCGTCGCCAAAAACGTTGCGCTAGACCCTTAAACCAGTTAGTAGCTGTTTCTTCCATGTCATCATTTTCCTAGCGCTTCCCACGAAGAAAGTTTTGGAAGGAGATGAAAGTCTGATCCTGCTAAGTCATTAATTCGCAACGAAACTTGTCCAATTACGTAATGGCGTCGTAGCGAGAGACTGGCCATGAGTTTCTGAGGTTAAACGTGTATCACGTAACATGATGCGCATGTTCGATGTGTAATCGATTCCTACTTGAAAAGAATTTTTGAAAGGTTTCTGCAATAATGCGTTCGAGGCGAATTGTGATGAAATAGTTGCCATCTCCTTCAGAATGTCTCAGAGGCCTATTGTGGCAGCAATGTTACTCAAAATATTTTTTCTGCATCTTTTTAGGCGATTTAGCATTAGATTCATAAATAACCGAAATATACTGAATTCTCCATCGTAAAGCAGATACATTTTCGAAAAATCTGAATCATGATCAGGTATCTCAAAGACTCAAAGTTATAATATACTGAATAATAAAAAAGGTAAACATCTACGTATGTTTTTGCCATATATGCATGTTCAGTGACCCTTACTATTAAAATGATTACATTTTTAGCTTGATTCGTCAACTGACTGCAGAAGCTGGTTCAATAATCTGTTGAGGATCCACGATTTCTTATACACTCATTGACACGCCTGGGCATGGTGCTGATAAGGTGGTCGATATCCTGTTGGGGTATCTCATTCCAGGCTTCTGCCACTTCGTGAGTAAGAGCTGCTAAAGTCGGTGGAGGGTGTTGCAAATTCAAGAGCCTGCTACCTACCATACCCATGTCAGGTAATTGTGATGGCCAAGGTAAACGGTTGATGCGATGTTGATTCATGAAGGCTAACGATACTCTGGCAACATGCGGTCTGGCATTGTCTTGCTGAAAAATCGGGTTTTGGATGGTGTTTAGGTATGGAATAAGATGAGGCTCCACTAATTCCTGAATATAGCGCCGGGCCGTCACATTGGCTCTGATGAAAATTAGTGGTGATCTGCTACTATAAGCAGTAGCACCTTATAACTTACCATAACTCCCACGATGTGGTGTATATGACGCTCTCTGTTAAATTGTGGGTCACGTCTTTCATTACGTCGCCTTCTTACTCTTGCCCGACGACCGTGCATCCCCAGACAGAAGCGGGATTCGTCACTAAAGACCACCTGATTCCATTCCCAGTGCCATAGAATTCTTTCTCTACACCAGGGCAAACGGTTTCGCCAATTTTCAGTTGTGAGAGGTAGCACCCAATGTGGGCGATAAGAAAAAAGGCCAAATTGTCGTATTCGGCGATAATCCGTACGCATACCAACCATAATTCCACGCTCTTCAAACTACTGATTAGCGATGGCTCAAGTACTACTGAATCCGTCTCTCACAGCCAGAAAACTTGAGCGGCGGTCTTGTCGCTCTATGGTCCCTATGTGACGTCTAGAAACTTCTCTTATCGTTAGACCGGCCTCACGCAACCCGATAATTCGATACTTCTCAAAGTTACTTAGCTGGGAGACCCAGCGAATTCTACGCACTCTAGGCATTTTGAGCAATCACGAAAAGGCTTCTCAATAAGTTAACACGAAATTCCACATTTAACTTACACCGTGAATGTACGAAAACTGAATGCTTCTTTATCACCAAATAATACACGTAGCCACCACAAAAACTTAACAGAAAAACTTGACCAGTTTGTCCCTTGTTGTTCATGGTAAGATAAATTGATATGTAAAATATTCTTGAATTCTAATAAACATACGGAGGTGTTTACCTTTTTTTGTCCCTCAGTATATACTTCGAAGTTGAGTCATTTATTTTAACAGTGAGTAGATCTGATCAAAAGAAATGTTTTTTTCCTTTACCATTTTTCTGGTAAAATTAAAGTAACAAAGTTATAGCCCTTTGGAAGTTTGAGTACCGCCCTGTCTCAATAATAATATCATGTGCTCGTGCTTGGCAACAACGGATATAATCCGCCTTACCGGTTCATCGCATCGGAAACAAAAAAGCGAAAGAATTTGGAACGACGTTTTTACAATTATTTTATTCAGTTCAGTTATACATACAGTCAGTGTCAGTCGGTTAGCGTGTGAATAGTATCTGTTGCATGGCTCAAACGAAATAAAAAATGGTACATGTTTATGCGGATCGGTTTCCCAATCGAGTGCAACCAACCCCTCGTGCCTTTGTTAATGTAGTACAACGGGCTCGTGAATCAGGTGACTTAAGACCTCACAGGGGACCTCACGATCAAATACAGGTCCGCACTGAAATACTTGTCGGGAGGATACTTTATAAAACAAGGTAAACATTTTTTTTATTTTTTTTTATTTTTACACACATATTCTGGTTTATTTTCCTTCTACAATCATTATCTGAAAATTAATGACTCAACTTCAAAGTCACCCTATATACTTTGCTTAAGCTGTATGAATATAACCGAAAACAGCTCGCCTTTTTGATTCCGTTTTATTATTCTAGAGAGCCGTAATCAGGCAGTTTGACAACAGCTTGTATTTTGACTACGTTTTCGGGCTATTTTTACTACTGTGCGCCTCTCAATGTGAGCGGGGCTCAAAATCAGTGCTCAAGGAAGTGTCATTAATCAATCGTCCCGAAGGATATAAAATAACATTCGGGATTATATTTCTTGTTAGTCGCGCGAAAATAAAATCCATTTTGTGTGGTATTGTAATCCTTTGTGGTTAAGTATTGTCGTCATTATACCTCACACCCCCTTCTGATCTTGCGTTGTCGATCGCGTTGTATATTAAAAACTCCCGCTGGTTTTTAACTACGCAGTTTCTGTAGCGATAAGCAGCTAGTTTTCTTTTTGGTTGAACTTTTCCAATATCAACTCGTTTACGATCTTCGACGAACCGCTATGAAAACTTAATAACGTCAAATTAACTTTTTAATCGAACACTTAGAAAACCTTTGGTGGGGGCCTTGGACATTAGGGTAGTACAGTGAAACCAAGACGTCAGATAACCTTTTTCGGCAAGGTTTATGTTTTTATTATCACTGCGTTCATCTTATAGATACATTGAATTATTTCCAGTGAATATAAAATGACCCCATCGAAGGTCATTTATTTATTTATTTATTTACACCACCAACAGATAGACCAATTATTGGTGGGAGAACAGAGGTTAACATAGTACAAACCTGAACTAATTAATATACATAAGAAATATGACAGTCACAAAACTACACAATTATATAACAGATTTGAAGAGGATCTTAATAGAGGTCACATTAATTTGTATTAAATATACAGGGTGACTTTGAAGTTGAGTCATTAATTTTCAGATAATGATTGTAGAAGGAAGATAAACCAAAATATGTGTGTAAAAATAAAAAAAAAATAAAAAAAAATGTTACCTTGTTTAATAAAGTATCCTTCCGACAAGTATTTCAGTGCGGACCTGTATTTGATCGTGCGGTCTTGGAGCAGCATGCCCTCACCTGTGAGGTCTTAAGTCACCTGATTCACGAGCTCTTTGTACTACATTAACAAAGGCACGAGGGGTTGGTTGCACTCGATTGGGAAACTGATTCACATAAATCCGTGAGGCATCCGGGAGCATTTTGTAAAGACTGCCCCCCCGTAAATAAGAATCATGTCCACAAGTTCAGCATTTTCGTAAACATGTGCCATTTTTGATTTCGTTTGAGCCACGCAACACACTACTATTCACTCCCGCCTTATCGACTGACGAAAAACATCGTGATAAACGTTTCAAATTCTTTCGCTTTTTTGTTTCCGATGCGATGAACCGGTCAGGCGGATTATATCCGTTGTCGCCAAACACGAGCATATAATAGGCAGGGCGGTACTCAAACTTCCAAAGGGCTATAACTTTGTGACTTTAATTTTACCAGAAAAATGGTAAAGGAAAGAAACATTTCTTTTGATCAGATCTACTCACTGTTAAAATAAATGACTCAACTTCGAAGTCACCCTGTATAAATTCTGTTTTGTAGATTGTTTAAACAGGTACACATGGAATATAGGGGAGAATGCAGCAGTAAGTTGGTCCTGCGGGTTGGTAAATAAAACGTTAGGATATTTCTGGTGAGACATCTTGGTATATTAAATGACAGGCGACTTAGAATATCCGGACAATCATATCTGTTGTAAATAACCTTGAATAAGAATATTAGTGAGTGCATTTTTCTTCTGTGGTCTAAGCTTAGCATACCGTGCCTCTTTAATAATACATCTTGAGAAACACCTATTTCTGGATAGATACCATCTATCCTGTAGCACAGATATTTCAGAAACTTGCGTTGTATTTTTTCTATTGAGTCACAAGTTGTCACATAGCAGGGATTATAAATAATTCTAGCGTATTCAAGTTTTGACATTACAAATGCATTATACAGCATGAGTAGAGCATTTATGCTGTCAAAATCACGAGAGTTGTGCAATACAAAATCCAGAATTTTATTTACAGAATTTTGAAGGTAATTTATATTCGGATTGAAACTGAGGGTTGTGTCAAAGGAGGTCTTTGAATTCCCTTAGATTCGGCAGCGTTGTGTGATTAACCTTATAATGATATTCTATGGAGCATTGTTATCTGGAATACGTCATGCTGGTACACTTGGACGCATTCATGGATAGGTTATTACTATCGCACCAAATTATATATGTTACCACCAGTATTACACAGTTACACAGTCGGTCATCACAGGCGATTTAAATGACAACACTAGCTTGGAAATGCCTGCATAATGGGGAATTTCGATCTGGAGCTTGGCCCCATTTCCCCCGATTTTTTAAATCACACAAAGCATACAGCACCCGGAACGGTAGCACACACCATTAATACCATTGATACTAATCTGATACTGTCATCTTCATTCCTTATGATGTTCCAACTGTGTAATTACATATACACTACCGTTCACTGGACACCCAGAAAACAAGGTAATTGATACAAGTTATTAAAGAAAACAATATCTGTATGAAACATTTATTTTCTTAATTCTTAACAACATACAACTATTTATAAGCATAATTTTGACTCACCAATATGTGTTCCCTTACTTGTAATTACAGCCTGGCAAATAATGGGTAAACGCGCACCTAGTTTCTCTAAAGTGGATGGAGTTATGTTTCGCCATTCTTGAGATGTAGGACAACATTTCCGTACTTGTCTGTCCAGTTCATCCCACATCAACCCTATCGGATTCAAGTCCGGGAATTGGGGAGGCCATTGGTTTATTTTCAAAATATTTTGTTCCTTGCTTCTAAAAATTGTTTAAAGAGCTTGGATGTGTGTTTGTGGTCATTATTATGCTGAAAGACAAAAAGATCAATAAGACGAATCCCAGAAGGCACAATATGATATCCCTCAGAGCGGAACCACCAAAACAACCCCAAATCATTGAAGAGCCTCCACCGTGCTTGACTGAAGCGAGGGTGCATGATTCTAATGCCCTCTGGTTAGACCGATGGCGGACTAATACTCTTGGAACCAAAAACCTCAAATTTCGATTCATCTCTCCAGAGGACTTTCTTCTGTAGTAATTAACAATAGATAAAAGACTTTCAAAGTTATATAACAAATTTAGAAGATGAAACGTAAGTTTATTCAAACAAACTTTGGAAGTTTATAGCAAATAGTATAAATTCAGATGCAACCATCCCCCGTGAAATAACATGCAATAACAAAAGTGCTAATGGGCCAATGGAAATCTGTAATTTGTTTGCCGAGTACTTCAGCAGCGTTTTTTCTACAAATAGTGTTTCTGACAGTCCACTTGACAAAGGCATACCCAAAGGTTTAAAAATAATTCGTCAAAAGTAAGTACTTGAATTCATTGACACTATATATTTCAACAAATCTGCTGGAAATGACAATATACACCTACTACCAGTATTTACCAAAAAATGTAAAATGATGTATACAAAGCTCTTACTTTAATTTACAACACCTATTTAGATGCTTGAGAGAAATCCTCCATTACACCTATTTTCAAAATTGAAGTCATGGCAGACAATTACAGGGCTCGACATATTCTCGAAGATGTGAGAGAGATACTTTTTGATGTAACAAACGTAATTATTCAGCAACAACATGGATTTGTTTCCGAAAAGGTGCCTGGCTGCCAATTTGCTTTGATTCTCTGACTTAGTTTCCGATATTTTGGACAGAAATTTCCAAGTCGATACTATTTATACTGACTGCAGCAAGGCTTTTGATCGAGTTAGTCATAATTTGCAATTGACAAAACTTGCTGATGTTGGTGTTCGTAGCCCTCTTGTAATGGTGGTTTCTTCTTATTGCGAGATGGAGAATTCCTCGTGTGTATAAGCAAGTATGATTTCAAAGCCGTAATTCCATCATCGGGAGTTCCTCAGGGTAGCCACTCAGGTCCATTATTCTTCTTATTCTGTATAAATGATATCGCACAATATTTCAGCCATTGTCAGATTCTTATTTACGCATATCACTTAAAGATGTATCATATAGTTGAAAGCCTTCAAGACTTGCGTCAAAATACAATCTGATTTCGACAAACTTAACGATATATTGTCACAGAAATTACCTGCCACTTAACAATAAAAAATGATTTTCAATCATATTCGCGAATATCCAATACGCGTATCAGGTAGATAATGTCAATATTAATTTTGTGAGCAATATTCGGTACCTGGGGTGTTAGAATTGAGTCTGTCGAACATAAGTTCTTGCGAATTTTGGCTTATAAGGCGAGTATCATTGTCAGTGTTCGCGATTATAGCTCGGTAAAGGAACATTTCAAAACCTCACTTCCGCCCAAGAGAAGGGTATTTATTTTCTGATTCATGTTTTCTTCACAGAATCTTGAGCAGTCAAATTGACTGCTTTTACCTTTCATCAAAAAATCATATAAATGTACCGATAAGAGTGAATCCTAGACACTGTACAAACTTCAATATTCTATTTTGTAGAACTAATATTGCAATTGGCGAAGTATCTTTCGCAGAGATTTTTCAGTTGAGCTAATTTTGCTCGGACTAGCAACCCAGCATAATAATAGCGATTCTATCCAACCAAGATCGCGTTGATTGCCGACAGCACGGCACAGTGGTCTCACCGCAAGCTGAAGGCAGCTGCCAGCAAGGCTGAGCTTGCGGTGTAATGCTTTTAAAGGGATTCCTGAAAAATTAATCTACTGTTCGTTATGAAGCGATGTACCTTCGCTTTGTAGGCTATTCGCCGCCAGGGTAATTACTAACAAGAAAGTTACATATAACTTACATAGCAGTGTCGTAATTATACTTTAGGGTGAGCAACTGGATAATACTCCGGTATAGGCCTGGATGATACGAAAAATGAAAGAGGAGGATATAATCTGTTAAAATTCATAAGTAAGTTGATACACAAGTTAAAAGAGGTAAATTACGCTACAAATATTAAATAGGTCGACAGTTTAATGAAAATAGAATCAAATATATTGATAGATTGTTGACATTGTTAAGAAGGTTTTCCCTAATTCTGCTAAACTAAGGCAGCTCAAAAAATCTCTAGTAGAAAAAATGATAAATGTCATCTGGTATCATGCTATAGCATTTAAATTCACCAATGTTCAACCAATCTGAAAATGGCTTGTACTCATGAAGTCATACAACGGGCAGCGAATTCCGCAACCCCGTGGTCTTCAATATCATGCACAATACTTCGTTAATGTGGTCGCCATAGCAAGACAGACGTTCAGTAGTCGCGATACAAAGGAGATATTCCGAGCATTGCGATCAATGCAGCTAAACAGTTCGCAATACCTGGACGCACCCAAGAACATATTAGGCACACCCTTAGACATGCACATTCACCGAATACTCACATGTAGGAAGCTAAGCTAATAAAATTTAATTGCTAAAAAAAAGTAGACAGGGTAAGGTAGTAAAATTGTCACAACTGGTAGCACTATACGTGTTCTCGTACTAGGATAAAATTATTTTTGTAGGATGTACATTCTTAATAATATCTGAAAACAACCAAGCATCATTCCAGAATGAGTGCAGCCTAATTGCTGGTTTGAGCGACAGACGTGCACGAAATTTTCCACAACTGCTACCGTACCTAGACACAGATTCTCTGATATCCTCAGACTTAATGTTAACACTGCATTTCCTACGCGACGCTGTCTTCAATTCGTAAGCTATTATATTCGGCAAGAGTTAATTCGTTTGAAAAAAAATTGGCAGCAGACATGTGCAAAGAAGGAATTAAATGGATCATTTTAGCCAAACAGGCTCATACAATTACTCCAAACCACTAACCTGACAACATTATAATGTAGCCTACCTCCCTACCGTCAGTACGGATAGACGCATCATCGGTTCGGCAGACAGACTGACCTTAAGTTAATAAAGTTGATTTGCTAAGAGAAGTATACAGGGTGAGCCAGTAAAATGGTTACTACCAGTAGCTCTGTACGTGACTTGACGCTACGATTTTTTTTTTTGTTTTAGGATGGTAGGCGCAGGTAGGCTAGATGTCTAAATAGAAAACCTATCAAATTTGAAAGGATTTAAGCTGGTTCCTGAGTATGAAGCGATTCATCGTTAGTGCTAAATATCGGCCGCGCCTGCCAGATGGATGAGCTCTGAATATGCATCGATGATCTGCCAGAAGAGATTTTCGCCACTTCAAAAATTGGACCAACGTTTTTAAACTGTTTATAACAGTCTCACAGCCGCGGTTTCTAGACTCTTATGAGCTGCGCAATTTGCAGTCCTTGTGAAACCGACCCCTATAAGCATACGTTAAGTCAAAATAACACTGACCGCCTCTAGTTATACACTTTCTGCATCAACTCTCAAACGCCCTATATGATTCGTAAGTGATGTAGGTCTCCAAAACTTCATCTGAGCCTAAATTTTGCTGTTATGAAACTTGAAATCTTTTAAATATCCTGTCGAGAAGCCCCTACGCTCAGTATGCTATTAATTATGTGAGAAACTGACAATTCAGTTAAATAGTCCCCTTTCCTCCCCTGGTGCTGAATGTGGGAATTTACATATTCCAGAGGTAATATCCGGATTACCTGAAAGCTCATCGGATCGCGATTTTGATCCTTTAGGATGAATATTTTATATTGCAACGGATAAGGTACGTTCTGTATTAATGGCTCTTGGTATGTTTGCTAGATGCTGCTTACATCACTGATACGGTCTTTTTGCTGTTACAAACAGGTGTTGAGACCCTTGAAAACCGCATACGTATTGGTCCTATCCTGCTAACCAAATAAAAAGTACCCAACTGAATTGAAAGCAGTATCTGAGACCACCGTCTTTAAGCGCCCGCGTTGCCACCTCTGAAACTGTTGCCGCAAGTCGTGGGAATTTCCTGACTATAAGAAATCTTGAGCATAACCTCATGCGTAATTAAGAGGGAAGTTACGTGATGATAATTTCTTTAGAGGTTGATGCTACGTTTAAGAATTAACAAAGGAGTTTTTAAAACTTCTAAGGGTGATACTCGTCATCATTCCATAATAGATGCAGCCTGATCCCCGATTTGATGGATATACGCGCATGAAATTTTACACAACTGCTAGTGTATCCAGATACAGTTTCTCTGATATCCTTAGGGCCGGTTTTATAATCTCTAGTTGACCGGCGGTTGAATTTGAATCGGCGGTCAAACTGAAATTTCTGTATTATAAACCAGAACCGACGGTTCAACCGCCTGTTCAACGCATCTGCGTTCAACCTTAGGTCGATCTAGCGGTTGAAATGTCAACCGGAGGTTAACATCATATCCTAACCTAAATTTATTGCTTACATTTGTCGTAATAGTGTACTTCGTCTGCTTATATTTTACCAACTTGGATTATTATAAGCATTTTCAACTATCAATAAAACGACGATTTAAAATAAAATGTCGTCTTCTTCATCTTCGAATGAAAATATACACGGCAGATTACTTTGGCAAACTAGCAGTGAGGATTCTTCAGATTCTGAAAATGAGAATCGAGTGAAAAGTCCAAGAGCCCCTCGAAATTTTAGAAGACGAGTAGATCACTTTACACGTTGGAATGACGAAGAATTTCGAGTAAGATTTCGCCTTAGTAAGGAAACAGTAACAATGCTAGAACAGAGATTTCATAATGTTTTAACACCGAAAACTGAAAGGTAAATATATTTAGTAAATCACATTATTTATACAAAAATGAAATTATAAATAAGAAAAATATCTCAATATAATGTTTATCCTAGGAACTATGCAGTAACAGCAATGCAGCAAATTCTGCTTGTGCTTCGCTTTTGTGCTACAGGATGTATGTTGCAAACTGTTGGAGATTTCACTGGAATCCATAAGACTACTGCATGTGGAATTGTAAAACGTGTTATTGGTATATTTGCATCTTTAGCAGCAGAATACATCCATATGCCAAACACACAAGAAGAAATTGATGAAGTAAAAAGAAAATTTTATACTATTGCAAAGTTTCCTCGCGTAATAGGAGCCATCGATTGCACTCATGTGAAAATAATTTCCCCAGGTACTTAATCTTTGACCTTGTTGTTAGTCATTTTGTTAATTTAGGCAAATTGGAAAGACTTAATATTAAAACATGTAATACTAACTTTTAGGTGGAGCTAATGCTGAGTATTTTAGAAATAGAAAAGGATATTTTTCTATAAATGTACAAGTAGTAGCTGATCCAAATTTATTGATAAGAAATATTGTTGCCCGATAGCCTGGTTCAACGCATGATCAAACATTACTGAACAATAGCTCAATAAAGGCACAGTTTGAAAATAATAGATTTGGGAACTCTGTAATGCTGGTAGATTCAGAATTTGCATTAAAAAAATACTTAATAACACCTATTGTTAATCCAACAACTGAAGTGGAACAAGTATTTAATGAATCTCAAATTACGAGTCGAAATCCAGTTGAAAGATTATTTGGTGTTTTAAAAAGAAGATTTCCTGTTCTCTCCCTTGGTATAAGATTAGCTCTGGAGACAGCACAGACTCTTATTGTAGCATGTGCAGTTCTTCATAATATAGCAGTTAATATGAACGAGCCAGAACCTCTCCAAGATGATGATCAGAATAGAGAATGGGAGGAAGAAGAAAATGTGAATGGAAATGATGTTCATAGATTGGAACATAACTTTAGAGAAGAATTTCTTATATACTTTATGAATCTATTAGAAGAAAATCAATAAACTATTTTGTATGATAATTTATTGAAATATATTTATAAATGTATTTGCAACGGTCTAATGATTTCTTCAAAGTTTAGCTTTAGTAGGTACTTCTATCTTTTTCTAATGAAGTTTAGCAAATTCATACAATGAAACATGTCATGGGATTTATATTTTTCATTATAAATTTATTTTCTATCCTACACCAGAAAAACAACTTTCTAAGTTTTATTAATACTTTATTGATTATGCATCAATTTGTTTCTGCAAGAGTAAAATTTCATATTCTAATTTTTTATTTTGGAGCTGCAAGTTTTTAGCTTTCAACTCGTGTAGTTCCTGCTCATTTTTCATTTTTTGTTCATGGTGTTCTTTGTTTCTTGCAGCTTCTTCGTCTAACAACTTCCTTTTTAGAGATGTTAGGCCCTCTTTCGATGACTGTTCTTCACTCCTTTTTCTTTTTCCTTGAAGGACTCGGTGTTTCCTTGATTGTAAGTGTCTTGGTGTGTAATCAGACCAATCTAAAATAAATACATATATACACTACATTGCACTGAGTATATAGTAAGCACCTACCATGTATCACTTTAACTGCCAGAGGGGATTGCTGTGGTACTGGTACAGACGGTGTTTGTAACTCACATGTCTGTTCTAAAGCTTCTGTGTTGCTTTCAGAATCTGAAATTGTGAAAATTGTACAAATGCATTTGTTTTAAATTTTGTCAAAACTATCACCTTCATTTAACACTATAGACATTGATGCAAGATCAACATCCTCTTCATGTACATTTTCTGTATTTTTATTTGACTCGTCCATACAAACTGACTCGTCCATACAAACAGATGCCGCTTCTGAAAAAAATATATAATTAAAGTATTTTTAAGTTTAGACACATAACTGTGGGTGTTCACTGTAATATTACACAATATCCATCATAGTACCTTCTTTATTTTCAAATGAAGCATCATCGCTGTCACCCACAGATGGCTGCAATCCATGCACTGATAAGCCAATAATACTTTTAATTTTCTCGTAAAGCATAATCACGGCTTTCTTCAGATTTCTCTCATCAGCACCATCACCAGTCCTCAACAAATTTTGCCTCCTGTGAGCTTCATACTTGCGTACTTCTTTTTTCAAATTATCAAATTTACACCTGAGTTGATCAGCTGTTCGTGATTCGGTTGTAGCAGAGTTGTATAGCTCAGCAATTTTCTCCCAAGCTGCTGCCTGAGAAATGATACTAACATTGAACTTTTTGTATTCAATGAAAATTAAAAACTTCACCTTTTGTTTCCACGTTACGGCGTCTGTCCTCTTGCACTCAATAATATTTTTGTATCTCAGAACGATATCTACCAAACTGTGGCAATGTGCCTCGGAAAACATCAATCTTTTGGTTGGTTTAGCAGTCATTTTTAGGCAGAGATAAACCCTTCTATTTTTAGGTAATGGTAATATATCACGTAATTATGAGAAAACATGAATCAAATTCAAGCGGATAACCAAATGGAAATGGTATTTACCATTTTGGGTTGGTATTTACCAATCCGTTCAAGCGTTATCAGTTTGGTTATAAGATCCGTGACGTCACGAATCAGCTGTTATATGTCATAGTTATCACCGCAAAATTGTGGTATTTACCCAACTCAAGAGTAGTTTTATATTTCTGGTTATTATTTGAAATATGACAAGTTAGAATTTTGCCGGGTATTGGATATTGTTATTGTACTTCAGCTGCATTTTTGAGAAAAATGATACAGGCTGACTTCAGTTTTACCATAAAGTGGAGCACCTTATTAGTTATACTCATTCCGGTTGTTGAGGACACTTTAAATGTAGTTCCTATGCTTAACAAAGTATCCTGTGTAGCCATATACCACAAGAATATTAAAATATGGCCATATAAACTCACTAGATGATATCCACCTGTATACGGTTTTGCTAATATCTTTTTTCATCATTTCTGCTGAATCAATAAATGTTTTCTTTGACATGCGGAAAAATTTAGAGAATTGAAAGTTATCATAGCTACAAAGCCATGGTTCCATCATTAAAAAAAAAATCTGAAAAAAACAGTTCTCCCATGAATATTATGAAAGGTTTCTTATTTAAACTTTCCATATACAGTTGTAGACGAAAAAGCACCGATTATTAAGTGATAATAAAAATAATCAGAGATTATATACGCGCTTTTCTAAAATAAACAACTTGCAACAAAACCGCGGTTAAAACCAACGCGTTCAAGCGTTTCGTGTAACTGACGTCATCAACCCGTGTGTCATCTTGAACCATATTATAACCGCGGCACATAACACAGAAATTTTGGTTATTCGCTTGGATTTGATTATGGATTTAAACAAAAGCACAGGCGACACAGAGAACTGTCAACACTGACAGTGTTGACAGCTCTTTTGCCGTTCTATGTTTTGTACGCCGTACAACATTTGTCTAGATGTCATTGTCATGTCATCAAATTAAGGTGACAGAACTGCCAACTGAAAAAATTAAAACTGAACCGTCGGTTGACAAACCGCTACCTGAAAGTAGGATCATAAAACACAATTGTCTTCAACCGACAGTTGAATTTCAACCTTCGGTTGGAAAACCGGCGGTTCAGTTTTACTTTTATGCAACCGGCCCTTAGAATGTTCCTGCCTACTACTCGAATCAAAAAAATATCGTAAGGTAGGGTGAGACTGCATGTCGTACGCAACGCTGCCATCAATCCGTAAAAGAGAACAACATCGTTGACGGCCCGTGGGTGCGAATGGGTTGTCTGCCTCAAAAATAAATTTACACCTATACGATTGGTAGATCCACAGCTACCTCCTGAACAAAAAAAGTCCCAATTTTCGTTAAGCCTCGCATTTTCGAAAGCGGTTCAAACGCGAAGTTTATTTGACCATTCCCTTCCTCATACGCATATTAAGCTGGTCCCGCACGTTATTATGGTAGAGAATTTCAAGCGTAATGATGGTCTAAAATTAGCATGACACGTAATGCACGTGCACGTAGCGGTATTTTGCATTACATTAGATGAAAGCAGCACACACATTTTCATTAATTAGATGTCCCTAGTAATTTTCCACACATATAATTCCATTCTGGAGACTCGGGGTTGACCTCAATAGCTGTTGCGTCACCATCAAAGACAACCTAGATTATAAACCCCGAGCATTTTTCCTTGATAGCTAACAAGTGGTTTAAATTTATCATTTAAAGCAATGCTTCAGTGTGAACTCTAAAGCTAGACCACTTGGTGGTCCAGTAGTTTTTCGTGACCGCATACAGGCCAATAGATATCACTAAAGTTAATTAATGTATTTTAGCTAATCTTGATTATTGTTAAGGAAATCTAATGTCATATGATTTTCTTCTTAAATCTCCAGTGGCCGAAAGGCTTTTATACGTATCGTCAAACAAACGTTGTTCTTCAATTATAATGTTTTCCGGCATTTCTTACTTCGTCCTCCATGTCCAATATTCTACTCTCAAGCCTTTAGATGTGCTCGTCCTTTTCGCCGGCACCTTTAACTAATATTTCTATCAGGCTTCCAAAAAATACTAAGTGTTGCTTGTTTTCATTTTTTCATTCTTAGCGTCTTCCATCTACTTCTTTCTTCACATTTATCTGAACAGCATATGGTGTTTTTTTCTATCTCAATATAATCTTTGTTCTTCTCCATGCAGCTCATATGATGAACTGTGAGACAATTAATGCATATTAGAGAAGAAAATTTCATTTTACAGAATTTGTATTAAATCTCCATCATTTTGTTAGACATGTATTCTGATATAATTGTAGTGTGTGGTTGCCTTTACGCTGTGATTTGTTTCGCTGTATGATCTCACAGAACTGCTGAAAGAAATAAAATACGTGAATCTTATGAATGGTTTGCTCCATTCAAATTCAGTTATACCATTGAATTCTCATTGAGACTTCTTTAAGACAGGAAAGATCACGTATTTATTGCAGAAATTCAGAATTTTCAAGCCACACAAAACTAGAAAATACCGAAAGCGCTTAGAATAATGGGCACACACACATCAATGGATTATTTATGGTCTATAATATCACTACCTCATTTATAATGAAATTATATCGTATCGCTATTCGCTGAATCACGATTGCCTCTCATTTATTCCCATGTGTCGTCTCTTTGCGATATGTTTTAGGAGTAATGGAGTATCGAGACGTGTTCTGCATAGTCAAGACTTCGTAGTTCCGTTAAATAGCCCTGCAATTCTTATTTTCGCTGGCGCTCATTATAGCCCGATGGTTTGTACTGCCGCCAACAGATGGCGCAGGCGACACTTTTTATAGTCGCCATCAGACGGCGCTTATGGCGTCATACTTCATTCGGTTATACTTGCGCAATGTGCATAACAAGAAAATCGTTTACTTAGATTCTTTTTTGTTTCTCCGTGCAACTATTCCTACTCGGTCTTATGAAGTAAAATATAAATCATCTAATCACTTGATCGACACTAGCATAACTGCATAATATATATGCGAATGCTTAATAATAGCATGTTCGCACGAAACTCTCGTCTATTACATTATTAAAAAACGCATTAAAATGTTGCTGCTCCATATCTTGATGACGTCATACTCGCGGCTGCATTACTAACAACGAGTGAGAACGTTTTTATCACCCTAAAAACTTTGAAATTACATAACTTCTGAACAGTCTAGAATGAGCCAAGGAAGTTTGTGAAAGATAGCACTGTAAATTGCTCGCGCTGCTTGATTTATTGAGATACAGTGATATAATCTTTCTTCTTCTTCTTCTTCTTCTTTCAGATTCAATTTTCAGAAACTGGATCACGTTTGTCATTAGCAGCGATTTTTGTAACAACTATTGAACAACAATTTTTGTCTCTCTACAGTCCTAGAATACAATATTTTATAATAAAAGCCCCATTAAACCTATAGTTCCAAACCAGTTCCAAGTTGGTCTGGACATTGGTGAAAGATATTATTATATACTGATTAATTTGAAAAGAGTTAAAGTGTTTGGTTCTGGTACTATTTCATCGATAGCACTAGGGTATTCAGTCCCTTTTTGGTACTTTTCATAAAGACCGAAAACAGGGGGGTGAAGTGCTTTTACTCTGTCGCGATACGAAATTTTGTGCTAAATTTAGTACCAAATTTTGTGAGAAAATTTGTTACTGAATTTAGTTTTCAATTTGTTTACAAATTACAATCCTGTCTGACACGTAAAGAAATTTTTGTACCAAATTTCGTACGAAATCATAAACTATAACTGTCAACTTCTTACTGTTATTTATCACGTCAAAGTCATTCTAACCACACTTTGTGGTTGCTACATAAATCCTTTATTTTTAAACGGATAGAAAATTGTAGAAAATGGACCGATCAGTGCATGTGTGTGCTTCATATCCTGAATAAAGAGCTTCTAGTGCAGGATCCAATTCAGCTTATTAGGCTTTCCTGTTTTTACAGGCCTTGCTTTTTACAGCACATAAACAATCATATTTCTCATACTCGTTTAGTAATATGTCACACTGCTCTTTTGATCATGACATCGTTTACGTTTTCAATCTATAAGTAGAATAGCCTACGCAAAACTGATGAACACAACTGATAACATCAACTAATGTAAGTGTTTGAGGTTATTTCAGCCATTGTACTGCTCCAAATCCTACAAAATGTAGCACTAAATTTGTTCATGCAAAATTATGTACTAAATGCTGTCTGAAACTATCCTTAATTTTGTACAAAGTTTAGCACAAAATTTCGTATCGTGACAGACGGCCTTGAGGCAATACACGTTTCCGCAAGCAGCCAATGCTGTCAGCGAGGAAGGCGAATTTTGATCAAAAAATGCTGATTCTCAAAGTTAACCAAAATTTCTGCTTGCAACTTCTCTAAAATGTTAAAACTGAAGCTGTATATGGTCTACGTTCATGACTAGAGCAACAGAGTTGAAGGCGTGAGGAGAGATGCTACAGATCCCAGAACCTGAAATACATTTCTGACGCAATGGCTATAGTAGATAGCCCGTCTTGACACTTTTGACTTCACCTTTACTCCCTACTCCATGAATTTGCCCCCCTGTTTCCATTCTTCATGGCACCTGTTCAATGTCTATTTAATTTGGGTACCTTGAGGTGGAATAATTTAATCAATGCTATGGTAGGTGGAACATTAAGTCTATTAGACAGAAAGGGGGAACCAACCAAGTATCTCGAAAAAAGTATTCAGATATATTGAGTTAAATAAGAAATGCATTTTTAAAAACAAGAAAAATAACTGAAATTCTTAAAATGATTTTTCTGATTGGAAATATTTAAGCGACAATGAAACACTTTGATCTCAAATTTTCAAATAAAAATCTAACACCCTCTTTCCATCATACTATGAAATGGTAACGTGCTTTTATTTCAAAACTTGAGCTTTATGGTAGATCAAATATTTCCAAGCGGAGTAACTGTTTTCAAATGTTTATTTTTTGAACAGCTAAATAAAAGCTTGTTTTCAAGAACGTACTTTTTTGTTTTATTTATTTTTGACTCTTTAGAATTCATGATGATGAGGATTACTGCTTTGCTAGTGAACGATTTTATGGCCAGTAAAAACATTCCTGAGGCTCCTCAGCCTCCTAATTCGCCTGACTCGAGTCCTTGTGACTTTTTTGTCTTCTCGAAGTTGAAAAATCATCTCAAGGGGACTCATGTTGAGAGAGTCCAAAACATTCAAACGCCTGTAACCGACCAGCTGAAGACTATTCCAGTATCGGATTATTTTGAGGATGACAATCTAGAATTTTAATTATATTTGATTAAAAAAATTAAAGTCAGTCTCATCACATAATTCACAGACCTCGTAACATTCTCAGCTGGTGAATTCTCCACCGTTGGCGGAATAAGTTTGTTGTGTTTCCTCGCAGGAGTACAGGTAAAGCTTCCAAGCATTAACAATTTTTGTGAACGTCGGCATACCTTGGATCCGTTCACATAAATACATCCATAACTTTATGATAAGTTACAAGCACAGCTGGGGACCGCAAAACTCCGGCGATAAAGTTCCTCCAAAGTAGCAGCCAAGAGACCAGCCATTTGTTAATTAATTCTGGAACACGACCGCGGGTTGGCTGAAAGGCTGGATGCAAGTGCCTTACATAAACAAGAAATTTTGGGTCAACATTGCCGTGTAGATAGTATTATAGAACAACGGCAGCTTCACAATTTCAATTCCCACGCATATAAGGGTGCGATTGATATATAGCCCGTTTAATATTACATACTTATTTGCTGTCTTTACTACATGGAATTTTCTGTAAAAAAACACGAGCACATAAACGGATATTCTTTATTAACTATTCAAAAAACCATACAAAAATAATGATGTTGTTGCAGTATCCACAAACCAAAGTAATTACAAAAAAAAATGAATTCATTAAGCAAAAAAAAATTAGAGTATGTCTCAAACATTGTCTATATTTATTTAGCTGGTACATTTGAGCTTGGAGCAATGAAGACATACCAAATTTGGAGTTTCTGACGATGATGAATCAGCCCTATTTTCTTCTTCTCCGTCATCTGATAATTCACTATCACTTCCTATCACTAAAATCACTTTCTCCCTCTTCAAATCATTTTCGAATTGTTTCTTCAAACTGCGGACCATCATATCGTACACTCTAAACTAAATAGGACTGGGAGTGGGTCACTAATAGCTTAGGAATTAGATGGGTTTTTACGTAATCGCGTTCTCTTTGAGAAGATATTGTGAGATATAGGACCGCCGCAGTCTCACAGAAGTCACGTTTCGGTTAATGGTTAATATGCCCTGTTGTCATGATCTGAACATGGAACTTCGTATAGGAATTCTTAAGGCTACGGTTTCTCCTTTTTGTCGCATGCCACAATTTTTAACTTTCACTGTGAACGCACCCAGTCGTCGCCGTCTTCGTCGTCGTCGTCGTCGTCAATTAATTAATTAATTAACTAATCGGTTACCAAACTGTCAATGTCAAAACATTCAGTAAAGAAAGCATTTTCGTCATAGTGAAGTACATGAACGAACAACGCTTTCTAATAATTAAAATCTACTACCGAAATTCCATGTCGGTGACTGCAACTGTAAGAGCGTTAACGCCAATTTTTGGTCGTAATTCTCGTCCCAGTAGACAAGCAATTCATAGTCTAGTAAAAAAATTCGAGTCCACATATTCACTGCTGGATGTTCCCGGTGCCAGTAGACAACAGGTTGGTGTGCCAAGAATATTGCTGCCGTCGAAGCTTCCGTGGCAAACGAACAGAACACGTCGATTCCACGGCATTCTCAAGAATTGGACATTGCTCAGACCACACTATGGCGAATTTTGCGAAGAGATCTGGGCCTGCAGCCTTATAATATCAAGTTAACTCAAGAACTAAAGCCGTTCGATCATATGAACCGACGTACGTTCTCGAATTGGGCTTTAGAAATGTTGCAAGAAAATGACTAATTTCATCGCAAAATCATCTTCAGTGATGAGGCGCATTTTTGGCTAAACGGCTTCGTCAACAAACATAATATGCATTATTGGTCAGGTAAAAACCCTCATGTGGTTTGGTTTTTATGGCCGTAATGTCATTGGGCCGTTTATTATCGGTGATGAAAATAACCGTCACGCTACAGTCAACGGAGATCATATTGCAATGTTATCTTTTTGTTCAATTGGCCTAGATATTAATGATATGCGGTTTCAACACGACGGTGCCACAAGCCACAACACGGGTGAAACAATCGACATATTGAAATCAAAATTCGGTGAACGTGTTATATCGAGAAATGGTCTTGTCGAATGGCCGCCTAGATCGTGTGATCTAACACCTCTAGACTATTTTTTGTGGGGCTAAATTAAATCATTGGTCTATGCTAACGAGCCGGCGTCGTTAGAGGAGCTCAGAGCTAATATTGAACGAAATATGTGGCCGAATCATTTAAAATTGGGTTCAACAAATCGATCGCTATACTTCAATCCAATAATAAAATTTTCGAGATATCTCAAATGGTTTGCGTTTTATTTAAAAAGATGTCCTTAATGGAAAACCCTGTAGTACTCGAACGAATAAATAGAAGAAATCATTGAGGAGATTAAAACGCCCAAACTCTAATAGAAATATGAATGAAAGAATCATATCAATTAATTTCCTGTTCGATAAAAGATAGTTCTCAATCTTATTCTACGCCTATTTTTTACAAAAAAGACCTACGCTGTCAATATCAGTGGTATAAATTTTCCAAATGTGAACCATTTAATCTTTAATTTCTTTTTAAAACTATCGAAAATGCGGTTGAAAGTTTCATTTCAAATGCCGTTAAGCCATCCTTATGCTTATCCTTATAAAAAAATCCTTATGACGGTAGATTCAGAGAAATGCAAATAGATTCATTTCGTTGAAACAGCTGTCCATATTGTTACTTTCAAAGGTTGATGAGACATTGCCACTAGAACTTTGGGATTCTTCGAACCCCAAAAACAATAATTTTGTTTGTTGACATAACGATTTATCGAAAAAAATCGCTTCACCAGATAAAATTGTTTGTTCTTCACTTAATTCTTTATTTTCTGACATTTGCAACAATGTGTTACACACACATTTTGTAAGGATGCATTTTTGAAAATAGTGTTATTATATTAATATAATCAATATTATTTAACGTTATTGATCGTTTTGTCGGTAGTTAACAAAATTGACGGATCTCATTCGTTTTTTAAAAAATGTGACATAGACCTGACTCGGACTGAGACACAAAAAACCTTCACCTTCGAATCGTAGTTTTGCGTCAAATTCTTTTACTTCCATACTCGGCACGAAAACTCCAAATTCAATGAAAAGCGCTTTTTTCAACAGTTAGCTCACTCATTTTTAAAAAGGTTATCCGTAGAATATTAGAGAGGGAGGGGAGACAAGTTTAGTTTTTACATGTTCCTATTCGACACCCTGTATATACTTCGGACATGTGGTACAGTATCCTGAAAGACACAACTCTCTACAACTCGTCGTGTAAAGGAATATTGATGGCCAAGGAGGATAAGGAAGACACTCGTAGGAAGTAGAAATCTGAAAACTAGATCCAGATCAATCAACCAGCTATCTTGTCATGTTCCTTTTATCCTTGTTTTGTTTCTAAACGTTGGCTACCAAGTGTATTAGATTTGAGAAACTCAGGAACCGTCATCCCCGATAACACAAAAGTCGGACTCGTCTAACAATATAATCAACAACAACTTTTCTATACAAGTTAGGATCGTTAAGATATATCTTCGTTTTCCCAATAGATATCCTCATATAAAATAATGATAGGGCGTAAAGGCCATTCCCTCTGACAGAACGTTGGAAGAAACAAAAACGGAGGAAAACGTACAGGAAAGCAGCCCTAGAAAAACAACAGTTCGCGCGTTTACGCTGTGATGAAGAGCGAGGAGCAATGAAATATGATAGCGTTTCTACTCTCTTACAAATAAAACTTCCTCGCTCATATCGGATTTTGTGGATGCTTTAAGCTTTTTGCTATGAACTTCAGAAACATAGAAATAAAATTGTATGACCATTTACCAAATGATTTAAAACAATTACTTAATGCATTAAGCTTCAAAAAAATAAAAAATGGATCAACACGCTTAGAAGGATAAACATTTATGCAATAATACGCAGTATCTACTATCAGTCTTACAAATACAGTAGAACCCTGATTATCCAAATCGCGATTATGCGCAATCCGCTTTATCTGAAGCAGATCGCATACAATAATTTCTCCGTTTTAACCGAAGTTATTCGGGAAATCGGCGCATGATCCGAAATAGCCGCCGGTAGTTCTCCTTTCGGCGTTTGCGTCATTAGATTCACTGCCGGTGATTCCCCAAGCGCGTTTGCGGAATTCACTGGTGTGTGTGCGTGTATGTTTGTTTCAGACAGATTCATAATCGCTAAAATGGAGCAGCATAGAAATAAATGTAAATGCGTTGTTATTACCATAGAACAGAAACCTGAGAAAATCAGACGTTTAGATAGAGGCGATTTGCTTAAAAACGTGGTCAGTGATTTCGGTGTGGTCGCGAGTACCATTTCAGAATGGAAAAAACCACCAATTGAAAAGTTGTCTAGTCTCCTGACATCATCGCAGCCGTCACGATAAACTATGAAAAAGGGGAAATATCAGAATGTGGATGATGCTTTATATCTGTGGTTTACACAGAATCGAGAACGTGGAATACCAATTTGCGGACCAATTCTAAAGCAAAAGGCAGTCAACTTAAGTGAAGAATTACCAGTTATTGAGGCGCCTGATAAAACTTTACAGCCAGTGATGGTTGGCTGCATAGATGGAAAAAAGACACAGTATACGAGAATTAAAAGTTTGCGGAGAAAAGTTATCTCCTGATAAGTCCACTGCATGAAAATTTGGAGAACATTTTAAATAATTAATGAAGCATTATGGTTTAAATCCAGAACAAATTTATAATTGCGACGAAACGGGCCTAAACTATCAAATGTTACCGGCGAAAAGCTCAGCTTCAAAACAAGAATCTGGAGGTCCTGGTTACAAACGCAGTAAAGAACGTGTGACTATCCTTGCTTGTAGCAATGCTTCCGATACACATCATCTTTCTTTGTTGTTAATCGGAAAATCAGCTGAACCAAGAGCATTTAAACACGTCCGTCCCAGCGCTGTTCCAGTGTGGTATAAAAATCAAAAAAATGCCTGTATGGATGCTGCTCTAATTAAGGACTGGTTTTACAATCATTTTACTCCCAAGACAGAACGATATTTGAATGAACGCAGATATGATATCCGAGAAAATGTATTTTGCTATTAGACAATGCTCCGAGCCACCCAAGTGAGGAGCAACTTAAAAGTGGAAAAATACGAGTGATGTTTTGCCTCCTAATGTAACGTCACTGATTCAGCCAACGGATCAAGGAGTTTTAGAAAATATACAAGGCAATTACAGACGTTTGTTATTAGAGAAAATTTTAGATCAAGTTGATAATGGTTGTAACCTCGTTGATTTTTTAAAAGAGATTAACCTCAAGAATGTGGCATATTGGATCGACAATAATTAAGCAAGAAATAGAACCTTCCGCAGACTATGAGAATAACAACAAAAATTTACATGCGCTAGTCGTAAAAATAGCAGGGTGTGAAAATATTACCCAAGCAGATAGTGAGTGGATTAATGGTGATGAATTGGTGGAAGAATTATCTGATGCAGAACTAATAAAAACTGTCTTTAACAATGGCGATGAGACAGTTTTAAGTGACAATGAGACAGGAACCTATGTCAACATATCACATTCTAAGCGATTAGAAGCTCTATAAAAGGCGTTGATTTACGTCGAACAACAAGATAATGCAACAGCAACTGATGTGCTGCTTATCAAACGTTGAGGGATAATGCGGCCAAAAATAGGAGCAATTCAAAACATGACCAGTTGAAAATTGCTTCCTTTGTTACTAAATACTCGTATGTTTGTATCCACATGTTTATATTTTACGTAACTTTATATAGGCATTATACTCACGTAACACACGGATTTACTTTTTCCAATAAAACCATTATGAGTCTAAATATTTATTTACGTTTTATCCGAAATTTTGATTATCCGAAGGGACTTGGGTCCACATTATTTCAGATAATCGGGGTTCTACTGTAGTATGATTAGGTTTTTGCTTTTCTTTCTGTTGTCTCTTTATTTACCTATTGCAATTCATCATACAATTGATCCAGGCATCCTTCTACGGATAAATTATATTCACTTTCTCGTTTTACGTTACTTGTACTTACCGAAAAAATAAATATTACCATTATACCAATAGTACTACTAGAGTAATGGGGTTGCATTTGGTTTTTTGAATCCTTTGGACATTTTTACCATATATTTATTATATAGATACAGATCCAGTCGCTCAACTGAATTGGTTAGGTACATGATTGTATGATCCTGTTTGCCCACCTCGTTATACCAAGACTAAACACACATACACCTGCTGATCAATGGATCAAATATGAAACTGATTATTGAACAAACAACCTCCAGCAATGCATTGGTCTTGCACCGATGTCCATGTATACAGTGGTTTTCAAAAAGGTCCCTCCTACTAATTTACACACATGCTGACATTGGGGGTAATTAAATTGAAGCATAAATACTACGTTTTAGCGTAAAAGTGGCGGTTGAATATTTGAAAATGGCGAACGTGTGCCATTTTAGAACTTTCTTTTAAAGGAATAGGGGGTCGCGTGATACCTCATTTAGAAGCTCTTTTTGAGAACTTTATGACCCTGTATAACTCAACAGCCAATCGTCAAAACGCTATACTAAGGCGTATCAATCTTCTTCTCTTGGAAAGGTCTACCCCAATATGTAAAGAATATCAATGATTCCACATAAAGGAATTCTCAAAATCTCTCAAATTGTTTTAGCTGAGCATCCATATTATATTGCACATTCGAATACCCACGTCATCAAACTATAACAACTTGCAATTTTGTATGACGAGTGACGAATCTGAAATTGATTCTCTGGAACGTTCACAATAAATTTGGCTGTGCGAAACCAGTGAGGTGGACTTTTTATCAAAATTGTGAACCAAATGAAGTGAACCCACACGTTTTAAAAAGAAATCGGATCGTGTGACAAGAGCGTTCCTTTTGAAGTCGATTACAGATAATACCCCTGCAGTAAAAACGGAAAGCGCAAACCTGTTAGTCTGCTTTGGGAATTAGAGAAGGAAAATCCGCTCAGAGAAAAATCCCTGTAACGAAAATTTATTTCAGGAAACATTACCTTGTTTGCAGAAATGAATTGGAAAGGGGAAAAATCAAGGTACTTGTCTCCAAATATTAGCTTTCTGTATATTTTTTGCCTTTGGGCCGCTTTAAAGCCTACAAAATGCTTTGCTTATATAAGCTTCACAAGTTTCGGACTGCTATGCTAAGTGGCAAAAGTATTTATGCTTAAATATGTTTTCATGTAGATTTTTGTGAAATATATTATCTTCTTAATGTGCCATCTCCGACTACGAAGGTTGCCATCCTGATCTTTGAAGCTGCTGTACAAGACAGTTGAGTTTTACGTCCACATATGACCTTGTGTGAACATTATTCTGGACTTGAGTGACCCGGTCAAGGTCATAGTAAAAAACATTCGTTTAAAAAGATTTCAGGGATCTTTCTGAAAATTATGAAAACATTTTTCAATAATAAAATTTGTAGTAAATGGAGAAAGTCCCGCAAAAAGAAGAAAAGTGGACTTGAGCATAAAAAAAGATAGGAAACTCGAGCAATACGTATTTCTCTTGTTGACTCCATCAGATCCGAAATGAATGCACATATGTTAGAAGGAGATAGAAGCCGGCTGGATAGCGAAGCTCATCACGGCATTGCCTACCAACGCTGAAGCGGCTATCTGCGCCTAGTTGCCATTATGTATGTAAAAGTTTGATGCGTTCTTTTTCTATCCTTCTCTCATTTCGCCAAGCCATTGTCAACTTTTGTCACACATCCTGTTTTTTGCCTCATACTTCTAACTGAGCAGCTGGAAGCTAATTGTAGCCTCTTTTCTGTGTGTGCGCAGAAGAGATGGTACACCCATGATCTATCATCTTTCTGGGCAGGCATAGAAAGAACAGTTATAAATTTTTCAGCAATTCCTCTGCCATTGCCTTCTATAGACGTGAACTATAATCCTCCGCATAGGTAACTGCGTTTTTTCATAATCTATTATTTCACGCGTAATCTAAAGGACATTTAATCTTATCGCTGACAACGCAGAATTCTGTCACCCTCAGAAGACCCTCTTCACGCTTTTGTTTTTCCATGGATTTGTATCTCTGGCTTTTTTCTTGCCGCAAGTTACCACTCCTCGGCCGAAATAAAAAGTCTCCATAAAATATTGATGTCAGATCTTTGCCCTTCTAGGGCTTAGGACCCGCTTTTATTTGCAAGTATCTGCGCCGACAGCTCATATGCAAAATACTATTCACAATATCGGGATTCCACGTTTCAGCTTTACATAAATAAAAGATAGAATGCTGCGTCCAACACATATCTAGTAGGTACATGTCGGCTTTCAGCTTCCATGACTTATTTCTCGGAACGAATGTGCCAAAAAATAATCCTAGGTTACACTCGTTTAAATCACGATATTGAATTAAATGTTATCTAGGAAACTATGTCTAGTCAATTGAACCAACAGCAATGGAAAATAATAGATAAATAGAAAAATATAATCATGTATAAATACATAAATTTGTCGGTTAAAATGGAAAGAAACACAGTTAGTCGAAAAAGGGCAAAGGACGCATGTGCGCACGAATGAAAACATACACTAAACAAGCAGATACAACAATAAACGGAACAAGATGTTGAAGAAGTAAGTACATATACGAGTAAATATATATACACATATATACACATACATATAGGTATACATATATATATATATACACATATAACTTGAGACGTGGTCATTGTCGTTTAGACCAGTTAGGTGAAAAACTAAAGCTGCCTCCTTTTGTTGGGTACCTCGACAAAATTTAAGCAAGGAGGACTCTTTATACTTTTTTATTCTCTCTAGCTTTCAATGGTCTTTGCCATCATCATCAGGAGCTGCAATTACATGATAACGGTAGCAACAATAGTGTAAAATGAATTTAAATTAACTTACAGTAGTATGTGAGGATGTTGCTAATTGTTGTTTACGTTAAGGATGAGGGAAACACCCAGTAACATGATGAAAGCTGGATAAATGGTACAATGGTCAAAATTATACAAACTACACACAGCTGAATGACAAGAACAAGTTAAACACAGATTAAAAAATATTTAAAACAAAAGCATTACATCGTGAAGCCACTTGATGATTGCACAAAATGGTGGGCATGAAATCATGAGTAAGATGAACCTTTTGACAGATGGCCGAAGGTTAGCAGTGTCCGTGTAGAATGAAGGAACAAAAATTCTTTTGTAGGCGTATGCTACGTTGCCAAATCACTTCGGATGGTGTGATTTTCAAGATATGTTGGGTAAGAACTTGTCAACCCGACCAGAGGCAGTTGAATTAACTATATTATTATTAGATGGGCAATTGAATTACAGTTATTATTTAATTATGAGGAAACAGTTATTAAAATTTGAATGGAGTTTTTGGTGGAGTAGACCAAAAAACAGATTCCATTTATCGTTGTGAAGAGTCAAAATTTTGAAGAGAATTTTTCGCAGTTTAGCAAATATGAGTAAATGACGCTCAGTTGCTTAACATCTGTCTTCTTATTGATACAGTAGTCATTCATGAAAATGTGGGACATTTCCAGGAATAAACGTTTGGATAGATGTTTTTCTTTATCGAGAACTGTTACCTCTTAAATGACTGAAGTGTCCTATTAGGTGTGCCCATTCCGCTTGTATAGCTCTTCTAAGAGGGGTTTGCCAATATTCTTACAGAATACAATGCTGTGTAAGGAATACTCTATAATCATTCTTGCAACTCTAATAGGAGTGATAATTGTTAGTTGGGTAATACCTATATTGAAAAGTATCTCCCTTAGCAAATCTACATTAATGATATCAAACGCAAGTCGAAAAATACTCCAGCAACTAGATGGCTGTCTCAATCGAGCGTGATTTCCTAAACCCATGTCGGTTATTGGAGATGATGTTGTATTTGTCATGCGTGCGTGCAGCACTTTCTCAAATATCTTTGAGAAAACTGACAGAAGAGATATTGGACGGTAGTTTTCGACTTGAGAGGTATCTCCCTTCTTCAATATAGGTACCACAATGGGCAATTTAAGATTTTTAGGGAATTTACCTTGATGTACCGACATAAACGTTTTCAGGTTTTCATTAAAAATATCAAATCAGGTGCTCAGCTTCTATGACTCTGCTCATAATTTACATTTTCTAGGTAAAAAATGACATCAAGTAAGTTGACCCTGAACTTCACGCTGTCATCTATTCATAAAGGAATTTATTTTGAACAAGTTAGCCCTTCTGACTAAAAAAACAGAAATGTACAACAAAGAATTAACTGCCTCTCTCCCTCCCCCTGCGGGCGAACAAGGTAGTTGCTATGACTAATACCACGTACAGCATACAGCTCCCCAGCAAACGTTTGATTTTGATTAATGACCTAGCATTTCCAATACTTTCAGCTTGTCGGAGTTCAGATATGATTTAGCACAAGCATGTCTCCTTAGCTGTGGCAGCCGCTAGGGTAAGTCTACATCTAGTGCTAGGCGATGCGCCTTTCTCCATGCAACCTCATGCACATGGTCCAGATAATGTTCTGCATTGAACAGGAAAGCGAATATGGTGGAAATCTAAAGAAATCTATTGAGATCCAAAGCAACATAAGGAGATCCGAGGCAATTTAAGGAGATCCGAGACAATCTGAGGAGATCCGAGGCAATTTAAGGTGATTCGAAAGACAAGGTTATCCAAAGCAACAGAAGGAGATCCGATGCAATTTGAGGAGAACCGAGGCAATTTAAGAAGATTCGTGGCAATTAAGGGTGTTCCGAGGTAATTTTTGATGATTCGAGGCAACACAAGGTGATCCGAGGCAATTTAAGGAGATCCAAGGCAATCTAAGAGATCCGTCTCAATTTAAGGTGATTCTAGGCAATCTAAGGTGACCCGAGGCTATCTCAGGCGTTCCGAGGCAATTTGACGAGACTCAAGGCAATCTAAGGAGAACAGAGTCAACCTAAGGAGATCCCTGGCAATTAAAGATGATCTGGGGAAAACTAAAGGTGACTCGAGGTAATTCAAGGTGATTCAAGGCCATCTGGGACACTCCAAGGTGATCTGCGGTGATCCGATGCAGTTTAAGGAGATCCGAGACAATCTAAGGAGGCCTCAGTCAGTTACGACTGACTAAGACATCCGAGGCAATCTAAGGTGATCCGAGGCAACCTAAATGATGCGAGACAAACGAAGGTGATCCGAGACAACTTAAGCAAGCCGAGGCAGTCTTACGATATCCGAGGCAATCCAAGGTGATCTGGGACAATCTAAATGGGATACGAGGTAACTAAGGTGATCAGAGGCAATCTAAGGTAATTCGAGTGAATTTAAGGAGATCCGAGGCAATCTAAGGTGATCCGAGGCAATTTAAATGGATCCGAGGGAATTTAAGGAGATTCAAGGCAGTCTAAGGAGAACCGAGGATATCCGTAGCGATTTAAGGTAATCCGAGGCAAACTAAAGGTGATCCGAGGAAATTTAAGGATATCCGAGGCAATCTAAGGTGATCCAAGGCAATTTAAAAAGATCCGAGGCAATCTAAGGTGATCTGGGACAATCTAATGGGATACGAGGTAACTAAGGTGATCAGAGGCAATCTAAGGTAATTCGAGTGAATTTAAAGAGATCCGAGGCAATCTAAGGTATTCCGAGGCAATTTAAATGGATCCGACGAAATTTAAGGAGATTCAAGGCAATCTAAGGAGAACCGAGGAGATCCGTAGCAATTTAAGGTAATCCGAGGCAAACTAAAGGTGATCCGAGGAAATATAAGGGTATCCGAAGCAATCTAAGGAGATTTGGGGCAATTTACGGCGATTCGAGTCAGGACAAGGTAATCCGAGGCAATTTAAAGAGATTCAAGTCAATCTACGAGGAACCGAGCAGCCGAAGGAAATCCGATGAGATCCGAGGCCATCTAAGAAGGCCTGAGGCAGTCTAACGACATCAGAGACAATATAAGGTGATCCGAGGCAATCTCAGATGATCTGGGACAATCTAAGGTGATACGAGGTAACTAAGGAGATCCAAGGTAATCTAAGGTAATCCGAGGCAATCTAAAGGGATCCGAGGCAATCTAAGGTAATCCGAGGCAATTGAAGGAGACACGAGACAATTTAAAGTGATTCAGTGCAATTTAAGGAAATCCGAGGCAATATGAGGAGAACCGAGGTAATCTAAGGAGATCCGATGCAATCTAAGGTAATTCGAAGCAATCTGAGGAGGTTACAGGCAATCAAAGAAGATCCGAAACAACGCAAAAAAACCCGAGGCAAACTGGGGTGATCCGGGACAATTCATGTGTTATACTTGTTAATCATACCGATCTTTCCGTAGATCTTACGATTTCGTCCTGAGGCGATACAGAGGTCCCCGAAAATCGAACGAATTTTAGGAAGATGCAAGAATTTCTATGCGCATACAAAGAACGACCATTCGTTTGAATTGTGTCGAAGAAGTACCTACTCCACGGTCTTCTCTCTTTCCTTCTTTCACACCAATTTAGCGATTTATAGGACCCTTTTATGCTAGATCATCAGCCTTCTTCTGTATTGATTTCGTAGCCTACCCTCAACCAGTGCAAAGGCAGTCATTTTGCTACCTTCAGAGATAGCAATGACTGCTTAGCAGTTGCCTGAATTTCAACATAACCGTTATATCTGCACAAAAAGTCATTGCTATAATGCCTAGACTATTTGGGATCTGGATCCCAGACTCATCCCAGGGTTCCCAACTCCATCATTAAGTTTGTTAATTACTGTAATGGTGAGCAATTTTGCAACTAAACTGTTGTTAACAAGTAATGCAAGGATATATTCTCGTTTAGACAAAAGTAAGTGCAGCTAATGGCTGGCAAGCCTTACAGTGGGAATCCTCAGCTATATCAGATACCCATACTATTTTTGTCCTACTTACCAAGCTAAAAAATATCCTATTTAAAGAATCCTCAACCCACTTGTTTTTTCCTCTTGCTCAATTCTTGTGTTTTTCTTATAGATATTACGAATTAGACCTGTTGCGTCTATTTTTTCGAAATATGAAGATTGGATTTTACCATTAATGCTACCCTGCAATATGCGTTTCTTCAAAAGAAAAAATATACGTCTGAGCTACTCCAATCAAGTTCCTGTTTATAATATTGCCCCACTGAAAGACGTATTAAAAGAGCTTATTCAAATTCCTTGTGAAGTAGAGGACGGGGAGACGTAATAACATTTTATTGATTTGAATTGCAAATAATTACAAACTTCGCTCCCTCCACCTTCATCGGCAACATCCCTAGGGAGATCATTTTCCCCTTTTACCGATCATCATCTGTCTCCCGCTGGCACGCTGATGGCACTAGGGATAAGGAAGGACTCCTTTTCTGCTAATGGTGGTAAATCAGGATGCGAGTAGCGCCCAACTTATATTAATTACGTATGCGAACAAGATGTTTATCCAGAAACCAGGATGTGGCTTGTCGGAAGTTTTTGAAGAGCTGAATTCGAATTCGTGATCCGATTCTCTCAGTTGGCTCTAGTTTGCAAGCTATTTCAACTTAAAAGTGCAATTTGTGTCAAAGAAATAACAAACTGCAAACCTTTCAAGTGGCGTTGGTCTGCTGCAATACCTTTTTTTTTTCTTCGCTGAGATCTGGCACCTTGAGATTTTCAGTTCTCTGATTTTCACTATATTTGATACTCCACACGTTATTAGTGTTGAAATGATGGCGGTATTATGGACAAGCTTTAAAATGTCTAGGCGTAAGCTTTCATATAAAAAATGATCTCAAATAGCATTTATGTATCAGGATTTTCAAAGAGTCTTTTACTTGACACTATTCTTTCGAAACACTGTTTCATTAAATCATCTATAGCTGAGGATGATTTCAGTTTTTCAAGATTTTGTACCTCTGAAGACAGTTATATTGGTAACGAGGAATTGAAAAAGGCGAGTTCAACCGAACTCGAAAAACGTACAAAAACGTGGTATCTAGACACAGACATGTTGAGATACATAAAAACAAATAGTTCCATTCTCAAAACTAAACGTTAACTGAGAGACCTTATAGGTAAAAACAAGGTACAGAAGACAACGCTCTCGAACGAAATCTGCTTCGTCAGATTCTTTGTGCTACTAAATCATTGTGGGAGCTTGTATAACATCTTATCCTGGAAAATAAATTTAACAGGGAACAGATCGAACCCATATCCGTTTACGGTTACAGCCAGAATATGGGTCGGGTAAATTCGAAAAGACCTACCAAGCAGTTTCAAGACCTTCTACGTGCTAGACAGCAAGTAGATATATAGAGAATAAAATCCAACTCTATAAATAACCATAAAAAGGTTATGTCCACCCATTCCCTTTTATGGGTAAAGACAGAATGCTCGTAGTTTGCGTCAAGTATAATTTCCAGGCGAAATAGGAAAACTTTAGGAGAAATGAGGCCCACTTAGCTCTCTTGGTATTTCTTAAAAATAAGCATCCGAGGCCTGATCCAAATGTTCTATGGAAAGCCGCGGGATGGAAGTTTGCAAAAGCGGGCAGCATTTCACAGTAGATCAAAAGATTTAATAATATCAAGGGTAAGGGCATGAGCTTCACCATATTACTAGATGAGTTTACTGCACAGTTACGTGACGAAATCGGTGATCGCTGGTGTCGGAAACCTTACTGCCTGTCACTAATCAAGCCGTGAAAAAGTCACTCCAGAAGCTCCCGATGTATGCATCTCTCTAACTTACTTGTAACAGAATGCATAGCTATAGATCTTAAGGGTGAGATGCTTTGACTGAACTGGGGCATTGGGGGGACGTTCGTGGTGGAGCAAATATCTTGGCAAACATTTTCGCCTTGGCCTTTGAGTCGGTTACAATCAGTCCATCTTTTTGAAAAGCTTTGGGTCTTACAGTTTTGGTGAATGATATAAGAACGTAAATGAATATCACACGACTGTACATATCATGACCGCCCCGACAATACGCTGTAAAAAAGGATAAGCAATGCCCAACTTAGAGACCATATAGTAGAAGTAGTATTTTATTCAGCCAAAATACAAATGGTAAGTCACAAGAGAATGAAGATGAGAATATTTTATATAACACTTTAAAATAATTTAAAAAATTAAAAGCAATGTAAAAAATAATCTTAAAAAAGAACCTTTTTTAACATATCAACATCCATAATTTAAAAATTCGTTAGCAGAATAAGAACATTTATCAGTTAGATAATTAAAAACCATGCTAATGAAACTACAGTAGCCATCAAGATCCCTCAAACTTCTAGGTAGAGCATTATAGTTTGCTACAAAATTATATTGCAAAGTTGGAGTCCTAATACGATTTGATTTTAGTTTGGACGTTCTTGTATCTTAATCATGCTGCTCATCTTGCATCTGAAAGTTGTTAATGCCACGTTTAACACGATTTACGCATTGATATGTGTATATGTGACTAAATACAAATGCATGGTAAGGAGATGAATGGTTCATCTAAATATTGTTTTATACAAAGGAGCTTTTGTTTAAATTGCGGCAAACATTGGCTATCTGAGCTTAAAAAGTCATCTGTTTCAAACCAATCCAAGTTGATTATTTAAAGCTGTTGTGGTGACTGAAAGATTATTATATATATCTACCTATATATATATATATACATATCTACTGAGATATCGAATAAAATCTTGAAAAAGCGACTAACTTAAAAACAAGTCCACTTTTTGATTCCAACATGATGCTTTTGTACAGAAAAACAGGACAACTTTCATGTATTTTGATTTATGTTATAGGTGTACATTTGACAATCAGTTATCCCCAAGGCCAATGGGAATGCGGCAAATAATAGGTCGATTCTCCAGCTGTTAAATTTAGCAGAAGGTTTTGAGGTTTGTTAATGCATGGCAATCTAGAATTTGTCAAGTTGAAGATACTGAGTGTTTATGTTATCATTATAAGAGCTGCATGCCTGTTGAATAGTGTGGACTTGTCTGTATTTTGCAAGAAAATAGAATATAAAATACATTCCAACCAATTCTTCATCTTCCTTTACATCATAATAGACATCATTTATTAATTTACGGGTTAATGAATTTCTTCAAAGCTGTAAAAACATTGTCCTCTCGATCCTAAAACACAGATAATATGTGTAAGACGTGTCAATCCCTACATCTCCGTGATGCATAATGCAATTACTAATATTACTATGGACATAGAAAAAAAATTATGAATAATTTCTCACAAATAATGTCTCCTAATCAAACTATTTCTTGTTTGATTGCCTTTTTGACTGGCGGGGATATCTATCTGTCACTCGCAGGGTTGCCAAGTCTAACGACGATCACGTCACGTGGTGGAGGGTGCGAAATGAATCTTTTACATTTGCTGGATTTGAATTTAAAGTAGGAACACAAACATAGTACTTAAGATAGTTCGAGCTAGACTGATATCACTTCTTGAAGAATATTTGAAAAGTGTGAACACCATCATGGTCTGTTGTCAAATTGCAAATGAAGTATCTGAAAATACTTACATACAGTGGACCTTCGTCATAGTTTACTATCCTGATTATGGTCATCTTTGGCAGATGTATTGAATCATCAATTTGATGAACAAATATAAGAAAGCTCTTATATTCCTACATACAGCGGATTTTTCACGAACATTTACTAGGTATCATGATTATAAGCATCTTTGGTAGATTGTTCGATCCGAAACGGGAAAGATCTCCTATTTATGAAAATATCTTTGGTGTCATCTAACCGTTTCAGTCAGTGCACAAAAACTGTAACGTATGACTTATAGCATAACCCGCTGCCCTATCAACAAATTTAACATTCAGGTCGCCTAGTCGTGGGGATGCAGTAGTCGGGATGAATATCACGGCAGCAAATGATGATTTGGGCATGTCTGGTAACAACGTATTAAGTGAAACTCGCTAAGATCACAAATTTGAGGATTTTGTACAATTTCTTTCAAAATGATAAAAGATATGTCTGATTTGGCAAGGTAATGTCGCAGCCAAATGGCAGTCGGTCTTTCTGGACGCTGGCCAAGCAGATTGAAAAGAACTTGTCACACAGTAGCCTTCCACACCTACGTATCAGGATGGAACGATTGTAACTGACTTGAAGGCCAAGGCTGAAGTGCTTGCCAAGATCTTTGCTGCCAACTCCACCATGGACGTCCCCCCAACAAGGTTCGGACTTGATTGTACTGAAGAGGTGTGCAGCGGAGCTAGCTCCAGTTCTTTCGCGTCTCTTCCAGATATCTTATGAATCCAGAAAACTGTATATTTGCTCATGTCCAACCCATCCCAAAAAGGGATCTGAAACCGACCCTTACAACTACAGGCCTATAGCTCTGCTTTCTGTTATAAGTAAGGTGATGAGAGGTGCATAAATCGTGAGTTTCTGGACTAACTCGAACGTCTCGACTTGATTAGCGACAGGCAGTGTGGTTTCCGACACCAGCGATCCACAGGGGACCTCCTAGCTTACGACATGTAATTGTAAAGTAAGCTAATCCAGTATTATGGTGAGGCTTATGCCGTTGGTCTTGATATCACGAAAGCATTCAATCAGCGGTGGGGCGCTGCCCTCTTATACAAACCTCCATACCATGACCTCCCAGAAAGGCTTTGCAGATGGGTGGCTGACTTGCTCTCTGGCCGCAAGGTATCCGTCGTGACTGACGGGATCTCCTCTTCATCCCGCAAGGTCAACGCGGGTGTTCCCAAGGGATTGGCCTTGGCTCCGACACGGTTCTTCTTGTATATCAACGACCTCCTATCATGTACGATCAACCCAATCCACAGCTTCGCTGATGACAGCACTCTACATGTAGGGAATCAGAGTGACAAGGCGACCTCTGCAGCTGAGCTGGAAAAAAGAAGATTAGCGACGACTTCTTCTCTGACGAGGGACCTGGAAGTTATCACTGCTTGGGGACGCAACAATCTTGCACAGTGTACTGCTTCCAAAACACAGTACTGTACCGTGACGAATAAAAAGCGTCCTAGCGCTCATAAGGTTCCGATGCATAGCCGGGTTCTGCCAAAGAGCCGTTTATTTAGGCTAGTCGTCCAGACCACCGAGGACTTGATCTGGCACGAACACATCTTGTCAGTAGCGGCAGCTGCTGGGAAAAAGCTAGGGTATTTGCTTGGGGCGAAGAAATACTTGCGCATGACCTTCTCACTCTATACAAGGCCCAGAAAAGGCCTAGCCTCGAGTATTGCTCACACGTTTGGGGTGCCGCCGCCCCGACTTTATTATCTATGCTCGATGTTGTCCAGAGGCCGTCGGCGATCAAGTTTATAAAATTCGTATTTTACCACTAATATGTATTTATACAGTATTTATTTAAGCATTTTTGTTTATTTATTACTAAGCTGATATCGACATGTCAAAAACGTGTGTGCGTTAACTTCTTTGAATAAGTCTATCGATCTACATCGTAATTATAAGCACCATCTAGAGGCTTTCGTCATATTCGATTTAGAATGACGACACCATGCGTATTGCGTTTCTCTCATCAAGCCCTTTCATTTGATATGTAGATCATTTTCTTAATGTGTTTGACTCAAGACCGCTCATTAGATACCCATATCATAGAGGTTACTATGGAAATGATGAACCACCATTTTGTACCATCCGCCATATTGGATTCAAAATGGTGATAGGACGAACTATTTAAAACGCGTATTATATGGACAATTGGACAACCTCAGACATGCAACACTATTGTGCTTGGCAGGATCTCGCAACATGTGCCGATCTCTCAAGGTCATTAAAATTCCTCCCAAAATGCAACGTATTTTTTTAGGAGTCGCACTGGTGAAGTCTGTTAGATATAATCTGACACAGCAAATGCTTTTAAAACTAAGACAAGATCTAATCAATAGCCTCTACAATCCAATTTAGTCCGCTTAGGGAAGCCAGGGTAGGAAATGACACCTCAATTTAGATAAAGCGTTCTTCGACTGTTGGTGGATCCATAAATGCGAAAAGAATGATGGCTGCTCGATATACCGAAGCCCGGGTTTTTATGGAATCAGGCGAAGAGGATTGACTCATTTGGAAAAGTAATAAGCCAGTTTTACAGAATTTCCTTAAATTCACTATTTATTTATTTTACATTTTGTGTAATTTCTCTGAAGAGCGTTCATGTACTGGTAAAATAACTTTCAAACCGGCTAATGGTTAAATGCAATAAAAGACTTCGGCTTTCTTTTAAACATCAAATAAGATACAAAAAATAGTTGTACCTTCTGATACATAGTTTCAAATCTTAATCCCATCAGAATTATACAGTACTTTATAAAGATTAGTTAATCAAAAGTCAAATTGTTTCTCACGAGTATCCATCACATTTTGACGTCTACAGAGGTAAGCCGCCGGTAAAATGGCATGACATACTGAGTGTCAAAAAGAGGGAACACCTAGGTATGCAGTGAATTCTAGTTCTATTATTTCACGGGTTAAGATGAAGTGGTAGAACAGCGCATGTCAAACTTTGCCAAATAAATACGCTTTTTTATTATTATACAGGGTGACTTTGAAGTTGAGTCATTAATTTTCAGATAGTGATTGTACAAGGAAGATAAACCAAAATATGTGTGTAAAAATAAAAAAAAAAATAAAAATTTTTTTTTACCTTGTTTTATAAAGTATCCTCCCGACAAGTATTTCAGTGCGGACCTGTATTTGATCGTGAGGTCTTGGAGCACCGGCATGCAGTCCTCTGTAAGGTCTTAAGTCACCTGATTCACGAGCCCGTTGTACTACATTAACAAAGGCACGAGGGGTTGGTTGCACTCGATTGGGAAACCGATCCGCATAAATATGTGCCATTTTTTATTTCGTTTGAGCCACGCAGCAATCACAACTATTCACTCACGCGTTACCGACTGACACAGACTGAATAAAAACATCGTGATCAGCGTTTCAAATTCTTTCGCTTTTTTGTTTCCGATGCGATGAACCGATAAGGCGGAGTATATCCGTTGTCGCCAAACACGAGCACATAATATTATTAGTGAGACAGGGCGGTACTCAAACTTCTAAAGGGCTATAACTTTGTTACTTTAATTTTACCACAAAAATATTATAGGAAAAAAACATTTCATTTGATCAGATCTACGCACTGTTAAAATAAATGACTCAACTTCGAAGTCACCCTGTATGTATATGTATTTTTAAGTCAAACCACAACCCTAACTAACAACTCAAACCAAAATCCAAAAGGTTTGTTATTTGGTTTAGTTTTAGGTTTTGGTTCGGGTATTGATTTGGGTTTTGGTTTGGGTTTGGTCCATGACAAAACCCATTGTAACAAAAGCTTAAAATTATTGTAGTAGCGCGGCAGGATACCTGAATTGGAGTTTGACAGTTTGACAAAACGCGTTTTGTCTAGTTAGAACTAATTTTAACTGACATTCGATTTTAGCAGCAGTAAATTCTAGTTCTAGCAAAGACAGTTTGAAATGTGCAAAACGCGTTATAACTAAGAACGGGTTTTGGATATACGATTACATACAAAGTATCCCAACTAGCAAAGTAGTGCTATAAGCTTTTGGTAAAAGAACCATTCAGCCATAAAAGCTCTCTATTGTTGTTGCCTGAACACCAGAATGCTGGCTCAATGTTGTGTGGAATGCAAATTTGCATCTGCAACATATTTGCTCTAAAATGAGGTGTTTAAAATATTCTTATAGCATAGTTATACAACACCTTATAGGACAAACTTTTAACTGTTGCACCTGCAGGCAACACCAAAATATTCTGATAAACCAAAGACAACATGGACGATACCATGATTATACATAACCACCCGCCATATTGAGCAAACATTTATTCCTCTATTTAATATTAAATAATTACGTTTCAGTTCGAAATTACAGATATAAAGTGATAAACATTAGTCTAATTGTGTCTAAATATAGGATTTGTAGAAGATTTAACGCAGATAAGTTCAGTTTTCCATCTTAAAAATCTAGACATACTTTTGATCATTATCAAAATATGAATCAAATACGAAGCCCGTAGAAATTGCGTAACTACTTTGCATGATAATCACAATAAAATTTGCTGCGCAAGTAATTCAATAGCCCCATATCACAATGTAGAGGTTTATCATATACCTGTGTATAAAATTCACAATGGACGATATGTAAGTAAACAAGATGACTGTAATGTGTTAGTTAAATATTCTTCACTTCGTCTATACAATACATAAGAAATAGTTTGGTTGCAACAAAATAGAATCACGTAACAGAATAGTTGTATAGTTGACAAAAACTGAATCTTGCACTGACGTAAATGTCCTATAGCGGCTGCAAAAGGTTTACACTTTTGTTGTATAACCGTTATACAACCTCTTAAATGACTGAAGTGTTCTATTAGGTGTGCCCATTCCGCTTGTATAGCTATTCTAAGAGGGTTTTGCCAATGTTCTTCCAGTATACAATGCTGTGTAAGGAATACTGTATAATCATTCTTGCAACTCCTTTAGGAGTGATAATTGTTAGTTGGATACTGTATAACTCTGACCGGACTTAAAACTAGGCGCCATAATTACCTCAATTTAGCGCTACCCAGTAACATACTACATGTAGCTATTGGAGGTGAGTACCAGATTCCATACAATAGAGGCAGAGTTAAGGCCTAAAGCGTAAAATTTCTCACATCTTGAAGCCGTAAACATTTTCCGAAAATTTCTCGATAAGCAGGGTTGAAAGTGACAAATTCTTTATAGAACCTTCAATGTTATTTGTAATGGCACAAACGTATACTAGCAACACTGACTTTTAACGTCCATTTCTAAAATTACCTGGACGACGTCTAAGTATTCCTTCATTAACCGCAGTTCGCTGAAGTTATAGCGTGTAATTTTATTGAACTGAATGCAAGTCCTGCCATCGATTCCATTGTATTAATGATCCAATTTGCTAATTGCGTCCACTGTAATAATTCCTGATGGTTTAATTGAATCATACTTTAGCGGTTGCGGATAATTTTAATTGCAGTTGGGATGGTTCTTCTACTTGAAGAGAAGTCCCGCACGGCTATTACGTAAAAAACCTGAAAAACGTAAAAAAACGACGAAATGCCATCTTGCGGACTAGGTAGTTTTTAGAGTTCCATGGTCGGTCTAACCACAAGAAGTAGCGAGCCTTCCTTTTTACTTTTTAATTATTTGTTTATTGATGCTTACATTTACGTGCTTACACGAAAAGCAAATACAAATAAAAATGACAGTAAATGAAGAGCAAAATACATTAAAAATTACAATATTTTGACTGGACAATTGTAGATAATCACGCAATGAAATGACATATTAGAATAAATCAACAAACAAAACAAAAAACAGAAAAGCACAGTATAACACCATCCTAAAAAATCCGATAAGTTATTATTTAAAGATGGTGTGGCGGTATAAAACGCTTTACTCGCAAGGTGGATTTAGGTGAGTCAGGCCTACACAGTTTGAGTGCCTCAGGAAAAAATGAATGCCACAGCCATAGCATCGTTTGTAGTTCTCTGTAGGCGAGAAATTTTCAGCTATTCCATATTTTGTGTATTGTAGCTATGAACATTGCTATGGGTCCATGGTTCCCAGTTTTTGTAAGGATGTGCTAAGGACTTTTACATAAATCAATACCTACTTGCATAGCTCCGTATAACTCAATTCTTGGAGTACAAATACATTTGGGCATATACTGTTAGCCACGTATCATGGATACTTCTTTTCAATAATGTCATATACACCCTTGAACTGGGGCCATTTATTGAGTGACTTGATTTCAGTCAAAGCCCAAAATATTATTGAAGCCTTGTCTAAAAGCGAGAACCAGCTACACTTCAAAATATTTTGGGCTATATTTTTACCTGAATATCAACCAGTTTTATCGGTACAACTTATTTTTTATCTTATCACATTTCATAGTGAAACGACTCTCCCAATAACGCTATATCTTTGGTTCTACTGGAATCGAGTCCCCCAACAAGTGACCCCAGTTGAAGGGTAAATATGACATTCTTGAGTAGAAGTATCCATGATATATGGCTAACAGTGTATCACTTTAAAAGCAACGTTTCACATCCCTAATTTAAAGAATTGTATTTGATACTTTCATCAGAATATTGTTAACATGTCCAGGTCATATGTGCATCGATGTTGTTACCAAAACCTTTTACTGACAGTATCAACGTTATGGTTACATAAACGTAGACTGTAAGTTTAAACTATCAACTGCTAATTTATTTGCTGTAAATCAATTTTCTAAATGTTTCGTATATATAAGATTGTCAGAATGAAGCAATTTTCACTACAAAGCATGATTGTGTCAACAACAAAAGCTATGAGGTTTTTGTTTATATTACAGTTAGTTTGGTCAATAAGATATATTAAATATGAGCACAGAGAGCTGATGGATGTCACACCTTGCTGTCATTGTGCTCTAACAAGTATTGCTGTCAACTACTTAAATATGAGGAAAAGTTTTTATTTCTGGTTCAATCGAACTTGTGATTTAACATGTAATTTGCTAGACTAGGCTTTTTTATGTCGGATAAAAATCAGACAAAAAAGTGGATCTATCTCGACAAAAAAGCCTTTCGATTAAAAAAATGGTTGGAGCGCTACGATGCAACAGACACCTTATGCACACCCACACATGATAAACTTATAACATCCCTCCTTTATACGTCCGCATAAATCCGATCAAAAGTTGAAAAAGCCCAATTATTTTCGACTAATTTCGTTCGATTGATGCTTCGCTATTCAACAGAGGAGTAAATGTTATGACGAGATGTCAGCAACACACCCCTACCTGAAAGGTTGCGCTCCAACTTTGAAGCGAAGTTCTTGAAACGTTGTAAAAGTTGAGGTAATTGAGGTTTTTTGCACGGTGTTCGTTAACGATTGTGCTGTTGAGTGCTGTCGTTGGCAGTCTCTGAAGCCACCAGCCTATGCTTTTATTTTGGTTTGACTGCTCACGCATTATATCTGTAAAGGCCTATAAAGAACGCTTTCTTCCTTACAGCCAACATCCACTTAGTTGACGTTTGCTGTTGATCAATCGAAACTCACAGCTTTTACTACTAGACGGCAGGCAAACCAACGAAAACAAGGGGCATGGTTTCTGTTCAACAAACACAAGACTCCTAGATGGATACTAGACAAATAGACCCACACAAAATATGTGTACCAGAAGTCATCTTGGGACCAAAGCATTCATATTGGTCTCTGAGAGATGAAGGCGATGGGGATCGCCCGATTTACAAAAATGGCCAATGTGTCTATTGTAATTCTCGGATCAAAAACTCGTAGAATCTGTATGCTGACAGAAAGTTCATTTTTATTTATGTTAATGTTGAAATAGATCTCGCCCGAAATGTTTGAGAATCCAGAAAGTCAATAATACATGCTTTTCATCAACAATTTCTTCGCGAATTTATTAAGATATATTTCTTCAAGGCCAACCTGATTATGTTTTGCGGTGTTCACATCAATAGACAAATTCATGGATTGCCTGTCAACCGCACAACAAATTCAGGATTAAAAATTTTCAGTTTTAATGTATATTGTGGTTTTGATTTTGAGGCGAATCTCATGAACCTGCGTTCAGTACTTGAATTGAAAAAAAGTTCGATATATTTTAAAGAAAAACAAGGTACCATGAATTATGACGTCCAACTTGGCAAAAATTAGAACAAGTTCTAATTTAGTGATTTATTGGGCGACAAATTTCTGATTTACACCTTTGAAATTTAGCCATGGAGAAAACCATGGCATTATTGTCAGTGCAAAACAGGCATAAACTAGTTCACTTCTCAAGTATACAGAAAGGTCGTGGTTGTTCCTTTGCTTGACTTTTGCTAGGTCAAATCAAGGTCATATTTCTTTTGGTCGTAGAGAGAGCACAAAAGTGCGAACATTGCTTTAGGTTTTGTAAGTTTTTCATCCCTTACATAGACCAGTCCAAAAATAAACTTACCCACAAACTGACCTTGTAGAGGATCATAACCAAGATCAACAGGACACCTCGCACATTCCTATAGAGCTTTTACAATAATAAGAGTTCTCCGAGTATTTGGTCTGAAACCATACATTTTCTATTTTTTTTTAAAGCGAACAAACTATAATTTGATTCCCCTTTTAACAGATTCTTTTGATATGAGGTTTGTACGACTGGGTTTTTATTTGCTATCCTTTTGTGAGTCAGAATTCAAGGTGAATGAAAAATACGTGTAATATTTTTTAAAATAAAAAAAGCCATTCACTTGGTAACCGCAGATCGTTAGGACTAGTCTATTTTTAATATAACTTAAATCTAGCCAACCTTAAGCAATAAGGTTAAAGAATACAGAGTTACCAGAAGAAGAAGCACTCGCAAAAAACCTTATAAAGTTGGGACATTTTTCCTAGAATTCGGATCCTTCTTTTTAGGTGCCTCCTTTTCCATTGATTTGTACAGGGTAGTGCTGTTGTGCTTTGGCGCGCGTACTGAATAGGTTGTTAAAAGTTTGTTTGTAATGGTATCAAGTGATTGTGTTTAAACAGGGTGATTATTGATGATAATATTAATAATTAAATGCTTTCAATGCTCATGTAAATAGAGACAAAAATACATCATAATTCTGATGGAGTGAGCAAGCGGCAAGGTTCGATTGTTTCATAACCATTAGTCAATCAATCTGCGACCCAGCCAGAAACAGAAAAGTAATATATCAGTAATAATTGCGATGCTGGAAAAACTATAATAGTTAACAAAGATACATATAGACATATTATGTTTCAGAACTGCATATTAATAATACATAGATGACATACTCGTATAACTGTTGCAGCTTATGTTTTATAAACGTAAAATGTCAAGGATCAAACGAAATAGACCTTCAGAAGAATAATTAGCAAATTAGCGTGAAATGTAAAATTTAAGTCATCTCAAGTCTTACTTCTCCCTTAAATCTCAAAATTGATAGGCCTTTATAGAATAATCCCTTAGTTTTTCATGTCATTATTCTTATAGCGTAGACAACAGATGATAAATATCATTTGTGCAAAAATATTGCAACTTGAAAAATAGTTTTTTCTGTGACGGGAAAGAAGTTTGACTTTTTATCCCTGTTGACAGGTAACAAAATGTCACTTTTTATGAAATTACTGTTTTCCTCGGGAAAAAAATGAGTACTTTTTTCCCGGATATTGTATAAACACATAAGCAAAGGCAGATTATTTTATTATTCAATGAAGTTACATTTCCTTCACATCAAAAGTACAATTATTAAATGTGCATTGCATGAATGACACGTTCCTTTGTAACGGTTTCGCCGTCCGATTGTATTTATTAAATCACTTCTCGATTTTCATTTCAGAATCGCAACTCATTAATCCCATCTCTAGCTTTTTTACTTGGAAAAATTTCCGCTTGGAGCGCGCTTGATGCTGGCAATAACATCCACGTGTTGAGTTCCGGATCTGTGATCTTCCTCGCGCTTTATTTTCACTTCAGCCTCCGATCTAACAACTGACAATTTGGTTCTCTATAGCATGAAATCATATAGCACCATGTGCTAGCATTTTATAAAATGTGTGTCTGAATAGGATAAAATGATTGGGGCCACCCCCTTTGTCTTTGACTTTGACTTTGCCTTCATTCATACTTTGGCTTACCTATTGCTTGGCCTATCAATTTGCCGTGCCTTCACCCATGCATGTGCCTTGGCTACGCCATCACTTACAGCTTCATCCTTGATGAAGATCACCTTTAAGCTCAACTTCACTGCATCCTTCGCCCACATCTAGTTTTGAAGCCACTAAATATGAGGTCACCCCTCATAACTGGGACCTCCACTTGAAGCCCTTGGCCATCCTCGCATCAGTCCAGTCAAAATGGTCCAGCTTAGCGAAAGATAAGTGGATAATTTTGTAACAGCGCCTAAGATTTAAATCTTTTATTTTGTTCTTTAAAATTTCAACAATGTTAATTCTCAAATTTAATAAAAATGCTTTTCTAGTTTAATAAAATCTGTTAAATTTTTGTGTTCTGTTTGTTCTTCTATCCTCTAGCCATGCCATGGTCGACACACAGCTACACGCCTGTAGATGTCTTTATGCCACCGACTGAGCTACCGGAAGCTAATGGTAACCCCGTTTCTGTCATTGTGCAGAAAAGTTGGAATCTTCATTGCATTCCATCTTTTCTGGACTTTTTGCGGAAAGTAAGGATTACACCTTAAACTATTCAGTACAACAGTCGAATTTTCTTGTGTTGAAATTGTATGTTTCTCTGCCATCACAACTCCCGTTGATGAACTTGGTCGCAAATCCGGTGTTATTTCAGCACTACCACACGTCCTAAACACTTTATTAGCTATTTCTGTCCTCTGTGCCGCCGATTCATCAACATACCCTTTAGCGACCATTGATGACTTCCAACCGTCATGTTTGATTAGTGTAATCAAGTCTTCCCCAGATTCAACTAAAAGTGTAGCAGACGATCTTCGAAATGAATGACCAGTATATGAGTTAGCATTTTCAAGTTGAAGAAGATTAGCCACTGTTTCGGGACCTTATAAAACTTGTTTTTACCCACTACCTGATTGATACATTTTCCATTGTGATATGCATAAAACAGGCGGTGATCCTTTGCTGCTGCTGGACTATCAGGTAAAATTTTATATATTTTTCAGTAACTACAAATCTCCTGTTTACATCATTCTTTGTATCCTTAAGTTTCACAATTAATAGCGTTCCCGAATCTTCAATATCATCAAATGTTACCTGGCTGATTTCACAAATTCGCCAAGCTCCTGCAATCTCAAATACAACAACAACGTTGGACATTAAATAAACTTCATCAGGAGCATTATTCTAAAAATTGCTGATTTGTGTATTCGTAAAATTCGCAGCTTTCTTGGGCTTGTAACCTTATTCATTTTGTTTCGAAAATGTAATTAGTTTGAAATATTTTAAAATGTCTACATTGTTATTGGATCGAAACAAACCTTTAATCATTGAATAATTCGACCACACTGTTGGTGGCTTTTGTTGTTGTGCCAATTCCGAAAAATCAGCCAATAACATCGTCTCCGACAAGGAACTGCATGTTTTTTCATCTTCCATTCTATGAATCTTTAATACGCGGTTTCGTAAATTTTCCGCGATTTAGCTGGCAACAATTTTTGTGACGCTACTTGTACTAATTCCGGTGGAGTCAAAGCAAACTCGGAAGCAGACATTTTTTACTTTATAGGATTAAAAATAACTTCTGAAGAACCACTAAGTTCACAATTTTTAAATCAAATCACAAAATTAAATTGACAGCTGTAATAGTTTCCTTAGCAACGCAGGTCTAATGGTCGCTATAAGTACATTGCCTACTAATTTCAAAATTCAAATTTCACATCGATAATTTTCTGACTTGAATATTGGAATAATATAATTTTTACTTATTAAATCGTCGTTTTTCCTATCACAGAAAAAAAATGTGTATTATACATGGGAGAGAAACTAGATTTTTCCCTTGTATAATAAATAACTATTTTAGCCTCTACATCACTGATTGGCGATTCTCCACCTATCGTTGTGTCTCCTTTGTCATTGTAATGTAAGCAATATGCCAATTTTGTCAAAACTACGATTATACTGTATCACAACTCTGAATATAAGTGTAACGTAAAAAGTGCTGAAGAAATTAAAAAACAAACCTTGTTTTTTAATGTTAATTCATATTTTCAAAACTTTTGTTAAATGAAGTTCTATAGATTTCAAACACATATTTCCGCTTGCAGAAACCCATGCAGATGTGCATCTCCATAAGGTCAATCTACAGTTAGTACAGCCATTATTATTCGCTAGGAATTATTTTTATCCCTGGCATAATAATGACAATGTACTAAAATTTCATGATAATCTCAATTACGGTTCTGGAGTAAAATAGTCAACGTTTTTTATGGCTCATGATTTTTAAGGATCCATTCTTTTGATATATTACGAAATGGCAAAGGTATGTAGAATTCAAATAGTTTTGAAAATTTCTGCTGTTAGTAATAAAACTCAACATCAAATTTGTCATATCTTGTTTTTGACTCTCTTCACTAATGAATCATGGTAAACGTTGGGTGGATATCCTTTGTTAATTTTACCCCAAATATCTTGGAACAACAAGACTTGTCTAACATCATTGGCAGCGCAACGAGACATCCTCCTTTGTTTTACATCACCACCCTGTAGAAATAAGAATTTTCTTTAACTGGGACTTTTGAGACAGACGTACCGTTTGGCTTTTTAATCATGCGTAATAACGGAATTACTCGCCCTGTACCTACGAGCATGGGATTTCAAGTTTTCTATACCTACACACCCGAGACACACGATAAGAAAATGGGATGGAAGGAAAAGGTCAAAAGCAGTATCTGGCTCAGACATGACGTATGTAAAATTGCCGTCTCGGTTACCTCGGAAAAGGGAAATTTTTTATTAAAGATTTTCCACGTGATTTAATAAAGCTATACGTGAAAACAGTCTAGAAATATGTATTTGTATGCGCATTTCGAGGAAGTCCTTATGGAGTGCTTATGAAGCGATATTGGCATATGAACAGGAAGGCGCATCGATTGTAAGCATTCGTAGAACTTCCGGTAACTGGAATCCATACTTTTGCGGGTATCTCTCATTGGTGAGGTGATAACAGTATAATAAAAATTACATTGAGTGGGAGTGTGATGTTAAAATCTTCATTGGATGTTCAAGAATGGGTGTAGTTGTGGTTTCCGATAAAACCGGGAACCCGCTAGTTTAGTACAGTATTGGGTTTTGATAACAGAACTAGATTCATAAAGTGATTGTCAGACGTGTTTTCTTGGCCAAAACATGCACACATGTTACCCTAGCGGATCCAGCAACATATTGCCGATGTCTCGTGGTGTGTTTTAAACTAGACCCTACAGAGAAATCTTAACATTATCTGTATCAAGTCTGAATTTTGTTTAGATTAGAAATCTGGTGCAGCAGCGCTATGAACGCACTGCAAAGCTTTGTTGCGTCAGCCAGTGAACTGCACAGTTGAGCAGATTCACAAGCATTTCAGGCTTGCGGCTTGAACTGTGAATAAAATTAATCGGTCTTATGCAGGTCTTGCAAAAAGGTTTCTTTCGTAGTTATTTTTCTATAGGAAAACAGGAGTATTACAGTCGTTTCAGCAATACATATGTACTTCTCCGCCAGTAGAATTTTTTAATTTTTTAATCGTTGTTCCTTCTTTTCCCATATTTCTTCTTATTCTTCTCTAGCTCTATGACTTCATCTGGTTGCTGCGTGATCCGACAAATTGTCAAAGTGACTGACATACCTTGGCAGACAATTTTCAAAACCTCAACATTTTTGAAATTTTCTAATTAACAGTCGTGAGTTCCTTTTTAATTTTTGAGGATTTTCAGATTTTAGTATTCAATATTTTCAAAACTTCCAAGAGTTTCAAAATTTTCATTCCAATTTTCAGTTTACAAAATTTTCGGATTTTTCAATTCTCTTAATGTCACTAAACTGGTTTTCAAAGTTTATAAAGCTTGGAAAACAAGAGACATTGAAAATTCTAAATGTCTGAAAAAAATATTGAAAAACTTGGAAACCTTTAAGAGCTTTAGAAAATTTTGACTACTTTAAAATTTCGAGAAAACTTAAAACTTAAAAAATCACGGAAATGTAGAAAGCTTTGAAAATCTAAATGTGAAATCTCAACATGCGGGTCACCCAAGAGTCATTTCTGTATGTTTAAAATCTAAGGGTTGACTAACCCTCAATCTGCCTCTAAGCGTCATTACTAATGTGGGCCTCACGTAACCTAAAGCGATCCAGGCTGCAGCAGTTTTCTGCTCTATCGAAGTAGCCGTGGAATTGCTTTGCCAGTTAGCAGCAGTTTTCATTCGGCTGTCAGTTTTGATAGTTTGTTGCATCGAGCCTGACTGAGGGCGCAGTAGATCGGTCTGTTAGCAGATACTGCGCACGCGCAGGATACCTGAGATTAGGAAAATCAATCACAAACTGAGAACTTGGGCTGGTACCACGTTCTGATACTAAACTGAATCGTGAAACCTCCCGCACACGCTCCTAAAAGAGAATCAGCCAAGTGCAAACTTACAGATTTGACAAATAATTTTTATAGTTATAAATCACACTTTTGGCAGGTGATTTTTCTTAACTTTATGATAAATCTGCTAGAGCTCCTATAAGATATACTTTTAGTGTCACTAATTCAGTTTTTCAAGATGTTGCCAGATGAGTCCGACAACATTCTTCGAACACAAGCACAAGCATCCTTCTCTCTACAATTGCTATATTACAAAAAGCCCAAATCACAGTTCATTAAGGTAAAATAGTTTGGTTCAAAGAGGGAGGATGGGCCTCCTATCCGCGAAACGTGCTATATCCCCCATAACATTATATCCCCAAGAAATTCTCCAAGTAAACATCCCCAAAATCGGAGAAAAATCCCCCAGCATGGCAATCCTGTCAAAGTACCACTGGTATTCCAGGCTCAAGTTTTGGGGTCGTTTTTACAGCACGAACAATATTGCCGTCGCTTCTCCTGGTATACAGGTTCCATGGTTTGTTGTGATGGTCCATAGGTGGTAGACGGTCTCAGTCCATCGAGCGTGTAGGTACCACCCCACGGATCTCTGAGGTGGAGCCAAAGCGTGTGCACACGTGCACACCCTTCCTCCTGCACACCTCTATAGCCCCAAGGGTACCCACAAGTATTTCGGCCTTAGGCTTGCGTGGTGTCTCAAGTATAAAGTAAATATGTGGTTGTTTCGCTACTCGACAGCTCTGTAAGCTCTTCATTTCCAACATCCCATATTGATTCGGATATGTATACCCGTGCACATACCACAGCTATTAATCCTCAAGTTAACAATTTAGAGAGTTGTCCAACAAAGTTTTGCTTATAAACAGCATGAACTGATCACGACGATTTTATCAGGGGACAATACAGCAATCGGTTCTATTTGAGTTTGTATTTACTGTGGAATTTGTGATTTGGGTTCAGCTGTTTTGACGGAGTTTTCCATTAATTGCAATGTAATAGCCGTTGTTTAAATGATGTCGTCCCGTTGGTTACGTGTTTTCTTTTACCTGGATTCATAGGGATTCTTTACGCCATAGAGAAACATTTACATGCTCTGTAAATTGTGAAAGTGATGAGACTGATGTTTTTGACTGAAAAATGACAAACGAAATACCCTGTATATTTATATAGCTTTTCTTGGAACTTTTGATTATTTATCAGACGTTTTCGAACAGTTTACGAGTTATTCCTATTAATTCCAAGAAAAAATATCTAAATACCTTCAACAATGGCGGAGCTGCGAGACGTCAACGCTGGGCATTTTTTAGACACATCCGCTTTGTTTTAAAATGTGTATAGTAACGTATGTTTTTTGAATATCGTAGCGCATTTGTTCAATTACTCACAAATACGAAATGTTTGATTTTGTTTGGAAGAAAAAAACGTAACATTTGTTTTTCGCATAAAAATAACATTTATCTTTGGGAATGGTTTGTGATTCATATCGGCAAGGTAAATACGTGTGCTATTAAATGTTCTTTGAACAAACCCTGTATACTCCTCAATAAACTAGTGATGATGGCCGTAAAACAGGCGTTTTGGGATAAACAATTCGAAATTCTCAAAAAATTGCTACTAATTTTGTTGGTTATTTAGAAGTATGAATCCTCCAGATTTGAAGAATTTCAAATAGTTGCCTGAAATTATCGTCGAATTAATAACAAGTGCCAAAACCTGCATTTTGCCTCGTTTTTTGGCCATAACATTTCTGCTATTAGTCGGATCTTTTCAAGTGTGGTCTCATAAGTACCTAAAAATCTTACATGAAAAGTTTTTTCGTTCCTGTCAACACTTTCGATTGAATCCCAGAAAACACGTTATCTCATTCTTTGTTGTCAAATAAAAAGTTTTCCCACAAAAATTGAACAAGTTGCACCAATAAATCCAGACTTTACAATTATTTCGGGGAAATTTGCCAATATGATTAGACTATTTAGGGTATGATGTTCGATATAAAGAGGTAGTTTGCCTGAAGTATTTTTGCTTCTAAAGGTTTTTCGGATTGTAAATCCTCAACAACGGGGACAAGTTGCATTATTTGCATGCGCACCTAGGTATACAGATACAAGCATATCAGCTCGAGTGGCCAACATGTCGAATCAGGGCGAAATGCAATTTTTCGGTTTATTTCCAGATTTTGTCTATTGAGGCATGCCAAACATCATGTTTCTCAATCCCATTCAAAAACCTTTCAAATCATGTTATCCCGGAGAGCGCCAGCAGAGATGCAACTTTAAAGAAGATTCCTTTTATTCGATTACAGAGAAGCTTTCACTCAAATGGATTTCGAAATATCCGAGTAAAGTAATGTTTCGAGGCTGAGTACGAGAACATAGTTCAGTACACAGATGCTCAGATTTTGTTAGCCGTTACAAACCTAAATACAACACAGTGAAAATGACATTTTCAGCAGGCTGTCCTTACTCCATTGTTGATGGTCTAAGATCTGGCCCAGGAAACGTAAATTGAAATTTCTTACTACCAATTCGTTTATCTTTCAGGTTTTCTATGACAAAGTTTTCAAGGACGTCTTCGTATCTGCGTGGAACGTCGACTACCAATGTCGCACGCGAAATAGCTACATTGCACGAGACTCATAAAGTTCATTCTTGAATCTGCGCTTTCAATGTCCTCGGATTCTTGAGATTAATCAGCAGGTATTAGAAATGCTTTTAATCAAATTTGCAACGTTTCGGCGTTTATTTTACGACTTCCTCGAAGCTACAAAAAATGTGAAAAAATACATTGGAAATTCAAAATTCTTAATGTAACAACAAAGTGAAAAACTGAGTTGGAGATTTTACCAGAAAAATACACAAGAGTATAAAAAAAACTATAGAACAAAGAAGCTTAAAGGATGACAATAAACGTGTGTACATATCTAATGTTTTCTTATGAAAATGTTTTAGATAAATGAAATAATTGCCCAACAGTTAAAGAAACCATTTACAGGATAATCCTAAGAATAGATAAATCAAACTAACAAAAATAGAAAACGTACTAAAACAAACAAGAAAAAGAAGCAAAAAACATATTTCACTCAAGTGAGAAACATACACCTAATGGCCCTAATGAATAAAAATGTAGGAATTGCTTTGTCTTACAAAATTGAAGGAAAAGCTTAAAAACCTATGAATAAAAATCTGAGTAATTGCTTTTGCCTTCAGCAATTGCTTAAAGTTGCAGCAATTGCTTTTAGATAAAGCTTTTTCTCAAAAAACACCAGCTATTGCTTTTAGTGAAATTTTGTTCGTTCTACTACATATACGGATTGTTTTTACTGATTTGGAATTTGGTAGTTATGGTCGAATATGTGAATATTCGTGTAAAAAAGTATACAGTGTACGTAAAGAGTGCCGAGACAATGCTTTCCGAAAATTATATCGGTTTAATCGCGAAAATGTGGAGTGGTTAGCGCATTATTTTTTGGCTGACAGCGGTGAAAAGCGAGGAGGAGCATTATCAGCTGTGAATAAGATGAAAATTTTTCTGCGTCAGCTGTCAGACCCTGGCTTTCAAAATGCCGTTGCTAAAGAGCTTGGTGTTCACCAGACTACTGTTTGTAAAACATATACTTCCGTCCTGAACGCCGTTTTGGAGAAGGCCAACATTTGTATTAAATTCCCCAAAAGTGCTGAAGACTTTATGGATACTAAATAACTGTGGTCGGAGAGATACCGTTGTACGCATGTTAGGATTCCAAAGTTTGCTGAATTCGGTGACGAATATATAAACAGGAAAGGATATCCAAGCATCAACATACAGGCAACTTGCAATGCCAAATAAATATTTACAAGTGTAGACTGTCAATGGCCAGGCTCTGTACATGGACAGCAGAATATTTAAAAATTCCAATATATTCAACATTCTTAAAAACAGCACCGAAGAATGTGTATTATTAGGGGATGATGACTATTCTATTTCCCCTTGGATTATGACTCCCTGGAGAAATCCATCAACCCCAGAACAGCAAAATTGTAATAACGTTTTTTGTCGAGAACGAGTAATAATTGAACGATGCTTTGGGCAATTAAAAGCAAGATTTCCTGTCCTACAGTATAAAATCTGGAATAAATTAGAAAAAATACAACAATAATTTCCTGCGTTGTTCTTCATAACATAGCTAAATGTTTAAATGATAAAGATTTTGATTACGTGCATCATGAAGCTGATGCTGAAATTAACTTAGACACTGTCAATTTAACTACAAATTTAATTCGTCAATTAAGACAACACAAAAGGCAAATATTAGCCCTAATGAATAAAAATGTAGGAATTGCTTTGTCTTACAAAATTGAAGGAAAAGCTTAAAAACCTATGAATAAAAATCTGAGTAATTGCTTTTGCCTTCAGCAATTGCTTAAAGTTGCAGCAATTGCTTTGAGATAAAGCTTTTTCTTAAAAAACACCAGCTATTGCTTAAACATGCTTAGAATGGGATGAATAAAACACGCAATTGCTTTTTCTAGTGTAGTAATTGCTATTAGATATTTAAAGTAGGTCGATCCCAACTTGCATTTGCTTTTAGTGAAATTTTGTTCGTTCTACTACATATACGGATTGTTTTTACTGATTTGGAATTTGGTGGTTATGGCCGAATATACGAATATTCGTGTAAAAAAGTATACAGTGTACGTAAAGAGTGCCGAGACAATGATTTCCGAAAATTATATCGCTTTAATCGCGAAAATGTGGAGTGGTTAGCGCATTATTTTTTGGCTGACAGCGGTGAAAAGCGAGGAGGAGCATTATCAGCTGTGAATAAGATGAACATTTTTCTGCGTCAGTTGTCAGACTCTGGCTTTCAAAATGCTGTTGCTGAAGAGCTTGGTGTTTGTATAACATATACTTCCGTCCTGAACGCTGTTTTGGAGAAGGCCAACATTTGGATTAAATTCCCCAAAAGTACTGAAGACTTTATGAATGCTAAACAACTGTGGTCGGAGAAATACCGTTTCCCAAATTCTATCGGCGCAATAGATTGTACGCATGTCAGGATTCCAAAGTTTGCTGAATTCGAATATATAAACAGGAAAGGATATCCTAGCATCAACATACAGGCAATTTGCAATGCCAAATAAATATTTACAAGTGTAGACTGTCAATGGCCAGGCTCTGTACATGACAGCAGAATATCTAAAAATTCCAATATAGCCAACATTCTTAAAAACAGCACCGAAAAATGTCTATTATTAGGAGATGATGGCTATTCTATATCCCCTTGGATTATGACTCCCTGGAGAAATCCAACAACCCCAGAACAGCAAAATTATAATAACGTTTTTTGTCGAGAACGAGTAATAATTGAACGATGCTTTGGGCAATTAAAAGCAAGATTTCCTGTCCTACAGTATAAAATCCGGAATAAATTAGAAAAAATACCATCGACAGTAATTTCCTGCGTTGTTCTTCATAACATAGCTAAATGTTTAAATGATGAAGATTCTGATTACGTGCATCATGAAGCTGATGCTGAAATTAACTTAGACACTGTCAATTTAAGTACAAATTTAATTCGTCAATTAGGATAACAAAAAAGGCAAATAGTGACTGAAATTATCATGTAAGTAACGACTGGTACTTATATTACGTGTAGGTACACAATTAAAACAAATCAGAAACACTATACCGTTATTAAACAAATGGCAACAGAACAATATAATTCTTAGGTACCTATATTCAACTTAAATTCAGATTTTATTAGTTTTTGATACTCGATGTAAACCCAAATTAAAAACTAAATCCTAAATTAAATAATTAATAATAATTACAAGTTGTAATACATTTTTTCCTCCGAAAAAGTACTGTTTGGCATAAAGTTACCATCACCTTGCTTCTGTCTCTTAATGATTTCTTCTTGTTGCATTCGACATAATTTCAACTGCTCTAATAGAACTAATCGATGTAACTCAGCAGTTGATAATTTTTGGGTTTCTTCAGTTTCTGGTAAATGTGACATCTTAATTTTCTTTGAGGGAAAAGTAATTTCTTTTGCACTTGAGGGGGCCAGAGTGCCACTGATGGCCGAGGTGGAGGATTCGGCAAGTGTCATGCTTTCGTTGGCTCCAACAGAGACAGCACCTGAATGACTTATTTTGATGTTTAAAAAAACCTACGATACAATAAAGTTTAATTTGCTTTACCTGGTATTTTTTGAAGATGGGATTCTTATGTACTTCCAACATTTCCATTAACAACTCTTCCCAAGACTTATAGATTATAGCTTTATTGCCTGTCTTATTAATATCAAATTTATTCTTTATTTCGGTCTTCATATTACTTATTTTTTTTGCTAACTGCTTTGTTGTAAGTGTCGCGTTAAAAATATCTTTATATTGTACTAAAATTTTTAAAGCGGCCTCCCTTTCTATTTCAACTTGTGGAACTTGCAATTTATTAAGAACGATTTTATGTTCTTTTAATTTATGTACAAATAACAACTGCTTATCCATTTCTTCCTCATCATGAGTTTCGTCACTTCCACTTGAATCAGCCATAATTTTCACTGCCTTTTTTATTTTTTGCCGAAAAATATGTTCCTAATCCCACCTACTAAGTTATGCCGAATGTAAGAAACTCGAAACTAAACTGAAATAAATGTGCGTATCGACTCCTAAACATACTTGCAAGTCTAAACGCGTCGAACACATACATATATAAGCAATTGCTTTTAAGATTCGGGAAATGCAGCATTTGCTTAAAAATATTATTCATTGCAAAATTTAGCAATTGCTTTTCCTTACAGCAATTGCTAGTTAAGCAATTGCTTTTGCCAAAAGGTAATTGCTTAAAGCAATTGCTTAGTTTTTATTCATTAGGCTAAATAAATTGTTTAAGCAATTCCTAGCCAGCCAGAATGCTGTTCAGACTGTCAACATGTACCGCACTGAAAGTTTCACACAGTACATAATATGAGTGCTTTCAAGAATATATTTGTGCGAGCCCTGTCACAAAAAAAAGTTTAATAGCAACTTTCAGATATACCCTGCTTAGAATATGCACCGTTAACTTTGCAAGATGAAAATTTGAAAAACTTTCTCTGAACATGCTAGAAAATGGAACATAACAAATAAACATATTAAGAAAGCAGATTTAAAAAAACGAACAAATTTGCAAAACCGTAAATGTCAAAAAACACCCTTACCTATTGAATGAGATACGCAAAACACGTATCAATGAAAACATTCATCCCTTCAACTTTGAAAATAAAGAATAAGAGGTCGTCAGTGTCTACTATTTTTGCTTAAATCACTGTTATGTAAAAAGGTGAACATCGTTTCGCTAACTAAACGTTTTTTGTAATTGCTTCAATAGTCTAATAAACAGACTTAGTCAAAGTTAAAACTGTGTTTAATGAATTGACAAAGCTGTATGTTACTTGTCATTTTTAAGTAGTCCTCAGCAAGAGAAAGTCTATTTTCCATGTTTTGTTGTGTTTGGCCAACATACACCATTTGGTAATAAGGTATTTTGTAAACAAAATTAGATTTATAGCCTTATTGGTTCTTTCCCAAAACTGTTCAAATAATGCTACCAAATGATTGGGCAGCATGTAAATGTATCTCCTTGTACAAATCTAGCAATGGGTGTATGAGAATCAGCGTGCATTCCGGTTTCATCTGGAATTCTAATTTTAGATACATTCGCCGTGACCTGAGCTAGAAGAACCCACGCAATTTGTCCCTCCGGAAAAGGGTGAGCGGAGTGATAATTATTTCAAATAATGGCGGGTCGATCATTCAAATATTTGCAAAGCAATGGAGAGAGGATTTTGGTGTACTTCAATCAGACATTGATACAGATCTTATTAATAGGCCGATTGGTAAAAGAAATGAAACGTTTTTTATGATTGGAGCAATTTCGATTATTCAGTCGACTAACATTTTGTGGTTCGCTAGATGTTTTATATTTGATGATGTTGACCAGTGCTTCGGAAAACTGCTCAGTGGCGCTAGACGTCAACTATCCGTCCGCGATACTCGGGGAATCCCAGAGTTATCTATTATTTCTATTTGGGGCTGCAAACATCGTAGAGATAAACACGGATGTTTGTTTCGTAGAAAAAAATGAGATAAGGAGGTTTTGGCCAGCGAATGTAAAGGTCCTTTATCCTCGGGTAGTTAATTAGGTGGTTATTAGCAAAAACTTTATCCAGAAGAAAAGATCTTATACGCCTACCTCAACATTTTTACAGTAATTACGGGTACCACAGAGGCAATTACTACGAAATAATTACGAGCATAGAGCGAGTTCTCACAATCGTACAACTTGCAGCTTTTGTGTTTCAGGGTGCTATCATAATGATTACAACATACTAATCGTGCTTCAGAATTCTCAAAAATGGCTGTTTATATCAATAATCGTATACTTGCAGCTAACACCGTTTGACAACTGGTGCAAGACATGTTTGATTATAATCTCTGATCAAGCTGTGTTTAGTCTAACGGGCATTAGATTGTCCATAGTAACTCGTTAAAACGCTCCTATTAAGGCCGTATAACCCCTTTTTTCAAATGCCTGTTTGAAACAGTCGTTTAATTTTATATTTTTATTTATTTTTAAATAGTTTTGTAGTAGAATCGAATGGGTGATTACTTTTATTCTTACCATTTTTTCTATTCGAAAAATCTCATTTTGTAGCAAATTGAGTTTTCAAGAGACTCAGAGATGTTTTGAGGAGAGAAAGTAATAAGTAAAAAAGTAATCACGCTATCAATTTTTCCATAAAAGTAGAATGTTCACATACAATTTCAGAACTGCAAGCACAAAAATGCATTTTTTGACAAAAAAGAAACTGACAGCATTGTTTTTCAGTCGTCTCTATTCACACCATGAAACGAAAATTATTAAAGCTCTGTTTGTACAGCAGTCACCAATCAGTCACAGTCCGTGCTTAAGATCTCGCCACACAAATTCTGTTCATTCAGCTACGCTATATACAGGAAAACCCGAATTTGTAACTATCCTGACCTTTCATTTCGAATTAAAATGGACCGGCGTTAGAACCGATCAGGTATCAATCGTAAACAGATTCGACACAATTTACAATTCAAGGAAGTGTACGATCAAAAGAAAACCATTATTTGGGGGTACAGAATAAACTAACGCATATTTTCAATCGAATGAACTGGTGTAACATATTGGCAACGCGGTAGATTGCTACGTCAGCGTTGCTATGCAACGCGGAAATGAGCTTCACTATTCATCCGGCTTCTATCTCCTTCTAACATATGAGTCTACACACTTATCTCTCGTATACGTTGAACTCAAGTCGTCAGACAAGTTTGATTCTCATTGTAGACGGAATTCATGCCCCACAAGTTACGGACAACCTTAAGAATACTCCTCCAGACAGGCTGAAAAAAGGAACATGCTACGTTAAAAGCTTCTCACATGTATCCGTTTCTCTATACACACTTCTCTCTCGTACACGTTGAACTCAAGTCGTCAGACAAATTTGATTCTCATTGTAGACGGAATTCATGCGCCACGAACAATCTTAAGAATACTCCTCCAGACAGGTTGAAAAAGGAACATGCAACGTTAAAAGCTTCTCACATGTATCCGCGTCTCTTGGTTCTAAATTTATGTTAGGCGTAGCTACCTTTTCAGCATGCTCGTTGACAGTGTTTGACCCTTCATTAAACTAGACCTTCCCGGAATTTTCGGCTACATTAACCTCCTACCCCCAGGCATGGATTCATAAAGCGTGTCGATAGACACGAAAGTGAATTACGTATCCCCTTTGGCTGCTGTAGGTCCTGATCTAGCCTGCCATGGCTACTGTAATTTTGGAGAGCCGAATGAGGCTGATTGAGCAAGCCAAACTGGCACATCGAGCGGCGCTGCTATATTTGGGATGAGAGATATCTTTTTAGATATTGTTCAGTGGAGGCGCGCGAGTATTATTTCCAGGCAAAGGCTCGCATGGACTATTGAGGTACTCCAAACGCAGACTGTGCGTCGAATAGGTTAGAACAGCATTTCTCAACCTGTGGGGTGCGCCCCCTAGAGGGCGTGTCAATATTAAAGGGAGGCGCAAGCATATAAAAACAACACTAACAACATTGAATAATTTACTAAAAGGAAAGAAAAACAAAATTCTGACATAATCAAAAATAATATATACATTAACACTGATCTAGTAGGTACACTTATAAACAGGACTGTATTTATCAATACTAAATTAATAATAAGTTTAATAATATTAATTGTGAAAACTAATAATAATTACTAGTGACTCTCTTGGCCCTGCTTTGGCGAGCAAAGCTTGTCGAAACAAGGTTTAATAATTGAAATAGACACTCTAAGTTCTTTTTCTATATTTAGCTGCGATATATTTAGTCTTCAAAGCAGCCATCGCCGAAAATCTTGTTTCGTAAAGGTAGGATGTTGAAAATGTAGTAGTAGACGAAATGCTCCGATTTTCAGTGCCCAAAACTCATCGTTCACGCCTGCCCAAAATTCAAAGAGGGACTTATTATTAAACTGTTTTTTTTTTTATTTCGACGTTTGCCGTCAAGTCTATGATGATTTCTTCTTCGACAGTGGAGAGCCCTTCGGGGGTAATTTGAAACGGATTTCTAACCCACTCGTAACTACTAAGTATTAATTTCGTCGTTGGCAGGAAAATATTTTTTCAAATTCTTTGTCAGCATCGCTAAATGATTACAATTGTTACGAAAACAACGTTCATGTGTTGTTCTTCAACCTTGTAAGTTTTAATACATGCATCCACATTTGCAAACATTTCCAGGTTTTTTTTTGTTTTAAATTTCTGCTCCACAATTCCAATTTTCTACAAAAAGCGTTAACTTTATCACTCGTATAATATATGTATATTTGCTTCTTGGAGCTGAAGGTTCAAGATATTTAGTTTCTCGAATATGTCGACCGGGTGGCTACTTGGGCTCAATTTCATCGGAAATAAACCATCCCGAAACATCTCGGCTTCCGGTCGGTTTACTTCTTCTAGAAAAACGGCGATCTCATGTCTTAATTCAAAAACACGTTATACACATTTCCCACGTGATAACCATCTTGCCTCGCAATAGAATAGTAATGCTGAATGTACTGAACCGATATCTTTACAAAGTGCAGAAAAGATTCTAGTTTATTTTTATATAATTAACTACTATTACAGCCGTAGTTAGCACAATATTCAGGCCAGGAGATATTTCTTTGGGAGCTAAAGCTTCTCTGTGAATCATGTAATATGTCCAGGTGCACAGTGCAGATTTTTATTTTAGAGGGGCTAGTTAAGCATAATGTGGAAATTACTAATTACTATATTACTGTCACTATAGGAACCCATTGTTGTTGGGTATACAATCCTGTTAGCAGATCTTAAATTTAGACTGAGCACTCAAAGGCACAAGAAGTGAACTGAAATAAATCAAAATTACTTTACAACTACACTTTGATATCCTTTCATAGAAAAATACGAATTTTATGTGAAATGTGAACAAAACTGTCAGACTGGATCCTTAAGTCTGATCGACTTGTAGTGTGAGCTTTCATCCTGACTACAGGCTATCAGATTTTAGAGACAAAGAAATCATATATTTTCTCCTTCTACCTAGTCTGAATTTTTTGTTCGAGGAAGGTTCCCTCTAATCTGGTCAACATTCACATTCAGGATTACAATAACTCGCATAAAAATATTCAAGATCAAAGTTCGCAACTATTTGTTTTTGAATTTTCTAACAAAACTGTGAGTTTTATCATAGAAATAGGCCAGACAAAATTTGTAAATCATGCAATTGTCTATAAAAATTGTCATCACATTCTTTCTAAGGATCACCATTTTTGAGATGTACCGAGTAAAAAAAGTCGTGTTCGTCCGAAATTCCATACAACATTCCTTCACACTTTAAAGCTCCTATAACTCGATGACGGTCGTCTTTAGAGAAGAGTTCTAAAGATATTTTAAGATTAATTTCATGCTCCAAAGAAAAGTAATAAATTTGTATAAAAAAATTGTTTATATGCATCTGGAGAGGGTTACGGTCCGTTTAATCTCCTGATTCATAATAAGGGTACCCAACGAACATGATAAAGAAATATTATCAGTCCATCGGGGATTATGTTCAACACAAGTAAGTCCCTATGAGGGAATAGTTAGTTACAAACATGTATAGCAGAGAAATCAAATTGATCAAGCAGACCGATATAATAAGATGCTTATCGAGACCGGTACGCCCGCCGGTGAGCCCAGGGGGCAGAAGCAGGGACTCGTATCCTTAAGCTTTACGGGGTAATGGAAACATCAAAAAATTTAGATGTACCCTCTCGCACCTCCTACAATCCTCAACCCCTATTTTTAACCCCTATAATTTTTTTCTGGAAACAAAGCTTGAGCGTTTTTTTTTTTGTTGTTTTTTGCCTCGTACCTCCATCGTCACTGAACCGATTTCCAAAAACTATAAAGCTTAACTTCCTTGGCACAGTAGTAATCTTATTGAAAATGTCAGCCAATCCAAATTATAGACGGGCCAAGGATTAGCGGACACAGCGACAAACCGACATACTGTCCGACGGAAACGAGTGACGTGATTTTTGGTGATGTAGACATCACATAAAACCCAAGACACATATCTCATCTTCGAAATTTTTCGCGATTACAATACTTCGCCAGAAGGCGTAGAAAGGAAAAATGGTGTTGAAAAAGATTCCCACGAATACAACATTTTTGCCCCGTCTCTGGCGTGACTGTGCAAATAATTTTGATATCCCAAATATAATTTTGATTGAGGGTTCAGGTTTTGAAAAGAACTATTCTTAATTTTCCAGAACCGATTTGTTAACACCTACATGATTCTAAATTTATCTCCTCACTGCATACCCTCTGGCTGTGACTCATTAATACGCCACTGTTTAGAAACTGGATATACATTTTCCGAGATTACATGCCTCCAACGGCAAAAAAATCAAATCGGATGCTTTCCAATTACCAGCAGCAGATGAGCTCCTAAATTAAAAATCAGTTCCGCCATTTCAGTTAGCTCTAATGGTTCTTCGATGAGCTTTTTAGCTTATATTAAATTTAGGGTTTCCTTGATCGACAGGTCAGTTTTGGAGGTTTGGAGTCATGGAATCACACAAAAAAGTTGACACTGAATAAAATTTCTTGGCTATCCGTATATAAGGTTCTTTCATGCTTTCATGTTTTTTAGTTAAGTATTGATTTGTAATTTATAAAAAGTAGTTACTGTTTAAATAAATTTCTTCATTAAAAAAAATCCGATAAATATTTTGTGCCACAACTTTTAGGACATACGTTAGGACAATGTATATGAAGTAGCGAATAAAAAAACTAAAGTGAAATAGATAAGAAATGAAAACTAACCTTCATGAAGAATGTAACACAGGTTTGAATAAGTATCGTCATTCATCAATAAAAGTATTAGCTGTTTTAAGCAAGCGACACCACAACATTAACAGAACATATATGACATAACACCCAATTCTCTTCATAATAATGAGCATAACATATAATGGTGATTTAAGTATAACATTTTTCCTTGCCTTAGGAAGCCTCAAAACCATATGATTGCGCGAGATGCATGCTGGAATATGAATGTTGCAGGATTGGAAGACAATCTGTTAAATTATGGAGCAGTTTGAAGCCAAATAGTAGTGAGGCATAGTACCTCCGTTGCTTTAAAGTTGACATTTCTAATCTACTGCACAGTTCCTCATTGCTCGTGCCTCCTGCTAGTACCTTATATCAACTTTCTCATTTTGAAGGAGTATATCCGAATATGTAATAAAATATGTAGTGATAAATCTGTCAATTTTTGATGTTTTACACATTTAGATAGACCCAAAAAAGTAATATTGATATAACATATATAATATGAGAACGCTAAACTCTGACAGCCTGACAATGGACCATTTTAAAAGACAGTGACTATATAATCTAGGGTTATAAAGTACTCACAACGGGCTTCAAGATGAAGTATCTCAACACCAGCCGCCATCCTGAAATTTTCAACCACCATTTTTAGTAAAATATAGCTTCCTGAACAGTACCGTAAAGCTAGATCGCAGAATACGTCACTGTAAAAATACCAGTTATTTTGACATTTTGCATAACTTTACTTACTCATACCAGGTTTCCGATTGCAGTTTCTCAATACAGGAGTGCGATATTAGCGCTCCAGCAGCCAGTGCCAGTAGCATTTGAATCGAATGTGTTTCTACAGATTCGTTTTTATTTCTCACTACTTCTCTGTCTAATTTCAGCGTTCTAATTCGTACGGTGCAACGTTTTTCCCCTCAAATTGATTCCCAATTGTTTTGTGATTTGCTATCAACACGGCAAGATCGATCCACAAACTGAAAGTTTTAGCAAAACAAGCGCGGTCTTAATGAAAGTATTATTACCGAATACATGCCAACACAATAGACCTCAACAAGTACTGTGGTAAAGTTTACTCACGCAATGCTACCAACAGCTCTAGTTAGTCATCAAACCGTGTTAAGGGGTTGTTAAAAACCTATTTGTACCACATTCACGAACTGTGGTCAACTCTCATTAGTAAAAAATAAGGGTTATGTTATAAATACGAATTCTCATTGAACGGCTTTAAGGAAGTTTGGTAAAGTTGATGATATTATTATTCGAAGGAAGCTTAAAAAGTCCGACTAGAAGCTCTGCAGTCATAGATTTTTTGAGCGTGCTGTGCTTTCTCACATAAAATGAGAAAGCGAAAAATGCTTTTTTAAGCGAAAGCAACGATGTTTCTTAGGACTTTTAGATTCAAAATGACAGTAGATAAGATTCAAAGTTACAGCTTTAGTTGATTTTCAGCATCTATAAAGAATGTTGTTTTGTCTCCAATAATACGGATTTTGATTTGAAGTGTTGTTAACATTAATAAGCAATTTTATTTCCAGTTACGTAATCATGAAGATTATCAGGTCACTCAGTCACAAGAGATCTCATTTCTTTATACAAATTCTAAAATTCTTAGGAATATACTTGTTTCTCCTTCACGACTAAACATGCGCTTTTATTGGCTCATATTACTATTAAGGACCTTGCATTTTGCAGTTGATTCTCGAAATTCAGCATTTCGCCAGGTGAAAAATAACGTAATTTCTCCAATTTGCAAAATGAACCTTGTTTTAAAAGTAACACCGATACTCACTGCAAACTCAAGGTATAGAGACTTTATGCTGAATATCAGTAACTATGTAACAGCTTTGCGTATTCGCAACATTTATTCAAGGAACTATTATACCGAAATCACCGTTTTTACTATTCAATATCTAATTCATTACCTTTACACTAATTTATAATCATACTTCCAACTACTTTACAAATTTATTACTATGTCGACTCCGCGTTCGCTGTCTACCTACTGACTGCTTCTGCCATCTGGTCGGATATTTATGTGCTAAATCGGCGGTTCCCGGTGCACTCTAACATTTTCTAAAACTCGGTTCCTCCTCGAAGCCAGTAGATGGCGACAGATACTTTTCGAACCTGGGCTGAACCTTCTGGATAGCGCCGCAAGCGCTTACGCATGGTCGCGAAACTGGTTGCCTAAATGTCAATGTAGCTGGACACTTGTTGTCAAAGCTACTCCACGGCGTATGCTATCCGGCATAACAATGTTGCCCAAAAGTGCCAAAATTATTATTTTGAGATAAACAATATTTTTTGTTCTACAATCAATGTATTAAAAAAACTCCCTGAAAATTATACATAGGTGTATGCAAGTATTTTTCTGTGACCTAATATTTTCGGAAACTTTTTGTAAAAAATAGCAGAAAAAAATTATAACAGTTACAAAATCATAGAATGTGCTAAGTGCCATTTCAAAAATATAAACATTATGTGCTAAGTGTCATTACAAAAATCTAAATATTGTGGTAAATAATAACGAAAAAAACGGAAAAAAATTAGCTTCTGATGAATATTAGTATTGAGCAGATCTTCATAAAATTGTCTATTTTCTTTCTTCAAATAAGGAATAATTGCCAGCAGATCTTGTTTTTATTCAGAAATTATACTTTGGTAGGTCAGGCTTGAAAGAATCATTTTTGCAATAGTTTCAATAGCAACATTTTTCTTAAAAATCTTCGTTATCTTCCTATTTTCCAAGGCTCTATTTCATTCAAGGTTCCTCAGATGCTAACGAGTCCTGGATTTTCTCGGCTAATATTGATACACTGGACTTTCGAAATTTGAAGCTTGGATGCATTGATTGAACTTTCAGAAGCAACTTTAAAATCGAAAAAGTCCTCACGGTTCATGATTGTAACAAGAAATGGTGTTTTTTTCACAGCTGCTATTATCATTCTCACCAGATCCATAGGTAACTCGCATTTCTCTTACCTTTTTCGCTTTTCCATTTTGGGCGAAAGCCCTGTCGCAGCTCATAAACGAATGACACGACACTAGATATGTTTGATTGGTCTCATCCAAATACTAAATATATCCATAAAAACAATAACATTTATATTTATATAATTTCTTTATATAAATAAACAAGGTTATATTTATTGGCACTTAGCATATTTTTTACCGACGGCGTTATGGCGATTGACAAGCGCGCACTCTGTTGGGATTTTTTCACTACAATATAATATAGCCATGGCACTTAGCGCTGTATTTATGCTGTTGGTTATGACACCTAGATCATTTTACAAGTATAACATGAAAAACCGATATTTTGGCACTTAGTACATTATTTACTTGAAGTCTTCATTTATCCACACCCAACGCCGGTAATTCTACGCATCCATTAGCCATATTTCACTCATCATAAATTTCTCTATACATTTGTCTTCGAAATATAGAATGATAGAGAAATGTTTTCGATACGGGTCTCATTCTGCTGTCTGGGCTCATCGCCCGGTATAACACTCTGCTTGATTGTTCTGTTAGTACTGCGGTGGTGCTTTCATACCGTATTTGACGCTATGGGAAGAGGCAACGTTGTTAGATGGACGGTAATTACCGGTAGGGTGGGGAAAGAATCTCTATGGACCAATTGTATGGACCTGTTTGAAAGACTTGATCCATTTAAGTTTTATATTGTGCATGTTTGTAAATAATTTCTTTCTTAGAGAGTGTGTGTGTAGAGTCAACCTATTTAACGCCATTTTCTAATTTAGGTAAAGGACCAAAGCGAGGTTCCGCCAAAGGGGAACCTACTCTTGACACAAACATTTCCAATTCATGTATTTTACTGAATAAAACAAATGACATAATATTTTTCTATTCCAGTGGTTGGTGCTACTCCTGATGACCGCCCGCGGCTGGAGGGTGTGTGATGGCGGAGGCACCGGTAGCAAGAAGGGCAGCAGCAGCTTCAAGGGCGGCGGCAGCGAGCTTCATATCGGCGGCATCTTCCCAATCGCCGGAGAGGGCGGCTGGCAAGGTGGACAAGCTTGCATGCCGGCAGCCCATCTGGCCCTTGAAGATGTCAACGCTAGGGCGGACCTGCTGCCTGGTTATAGGCTGACATTGCATAGTAATGATAGTGAGGTAAGTCTTATACCTTCCGTTTGATTATCACAATCTCTTATTTATTAGTCATGTATAAGGGGTTTCTTGACGTTTTCCAATGTCCTAAGATTTATTAGACAATGCTTAAGGAAAGGGACGAATAGAATTTTTATATCGGCACGTAGTTTTGTGTAAATCACACATTCTAAGTCTCTTAGTAAGGACCGTGAAAAGTACAACAAAGATCAAATAATATATATTTGGTATCAGTGTGTGAGAGACTGAACATAGCTACAAGCACTATGAAATAAGCATGCATAACTATAAGCATCAGAGAGAATAAACATAAACATTATAGTCATCAGAAGGGATGAAACAAAGTAGTTAAACTGATTAAGGGATAAATGGTAAGCCGCCTATTTTACCCACGATTCATGACTACATTATCAATTCGAATTCGTGCAAATATAACTGGTATAGCTGGAATGGTAGAGTTGTTCTACTCGACACAATCTAGACACAATTGGAGAGTGATTCGAACAGTGGTATGAATGTCCCATAACTAATTCTATAAACCAAGACACGAAGAGCTTAAGGTTAATAGAAACCGCGTGTAAAGGGTTATTGAAAGCCTTTAATAGTTTTAATTATACAGGGTGGCCAATATATACCTGACTGATTTAAATTGCGCACAATTTTTGATACACGCATTTCAGTAGGTGGCGCCGTAGTAGTTGTTTAAAACACATGTGTCCAATTCATCATGGAGCTCTACACGATCCTACAACGCGTCCGTATTGTTAAAACGTTTTACTTAAATAATGAGTCGATTGTTGCAACGATTCGGAAGCTACGGCAAGATTTCGATCGAAATAATCTGCCCAGTATCAACACCATTCGTCAGTTTGTGCGGATAGTTGAACAAACAGGTGAAGTTACACACTTCCCAAGGTCGGGCCGTGTTCGAGCTGTTTGTATACCGGAAAATATCGAGAGACTTCGTGAAAGTGTAGTGGAGCGCCCTGAGACGTCTACCAGACATCGTTCTCAAGAACTGGGTATTCGTTGCACGTCATTATGCACTATTTTTAAATAAGACTTGCATTTGCGGCCAGACAAAATTCAGTAAATAACGATTTTACCGGCAACTGATAATGAGCGATGAAGTCCATCTTCGATGTGAACGGATTTATTAATAAACATAATTGTCACATCTGGGCATTAGAGAACGACCACAACATCCTCGTCGAGTCACAGTTTGGTCCGGTGTTTGGTATGGAGGTGTCATTGGACCTTACTTCTTTGAAGAAGCTGCAGTAATTCTCTTACTGTCACTGGCGAGCGCTACCGTGATAATGCGCAAAACTTTCTGGCTCCTCAAACCCAACAATTTAACCTGCAAACCACACAGCTAGGAAAACAATGAATCTTTTGGGAATAATATTTCCGGGACGTTTAATTTCTCTATTTGGTGATGTCAACTAACCACCAAGGTCACGGGATTTAACGGTTCCTGACTTTTTTATGGAGATTTTTGAAAAATAACGTTTATGCCAACAAACCAAATAGTGTAGAGCAGCTGAAGAACAATATTACGGAAGCGATTGAAAATATTCCTCCCGAAACCTACCAAAAAGTGATGGAAAATGTAATCAAGAGGGCACTGGTTTGCGAGGCTTCTAGAGGACGACATTAGTCTGATATTATTTTTCGTACGTACTTTCTAAGTTTCAATAAAAGATAAGGATGAAAAAAATAGACGTATTTTATTTCATTCCACAAGATACAAACCAGTCAGTTACATATCGCCCCAACGGTATAGTAAAGGTCTCAATCTGGGAGTATCTTGCATTCCAGAGCTATTAAATGATAAATATCACATTTCTCGAACCATCTGTAACGACAAAGTTATTGCAAGGCTATAAAATAACACTGGAGCTCACAGATGAAGCCACTTACAACCAGAACAACATCGTGTGTGAGACCATGTCTGATACTAAAATCCACATTTTAATTAAGTTGTTTGTCTCTGGTTATCGACTTGGACCTTCACCATTAAAACTAAATTTTCAGCAAGTGTCACTTCAATGTTATCATCAAAAATAAAATTTCTACCTAATAGAAAGAAAGACAAGTAGTCTTGTGGAATCTTGCAAAACCCAATAAGCAAAAACGTACGTCGATCGGGTTACCAATCCTTCTATTTCTGCTCTTTTTCCACGATTCTCCTTTGTTTTTTATTTCTACCTAATATAAGAAAATAATGCATAGCTCCACCCTCAACAATATGAAAAGTTGTCTTCATATCTGTTATGAGGACTTCTTTCGTAAAAACACCTAAACTTTGTAATTGTGACCCTTCAATACCGTAAAATGTCTCTACTGTTAAAATTTTGACCATTAAAGCGCTTAGGCGTCTATGCTTCCTTAATTGAGCTAATGAGTACCTGTACAAAGCATGGAATGTAACATTTTCAATATCTACATCATCTCATTTCCGAAATTTTTTGCAATTGCGATACTGCTAAGTTAATTTGCGTACGAGGTAAAAGTCAATATTAATTAAATATGAATTATTATGGTCTATATCTTTCTCGCTATCATTAAGCTCAAGGAGTTATTTGCTAAACAACCTTCTCGGCATTCCAGGGCAATAAATGATTCTTGCCTCTAAGAGCTTACTTTCTGTAATGTGTAGGGCAAATACAAAGTCGCCATGCTTAATTGCCTTTGTTCCGACCTGCTGTGATCTTCGCTTTTATTTCTAGCAATAAAACTGCTATAATCATCGTAGTAGCTTCGGAGTGCTTCCGGCTACACAAGCTATAAAACAGAGAGGTTGCTTAGTGCGGAACATTAATTTGTCTGTTGACTGATACGGACACGGAATCGAAGAATCAATATTGTTGTACAGATACGGGAAATGCGGCACAATTCTTCATTCACCTCTTGTTACGGTGTGGCTCTCAAACCATTCTTTTCGGTTGCTGGTATCAACACAGGTATTTTATTATTAATGATATTGAATCAATTATGTCTAATCAGAGGATTTTTCGATACATGATGCCTGGTTTGCAGTAATGGATGCAGTTTCAACCAGTTCCATCTATCAGTTACTACCAGCTTGCAGTCTTACACCCTATTTCACGAGCATCCATCACGGGACAATGACTAGTTAAAAAGTAATTATTCAAAATTCCCCGTATCGGCACAGGACATGTACGCTACATATTTATTTTGTACTTACTAACAACTATTTTATTTAAAAAAGTTCCTTGGCATACGAAAGAAACGCTACAAGCACAATGGCTACTAATGACCATGACTCCATTTCATGTCAGGTAGGAATAAAATAAAATAAACAGTTTTTGACTATATTGATTATATCTACTTTTTAGAGCTTGAAACACCATATGATTTTGAAGGGCTATGAAACAGCCATACATTTAGTTCAGAATGTGTGGCAGTATATGACCGAGTTGATAGAGGTTCGATTCTCTCAATTAGGTATGAACATTACTCAGGTAATTCTAACAAGTAATAAAATAGAAAAATGTAAGTTAACTGTACAACTATTACAGGAAGTCATGAAATGTACACAACATAACCTTAGATTCCAAGTGTTTCGGTGATGTTTCATGTTGGCGCTATTTATTTTGTGTGCTTGCAGCCTTTTTGGTATTGTTGACTTCTTCAACAAAATTTCATTTAAACCAACTCGAATTACTGTATTGCTTTTGCACTTCACAGCTCCACAGCAATCGGGCATGCAATTATCGAGCTCTTCCTAAAATTGATAAAAAATGTATAGTTTTTTTTGCTTTATCGGTTTTCTTCAAAAAATGATGTTTAACGTAAATTATAAGGAAAAGAGTTATATTTACAGTATAAAATAAACCACAATTGTTTCAGAAAATAACTGATTTCCTGGATCCTCGTAACACAGAATTGTCAATAAACAAGTGTTTGCCGGTAAAAACATTACTGTGGCTCATGAGCATCCTAATTCGCCTGATTTGACTCCTATGACTTTTTCTTTTCCGGAAAGCGAAAAATCACCTCAAAGCAACTCAGTTTGGGATAGTCGAAAGCATTCAAACGGCTGTAACTCTGTAACCGACCAGCTGGAGGCGCATCCAGTGTCGGAATTTCAGCACTGCTATGAGGAGTGGAAGAACCTCTCCAGCGTTGTGTGGCTCCAAAACGGGGTTATTTTGACTGCAACATTATAAAATTGTAATTATATTTGAATACAAAAATTAAAATAAATCAGTATTATCACTTAACTCTCAACCTAGTATCTCTGACGAAACGAAAATGTCCTAGGACAGTGGTCGCCAACCCGTCGATCTCGAGCTACCGGTAGCTCGGAAAGGCAATTCTGGTGGCCCACAACATATTTTAACAAGATGTAAAAACCATAGAAGCTTCCGTAAATTTTATAAATTCACATAATAAACACAAGCATCGGCAACACTGCCGTGAGCGATCTGTTCGAGAACGATCTCGATCACTTTGAATGGAATAAATACGCAAGGCGCGGCAGCAGTGCACTCAGTTTAAAACTGAACGGCACAAAGTCCAGCGGTTGGGTTAGAGTTGGCCTGCAATAAAAACGTTATGAGCAGTAGTAAGAAGATGAAGACATACCACTTCCATTCAGAATGGGAAGGACAATTTTTCTTTACGGAGGTTAAAGGGAAATGTATGTTTGTTATGTAGTATGCAATTTCAGTTGCTAAAAAATTGAATATCGATACTCACTATAAAACTGTACTCAAACCATTAAAAAATCAGTTAATTGGACAACAGACAATGTTTTTAAAAACAATCGACAAAAGTAAGGCTGCAACTGACGCATCATACCGGGTGTCCCAGATAATTACACAAAAGAAACCTTATGAAGATGATGAATGATAAAACAGGCGTTTTATCTGTGTATAATTTCATTTAAGTTGGCTTACATTGCTTACGACTAGGTAGCTCACTGTTTATTCCAAAATTAACAAAGTACTCAACACACTGAAAAGGCTGGCGACCACTGTCCTAGGACATATTTATGGAGAAGATGCGAAAAGACAAAAGCTAAGCTTGGTGCACATCTCTCCAGTTCGGAATCACTCGCATTTGTAATACTTCACTGCCTACTGACGTGGGAAGTAAAAGTAAATTTATCTATCTCCATTTATAGTGAACAACTGGTAGATCGTGAGCATAAATCTATTTCGCCTTGGGTTACTAGATCGCGTGATAACTGCTATCGTATTTATATGAACGCACACCAGGCACTATCTACAACTGCTGTTAAGTTGATCCTTAACGACAATGAATAAAGGGTGATTTACAAGTAATTGCTGATTCAGATTACAAACTAGTCGCAGTTGTTTGGAAGTGCGACAGCTTCTACTTATCAAAGGAAGCTCCGGGATTAGAAGAAGTGCCGCTTGATCGATAGGATAATAAATTTGTGCAACGCAGAATTAGGACAGGGTTCATCCTTCTTTTCAAAAATATGTCTTAAGGGAGCACGAAATTTCACGGAAAAAGGAAGAAGACGTGTAGCGTGACAAATTTCATTTCGCAAGGGACGCATTTTTCATCTCCAAGGACCTCTTTACCGTATACTTTCCTATATCTGTTGCAGCTTGCGTCCTGGGTTCTCACGACCAAAATCATCTTTTTTTTATAGCGGTACATGCGTATAGGTACTGTAATCCACAATACGTTTGTACATGTACATTCAACATTAATTGACAACAAGGTATCACACCTTTTTTTTTTTTTTTTATATCGAAACAGCCGCGCAGGCAGAAGCCTAAATGCCGGAACACCGCGGCTGCTATGATGATCCTAAAGAAATTTTGTTAATACGATTTTTGAACTGCCTAAGGTTAGTAGAACTGGGAAAAGCTTCTTCCCGTAGTTTGTTCCACAATCTAGACACCCTCGGGACAAAGGAGCGGTCGTATCGGCCAGTTCTGGATGTACGAAGTTTGACACGGTTAGGATGGGACGCCGAAGTCAGGCGGGTCTGTCTGGCAGGCACATCGCGCGGCGGCATCATGGAAAAGAGCTCTGAGGAGCAAAGCCCGTTGGTGTAGCGATAGAAAAGAGCTAGATCGCCGACGGCCCGCCGGTGCGAAAGAGTCCTGAGACTGTCTGTTAGAGAAGAGTCATCGATCAGTCGGACCGCCCTCCTCTGGAGAGCATCGAGCATGGACAATGTAGTCGGGGCGGCAGCACCCCAAATGTGTGAGCAATACTCGAGGCTAGGCCTTATCTGGGCCTTGTATAGAGTGAGAAGGTCATGCGGAGAAAAGTACTTCTTAACCCTAAACAAATAGCCTAGCTTTTTCCCAGCAGCTGCAGCTATTGAAGAGATGTGTTCGTGCCAGATCAGGTCCTCGGTGATCTGGGCTCCGACCAGCCGAAATGAATGGCTCTTTGGTAGGACTCGAACGTCCATCGAAACTGTATGAGCGCTAGGACGCTTTTTGTTCGTCAAAGTACAGTACTGTGTTTTGGAAGCATTGAACTGTACAAGATTTTTGCGTCCCCAAGCAGTGATAGCCTCCAGGTCTCTTGTCAGAGAAGAAGTCGTCGCTAGTCTTCTTTTTTCCAGCTCAGCGGCAGAGATCGGCTTGTCACTCTGAATTCCTGCATGTAGAGTGCTGTCATCAGCGAAACTGTGGATTGGGTTGATCGTGCAGGAAAGGAGGTCGTTGATATGTATGAGAAACAGTGTTGGAGCCAAGACCGATCCCTGGGGAACACCCGCGTTGACGTTGTGGGATGAAGAGGAGAATCCATCAATTACGACGGACATCTTGCGGCCAGAGATAAAGTCAGCCACCCATCTGCAAAGCTTTTCTGGGAGGCCGTAGGATGGAAGTTTGCTCAAGAGGGCAGCGTGCCACAGCTGATCGAACGCTTTCGTGATGTCAAGAGCAACGACATGAGCCTCACCATGAGACTGGATGTGTTTACTCCACAGTTGCGTGACGTAAGCTAGGAGGTCCCCTGTGGATCGTTGGTGCCGGAAACCTTACTGCCTGTCGCTAATCAAGCTGTGACGTTCGAGGTAGTCCAGAAGCTCGCGATTTATGCACCTCTCCATCACTTTACTTATAACAGAAAGCAGAGCTATAGGCCTGTAGTTGTAAGGGTCGGTTTTAGATCCTTTTTTTGGGATGGGCTGTACATGAGCAAATTTCCAGTTTTCTGCGAAGGTGCCGGATTCATAAGATATCTGGAAGAGACGCGAAAGAACTGGAGCAAGCTCAGCTGCACATCTCTTCAGTACAATGGCAGGAATCAAGTCCGGACCAGAAGCTTTGTTGATGTCGAGCGACAAGAGCACTCGTCTTACGGTCTTATGCCTGAATGTTACCTCCCGCATAGTGTGGGGAACCCTTTGAATTGACGACACTTGGGCGTTGGTGGGGACGTCCATGGTGGAGTTGGCAGCAAAGATCTTGGCTAGCACTTCCGCCTTGGCCTTTGAGTCGAATACAATAGTTCCATCCTGACACGTAAGTGGTGGAAGGCTACTGTGTGAGAAGTTCTTTTCAATCTGCTTGGCCAGCGTCCAGAAAGACCGACTGCCATTGCGCTGCGACATTACCCTGTGCCTAACTTTTATATCATGCTGGGTTTTAGCATTGCGAACCGCTTCGTTATATTTGTTTCTGGACTCGACGTCGGCTTGTCTGTTCTCTACAGTGGGGTTTTGTAAGTAGATTCTGTGGGCCTTGATCTTCTGCTGGCGAGCAGTGTCACACGATTTGTTGAACCAGCCGTTGGACCCTGGTTTAGGAACTTTCACTGTGTGAGGGATGTATTCCTCCATTCCGACGTGGATAATTTCGGTTATTGAAGAACAGACAGTCGACGCATCCGCGTCAGTGAAACAGACATCTCTCCAAGGAAAGCTAGAGAAGAAGTCTCTTAGCCCCTCCTAGTCGGCATGTCCGTAATGCCAAGTTTTGCGCCCTGTGCGAGTTTCTGCGGCCACAGCGGCTTCTGACCGAAACCTAACCTCCACAACACCGTGATCTGAGTTACCCAGGGGGGACAGGACGGCAGTGCTGTAAGGGGCAGGATGCGTGGTCAGAAAGAGATCCAGCAGGCTACTGGCGTGTGACTCATTATGGGCATTGAAATCACCGAGAAGAACTACCTCTGACGCGGGGTGATTGATGTTCAGGAAGTCGATCTGGACGGTGAGGTATTCGAGTAGGTCATCCCAGTTATGGTTCGAGGGAGAGCGATAAAGGCAGCAAATAAATTTGGGTGATGTTTTGGAGTTGAGACGAAGCCACAGAATGTCCTTCCGGTCTGATTCCAAAGAAAGATCCCTGGAGCAGGAAAGACTGCTGCGGACAAAAGCCACAACTCCCCCGTTCTTTCTCAGATTGGAGTGCACCTCGTAGTTTGGGAAGTTGAGATGGTTAATCGGTGCAGCCTCTGAGATTTTTGTCTCCGCCAAGAAAAGCACGGCGGGACGATTGGATTGCAGGTAGTGATGAACAGCATCAATGTTGCTGTTGATCCCGCAGATGTTCGAAAAACAAATTTTATCTTCGATGTTGTTCCCTCGAGCCCACCCTCCACCCAGACATTCCGAGAGTGGAGTGAGTTTACGTCCGGAGTTTTTAGTGCTCGAGGGATCCATCATCATTAATTTCTTTGTTTTGGTAGATAACCGACTGCATAGCTTAGGTGTGGAAACATGCGGACATTTATAAGACACCCTGGGAAAAGCTAGCGGGTGGTACTGCCTCGGTCGACTGGTCCTTGTCTACCACCTTCTTTTTACGTATTAGTGATGTTAAATAGACCTAAAGTGGCCCGTTGGCGGACTTGTACCGCCACCCGGCAATCGGTACTGAGGTATTCCTTAACGCGTGCGCAATCGCTTGGACGGGAAGAAGTTGTATACTGGATACAACGACTTCCGGAACAAGCATTTGCCACGGCCCTCGCTCAGTAGGGGGTAAAACCCCTAACCCCTAACCCCTAACATCATAACCTAAAAAATGGCGGCAAGTAGGTTGACTCCACGCGTATAAGGTTATATTGGGTACAAGTTACCTACGAACATAAGCAAGGTGTCTTCTAATTGTATGTCAATATTTAAGCGGGCGATTTTTGGGTCTATTTTGACTTTTCAATAAAATACCGATCCAGTAATCTGCAAATCAAATTCATTAATCTGATGCCCCCCATTTGGGTATATTTGCTTACTTTGGCTTGTTCCCCATAGTCGTAACAGATGATCCGATTTTCCTCAAGAACTATTTCGACAGATTTTCGATTAAAAAAACCTCAATCAAGTCGGTTACAAGGCTACGATGTCACAGAGAGATATACACACACATACACCTAAAGCCGTTTTACAGTCGGCAAGAGGATTGCATGCAAACTCTTGCAGTTGCAGCAAGACATTGTGTTGGCTGCAGTTGCAACACGGCTCTGTTTCCTGGATTAAAACGTGTAAGGTTAGCAAACCCAAATGACTGAAGCATTCCCTATCACATTCCTACTAGTGGTGTGTAGTTTGCATCGAACGAGTCTTATGATTGAGCTAACTGAACTAGTTCACCTTCCATTGAAAAACTCGTTCATATGATCACCACGAACGAATGATATTACAGGTTCTCCCGATGATCCAATCGAACTTAATGTGAGTGAATGAACGAGAACGAGTTAGGAGAAAGGAGATGGGACACAACCATAAGCAGAAGGTTGTAAAACTGGTTGCGTGGAAGTTACGAAAAAAGACGACAGATGCTGTTGTAAAGGCTGAACGAAATAAAAATTATCTTGCTTGTTCACCAGTTGCGGCTCATGAAGAAACATTTGAGGAAAATTGAGTCGGCTAAACTTAAAACTAAAAAAAAAAGTTCATTCTCCCGAAAGACCATCTTGCTACCCTTATCAGAGGTTTTGGGAACTGGTGAAAACTAAGAATAAAAGTGTATCCCACCTTATTTGAGATTGTTAGAAAACCTGTAAGTCTCGTAGCTACTATTAAGCAACAATTTAAGGTTGAAACGTCCATCTTAAGAAAAACTGAAGAATAAAGAAATCAGCAATGCGAGGTGTTTCGAAGCGGTTACTCATTTTCTACTCAATTTCGTCGATCGGATGAAAGATTAAGAGATATTCTTTATTAGTCGTTCTTTAAAAAAGTTGAATTATTGCCAGTATCTCGAAGACGAGTCATTTTGGTTTCAGCGCTCCAAAAGACGTATTATAAGGCATGTTGGTCTCACGTTAACGACTGACCCATTTTGTGCCTTTTTGGTAACACTGGTAAAAAATGCTAATTTATACATTAAAATGCTTTAAATGCGGTTCAAATGACCTTCATTCTAGGTATTTTGAGCCGCTAAAACCGAATTCGAAGTCGTTTAACATGTATCTGATTCGATTTAAAATTTAGATCTGATTATTTAGCGGAACATTGCAGAGCTATGCGTTTTTGTGACTTTGAGGTGCCAAAAGTCCATTTTTTAGTATCGATGGCTGTATGTGAGCAAAGCTCTGAACAATAAGGTAATTTGAGATTTTGAATATATATCATAGTAAATAAATTCAAAAGTGTCATCAGACCGGATTAAGGGTGAAAAATTGGAAGCAAACTATTTAGCTAGGGCTACCCGTGAATCCTAACATTAAATTGACATCGGAGTCGGAATCTACGCATACGAGTTACCTAAAAAACAAGCTCTCATGTAGATCATACATGCTGAGCATAAATATTTCTTATTAGTCGTTTTTTGATGAAGTTGAATTTTTGCCAGTATCTTGAAGACGAGGCATTTTCGGACTGAATATACCCTTGATTCCGTTTCAGTGACCCAAAAAACGTATTATAAGACATGTAGGTAATTATACATTATATGCTTTCATTGACATAATTCGTGTGCAAAATAGTCCGTTCGCGAACTAGTTCCTATAACTAGCTTGTTTCAGTGAGCACCTATTGAACTAGTTCATCGTAATGAATTGGAAAGGACATTACTAATTCCGACCCTATAATTTTTGTTTTTTTACCCTTTAGAACACATGGTCTTAATATCCCAAAAATATTCTCAATCGAGGACCATCCACCATCATACGCAATCAAACTGAACCGGCTCAGGAACATTAGCATTGGTAACTTGTAAGTTTCTACCATTCGCATTGCAAACAAACTTCCATGAAAAATCCAACGGATTGATTTTCATGCAAAACCCCGGCAGTTGCAATAAAATTTCGAAAGAATCAACCTTTTGTTAGTGCGCATACGTCTGATCACCATTTCTCTTGTCTTCCTGACTGCAAGTCGGGTACTAGACATGTGAAACTTATAACATCCCTCATTTTTAGGTGGGGGGTCGTGGATTTTAATTTCCGATATAAATTAAATTATTTCCCATAAAGGCACACACAGTGCCGGCGGCAGAGCCGCCGGTCAAGCCGCCGGCTAAGCCTCCGTACACCCGGCGGCATACAAAGCCGCCGGCCTTGCCGCGCAAAGGAGCCGCCGCCATTGCCGGCGGGGTGTGCCGACGGGTTACGCGGCTTGCCGGCGACACTTCGTTCCTGGCATTCGAGCGGTAGTGTTGTGCGGTTTGTGTGTTTAAACAAATTAAAATGTCGTTTAATTGGGACGACGGAGCTGTGCTGCTCTTAATTGAAAAATTTCATGAAAATGATATATTATGGAATCCCAGAAATGCAGACTGTAAGAATAGGAACAAACGAATGGACGCATTGAACATAATTGCAAGTGTATTTGACATTGACAAAGGCGAAGTAGAGAGAAAGTTAAAAAATGTAACCTCTCTTTATTTTCGGGAAAAAAAGAAGTTAGAACAGTTGCACAAATCTGATGCAGGCATAGACGATGTATAGAAACCCAAAAAACATGCTATTGCGCAAACGCTGACACCCCACATCATCTTTTTTATACTCTTCTATCATTACAGTACCGTTCCGCCATTTTCTATTTTGTAAACTTGGGTGCAACCAAAACCTTCTCGCCTTTTGTATTTTTTTCTTATTAAAATAAAAATTACAACTGCGGCGGCTGTGCTGATGATTTCCTTATTCATTTTAACCAACCAACCATAAAATATGCACTTCACTAGCGTTCTATGTGACTGTCACAACCGGAATGATACTTGGCGGCTTGTGCCGGCGGCTTGTATTGCCGATGCATTGCCGCTCGGCCCGGCGGCATTGCCGCCGGCACTGTGTGTAGTAGCTTTAGAGATACGCTGCAAGCAATACCTGAAACATGCTAAACAACAACCAATTAGTCTAAAGCACCAGCTGCCCACGAACCTTCAGGATGTTATAGGCAAGTTCAATCCTACGCTACCGTTTGCTTGTTCTTTCAAGTTGCCCATCTGGCGGCGTTCAAGTGAATATAAACAGTACTCGTAAGGTATTGTCAATCTCTTTCCAGTTGCACCACCCCGCCTCGTGGGCACACATCACGGTATGACCGTGCAAGGACAGAAACCTGTATAAGATTTTTCGGGTGAACGTAGACTAACTGGTTAGTCCATAGAATGGAGGAGATGCGGGTTCGAATCCTGCCAGCGGCCATTTTTCCTTTCTAAACTTGTTATTTATTAAACAAACTCGCTGTTGCGTATGCGCCCATCCGAAAAATCGTATATATGCTCAAACGTAGTAGAGACTAATTTTGTTAAATAGCGTCGTGTTTATAAGACATTATAAGCTCTCATTAGCGATTTTTCCCTGTAAAGCCTCTTATTGATTTAATCGTTCATCCGTTAGTAGGAATCCGCTTCCCTTGGCTTTAACGAGATCTTTAGGGATATAAAGGGATAATGCAGACAAGCTGATGGAAGCAGCTCTTTTGTTTTTCCTTTTAATTCAACCCTTCCTACAGCAGCATGTCGGTGTCAGAGGAAGTTGGGCCTTTTTGCAGCGTTTTAGAGTTTTAAATTTCAGCGCGTCAAAATATCGCGTGAGGAAAGGGAGTTTCCGGCAACTTTTTAATGATGGCGAATTTAATTCATTAGTATTCCATATATACGGAAAAACAGCCCAAATAACGATTTCTCATTACTAATTGTTTAATTTACAATTTGTGGTGGGGAAAAAGACCTTTGCAACCTCCCGTCAATTTAATTGTGAACCAATATTAGATTCGAGACCTGCGTACCTAATTTTCCCGAAAAACGGGTTTTAGTAAAGGATTTTGTGAAATTATTTTATAATAAACAAGTAATATAGCTTTCATCAGTCCGACCATCGAAGCATGGACAGTCGTTTCATGCTTTTTGGCAACTCATCAGCATGGACTAGGCTTCGTCTCAAGCCGAACAACGACCCAAAGCTGAGCAATTGTACTTGTTCTGAGGTATGAGATCTATCTGAGGGAGACAGCACAAAGCGTCATCTATTACCAGAATCGACCACTGCGAGAGTGCAACAGGAAGCTATCTGTCGGAACTGTATCCTGTATCTTAGTTCGCATTTGACAACTGAATTACCACTTTGACCGCTAGACGCCGCCGATTTTGGAGATATAATAGACGCGGTTCACTTGCGATTGAACAAGCCTTGGTCCGTCCTACCAAGGACGGTCATGGCTAGAGACAACTGTTTTGTGTTTTTTGGAAACCCATCAGCATGGGTTTGGTCTCAAATTGATAATAGTTGCTCAGGTCACGTTCGCTGTCGTACCGGAGACCAGCCCTAGACCATGCTGATAAGTCGACAAAAGGTACGAAACAGCTATCCATGGTTGGTTGTATGTGGTCATATGGACGAAAACTATAAAGTATAGCATAATTATCCTCTATTCTTGAATCGCCGCACTATTCGGGTGCTGTTCAGTATAACAGCTTTCTCTAATAACTTAAAAATATTTGGTTGCAATCCCAGTATTTCAATACTTCTGTGTATTACACTGGTAAACAAAATTAAAATATTTTTTTGTGACATGGACAAAACAAGATGGTTATTATGTAAAATGGACCCAAAAAGTCGGAAATAGCATTCGATTTCACCCACGGTTTTCTTGCGATAAGGCATTTTACTTGGTGCTTATACTCGTAAAGTATAAGGACATATGGTAATAGTACTAATAAACCCTCGAAGCATTACTCTCAGAATTTTGTTGTAGATGTTTTGGTCAATCAGGTTGTGGGTAAAAACCAGTTTTATAAAGTTCCCGAAACAGTTGCTAATTTTCTTCAAACTTGATGCTAACTCATTCATTTCGAACATTGTCTGCTACACTTTTAGTTGAATCTGGGGAAGACTTGATGGCACTAAATAAACTTGGCGGTTGGAAGTCATCAACGGTAGCTGAAGGGTATGTTGATGAATCGGTATCACGCAGGACAGAAATAGATAATAAAGTGTTTAGAACGTGTGGTAGTGCTGAAATAACACCGGCTTTGCGATCTTGTACATCAGCGGGAGCTGTGATGGCAGAAAAACATATAATTTCGATACAAGGAAATTTGACTGTTGTACCGATTAGTTTAAGGAACGGGTCATTCATGCAATTCACATTTAATAATACTGGTGAACGAAATTAAAATATTTTTTTGTGACATGGACAAAACAAGGTGGTTATTATGTAAAGCGTACCCAAAAAGCCGGATGGCATTCGATTTTTTCTATCACCCACGGTTTTCTTGCAATAAGGCATTTTATTTGCTGCTTATACTCGTAAAATATGAGGATATGTGTGTAACAGTACTATTAAACACTCGAATAAACATTAATCTCAGAATGTTGTTGTCGATGTTTTACAACGATATGTTGCTCCTGAAGTATCACCTAACAATGTCCAGCAATAATAAGCAAGCAAATCGCCACTCCATTTGCCTTGATACCGTTTTTCCATAGCAGAAATACCTTGGTGGAACCGTTCACCATGTTCATCACTTACCACACCTAATTTTTTCGGAAAAAATCTAGATGAGAATCCAAAAAGTGAATTCTTAGAAACATGTTACATCCCATTCCTTTATAAGCGTTAATAAGTTCACTCACAATATCTTTATAATTGTCCGCCTTCACATTGCCTTAAAAGCATTCCAAGCTCGTAATTCAGTTTCATTTAGAGCACTGTCAAATATATCATACTTCATGATTTTCCGTATTTGTAGACCCACAAATATGCCCTCCTTAATGTTTGCCTCACTAAATCTCGGAAATGTTTGTTTTAAATGCAAAAACCCTTTTATTTGGATGCATATCTTTCACAAAAGTTTGCATCAGTCCCAACTTAATATGCAAAGATGGAAGTAACCCTTTTGGCAACGACTAGTGGTTCATGAGCAATATTTTTTATGCCCGGAGTTAATACCTGACATAGTGTCCACTCCTTCTGTTCATAAAGACGATCTCGCGCACGACTGTCCCATTCGCAAAGAAAGCAACAGTATTTAGTATATCCCAATTGCATTCCAAGAAGAAGCTTAGAGAAATCAATGAACAGGCGCCAATCATTTGGATCATGTTTCTGTCCTAACGCGTCAAACAAATTGTTGACATCGGAGCAATATATCAACTCTCTTTCTTGACAGAAACAGTGTGACGGTCTTGTTGTCGTTTTCGGTAAAAACACAGAAAACGTAACTGACTCGGCTGCTGTTGGTCTACTTATAAACGCAATATGCTCTCTAAACGTAGAGCTCGCATATAATAAACAGGAATAGACAGGTCTTAACATTATATATGTGCGTAATCGCATAAACGCCGAGAAACGCAGCAATATGAGATGTTGCGTATTGTAACTCATAAAAGTAGATAGGTACCGAATATCTGTGGGAGATAGAAAAATTCTCTTTTTAGGTTTGATTTAAGGGTCTCAAAATACGTAAGATACACCCAAAAAGTGTCTTGTCACAAATCATGTGTTTATCAGTGTTATTATTATTTTTATTATTTATGTTCTAGTTTACGTTCCCGGTAAAATGTGCAGCGGCCGTTATTCAGAGATACCGGAACACCCATGCAGTTTTCTGTTATCAACGTAAGAAATTCTTCATTGACCCACAATGTGCGTTCGACAAAAATTAGAGTCCCTTGTAAAAACAAAAAATATCAAAGCTTGACGCACATTTCTGTGTTAAACGTCAAGTGGAGATGCTGGTGAAAATCTGGGTAAATCGTAATTAGCTAGCGGTATGCTAATTAGCGTTCAGTCAAAGGCAAAACGCCTTTCCAGCATTGCTTTTGACACCTTTGGCGGCCGCTCGTCGCTAAAAAGCCCATTTCTGGCTTTTGCGGTCGACGGTACGGTCCCAAAGAGACGCAACCTCAGGTAGTCTGTTTTCAAACCTGTGAAAAGAAAAGGAAAATTCCTCTGCTGCTTCTGAGAGGGGTTTCGTTCGTTTTGTCGTGGCATCAGAGGCGTACATGGAGATGGAGATACTGTTTTTGTCGTATTTTAATGTTAACGCTATAAAGTAGGCAACTGAGTATACCGGTATACAGTTACGATGTTGGACGTGTTTGTTTTTAGAAATATCGCGCGCTATCCTCGAATTTAGGAAGGTAGGATTAAATTTTCTTTGCAAAATTTCAAGTGCGGTTCTTTGCACCGTGATAGTTTTATTTAATATTCGTAAGGTTTTTCCAGTATTTTGAAGTTATGTTTACACATGTCATGTTATATGTTTTGAATGCGTGATCTTAATTAGCGGCATCTCTCCCAACAAAAATGACAGTTGCCGCATTTTTAGGAAGGAGAGATGCCGCATTTTTTTTCAACGTTTTTGTTTTGCCATAGCTTTTATTAAATTAATGTTACATTTTATGTATCCCAAAAGTTGTATCCCTTAAACAAAGGTTCAAGCAAAGCGCAACTGTGTTAACATTACCCGAAAGCATAACAAACAGCATTGACAATCATAAAACAACCAATGTGGCAGAAAAGAAGAAGAAACTAAAAATACCAAAAAATTAACAAAAACAACTAAATGTAGAGCCAGAAAAATACCAATAGAGCGACAGCAATGATGAACCTCTGGCCAAAAAGAAGAATTAAAATCAAGAACATTGCGTGGAATGCTTACGAAACGACAACTAAAAAAATGCTTCATATGACTACATGTCACTTGCACCATATATGGTGAAGTGCTTAACATCTGTTCTAGACTCGACTTGAGAAAAAAAATGTAAATTAGAAGTTTTTCAGAGATGCCGATACTGCGGCATCTCTTCTTTTTCGATGCGGCATCTCTCCCAGTAGTGTGAGAGAGATGCCGAGTTTAATAAAAAAAAAATTGTAATGTTTATATTACTTTAGAATTTTGAGTTTATTTTTGTATCTGAATATAGTTTAAAGTAGTACCTGTGTATTGATTCAGTTTTAAAGAAAAATGTTAAAAATTAGGAAAATTACACCTATTTTTCAGAAAGTGCGGCAACTCTCCCGCACTTACTATAGTTAATCTGATATATCATTTGGTATATAGGTATACAGGTATACAGGTCAAGGGGTAATTTCTTGGAACTCAGCGACTGTAAGCACCATTTTTAGGTACCTTTGGGTTTCTAGAACACAAAAATTTCTCCTAGCAAGCTTTTTTCTGAAGTCTTATGAATCGAGAGTAACAGAATGTTTCTGTTCTAGAAAGGAAAATGTACCTAAAGATAGCGTTTGAAGTCGCCGAAAAGTCGTATTTTTAATAAATGTCCCAAGAATTTATAACGTGAATTGATATCAACCGACAGAAACATAAAGCTAGAAAGGCACTATAATCCTGGGTGAAGACGAACCTTAACAGAAATAATGAAAGAATCAACCTATGTGTATAAAGACTATACAGAAGACTTCAAAAAAGGCAGAATAATTGAAACAATTTTCTGTCCTAGAAAATCATATGTACCTGAAGATGGCGTTATGTAATATCATTGCTGTTTGATTTATCAAAGACATTCGACTCAGTGGATGAACAACTCTGTAATAAAAGCTAAGAGGCTTTCTTTTAGACTCGATCTGTGTTGATATATGACACTTCAACTGGGCGTTCCGCAAGGGTCAATATTGAGGCACTTCTTTTTACTGATCATCAATGATTTGCCTAAAAGTATGCCTTCTACGCATGCTACTGTGTTTGCGGATGACACTGCTGTATCATTGCCTGCTGCCACTACTGATGAGACTCACTCAAAAGTAGTGGCCGCGATGGATCAGTTTTCAGCGTGGTTGCAACGCAACAGATTGCCGATGAACAAAACACAAACTGTCATTGTTAATTTCACCACATGTAGACTTATCCCAGAAGACAACTGTCGCTCAATACCTACGAGATATCGCAGCGTTACAAGCTATTCGGAACATTTTTTGACCGCAAGTTGTCACGTACGCAACAACCTCAATATAGCTTGTTACGCCTTGTCGCAGTTTAAATTAGTCTATTTCCTGATCTGTCACAAAATCATCAATATAACACCCAAACGTCAACAGGCTCATTCAGAGGGATTTTACCTCATAATTTCAAAAGTCTCATTTCTATAATCGTGTTGTCTTATTTAACAGCTCAAAAGCTACAACAAATTGTAAGCGTAAATTGAAAGCTTACTCATGAGACACGCATTTTATAGCGTTAATGAATTTTTAAATATGAAGCCATCATTTTTTTAATCATGTTTTTATATTGCATGATTTCATGTTGCTTGAGTTTAGATTATTTTTATGTATTTTACACTGTAATGATGTATTCTAGAGTTATTTTAACCTGATTTTTTTTTAATTGAAAGCATGCTTATCGCCTACATTGTACAGGGAGGCCAATATACAACTGACTGGTTTATATCTTGAATATTTGTGAAATGAAATAAAATGCGTCCGTTTTTTTCATCTTAATATTTTATGGAAACTTAGAAAATATGTATGAAAAATAATATCAGACAAATGTCCGCCTCTAGAAGCCGCGCAAACTTGATCCCTCTTGATTATATTTCTATTACTTTTTGGTAGGTTTCGGGAGGAATATTTTCAAAACCACTTCCGTAACATTGTTTCTCAGTATTTAGTTTGTTGGCATAAGCCCTATTTTTCAAAAATCCCCAGGAGCCGTTAAATCCGGTGACTTTGGTGGCCGGTTGACATCACCAAATCGAGAAATTAAACGTTCCGGAAATATTGTTCGCAAAAGATTCATTGTTTCCCTAGCTGTGTGACAAGTTGCTCCGTTGTGCTGGAACCACATGTTTTGCAGGTTAAATTGTTGGATTTGACGAGCCGGAAAGTTTTGCACCATATCACGGTAGCGCCCGCCAGTGACAGAAAGAGAATTACCTGCGGCAACTTCAAAGAAATAAGGTCCAATGACACGTCCATACCAAACAGCGCACCAAACTGTAACTCGACGAGAATGTAGTAGTCGTTGATGGGTGACACGAGGGTTTTCTAATGCCCAGATACGACAATTCTGCTTATTAACAAATCCGTTCATATCGAAGTGGGCTTCATCGCTTATTATCAGTTGTCGGTAAAAATCGTTATTTTGGGTACTAAGCTGCAATGTTGCATGACTGTATTGTCGGCGACTTTCATGGTCAATAGACCGCAAATGCAAGTATTTTTTTGAATATTGCATAATGACGTACGACGGATACCCAGTTCTTGAGAACGAAGTCTGGTAGAAGGCGCAGGGCGCTCCACTACACTTTCACGAACTCTTTGGATATTTTCCGGAAGACGAACAGTTCGGACACGACCCGACAATGGCAAGTCTTTAACTTCACCTGTTTGTTCAAATTCCCGCATCAACTGACGAATGGTGTTGATACTGGGCACCTTATTTGGACAGAAATCTTGTGATAGCTCCCGAACCGTTGCAACAATCAACTCATTATTTAAGTGAAACGTTTCAACAATACGGACGCGTTGTGAGATCGAGTAGCGCTCTATGATGAATCGCACACATGTGCTTTAAACAACTACTACCGCGCCACGTACTGAAATTGCGTGTATCGAAAATGGCGCGCGATTTAAATCAGTTAGTTATATATTGGCCACCCTGTATTTGTACCTAAAGCTCACATTCCACTTGTACGTATCTTGAGTGATCAATAAATGTAATGTCTAAAGTCAATTTTTTAATAAATATTTTGAGTGGACCGCAAAGTTTTCCACATGTTTGCGTCATTGGTTACCGCTCAAGTCAATTACCAGGACGTCCCCTTCTCTTTTCTTTCATAAGGTGATATCCGGTCTATTACGAGCTAGGCTTTTGTCTGTGAGAATTCTTCTGCCCCAGTATATTTCGTATGCTGTGTTCTCTACGATAGTTTCAGGTTGATATTGGTAGTACCTTCTTTTTTCCTCCAATGAGGCCGTACTTGAGTTGAAGCTCTTGGTGGATAATTTTGCCGACATGTCATGTCTTCGTCTGTATCCTCTTTGTGCTAAAGCTGTTGGTCTTTATGACATGATCTTGAATAGCAAGCATGAAGCCCTCTATATCTGGATACAAGTCCCCACGGGCTAGCCAGTTGTAAGACGCTTGTTTGTCCACATGATCTTGGCTAACTTCATAGGGATATCTTCCATGTAGAGCTTTCTGCTGCCACTTGATCGTCTTTTCTTCATCTATTGTTATTGCAAATTTTTTGTTGGTATCATGGTATCACTAGGAAGTAGTATCTAGTAGTCTATTTGTACGACTGTTGTATAGTAGAGCGACTGAAGCTGCTTCAGATGGAAGTATTGCCTTTATTGCAGTATAGTTTTATAGTGCATGTTCGTTATGTCCGAGAGTGGCCTGCCGCCGTCCTTTCTTTTTGTTACTATTATTATAAATAATAGTAAAATAGGTTATAACAGGGTTGCCTTGGCCAGGCAACTTCGTACATGAAGTAATTTTGTTTGCCTTAAGCCCTTTACTTGAAAATGATCTTCAAAATGTTAGGGCAAGACAAATAGTGCGCCTCTGGGCAAAGCGTTCCCAACCGTAAGGATCTTGTTAGTGAAAGTTCAAAAGAAAATAGAAAATCCAAGGATAAACAGCACACCTCGCGCTGTCTGTATAGATTGGCTTTGCTTGGCAGCTCTGGTCGCTTGTTATCGATTACTGGAAATAGAATAGAGTCGTTCATTAATTTTAAGTTATCGAGTAGTAGATTGCCGTATCAGATCAGAAACAGAGCTATATACTCCTTCGTTGCTTTAACTAGTTCTGAATTTACGTAGTTATAGATCCATTGTATGTGAATAAAAAGTAGCTGAAAAATGGAAGTTTAAGCATATTTGGTTCCTTGCGTGATGTGTATAGGTATTAAGTTTCCTATGAACGGAATTCTCATCGAGCTACACCTCTAAAGACTCGTAGTCAGCTAGCCACAAAACTCCAGTATATTAATGTTTACATCACTTATTCAAGTTTTGCAGTGTGAATTGGTAGGAACAGTGTTGAAACAGAACAAAAGCGTCTCATTTTATTAAAAGACTAAAGGCCGTTTACACCGCCTTGTTTAACTGAAGCTTAATCTAAGATAGACCTTATTCTACACATTGCTGTCGCACCGGTATTATTTGTAACTTTAAGTAAAGATGAAATATGTTGAAAAGATCCCAAGATTTGAGGAGATTGGGATGCACATAACTTGAAAAAACAGGGAAATAGTTTTATTTTGAAATTCACTCAACTTGAAATGTCATGGAACTGTAGTTCTTTTTCTCTCCCAGTGAAAGTATCAGTTTTTTTCTTTTCTGTTATATAGTTTGCTTATATTCGGATATAATGTTCAGCAATAAAGATTTTTTTGCAGCAGAGCTCATGATGAAAAGTAAACCTGTGATAATTGAACATTTCACACCCGTCAAATATTAGGATTTATATAACGATGATATGACAGCACAAATGTTGGGTCCAGTTGATGCGCAGTGTTCATTAGTTCAAATGTAAAAATCTCTGAAAATATACATGGTTGCCAAGTCAATAGTACGCTTAGCTAAGCTAATTACCGTTTAAGGTGGTCTATTTTAATTATATGCGGGTCTCGTGAAGTAAATGAAGTAGTTCTGGTATTCCCGAGTGGATCAAAGTCGAAACGTTATCCAAGCTCAAAAAGAGTGACAATCTTGCAACCTTGTTTAAATCAATAATACATTCAAATATTTATTTTTATCATTGTAAAATTAATTGTAACTCATGGAACATTCATACATTTACAGCAATCATTCATGATTTTAACTTAAGGTATAGGTGCCCATTATCCATGCCAAGACGTCGCACAGCCATGTTTCAGCGCTTTATATATAGAATTTTATGATGCATTATTCATCAACATTAGGATTGCATCATTAATGATCATTGTTGAATGTTGGCCACTATTAAAATAATACACACGGTAACACAGATATTTTGGTAGCACTTTATCTTTATTGAATATATTTTATCTGGACGATTACACTGAAATGTTATGAAACCTTTGATATTTCATTTATTCTATCAACTATGCATTAGTTGAAGGCATTTTTATAGTTATATATAGTAGTAGTTATATAATTTAATTAAAACTATTTTGATAATTCAAAATATTGGTTAAGCAGATTGGCTCCGCCATTATTTCATGTTTTTGCAATATTATGAGTTTGACCAGGTGCTATATCTCTCAGTGAATCTTCAGAAAAGCTACACCGTACTGTGAAACCGAATCACTCTTAATAAAATAACTAGTACTACAAGAATACGAAACAAGAGCACGAAAATGCGTAAGTAATAACAGTTTGCATTTTGTTATCGAATTAATGAATGATTTTGTCACTGTCAGGTGCTTTGTTCCAAGAAAACTATTCGGCGATATACCGTGAGCATACCAACCATCCTTCCATGCTCTTCAAACCACTGATTAGCGATGGCTCGAGTACTACTGAATCTGTCTCTCAAAGCCAGAAGTCTTAACCGGCGGTCTTATCGCTCTGTGGTCCCTCTGGGACGTCCAGAACCCCTCGCTCGCTGTCCTCGGCCTTCCTGAGTCCACGCTCGTTCACACTGCAGTACTGCGTAAGGATATTTTGGTCACCTGACACCGTAAATGTACGAAAACTGGATGCTTCTTTATCACCAAACAATACCCGCAGCCACCACAAAAGCTCAACCGCAAAACCTGACCATTTTATCACTCATTGATGGCAAGATAAATTGATATGTAAAAAATTCTTGAATTTTAATAAACAAACCTTTTTTGTCACTCAGTATAACATGGTTGTATCGTCTTTTGTGATATACCAACAGAAAGAGAAGAAACATTGACAAATATTTCCATAAATTCTTTCGAAAACTCACGATGCACTGGAAAATCTAACCTTTCAGTAAACCAGATTTATTTTTTATACGTGTACGCGATATTTCGATAACTTGGAGACTTTTTTTATACATTAAGATAAATGATAAAAAAAGAAAACTGCGGAATTGCTCTTTCGTTATTGAACAAGCGACGGTTTATCGCATGATCTTGGCTTTTTTATAGAATTCCACAAAGATGTGCGAAACTCAAAAACAGTTAGACCTTGTATTCAGCTACATGTGGCTCAATATGTCTCTGTATATAGATATTGTTGTTTCGCACCAAGTGGGAAATGGGCGAACTGAGTTAATCTAGTTACATCGATTTCCGCAAAAACTTAAAAAACTCTTCACGTGTCTTCATGCATGTATGCGTGAACTAGAATATTGTTCACCCTTAGAGGAAAGCCGTAAAATGAAAAAACCAAAAATCCCCATTCGTATGAGCATCACGTAGAAAATAAGATGCCTTACAAGCATAAAACTTTCAACTTCCAACATCGCATCGTTTTGTTCAGTAAGTAGAAGAACATAAAGCTCATTTCGGCTCGGTTTTTTCTGCTGTATAAATGCAGCTTAATGGCGCCATAACAGTGAATTTAAAGTGCCCATGAGCGCCTATCAGCTCCCTTTATCTGCTTTCGTACATTAGGAAGAGGCACCTTGAAGGTGTTCGGAGATAATGTGATGTTGCTCCAGGTAATTTGGATTCTGCTGGATAATTTATTTATATATCTTCAACAGATATACCAATGTGTTGCTGGAAGACCTTCGACTTCGATAAACACCGATAATGTGACTCGTGTTGCGCAAAGTTATGAACTCAGACCGCCGACTAAGTATTCGTTTAATTGCCCAGATGTTAAATTTACCAAAATCTGTTGTTCATGACATTGTGACACAGCATTTGAACATGCGCAAGGTGTGCGCGAAGATGGTCCCAAAAGTGCTCACTGACGACCAGAAATTGCGGCGAGTGAAAGTGTGCCAAGAAAATTTGAACATGTGTGAAAGTGACCCCCAATTTTTGAATAACGTAATCACAGGTGACGAGTCGTGGATCTTTGAGTATGATCCCGAGACAAAGAGGCAATCTTCCGAGTGGCACACGACGGCGTCTCCTCGCCCAAAAAAAGGAAGAATGAGCAAATGCAAAAGTGAAAACGATGCTCATTGTCTGTTTTGACATCAAAGGCATCGTCCACCATGAATTTGTTCCTCCTGGACAAACCGTCAACGCCAAGTTTTACGTGGAAGTGCTCAGGAGACTCAAGCGAAGGATCAGTCGGGTCCGACAAGACATCGCAGCCGACTGGAAGTTGCACCACGACAACGCCCCGGCTCATACCGCCTTTCTTGTGAACAGCTACCTGACCAAGACCGGCATCCCAACGCTTCCGCAGCCGCCCTACAGCCCAGATGTGCCCCCCGGACTTTTTTTTGTTTCCTCTCCTGAAAAGGCCGATGAAAGGCAAGCATTTTGAGACGACAGAGGGGATCCAAGCAGCATGCACCGCGGCTCTCAAGGCTATTCCGGAGAATGCCTTCCGTGGCGCCTTCAATGCTTAGAAATCACTCTGGCAGCGCTGCATCGACACACAAGGAGCCTATTTTGAAAGTTTTTAAAGAATTGTAACGATTGGCTCAATAATTGTTTTTAAATCGACTCAGTCCTATTACTTTCCGGACAAACCCTGTATATGAAGGAGAATTAAAGAAGCTTAGAGAAATGTCAAAGATAACACCTAGGTCATTATGCTTATGTACCCTCTGCAAAGGGTAATCATAGACTTGTTAATTGAATTTAATGGAAACCATATTTCTTGTGTATGGCTTAAGAGCGTTAACACCAATTTTTCATCTTCAGTGGTGAGGCGCATTTTTTGGCTAAACGGCTTCGTGAACAAACAGAATATGCATTATTGGTCAGGTGAAAACCCTCATGTGCTTCAAGAAACACCACTCCATCCACAAAATAACTGTATGGTGTGGTTTTTATGCAGGTGGTGCCATTTGGCCGTCTTTTTTTCCGTAGATGAAAATGAGCGTCTTGTTACAGTCAACGGAGATCGCTACAGAGACATGTTGCAACGTTATTTTTTTTTTTGGTCAATTGGATGGGCTAGCCATTAATGATATTTGTTTTCGACAAAACGGTGCCACAAGCCACACAGCTTGTGATACAATCGACATATTGAAATCGAAATTCGGTGAACGTGTTACAGGTATATCGAGAAATGGTCCTGTTGAATGGCCGCCTAGATCGTGTGATTTAACGCCTCTTGAATGTTTTTGTGGAGCTAAATTAAATCATTGGTCTATTCCAACAAGCCGGCGTCATTAAGGCTGCTACACACAGTGCTCCGTGCTCCCGGCGGCATACAAAGCCGCCGGCCTTGCCGCACAAAGGAGCCGCCGGCATTGCCGCCGGGGTGTGCTGGCGGGTTAAGCGGCTTGCCGGCGTCACTTCGTTCCTGACATTCGAGAGGTAGTGTTGTGCGGTTTGTGTGTTGCACTTCACTAGCGTTCTATGTGACTGTCACAACCGGAATGATGCTTGGCGGCTTTGCGCGGCTTGTATTGCCGCTCGGCATAAACCCGGCGGCATTGCCGCCGGCTTCTGTGTAGTAGCTTTAAGAGGAGCTCAGAGCCGATATTGAACGAGTGATAGCGGCCGTTTCTGTCAAAATATGTGGGCGAATCATTAAAAATTGGGTTCAACGTAACGATCGCTGTGAACGTGCATGTGGTGGACATATGAACGAGGTCCAATTCCATACATAAATGTAGTATACGTATACTTTAATCCAATAATAAAATTTTCGAGATATCTCAAATGGTTTGCATTTTATTCAAAAAGAAAGTTGTCAAGTCCTTAATGTAAAACCCTTTACATTTGCTGATTGATTGGGAAACTGTTTGTGACGCACCGTTCTAATATATTGTCGTTGTCACCCTGAAGTCGAGCACAATCTTCAAGTACACTGCATAAAACAAATGGCAACAACCGATACTATTAACAAGGTCATTAATAGAAACAAGAAAAGCAGAGGACTCAGGAATGAGCATTGGCACACACCTGGAGCTAGACACATGTCCTTAGGATTGCTACATTCGTACTCAATATATTGTCTCCTGCCTGACAAATATGATCTAAAGAGTCACTGTAAGCTAGGAGTTATACCAAGATTGTCCAATTTCGTTAATAAGATGTTGTGATCAGGTGTGTCCAAGGCTTTACTAAAATCAGTGTAATTTACGTCTACTTGTCTGTTGTCATCTAGTACTTCTGTCTTTTATAAATCCATGTTGTGATGTACCTGCGATGAACTGAATTTTACGAAATAAGAAATCACGGAGCAAAGTGTCAAAAGCTTTAGAAAAGTTATAGACTAACGTTATTGGTCTATAATTTTCAGCAAGTTGTCTATCTTTAAAACAGGACGTTCCCTTGATTCGCGCAAAATATCTGGAAAGGTGCTAATCTTTGAGCTTAGAATCTGTCTTTCAATAAATTTATCAAAGCCTCACATAATAGTTTTTGAACCAAGAAACCATTGAAATGTAATAGAGATTTCTGTTAAAATTGGGATAAATGGAGTAACTCTCAAGACAATGGGCAGTTTTAAAAATTTAGGTGTTTCAATTGATAACAATACTTACTTTGAGCATCATGTCAACAGAATAATTCAGCGAGCATATTATTCAACTACGCTGTTGTGCTTCACGTTTAACCAACCTGAATCGACGAAAAATTAAAATGGTAGAAAATTCCTTTTTGTATCCTGCATTTGGAATACGACGGAGACAAAATATGTCACAAAATGAAAGATGCAGGAGGGTTCAATATGCTCGTATGCTTCTTCATTCAGCTGTTTTTTATAATAAATCAATTTTAGTCAGAACACCCTAATAGCTTTGTAAAAAATAACTTTCCGACCTGATTTTCATAGCATTAATTAAGAAATGAGAGTCTCCTTTTACCTCCCAAGTTCAAAACGTATTTTTTTAAACGAAACTTTACATATCAGATATGTAAAATCTGCAAAGCTGTACGGAAGGAGCTATGGAAAATGAACCATTTCAAAGCCATGTTTAGGAAGGAACGATAAAAACAGTAACTCTGCAAGAATCATCATTTTCGTGTATTTACAGTGGCTTTTATGTGCGTCTTGGGTTTAGTTTTTTTTTTGTTGTTGCATATGCGAAGAGGATACTGTGCCAAGTGGAAGAGCAGGTTGATGGTACTGGGTACCACCCAACTAGCAAAGTCGGGCTATAAGCTTTTGGTAAAAGAACTGTTCAGCCGCAAAAGCTCTCTATTGTTGTTGCCTGAACACCAAAATGCTGGCTTAATGTTGTGTGGAATGCAAATTTGCTTTCTGCAGTATATTTGCTCTAAAATATTCTTATAGCATAGTTATACAACACCTTATAGGACAAATTTTAAACGGTTGCATAAACGTTTATACAACTATTTTATACGGCATATTTGCTCGGCAGTCAAAATAGTTGTTTTGTGGCATCCATGGTAACGTTTATACAACAAACCCGAGCCTTGTTGTTTTGGTGTGCGTTTACTACTTTAGGCAAAAAATTGCTCATAACGGAAGCATCTGTACATCTGTCGTTTAGTAACTGTTAAAGGCTGTACATCTGCAAAAATATTACAACTTTTATAGTACAAAGTTGCTGTGCTCGGCATACATTTGTTGCTAAATACGTTGATATACAACTTAACAATAACCTAACCTTCTGCTGTAATCTTTTTAGTTGAAATGCCATAACCAATATTTTGAGACATGCATAAAAGATTTTATCAACTGTTCAAACAGGAGATATTCTGGGTAAATCATTCGACTCTGTCCGTATTTCATTTCAGAGATTTGTCAAATTGTTGTGTAACACTTGCAGACAACACCAAAATATTCTAACAAACCAAAGGCAACATGGACGATGCCATGATTATACATAACCACCCGCCATATTGGGCAAAAACATATTCCTCTATTGAAAATTAATTAATCATGTTTCAGTTCGACATTACAGATATAAAGTGATAAACATTAGTGTAATTGTGTCTAAATATAGGATTTGTGGAAGATTTAACCCAGATAAGTTCAGTTTTTCATCTTAAAAATCTAAACATACTTTTGATCATTAATAAAATATGAATTGAATACGAAGCCCGTACAAATTGCGTAACTACTTTGCACGATAATCACAATAAAATTTGCTACGCAATTAATTCAATAGCCCTATATCACAGTGTAGAAGTTTATCATATACCTGTGTATGAAATTCACAATGGCCGATATGTAAGTAAACAAGATGAGTGTGCTGTGTTAGTTATACAGTGTGAGTCTTCAGAAAGTGCACATAGCAAAATCAAGGAAACAAAACCTTATTTTATTGACGGAAAAATTATCAAAAAAAAAATTAAAAACAATAATTGATTTTTTATGAATATTTTAAATTTTTTAGAGTCAGCTGCTAACCCTATTTAAATAAATCGTTACAACTTTTAAACTGAATGTCCTATCATATTGGAATAAATTTTGTAGTGATTGCAAATAATAGGCCGTACCAGTAAAGTGAAAATTTCCACGAAATTAAATGCTATAAATTTAAAATAAAGAGGAATATGCTGAAACTCACTATTTTTTCAATGATTTTTAAAACAATTGCTAAATTTCAATAAAAATTGTCCTATTTACCCTACCTTTCTTAAATGTTAAGTTATTCTACATGTTATTAGCTTCCTAATGGTGAAAAATTGCAAGTTTATTACTTAGATACAAGTTTTTAAATCAGCGTTTCAAAAAGCAGTGAACTCAGTTCAACGCCAGACTAGGAATAAAACAAGGGTATTAACTTACATGAATCATTAATTATCTTTAACAAATAAAATCAAATAGACTTGTCTATAGGATACTCATTTTGGCTTAATGCATCAAATGTTCAAAATGGCCACCCCGTTGCTGCAAACACATTGTAGCGCGAAGTGAAATTTGATGAGTTGCCCTACGAATCATCTCGGGATCATTTTTGATTTCGTTTGCAACACGCAAAACTCTTTCTTCAAGTTCCGCTTCGCTGTTTATGGAACTGCTGTACACCCTTTGTTTCATTGTTCCCCATAAAAAATAGTCGAGAGGTGTGAGATCTGGGAAACGCGCCGGCCACCCAACAGGTCCTTGTCGACCGATCCAGCGGCCTGGATAATTTTCATTAAGAAAAGACCTGACAATCAGCGAGTAATGGGCAGGACATCCATCCATTTGAACCATCATTCTTCGACGGGTTTGCAGCGGCACTTCTTCCAACAGCAAGGGCAGTTCAGTCCGCAAAAGCTCCAGAAATCTCTCTCCGTTTAATGTCCTCGGGAGTATTATTGGACCAATCAAAAAGTTGTCAATCAGTGCGGCCCATACATTTACAGAAAATTTCAGTCTAGGGTTTTCATCTTTTGGGCACCCCTTATGTAAATTACGACAGTTCACAATGCCGTCTCTCGTGAATTGAGATTCATCTGTCCACAGAATTGTTTTCGGGAATTCAGGATTGTCTCTTGTTTTTATTAAGATCCATGTAGACATAACGCACCTTGGACGCCAATTCGCATCTTCATGCAAGTGCTGCACCCTTTGATAATGGTATGGATGCAACCCTGCTTTCCTCAAGATGCGCCGATTTCTGGGATACGCCATGACGTAACGCCAAACGTCTCATACTAGTAGTCGGGTCAGCAAACAAATCATCCAAAATGGCTTCTTCGATAGCAACATGAATAATAACACCTGGTTCGCGGCGATCTCGAGGCAAACCAAGTCCAGTGTTAGCCAGTCTTCTATGTACTTCTTGGAAGTTACGGGCTGATGGAACAGGGCGTCGATTTGGAAATGCAGATAAGCTGTGCAGGCAGCTCTAGCACTCCCTCGGTACTTTCCATAATAATAATGGATATCGGCAATGTGTGCCGGAGGGAAATCACTTATACGTGGCATCGTGACCAAAAAGCGAAAGCGTGATATGTAGCAAACGAAACTGATAAAGTTGGCAGGAGAAACACAAATAGCTGCCCAACATTCAATTGTTTTTCAACTGGGCCCGCCTCCCCACTCGTACTTCAGCCCGCGCGACTCTACATTGAATCACCAAAAAAGGTATCTACATGATAAACAATGGTGCCTAGCAAGACGATGCGCATGGGCTTTTTTGTAAACACTCATAGAAACTGTTACATTTGAGTAATAAACGTGCAATTTTTACTTTTATAAAGCTGATAACATGTAGAATAACTTATAAATAAAAAAATGTAGGGTACAAGGGACGATATTTATAAAAAATTTGAAATTATTGTAAAAATGATGAAAAAATAAACAGATTTTCATCAAAATTTTTTTTATTCTAAATGGATGTCATTACGTTTCCTGGAATTCTTCACTTTTCAGGCACGTCCTTTTACCAGCAATCACTACAAAATGTATTCCAATATGATAGGACATTTAGTTTAAAAGTTGTAACGAGTTATTTCAATATGGTTAGAAGCTGCTACTAAAAATTTTAAAATATTCATATATTCATAAAAAATCAAATTCATGTTTTTTTGATGATTTATCCGTCGATGAAATAGAGTGTAGTTTCCCTGATTTCGATATGTGCACTTTATGAAGACTCACACTGTATATGCTTCACTTCGCCTATACAATAAATAAGAAATAGTTTGGTTGCAGTAAAGTAGAACCACGTAACAGAATAGTTGTATAGTTGACAGAAACTGAATCTTGCACTGACACAAATGTTCTATAGCGGCTGCAAGAGGTTTACACTTTTATTGTATAACTGTTTCCTGCAGCCCTTATACAACCTCTTAAATGACTGAAGTGTCCTATTAGGTGTGCCCATTCCGATTGTATAGCTGTTCTAAGAGCGTTTTGCTAATGTTCTTACAGCATACAGTGCTGTGTAAGGAAGACTGTATAATCTTTCTTGCAACTCTAATAGCAGTGATAATTGTTAGTTGGGCATGCAGGCTGAACTTCGCCCTTTATTGACTGAATTAAATTATATCTTTCTTTATTTACCACTTTGTCAATTTATGCTAATAATAAAGACGGTTATTACAATTATGATTATGAAAAAAAATGGAGTGAGAACAGCCTCCAAGAACAACGTGGAAAAACTTTCTCGGAATAAACAATTTGGAAGCCACTTTTTCCTGAAATAACAAAAGGCACTAGTCGACTGGTCTATATCAATGAGCAACGTTGGATTAAGTAGTTCTGTAATGGGTGGCTATTAAGGGTGAGAAACGACTCTGGTGATGTAAGGGAGCGGTCACAGGGTAAGCGCCCGTCGTGTCGCTTCCTTATTATTTTTAAACGTGTAGCTAAAGTAATCCCATTTATTTTTCTTTCGTGTGCCGTTCCTGTTTCAGTGTAACTTATAGCCCAAATTTTGTGCAGCTAGATAGATTGTTTGTGGCTCCACTCTAAACTCTACTGTTCTGTAACGGCTTGGACTTTAATATCCTGTAGCAGATAGAGCCTATTGCGGCTCTAAACTGTGCTTCTCATAGAGTTCTTGCATCAATTATTATTATTATTTCACGATAAGTGATTATATCTCAATAACAAAAAGCATAATACTGGATTGGGTATAGAGTTCTACAAGCCATTGTACTGAGATCTTTTACTTTTCATTCAAAATAGTCTATGCTTCAAAATACTAATAGGTGTCCTTTATATATATATATATATATATATATATATATATATATATATACTTCAATTTCAATTGACTTACAAAAATTAATATGGGGAGGTCAGTAAATAGGAGAAATATATTGTATTGCAGGAGTCTGTGCTGTTGCATTCATATCCCATCAGCAACGATTTTGATATTAATATGTAATTGACATTGCTTAGCATTGGGAATGCCCCCCTGAGGATCCGGTTGAACGTCAAAATTTTGATATTTAGCATGATTTCGTGTACAATTTTTGGGGATTTTAAGGATTCTCCCCTTCACAAAATATGCTACCCCCGCTCTTTAAAACGTTTTTGGGGCAGGTACAGTTTCACACAAAGTTATTTCTCGTCGATGATCCCTCCCGAATAAATTCCTGCGGGCGCCTATGTTAGCTTCAACTTAGCTTTCAACTTTTATACGCATGTGTTGTTAGCTAGATATACTATTTTATAGTAGTTATCGGTTAACGAGAGTATTCACCTCATTGGGAGCATTCAGCCAACTTAAAGCGGTCCAGCAGTGCGGTACTTTTATGATGAACGCTAGGCATGGGATAAGTCTGTCACTCTGACAGCACTTTCTACTAGGTGTCCGATTTTATAGTATGATGATAAAATATTATTGAGAAAAACATGAAAACGCGTCTTCTAAGCTTTTTTGATAAAAAATAATCTGATTAATGAAAAATAAGTGTACCCAAGGTGCAATTTCTTTTTTGACATCAAAATTAATATACCCTGTGTGTCTTCTTAGATCTAGCAAAAGCATTCGGCCGAGTAGACCACTTGCATCTATTATAAATCTGACAAGGCTCAGGAACCACAGGCAAGGCTTACAACCTCATGAAAAATTATCTTTCCAACAGAATACAGTGTGTTCAAATAAATAGTTCCTTAAGCACAAACATAACATATGGTGTCCCACAAGGGAGAGTGATTATTTACACTTTGCATGAATAGCCTGCTTAGCTTAAAATCTGTAAGTACAATCATATGCTTTGCAGACAATACGGCCATCACTTATTCGTGGGATGATCTAAAGAAAAAAGTTGAAAGAGACCTAATAATATTTGCAGACTGGTTTAGACATAAATGTCTATCAACTTTCTAAAAACTATGTTCATGCCATTCACAAGTCTTAAGAACAAATGTTTGCTTCTATACAGATTAATTATGATAATTATGATAATACCAATACAAAATAAATATAACATACAAATTAAAATATTTAGGTGTATATTTAGACCACTTCTATAGCCATCTGCTCTATTGTCCTATGGAACAAAAAATGTAGACACTAGGCAACTATTTTTTTTACAAAATTACAATTTTTCAACATAGAAATTATCTTGACCGTTAGATCACTTATATCAAACGAGGAACAGAATCAACAATATCAAGCAAACATATTTGATGCCATACTTATCTTTCCATTAGGTTATATAACATATTACCGAATGATTTAAGGGATATTCCAAATAAAACTGAATTTAACATTGGAACAAAATGATTCATAATTAAAAAAAGACATGGAATTGCAATATGAAAGAAAATTCAACTCAATATAGTAATTCAAAAAAGAAAATTCAACTCAATATAGTAATTCAAAAATGACATGTTCATTACTATGTATATGTATGTGTGATCCGTGTGTATGTATATTCATGTAAATATTTCTATAAGCTATAAGTGATTCATTCCCACGCACAAGGATTACTTCTTCTGTGGGTATTTGCAGTTTATTCACATATATGTATGTTAGTTATTAGAATTATTATTATTGTTGTTTTGCTATTCAGCATAAAAGCGCTGCATCGCTGCACCGCTTAACAATGGCTTAATGCTCCCATCGACCTTAATGGCAAACAAGGCAAATGTTAACGTTTACGCATGCAATGTTTGTAATTGCCAAAACTCTCTATCGATAAAATTTCGTTTGTTTCAGTGTGAACCCGGATTAGGTGCTAGTGTGATGTACAATTTGTTATACAACGAGCCTACAAAGCTGATGTTACTAGCTGGTTGTAGTACGGTATGTACTACTGTTGCCGAAGCTGCCAAAATGTGGAATCTGGTTGTGGTGAGTAGAAAACTTTATTATACCCTGATTACAAACACAATTCCGTTCCCATTCCCATCAATTTCAGACAATGCGGTAGTGGTGCAAAAAGTTCCGAATCAGCAATTAAACTTGAGAGTTATCCAACCGATGAAGCTGAATAAAAATTTTGGACGTATCACTTTTTTGTCGCCTAGCTTATCTAACTTGAGAAGTGGACCAACAATAGCATTCCCAAAAGCGGTAAATTATTAAGGTATTCAAGAAGGAGAACTCCATGAGGAGCTAGAGTTATTAATATAAAATATTTCGGAATGACAGGTCCAGTTGTCAAACAATGAAATTGGCAGATCTCTCATTTGCCATTGAAAAAGAAATGATTTACTGTCGTATTTACAACTGTGGTGAAGATGCAAGCAAAAAATTATTCGAATATAATCTTTACATAACTGAACATACCTAGCCAAGTTCCATTGTTATCTAAGCCTTCTGAAAGGAACTGACAAAATCTTTTTTTTTTTCATTACAGATGTGCGAACTAACTTCATGTCTAGAAGGTGCTAATTAATTTTTCAAACTATCGTTTTAGTCGCTAGCAGTTATTACCTACAACAGATCACTACATGTTATATAAACCGCAACTGTTCCAAGAAGGTCGACTCTTTATTGCATATACAGTTGCTTTGTTCGATTTTTTTAAATTGTGTATGCCGTGGGGTTTGGGAAATCAACCGAATATAATGTATATGAAGACGAAAGTAAGTGAAACGAATAGAATCGTTCTACTTGTCAGCATAAGCATTTTATGAAGAGAGCATCAATAATGAGTAAGTCACTATAATATACAATAGCAGGATATAGTTAAGATAGTAGTATAATTCCGGAAATCTAGTTATTAATATAATGGACATGGAGTATAAATACTAAGTGACATATAAATCCGAACACCCAGTTTAAATGGTTTTATTTTAATATAATTTTGTATAAGTACTTAATGAAGCATAATAAGTAAATGATAAAAATTTCAAAATGATTGCACTGCTTTAAAGCCCTTTGACCTTTAATAATGTGTGGATGCAACCCTGATGTGCTGCGCATTCTCCAATGCGCCTAGGCATGCTTCTGATCAGGTTGTCAATGTCCTCCTGTGGTATCTCATTCCAGGCAACCACCAACTCCTCTCGAAGTGCTTCTAGAGTCTGAGGAGGACGTTGCAAATTAAGCAATCTCCTACCCATCATATCCCACACGTGCTCAATTGGGGATAAGTCGGTAGATCTTGGTGACCATGGTAACAATGTGACATCATTATGTTGAAAGAAGTCTATTGTGACTCTTGCAACATGTGGTCGGGCATTATCTTGCTGGAAAGTTGGATCTGTCAGGGTGTCAAGATAGGGTAAAAGATGGGGTTCTAAAACTTCGTGGATATAACGCTGCGCGCTCATGTTACCTCTGATGAAGATTAAAGGTGACCTGGAACCATAAGCTATAGCACCCCAAACCATAACTCCAACAGTGTGATGAACATGTCTTTCAACAAAAAGCTGTGGACCCCTCCTTTCACCACGTCGCCTTCTAACCCTGGCACGACCATCGTGCATGCCTAAACAAAATCGAGACTCGTCACTAAAGACAATACTGTTCCATTCCTGATCCCAGAGTGACCGTTGTCTACACCACCCAAGGCGATTACGTCGGTGTTCTCGAGTTAAAGGGAGGACCCAGTGTGGCCGGTATGAAAACAAGCCAAAACTTCTCATTCGTCGGTAAACACTTCGCATGCCAATAGGTCTTCCGTGTTCTGCAAACCATTCATTTGCAATGGACCTGGTAGTGGAGAAACGGTCCCTTAAGGCCAATAATCTTAGGCGGCGATCTTCACGGTCTGTTGTTCTACGGCGGCGTCCAGTGCCGCTTGCTCTTTGCGTACGGCCTCTCGAAGCCATGCCTGACAACACCTAACCACAGTGTCTACACTTCTTTGCACTCTAACTGCAATTGCCTGAAAAGAAAGTCCAGCTTCCCGAAGTCCCACTATATCAAACTCACCTAGTTGACGAAATCGTACAGGTCTCCGTACTCTAGGCATCGTAACCGATCGTAAAGGATGTCAAGAACCAAAATCCGCCAACGTTGATTCTTTACTGCGGCTGAAATATTCATTTTTAGAGCGTTAGTGAATTAAAAAAAAGCAGTATAAAAACCGGAATGTTCAACTGATACGGCTGAAGATTTTTTCACTTGTTATTTACAGTAAGATAAATACATTCACCAACTTTTATTAAAATAAAACCATTTAAACTGGGTGTTCGGATTTATATGTCACTTAGTATTAAAGGACCCTGCATAGAACATATGGAAAATGGGTAACGGTCGCTTTAACTAAGCATGTCATATTTCTCGCCTTCCTGAACAAATCTTCTCCTGAAACCAAAGTAATCCTATGATTAGTTTCTGAGAAATGAGGGGATGAAGTTTGCCGGTTTGTAAAAATGGTGAATGTGACTATAAAATCAACTTTTAGTATCCTCGATAAAACCAGTCAAATACATCATATACCGAATCTAGGAGACATTTATAGATTAATACATAACATGCTCCGATTATTATTTATGGAAGGGACTAATGCAGTATTAGTCAGTCTAGCGTTAGATAAAGTTGAAGGTACCTCTCTTCCTGCAACATCTGACTCATCTAGCAGCATCGCCCGAAGAACTCAGCTACACGGGCGATAAATTCCGTCAGACGCTATACATACAGTTTATTGTTACATTCAGTCACTATACGATAAACAATCATCAATTTCAAAGTTCGTTCATCAATTCATACACAACCTACTCTACTCAAGTTTTAGAAACTCAATGAAGTATCGACTACGGATATATTATCGACAAGTTTATGTAAATAACGAGGATTTACCAGATGAATATACAATAATTAATGTGCATTATTGCAGATGGCGTCCAATCTCTATTGAGTCGTGGCTTCTTTAACATGAGATTGCAGCTCGCTATCTTTTGAAAAAGTTAACCCAAACTGTTCGATATACCGGCAACAGGCCAAAACAAAAAACCTCATATCAATAGTCAATAAATTTCAATACCCTAGAGCTATGTTTTCATTAGTACGCTTTTCCTTCCTCTTTTACCTTTAAAATCACCATGACCTTGAATTGTCCTTGTAGAGGTCATAATCAGAGACGACTAATGATTTTTCCGTGCCCTTGTAGAGTTGAGTGATTTTTTCTAATTCTCGAAACACCAGTGCCAGATCCATTTCAGAGTCAACGTATAAAAACACGCTTGCCCTTAAATTGACCTTGTAAGGATCATGATCAAGATCAACCTGACATCCCCAATACCCCTTCCTGAAAGGTTCTTCAAGAAAATACTCTCTTCACTATCAATTTTCTGAGTATTTGATGTGAGAACTACAATATACACTTTCACCATTTTTGCAAATCATGCACGCTTTCCGTTTTTCTTTTAAACTAACTAAAATAGAATTGCTTTGGTCCCATGAATAGCTTTGTTTAGGAGAGCGAGAAATATACCATACTCAGTTATCTAACAAAATGAGTTTGTTTATAAAGCAAGCCTTTATCACGTTTTTTTTTATTTCGTTTAGCACACACCAAGCTTTTGGGGCATAGCATCACCCCATTTATTTTCATTTTTTTGTGTAAGTGAGAAAACTCATTATGTGTCAAAAAAATATCTTCCCTTCTATACAATTATTTTAGGCAGACTTGATTTTCTATTGCAATCGTTCATCTACGTTATTCCCTTATAACGGAAAAACCACAGGTGATTACTGATTTACCATTTGGAATGAACGCCAACATCTCTTCGGAACTGGCAAATGATAAACACATTAAATAACGATGGTTAGTTTGAAATTAGTTAATTGCCTCTCATTTCAAGTGCAGCCTGCATTTGCTGCTATTATAAAAATTACGCGTTACTACGATGGAAGCTGAAAACTGAGCTTTGGTGCAATTCAGGCGAAGCTGCGCTGTACTCGACAGCTCCGATTTTAATTTCGCCAATTTCATGCAAATATATAAAGCACGAGCTTACCATCAAACTAATTAAAAAACTTCCTGCAATTATAGCTTATGGCGTAGTTTGCGGTAAGGAAAATGCGCATAAATTAACGTTGTTCATTTCAGCGACAGCTAAGTGCAGTTTTGATCTACACGTTGGAAAGTTTCTAAGCTAGACATGCGGAAGTCAAAAAGTAAGAGAAGAAAGACTAGAGCAAAGTCACATTAATCATCTGCTCAGTTCATCGCACTCACTGTCAAGCGATTCTTCAAAAATGTAATTTTTTTACATCGAAGCAGCCGCGCAGGCAGACGCCTAAATACCAGGACACCGCCAGGTTTCGTTACTACTAGGCGTGTTCAATGAGGTTGTCGGCCGACAGTTCGGGAGAAACTCTACCGACTGTCACGCTGCTGACCCTGCGAGAACCCTGACGAGATCATTCCGTTTACAGTTCAGTAACGATAAACACAAATGTGTGCGACAGATACCTGAGTGAAATTCCAGACGAGGATTAACCCATCAGGCAAAACAGCACTATAACCAAGTTTCAAAGCTGCGCCGAAACAATTACCTTAGAAGGCATATAACTCAATCGTAGCAAGCGCTATTCTAGTGTTTATATACAGAGATCTGTCTGTCTGTATTTTAATTGAATGTAATGCTTGGATTGGGGAGCACAATAGACAGGGATGATGTATGGAATTATCAGCTGAGCAGCTTTTCGCCCCGAGGCGAATTGGAGTTCAACTGAGGCATCTAGGGCGAAAAAGTAGGTTTCTAGAGACGGAAGTGAATGGTTCTCACACTGGAATTGTCTTTCAAGCCATACAACGATAGCTACTTCGTAACTGACATTCCATTTTTCAATATTTTTGAATGAAATTTATTATGTATTTTTTGCACAAGATATGTAGTGGTTTGGTTTACTATTTTTGTTCAAGTTCTCGATTTTTTTAAAAAGACCTTAGTGGATAAAATTAAAAAGCGGCTCGATATACTCTGATTTCAGCACTTTTTTTTAAATTTCATTCAAAAAGGAATGAAGCGTCAGTTGTAACCCTAAAACCTCTACAAACCGGATTTTGCACGAGTTTTGTCTGCCGTTTCGTTCTGCCAGTCGAAGCGTCGCGGTAGTATTTATGGACTAAGAAAGGCTGTATTCAGGTAATTTGGTGTCTCTATTTCATATACATATACTATCGTGTATATAATTCGATGAGGTTCATCTGCTTCGCAACTGACGCTCCAATTCTCAATATTTTCGAATGAAATTCACACAGTATGTTTAGCAGACATTTACCTACGGTAGTATCTGAGCATTTTTTGCGCAAGGTTTATGGTGGTTTCAAATGATTACTATTTTTGTCCAAGTTCTCGATTTTTTAAAAATAGCCTAGTGGAAAAAATGAAAAAATGGATCGATAGCTCCCTGTGGGGTTTTGATTTCAGCACACTGTAAAAATCTCATTCGAAACTATTGCAAAAGCGCAAAAGCTGCTAGAAATCTGATTTTACACGAATTTTGTTTCGTGTTGCCAGTCTAGGTGACCCAGCGGTATTTATGGACGTATTCAGTTAATTTAGTGGCCCTATATTATATAATATTGTGTATCTGTATAATTCGACGCTCCATTATGTAATGAAATTCATACTGTATGTTCAGAAGATGATTGCCTAGGGAGCTGTCAAAGCACTTTTCAGTATTTTGTCTTTGCGCACGAATTATGTAGAGTTGAAGTGCTTACTATTTGTCTTCAACTTAATTTTTTAATAAGATCCTAGTGAAATAAATGAGAAAGTGGAGCTTTATTTTAGCACAATGTAAAAGTTTCGTTTGGGAATTTCGTTTACTGGTTCGTGGTGCAGGTCGAACAAAGCGACGGTGCGTGCACGTCTGAGAAAGAACGTATTCAAATAATTTGGTGACTCACTTTCCTAAAACAAATTCAAAAATTCAAATTCAGATTCATTTATTCATGTATGTCATGCACAAAATTGTGTTTACAATCTTCATCTGATACATGGTACGCGTTAGGGATACAATGTGAATACATGTTAAAAACGTTTCAGTGGAACGTTAATCAGTGATGAATTTCTCGATACGGTGATATGCCTATAAAATAATACAATTCAATAGTAATAATTTTGAAAAGCACTATGTAAGGGAAGTACAAAACACATCAGGTACTGTACGTATGAATGAATCTACTGTTGGCGTTTCCGTAAATTACGACGATGCTGCAGCATTTGATTGTGAAAGGACCACTTCTCCTTCCTGAAATAATTTTTCATAAATAACTAAAGAATATGAATATTCTAACAGATATATGTATATCAACCTGATGTCCATGCCACCCACATGCGACTGAAAATGCATCCCAGAAACCTTGGTATCACTTTGAGGCTAAAATGCCACTGTAGAGTCATATAAAATGTGATTGTGAATGAATTATAATTTTTCATGCTCAAGTAAGAGCTCAAAATGATACTAATTATTTTATTTCCGAACATAGATTTCTACTACTTCCTGCAAAAGCCCAAAAGTTTTTCTGCGAGCACTCAAATGCAGCTCCCTTGAGAGATCATAACTGAATACAGTCCTTTGAGCCGTGTGAACGGGGAGGTAGAAGAGTTGGGAGTATGTAGAAACAATGTTTTGACAAAGTTATTTTGCTCAAACGTAGCTCATGCAGAATCGATGGCATCTAGCGGCTATAGTGGTAACCCTCTGTAAAATGCGAACTGGGATACGGTTTCAACACACAGTTTGCACTTCTTATTTCGATAGACGTTATATTCTTTATAGGGATAGGGATCCTTCATTGTCCTACCTGAGACCAAACCTGTATCTTGTTGATGAGTTGCCAAAAAATACGATACAGCTGTCGATGGTTGGCCGTTGGTCGACGATCGAAAGCTGTATTATTGGAATCCCTGTGTCAGCTATTTTTTTTTGTTGAGTTTGATTCCCTGATCCTCCATCATGATCCTGTCGAGCTTTAGGCATTCTAAACCAACTCGCTAGGTTGTGGTGACTAAACGTGAAATTATCTATGAGAAGACGCCTTCCTAAGTTCTTTTAACTCCAAAAACTCATAACAACAAGGTTTGTTAATTGAACTATGCAAAAGCCGGAGAATAGACTAGATTTTCTAATTTCTGAGAATAAACAATGAAAATATATCCTCAAGTGACTTAACGAAGTCAGAACTGATCTTAATGAAGAGTCCCGTTTGTACTTGCGTACAAAAACTTAAGGGCGTATTCGAAAGTTATTGAGATAGTTCATAATTTCGTTTCCATCTACCAGGAGAGGCTTTTCTAGGTTCCATCAAACCATTTCATAACTCCTCGCAATGAGGACCAAATTTTCTAATTACCGAGAAGAAATAATGAAAATCTCTCCTCAAATGGCTTGTAGTTAAAAGTGTTCTTAATGAAGAGCCCCGTTTGTATCTATGTAGAAACAAAAACTTGGGGCATATTCAAAAGTTATTAAGATAGTTCATAATTTCGTTTCCGAAGACTTCATTAAAGCACAAAAGGCACGCAACAAAAATTCCCCGGAGAATTCCATTTGCAATTGACTTTGCGAGAAATTTAAGTTTAGGATCAAGTTAGTTATTCTCATGCAAAAAAATGAAGAACTGGAAAGGTCTTAAAGCATGGGCGTAACAAAAGGTACTTTGAGTTGAAGAAATAAACTCCACCACTTTGCATCGGAAGCTATGATAAACCTATGTCACTTGATCGTGCATTTTAATTAAATTAAATTGTCAATTTTACGTAAAAAAATTGACAGGACCTTTGCAAAGCAGTGCTGTGAACGAATTTAAATAACTTTATGCTATGTCACCGTCAACTGCCATATATGTTTTGGTATTCTTAGATGGGAAGGTAGTTCACTAACTGAAATAGTTCTCCTGCTGCAGAAATCATTTATAACCTTGGAGGAGCTTTTTGTTTAGATTTATAGTTTATACATTTTTAATCCGTCGCTACTGTTTTTGATGCCACTTCGATTTGTTATAGACTTTTCTGTACTATACAACAATGAAATTCATTATTAATATTATTATTATTTATACAATTTTACAGTAGAATTAACAGTTTACGAGAAAATAGGAGCATTCAGTGAACGTAAAGCGGTCTTCTGAAACCAGTTTTCACTGTCTGTTGATTAATGCTGCGAACTGTCAAGCCTATTGAATGAGGGCTACTACTGTTCAGCATCCTGCACTGCTGGACCGCTTTACGTTGACTATAATAAGGTTTCCATTGATTTTTAAAGTTGAAAGTAATAAAATTTTCAATTAAAATGGCTAAATTAGTAACTAGATGTTATAGAGGTTCCGGTTATTTTTTCTAAGGGATAGAATTGGCTATAAAAAAAGTATCTTGTATTTTTTTGGCGGCGTGATGGTTCTTGAATTATGAGGGATGAAAGCTCGTATCGAAACTTTCGCACGGCATGCTATCCACGCTACCTATGCTGACCATCAGATTCAGATTCCATTCGATTGAACAACAGAGTACGAAACTGTCGTACAGATAAAAATGAATACAATACTATAGAACAGTAAGAGCACAGATCAACAATCAAATGGCATAAGACAAGATGCGCCTATAGTTATGTACAATGTACATGTTTGTATTTTGTCCTGAAAAAAATTGTCGACGAGTCAGAAACCGATAAATCCCCAAGGCGTCTCCCGAAAAGTTATATGGTACTGCTATCTCTTGCTGCAGTTGGTAGGTGATTATAAACCCTTAGCCCCAAGGAGTTTGAAGCATTATAACTGATATTTAGCTTTGCTAGATGGATAGGCAGATTACCTTTATACCTTGTATTCTTAAGATGAATATAATATCAAGAGCTACTAATAATTCCCTATACCATCAGCTTAGTGCTATTACTAAAATTATTGTAAATACATCAACTTCCAAGATGATTATAGGTGGTTTCAATTATCCAATAACAATGCCATTAGCGAAGAGCCAGGAAGCTATAATCAAGAGCAAGTAACTCTTTTATGCGCAGGGGAAGCGGGAGGAGAAGGCTCAAATATCAGCCAGTTTCTCATGAAAATGTAAATGTATGTAAAGAGCGGTAATGGAAGTTTATGCAGCCATTAACCGGGAGCATTATTCGATGTATTGCCTTGCAAATTTCACATTGCTGCGTACAGCCCCCAGTCTCCGATTCCTGCCGATGAGCTGGCAGCGTTGTCACATCATCGTCAAACTGGATGTGCAAGTCATGAAGAGCTGCTAACCTACGTTAAGAAGCACGCCAAATACACCTTAAAAGTGACGTGAATACGTTTGCATATTTTAGGGAACGCAACTATTTCAAATTTTTGATTCGCTATATCCAAAAAATGGAAAGTCTTAAAAAAAAAGAGTAAGAAACAATTCTTATAGATAATTGAGTGATTTACAATGTTGACTCATCAACTTTTATGATAAGATTTACCGTTTGGCTTAAAAATTCAAAAACCCATTATTTATTAACTTTGCAGTTAAATGAATTCTTTATGTGTGACACATGGGAACTTTTCAAGTTTGTCAAAGATGTTCTCAACATTCATAGTAATTTTCAGCTTAATTTGACCAAATTGTGCCAGGCTTTCGCTTCACAACGTTTGACTTTAGTCACGTTATGCAGACACTGGGTAGTTTTACCCTACAATACCGGTGGTGCGCTAAGCGCTAGCATTTTTTTGTTTGCATATTGCCAGTGGCCACGATGTAAACATGGCCATTGACTAGCTGAAATTCGAAATATTTGAATTACAATGTATGTGTTATGAGTCAGTAGAGTTTATTTCTGGTCCGTTATGTCTGAGAAAAAGTCTCTGGAATGTCTTAACTTATACTAAATAATCATGAAATATGATAATATTTATGCTTATGTGAGGTAGGTGCTTTGTGAAAGGATTAAATTTGGCAACAATGCGCTCCTACGATGCTACCAGATCACTGCTCATTATTATGCAGATTAAGTCGGTCACAAACTTTGATACATGCAGGGATATCGCTGTCCGATATGTTCATTAATACTTTACAAAGTAATCAAGTAACACACTTCAACAAATCTTGTTCATGCCTGCTTTTTATTTTGGAGGGCTTTACGTCCTCCTGAGAGCAGCAATGCCTACCTCAGGCGGTTCTTGGCTATGCTGGTTTTGCCTGCTGTCATCTTAAAATTTGGAATATTATCTTCGCGCAGTCTCAGCATGTTAAAGGGCCTTTCAAACTATTGTAGCAGCACACCGTATAGAAATGTGAAGATGAAAAGAAAAAATCAACTAATTGTCACCTGGAAATAGATTGTCAAAGAAATGTCAACCGTTAGGACCGAAACCTATACAATGAAGAATTTTAAAGACATGTGGTTTGATTTGCCAGATAAATATGGGGGAAGAATCAAATGTTACATCAATAACTAAATAGTAGAGAGGGTCATTGTCAGCAGAATATTACTCAGTTAACCGCACTCTCCACAGACTTCAGCTTTACCTCGGCCCGATGTACAGGAAGCCCGGGATGAGATGCCTCAATAGGCAATCGGCCATCAATTAGGAGCATGCCCAGATGTTTTTCTGAGTGCATAAATCATCGTACAGGGCCAACAAATTATTACTTTTTCAACGGTTGGGTTTTCCTGAAATTTTATTCAATTATTTTCCTAATACCAAGAAAAGTGTAGATATACAAAAAATTGTTGTAATAACTTCCTCGTTATTAAGTGTTCCTTTTTTACTATGCAACTTCTTTACTCAAAAAAATACTCAACTAACATTACTTGATCACTATCGTAAAACTAATAGTGTTATTCGTGAAAATGTTTTAAAAACAGTTTTAATGAGTATTGTCTCAATATCAATAACCTATATAATGATATAAAAAAAATCATCCGACCGAAATGGCCTTCCAGATGGTGTAAGGAATGTACAATTCAGTAGGTATTGCATGGTACATTTAAAATGCTTGTCTTCGCTATGAGCTCGTATCATAATTTTAGCGTCAACTACCGGAGTCAACAAGGTAAGAGACCTTATTGACAAAATAACGATAATATTATTTTTAATAATAATGGTAGTAATATTTATTTGAGTATTAATACATAACATATGAGTAAATAGTAGAATACAAAAGTAATACCCTAGAAAGCTGGGGATTTTCACCCCCGCATATACATCGCACATAAGGACATGTAGCTGCTAATTATAGTATCAACAAAATATTAAAAGATAATAATACTAATAATGAGATTATATTAAACCACTTGTAGATTCAGTAAATTATAATAATAATAATATAAGTTTATTCACGTATAAAGTATTACAATTTATTCAAAATAAATATATACATTCAAATAAACTGAAATAATCCCAAAGAAGAATTTAATTATTAAGCGAGGGAAAACATTTTTCATAACAATCTTGGCTTGAACATAGTTAATACATAAATTTAAACGCAACGTAAGTATAATATTATATTCAAAATCTAATTTATTTTCATTTGAGTGAGTTTTGCTATTTCATGTCGATTATTATATAACAAGGATTTATTTCAATTTTGAATCTGATTTTATTTGAAATGGATTTTATATGGCTTGGTAAAAGGTTATAAAATCTAGTGTAGAGGTACTTGAGGCATCTTTGACCTACATTTTTTGTTGTAAATGGTGTTCTTTAAATATCCTCGACTTTACTCCTTGTTTCATACTTGTGGTCCAATGAAATGAGGTTTGTTTTATTTTTGAATAAAGTTATTACAACATGCTAAAAACATATCATATGGATATATAATTTTAAAAAATTGTTTTTGGATTATATCTAGCTCCTTAATTTGGTTGGTAAGAGCACCACCCCAAGCTAGTAAGGCATAATTTAGGAGACATTCAATAAGTGCATGATTTAACATCTTCATTGTTTAGTGAGGTACTTGAATTTAAATAATAATCGTCTCAAATTAGTTACTGTATGATCAACATAGAGATTAGACTTTAAATGAGGATCCAAATGAACACCTAAATATTTTGTTTTATCAGCTGAATGTATGAGTGTACTTGTTTTTTTTTTTTTTTTATATATCGAAACAGCCGCGCAGGCAGAAGCCTAAATGCCGGAACACCGCGGCTGCTATGATGATCCCAAAGAAATTTTGTTAATACGATTTTTGAACTGCCTAAGGTTAGTAGAACTGGGAAAAGCTTCCTCCCGTAGATTGTTCCACAATCTAGACACCCTCGGGACAAAGGAGCGGTCGTATCGGCCAGTTCTGGATGTACGAAGTTTGACACGGTTAGGATGGGACGCCAAAGTCAGGCGGGTCTGTCTGGCAGGCACATCGCGCGGCGGCATCATGGAAGAGAGCTCTGAGGAGCAAAGTCCGTTGGTGTAGCGATAGAAAAGAGCCAGATCGCCGACGGCCCGCCGGTGCGAAAGAGTCCCAAGACTGTCTGTTAGAGAAGAGTCATCGATCAGTCGGACCGCCCTCCTCTGGACAGCATCGAGCATGGACAATGTAGTCGGGGCGGCAGCACCCCAAATGTGTGAGCAATACTCGAGGCTAGGCCTTATCTGGGCCTTGTATAGAGTGAGAATGTCATGCGGAGAAAAGTACTTCTTAGTCCTAAACAAATAGCCTAGCTTTTTCCCAGCAGCTGCAGCTATTGAGGAGATGTGTTCGTGCCAGATCAGGTCCTCGGTGATCTGGACTCCGACCAGCCGAAATGAATGGCTCTTTGGTAGAACTCGACCGTCCATCGAAACTGTATGAGCGCTAGGACGCTTTTTGTTCGTCAAAGTACAGTACTGTGTTTTGGAAGCATTGAACTGTACAAGATTGTTGCGTCCCCAAGCAGTGATAGCCTCCAGGTCTCTTGTCAGAGAGGATGTCGTCGCTAGCCTTCTTTTTTCCAGCTCAGCGGCAGAGATCGGCTTGTCACTCTGAATTCCTGCATGTAGAGTGCTGTCATCAGCGAAGCTGTGGATTGAGTTGATCGTGCAGGAAAGGAGGTAGTTGATATGTAAGAGAAACAGTGTTGGAGCCAAGACCGATCCCTGGGGAACACCCGCGTTGACGTTGTGGGATGAAGAGGAGAATCCGTCAATTACGACGGATATCTTGCGGTCAGAGATAAAGTCAGCCACCCATCTGCAAAGCTTTTCTGGGAGGCCGTAGGATGGAAGTTTGCTTAAGAGGGCAGCGTGCCACAGCTGATCGAACGCTTTCGTGATGTCAAGAGCAACGACATGAGCCTCACCATGAGACTGGATGAGTTTACTCCACAGTTGCGTGACGTAAGCTAGGAGGTCCCCTGTGGATCGTTGGTGCCGGAAACCGTACTGCCTGTCGCTAATCAAGCTGTGACGTTCGAGGTAGTCCAGAAGCTCGCGATTTATGCACCTCTCCATCACTTTACTTATAACAGAAAGCAGAGCTATAGGCCTGTAGTTGTAAGGGTCAGTTTTAGATCCTTTTTTTGGGATGGGCTGTACATGAGCATTGTATTGTCACATTTAATTTGTAAAGAGGTAAATGACGGTAATTTGTTTTTAAGGTTTGTGAACGGCATATACATGGTTTACTGAAAATTGATTGTTAGATATTTGTGTCTAAACCAATCTGAAAGTAAAATAATATCATTTTCAACAGTCTCTTTAAGGCTATTTCAGGAATTGTTATTAGAATAAAGTATCACCGTGTCATCTGCAAAACATATTGTGCCTTGCGACTTCAAACTAAGTAGGCTAACGATATACACAGTAAAAGATAGAGGTCCTAAAACTGTACCTTGTGGTACACCATAAGTCACAGTTTTTTCTGAATTTATTGTATCTGTAGTATCATTTTTTTAATTCTCTTTGCAAGCTATGTATGGACGTTAGTTCAAAAATGTTGGGTATGCACTTCAAGTTCAATAAGTGTTAGCAGACGGAACTTGTCATAGCATGACAACAACGACTTTTTAAAAATTAGCCTTTCAAATAGCATGGTCCAACTACCTCATTTCGTTTCTAGCAAGTGCACGAGGCCAAGGAGATAAAGGTGGCAGGTGCATCTAATAAGGTATGGCTCAGCTTCTTGCTGTACATAAAGCTCTTTAGGGACTAGAGATCGGGCTGTGGATACTGCTTAGGGTTTTACATATATTTGCATTTTCCTTGGAGACTGCCGGATATTCGAGCAAAGAAGGTTTTGACGGAGATTATGTTAGAGGGCCGGGTTTCCGAATTATCTCCAGGGAATTCAACAGTTTAAACTAATAAATCAGGATTCGGATTCGGGAGTATTTGATACGCTTTCTAACCCCCGACGCAAAAAGGCGAGAATTGTAGCATTATGTGTGTGTCTGCCTGTGACATCGTAGCTCCTCAACGGGTGAACCGATTTGAATGCGTTTTTCTTGATGGAAACGTTTGTCTGTCGATATGGCTCTTAGCTACTATGTTTTATGAACATGCCCGAATGATACAACAGATTTAAGGGTTTAATTTGTCGATAGGTCGCTCTTTTAATGGAAACCAATCAATTCCCTTAAAGGTTCTATATGATATTTAGCCCCCGACTCAAAAACTTCCAAGCTTATGAACCAATTTGTGTACGGTTTTTTTAATCGAAAGCCTTGTCTGAGTAGGATAGGTATTTAATGCTGCTTTGCTAATATATCGACACGAGATTTAGTTGAAGGTCTGGGATTTATAATTTGCTAGCAAATCATTTGTTTACTAAATGATTCAATTATACAGGGTGACTTTGAAGTTGAGTCATCAATTTTCAGATAATGATTGTAGAAGGAAGATAAACCAAAATATGTGTGTAAAAATAAAAAAAAATAAAAAAAATTTTTACCTTGTTTTATAAAGTATCCTCCCAACAAGTATTTCAGTGCGGACCTGTATTTGATCGTGAGGTCCCCTGTGAGGTCTTAAGTCACCTGATTCACGAGCCCGTTGTACTACATTAACAAAGGCACGAGGGGTTGGTTGCACTCGATTGGGAAACCGATCCGCATGAACATGTGCCATTGTTTATTTCGTCTGAGCCACGCAACAGACACTATTCACACGCGTTACCGACTGACACTGACTGTATGTATAACTGAACTGAATAAAATAATTGTAAAAACATCGTTCCAAATGCTTTCGCTTTTTTGTTTCCGATGCGATGAACCGATAAGGCGGATTATATCCGTTGTTGCCAAACACGAGCACATGATATTATTATTGAGACAGGGCGGTACTCAAACTTCCAAAGGGCTATAACTTTGTTACTTTAATTTTACCAGAAAAATGGTAAAGGAAAAAAACATTTCTTTTGATCAGATCTACTCACTGTTAAAATAAATGACTCAACTTCGAAGTCACCCTGTATATAAAATGGTTCCGAGTGTAACCATTATCACTCGTCCAAATAGGCAACTTTCACGTAGGAACATTTCTGTCAGCAGAAACATACAGCAGCGTTGAAAACAAAACTCCAGTTTATGTTTCGGCATCTATATCCTTTGTTATATAAATCCTCCAAATTGAGTTTGATAAACAAAGTTCGACTTTATAAAATGAAAATTAGACCAGCATGTGCGGGTTTGTGCTTTCTTGCCAAGACACATATGCAAAGTCTTCAAAAACTGCAAAGCAGGACTTTATGAACAATTTGCAATGCTCCATGGTATGTCTTAAGTGAGACACTACACAGAGACCTTGACATTCCTTACTTGAGGAATTATGTCAAGCGTCAGGCGCGGCGATGTTATTGTCAAGCGGAATCGCATACAACACTTTGTTGCCTGACTCAGTGGACTACACAGTGGAGCAAGCTGGTAAACATTCAAGGCAACGGCTGGCTCTGTGTAGTATTAGTGTCAGTAAACCTCAAATTACACTTTAATAAAACCCGAATCAAAATTCGTTCTTAGTTTACCCCAAAATTAATCCGTGTACCAAGTCAAAAAGCCTAGTTCTTTCCTCACAATGATCCACTGTTTTTCTTTGCTCCTCTTCCTCTCTTTTTCCTTGATATTGTCTGGTTTCTGGGCAGCTAGGACAGATTCGACTAACGTATATTAGACAGTGACTAATGGGCAAAGGCTCTTCGAACCGCCCAGATAAACAAATGATGAATAGTTTTCTTCTGACACTTACCTGTAAACATGCATGATGCCAATAAAACATGAGACAAAAGTTCAGGAAATAACTCTTTCGACTACTCTAAAACTGGGTCGTCCTTTCGATTTGAGTCTACGCTACTTTAGTAGAAAATATGAACAAACTGAGAGATCGGAATTTTTTATATACTGAAGCAGCCGCGTAGGTTGAAACCTAAATATTCTTGAGCTATCTAAGGTTAGAAGAACTGAGAGAAGCCTCCTCAGGTAGATTGCTCCTCAATATCGATATCCTAGGCACAATGGAGCAGTCTTATCGACGAGTTCTGGATGCACGAAGTTCGACACGGTTAGGATGAGAGACTGAGGTCAGGCGGGTCTATCTGCACATCGCACGGCGGCATCATGAAGAAAAGCTCTGAGGAGCAAAGCCTGTTAACATAGAGGAAGAAGACAGCTAGATCGCCGATGGCCCCTCGGTGCGAAAGGGAGAGACTGTCCGTCAGAGAAGAGTCGGATCAGTCGGTCAGTTCTCCTCTATACTCTGGGCGCTGAAGAAAGAAACTAAACCCAAACAAATACACGCATATTGCTCGTGAGTGAGTGTTTAGGCGCAGGAGACATTACAGGACCGCATCAAGATATTATGGGTAGTCATCAAAAATTTCATACAAGATAATTATTATCTTTTACAGTAAATTTCAGTTAGAGATTCACAAATGAGTTAACTACACTTTTTAGTTATTAGTAAGTAAGCTGCGCGCACTCATTCAGAAGAGGAACTTGAATCTTCTGAATCGTTTAAATGAATTATTAGAGGTTCAATTTGGGAATCGATGACATTGTCCAAATCCCACATTTTGACCTCAACCTTCTCCCGAACGTGGCGGATACAGTTTTTCCATTCCTCTGCCGTAACTCTATTGACTGCGATGTGAAAGAGATTTTTAACATCAGAAAATTTATAAGTATTATTATTCGACGCCACGTATTGCTTTATGTTGGCCCAAATCAGCTCAATAGGGTTCAGCTCACAATGGTAGGGTGGCAGTCTCAAGACAGTTTTATTTTGTTTTTTGGCCATTTCGTCGATCATTTTAAAATCGTATTTGTATTTATGTCTATTGACTATACTTATCAATTCACCCTTGACCATTGTTTCATCAAAATCGATCTGTTTTGAGGCCAGCCATTGTTGTATGTTTGCTTTTTTAGTTGCCATTGTGGGAATTTTTTCTATTTTTCTAGAATGGTACGGGGCATTATCCAGTACAATAACAGCGTTATTCTCCAGCTTTAGTAACATTTTGGAGAACCAATTTTCAAAGGAATTGCCGTCCATCTCCTCATGATAGTCCCCTGTCTTTTTTGATTCAAAGGCCCACAGTGCTTCGGGAACAAAGCCGTCTCCACTACCTACGTAAAAAATTATCAGCCGTTTGCCTTTTCCTGGAAATAAATTATTCCTTACACTATGGATTGATTAAATTTGAAGGAATGAGGCAATTGAGTTCATTTAGCTGAATTTAAGAGTCACGGAATGCTGATCAAAAACTGAAAAACGTAGAAAATTGAAGTTTGCAACTTCTCAAAACCCATTCAAAGCAAATTGACTGCACCCAAAAATGATAATAAATTTCAAAATAACGCTTAAAAGAGGGTCGAAGTTTTTTTCCTAATGACTACACTGCGAATGCACCATTTTTGGAGAATATCACACATTATCTGCTATCACAGATTATTTGCCCGAATTTATCAAAATTAAATTGCCGGATAGATGAAGGAGCTTACCTGCAGGATTTTTCAATGCAGCCGAAAGACCGTCTAGAAAAGCATGCCTTGATGATGTTACTGATTTGTCGACCCAAACTTTCGCTTGAGTATGTCCAGCATTCACCCACGTTTCGTCCAAATAGTAAATTTTTCTTTTTTCATCGCGAAACTTCCGAATCTTCCTAATGTATTCCCTTCTCCACACAACAATTTCTTCTTTCTCTATTAACATACTGTTTCTTCCCCGTTTCAAGAATCGAAAATTAAGTTCCTTCAAAAGTTTTCGGAATGTGGTTCTTTTAAATGATAGAAGATCCTCATCAGCATTAACTAATCTTAATATCTTATCTACTGTAGGTATCTCATTTCGGAAGAAAAAATTATGCACTTTCCTCCTGATGGCAGTTCTGTCAAAGTCATCTACTCCGTCCGTTATCCTTTTTCTTGCAGGATACGGTTTTGGCTCAGAAAGTGAGTGAGTGCTCCTATATTCCTTAATGATCCTATAAACACTGGACCGACATAATCCAGAAGTATGTGCTACCTTACATATAACTTCGTCCACGACCAAATCGGGTTTTTCTTGAATTTGGTTTTTGTATATATTTAATATTATTTGTTTTTCATTTGCACTTAAATGTAGCTTCTTAGCCCTTTTTTGGGTGGGGTTGCGCTGATGTCAACCACTTCGTCGGCTGTATCTGTGTCAGACATCGTATCTTAGGCAATATATAAACAAAACGTTCCACTCGCGAAAAACGAGTATACGCTACTGAATGCGTAATGCGTATGCAATGCAATCCTGTGCGTGAATTAACTGTTAGATGCCTGTCGTGTCATCTACAATCACGTTTACAAGTCCAAACCTGTGCAGATTCGTAGAGCGCCGACGACTGCTAGTGACCTTGAATTTGTCTGTAGATCGATGTTACTCCAGTCAATTTAGGTTCAAAGTGGATGTTTTCTAAACCAATTTGTTGTTCCTACATCAAAAATATATCGATGATATTTTGTACTGGGAGCTCATGAAAGATCAAGGTAACTTATTTTCACAGTCATCCTTTTTCTAGTCTCAAGATGACACGAAAAAGGGTCTGTGGATTCACTAGAAATACACTGCCGAGGATGTTTAGACCTAAAGTGACTGGAGTATATCCGTGGATGCTTTCGAGGGATCTGTTCACGTGCTGATCACTGTTTACGTTTAATGTCTTTCTTCAGCGCCCAGAGTTTAAACAGAATCGAGCATATATAATGTAGTGGGGACGGCAGCACCCCAAACATGTAAGCAGTACTCGAGGATAGGTCTTATCTGGGGCTAGTACAGAATGAAGAGGTCATGTAAAGAAAATCACTTCTTAGCCCTAAACAGATAGTCTACCTTTTTCCCAGCAGCTGCCGTTATTGATGAGATTTATTCATGCCAGATCAAGTACTCCCACCAGCCGAAGTGAACGGCTTTTTGATAAAACTCGGCCATACATCATACCAAACAAGCGCTAGGGCGCTTCTTGTTACACAAGGTAGGGTACTTGTTGAAGGATTAAACTGTACCAGACTATTCCGTCCCCAAGCAGTGATAAACTCCAGGTCGCTGCTGTCATCATCAAAGCTGGTCCATTCTATTATTTCTCGCCTTGCGGCTTTAACATCATCATCAGCAAAGCTGTGGATCGGATTGATAGTACAGAAAAAGAGGTAGTTGATATGTAAGAAAATACAATCATTTCCTTCTGGCATGTCAGCGGTGGAAGGCAGCTCGGAGAAGTTCCCTTCAATCTGCTTGACCAGTGTCCAGAGAGGCCGCCGTTGCGCGGCGACAATAAAGAACTTGTCGATTTGAGGTTAGTTAGTGTCTAACCGCTGCTAATTTTCCACGAATGTATTCAAATCATTTTTCTGGACGTTTCGATTCCACCCCGCTTAAATTCGTTTATTCTCACAAATGCCGTTTGCAGATATGTCGATGCGCTTGTCTAAATAGCCGGGGGTATTACAAACTGAGGGGGAAGTCTACAAAATTGTGGGAAAATTTCATCAAGATTGGGAATTTTTTTGAAAGTTTCAAATCAGATCCTTTATTTCAGGCACAGTCATTATATGCGCACATGTCATGTTGGATACATTTAATTGCATCCACAGATGCGTTTTAAAACATTTCAAAAACTCTTCAAGAGTGAAGTCACTATTATAGTTATTTAACAGTTCAACATTTAGTATTCACAAAGCACATTACAGGTTTTATTACATAACACATGAAGCTAAGTACATATAAAATCAGTATCGGAGACATCTATATATGGAACAAGTTCTTGGAGTTATTGTTTATGTCGACCCTTAAAGTTATTTGATTCAATACTTTTGGTCTGCGGAGGTAGTTGATTGTATAACTTGACACCAATAAATTCTGGTCTGTTTTGATACCTCCTCAGTCGGCAGATGATAAGTTGTTATTTTTTTACAAACAATACACTTTCCCGAACAAAAACAGCAGGAATAGTTAAAACGCTCAATTTAACAAAAGCTTCCCTTCAGTCCTTCCGAAAAGATAACCGTGCTAGTATTCTTATAGCTCTCCTCTGTATCCCAAAAACTCGATCCGCATGAGCTGCTCCACCCCATGCCATAATTCCATAGCTCATTACAGAATAAAAGAGGCCATAGTATGCTGATATTAGAACCACACCAGCTACATACCTTTGAAGTCCATGGAGCACGTCTCTCCATGCAACGATTTTCAAATGAATAATAATATTTATTCACTCAATGTTCAAAGAGAACAAAGAAGAAGACATAATAATGGTTTCCGCGATGACAGTAATACTCCGTATCGTTTGCCAGCGAAAATGAAAAAGCTAACCTTCAGAAATACTTTCTCAATCTTGAACGATCTTCATCAACAAATTACAAACCAAAATGGATTCGCCGTTTACTAAACCAAGCATCGAGTCCCTTCTTTCTCATCAAATCCACATAGCGCTGACAGCTTTAGGGTAATGGACTAAGCATCCTAGTTGTATAGGGTTTTTGCTCAGTGTACTGTTTCTGGCGATTAAGTTGCTAGCTGCCTGCTTTCCTAAACCAAGTTCAATGGATTTTCAGAGACGTATTTGCTTGTGGAACTCCGCAGTCTCCAGTGCCGTAGTTGGTATCAACAAAATTAAGAAAAATTCTTGCCTAAACGATAAAATACAAAATTATTATCTAAGGAAAATAATACGAAAGTTGTTATAAAATTTGTAAAGAAAAGTAACCCAAATGTTTTATTTTGTCTATCAATTATTTTAATAAATAAAGAAGAGTTGAAAATCGCTGGAAACAGAAGGATCCATGGAGGTTATGGAGGTCATAATCCTCTCATGAATAAATGGAGATACTTATTAAAACATTTGTAATTCATTTTTCATATTCTACTGTGTGTAGGGTCCAAGATGTGGGGTTCCACATCTGACACCGAAATGTTCTATAAATGGCTGACATCAGAAAAGTATCAAACTTCTTTATTATTCTTCCTCTGTAAAGTGTTGAACAGGCCTTTAATTTATTCGATAGGCAGCCTATAATAATAATATACATTCACCAAAACACAATTTGTTACAAAAATACATTACATAGATCTGATAAAAACAGGAAGAATTTCCCAACGCTATAAAAACATAGATCAACCAGAAATGTCTTGAGAGACTTCACAAGCCAATTAAAATTGACAGTTAACAGTTCATGGTAGTGAGTTGAACACCATCATACCTAGACAATCAGGGGCGTATATGCCAAGTTCTATATGGTCCATATGGTACGTATAAATGATTACTTTGTCCGGTAACCAGACTATGGGCATCACTAACACTTGTCAGTTTATTAACATTTTTAAAAACTTACACACAAACAAAACAAATTCTCTTTACAAAAATCTGTGCTACTTGGAGATTGATGATGAAATATCCAACTCAAACACGGATCTAAGTGCATACCTAGGAATTTTATGCTTTGACAGCTATTTGTGAATACGGACGAATTTACGACCCGTAGCATCAAATTGTCACAACCTCTATGTCTGTTATGGAACCTCGGAGCTGCTGCTTTTTCTCCGTTCAAGAGTAATCCATCCCTATTAAACTAAACGTTGGTCACTATCAATCGTGAAGCTACAGTTTTGCTCAATTATCGACTGCAATTTTTTCGAAATGAGCATCGACATGTGACTGTCACTGACAGATTTTCCAAGTCGTTGGTATATATTACGAAAAGGAAAGGACCTAATACTGATCCTTGGGCAACACTGATTTTTATGCCACCGGCTGTCTGAGGAGATACCGTTCAAAGAAACAAATTGCCGTCGATCCCTGAGAAATGATGAAACCCAAGACAAAGGCTCTGTTGTATTGCTCTGTAATGTTGCAAAGAAACTGAAAGGAAAATTAGAGTAGAATAAATGAGCATTTGGATACTTGGCAGCACACTTGGGCATTGAAATATAAACAAGCTCAGACATGCAGCGGTAGACTGTATGATGAATAAGAATGGTGTTTAAGATAACCTTCTTGAATAGCAAAAAAAAATTAAAGACTCGTATTCCAGGGGATTATCAGTTCGTGATTTCCTCCTACTCCTACTGAGATTCGAGCCGCTCACGGGTTGAAAAAAAACCGAAAGATTTTCAAGACGATAGTCGGTTTCCTACCTAGCGCGCTTATTACCTTATGGCTCCTCTCCACAATCGGCGATTACATATGATTACTCGTGAGCACGATCGTGTGAGGGCATACTCTGCTGTACTCGCGGATCATCGGCTGTATGTACATCGTCTATGATCGCCTTCAACCCGTGAATTGTCGGCTTCTCAGACACGCATCAAAGGGAATCGCCAAGTCATATTGATGTTTGCCATTTGACAAACTACTACGAACGCTCAGCTGGATGCTTGCACGATGACCTTGCCTATTATGATCGATCAACGATCATTGACGATAGTGAAGTGCAGGCATTACGTCAAGGATCGCTGTAATTCTGCCTTTTCTAACTCACATGTCTGGCATGTGGACTCTGACGATGAGTACGTCACTGTATCCGCCATGAAATGACTGTACAAGCTTCAGCAATCAGGATAATGACGCGTATACGAGGACGCGGAGGGCGGCAAGGTTTTGCTGGGACGCCCCATTGGCATCGCGCGTCGGAAACTTGCTACCAGCCGACATGTTTTGACGCGCACTGTGATACAAAACCGGTAACGAGGTATGCAGTTTGACATTGAGTGAAATTGCTTGAATGAGCAAAGAAAAACAGGTTTATTTATTATGTGTACTCATTGCAACTGGAGCGCTATAGCTATCATGATAAAGTATTCTAGGATCGTATCCAGTGCAATATGTAGCAGCAGCAGCAGGTAATCCATATTTCATCCTGGTGTAATAATAATAATAATAATAATAATACTAATAATAATAATAATAATAACAATAATAATGTCTTTATTTTTGGGTTAAAACAACAAATAAAGAAAAACGCATTCAACACCGTTGCTCTTCCATGCAACCCCCGTAAATAATACTATAGTAGTGGTAGTATACAGGGTGTCCCAACGTAAATTGAAAGTAGGTTTATGAACAATTCAAAAAGGTTTGAAAGAATCGGTTTTTGTGGGTACCTTGATATACTGCCAGTGCATATTTTGAAATTAATTTAAAACCGTTTCTCTTCCATGCAAACCCCGTTAATAATACTATAGTAGTGGTATTATACAGGGTGTCCCAACGAAAATTGAAAGTAGATCTATGAATAAATTGGAAAGGTTTTAAAGAATCGGTTTTTGCGGGAACCTTGATATGTTGCTAGTGCATATTTTGAAGATAATTTGCCGTCGCAAACCTTTTTTTTAAATAATACCCCATTGCATATTTGGAAAGAGCTTCTAAAAACAAGAAGTTTGAGATCATACAACATGGTTTCGATTGTCAATTGCTTGGATTTCAAGTGAAATGTCTGGAAAAAATGTCCATCTTTGACGGCCGCAGCTCCGCCATTTTTACAGATATTTAGAGAGGTCTTAGTTCACAAAAATTTGATTATCATCGCTTTGAAGCTGATCTGAGAAAAATGCAAAAATATTTTTCTATTTATACAGGGTATCTCAAAACTCAAACTATACCTTTTCTCATAAATTTCACTAGGAACACCATGTATATTTTCCTTAGGAGGTATTTTCCTGATATGAAGTTTATACCAGCCTTTTTGACTTATTGCTATTAACACCAAGAAACAGAAATTTTACACATTCAGACTTAAAACCAAATCTTCCTTGAAAACCATCGAAACATTTTATAGCACCTATCGGTTGGAACTGTAAAGATCTCAGTTCGCATTTGATAGCCCATTCAACACTGTGACCGCTAAGGGGTGGCTATTCTGGCGGTACAGTAGATGTACTCTACTCGCCATTAAGCAACTGAACATGCTGCCTTCGACTGTCCACCCAAAGAGAGCCTAACATGGACAGTCGTTTCATGTTCTATTGGTAATTCATCGGCAGGATCTAGGCTTGGTCTCTGGAACAACGAACTAAAGCGTAGCAACTATCCTCTAAAAAAGGTATTATATCTTGTGAGGAAATAATATAAGACACAACAGTTTGGCCTTAAGACTGACGTCTTCTTGGCAGCGGGAATGCCTACCTAGGGGATTCTGGACTTTGCTGGTTTCACGCGGTGCCATCTTAAAATTACAATGATCACTTTGCTTCCAGGCTGCTGTAGTAACACACTGTATAGGAATGTGGGTTTCACGCGGTGCCATCTTAAAATTACAATGATCACTTTGCTTCCAGGCTGCTGTAGTAACACACTGTATAGGAATGTGAAAAGGAAAGAGAACAAACAAGCTGTCACCTGGAAGACAAGTTAACAAAATATGTTATCATAAATAAGACGCAAGTAAATCTCATCAATCACAACTATCAAACAAGACTTAAACAAAAAATGTTTACACTCAACTACGAGTATATTGTGATACATGCATTATTAAACGTTGGTGTTATTACCCATATGTTTCTTTGTATTTCATTCTTGTGTGAACCCAAGCACAAGTTTATACTTCTTTGGGTATTTTATGTTTATTGAAAGACAACAATTTTGTGTAGGTTATTCCAATAAACATTATTATATTATAATACATTATATTATATTATATTATATTATATTATATTATATTATAATATATTATATTATATTATATTATATTATATTATATTATATTATATTATCAGCATTGACATTTGTACTTAAAAAAGGCAACCGTAGTGGCCGTAACATCGTGTAAGTTAACAATGTTTCAAACATACGTAATAAACTATAATCTTGTGTCTCTCAAGTGTTATCTTTAAGGAAACATCAAGTATTTGTCGCAGTGTGCTCATGTTTTCCCACTTGCATTCAGAGATCACTCTCTGGAACTGGCTCCTGTTTTAAGTGCTTTCGTTCCAAATATGCCAAATATTTTGTTCCATTGGAATATATCTAGTTTTGCTAATAAGGTACTAGAACCTTCTCAACTACTTCATTATTTTCCAATTTGCATGTTACAATGTTACACACCCTCACCTGTCTACATGCAATTGATGCTCTCGGTTTAACAGGATTTCATTAAGGAATGCGCATCCGTTCTAGCAGAAATTACGGTTACACAAACAAACATGTAATATCAGGAACAGCAGAATTACAAGCACCGACCCGTATACCCCGTACACTAAACGCGAGTAAGATTTTGTTTGTAAATGGCACATAAGCTGGAATCGATAACTTCAACGCATCTGATAGCGCATACAGTGTGTTCCAGAATATACAATCCATGAAGAACACTAAAGATTAGCTTAAATCGGATTCCTATAAGAAAGAACAACAAGAACAATGTAGGGTTTTGTTTGGTTGCTGATTTCATATCTAGGAGGGTTATTTTATCTTTATGTGGGCATTTGTAGCTCATATCAATGACGTTTAAAAAAAGCCGAGCAGTTGTACCCAACCGCATGTCATTTAGGTGTTTATGTTCGAATCAGATGTCAATTAGTCACTATAATGGCATCTTAAGGTCATTTAAAGGTCACTTCAAGGACGAATCTATAATAAGTACAGAAGTCGAGTCCAGACACGTGTTCTCGCGGTCGTTGATTCCAAATCAGAGATCAGGTTGTCTCTGGGAAGGCACTTGAAGAAAACTTTAATCCCACTCAAGGGACAAATTCGGAAAAGGTAAATAACTGTTTCGGACTAGTGGCTATAATACGGCAGTATATAAGGTCGTATTTTTTAATAGTTTGCAAAACTTAGCAAGACCTTACACTATGTTTTATCTAATATAGTTGTAGTCACCGTTCTTGGCGGGTCAAAGTAAGACTACCAGAATCCCTTCATATATCTCGATCTCGCTCATACATACACATACAACCTACCCCTGTGTCGTTTGTTCGGTAAGCTCTAATACATACGTTTCTTAGTTGTATGTCTAGGTCTCGAAAACTTTGTCGTTACGTATGAGTGCCCTTCAATCATATTTGTCAGAGTGACAACTTACTTGATATCGGCGTGCAATTTAAGTCATGTTATCAATCTTCGATATAAAATTGTACAAGGCCCGGAAATACGATCAATGGAGAGGGCCAACAGCTCGTGCTAAATTTATTCGAGTATTTCCAGGAGGAGAATGAAAACAGCGGTGCCCTGTTACCCACTTCATGCGTACTGGAGAGGGTAGCAGATGCGCTGAAGATTAGTCTGCCAATAAAATCAAAAAATAAGAAAGGTCTACCCATTGTAACACCATGGAAAACTCACTAAAAAAATGCAAGACCAATGATCTAAGTGATGCCGTCAAAACAGAAATTAGGAATACTTTCTACGATGTGAGAAGTGTAGGACAACAGATCACGTCCTCTGCGCCCATTGCATGGAGACTTGATCTGTTTACTTATTTCATATGGCTTTGAAGTCGTAACCGCCAAGAACGGTTACTACGGCTATATCAAAAACTAATAGAATGGAGTATAGTGACATTAATTATTGGTAGTGGAAAGGATTCTATACATACATCACTTGAGGAGGCCATTACTGATCTCGCACATTATGACCTTCGACAAAGCCGTTTTTATGAAAAACAAATCCGAGAGGCTGACTACATTTTCTGAAACACCATGTAAATGAGCGCTTGCCTTGTTACGGGCTACACGACTATCTCTTGATACGTGTTTGCAGTTATGCACCTTTAACGATCCACTGGAATTGAGCAGTATTGATTGTTTACCCAGAATGTTTAATATGAAGCTTCGGATTCGAACTGTAATCACATAAATCGTGATCCTAAATAAGCTATGAATAAAACATTAATTGGATCTGGTTTGAGGCTTTGGAAGAAATTGACGTTATATTAGGTTTTAAGGTGTCTTTTAATCACACAGCGTGGCTATATTTCTTATTTATTGGAACATTACATGTTACCTCCAAAACTAAATACAAAAAATACAGGGTAATATACAAGGTGATACAAAGGTGCAGGAATGGAAAACAGTTGGGAATATATAGTAGTGGTTTTAGATTTTCCTGGCTATTAAATTTGACTCTGACCATGAAATTAACGGTCAGATCAAGGTCCCCATACTTTTGAGTTCGGAGAAGAATAGAGCGAAAAATTTTACATGTGGATATGACTTTAGGTAGAGATTATTCTGACCTTGAACGCCCTTGTCAAGGTTTTCGTAAAAAATCCCGTTCAAAAATATTTCAGGCGTCTTTCTAAGGATAAAGAAATAGGTTATAGGTAAATTCTCCTGACTATAGTGCAGCGCAGCAGCCGTGGCCGCAGTAGTAGACTCTTCGGTCTCCTAATCAGTCGCCCTGCGCTGTGCGGGTTCGAGTCCCGTCCCAGGAGAAATTTTACTCTTGGCTATGGATGTTGTGATTGTCCGTAGGTGGTAGACGGTCTCTGACTGTCGAACGCGGAGGTACCACCCGGCGGATCTCGTAGGCGGAACCAGAATGTGTGCATGTTGCATGCACACGTATTCCCTCGCCAGAGTCCGTGTGGCGTTCCCCCTTTCCCCTGTATCCCCCTATATAGCCCCACGGTACCAATGGGTGCTTAGGCCTTAGGCATTCGTGGTAGTTGGAGTATAAAAAAAAGTACTTTAGTGTTAAAATGGGCTTCAGCTCACCTCTGACTATCCACTTCGGGTCCTAAGGGTGGCCTTGACCATGACCTTGGAGGTCAAACCATAGTAAATATATAGTTTTCATAAGAGGTCATGTCGGAACGTAAAATTGTCCACACGATTTCCTCATCAAAAGTATAGGGTATCAATCAAAGAATGGTATTGACCTTGATTTTAGCTGCAAAGTCACCAGAATGGTCATGGCAAAATTGAAGCACCTGCTGCCTTTCGGTTATTATTTATTAATAGTTTATCCTCAGAAACATTTCTAAGCTCTAATCACAAGGTTTTTTAAAATGACCTGATATTAAACACCAGATAACTTTCACCCAAGGCCATGCCTGTACGTGAAATTGTCCATTCCATTTCCACACACACACACACAAGTACAGGGTGTCAAGCAATATATTGAATTGACCTGAAGTTAACATGCAGGGTCTGGATCATTTCAGGTTTCAAGGTCGTCCGTGAATAGCAAGCAAGAATTCCCAGCTCTGCTGCTTTTGGATTATTGTTTATCGATAGTTTATCCTTATAAACTTTCCTAAACTCTGATCAAAAGGGTTTTCACGATTACCTTGATATTAAAGATCGAAATAGCTTCCACAAAAGGTCCTGTCTGAACGTAAAATTGTCCACCCTCTTCCCACGGTTAAAAGTACACGCTCTCAAGCATAAGAATATATTGACCTACAAGGTCATAATCATTGTCAGTTTGAAGGTCATCGATTGGACCGTCAAAGTCATGGTAAAGGTCAGATTCAATATCATCAGCGAATAGTCAAAGATATGTTGAAGCTCCTGGCGCCGTGTGTCCTCACTTTCACTTTATTTTCATGTCCAGGATATTGAAGACCAAAAATACTCCCCCAAGGTCATGTCTGGACTTAAAATATTCCGCTATGCCTATCTCAGGGGTCAAAAGTAAAGTATAAGTTGGGAGTTGTTATGAAAAATGATAACACAGAAATATACACCTGTCAGGGGTACCAGGTCAATTAACTTGCCATGATTTTCTCCATTTCCAGCTATGTTACGGAGCCAGTAGTCCGGCCCTGTCCGATCGCCAACGTTTCCCCACCTTGTTTCGCACTCACCCGTCCGCCACTGTTCACAATCCGACCAGAATCAAGCTAATGAAGAAGTTTGGATGGTCCAGGGTAGCGATACTTCAACAAGCGGAGGAGGTGTTTATCTCCACCGTGGAGGATTTGGAGCAAAGATGCAATGAGGCTGGTAAGTAGAATTGCTGACATTTTTCAAAAGGCATCAAGCACGATTCAGAATAATAGACACTGCAAACACTGATTTGGCAAACATAAATGAGGAGCAGGTCATGAGATCCACAAACATCTCTTTGTACAGGGTCTCCTAGAATAAGGTGGCGAACCGAAAAGAATAATGGCACGTTCCTATAAATCAAATCACATTTATTGATAACAATATACAGATGTACTTGCTTAAATCAAATACATAAATGTCAAATCTGAAAAGATATTTGAAAATTAAAACAGATTGAAAACAGCATAAAGACATCCAACAACAAAATAAAAAAATTAAAAATATGAGCCAAAGAAATTCATCTGTACTATATAAAGCACTAGAGACCAAAATTCTTCTCACATTATCTATAAATTTACTTACAGACGTCTCGAAAAATGCTTATTGCCCTGGTATTCTGGAGACATCTAACATCTTGTTAGCTGGCAGTACTCTGGAATTAAGTTATCCTTGTGGTCTTTTACCCTTTCCATCTGACCAAAGTACCCGATGGCACTGCTATTTCTATGGCTTATTGTGTCTTGCTCCTCGAATTTATAGTATCCAACCCAGCAGTCTAGTGTTCTGTTTGTGGCAAAAATGCATATAAAACTTTCGTCTCGTAATACAGCATTACTTTTTGGTGAAAAAAGTACTGTCAAGGCTTTGCTTCATAACCATTATTCACCTCTTAAGCAAAAAAATCAACCCTTAAAGATGTGTCAAATTTAAACCCGGCGATATGAGCACCGAATATGATGCACGCAGTAGACGCCCAAAAGGGGATGTTACCGACGAAAAAATCGAAAAGCATAACAATTTTGAATGATAGTGAGGTGAAGCTAATCGGGATAGCTAAGACTATAATGATGTCAAAGGAACGTGTTGGCATATCGTGCATAAATATTTAGACATGCCAAACGTGTGCGCAAAGAGGGTGGCGCGTGACCTCGCAATCGATCAACAGCAACAGCGTCGTGATGATTTGGAGCAATGTTTAGTGACGTTTAACCGTAATAAAAATGAATTTTTCCATCGATACGTGAAAATAGATGAAACATGGCTCCATCACTACACTCTAGAGTGCAATCGACAGTCAGCGGCGAAAACTACATGCGATGAAGCGTGGAAAACCACAACAGTCGGCTGGTAAAAGGCCAGACCATCGACAGCCGTTAATACATCGTATTGTTGAGCATTCCAAGTATGAAATCCTGAAAAAACGATTTAATTTCAAGAATAAAAAAGTGCTGTTTCATAAAGATAATGTACCGTACTGAAAGCGATGGCAAAATTGCATGAATTAGGCTACGAATTGCTCCCCATCCACCGTATTCTCCTGATCTGTGCCCAGGGATTTTTTCCTGCTTGCAGATCTTGAAAGGATGCTCGCTGGAAAGAAATTTAGCACTGATGAAAACGTAATCTTCAAAACTGAGGCCAACTTTGAGGCTAAAGAGAGATCGTGCTATAAAAGTAGTATCGAGAAATCGGATAACCGCCATAATCATTGTATTACTCTCGAAGGCAGCTGTGTTGAATAATAAGATATGATTAAAGCAAAAAAAGTGTTTTGAACCTTACAAACTTTTCTTCCTAACAATATCATGCTTAGAACAAACGTTTCAATAAATTGTAAAGTGGCAAAACATCGGGTAAACCTCTGCCGGGCTACTCTCATTTCAACAACCTGCGACTTCCTCTACGCTAGAGCAATCAAGACTCCCAGGGGATAGATTTGTAAATCCGCTCAATGCCTAGATTATTTTGTCAACTGGATGCGAGAATAAAACCCATGAAATAGAACGGTGAGTAACTATCCAGCGAAAACGGAAAGTCGCTTCGTTCTGTAAACAACCCTTATCGTGAAACCCAGGCTCGGCCCATCCACCCTATCTCTAGCCAGACATCTTACCGTTGTTTTCCACTCTGCCGAATACGAAATGTGATATTTTGAGAGCACGTGCCTCTCAACATTTCTCTGGCCACTAACCAGAAGGTGTAGTAGTTTCGTGGTTGAGGTATAAAGCTCATTCCAGTGCCTTCTATTCAGGGGATTCAAAAACTTTACGTCTGTGGTAAAACAGTAGCGAAGATGTAAAAAGATGAAGGAAAACCCTAGCTGTTTGTTTTGTAAGAGAGTACCGCTTTGTCACATCCCAACTAACAATTATCAGTCCTATTAGAGATGCAAGAATGATTATACAGTATTCCTTACACAGCATTGTATACTGTAAGAACATTGGTAAAACCCTCTTAGAACAGCTATACAAGCGGGATGGGCACACCTAATAGGACACTTCAGTCATTTAAGAGGTTGTATAAGGGCTGCAGGTAACAGTTATGCAACAAAAGTGTAAGCCTCTTGCTGCCGCTATAGGACATTTGCGTCAATGCAAGATTCAGTTTTTGTCAACTATACAACTATTCTGTTACGTGATTCAACTTTATTGCAACCAAACTATTTCTTAAGTATTGTTTAGACGAAGTGAAGAATATATAACTAACACATTACAGTCATCTTGTTTTGTTACATATCGGCCATTGTGAATTTCATACACAGGTATATGATAAACGTCTACACTGCGATATAGGGCTATTGAATTACTTGCGCAGTAAATTTTATTGTGATTATCGGGCAAAGTAGTTAGGCAATTTCTACGGGCTTCGTATTTGATTCATATTTTAATAATGATCCAAAGTATGTCTGATTTCTAAGATGGACAGCTAAACTTATCTGCATTAAATCTTCCACAAATCCTGTATTTAGACACAATTACACTAATGTTTATCACTTTATATCTGTAATTTCGAACTGAAACATAATTATTTAATATTAAATAGAGGAATAAATGTTTGCCCAATGTGGCGGGTGGTTATGTATAATCATGGCATCGTCCATGTTGTCTTTGGTTTATTAGAATATTTTGATGTTACCTGCAGGTATTATACAACAATTTGACAAATGTCTGGAATGAAATACCGACAGAGTCGAATGATTTACCCAGAATTTGTACCAGATCTATATCTTCTGTTTGAACAGTTGATAAAACCTTTTGAACCAATATGCATGCGTTGTTTGTCTTAAAGCAGTGGTTATGGCATTTTAACAAAAATATGACAGCAGAAAGTTAGGTTATGGTGAAGTTGTATACCAACATATTTAGCAACAAATGTATGCCAAGCACAGCAATTTTGTACTACAAAAATTGTAATATTGTTGCATATGTACAGCCTTTAACAGTTTGCATAAGTGCTTCCGTTGGGAGCAATTTGTTAGCTAAAGTAGTAAATTAGCACAGCATAAACGTTACCATGGATTCCACAACACAACCATTTTGACTACCGTGCAAATATGCCGTATAAAATGGTTGTATAACCGTTTATGCAACAGTTAAAAATTGGTCCTATAAGGTGTTATATAACTATCCTCTAAGAATATTTTAAACACCTCATTTTAGAGCAAATATGTTGCAGAAAGCAAATTTGCATTCCACACAACATTAAGCCAGCATTTTGGTGTTCAGGCAACAACAATAAAGAGCTTTTATGGCTGAACGGTTCTTTTACCAAAAGCTTATAGCACTACTTTGCTAGTTGGGATCTTGCTTATAAATACTGTTAGAAGTTGTCACGGTTCGATTAAAACACACAAGGTTATTAACTTCCAAAACTGAAACTCCAGGATTTTGTGATTTCTGAAAATTTCGGTATATTTGCAGTCACCGAAACTTGGTTGAATGATGATATCGAATCTTCGGCTATCCATACTCCCAATTACAATTTCATACATGCGCACAGAATCGGTAGAGGGGGAGTTGTCGGCTTCTTTCTAAAAGAACACATAAAATTCAAGTTGCTCCGTACAAATACTGATCCCGTTTTGGAAGAGCAATGGATCAGTTTCGGATTCGATGGCAAAACGTATAACTTCGGTGCATTGTGTCGACCTCCTTCTTCCAATACTCCGCAAACATTTGAACGTATAGAAAATACCTTATCTATATTATTACCATCTGCGGATGTTATTGTAATTCTAGGTGATCTCAATATAAATGTATTGATTAATTCATCGGTTACGGATATAATGCTCAATTTTTTAGAATCTTTCAATTTGAAGCAGGTAGTAGATGCACCCACGAGGGTTACTAGCCACTCACAAACATTGATAGATGTTATTATCTGCTCAGATGGAGAAAATGTAAGAAACTGCAATGTTGTACCAGTTCATGAGTTATCTGATCATTCAGCTGTTGTTTGTCACCTCCATAAAACGTTAAGCAACCGGACGCAGAAGTTTTACACGTTTAAGGACTTTCTTAACTTTAATGAACGTACCTGATTTATTTCATTCGACTCATTGCGATGATATTTTTCAATTAAACAGCGTTAATGACATGGTAAGTTTTTTAAATAACAACATACTAAATTTATTTGATAATTATGCACCTATGAGAACACTTAGAGTTACTAAGCCACCAGCTCCTTGGCTAACTTGGCTAACATACAATATTAAAATGATTAATAAAGCCAGAGATAAAGCTTATCTAAGGTTTAAAAGAGTCAAGAGTCAACTGCCCACTGGAACTATTATAAAGAAATATGCTGCTGCTGCTCTTCGGAGAGAGAAAAAGGCTTATATGGAATATATTCTATCTGGGAGGAACAGTAAAGCAATATGGAGTTCTCTTAGGAAACTTAATATAATTAAGTCCTCTATAAATACTCATCCAGATAGGTTCAATGACGCAGATGAAATAAATTCTCATTTCTCAAATATTCCGATAATAACCAAGACACAAAAGCAATTTGAACTACTGAACAAATATCAAAACAATAAGTTTCCCAAGTCATTCTGTTTCCAAAAGGTTGTCAGAGAATCTGTTGCGAAGAGTTTCTCATTTATCAAAACTAATGTTGTAGAGGCTGATGGAATCTCACTCATTATGATAAAATACATTTTAACTTTGCTCTTAGACCATATTACATTAATCATCAATCACGCAACATCAACATCCTGTTTCCCTGATGCTTGGCAGCAAGCTATCGCCATACCTATTCCTAAAGTAGCGACTGCCACGTCTGTAACGCAACTTAGACCAGTCAGCTTACTTCACGCATTTTCGAAGCTTTTGGAACGGGAAATGAAGATACAAATATCTCAGTATATTTTCAGTAATGAAATAGTTCCATCAATGCAGTCTGGATTCAGGGAAAACCATAGTACAACAACTGCTCTAGCCAATGTCACTGATGATGTTATAAGAGGCCTTGATCAAGGAAATATCACTTGTTTAGTTCTGCTGGATTACAAATAAGCTTTCGATATGATAGACCCTGAAATTCTGCCACTTAAGCTGTCTTACTATGGTTTTACTGACGCTGCAGTCAATTTGATAAGCTGCTCTTTGTCAAATAGAAATCCAAAGGTCCTAATAGCTCAACTGCTATAAAGTTTGGTGTTCCTCAAGGTTCCATATTGGGACCTTTACTTTTCTCTCTCTATATATATATATATATCGGATTTTCATCAATATGTCCATAATTGCACAATCCATCACTATGCCGATGATACAAATTTATTTCAGTTTTCAACACAAAGATCTTAAAATATCAGAAGCATTGCTCAACGAAGACTTAACAAGGCTAGTAGACGGCTCGTGCTCGCATAACCTAAAAATTAATCCATCTAAATCTTTAGTTATGGTTTTCAACTCAAAAAACAACAGAACATTGAGCGAAACGGAAATTAATCTTACAACCTCTGATTGCCGGCTTCCTATAATGAATGAGCGTAAAAACCTGTGATTCTGGATTGACAGAACTAAAATACAAAAAACACGTAAATTCGTTATGTAGTGCATCAAACTGCATTTTGAAGCAGTTTTATCCACATAGACAAATAATATATACTTCAGTAAAGCTGAAACTGTGTGAAACATTAATTATATCAAAGATCAGTTATTGTGACAGTATATACAGGTATGGCCCCGCTCTATCATATAGTGAACAAAGCAAATTACAGCGTATTCAGAATCCGTGCGTCAGATTTTCTTGCGGAATACGAAAGTTTGATCATATTTCTTATAAATTTAAGGAACTTGGTATTCTGCAGATTAAAGGCACATAAGGTCTTAGCTACCAAACAACCACAATATTTGCATAATAAGTCAACACGACATAAATCAACTGAATACAAGGAATAGAAATATATTAGTGATACCCTTACATTCTAAGGCTGTCTACAAAAAATCATTCAGCTACAACGCTATTAAATTATATAATGATTTGCCTGTTACATTCCATTATTTAATTTTAAAGAAAGGCTTAAACTAAAACTACAAGTCGAGGTCTGATGATGAATACAAAATGCTAGAAATATGGACTATTCTTGTAATTGTTCTGTTTTTTTTGTGTTGTTAATTATTGAGAATTATGGATACATTTTTATTGGTGGAATGTTTTACTATATATTTTTTGTTCTTTCAAAGATTAAGTTGAAAAACGCTAATCTTAGCGACATTTCGCCTTTTTGTACTTTTACTTAGGTAGGAAATAAAGCCCATTTATTATTATTATTATATTATTATTAAACATAAGACGCTGTCCACCTCGACGTTTCTACAAACGGCCTTTGTACGATACAAACAAATATATGCGGCGCGGAATGGAAATGACGACCAAGATGATCTGAATAAGCTCACGAAGCACCAGTAGCATCTTGCAGACGTAAGCTAACATCAAATCGACAAGTTAGTTATATTTATTCTCCGAGAGCGATGGTGCAGATGGAGAAAATAATAAATTTGCTGAGGAGTTGCCAAATAGCATGAAACAGCTGTACGTGATTGGTCGGATGTAGTCCGACGTCCGGAAGCTATATTACTAGTCCGTACAGAGATATTTTCTCAATTGCTTACATTTGAAAACAAATAGTATTTACCCACCAACTGGTTACCCTTACAATATCTTACTGAACGAGCTTTCATTTTCCAGTTTGAAAGACAGATGTAACCTTTCTGGCATCAGATTCCTTATAAGTTTGAGACAGCAAACATTACAATCAATTATCACAGCCTTGTTGAATTTGTGCACTAAACATTCTTCAACAGAACGAAGACATAGGTTCATTAAATATTTTTTCAATGTCCGTTCGTACTCGAAAAAATGTAATCACTTGAGCTCAATACAATTTTTTATTAAGGAAGCTTTCAGCAGTCCTTGCCAGCCTGAATCTGCGGTCTCTTATTAATGATCGCATCCTAGTTGGATAATTATGGTGTGACATGTTAGTCGCAAACTCCATTTGTTTTTATGTGTTTTAATGAGGAGTTGGTATACTAAGTGACATATAAATCCGAACACCCAGTTTAAATGGTTTTATTTTAATAAAATTTTGTACAAGTACTTAATGAAGCATAATAAGTAAATGATAAAAATTTCAAAATGGTTGCACTGCTTTAAAACCCTTTGACCTTAATAATGTGTGGATGCACCCTGATGTGCTACGCATTCTCCAACGCGCCTAGGCATGCTTCTGATCAGGTGGTCAATGTTCTCCTGTGGTATCTCATTCCAGGCAACCACCAACTCCTCTCGAAGTGCTTCTAGAGTCTGAGGAGGATGTTGCAAATTGAGTAATCTCCTACCCACACGTGCTCAATTGGGGATAAGTCGGGAGATCTTGGTGGCCATGGTAACAATGTGACATCATTATGTTGAAAGGAGTCTATTGTGACTCTTGCAACATGTGGTCCTTGTTGGAAAGTTGGATCTGCCATGGTGTCAAGATAGGGTAAAAGATGGGGTTCTAGAACTTCGTGGACATAACGCTGCGCGTTCATGTTACCTCTGATGAAGATTAAAGGTGACCTGGAACCATAAGCTATAGCACCCCAAACCATAACTCCAACAGTGTGATGAACATCTCCTTCTAACCCTGGCACGACCATCGTGCATGCCTAAACAAAATCGAGACTCGTCATTCCTGATCCCAGAGTGACCGTTGTCTGCACCACTCAAGGCGATTACGTCGGTGTTCTCGAGTTAAAGGGAGGTCCCAGTGTGGCCGGTATGAAAACAAGCCAAAACTTCTCATTCGTCGGTAAACACTTCGCATGCCAATAGGTCTTCCGTGTTCTGCAAACCATTAATTTGCAATGGACCTGGTAGTGGAGAAACGGTCCCTTAAGGCCAATAATTTTAGGCGGCGATCTTCACGGTCTGTTGTTCTACGGCGGCGTCCAGTACCCCTTGCTCTTTGCGTACGGCCTTCTCGAAGCCATGCCTGTAAACACCTAACCACAGTGTCTAGACTTCTTTGCACTCTAACTGCAATTGCCCGAAAAGAAAGTCCAGCTTCCCGAAGTCCCACTATATGGCCCCTATCAAACTCACTAAGTTAACGAAATCGTACAGGTCTCCGTACTCTAGGCATCGTAACCGATCGTAAAGGATGTCAAGAACCAAAATCCGCCAACGTTGATTCTTTACTGCAGCTGAAATATTCATTTTTAGAGCGTTAGTGAATTAAAAAAAGCAGTATAAAAACCGGAATGTCCAACTGATAAGGCTGAAAATTTTTTCACTTCTTATTTACAGTAAGATAAATACATTCACCAACTTTTATTAAAATAAAACCATTTAAACTGGGTGTTCGAATTTATATGTCACTTAGTATATATGAACATCGCAGGTGGTCATTATTTGCTAGCGACACGAATCGCGGTACCCCAATCTAGCGATTAACCGTATAGCTTATTTTATAATTTGAAAATATCACTGCTTGAGTTTGCCCTCAATGATAGACCATAACTCGTTAGGGAATAAAATAAGACATGATAGGTAGTTAATAAGATGCCCTGAACCACTAATTTTAACATCCTCCAAAGAGCAAGAGCAGCACAGGTCAAGTGGCTTGCTAAATCTACGTATATGATGTGGGGCTTCCAGCACAGGCGATCATCAAGCTTTATACCTGAAAGCTTTACAGCGTTTCCGCTGATACGTTGGAGGTTACTGGAAAAAACTATCTTCTGTATTTTGTCGATATAACGCTTTAGGTTATTGACCTTTTTATGAAGTTTCATTGGGTTTCGATCATGAGAAACTAGGGGGCGACGATAACATTGGTCATTTATGCATACCAAAAATATGAACGACCCGAAGGTAGAGCCCTGAGTACCTTCGTGTTCTAATGTAGCAAAGTTTGATGCATTATATGTCCGTTAGCCTCAAATTTCTTGTAACTAATTGACAAATTTTCATAGTAGTAGCATAATAAAAAACAGAATTCCGTATAAAATTGTTTCTATTACTTTTTTCACATGAGATTGATGGTTCTCGAGGTTTTCAATCAAACAGCGATAGCCCTATCATGGTGCCAACTTGAACTTATTATGAGGAAGTAATAATCGTATATCATAAAAAAATACTGTCGCCTGAATTGTCGGATTACGTTATGCAAAAGCGTCTTATTTCTTGTCTTACGAGTATAATATACAGTAAAATCTCTTTTGGCCGGACACCTACGAGATCGACTGAAAGTGTCTGTTTCAGAGGAGTGTCCTCATAAAAGAAATTCAACAAAACTCGTGTTTTTAATGAAAACTGGATATATTAAAAAAATCAGGACATTTAAAATGTGGATGTATATAAAGGTTTTTAAAATAAACTAAAAGCAGTAAACTTAAGAAGAAAAAGGTTTGTTGGATATATACGCAAAGTTGGAGTTTTCCTTTTCAGAAACAACTACCCTTGAAATAACAAAGGTAATATGTAGTGAAACGAGGGCGACCAAGTAAAAAAAAATAAAGAAAAAAGTACTCACTCTCCAGTTGACGAGAAGGGCTAAGTACGTCTCTGCCCGAAATCATACCCTCCAACAGAAAATGAAATCAGCTGATGCGCTACCGAGCAGACGCCGGCGGTGGTGCAGACCAGTAGACCACTAACAGAGGTAACAAATATGACCATCGTGCAGAAACCACATTGATTGTCTTACACTTAATGGCACATTTTCTAACAAGGAAGGCAAAATGTTGCGTAAAAAGTCTAGGTATTGCATCCCGTCCAATCGATTTGGGAGAATAAATGGTCCAATGAGCATACCGTTCACCATGCCAGCCCAAAGATTCACCGAAAATGTTTGTTGAAAATGTGCCCGACGGACAGCGTGCGGATTTTCTACTGACCAAACATGAGTGTTGCGAAAGTTATTCACCCCATTACGCGTGAACGTAGATTCGTCTGTCACCAATATGCACTTCAAAAAGTCCGGATTATTGTCATGTTGATGCAACAGCCACTCATAAAACCGCACTCTTGCTGGAAAATCGTCAGGTTGAAGGTCTTGTACACGTTGGACGTGACACGGATACAGCCCCTCTTCACGCAGCGTTTGCCACACTTTAGTTTTTCATACTTGCACTTCTATAGCCACATCTCTAGTGCTTGTTGTTTTTTGAAACGCAATCGATTATACGGGTTCGTTTACCTCTACACGCGTGACCGTAACCGTCGGTAGAAGGTTGCATACTGACCTGACACACTGACCCCGACCCCCGACCCAGTTCTGTCGTGGGGTTGAGCTAGTGTCCTAGTACCAGTTGGGGATGTCGCGAGTCGCGGCTACAGGACGGTATTCAGATATTTTTGATGTTGCAGAGCCCTTTATCTCGGTTCCCTTAAGACATTGGTGTATATGGTACTAAGAAAAATTGCTTATGTTTTCAAGATCTACACGTCGTGTAAAGGAAAACCCCAACTTTGCGGATACCCTGTATACATATATACATACATATTATGTAGTAACAAAACAATGAAATAAAACGTTACTTTAAAGACGCAAAAAATCACATATTGTTGTTTGTCTCCACTGTTTCTTTCAAATGGCGTTTTGAAATCGAATTCCTAATTTAGAAGGAAGTTCTGCCTGATTTTCGGCAAAACTTTTGAGCTGCTTGGCAAGGGTAATAGCTTTACCATAATTTGGAACAGCTTTTCTTGGTACTAGAACCTCATCGACATCAGAATCGTCGAAAAGTTCTTGTATTTCAACACGATTTTCTATTTCTTGACCTAAATATGGGTCTGCAACATACAAACCTTCATCTAGGTTCAAAAAATCATGAAGGTTTTCATTATCAGTCAATTTCAATAAATTCTTATTTTTGAGGATCGCTGTAAGTATACCAAGTGGTACTCATCTTCTGGGTCAGGTGTCAATTTGCATATTTTCATGCTTGAATCCTGCTTGGCGGAAGCAGTTTTGGCTCTTTGGTCCCAAGCGGTTTTTGCCAAATAAAGTGCATCTAGTGGTGGAATTTTCTTTATTAACTCAAAAGCTGTAAAAGCTGTATCAATGTCTACTAGCAGGTGTTTGAATATTAGACTTTGGTAATAAGTTTTAAAACCCTTTATAATCATTTGGTCAAGTGGATGACATGCTGATGTAACATACAGTTAGGGCGAAAATGAGATTTTTATATTGTTGAAACGAATGACTTTTGAATGAGATCTCGCATAGTCTGAAAATAACAAAATGTTTCTTTTTTCTTTAGCCATTTTCCTATCTAGGTCTTACAACCACTCTGTCATAATTTCGATACATTTGTGCAATGAATGGCCCACTGTGTCTTTTCCACATAGATGTCAGACTAATACTGAATGGAAATTTAATCGAAAGCGTTTACCCAAAGAGTACGAACGGTAAATCCTCGACGAGCTCGGGGAAGTCCCTAATGCACGCCGGGCAGAAATGCTGCGATTGTAGCAAAAGATTAAAGTCGGCGAATCCCCGGTTTACTCGAGAAAGTACCAACGATTCATTTTGTTTTTTGTCCGGTTAGAAGAACATTTTCTCATGTCCGCGTCCGTTCAAAAGAATGTCCGTCCAAGAGAGAGTTGATACAATGTAAATTATATGATGGTTGGGACCATGAGAAACTGTCCATTTAAAGGAGGTACCCGTGTAAAAAGGTTGTCCGCTACGGGGAATTTCACCAAATTTTCTTATGCGCAGCAGCTTTGTTCTGCTTAACCTCTCAGTAAATTCATAAACAGTGGGACAAATTTTACTTCTTGCTACTTTTAAATAGTGTTTACGCATATCCTTCACTTTCTATGTCACTACATTATATCAGCTGTTAATTCGTTATCTATATATTGTTCGTTCTTAAGCCTATCCTGTATTAGGTTATAATCTGCTGGATGATGTAAAAATAAATAAGGTGATCATACACTGAAACTACCAACTAAGTCATCCTAAATCCCGTTCCTCTGACTAGTTTTCCATACCTTTTAAAAAGTACCATTTTGGATAATAGCCAATCTGATTTAACGAAATCTCCTCCCATGCACTACAAACTCGAGTGCAGCGTCGCGAGCTCGAAATGCACCCCGAATATTACTATTGACATTCCAGCAATGCTATATAACTCCGAAGGAGGAGCTAGCGTTGAACATTCCCGAATACTCAGAGGTATTTCATACGCTTTAATTAAAGATCTAGTCTTTTGAATGCGGATCTATGTGTTACAAATATTTAGATTTGCCGGATGGCGCACTGAAATGGAATTTGCATGTCAAAGACGTGACATTCAGCCCGTCTGAACAGACACAAACACAGCTACATTCAAATATAATATTATCTATAGACCCCAGATTCGTACTGCAAGGATCGTGAGGTCCTGTACGAAACCTCAAACTTTTTTATGCTAAATGCCATCTATCACAACAGAATCAACCACTGCAGAAAGCGCATGGCTGCTATTAGTTGGAAACTGTTAGGGATCTCAGCTCTCGTTTCATAGCACAGTCACCACGTGACCGCTAGATCGCTAACGATTCTGGCTATAAAGTAGCTGTGGTCTACTTGCAATTTAACAAAAAAGCATGATGTTTCCGACATCTGTTTAATGCTTCTTGGATAATTATCAGCATGGTCCATGCCTGTACGAAAGCATCATGTTTGGTCATATTTGATTTTTCTATGCAATCAAAACTTTATTTTCAGTTTCACACTAATGTGGAAAACCAGTGAATGGATGATCTGTTTTATCAGCCGCTATCAAACCGACCAGTAAGAAATTCCCTTTAATTTAATAAGAGATGTAAATACGGACAAAAGTCGCTAAGTAAGTACAAGAAACTTCGTATCTATAATTTAGATTGAAATTTTCAATTACTCCCTAATGGACTGTAATTATGAATACGATAACGGCACTCTGAGTTTCATTTAGAGCGAGCAAGATAAAAGTCGTTTTCAGTGGAAACTGGAAGTGGCGAAAACCCGTGGAAATATTTTAATTAAGTCCTAAATTCCGCAAAGTCCTTTTTTGAGTTTTCGGATATACCACGCTGCATCGTTACATGGTGTTGGATGGCTTTGTGTTACCGGTACCGCAATTTTTGTATACCTTTTTCCTACTAGTGGGAATGCGACAGCTTGAGCGTAAATTAAAAACAAGGATATAGTTTTGAGCGTCGGAACTCATTACGAATCAAAATTCAGAGGGGACGTATTTTCGCAATAACATTTTTACTAAGATACGTGGCTTGGATAAGAACATCCACACGCCCCGATAGGCCATCACAAAAATATCCATCATCAAAAAGTAGAATATTACAGTAGGGGAGAACTGGTATTACAAGTGACTCGCAGAGCTTTTTCCTCAATTTGACGTTCAGGATAAACTTAGCATATCAAGCGCTGAGTCGCAGGTATGATTTCTTTAGGGGGTTTTTCACGTGGGCTGAGAACATAAGCACTGGACTTTGATGCATGATGGCAAGATTGTGCGATTTTGAAAATTGACAGAACCTTCCAATAACAGAGTTTAAGTTAGCTTGCATTACTGGGTTGTTGACTTTTCTTGGCAAGTCAGCAATATATAAAATGAAAAGTGGTGGCCCAAGGACCGATCCTTGGGGTACCACAGATGTAAATTTCTAAATATTTGATGTTTTTGAAACACATTGAGTACGGTTTTCTAGGTTACTTCTACAAGCTGTAGTTGATTTTATCGAAAGTTTTAGAATAATCAATGCAGACAAAAACTACACCCAGCTTTTTGTCTAAAGCTTCGAAGATATTATCACAAATTTTTAATAAAGAAGAGGTGCTGTGATCCTTGCGGAAACCTGATTGATTTGCCGTCAATAGAATATAAAACAAGTTTTTGACAAATGGAACAATCTGCATTTAGAGACCCGAGAATTGAGAAGTTCCGGAACCTCTTGAACTAATAATGGTATGAAAAAACTAATCTTCGAAATTAATAGAAGTTTTCCACAGTTATTCAATGGTTTGACCTTCAAGGTAATTTGCAGGTCAAATTTTAGGTTCAAATATGGCCTTGAGCATTCTTAAGTTTTTACCTCAGGTAGTCATGGTCAAAACTAGTAGTGTATAGAGCAAGTATCGAGATATTATTTTCATGATTTTTCTCTGGATATCCAAAGGTGATCTTGGATCTGACCTCAACCATGATGACCTTCAAGATCATGTAAAGGCCAAGTCCACTTTTGTAGCCGGAAAATAGTCCTCAAAGGACAAGGACATACCCGAACATGAAATTTTCTCTTTTCTCCATTTCCGCGGTCAAAAGTTTAGGGGTCCCGTTAAAAAAGGGATGACCTTCTAATGACATTGAAAGTCATGACCAGGGTCCTCATTAAATATCCAGTTAAAATCATGAAAACAATGTTTTGCTAGTTTCCCTATATGACTTCTGGCTTCCAAGTTGTATCGGCTTTAAACCTGACCATGACCTCTAAGGTAAAAATTTAAGAATGGTCCAGACATATTTGAATGTAAAATGTTCCCCTTTACGGGGTGAAAAACACGGCTTTCTATTTAAAAAAAACGACTTTATCTTCTAATGACCTTGAACGTCATAGTCATGGTCAAATTTATGGTCACCGTTGGATAGCTGGGAAAACAGAAACATTATTTAAAAACTTAATAAACAACATGAGTCCCAGATTAGATCCAATCAAATCAATAAGATTTGAAAACTAGTAGCAGTGAATCTGAAAAACCAAATATAGGTAACTTAGCGAGAAGGATGTTATGGTCTAAGCTGTCAAACGATTTGGAAAACTTAGTGTCGATTTGAAGTTATTCATAGATTCGCAAACATACTGAATAAATTGTAGCAAGGTAGTAGTTGTGCCCTTCATGGAACCATGTTTATTGACTGAGATAGACCTGTTCCTATAGAACCACTAAACAATCTCTCATTTTCGAATTTTTTTTTTTCGATTACAATACTTTATCGCCCGGTGGCGAAAGAAGTAATAAATTTAATGTTTTTCATATTTTGATGGAAGTTTTAACACAGAGTTCCACCGTTCTGAAATTTTATTCTACCAGGCAAAATTAAATATAAATTATTAATGTTCACCCTCTTTCTATAAGGCCTAAGCGGAAATTTACTTTCCATTTTCCGGTATCTGGAAAGCCATTGATTTTACGACTTCCTGGCTCAAAGGACTTTTAATCCTGAGCTCAAAGGGGATAAGGTAAAAGGATAAGGAGGGGGGAGCATCTGGAAGGTTTGCCTTTCCCTTCCGATATCTTAAAAATTGTTCATTTTTCAACTTTGAGTACATTTTGACGGATTTCACACAATATTATCAATGTTTATTTCCCACATAAATTGTCAGTGATTGCTGTCATATCCATATAGTATCTAGGGTAATAATACTGATATCTGGATGTCGATAAAAATTGCATACCAGTTTCTCATAGGGTATAAGTGTATTTCTATGTTCAACTGTCACATGCTGCTACATATCGTGCTTGATACTATCCTAAAGTCATTCTCTTATCTTGGATTCGGAAACACAAACTGCAAAAAACGTTGACCTTGTCTAGCCTATACACTTAGTTTATTTGGAATAAATATTCAGAAGAGCTTAAAAGTAATATGACAGCTACGATTGAAATAACAAAGCTAATGCGTGGTGAAACAATAGTTAAACAGTACAAAAATATATGAAAAGGTAATCACCATTTGCAGAGAAATTTTAAGAACGCTATGTCACTTGTAAGTGCTATTCGAAGTTGTTGCCGTTGGCAAAATGTTTTGCAGGTCAGCCGTCCAGCTGATTTGGGAAAATTCAAGATCCAATGACCATACCAGTTACCATGCTGGCCCAAAACTTCAAAGAAAACGTTTACTGAAAATGTAACGGGCGGACTTAGTGCGGATTTTCCAATAACGATACATGAGTACTTCGGAAGTTATTCATCTCGTTACGCGTAAAGATTGATTTGCTGGTGACTAATATTGTTAGGGATATTTGGTTGGCTATATTTTAAGGCTAGTATGAGTTGTCGCTTGCCTACCCGGCTAGTGTGCGCTGCTAGGACAATAAAAGTATGAGAGATACTAGCTCATCGAGAGACCACGCAGATACGCCGCAACCCGCATACCGTGATAACATATATACCCGCAACCGCATACAGTGATACCACGTGTTTACGCAGCAAACGCATATAGTCAGAAACGCTCCCACACCCGCAATCTTCACGCTCCTGCATCACCGATACGCCAGGAATACGAACCAGAATTAGACAGAATACCGGATCAAAGGTACGCGACAACCACATTTCATTCTTGAACCAGCCGCTATACAGTGCACTCGGATACTCTAACAAATATGAACTTCAACTTCAACTCGGAGTATATTCATGTTGAGACAATAACCACCCACAAAAACAAACTCTTGCAGGAAAATACTCAGCTTGTACTAAAGGACACAATCCCTAGCGCTTGTTGAAAGGTTTGCTTCTACAAGACTCAATACTCCTTCTTGATCTTGCACCATTCAGGGTTGTCCAGGACTCCACCGTGCCCACCTCTATATTCCTGCAAACGACCTGTATTCCTAGCCCTTTGCATAAGGTAAACAAATCTACGCGGTCCTGCATACACTCGCGAAGCCTTGGTAGCATTTGGAAGACACTCGCCATAATTTAAAATCATGTAGGCAAGTTCGTTGTTGCTGTTCGAGTGTGCCACTTTGGTTTTTTCGTAAAGGTTTTTTTACCTACGCTGCCGGTGCCTGGGCTGAGGTGCGACGTGCGTTGTGCCTTCTCACTTTTGATTTGATCGAAATCCAGGAGCCGATTAGGTTTGGTTCACGTTTGACTGATTTTTTGGTATATACTATATGCTACTACAAAAATCGCTTGATTTTTCAAGACCTTTATGCCACGGTAAGGAATGTCCGAACAAACTCTTTTACCCGGTACTGACAATCTCATTCCACCATTATAGAATCCTCCAGATGAAATATATGCTCTAAGATAATACAACTCGCAAACGTAGTTATAAATTAATTTGTCACAGCAGCAGTATATCACTACTGGAAACTTAATTATTATTTCCAGACCTCCTTATTGGGAAGAGCGTAGATGTAGCATGGCACGCTATATTTTTGTCACGAACTCCATTTTAAATTCAATTATCTCGTAATATGGCGTTGCTTACTTTTAACGAGTGTAATATACTATTCTATTGAATTGCATTGTCATGTAACTAGCTTTTGGCATTCTAGGTACACTGTACGATTGCAGCGCTGCACTCCTGTACCTGAGGGTGAGCCATTTAAAATTTGGAAATTGAATCAGCTATAAAAAAGAAACTAGTGAACATGTGAACACAAAACATTTGAAAAATTTGTCTAAAAATCCACTATAATATATTCATTGTCTTCCCGAACAATGGTGTCCATGAGACCAAGGCAATCCTATAATACAGTTTGCCTAATTTGCAAAAATGGTGGATGTGCCGATTGTGGTTCTAAGACCATAGCTCGAAGAATCGGCATATTAACACGTTCGCTGCGCATGCCGTTCATCGGCGGCATTTAGTTTCCCACTGCAGTGCTGCAATGTATGACATGTGTATATTCCCATTCCCATCTCCAGTATGATTTTAGCATTCGAGCGGAGTGCACGCATTTTTGTCAGCTAAGGCATCAAAAAAAAGTATTTTATATTCCGTTTGCACTTTCATTAGTCTTCGAGATAGTCAGCTGAGGACTTAGTTAAAAATGAATATGCATACTGCAGCAGGCCCTTCAGGCACTAAACGTCCTAAATTACGCGTTAAAAATGAGAAAAACTTGACAAACCCTGAAATGAAAAATTTAATGTTTCAATGTCATGACGAAATATCTGACCCGTTTGCGGACAGCGGCAGTGAGTAGGAGTACGAGGGTTTGGACACCGATAGTAGCGATGCAGAGTCTGTTTATGATCACGCTGAATGATGAGACAGGTAAGTTTAATTTTTGTGTATTAAACTATTTTCTAGATAAATAATCATTTCAAACGATCCAGACAGAGATGACGATGCCGCTAATTTGTCTCCAGAGCTTCTGGCAGAGCCACAATGACAACAAACTCCGGATTTAAAAGACATTGCTTTTTCCAAACAAAATAAATTATTGGTTGATGTGCCTGGGAGTGAACTAATCGATTATATTTTACTTATGCTGGACGAAAATATCTTGGCCAGAATTGTGGAGCATTCCAATAATTATGCTGTAGATGTACTCTGCGATAAACCAGGAGCGATTCGTTCCCGTATTTCACAATGGAAAGACCTTACAACACCTGAGCTGCTGAAGTTTATAGGCTTACTTTTGCATACAGCAACCATTAGAACGAACAGATTCCAAGACTGTTGGAAAAGAGACAGACTTTTCAATCTGACATGTTTCTCGGAGCAGATGAGTCGCGATCGCTTTTTACTCATTTTACGTTGCCTGCACTTTGTAAAAAATCCATCACCGACTAATCCAAGACCTGAAGATCGCCTGTATAAAATTCGAGAGCTTTTAGATTATTTTAATGAGAAAATGTGTAAAATTTACTGTCCAAGAAAGCAATTATCGTTGGACGAATCGATGGTCTTGTGGCGAGGACGTCATGTATTTTCGTCAATATATTAAAAATAAGAGGCATAGGTATGGCATCAAATTATATATGCTTGCTGAGCCAAACGGTCTAATGCTAAAATTTCTTGTTTATACTGGTCAGTTGGATGATCTCGGTGGTAAGGGCCACATGGATAAGATGGTGTTGAAATTGTTATAAGACGAACTCAACAATGGCCGTTGTATTTTTATGGAAAATTTTTACAACAGTTTTGCGTTGGCTAAAAAATTGTTGGAATTTGGCACGTATTGTACTGGTACTCTACGACTAGATAGGAAAAATAACCCTCTGAAAGTTTTAAAAGCAAAATTGCGAAAGGGTGAAACAGTTTGCAGATATTAGGGTGGCGTAGTAATCGGAAAGTGGAAAGATAAAGGAGATGTTTCGTATATTTCTACTGAGTTTGAAAATAATATGGTGACTGTGATGAACAAACGAGAAGAAAAATCGAAGTCTCTTCCAGTACTCGAATATAATAAGAATATGAGTGGAATTGATCGCCAGGACCAAATGATGACGTTTTTCAAATTGCATTACTCAATTCGTATCATTTCTATAACAAGTATTCCGGATAAAAAAATAAACTTATATGATTTCAGACTGCAAGTTATTACAGCGTTGCTTCCAGAATCAGCTACTCACCAAATTGCGACCAAGAAACAAAACGATCATTTTCCAGGCAAAATTACTGCTGCTGAAAGAGTAATAAGAAAACGATGTAAAAGGTGCCATAAAAATAAAACCAGAAGAGAATCTTTGTATCATTGCGAGGCTTGTCCAGATATGCCTGGTTTGTATATCACAGGATGCTTTGTAAACTACCACCAAAATTTGTGAAAGCAGTGTGTTATAGATGACTTGTTTTATATATTTTTTGCATTATTTCTTTCTTTTTGGAGTATAATATAGTTATGTAGATCTGCTCACCATAACATGTGCCTGTAGATAAAGTTTTTTTAAATACTTTTATAACTTTTATCTTCATTTTACTTGTAGAAATAAAGTATATGTTATATAACATTAGATGTCGTACATAGGCGACATCCGCACTGAAGGGTAAATTTCGCCCAGTGGTGCTGATGTCGCCTATTGACAGGTTGTAACTCGTAAAAATATCACTAATGATGTTTTTGGTCTTTGAATAGGTGATTCATTATAATTATTTGAAAAAAATAGTTCAGGTTCTGGGAGAGGTACTATATTCGAGATACGCAGCGAACGTGTTAAAAAAAATATTGCGTTGAAACGCATTGTAGGAAAGTGTTGGATGGTGTCATGTTGATTATGACCATGATCCTTTCAAGGTCAGTTTCAGGGCAAGTGGATTTAATTATATTTATGCTGGAATAGATCTGGCACGAGTTGGTCAAGAATTTCGGAAACTCAATAAAAGTCGTTGATTTTGCTTTGAGCTGGTAGAGAAAAAAATAAATGCACTAATGAGAACATAGCTTCAGGGCTTTGTATTTTATTGTCTATTAATTTGAGTTTTCTTGTTTTCGTAAAAGATATAAATATTTAAAGGTCATTATCTACTTGATTATCAATTTCATAAACTTGTATGCCATTGATTAGATTCAGTCTTTAAAAAAATGCTGCCTAGGTAGCCGAAACGTCAGTAAACTAGTCCATCCAACATCTGTGTTCCATTTATTAGCCAGTATAAGTGAGATGAATAAGTTACAACAACTTAAAGCAATGTTTCACATGTGCGCTTTTTCATTCGTCTTGGAAATCAACATGACCTTGATTTGACCTTGTAAAGGACATAATCAAAGACAAGGAAACAACCACGACACTGTGCCCTTGAAAATGTTGGTTGGTAATTTTTTTGCCTTTAACCCAGATTTCTGCTCTACGGAGCTGAGGAGCATCAAGACGTGTAAATTCAGCACCTCAGATATAATGATAGACATAAAAAAAAGAATAAGTAATACAATTAATATAATACAAAGAATCTATAATATACAAGTAATCTTCTGACGGCCCAGATTTTTCCCCTACCGTATTCAACCAATTTTTATTAAAACACTGCAGGCAGCAGCGGTAGCCGCAGTAGTAGAATCATCCGTCTCCTGATCAGTCGCCGTGCACTGTGCGGGTTCGAATCTCGTCCCAAGAAAAATTTTTCTCTTGGCTATGGATGTTGTGATTGTCCGTAGGTGGTAGACGGTCTCTGACTGTCGAACGCGTAGGTACCACCCGGCGGATCTCGTAGGCGGGGCCAGAATGGAATAACGATAATTAGTTTTTCATGTAAACTAGTGGAACTCATGTTTATATGTTTAAAAGTCTGAGAGGTTATGTTGGTGTTTACAAATGGTAAGACGTCAAAATACAGTATTATGGGTCCAACATGGCGGACAGCGTTATCGTCTGTCTAAGAGTAATATATGTTTAACCTAAAATTTTACAGTCTTTCAGATCTGAAAAAATATTTTTGGTTTAATAGAACAAATAAGAGCTACGTAAGCAATGTCAACTAGCCGGTTGAGATAAATATTTCATAAGTTGCATAATATAGCAAATAATTATGATTTACTTATTTCACTTATCCAGTAAATAAAGGAATCAACTGTTTATGACCTTGAATGGTCCGCCAACCTTACTTAAGTTTCATTTTCGTTTCAGGAATTGAGATAGTAACGAGACAGTCGTTCCTGTCCGATCCCACAGACGCAGTGAGGAACTTGAGGAGGCAGGACTCTAGGGTGATAGTAGGACTTTTTTACGTAGTAGCTGCTAGAAGGGTGTTGTGCGAACTCTACAAGCAAAACTTGTACGGAAAGCAATACACTTGGTTTTTTATAGGTAAGGGGCTTTTTGAATAATTTACGCGAAACATTCTTGTATTCTGTTTTATTAAACTCTAGTAGTAGGGGTTATGCTGGTGGTGGGCAGGTTACCTTTCACCCTTTTTTCCTCTAAATGTCGACGTACTATTTCTTTCTACTATTTTAGTCGAAGATTGCATAACAATTATTCACTGTGTTACAGAAACAATTCTGTGTGGGTTTTTGCCTTTCCTGGAGGGTTTTTGGAGTTTTCGGGACGATGGACAAGGGTGATGTGTCTGGTGCATTCTCATGCTCGCTTGCCATTATGGATTGCCAGACTTCATTTTGGGATCGTCAGTGCCTACTCCAGATGGTACTGGCCCATGCTGGTTTTGCGTGGTGTCATCTTAAAAAAAGGGGGAAGAAAAATTGTGTTTTCTATTTAATTCAGTTATGGGACAACCTTTTAGCATCACTAAGCATTACTTATGTAGGCTTTTCTCAGAGTAAGGGGATTTAGCAATCTGCAATTTTGTTTGGGAATACAATAATACATGTGTGTTTCCTTGTAGGCTGGTATGAAGACAATTGGTTCGAAGTGGTGATAGAAAAAGAAAATATTGAATGTACAGTAGATCAAATGCGTATGGCAGCCGAAGGTCACATAACGACAGAAGCACTGATGTGGAATCAGAACAAAAGGGAGCGTACCATATCCGGTATGACGTCAGAAGACTTCCGGTTACGATTGAACGACGTGCTCAGACAGGAGGGGTATGACATTGATAACCAGAGGTATCCAGAGGGGTACCAGGAAGCACCTTTGGCATATGACGCAGTGTGGAGCGTTGCTTTAGGTAAGCATTATTCAACTACAGCACTTTTTTGCTTTCCGCTTGACTGTCTCCAAGACTAGACCTGGGTGCTAAAAAGCGCGAAGCAGCCTTGCTTTCGGTTTATCGTGGGTCATGGTTACCACGACGGAAAGTAAACATTTTCACTTCACCTAGTATAAAAATTATAAGCAGTGAGAATAATTTTGTAAAGATTTAGAGGTTAGAAGCCAGAAATGAATTTACCACACAACCACTGCGTACCCGACAACTGAGCGCATCCTAGTTCTAAATATTTGAATTTTGTTTACTCTGGCCCCCCTGCCGATTGGGGGACCACCGCACCGCAGGCTTGAGGTTGCCCGGGTATGTCTTCGAATACAATTTACCTTTACTGAAATGGCGAACTTGAACCTGCAGGTACCGACTCAAAGTGTCAAAAAATTAGTTTCTGTAAATCTTGCTGATTTTGTTTTCTTGAGCATAATTTCACAGCAGTACTTTTTTTTTTTGTTTTGCAGCATTCAACAAGACAATGGATAGGCTGCACAAATATGGCAAGAGCCTAAAAGACTTCAATTATAATAATAAGGAAATTGCTGATGATATATACTCGGCAATCAATTCTACCCAGTTCTTAGGAGTATCGGTAAGTCATTGCTAAAATAATTTAATAATAAAGAATTTATTGCCCAACAGTACAGATACCGTTTAGAGAGTAATACATAGTACAATGGTTTAATTTACTTTGTCTGTGTGCCTTAAAGTGAAAAGAAGCTATGAATATGATTAATAGATAGAATACACAGAAAGATATTGACAGTGTCACTTGTCTTTTATCAACAGTGACGTCTGTCATATGGTTGCTCTACTGTACAACCTATTCATATAGAATTTCATACGTTTTGATGATATAGAGGGTGTCTGCGAAAGGTTGGGAAATATCGAAACTGGAGTTACTACAGACCAAAATATGTGAATTGACATAAGCATACCTCAGTCCAAAAGTTGATAGTTTGCGAGATACAGGGTGTCAAAGTTTCAATTTTATTTTATATCTTTCCTTATTGCTTGAGAATTATTACAGATTTTGGCATAAAACTCGGTATAGGGAGGTTTTCTGGTATGAGAAACAAGAATCCGTCCAAACTTCTAAAGAGCGCCACTTACAGCACTATTTCGGTAAATAACTTATCATAACTTTTTTGCGCTACCCTGTATACACCAACTGGTCGAATAATCTTATTCTCTTGTATCTCCACAACAAAAAAGGTTTACTTGATAGAAGTGTCTTAAGCTGATGGTTTTCGGGATATTTGTTTTTAGGTTCCAATGCATTATTTATACCGAGATGATAAAACATTTTTATAACATAATAATCAAGTTGCTTTGGATAATATCTGGGTAGCGTTGCTATGTTTTTTAATGTTTATCATAAAATTGCTTTAAACTTCATGAACAATTTTAAGTTGAGAATAAGTTGTTAAACATCATGGAGTATACGTTTGATTAATATTCTGATATGCATTTAATGTACGGATTGGCAAGATGTAATGCTTAAAAAATAAATATCTCGAAAGCTATTAGCTTTAGACACTTCTAACAAGTAAACCTTTTTTGTTGTGGAAATACGAGAGAATAAGATCTTTCGGCCAGTTGTTGTATACAGGTTAGCACAAAAAAGTTATGATAAGTTATTTACCGAAATAGTGTAAGTGGCGCCCTCTAGAAGTTTGGCAATAGAAAATAACGGGTTCTTGTTTTTCATCCTAGAAAACATTCCTATACCGAGTTTTATGCCAAAATTCTGAAATACTTCTCAAGCAATAAGGAAAAATAGAAAATAAAATTGTAAGTTTGACACCCTGTATTTCGTAAACTACTCAACTTTTTGACATAGGTATCTTAAGGTCAATTCACATATTTTGGTCTTTAGTATCTCCAGTTTGGAAATTTCCCAACCTTTCGGAGACACCCCATGGTGTCCTAAGTGTCAGAGCACGGAGTATTGCTCCTGAATAAAAACTTACCAAAGAAAACTATTTATGGATTATTATACATTGCATCCGAGGGCGCACTTCTATAACACTCACCATTATACAGGGTGTGCCAAGGCCAAGACCGTACTTAGGTCCTTTTAAAAGAGGAAGATTGATATAATCTTCTTTAAAAAAACACAAAATTTTGAAAGGCCTGGTTACCTACAGGTTAATGTATTGATGAAAAAAACATAGGTACTTAGAATTACGACCATAACCTTAAGGGTCATGTCAAGGTCGAGTCACTTCTTTTCGATGAGACACTCCTTTTTGGTTGATCATATTATCCGGTGACGGATCTCGAACCTATCGGCCGCGGCTGCTGCTGGCGTCGGGCTCCCATCGTGACGAGTCTGGTACGGAATTACAGGAATGTCTGCCTATACTCGCTAAGAGTCGGCTAAAGGCGACGTTTCTAAATGCACTATCGGTAGGGCATGAAAAGAATGTCTATGAACTAATTGGATGGACCTGTTTGACTGACTTTTTTCTCAGAACGTCTGACCATATTTCTTAATGTACTGATAAGAGCGTTGCATAAGAAGTGCAGAGTCCACCTTCTTAGACAAAATACCCAATAGCCCAATAACTAATAATCAAACCCATAAGTAGGTTGGTCAATCATCTTCTCTTAAAAGAGTCTATCCGGGTGTGTAATAAAACGTCGGGTCTTCCATTTAAAATAAATATTTTTGATGTGGGGCAAAATTGGGTATAATTGTGAGTATCTTAGAAATGCGCGCTCGAATAGATTTATAATATCTATAAATAGCTTGCATGGAAACGCTTCATACGATTGTTAAGAGCCCATGAGAACTTTTGATTAGGATGCTCTGGAGAGCGTATTCCCAAAGTTTAGACAAGATTCACCGGGGACTGATTTCGGTAATGTTTGTGCCCCGTCCTTTACTTTATATTTCTATACAAGCTTCTGAACTTTATAATTAAAAAGTCGCATACTGCCTTGACTTCGCGACAGGCATCTCAAATATTCTCGTTTGGCTGCATAACACTCGCCAAGAAACATCAGATATTGCTAATAAGACTTTCTCTTTCGACCTTTGGCCTCAGTTGAAACGACATCTGAATACAAATAATCGCCCTTCAGAAACAAACGAATAACTTTTAATAATATTACGTCGAAGTTGCGGGACTTGGCATAAAAGTTATTCATACAAAACGGATTCCCCCGAGATTATATGAAGGGCGAGGGGGTAGAAAGGTGGGGTTCCAGTTGTCGTAACTTTTATTGACCATAAATCAGCGATGTACCTCAAAAAACGAACTCGGGAAGAACAGCGATAGGCTTCTTGCAGCTACGGATGTTCTACTGTGTACAAAATGTGATAAATGTGAATGAATTTTTAGTCGCCGGTAGGACAGCTCTGAAAGATTATCACTGGTGAAAGGGCAATCGGTGATTTTGAAATTGTCTCTTTCTGTAGATCAACGGTGATCTTTTTTCCTCTATTAGGGTTATCATAGTCATGGAATCAAAGTCAACTAACTTAATTAACTTATCCAAAAAATGTGTAGTGCACGGCTTGGTTCAGTTATTTATTCAGTAAGGTTATCAAAAATTAGTAGCGGTTTTCACTCAACATGGCAGTATACAATAGAATCTTATAGAAACATCCAATTTTCGTGAACAAAGGTATTAAATGAAAGCGGAAATAGCAAAAGTATGAACTTGGTCGGGGTTCTAAATGACTGCAAAACGTAATATTTGTTATTGTGACAGAGTGGTGGCACTGTCACATGACAAGTAACGGATGATCGTCATTAGCCAGTTTATCTCACTTCTATCTGGCTAGAACTGTCAGAAAATAGTTATCGTTGATGATGTCCTTTTGCACGTTATACTATCATGAAAATGTTTATAATATTCTATATGTAAAAGTTGAACTTATTTTTGAGGCTTCCGGCATTCCCTTTACGTACTCCACACTGGAAGATAGGTCTGAAGGTTACTTGAATCATAAATATGAAAAAAATATTTCTAAGAACATGGTATTATTGAAGCGTATTTAGTCAATACAAGTTTTAAAATCAATATCCTTACCTACTGATTACGACTTAATATTTAAAAGAAAGCTTATCGCTTCGCATATTCATAGAGCTACGCGCTGCCTATATTAATTAAACGCCAATACAGTTTGCACGAAAAACTTTTAAGTCTACGTGAATTTATATACGAACCGCTACGGTTTTCTGTACGTTATACTGTTCCGGTTCGTGAAAGATTATATTGCGCGTAGCTACTGGGGTATAAGACACTCAAAAAGATTCAAGATCTGCCTTCCATATTTTTCAAGTATTATGAGAATAGTTTCAAAAATGAGCTTCCCAACACTGTAACTTTGCCGGGAGTGACGCTAGGCGAAATTTGGCAACACCGTCGAGCTCTTCGGCTCCCCCACCACCGATCCCAATAAGAATCGCCTATTGGCGACGCGCAGTTGCGGCCTGGCAGCTAGGGGCAATGAAGCCCTTTATCGCCGTCACCGTCAGGTGCGTCATTCGATTTTTGCGTGAAAAAACGTTACATCCCTTAGAAACTCATCACCAGTTGTGTGAAATATATGGGAAACGTGTATAAACATCCAAAATATCCTAAATCACTGAAGAGATTATTTTTGAGACAACCCTCGTATTTAATCGTTTTTGGAATACACATAAAAAATTGTTCGTTCCACCGATAGGCGATTGTAACTTTATAATATTTCTAGCTTTTCTTGATGCTTCCTTGATGTATCGTGAATTACTTCAAAGTATCTAGAAGCATTTCGTATGTAAAGGGTGGAGCATCAGTTGGTTTTTTTAAGTTGGTATTATTTTGACAGTTGGTAACACTTCCATGCTCAACATATTGACAGATATATTGTGTCAAACTTCCTCTGTGTGCAATGCATCATTTTAACCTTGAACAAAGGTGGGAAATACTGTAAAGTAAGTGCTGTGTTGCAGAAATTTTGCGAAAATTGAGAAGACTATTTGGTCAGAATGAAGCTCCTTCCGCGACTGGTATACGAAAATTCGTGAAGAAAGTTAGTGAAACTGGCCTGCTTGTGTATAACAGAAAGTATGAGCGTGTTCGAGCCGTACGTACAGCCGAAAACATTTGTGCTGTTGCCCAGAGTGTGCGTGAAAACGCAAGAATGTCGACTCGTCACAGAGCACAACAAGTGGGCATCAGTCGCACTTCTGTGCGAAGAACATTGCATAATGACCTAGGATTACTTGCTTACAAGGTGCAACTTGTGCAAGGATTGAAACTCTAAGTCAATTGGAAACGGACGTCAATTTTGGTCGACAAATCATCTTTTCGGCACGAATCCCATTTCCATCTGGGACGCTACGTTGACAAGCAGGATTTGGGGGTTCTGAAAATGCACACGTCGTCATAGTAAAACCAATGCATCCAAAAAGAGTAACAGTTTGGTGTGGCTTTTGGAGGGGTGGGATTATTGGTCCCTACTTTTTCAAGATGAAGATGGTAACAGCGTGACGGTAAACGGAGAACGCTATAGAGACATGTTGAGGAGTTTTTTGTCTCCACTATTAGACGACATGCACTTGCACGATCTCTGGTTCCAGCACGATGAAACAATCGATCTTTTACACACTAAGGCTGGTTTTACGGACGGTGGTCAGCGCTGATAGCTCATCAGCCATACGTGTCGCGCGTCGGCGGCGCGTAGCAATAAGTGCTGACCAAAGCAGCAATGATTATTGCTCTCCGCATTTTGCGACTGCGACTGTATTCCGTGGCGGTCAGCACGATACCAAAACGTTTCGCGCTGAGCTGTCAGCGCTGACTACACTAAAACCAGCCTAAGTTCGGTCATCGCGTTATCAGCCGCTTTCGTGACGTTCATTTGCCAGCCCGCAGCTGTGATTTGACGCCCATGGATTACTTCCTATGGGGTACTGATAAAGACCGCTGTTACACTAACCATCCTCAAACAATAGGTGTTCTTAAGGAAAATATCCGTCGAGCTGTTGATGAAATAGACCCACAAACTATCGAAAATGTGCTTCAAAATTGGGTTAAGAGGATCGACTACTGGCAGGCCAGCCGCGGCAGCCGTTTAAGTGAAATTGTTTTTCCTAAATAAACGGAAGGTGTATTCTTTTGAATAAAGTGTCGAGTGTTACATATTATTGAAGAGACTAGTTTCAATAACAAAAAAAAAAACGGATAGCCCACCCCTTTTTTCGAAGTGTTTTTAAATATACCATCAGGTATATCAAATTAATCAAAAGTACTATTATAAAATTGCACTACGGAACCACGCATCGAAGCGCCTAGTATATATCGTTGAAGTAAAACATACGTCCGAAATGTCAAAAGAGTTTTTGAGTTCTCAACTCGCTGTAACACAATCTTGCACATGATAATGTGCGATTCGCGATCTTTATACAAGTTTTATCAATGACTTCAAAAATACGGCTCCGGATTCCTCAGATTTTCACAGTAGTTCAGTAGAAAATATATCAGTAGACTAAAAAGGAACCGGTACATACCTTCCCAAATCAGCCAGTATAAAAGCTTCCTTGCTATTAATTCATATCCATATGACGCTTAAAAATAATTTTCCTGGCATTCGGAAAACATGGAAGTTCCGAGTTCTGAGAGCGCTCGATGTCGTGCCAGCAATCTACTAATAAATAATATACTGATAAAACTTTTTTAATTTCATATTTGTGCTGCCGGTTTGCCTTTGCAGTCAATACTTGTGGAATGAAACAAGTTCGCGGACTTTTTTCAATCAATGCTCGAACGAAACTAGGGACTGGGCATGCATGTTCTTGTTGCAGATATAAAAAAAATGCGTCGATTATCAGTGATAGTTCTGTCAAATTTAAAACTTGTGGTTCGACCACTGGTGATCTTGAACGTGACCTTGACTGTGATCCTCAAGGTCTTTTGAAGGGCAAGACAGTTTTCTTAAATGAAATCTCCAAGCAACGAGAAATTTTATGTTAAAGTATCTTTGTCTTTGGTTAAGACCTTGTCTGTGATCGTCACAGCAAGTCGGAGAAGGACAAAATATCTCTAAAAATACATTTTATAAAAAATTTTTGTGTAATAGGGCTGTAAGGTGTAAAAATATTCATCTAATGGTGATCTTGGACAAAGCCTTGACTACGACTTTGAAGCTCAGTTGAAGGTCAAGACAGTTTTCTTAAACAGAAACCCCTTTTTCATACCGGAAATATAAAGGGCAAGAAACTTTATATTCAAATATGTCCATGGTCTTGTCTATGATAATCAGGGCCATTTAAAGATCAAATGATTTTTTTTTTTCGTGGACAAGTTAAAGTTAAGGATTATCCTTGTCAATGAACTTGACCATGACTTTCAAGGTAATTTTCAGATCAGATCATATAAAGTTTCAAGTAAACGCCTATCTTTTCACATTTAACATTCAAAACTTTACTGGCCCCATACTGTGGTGTAGCGATAGAATAGTTTAATTAATTAATTTAAGCCGTTATCTCAAAACAGCATCTTCTTCAAATACTTTTTTTACTGTTTCCGAATGATAATAGTAATAACGCTTATTTTACTAAGTACAATTTGCTGGTGAGGTAAGCAAAAAACCATTTCAGTTGCTTTAGATAGCATGAGACAAACACAGTATAATTATGGAGGTTAAGGACGAGTAGCACTCGTGTTGTACGATCTTTAGTCTTGTCTACCAGTTAAAAAACATATCTTTCAAATAAACTGTTTCTCATACTCCATGGAATCCTTTAAAATGAAAGCAAAATTGTATTGAAATGCTGTTATATAGAAAGTCAGTATGAGTACAAGTATAAAGTTCCAATGAACGTACCGGATGGTTTTAAATTATGATGACATGAAGCAATTAAATCACCTCCTATTCTTAATTAAAGTGGAACGCCCTGATGTATGTATACATAGATCAAGGTAAGCTGTGCACGATGCTGCTACCTTTAACCGGCATAAAAAGGGCAAAAGTTCACGCAGCTCTTTCCGGGGTTGCATATCGGAATGAATTGCGACCGGAGCGGTTTTTTCATGTTTCTATTCATTAAAACCTGAGCGAGGGGTATAATATACTCACAAAAATAATCTAAGCTCCATTTATCTTAACCGCCATGAAATGCCGCTATCCAAACGCATTTTTTTATACAGGGTGATTCACAAGTCGTGACCAAAAATGAAACATCATATACAGGACCACATTTTAAGGGCTCATAGGGCTACTTGACTTAAGCGACTACCTTGATGCTCTGTAATACCCCTCGGTGAACCATTTTTTTCTTTTTCGTGTTCCTGTATCCACACACGACACACACGCATTACCGTCATTGCATTACAATTAACTCGGCAACCAATTTCGCGATAGGACAAACCAACATCTCGATAGGCAATAATTCTACCCCTATCAAATACATAACATTTTAACTTTTTATAGAAATTCTGAATTCTTTTACAACATAGCGCTTCACCTTTTATAGAACAATTATCTTTTTTTCATTATCACACATTATTAATTTTAATAATTGTTACTGTTTCAGTTGGACAACTAATAATTAAATTATTTTTTAATAAATTAACCCATCGTTATTTACAAGAAGGTCAAACTATTGAGATTATTTGAACTATTCTTCCTGCAATTACTTTAATTTTTATTGATGTACCTTCTTTACGTTTAATTTATATCCTTGATGAAATCAACAGTCCAAGTAATTACTATTAAATCCATTGGTCGTCAATAATATCGATCATACGAATATATAGATTATAAGAATATTGAATTTGACTCTTATATAATCCCCACAAATGAAATAAAAAGATATAATTTTCGATATTAGATGCCGATAGCCGTATTGTTATCCCATACTATTATCAAATTCAAATACTAGTGACGGAGGATGAATGGAAGAACAACGATCTTGAAGGCCGCCTCCCTCATCAAATAAGTTTTTTTTGTTAGTAGTTTTAACCCAAAAATAAAGAATTATTATTATTCCCCACCAGCTTGGCATAGGAAGTAAAAGGGCAAAAGTTCGCGCAGTTAATATTCCTTTTATATTAACCGGGGCTGCATATCGAAATAAAATGCAGCTGGAACGGTTTTTCTCCTGTTCTATTCATTAAAACCTGCGATACTGTTCCACAGGATGATACTTACAAAAATAATCCAACGTTCTCTCTGCTCCGTGTAATTTATCTCAAACGAGATGCGGCGCCGTTCCGTGTTTTCCGATTCAACTCCGCGATTTATTATATTCATTTGGGAGTTTTTCACTTCCGCTTCCGTATCCAAGGGAATCATCGCGGAATCTGTGTCAGTCTAGGTGGAAAGCGAGATTCAATGAGAAGATTGCGGGATATAGATGTGCATTTGGGTATCATAATCTTTAATTGCGTTGTTTGTAACTACGGGGTTATAGACACTAAATTACCCCACAAATACTTTTCTCTTGGATTTCAATCCATTCAAAATGAATGAGAGCATGGTGATCAAAATAGACATGGATGCTAGGCGCCAAATTTATTACAGTATTTGTAATGCCGTTTTTCACGAAACGGACAAAACAAAAACAAAACTTGTGTCGAATAAAACAAAACTGCAACTACTAGCGTGTCTTGAGATAGATGCCGACAAAGCTAATTTGATGAGATGTTGTTGAGCGTGGTTCCAAGAAGGCCGAAATCGACGAGTTTGAGGTGCTGGATAGGATCTGTATTTGAGACAACTAGCACTTTGAAATCGATTTTCCACAACAAGGGCAGTTGCGAACCAGTGATTTGATGCTGTTTGTCGCCGAGTGGACTGTTTTCATACCGACCCAATCTTGTACTAACTCTGACCCCACAGCATCGTCGGCAATGATTGGTATGGAGTAGGGAGAGACTTGAATGCAATACTCGTATGGAATAGAACTAAGTCGTGTTCAGCGATGAGTCCAGATTCTGTTTGGACACACATGATGGCTGTGCAAGGGTAAGGAGGAGACGTAGTGAAAGACGTGCAATGTTCCATCGAGCGGCAGAAGGTCACGATTAGTGTTTATTCAAGGTAGCATGACTGCCCAGCGCTATATCCACGAAGTTTTACAACCACGTCTGCTTTCCTTTCTGGAAACATTGCAAGATCCACTTTCTCAGCAGGACAATGTATGACCTCATGTCGCACGTGTTAGTTTAGAATTTTAAGAAGCGCCCTGAATGGGACATGATGAGAAGAAGGTTGCAAGTTTATTATATATACCGTACATATATACACTTACTTTTTTGCAAGGACTTCAGCATCATCTAGCCTTAACTAAGAATAAAAAAAGTTTCTTCTCAAAACATATCGGTTGCTTATTCAAGAAAAACTGTGCTTTAACTTGTTCGCGACAACCAGTAGAAAACGACCGAAAACAAAGACAAACACAAAAACAAGAGTTTTGGTTGAATGTCAGTTTTGTTTTTGTTTTTCAGGTTTAAGAAAATACAAACAGAGCATAAACTCAATTGTCCGTTTAGTGGAAAACCGTTTCAATACGCACACACAAACTGGCATAATTGAAAATTCAATATGACGTTTCGTTTCATGTTCTCCATCATCAACTATACCTTTTCCTATGGACGCAATATTGGAATGTTGCATAGCTGAATAGATAAACTGAACGAAAAGTTCCTTTTCCGATTACATGATACTGAAAGCAATGTTCTATAGTTGGTGTTAACTCATCGAACGAAGAACAAGGATAAGAATGGAAACTGTGAAAAGATATAAGTTCATAAAACTAGTATGAATATTTTAGAACAAGTAAAAACTTTGACGTTAATGCAGGCTGCTAAACACATTTTGAACCATCATAGCTAAGTCAGGGCAATAATAACTAAAGTACTCAACTACAAGGATTTGATGCCCGAGCATCTATGGAAGTCGTTCGAGAATTATTCCCGGAAAAGGTCATTTCTCGCTTTCGAGACCTAAGCTGGCCAGCTAGGTCACCAGATCTCACATCATTGGACGTTATTTGTGGGGATTCCTTAATTCCTTTTTCCTTTATCGTCCTAGGACTTTGCAAGAATTGAAACAAAGAATACGGGAAGAAATTAGGGCAATTACACCTGAATTATGCTTAGCAGTCTTTAACCGCATGAAGACGGCATTGCAGGAGTGTTTCTACCGAAATGGAAGGCACCTCGACCATATAATCTTTAAAACATGAAATCCGCCTATATTGTGTGTATTTTTGTTTCAATAAATTGATTTTAAATTTTCAAGACATTTTCTTTTAAAAAGGGAAATTTATTTCCGGACACCAGAAATCTATTCCTGGACACCTTGTATTTCGATGTAAATGTATGTACCTGTACAAAAATCCAAAATATAAGAAAACATTTAGTCTGATTATGGAAGATCAGAAACGAAACGGAGTAACAAAATCTAATTTACAAAAGTGACATTGTTAATGTGGAATTTATTGCAAAATCTCGTCTCGCATAGAGTCAGAAAAGTATAAAAACGTTTTTAGGATAATTCTTTTTCTTTTACTCTCAATTTCGGAAGTATTATTTTCTTAGTCACCTTGAGCGGAACTTTGAGAGATTGAAAGATTCATACGCCATTATATGAATGTCAAAATCAGTTCTCACACACTAATATCTCGTTTGAGTCTGGTCACAGACATACCATCCATCTACGCAACTGCCTGTGTGCCACTCACGAATAGGAAAACTGCTTATGGGTGATGATTTCGGCTTCTGTATTGCACTTTACGTCGCATTGACACCATGGTGCTAAATGAATAGTAAACAACTTGAGGAAAAACGGGTGCCGGCGGGATTTGAATCCGCATCTCCTCCATATCGTGTAGCCGACCCAACCAATTAGTCTACAGCATGAGCTTCCATCACCGACTGTTATAGACAAATTGAATCTTACCCCAGCCACTCCTTCTTGTTATTACAAGCCGCCTTGATCTTCCGTCTGGCGGCGTTCGAGTGAAAACAATTCTTCCTGTCTCTCGAGTTGTTGTTGTTGACTAAACATCGTATACAGGTTTCTGTCCTCACACGGTGATACCGTGGTGTGTGCCCACGAGACAGCGTGGTGCAATTAGGCAGCGATTGAAGATACCTTATGAGTCCGGTTTGTTTCCACGTTGTTGCCACCATATGGGGCACCAAGGCAGCTTCAGAGAACAAGGAGCAGTGGTTTGGGCAGGATTAAATTCATCTCCAACAGTCGATGCTGAAAGTTGGTAAACTAATTGTTTTATTCGGTTCCAATGAATGACGGTGTTGCACCTGTTTCCATGTTTTCTATCTCTCAAAATGTTGTTGACTAAACATCGTATACAGGATTCTGTCCTCGCACGGTGATACCGTGGTGTGTGCCCACGAGACAGTGTGGTGCAATTAGACAGCGATTGGAGATACCTTATGAGTCCGGTTTGTTTCCACGTGGTTGCCACCATATGGGGCACCAAGGCAGCTTGAGAGAACAAGAAGCAATGGTATGGGTAGGAGTAAATTTACCTCCAGCAGTCGATGCTGATAGTTGGTAAACTAATTGATTTGTTCGACTCCAAGGAATGGAGGAGTTGCACCTGTTTCCATTTTTCCTATCTCTCAAGTTGTTGTTCACTAAACTTATTCGCTGTTGCGGATGCTCCGAAAAATCGTATAAAGGTTACTAACTGAATGTCATGTCCAACTGCTATAAAACGCTTCCATCACTAAAAGACCTCCAGTACAGACCTTGTAAACGTCAGAAAAAAAGAGAAGAATGTAATCTAATACCATTTTCCACTCTCCTACGATATATCATTTCGCGTGAAAATTCACCGGCCTGCCCCTTGTGGATTGTGTTAACAGTTAAAACGATTTTTTTCTTTTTGTCCTTTGCAGGGCATAGTGGCGTTCAGTTCTCAGGGCGACCGTATCGCCCTCACCCAGATAGAGCAGGTGATAAACGGCACTTACGTCGTGCTGGGCTATTACGACACGCAGGCTGACAACCTCACGTGGTTCGACAGGGAGGTCTGGAGAGGTAAGTCAAACTCTTTTGTGACGTAAGTTTTGAGAAAATATATAACAGGCTTGACCAACCAAGCTCTATAAAATTATGCTAATGCTTAATCATACAGGGTGTTCTGATATTCCCAGGACATAGAAGTACCATCTATTTTTAGACTCAAAATACGTAAGTCGATTGGACATGATTGATCTCTATGCAAAAGTACTTTGTTTGTCCATCAGAGGGTCAACGTTTTCTTTTTAAAAAAACATTTTTTAAGATATTTTAAGAACTGATAGAACGATTTGGATGAAATTTGGAATACTTTCGAACTTCTAGGAACAACTCTAAGGGGTAGATAAGTGTGTAAACTACCCCGACCCCTACATGAATAATAGCACTATTATGTGGCAGCTTTTCCAGCAACTCTAGATTTCTTTTTATTTTTCAGACTTTTTTTTGCTTAATTTTTGTCTCATTAAAAACAGGCCATCTGGGTTAGTTAGTAAGATATTGCATATTAGAATCTTATTTAAAACGGGCAGTAGTACGAAAGTAACTGACGATTTGGATTTCCTCGATCGGATATCTCTTTTGATTCACGCGAACACTTTTTCTGAAATAACCTTCGCAGACACCAAGTGCCAACAACATATCAGTCTGTTCGACAAAAGAATATTCCATATTTACGAAAAAAACAAGCAACAACAAAAACCTAACCAAAAATAATCTTAAAGTTGATTATTTTAAAATTCATGAACAACAAATAACAAATTAACAATCAAAAATAAACGCAAACATTACTTATTAATTCAAACTTTATACAGCTTATTGTCGAAAATATTCTGACATAATATCTCACATTTCCGTCAACTAGATGCTTATTAGATCGTAACACCTGATGTAATAAGAATTTTTTTAGAAACCAGCTCCAAAAAACATTTTTTTTTCTCGAAAACTATGAGAGATGGCCTGTTTTTATAAGAGGTAAATGGAAGGATCCTTTTAAATGGAAAAAAAATCGACTCGTAGGAACAGTTGCGAAAAAATTTTGCCTTAATTTATGTGGGGGTGGGGGTAGTTTTCAGCCTTCTCAAATCCTTTCGGTTTTTTTGTAAAAGTCAAATATTAGGACGTCTAGCAAAGCACATGTATCCCCAATTTCATTCAAATCGGACTATCTTTGGCATAAAGTATCTGAAAAAATGTGTTTTAAGATGAAACCTTTGAGGGCCTATAACGGACAAACGAAGTACTTTTGCATAGAGGTAAATCGTGCCCAGTCGACTTATTTTGAGTCAGAAAATATGTGGTACTATGTATGTTAGTATGATCTTAGAATACAATCTACATAAAAATAATGAAACAAATGTCGACAAAACTACAGGGGTTCAGCTGGTTCGAAACTGACACTCCTTTATTCAATATTTTTGAATGAAATTCATACAGTATGTTCAGAAAACAATTTCCCAGGATCTTATCGGAGCACTTTCTGAAATATTGTTTTTGCGCAATAATTAAGGTGGGTTGAAATGCTTACTTTTTTGTTGAACGATTTTTTTAAAAAGATCCTAGCGGAAAAAATGAAAAAGTGGCTCGATAGCACCCCCTATAGGGTTTTGTTTTCATCGCACTGTAAAAATTTCATTCGAAAATATTAATAAATGAAGCGTCAGTTTCGAATCGGATTTTGCACGAATTGTCTACTGTATCGTGCTGCCAACCCAAGCGACGCGGCAGTATGTACGGACTAAGCAGAGAGGTATTCAGATAATTTGGTGGCCCTATTTCATATAATATCTCATTCAGAAAATAGGCATTTATAACCGCGATCGCTTATGCCAAGTAAATGTTCGTAACTAGTTAGGTAAATGTAACTTCTGAATTTATGTCCCGGTTGTCTCTCTGATCTATCTATCTTACACTGGCCAATAAATTAAACCTAAGTCCATCTTAAAGCCATTTTACTTGGCAAGTCAGAAGCACGAAAAACTTAGAAAATGTTATGTTTTTTAGGTCTTATATGGCATCTACATCACGAAAAACTATTCGTATATCACTCGTTTCTATCCATTTGTCTGCTAATCATTTGCCCGTCTATAACTTGCAAAAAAATCGCTCGGACTTTTATGAAATGTCCGCACAAGGTTACTACTATGCCAAAGCTTTGTAGTTTAGTGGCGCTATAGGCAAAATACGAAAAAAATAACAATCGCTGAAAGTCCGTTTTTGACTTTTCCTGAGCTCCTAATTATTGTCATAAAAAATTGTAGTGCTTAGAAGGTGGGGGTTTGGGAAAGATGATATTAAATGTTGCATCTTTGATATGTAAAACACGTCCTATCGTTAAGAAGTTTCTGATCCCAGTAATTATGGAAAATTGAAGTGACGAATATCCGACGAATAATGTACTCACAATTTGAAAAAATCGGTACCTGCGCTATAGGTTTGGCACCGAGAGCCAATAGATCTACAACTGCCGACAGTAGGGAAGAATAAATTGGGATATTTATAATGGGGATTGTGAGGGCTAGATCGCCAATCGAAATCCGACTCTGTTATTATGGAAATTTACCCCGGTTAGCGCCTACAGTCATCCTTTCCTTTTTTTAAAGTAGGGCCGACGACCGTCTAAGACCAACTCACTCACGTTTCGTTTTCATCCCCCGGTTACCTCAGGACATGGTCCTCGGGGTAGTCCGAGCCGCGTTAATGGACCCCCCTTTCTGCATGTGGCTGATATTTTAATAATAAATACCTCCTCTCTACCAAACTGTTCCGGACCTGCCCTACATACTAGATCTACCGCGATTGTCGAGACAGGAGACTTGGGTTCTTATCCTCTAGGTGACACAGTAAGTCCCATTTTTTTACCACACCCTGTGTTTTTCTAGGGATATAAAAAACAAACTCGTTTATACAGAAGCATTATTCACCATTCACCGCAGATTCTAGCATAATATAGGGCCCGAATCCACGGACGCCTGTGAAAACAATCACGTCTACAACCCGTAGCACCGCCGACTTTGGGGTTGCGGCATAAAAAAACTCACAGTCAGCAAAATTAATGCTGCTAATTAATTCTGGTGTTTCGTATTCGGACAGAAAAATGTAAATAAACACACAACCTCTCGGAATAGGATTATGGATAATGAGTTGCAGAAAAGTTAGCGAAACCGTGATAAGAGTTACACCCCATCAGGGGCGTACCTACTAAGTAGTGTGAGAATAAAATGGCAAAAAATGGCGTCAAGTAGGATGACTGTTCACGCAACGCCGTCATCAGTTCGTAAAGGATGTCAGACCCTATCGAAATAAGACAGCGACATAGACCTTATATTTTGGATGGTTAATGCGATTTCGTTCGTTGTCAGAGAGACCAAGCCTGCTGATGAGTTGCCAAGATAGCACGAAAGAGCTATCTGTGGTTGGCTGTTTTTCTTTGGACAGACGAAAAAAGCATGTTGAAGTTAGACGTTCTATGAAAAAGTAAGTATAACAGAGAAATTAGACGGATCAGGTACGTCAAACAGGTCCGTACAATTAGTCCATAACATTATTTCCTCCACAATATCTAAAATCATGATGCGTCACAGGAGGCAGAGCGCCAGTGTTGCCAGGCGTGGCGATTTGGCAACTTAAAATGGATAGCTTGACGATCGGCTACTTTAGTGGGGCCCAGTATCCAACAAATTGGCGATGACTGGCGATTCTCAACATTTCTGGTAACAATTAATTTTGCTGATAGTGTACCATATAAATAAATGAAACATAAGACGAGAACCTTCGGAAGTTCTGTGTTCTAGGCACAATGGCGTTTATGGTCAAATGTCATGTCAAGGTGTCGTATTCCAAGCATATCAACGACATCCCATCCTAACACTTTTGACTCAGTGTTTCCAGATAAGAATTATTACCATTTTTGTACAACAACCGGGAGAGAGAGCCCCCCCAGTACATTATTGTCCTCCCCGCTCTTCAATTTTCAATTGTCGGTAACCCCTCCTCCGCGTTTTCTGTTGTCACAAGATCGCAACAACGCTCGCTCCCAGAAGTCCCCCCACCTAAAAATGTCCCTCTAAATTCGTCCCCTATCAATGAATTTACAGTTTCGTTCAGATGACACGTGTCTAATAACCCCCGGCTTTTCAAGTAATTCTCTATTATTATATAATATAATTATTCTGCCTAACCCCCTCACCTCCGCGCTTTAGTTGTCGTCAACATATAGGCTACTTCCCTCCCTTCCCGATGACTTGGTTAGACCCCTGGTTAATTCTCACTTTAAGGATTTCGATTTCTGGCGCTGCAGGACATATACTAACACCGGGACGCTGGCAGCGGTAGTTAAAAGACGCGAGCACGCTTGTCGAAAACATTTTTTTATCATTCTAAGTTTAAAGGGAAAACGTATGGGGCATTCTATGATCTGTGAAATATGTCTAATAAGTGCGGATAATTATCGGTGTTGGAAGTGTATTAATATACTAACATCAAAAAATTGCAATGCACTCTCCTCCACCCTCTACAACCCCCACTCTCTTATTTTTACCGCTAAGAAATTTTCCAATAATGATTAAGATACTCTGAAACGCCGAAAAACGAAAAGTTTTAGCGATTTTTACTTTTACGTTTTTTTGCCTTTTTCCTTTTTTTGAGCTGAGTAAGGTTAGTAGAAGTGGGAAAAGCTTCCTCTTGTAGCTTGATCCACAATTTAGGCTCCCTAGGGACAAAGGAGCGGTCGTGTCAGTCAGTTCTGGATGTACGAAGTTCGACACGGTTAGGATGAGAGGCCAAAGTCAGGCGGGTCTGTCTGGCAGGCACATCGCGCGGCGGAGAGTTCTGAGGAGCAAATCCCATTGGTGTAGCGGTATAAGAGTAGTAGTAGTAGTAGTAGAAAGATTTATTTAGCACATTTGGCTACATAAACAGAATAATTGTAAACAACTTAGAACTAGTAAATTCAAGCCATATGGTGTATGATGTAAATGCTGGGCAACCTGTAATTGTAGATTTAACAAGTGATTTCTCAATTTTACTTTAAATTTTGTCAAAGTTTTCTGGTCTTTTATCTCCGAGTATAATTTATTATATTCAATCAACCCTTGATGGAATACAGATTTGTAGCATATGTTATACTTTTTGGTCATTAAATGGAAGTCATCTTTATTTCTGGTATTATGTAAATGATGGTCGACATTTGATGATGTTAAATTAGTTAGACTTGATGGAAATATATAATTTTTTACTTTATAAATGATTACAAGATATTTGATAAAATTTTTTACATTGAGCCATTTTAATTTGCTAAGCATTTGCCTAATTGGAGTATATTTATATTTATTTAATATTATTCTCATGCACTTATTTTGTAAAATTTGCAGTCCTTCAAAAATAGAATTATTTGCTAAATATAGAATAATCGAACAGTACAAGAAATTTGGAAGAATGATGGTATTATAGATAATTTTTCTGCTATATTAACTCAGACATCCAGAAACTCTCGATAAATATCCCACTTTACTACTAATCTTAATTATAACTTTTTCATAATGAATATGAAAAATTAATCGAGAGTCAACAAAAACCCCCAGGTATTTAAAATTTTCTACGAATTCAATATCTTCACCATCAATATTCAGTTGAACATTTGTACATTATTGTTTTCCGACTAACAATTCTTTCGTTTTACTTGCATTTAGTCTGTTAGATGCTAACCATTTTGAGACAAGCTTCAAGTCTTCATTTATATAAGATATACCAGACTGAATATTTTTAGTACTTATATAAATCATAATGTCATCGGCGAAAATCTGAATTTTGCATTTTTTTACTATGGCAGGTAAATCATTTATGTATAAAATAAAAAAAGTGGTCCCAGGATACTGCCCTGTGGAACACCCAACGTATTTTCAATTTTTGATGAAATAGTGTCATTAACTTTTGTAACTTGCATCCTTTTAGACAAATAATTTCTGAACCAATCTAAAACACTTCCTGTTATACCATATGCCTTCAATTTACCTAACAAAATATCTCTATCAATCGTTTCAAATGCCCTCTTCAAATCCAAAAATACTGCTATGACAACTTCTTCTGAGTCTATGGCTCTTCTCCAATTCTCAGTTACCAACTGGAAAGCTGTTTCTGTGGAATATTTTTTTCGAAAGCCTGCTTGCGCCTCCACTAAAATTTTGTTTTCTTCTATAAACTGCATTGCACTATGGACTCTAATAATTTTTCAATGTCTGGTAACACATTTACTGGTCTCATATCGCTGCATCTTTTAGAATTTTTTATTTTGGGAACTGGTGTTATTGTAGAGCATTTCAAATTTTCAGGAAAAGAACTGCTACTCAGTGAACAATTGATCCAATTTAATACAGGATATCCCAAAATTTCGGAACAGTTTTTCAGCACGTTTTTAGTAGTGATTTCGGCACAGTTGTTATTTAATTTTAAACTACTTTTTTTCTTAGATAATTCAATGATACGCTGTGAAAGTTTGAAAGTGTATGCAACATTTCCCCCTGGAAACTGATTTTCATATAGTCAGGTGCAGCATTGGCAGTGCCCACAATATCAACAATACTTTCCACAAAATATTCATTTAGTTTGTTTGCAATCACCAAAGAATTTGTTTCGGTACCGTTTTCGAATTGAACTTGATTTACACAATCATGCGGCTTCGAATTGATCAGTCTTTTTAAAGTCTTCCACATCTTTACACTGTCACACTTGTTATTATCGATTTGTTTATCGTAGAATTTCCTTTTTTCTTCTCTAATTACATATACACATTTATTCCTAAGAGTTTTATATACCTCCCAATCATCATTTGATTTTGTGAATATACATTTATTGTATTGTTTGTCTCTCAAATTTTGAGCTGCCTTAATATTCTTGTTATACCAGGGTGTATTTTTTGTCGAGCAAATCACTTTTTTATCAGTTGCAAGATCTAAACAAGTTTTTATATTTCCTATTATGTTATCATATATTTTTTCAATATTCTCACCAAAATTCCAATAGCAGCCAGCAAGTTCTCGTTCAAGTTTTTCGTACTTAATAGTATTTACGATTTTCTTAATTTTTGTATCAGAAAAATGCCCTACCAAGGGCAGCATTGTCCAACTGTGATCGCTAAATTTAGGTGTATGTACAGCTTTAATCCCTGCACATTCGAAATTTACAATAACAAGATCTAACAAAGTCTCTGATAATGATGTTATTCTGGTACTCTCTTCAATTTTTTGCTTGAACCCATAGTTGTTTATGGTTTCTTTCAATTTTCTTGTTTTCATGCTTTTACCATAATAATTTAATTAAAATCACCTAAAAGTATTATAAGAGAGCTAGATCGCTGGATCTATATCTGAAGCTATAAATTATGACGGCGCATTGATCGGGTACCAGCTTTTTTGAGTGTTACACTTATTTCCTCCGGACTGTCTGCCGTCTGTCGGCTGATGCCTCTATAACTTAGAAACTGCTGCTTGGATTTTGATGAAATTTTTAAATAATGGTACTATTACGGCAAGGACAAGAAACATTTGCGGAGCAACAGGCAAAAAAGGATCTTAAAATTAAAATCGCTTAATCTTCATTTATTAACTCCTGATTATTTATGTAAAAAAATTGTTGTGGACAATTTTATCCTCCTATTAGAAACATATATTTTCCTGTGGATAAGAGCTTAATCCTTTCAAAACCTGCATCGAGCGCAACGAAGATAGAAAATAAACCTGACGTAAATTAGCCACTTGTGAGGTTGCGACATTATTAATTAACATATTTTGATTGAAAAATAATAACCGTAAATATGAACAATGTTGCGATATTGCAGAATAGTGACTAACACTTTTTTGCAGAGTTGCAGAGTCAGTCAACTTGACGCCATTTTTTTTTTCATGTAGGATCGACCTATATTTTCATCTGCACATTGATGCGGAAGACCCTATATATGGTTCCATTGAAAAACGAGGAAAATGGAGAAATGTTAAATGAACCAGTAACACGTTTCTCCTTAAAATATGCCCTTTCGGGCCATATTTCATGCAAATATAAGCGAGACTTTGGTACTGTGCCTTTTTTGGAGCCGTATAATTTTAACGCAGCTTTAGCTCTGCACGGAGATTACAATCTTATTGAAAATTAAACAGCTCGCCTTAATAATAGGAGGCTGAGTAAATGTTAGTCAACCCCTTTTTTACAAAAGGTTATATTAAAACAAGGCTAACGAGAGAGCTTATTGCAGTCGTTTTATTGCAGCACAGCTTAGGAAGGGTATTTTACGAGTTAAGACGGGCTTTTATTGTATACATCAGTTTTTTTTATTTTTAGTTGTATCGGCTATTTCACAACAAACTTGTCGCTTGAAAATCGTAATCATAATGATTGTGGTTAATTTCACAGCCCCTTGTACATTTACAGCCGATCTAAAAATTCACTGAACAATTTGAATAAAATCTCTCCGCAATCCCAGAAACAACTGATATCCACCCTAGCTTAATCACTAAAATTTGTCTCTTGGAAATTGCATTTCTCCACAGTATAGATCTTCTTGAGGCTTTTTGTGCTGACTTTCTTAAGTAAATTTGAATATCAATGAAACAAAGCAGTTTCGGATAACCAATTATGGAAATGTGGTTTTCGCCAGGGATCTCCAATGCCATTAAGACAATACGGTATTTTAACTGATCACTGGTTTGATGGTTTGCTTTGTAAAATGTCCATGAAACATACTTTCACAGTGTGCGCTCTGAAAGTACTAAAAATACTAACAACAAAAAAGTTGTGACAGTCTTTGCTATTTATCAAATCAAAAAAAAAGATGTGCGTATGGTCACTAAGACGACTAATCAAAATGAAGGACTTGTGGCCTACACGAAAGGTGGATAATACCTGATACAATCTTATGCAAACCGTATAATTATTCTCTAGTTGGAGAGACATTTCACAAGAAATAGAGCATAAGCATCAGATCCATTACTTCAATGACGCCTTATCATTGGATGAATGTGCGCCCCAGCTTAGTAAAATCGGGCTTAAATGTTCCTAACTATATGTTTAGCCCCGTATAAAAATGCAAATGGTTACTTTGGTTTACAATTCTGCTTGCATTAAGCTTTTTCTGGTATTTTTGACAATTGCTTTTGTTTGTTACAGGTGGAAAAGTGCCACAAGATCGAACCATCATAAGGAGAGTGTTAAGGACAGTGTCGCTACCTCTTTTCATCTGTATGTGTATTATATCTAGTTTAGGAATTGTGGTTGCAACTGGTCTGATTATTTTCAATGTTTGGAATAAGCACAGACGGTAAGTAGTCATAGAAATGATCTCTAGGATTAATAAAAGCTGTATCATTTCGAGGAGGTCAAATCCAAGTGGTTCTTCACAGGTCATTGATTGATATCGTTCTTGAGACATCTCTAGTCATTTCTGCTTTGAGGTGCTTAGTTAGTCAAAACCATTTACGTGCAGGCACTTTATCTGTTGATGTCTAGATCTGCTGGGTCCTCCTGTAATTTTGAAGAACTTCGATGAAATACCTTACTAACACGTTGAATATGCGCAGATTTTGTAGTAGAGTTTGACTATGACAAAGCCGGCTTCAGAGTTCTATGCGCCCTGAGACAAAGGATAAATATGCGCCCTCCCCTCATATTAATTGAGAATTTTGTCTATTAGGCTATCGAGTGTAACTTCCAAATACCGAGGAATGTTGCTGTGCGTTGGGGAGGTGGTGTCAAATCAAACGTTTAGCTACTTGTATGCAAGTCTGTTGCTAGGTTGAAGTCACCACTTACGAGAATAGTCACAAAGCTCAGTTAGGTGAGGGACAAGGGACAATACAAATTTTCAAAGACAAAAGCTATACTGTAATAGGTTTCGAAGGTGCGATTTGTAAAACTTGAGCGATTTTTTCGTTGCATGTTACATCAAATTGCTTCATTTGAAATCTTCATTAAAATACGGGGCAATTAATTGAAAAAAGTGTATGTTTGAGTGACCACGTTGTTATGAATCACTCTGTATCACTAAAATTGTTTTCCAAGTTAGTAGCATACTGTTGACTATAATTTTTGTATTTAACTTTCTTAGATACCATGCGTAATAAGAAACTCCACGCTAAAAGCTAACCGTGCATGAACTGAATATCAGAGAGGCCAGTGTTGAGCCCTTTGAAGCAAGCTGTTGTTCAACTTTCTTGTGCCACATATCGAATTTCGCATGACAACTCGGAAAGCTCTGTTAGCATATTATCTATTAGCTCTGAAATGATACTGCACGATATTGTAGAAGCTTATGTGTACTTATGATAGCATAGAGAATACTAGAATTTCTACATGATATTTTACCCTTTAATGTCACGACATACAAAGGAAAATATTATAACGAAACCAATTTCCAATGTGTCGAGGAGATCCTTCTAGAAAGCTTAATTCGTATTTATTGGACTCATATTGGTAAATCCCAGCACAGCAAATGCCATACCCAAATGAAAGGTTACATAAGAGAATTGGGGAACGAAACCCTTTACCTCGCAGTCGGGAAGCTTTCAATTTTATGGCACCTCCGATCCCGGGTCTCTCCCATTATGAAAACTGTTGTTACGGAAGGGTTGATTTTCGTTTATGCTTGTCTTTTTTATGTTAACAGTTTTCAGACCCAGATAAGCAATTTTATGATCAATCTAGATAAGGGTATTGTTAAATGTCATAAAAAGTACAGAAATCTTGTTCAAAGTTGACAAATCAGTAATCGCTTCAAAAGCTCCAACGATCTGAATTGTGCTAAAAGATAATCTCTCAAAAATGGCGTCAAGTAGATGAACTCTATACTTCCCTCCTTAGATACAACTTCTGGTACAATTTTCCATGTAGTGCAACAGTATCAAAAAGACGAAGGTTTTAACAGAAGCAGTAGTGCACTATTTGGGCTTGTCATAAAAAAAAATTCTCATATTACAGCAATGAGCGTGTCCGTACGCAGGAGCCTCATTTCTTTGCAGCCCTGGTGTAAACTGCTTACCAATAATGTTTTATTCTTGATACATAATCATATAAAAAGCAATCCGTCTACTGAAAATACTTTAATGGAAAATTTATGAGGTGTGAAACATGTTTGATATGTGTACAGAATTACTGGGACTGGAAATGTATAAATATAATAATATGAAAAAAATAAGACCACCTGCAACCCCAAAAGTTTCCATCTAATTTTTTTTTTAATTATCAGGAGCCGCTGATACGTCAAAAACATTGTTTAAGTGACTTATTTTTGTTTGTTTTTGGCCTTTCTCTGCACCGCCATTAGACCAATTTTCAGAAACTACAAAGCTTTTTCGTAACCTTGACTGAAAATTTCAACCAAATCCATGCAACACTTTCCGAGCTATCGGCGGTAGAATATTAGCGGACAGACAACCTGACAGATCGACCCACAGACAGATCGAAATAAATGACATAGCTTTTCGTGATATTCATGTCATTAAACACACAAAAAACATTGTATCTCATTTTCGAAATTTTTCGCGATAACAATGCTTCCTCGCCAGTGTGACATAGGAAGTGAGAATGGGCTCAAAAAGCCGACTACTTGAGGCGTAGGGATAGAAGCACAGGTCAGATTTATGACCCACCAACTACCTGTTTCACAGCGATTTATCGGGATCTTTCTATTGTCCCTCAGAATAGAACTGATTTTATTCATTAAAAGCTTTCCCAAAAGTAGACCTTTCTTGTAAGCACACCAAAATTATTGTTTCAGAAATAAGTTGCACATAGGTTCCTGAACAATTGACCATAATGGTACACGTGCCGTAAAATTCAAAAAATAGAGCCGAAAAGAATATAAAAATCAAATTCTACTGTAGGAATATATTTTTTGCTTGAGAGGTTGGCTTTGATCTAAGGTTCAGTTGGCACAGTTTACAATAGAAATACATATATAAATATAAAGTACTAAATTTCTAATTAAACCTGATTGAGGAATCCGATCATAAACCTTTTATTCTGTAAGCTCAATAACGACGAAGTATTAAGCGGTACTTAAAATCATATTCGGCAGGGTTTTGAAATCAGGTTATCTATATGTGGTTTATAATTTAACATCCAAAAAATATATGGTTTAGGTCGGCTATCTGACCATCGTGCTTTAAAGGACCTCCAATCACGTCTAGAAAGTATAGATACAAAGGATTTGATGTGACGTATCAAATAGTTACTAGTGTGACTGCAACTAACAGTGATTACAGCACGGGCTTGGAGTCGGAAAAAATGGAAACATTTTTAATGTCATGATCAACACACCACTGAAGCTGAAATGCTAAACAAATCGGAAAACTATTGGAAAATGTATTCTGGCACCATGATTTATTTCACCTCATGTAATCTTTTGGTGAAAAGAACATGCAATGAGCTAAGCGAATTAAATTGAGATGAGCGCATCTGTAAAATGACCGCGACTAATAGAAGCTCGTGATAGCATACTGTATTTTGAACATTCTCAAATGAATTGCATACATCTATTCCGCTCAAATAGCCCTTCGTCAACAAGAGTCAACGATGTACCCTCCGCATTGTGAATATCACTAAGCCAGATGCAATTAAATTCGCCCTAAAACTAAATCGTTTGTAACAAGCAATGAATGTATGGTTAACAATCGTTTGATGCATAAGCGCCGGGTAAGCCGCAGTTGTCACAATGCTTCCTTATCATAAAATAATAAAAAATCATAATTCATCACTGTTTTTCACACAAATATTAAGTCCCCTGTTTTTTGAAACAAACTTAAAATGACAGTCTAAGTAAAGTGAAGTACAGCACTTCTTGAAAAATTATGCTATCCAGACGATTCTTATTTGAAGAATTATCTTAATTCGTGAGACTGAGTGATGACGTCACATTAAATAATTGGCGCCATTTAGAAACATTTATCTGTTGGGTACTTACGATTTACGGTAAAAATGGGTAAAAAATGGGTCAGTCCATCGACTTACAAATGCTGTATTGCATATCTAGACATTTATTATATAGTCTTGTTGATATAACGTACGAGTCAATCCTTTTACTAAATTATTTCCTTATTTCCAACAACCAATTTCTGACTAACAGACTATATGCAGTCATCCATACAAGTTAATGATATGATGTTGCTTTGCTGCGAGCTGTTGAAAAGAACGGATATGTCCGAACCTGTACTGAATTCCCGTCAAATTAACGCCACTTGATTGGGACCTCGGTTGGCCGCGTGGGTCAGAGTGTCGTGCTACTGATCAGCCGGTCGGCCGGGCCGCGAGTTCGAATCTCGCCTTGGCCATGGATGTTGTGACGTCGTGTGTTTGTCCATAATTAGAAATGTAAAATATAACAACCTAGTTTCTGGCTGCATGGATTAGGTCCTAAAAAAAAAAAAAAAAAACGCCACTTGACGCTGTAAACGGCGGTGCAGGCGACCGGCCGTAGCCGATCGCTTATATGTGGGAAGCTGAAAATTGAACTGTGGAATTTGCCCGAGCTTAGCTCCCTGGTTACCAATTTTGCGACCATTGATCAAACGAGGATACAGGGAGGCATACTTCAAAGGACTACTCTACCTAATACCATTAATTATTATTACAATATCATGGTAACAATGTCTATGTAAAATCTCTTGGCTTTCATCTGGACAGTCGCTTGAACTGGAAAGAGCTAGTCAATAACCTGACCACCAAACTTAGTAAAAGTTTCTTTGCCCTTCGCAATCTAGTTAATTGCCTGTGTCAGAATCTCGTTTTGCGAGCTTATTCGAGCTACGTTCACTCCCATATGGTTTATGAAATACTGTTGTGAGGACACTCCTCGCATACTTCTAGAGTTTTTGCAATACAAAGGAAATGTGTGAGAGTGATAGCAGGGATTCCTGTGGTGATAAATGCATGGCTATTTTGACCTTAACACATATAAGTATATATATAAATATATATATATATATATCTTGTATGTCAGGGGAAATATAAGCAACTATAGTAGAAACTTGGACTTTCATGGCTACCAAACTAGATTTAGTCAAAATTTAGCAGTTCCACATAGTATGGCGCAAAGAGCCAGAGATGTTTATAGCTACTATGGTATTAAGGTTTACAACGTTTTTCCACAATCAGTGATGTCACTAAATACGGAACATTTCACGAAAATACTCAAGGGATACTTAATTCGGAAAGCCTTTTATAATATATTCGATTTTACGGACAACGATTTTAGTGGTCTGTTTTAATGTGTCTTGTATCTGACATTAAAGTTTCTTCGTCCTCTTATTTTATGTTTATTTAAAATCTAACTAGTTTTATTTTTCTAACTTGTGTAAATGCTATTGAATATACAGCATTATTATTATCATTATTATTATTACTTAGTATTATTATTATTATTATTATTATTATTATTATTATTATTATTATTATTATTAGGGAAATAGAAACCCCTTACAATAAAAACATGGGCTTTAAGAGAAGATGAGAATGATTAGATAGATTCTTCAGTAACTTTCTTGTGTTCATATCGCGGAAACCACCTAGGTTTGTAGCTTTTTAAGGGGAATCTGTCATTCTGGATCTCCGTCTGTAATCAGGATGAAAGCGCATACCACAAGTGGACTTGACATAAGTGAATTTTCCGTCAGTTTTTTAGTGTGTAATTGTCCGTGTAAGTGTTTGCAGATAATGAGTCGATTTCAGGATATAATAATTCTTGCATAATCTTCAAGGAGCGCCATAAACCTGATGAAGGTGGATCTTTCCACCGGTAAGTATTATTATATAAAGCTACGCAATTTTGACAACAAACAATGCAATGAAAACATATAGACTAGGCTCCTCCGAATCTATTCGAATTTCTTGGGTAAAGCGAGCTTCCAGAGTGAATGGAATGTTTCATTTGTAACATAAGGACCACAATTCTAATCCGAGGATTGACTTGATACACGCCACTGATTCAGTCGGTAACTGTGGTCATTTATAAATTATAGATGAGCAGCAACCGCGCCACGTAATAAAACGCTATTTGCAACTTACAATTTATGAGGTCAATTATGGGGCTGGATTCTGGCGGGATAACCAGAAAATAACTGGCTATATAAGGGCGATTTTGGCTTATCTCTGGAAGCCCTAATCGTCGGATTATTACTGCCCGAAGTTCACCGCATGATATATAAGATATAAGATATAAGATCAAATAATATTTTTTTAATTTATCAGGAGTAAAGTTGTTCTACGGACTTCGAGTATCTGCCAGTTTCTGAGAAATTAGAGACCTATTGAAGTCGCTCTTGAAATTCCCATCAAACCTCAGAAAAAAATAGCTTGACCGTAAAATTGACCTGAGCCTCATACTTATACTAAGCAACAAGTAGTCGAGTAATCAACCCAATTTTGTGAAATTTTAGGAGCCCTTATATTTTATGTCCTTTAACAAAGTGCCAAACTCAGGCTGCAAAGTACTCGATCCATTTTGAGAGAACTATTTACATTGTCTTCCTTAGTGCGCTAGTAAATATGTCATGACGTCACTGACTTCTGGGCATGCTTGATAGAGTGGTGCCTTTCATTTTAATTTAGAGTGATCTCTATACAGTATATTAATCTTACACAATAAAACCAGTGCAGAGAATGTAAGTTACAACAGTGACTGGGCGCTTGACTGTCACGAAAAAAGCGTGTTTTCCGTTTCATACGTACTAGATGTACAAAAAGGCCTAATATAAGGGAATTTTGAAACATTTTTTTTGTTTCCGCTTTACGTGTAACGCCATAAGAACAACTATAAGGTGACAGCAGTGATATTGATCGAAATTTGTATCACCTTGAAATCCCTGAAAGGTGATTTTGATGTGAAATAACGGAGAATTGATTCTATAATGATAATAATAATAATAATAATAATAATGATTATATGATAACGAAAGAACTTCTTGGACTAGCGATGGTTGTATAATTCTTCTCAATGCCCTTTAAACTGGTTATTAAACTTCTGGATAGACTGGATAGTATTAATATCCTAGCCTAAGCTGTTATATGATATAACTATTTACTTATTATATTTACTTATTGTGAGTAAGAAATCTGAAGAGTGTTATGCCATTTATTGGGATGGTTATGGTATAATCGCGACGAACCTGAAGACTGTACTTGGTATACAACTGCGATATTGAGAGGATGATATTGGCACGATTGAAAAGATTTTGAACGTTTTGCCATGCAAGGTTGCGATATGGTCAAACTTATTATTTATTATCTGCAAGCGCAGACGAGGGTAATAAATAAGAAATATAACATTTTAGAAATAAATAGACTATCAGACTTTGACACAATTCAATTTTGCAGAATATTTTTGTTTGCAAACAGAATCCTGAAGGATAGATAACAATCTTTCAAGACGTAGGTGCCCAAATTTTTTACTTTTTCTTAAAACAAAATTTCCTCACCATTAACTTTGATATGAATTATTAGCTTAATCTTTTCACACAATTTTTCATTGCCAAATAGTATGGCTAAACATTTCTGGCAATTGAGTCTTAAGTTGTGAGAACTATAGTACCTACTAACACTAACAAGATCCGCATTTGCTAGCGACATGGACCCGTTGACATTGTCTGCATTAAAGTCACCTGCATATCATCAGAAAGAAGTTGAGCATGAGTAGCATTGAAGTTATCATGGAAATCTGCAGTGTAAAGTGAAAACGTCAATGGTCCCAGCACTGAGCATTGCGGTACACCCGATTTGATGTATTTTTATGTAGAAATTTGATTTTTGATCGGTTAAATCAGAACGAAAGAATGCATCAAACATTATGATTCGGTAAACAATTACTTGAGAGATATAAAGAAAGCCTCGTGGACACACACCAAGGTACGATCGTGGGAAGACAATAACCTTGTTTATGAATTTTCGCAACAGCGGACATGACAAAGGAGCAATGGCGTGGGTAGGTGCATCCATTTTAGCGTGATCATGATCATTTTCAATTTCTCTCTGAAAAATAATCATGTTCCATCTGTTTGGAAGTTATATAGGGTAACTCCTGTTTTTGAAAATGAAAGGAATTATGTTGAACGCTATCGAGCTATCACAATTATCAGTAATTTTGCTAAAACGTTCAAAATAGTTATACAAACTGTACTATATTTCCATGTGAACCGGTATATCTCCGTAAGTCAATATAGTTTCATGAAGAGCAGGTCCAGAACAACTAACTTGCAGTGTCTTACTCAGTATGTAAACCTATGAATAACTGCAAACGGACACTAATTTTTTGACAGCTTAAAACATAACATACTTCCCAATAAGTTACCCAGATTTTGTCTTTCAGATCCACCGCTAGCATTTTTCAGATCTTATTTATCTGATAGAAAGCAGAATGCTATGTGCAATAGTCATGAGTCAAGCGAATACCTTGTTGTGTCTGATATTCCTCAAGGATCTACTTTGGGACCTCTGTTATGTATTATGTTTTTGAATGATATATCTGAAGTTATTGATTTTTACTATCACTCAAGTTGTTGTTTACTAAGCATACTAGCTCATGCGGATGCTTTCATCCGAAAAATCATATACAAATATAATAATTTTCAGGGTGATACAATCATCGCATCCAGTATGTAACACGATCATGCTGTTCGGCATCATAGTGTGTCTGTGCGCGGTATACCTCCTGGGTCTGGATGGTAGGTTCGTTACCCCAGCGGAGTATCCCAGGATCTGTCAAGCAAGGGCCTGGTTGCTCACCACAGGTTTCACATTGTCCTTTGGTGCCATGTTCAGCAAAGTATGGAGAGTACACAGGCTGACTACCAAAGCCAAGAGTGATCCCAAAGTCAGGACGGTAAGCTTTATGATTTCTTAAATCATGTAACTCTCAACTGATGTTTCTTAATTGAACTACACCATGGGGTATTTTAACGATGTCAGGTTATAAGGCTGCTAAAAACGCCGTGCTTTTACGGGCGGTACATACGGGCGTTAAATTGTCCCACTCAGGGGCGCCGAGAACAAAAGCACAAAGTATGGCCCATATAATTGAAGAGCCGGGAGGGTGGATTTTTGATTATGTGTCGGTGAGAAAAGCATAAAGTTCGCACGAGGCCCAAATAGTTGAATAGCGATGGGTGGAGATGGCTTCATTGGTCATTAGTGCTTTAACAAGAATATTGTGCTTTATCTCATATTTTGTATCTATTTGCAAGTTTTTAGCACAGAGGTTACATTTTTTCTAACAAAAGTACAGTATATATCAAGACATGCAGATTTTATATACCGTTGTTTCTTTATAGATTACCATTACCAAAAAGACAAAGTTTTCCAATAAGGTATGTCGAATAGTTTGAAAGCACATTCTGAGCTTCAAAGACCACGCTTAGCTGACAGTGAATATTTAGTAGCACTGAATGCTCATAAAAATAGCGAATGAAAATGCACATTGGCACCACACAAGACCTACGGCTCCTCGTCTCAATGCGAAAGACAAGTACTTTCCAACCTGATGAAATTCAAGAAAATATAATAGGTACTGTTTCTTACAAGAAAGCGACTCTACGATGTTTCCTATTAAGTTCATAATTCTTCAATTTCTCACTATTTTCATATCAAGTTCAAAGATCTAGGAGGACATAGAAAATGGACAAGAGTCTCGAGAATTTTTTACCCATGGGTCTTTATCCAAGGATTAAACAGTGAATGACTTAACAAGCTATTCGAGAAATTCATTATTATCTCCTTGCTGTACACACCACGCACAAAGCTTTTGCTGTCGTCTATTGACAATATTGCTTATTTCAACAAGAAATACTCAAAAATTTAATATAACAGCATAGAAGTAGATAGTATACGAACATTATAAGTATCCTCATTGTTAACACGAACTGAAAAAGGCAACAGTTCCTACTTAAGCTCTCCACTCGCAGAGTTTTACAGTGGACGACTCTCGCTGCAGGTGGAACTTGTGAGCTACCTATGTCTATCATCTCCATATCTCTGATGGAGACAAGTTTCGCGACTTTGTTCATTGTTCGACAGCATCATTATTTAAGCTCGTAGGTACCCAAGACTTTATTCAACAAACCATCATTATTACCCAAATCTCTTTGCTGTAGAAAAAGGTCCAACCTTGGAAGCTGTATTCGATGGTGAGCGGTCTACTGGCTGTGGATCTGGTGATCATGGTAGCTTGGCAGATCCAAGACCCTCTGCAACGCCGGATCGAACTGTTTCCTCTAGAAGCTTCTGCAGATCAACAAGATGACGCAATGATCCGGCCTGAGTTGGAGCATTGTCAGAGTCACAACAACAACGTGTGGTTGAGTGTAGTCTACGCATATAAGGGACTTGTACTAGTAAGTAATTTCATTGATTTATCATCAGTGGTAAATAGTCTTAGCTTTGATATCGACAAAACAGCCCAGAAAGAAACAGTTCTTTCTGATCTTTACAGAATTCTGAAGCATCTCTTCTTCGTGTGCCACCCCTTTTGGAGGTAGGAAGGCATCGTGGTAATCACAGCTTTGTTAGCTGCGCGTCTAGAAAGTCCAATTAAACTACAACATTCGTGTAGGTTGCCGAGCCATGAAATTTGTCTTCTTCCTACGCTTCTTTTGCCTGTAATTTTGCCCTGCATTATGTTTCTTAGAACTTGGTAGTTTTCTTATTTCATAGTGTGTCCTAAATATTCTAACTTTTTTATTTTTATTTCATTAATCAGTTCACAGTTTTCGTCTAGCCATTGTAGTACTCTTAAATGCTTTTAGATGTTTTATGTTTAACAGACAGTACCATAAAGCTGAGAATACATAACATCGAAGCTTTCGGATTCTCAAATTTATGTTTATATTACGATCACAAGAACTTATCTCATCCTAATGAATACGGAAACAAGCATCTCTCCCATCTTCTCATTTGTTTCGTTTGACCTATGTTTTCTCCTAAATGTTTATAGTTAGAAACCCACTCAATTACTGATTTATTTTAAAACCGTCTTGTACTTCGATTAGTAGTGAGCTTCAGGACGAGAGTTTTTCTAATTTCCTTGACAGAACGACCAAATTGTCGGCATATCTTAAATTACACCGCTCAACACTGAAAATGTTTGGGGTTCAAAAATATCTATTTCCGAATTTTGTCTGGCTAAATACGAAAATTACCATAAAAAGTTCATACTAGCCCTTTTTTACAAGATACACAACCCATTTGGTAATTAAAATCTCTACACGCACTGTGGTTCGAAAATAGTATTCACCGTGGCAAAAATAAAAGATACAAAGAACTGGAAATTCCAAATAAATTTGCTTTGAAGTAAGTAATTGCCCTTATTTTTATAAAACAGTCTTAAAATTATGAAATTGTGAAGCATGATGCCAGAGCAGAACAAGAAAAAGAAGCAATCGTTAGGTCTGGGACTTCGCATGACCCAGATTGTCACGCAAAATGTTACCCTGATACAATTTTAGAGAGGAAAGTAAAAGCAGCCTGAAAAGCCTTAAAACGGGTGGTACGAACATGTCTAGGCAACCGAAAGATGACAACTACCAACAGTTGGTGAAAGAACTCCTACAACGGTACCTTGAACTTCGATGCAATATTTTTGCCCAGAAAACTGTGGCAGCTGTAAGTGATGAGCATGGTAAAAGATTCCTCCAAGATACATCTAAAATTGAACGCAGATATCACGGTCATTGGGTCAAGTCAATGCTCGCCGACTACTGCTAGATAAAAGATGGCCTGGAATCGACGTACAAAGAGCAGCCCAAAAGGAACGACTTTATCGAAAACTATTTTTTCCATTGGATTATTTTTTTAATTTTCATTTTTTATTTATCTTAAAATCGACCTATACAGTGAACTGCTCTGTATCTTAAAAACAAGAGCTAGTAAAAAATGTCATAGCCATATTAATATTTCTCGATTCCAAATTAGTGAGACTTGATTTCTTAGAACCAGGATACAGATAAATCTTTTTTGTTTCCAGGTGTTATTAATTGTCTTGCCGTTTACTATCCTCCTCTATAAAATTCAATTACAAAGTACATCTCCAACGAACCCCGCGACGAATTAGATATTCTTCTGATAAATTATTCTCTACCTTCGCATTTGCTTTTTGGTTGTAATTTAGGTTGCATGTAAATACGAATGCGGCAATTCAGGAAAAAGTTACAACTCTCCTGCTATATGAGTTATGGAAGTAAATACGGGGATAGAGAGAGTCATCAAGCAGCCTGAATTCGTTATGATCGAATCCAATAACTCGAAAAAACGATCTTGACATTAAACAGTAGCCGAAAATAGTGACATTTCCTTTCATCGTATTTGTACTGGCATGCCGACTTAATGCGAATAAATGGTGAATGTGTCAAACATTCAATAGTATGCCCTTCCACCATTATTGGGAAAACGATTCGCCTAAAATAAATCATGAAAACTTCATGGATTTAAGCCAAAATATCGCACCTAACAGGCATGTACACATCAAAATGTTGACACACTGAGTGAGACCCGATTTTAATATCATCAACCTAAATAATTTGACTAAACTGAGACTAATATGATCGTATCTCCTTGCGTTGATGATACTGTTAGATAAGAAACGTGACATACATCTTACTTGAGTATAAAATTAACGACGAAATGATTCAAGGACACTTTATCCAAGTATCCAGTTTGGAACCGCTGATATTCACATTTTTTTAGCAAATGGAAGCTAGCAGAGTCAAAATTCTTAGAGTTTCAATGAAATTGTAGGTGTTCCGATATATTGAATCTTAATAACGATTTTACATTTAACAATACGAAATTGTCAAATTAGTATGTATACAGAAAACTCATCTGTGTCTTAAAAGCCAGACCTGATATAAAAATTTCATGGCTATATTCGTATCTCTCGATCCAAAATTAGTGAGATCAAGTACTTAAAAGCTGGAATTGGTTAGATTTTTTGTTGCTCATAGTTATTAAACGTCTAGCCGTCTACTATCTATCTATCTGATCCAGCGCTCACCGACAGCTAGCTCCTCTATAGAAATTAAAAGTGGTGAGAACGTACATCTCCGACAAACCTCGCGATGAATTTGAGTTTCTTCTGATAAATAATCATCTAACTTCGCATTCGCTGTTTGGTTCTAATTTAGGAAGCATACAATACGACTGCGCCACTCCAGGAAAACGTTGCTATCCCCCTGCTACACGAGTTATGGAGCTAAATACGGGGATAGAGAGAGTCAACAAACAGCCCAAATTCGTTGCAATGAAATCCAGTAACCAGCAATAACGATTTTGACATTAAACAGAGCAAAAAAACAGTTACATCTCCTTTCATGTTGTTGATGTTTGCATTCAAAAAACTTAATGCGAATAAATGGTGGATGTGATATATACCCAATACTTCCACCATTGTTGGAAAAACGATTCGCCCCGAATAAATGAAAATTTCATGATTGTAAGCGTAATGGATTTAAGCCAAAATATCGCACATAATGACGTTTTGACTGAGCTGAGACTAATATAATCGTATCTCCTTGCGTTTATGATACTATTAGATCAGAAATACGTTACAACCTGATTATAGAATTGACGAAAAATTGATTCAATGGTACTTTCTTTTTGAAAGTTTTGAGCGGCTGATTTTCACAGTTTTGATAGCAACTGAAAGCTGGTGTTTATTCGATAGTCGTTAAAAATGCTTAGAGTTTCAATAAAATTGCAGCTTAGTCCGGAGATAGAGAGAGTCAACAAACAGCCTGAATTGATTGTGATGAAATCCGATAACCAAATAAAAAGAGTTTTGTCATTAAACAGGTGGAAAAAAACAGTGACATGTCCTTTCATCTTGTTTATATTTGCATTCCAAAAACGTAATGCGAATAAATGGTGAATGTGCTATGCATTCGATCTTACAATCAATCCATACTCCCACCATTATTGGAAAAAGGATTCGCCCAGAATAAATAAAAACTTCATAGGACTCCAACGTCTGTAAAAATCAAACCAAATATGTGCTTAGATTTCGGTTCGTTGTATAACGTTCTGATCACCACTGTGGTTTCGTTTAGTACAAGTATAAATGTCAATGGTACTTCGAAACTAGCACAGTGGTGGTACAATAGTTCCATTTTGTCTACAGTACTCTTTTGGTTGAATTGATGTGGTCGTGTTAAGAGATCGTATCCCCAAAATATGAATCTTACAGCAAAGGAAACACACATCCCAATGATGTTATTCCAAAATAATAAAATTTTCATGGGTCTACTTTAGTGAAAATATAAATTATCTACGCTTCGTTGTTTTTTTTTTACTATCGAGTTTTTATATCCCCTGTAGTATGTCTGCTATATTTTATTTCTTTTGCAATTTGGCTTTATTTCCAGATATTTGGATTGTTCCTGGCGTACGAAACTCGATCGCTGAAAGTGAAACAAATCAACGATTCCCGCTACGTGGCAATGAGCATATACAACGTAGTTATCCTGTGTTTAATTACTGCTCCTGTTACCATGGTGATAGCTAGTCAACAAGATGCCGGTTTTGCATTCGTAGCGCTGGCTATCGTCTTCTGTTGTTTTCTTAGTATGGCTCTCATATTCGTGCCTAAGGTATGTTGAACTTTATTTTTAATAGCTGAAACAGATTTTTTATATACATTTTTGAAAGGCAAGCAAATTATTCTCATTTCTCGCTTATGTGTTGAGAAGACTCTGTATTTCCAACCGAAGAAGGCAGCAAATATTATTTTTCTCACATGTTTCGGAAGCCTGACCTCCTGGACGTGATGTCAAAAATTGTATAGACAACGAAAGTCCGAACTGTAGAAACACCTACGTTGTCTACAAATTTCAAACAACTATTAGATATATGCAATTGAACGTTTTACTAGCACGGAATCTTGACTCAAGACAACAGTCATTTTGAGCTTCCCATAAATTCATATGAAGTGCGAATTATTTGACAATTTATGACATTTATCATCATTGAAACCAGTTGCTATGCCATTTGCACTACTATATTACATTTTGCAGGTAATTGAGGTGATAAGGCATCCAAGAGATAAGGCCGAAAGCAAATATAACCCCGATATGGGAGTGCCAAAGGAAGATGAAGAAAAGTATCAAAAATTGCTGAAAGAGAATGAAGATTTACAACGACTTATCGCACAGGTATGCTGGTCATTCTTAAAATTGATTGTCTGGATTTTCAAAATTTCATTTTGTGAGTAATAATCATTTTGAGGGTAATATTGCCAGCAGCATGTTTAAGAGGTGTATGCATTCTAACCTTCTAAAAATATTTGCCCGTTAACCGATTTTTTTAAGGCTTCTTTATTTGGACGATACAAATCAACTAGAACACTTTGTTGGGGTATTTTCCAACTAGTCTTGTAAGAAGACCCTATTTTTGTATGGTACCGTTTATTTTTTCGTAAGTGGACTGTATCTACATTGTAATGATATGGTTACAAATATGTGTGTATCTTGCTTGACGGTCCGCGGAGAAGCCCTTTGGCGGCGGCGTTGCTTCTCGGCAGTGACGACCAGTGGCAGAGGCGAGGGTTTCAAAAATGCTTGTACACACTTCATAGGCAAAAATCATGAGACCCTGCCCAGGTCCTCTTGAGTAAGAACCAGTTTCTCTAAATCTATGTATCGCATCCAATACCGTACTGCGTGGAACGGCAAGCCTTTCTGCGAAATACCGAATAGGCCGGCCATCATCTTGTCTGTGTGTGTGTGTTGAGTATTGCTTGACAAGAATCTTGTTGATATGCCATAAAATGCTGACAGACTCAGCCTATCTGAAACAATTTCTTACCCGGCAATGCCTGCTTGAAACAATTTCTTGTTTATGGCTATGATTCGCATGTTTTTCTTCAAAACAGCATACGTTATATTCTACAATAATTGAGATATGGACATGAATCAAAAAAATAACTGTTGAGAAAAGTTGAGTCTTAAAAATCTCATACGAAGAAAGATTATTTTGTAATCCAATGTTTCCACAGGGTTTTCAGAAGTTTATGGCAAAATGCACTTTTTAGTTGCGCCTTGTATAAAAGCAAACATTTTTTTTATTTCTTGCAAGATCGGCAGCCGGTATGATGTCAGTGAAATTACTTACAACTTGTTGAAAAGATTAACGAATTTGATGCAACGGTTAAAAAGTTATTACAAATTTAATTTGAAAAAATTTTTGTTTGTCCGGTTAATTTTGCGTGGCAGTGTATAAGAAAAAGCCTAATATCATTACTAAAAATACATTTCTATAAGTATATATAATATACATGATGTAATTTGTAAGAAACTAACGTATAAATATCTTTTCTTCATTGATAATCTACGAACCAAAATTTATATTATATAGATTTTTTTTTTAGTCCTATCAGTTTATTGTAACTGCTATGTTATATGTGTGTTGTGTTAGCATGATATCCATACAAGGATATTTTCCTTTTGTGGCATATCAATTTGCCCACAATTGATGTGAATAAATTATTATTATGTTCTATATAACAGTGTATAACACGAGTTTTACTCTTACAGAAAGAAGAGAAGATCAAACTGTTGAAAGACCGGTTACTAGAAAAAGAAGGAGCATCGGGCGGCGGTTTGACAGTAGGCGTGGCAAACAAAAGCGGCGGTCTCACTCCCACCTCAGCTCTGACTCAAGGTAAGCACGACTCACTCATCGTCGCTGACTTCATCACAGACGCAGGTACATCGGACTCCGCTTTTGGAGGAGGGGCTTCTTTCTACACCCGTTCCTCGAGATGTAGCCAATCGGACATTGATTTCAGCGAAAGCTACTTATAGGGGGAGGTGTTGGGTGCTCCTGTTGCTCCTCCTAAGCGCGTAATCGGGAAGATACAAACAATCAAGTCAGGTCATCATTGGTTCTGAAACGTCTCGAAACGTGGGAACTAGATATTTGCAATGAAAGTAATGGAAGAGTAAAACACAGGAGAAGTCGATCATATGATGGAAGAGTTTTAACAAGAGCACCTACAATCTACAGAAACCAGATAACGTTAAGCGTTAAGAAAGTTTCTGCTAGAAGAGGAAGATGAAAAGAAACGATAAGAACCGAAAGGAAGAAAACATGATCAGAATTGCTGGCAGAAGCCCAATAACATATTGTGTGCTCAACAACGCGCACAGCTGTTGGTTTCGTTATGATTTTTTTCTTATATACAAAATTTATCCTACATGGAAGATCAAAAATCATACTTCCGAGACTTCTTGTTGTGTTTTTCGCAAAGGTTCAAAAGGGGCTGAAGCTAGAAGCAAAACAGTTGACGCATATAGGAAGTGGTTTGGTCGTTTCCATTCTGAAGAATTTAATTTTTAAGATGCATCCTAAGAGGCTCCCTGCTATCGCCTTTGACAACTCGAGCACAATTGTTAAAATTACGCTGCACTTCAACGCCCATCACATTACCGTCGCTGACTGTAGAGAAAAAATTCTTAAAGTGAAGAAGTTCGATGATTTCACCAAGAAGTGACGGAAATCGGAGTTTTGATATAACGAATCGCAACTAGAATTAGACTCTTTGGGCTCATTTTTTACCTGCATTATTACTGAAGAAGAAGAATGGATTACCTATGATGAAAGTCGTGGCGTGGACATCAGGAGCTCCCGGAAACAGTGCCGAAACCCAATTTGGCCTGTGGCTTACCACACCAACCACAAGGCCTATAATAACTAAAAAATCATATATTTTAGTACCTCACAATTGGAGCATCGTATGTGAAGTTTTCCTATGGACACTAATAGTATCTTAATGTAGCTGATAAAGTTTCGAGTACGTTATGTAAACTGTTTTTAATAGATCTAAATGTATAAAGGTGGTGTTTATCTCTATCCCCACAGAGTGGCAATGAGTATCTCTCAAGATTTATATGCAGGGTATTCGTTTGAAAACTTCCCACCACAGATTTATCGAAAACCACTGATTTAAAGGAAAAAACGCTGAGGCACGTCAAAAGATTTGTCAAGGGGGACAACTTTTTAACCAAAAACTACTTCACCCTCTGGCCCCCAGGGTCATACCTTTAAAAATTTTAAATGACAAGAGGTATCGAGTAATAGCTTGTTTGAAAGGTCGATGTCCTTGTTTTGACGTTTGACTTTCTAAAATCGGTCGATTCGTTTTCAAGTAAATAAGAAAACAAAAACACAAAATATCACTTTTTATTTCAATAAGTGTTCAAAATGTTGCCCGTTAGGGTTTGCCAAATCGAAAATTCGCTTATAATTTATAACAGAAACTACCACCATAAACAGCAATTCGGAAGATTAGACGTGGCATCAACCAAATAACAACCCGAATTTTTTTTCGCATTCTTTTCATCAACACAGATATCCTGGGCGAACTCTATTATTCTTATACCTGTTCAGTTACTTGTTGCTAAGGGAAAGAAAGAATTTAATTTGCTGTCAGTTACCTTTGTGACAATCTTGGTATAGTGAAAATTAATTTATTGATTCAGATCTTACTTCCAAAATGGTTTACACACTATCCTAAAGAGTGGAACTGATTCTTATTGATGGTGCCCAAAATCAATATTCACTTTTAGCGCCAGACATCCGGAGAAGATAACTTCGCAGAGGTATGTTTTGGACCTTATTACTGAATTTACTCAAACGGGATCTGTTGTAAATAAAAAACGTGATCATTGGAAAGTTTTGGATGAAGCCGCTCAAGCTGAAGTTTTGCGTCATTTTGGAATAAATCCTAATACTTCATTACGCAAAATTGTTGCGCGACTGGTATTTAATTTGGCTCTGTATACTCTGTACTGAACATAGATTTCGCCCCTTCAAGATGAAAATATTACAAGAGTTAACCGAAAATAATTTCGATAGACGTGTTGAGTTCTATGAACAAAGGACTGCAGCTATTAATGATAATATCATTCATGTAAATAATATCTGCTTCAGTGATGAAAGCACATTTTATCTAAATGGATTTGTTAATAAGCATAACTGCAGGTGTTGGAGCAATGAAAATCCTCATGCTTTTGTAGAAGGGCATACCCAATACCACCAAAAAATTAATGTATGGGCAGGCATTTTAGGAAAAGGTGATTGGGCGATTGTTTATCAATGAAAATTTGAAAACCAAACCGAAGAGGATAGAAACCCTATACTTGATGAGGCTGAAATATATTTACAGCAAAGCGGCGCTCCTCTTTACTATGTTCTTCCTATTCTTCGATGGCTAAACGAGTATCCAGATAAATGGATATGGCGAAGAGGGCCTACAGAATGGCCTGGTAGATCACCTGATTTAACGCCATTAGACTGCTTTCTATGGAGCCATTTGAAATATGTTGTGTTTACTCCCTAACCTGAAAGTTTGGATGAATTTCGTCAAACGCATCATCGAAAGCTGCCATGATATCCCACAACATGTTTTTGAAAATGTCCGTCAGGAATTTTAACATCGCCTATTTCATTGTTTGGCCAATAGCGGGCAAGATTTTGAACACATATTGAAACAAAATGATATTTTCGTGTGTTTTTGTTTTCTGTCTGAACACAATAAGATAAATAATGTTTTTCTAATTTTCTTGAAATCGAATCGACCGATTTTAAAAAATAAAACGTCAAAACAGGGACCTTTCAAACAAGCTATTACTCGATACCATTGATCATTAAAAATTTTTAAAGGGATGACCCTGGGGGGCAGAAGGTGAAAGGGGGTGAAGTAGTTTTTGGTTAAAAAGTTGCCCCCCTTGACAAAGCTTTTGACGTGTCTCGGCATTTTTTCTTTTAATCAATGGTTTTCGATAAATCCGTGGTGGGAAGTTTCCAAATGTACACCCTGTGCAGCACATGAAAATTTGTTAAACAATTTAGCTATTTCAGACGTTGTGATTTTCTCACTTCAACATGGTCCTATGAAATATCGGCTATCTGATTCATTCAAACTTCTGTACTTGCGAAAAAATGCATAATGCAGGCTAGCTACGTTCCCTGATTACTACAAAAGATATTCTTTACCACTCTCCATGCCTTACATATAATTTTGTAATTGAGAAAATAGACACAGTAGACAAAATACTAAAATGTAACAAACTTACAAAATTTCAGTTTTGACTATATGCCAATAATATATAAAGTGCTATAAACCCTGCTTTTCAAATCATTGTAATGTTTCCATTTGCCTCCAACCTCTTTGAGCGCATAATAAATAATATATAAAGATTCACAAAAAATGTTCGTTTGTCTACTGCGTTTTCTCAAAAACAAACTAGGCCCCCCTGCCTGTATAAAGATGTAATTTACCCCAGACAATCTTTCGTATGTCACAAGCAAGTTGTATTTTTATGCATATTAGACTTGTTGTAGCACGTCACAATTATATTAAAGTTGCACACTATGAATCCAATGAATAGAATTTTTTAACCTTTTTAAACCAATGTCAATTATGTACCTTTTTATCCATTTACATTGTTAAACCCTAATTAAGCACTTAGATAAGAAATATTCTAGTTTATGCTGTTACACATTTGCAAAATGTTTATTAAATTATGTACTGATTTTATGGTTGTAAGTGAAAAATCTCATGATGGCAAGTAGTAAATAAAGGGTCCGTTAAGTGAATTAACACTTTTTTTTAGATCTATCTTACGTAATAATTCACAACTACAGATTTTAGAACAACCCATACAGGTCAGGCAAATGGAACCTTGTATGGTTTTAAATCTGCATCAAGCTAAGGACACTTGTTCTATAGTTTTTAGTTCAAATTGAATATGAGTTACTATAAATGATCATATAATTAAAAAATTTACACTGCCTCACCTATAGGATAATAGGATTACTTGTTTACGTTGCCCTATATAGTAACTACTATAGATATCATTATTATATCACTTATTGTGCTAATTTAATGTTTTTTTTTAACCTGGAACCTTAATTGTATTAAACCTAATAGAAAGCATATTTTCAAACTAGTACTGCGTCCCGTACTTTCTAAAACATAAGCATGTAGTGTCTGATATCATATGACAACATAGCTCAGGGTGACATATGGTTCTTCATACTTCCATTTTTCGACATGCATGTTTACTCTTTCATATATCTACAGGGTGATTTGCAAGTCGTGACCAAAAGTAAAACATCATACACACGACCGCATTTTAAGGGGGGTCTTCTATGTAACAATTTTTTCCTCGAGGGCTTCATTGAAAAGATACGGGGTGTTGAAGTTTAAAAATAAAAACAATTTGGTATGTGGATTTACCTAAGTATTGTCCACATTAGAAAGTATTTACTCGAAATTTCCGTACACCAGAGGCAGAGATACAGGGGATTAGTGGCATTATTCTTCCAAATAAAAATAGTACGAAACTGTATTTTTTTTTTTTCGAAACGCGCAATTTTTCGAATTTTGCCTTCAATTTGCTACAAATAATTATTCTTGTGTTTTTTCCTGGAGTGCATTGTTTACGTAAAAATAAAAAATGAGAAATTAGATAATCAAAGCTTTATTTCGATAAATGTTCAAAAAGATTATCATTCTGATGGATACAAGTGCGGCATCTTTTTAATAAAGAAAAACGTATTTCCGCAAAATTTGTTGCGGCTTGAATTTGATTAAACTCATTATCTATTCTTTCTCGTAATTGATCAACAGTATTAATTTGTTCAGCATACACGACTAGTTGTTTAGAAGCGCCCTACAAAAAGAAATCCAGGGGTTCACATCAGGAGACCTCGCAGGTCCAATGTACGGCCCCCTTTCGGCCAATCCATCGTTGTCTAAATTGATTATTTAACCATGCGGTTATATCACGACAAACGTGTTGGGGCGCCGTCGTGCTGATACCACATTCGTACTCTCTTTGCTAACGGAACATCATCTAACTCATTTTCTGTGTATGTATTTCTCTAAAAAAGCTAAGTATGGGTTTGCATTTAAACGTTGTGGCAATACATGCATAAACAGTTGGCCATTGAAAATGCCGCACCAGGCATTTCTAGAAAATCTATGTTGAAACGAGTGGACTCTTACAGAACGGGAATTTTCTAACGACCAAATATCTTCATTATGTGAATTAAAGGTTCCACTCCTCGGAAAAAGCGATTCATTTGACCACAAAACCAAATCACTAAAATCTGCATTTTGATTATGCATTTGCAGTAACCACTCACAAAGGTTTCGCCGTTGCACTTCGTCGCCGGGTTGCAGACATTGCACATTTCGCCGATGGTGAGGATGTAAAACTTCCCGATTTAAAATTCTCCACACAAGACTTTGGGTACATGGTAACTGTGCCTGCAATCAGCCTAGTACTTGTACTAGGATCATCCAACGCCAAATTAATCACTTCCACTTCCTCTGAAACAGTATGCCGGACACCATGGCCTGTAACTCCAGGCAGTTTGGCAGTTCCATATTGCCAAAGTCTTAGAAATGAACGCGTAAAAACCTTTGAGGTAGGTTGGCGTCTGCTAGAAAATCTACGTTGATACTCCCGAGAAGCCGCTGAAGCATTTCCATTACAGAACCCGTACACATCAATAATACCTGCGTACTCATCATTGCTAAGTTCCATTTCACAACGCTCAAAAATATCAAAAAGAAACTTTTGACTTGACGATTACAAAAAAATGGTAGTAGCAATGATAACCGTATAACACATAACTTTGACAGACTATCTCTCAAGAAACGTCAAGTTGATAGCAAGGCCTCCTATTTTATTTTGAAGCTAATTGTATCTCGACTCTTCATGAATGATCTAATTTGTTTTATTTTTATTTTTACGAGTATAGTGCACTCTAGGAAAAAACACAAGAGTAATTTGTAGAAAATTGAAGTTAAAATTCGAAAAATTGCGCGTTTCTAAAAAACAGTGGCGTACTAGTTTTATTTGGAAAAATAATGCCACCAATCCCCTGTATCTCCACCACTGGTGCACGTTAATTATAAGTAAAGACTTTTGAATGTGGACAATACTTAGGTAAATCCACATGCCAAATTTTAGTTCATTCCAGTTGACGATTTTGAAGATTTAAATTGTTTTTTATTTTTAAATTTCACTTCAATGCATCCCTCGAGGAAAAATGTTACCCGCCTTAAAATGCGGTCCTGTGTATGATGTTTCATTTTTGGTCACGACTTGTTAATCACCCTGTATACTATTCAAAAGGCTTATAGTACCTCTCCTATAGAATGATAGGATTACTTGTTTACATTCCTCTAATTAGTAACATCTATTCTATCTCTTATTGTGCTAATTTAATGGTTTTAGTGATCTTAATTGTATAAAAACTAATATAAAGGAGATTTTAAAACCAGTACTGCATCGCGTACTTTCTAAAACATAAGTAGTATCTGATATCATATGACAACATAGCTCAGGGTGACATATGGTTCTTTATACTTCCATTTTTCGACAAGAAGTAAATGATCAACTCGTTTTGCATGTTTACCTTTTCATACCTATACCGTACAAGGCAGTCATCTTATGCTTTTACTTTTATAGTAGTCGTCGTAACTATCTCTAGATTACTACTATGTATAGCTCGCAATCTGCAGTAGATATAAGGAGCGACTTGAAGGGCATGCCCCTAACATTTATTTTATCTTTCTCATAAGGTGACTGCAATCTAACATACCTACTCTTTTAGTTGGACCACCGTAGTAGACCGTAGACACCACGTAGAGTTATTAGAAACTAATTTAGACCATCATCTAGTTCAATCTCGTTATAACAAGCATAATGATAGCAAAAAGGAAAATTTCTTCCTCCCAAACCTCAATGAAATTGAAATTATTGAATCGAACAATAATATGTTGTGTTGTAACGAGATATTTTTTTTAGTGAGACTCATGCTTTGGATGACTTTGGGAGTGAGATATTTTTCTTTTTAACAGATACAAAAGACGAAAGAATATAGTCCAAGGGCTCGGGTCTAACGTCCCAGAATGTTCCAGTGGTCAGTACTGCTTTCTACAAGGCAGGATTGCAGGTTAAAACGGTGAATTTTTCATTGTAACGAACGCGGGGTGTAGTGTGAGGAGTATGTCCATTTTGAACTGCTACCAAAAAAGGGGTGTATGAGTAAAAAGTCACAAATTTGCAGTGAAATTAATGGTGGCAACATATCCGGTACCGCGACTCCAATAAACGTCAAAATGCTATTGTTCCATATTTTATCATTGATTTACGTATTCTAGCTAAAATAGCCAATCATATAGTGTATTCCGGCGTCCTGCTCTACAGTATTCGGTTTGTTGGCATAAACCCTATTTTTAAAAAATCCCCAAGTCAGGTGTCGTTAAATCCGGTGACCTTGGTGGCCAATTCGAGAAGTTAAACGTCCCGGAAATATTGTTTGGAAAATATTCCCTAGCTGTGTGACAAGTTGATCCGTCCTGCTGGAACCACATATTTTGCAGGTTAAATTGTTGGATTTGAGGAGCCAGAAAGTTTTGCACCATATCATGATAGCGTTTGCCAGTGACAGTAGGAGAATTACCTGCAGCGTCTTCAAAGAAGTAAGGTCCAATAACACCTCCATACCAAAGACCGCAAAAAAACTGTGAGTCGACGAGGATGTACTGGTCGTTGAAGGATGACACGAGAGTTCCCTAATGGCAAGTCTTTAACTTCACCTGTTTGTTCAAATTTCCGCACCAACTGACGAATGGTGTTGACACTACTGGGCACATTATTTCGACCGAAATCTTGTCGTAGCTTAGGAATCGTTGAAACAATCGACTCATTATTTAAGTAAAATGTTTTAACAATACGGGCGCGTTGTGGGATCGTATAGCGCTCCATGATGGGAATGGGACACATGTCCATGTAATCAGTCAGTTATATATTGGCCACCCTATATAAGACAGTATACCATACCATTGCAAACTGTCTATCCGAGTGACATGATAGCATCAACGTACTCATCAAACAATGTTTAAGCAATATTTTGTAACAAACTTTGAGAAGAAGCAATTAGGCATACTTTCAAAATTACTTCATTTGCATTGACGAATAAATATATGATTTAGCGTTGTGTCTATTTTTTTCAGTCACATTCATAGTATGGACTCCTTAGGCAATTGACGTCATACGTAGTGCATGGGTGTGTATTCCTACAGAGGTTTGATATTTGTTTGGATTTCTGTGTACATAACATATAACTTCAGAAATGTAAATTGATGGAAGTGGTAGTATTTGTAGTTTTTTAAATGATTTCTTCACGTTGATCCATAATTGGAATATGCAATTATCCTCAAAGCCGTTTTTTGTAAAATGAAAATTTCCAAGACCCCAGAGCATTGTGCCATAGCTAATGGAAATATGGAGCATGCTGAAGTGTACTACCCCCAAAGTATTGTAATCGAGGCATGTATTAAGCTGCCTAAAAACAAATCATTGTGAAAACAGTCTAAAATGTGAATAATCAATGTAGGCAATCCAATTTAGTCTGGCATCGAGTACTATTCCTAGAGGTTTTACTGGTTCAGACTTCACAACCCTCTTGTCAGAGGAAACTGTGATACGATGTGACTTGTTTGTGAGTCTGAAACTTGTCGGCTGAGAACCATTTTTTGGCTTGTTCCAGACTATCCACACCCGGTTTAGTCATAGTCTAGACAGCATGGTGGTGTCATCTGCAAATAGGAAATAACATCTCTCATCAATACTTCAGGGCAGGTCATTTATATATATTAAAATTAGCAGGGTCAGGGTCGGTTCCCTCAGAGCTTACATACGAGTACTGCTTCCTGCTGAGTGATACAAACGAATAGCTAAAGCAAAACGCAAAGATGAATTTAGGGTTTTGAGTTCGGCTACTCACTTATAGATGGTGCTAAGACATTCAACTCTTTTTGGCTTCTCTAATGTCTATTTCAATTGGGTATCTCCTAAAGGGGTATGTTAATCAATACCCAAAGCAGGCTTTAGAGAGGCCAAAAAGGGATTGAAGATCCTAGCATGATGATGGAGTAGCAGATCCAAACACTCTAACTCTTGTCAAAGTGAACTTCTAAACTCATTTTTGTGTTCTGTTACTAATTCATAGATTGTACCATAGTATCTTCCAGAACCTTTTTTTGGACGCTGACAAACAGTATATGGTTGGCTATTTTCAAGGAAAAAACGTAAATTTATATATTTTTATTTTTCAAAGACAGGGAAATATCGAATTATCCCTAACCCTAGATTTCTTTTACTTTCTACCTAATCAATATCTTCGTTTCATACGTTTTAAAAAATCAAAAACTAACATACAGAGTGATACAAGTATTGATGGAGAATCAACGAAAATAATTGTAGCATTTCAGTGGAATTGGATGTCCTCCTCTATGTGGATCAATACAAAAGTGATATGCTTGTAACTGTTGCGAACTGTTACGCCTAATTACTAGGCAAAAGCCAGTTAGTACTGTTTATTTGTTCTTCAAAAAATGGATGACGTACGGTGAGGGGGGTGTTACGATCATATTTTCGATACACATAGTACTTTACCCCCCATGGTAGAATACCATATCGAGCATAAATGTACCCTAAAGTCAAATATTCCGTGTGTTACGTAACGCAGGTTCCTCCCCTTCCCTCTTATATTAGGCAATGGAACAAATGAGCTGATTTTCCCTCCGTTCGGTGCATAAAATGTAAACATTACATGTATTTTTATTGAGATGTGGGTGTTTTAGTGAGGGTTGTGGTGTATCACACGCGTTACGTAACGTCATATAATAAATGTGAAGGGCTTTGCTTCCCCTCCACAACTCAACATGTATCTAACCATAAGCTCATCATCCCTCATCGCAGGTGAACCAGTAGAGTGTATGATTGGTTTAATTCCATGCGCATGTATCGAAAATATGGTCAAGCAATTGATAAGTGTCCTGTAAAAAAGCTTTTCTGTTCTCATGTTACATATATTGAAATCTTCTGACAATATATACCCACGAAAAATCGGAATAATTTATATAAAGTTACTAACGGAGCAGTTTACATCATGAACGGCTCGTTATCGAGTTGTGAAGTTTAAGTCAATTTTGATATAAGGTAGTCAAGTCTCCTTTCCAACCCGTAGAAAAAGTTTTGTAATGTTTTATAGTATTAATGAAAGGAGTGAGAATATTTTTATATGTTTTGCTGTAGATATGAATTTGTTTCAAAAAATTCGTATTCTATATAGTATCTCTTTTTGAAAAACTTAAAAAGGCTCAATGTATTATTATTGTTAGATATTTTGAGGAATGATGCTGCAGAATCAAAGGTAGTTGAAAGAGCTGCTTTACACAATATTTCAAAGAACCTCGGCACGCCACGCCAAGAAATTCACCTACTGTTGCATTGAACACATTGAATTTCCTTCAAAAGATTATATAAATTGTAGATGAGCACTGACTACAATTTAAAAGTTTATTTGTAGTTTGATCGTTTGTTGAGCTCTCCTCAAACACAATGTATCTTACCCGTCACTTTTTAGTGAGACTGGATTCTGCAAGTTATTCCTCAACGCGATTTTATCAAATAGTTCAATTATTACAGCTCTTGATTTCTATAATAAAAAAATTGCAATTAGACTGAAGTATCAAGTGATTATGAGATGCAGGATGACCTACTGAAGTACGCAGAGAAATCACTCGAGCTTTCATTGAGTCTATTTTGCATTTTGTATATAAAAAATTAATTAGATTGGAAGAGGAGGTGAAAGCCTCTTCCAATTTTGTCCTTGACAACAGTTCAATACTTTAGATCTCATAACATTCTCTTGAGTGAATTCTCTCATACTATAAGTACCGTTATAAGTCGACCTCCTCTAACTTTTTTTATAACCATTACGAAAAAAGTTTTATCGTGAAGTTTTTCATGCTGTCTAATTTTTGTATATGAGATGTTTAAGGACAGCGCCATGCGTTAAAGTTGTATTTTTTAACTAGAATACCTTGCATATTTTTATGCAGAATTATAGTCGTATTTTTTCTGATTCTAGATATGTGATGTTTGTTATACTTACGTCATTCAAAAACTTGAATTTAGTTTGTAATTTAATCATAGCGATACATGCATCTGATAACATTGCAAATGACAAACGTGAACTTTTCAGGGGAGACGTTTGATTTGTTTAGCAACTTAATCCAAACTTTTCAACATTTAATATTGTAATGTGGAATACATTGTAAAAGGTTACTCATAATTACCACAAAATTTGCACAAATGTGAACGACTGCGTAATATTTTGACTTTGACATTAGAATTGTAACTGGTGCGACAAATACTGAAGCTTTCGTGCAAGAACATTGCAACTACATTCGTCAGATTTTCTATGAGCATCATAATTGAGGGGTCCGATACATAAACCGGTCAAGTCTATTTTATGGGCAAAATGAGTTGGATTTATATTCTTGCACAGTTTTAGATTCTGATCCTTCTAGTGCATAAACCAACTCTGTAACATTTAAATTGTAAAAACAAATTCAGAATTTTTCATGCACTTTGCATGGTTTTTGCACAGTGCTGTCAATCTAATACATGTACCCCGAACCCGGACATAGTTTCCTTCCGTTCGATAAGAGCTTTGGAGCCATATAAATACAAACAGGAAAGCACGACAAAATATATTTGCCGCAAGAGTACTCAAAGATTACTGAAAATACAAACAAAAAAAATCAAAGTCATCCATGTAGCGTAGGTATATTTTTAAATTTCAAGGTCCATTTGCAACTGTTGTTTGTGAAGAATTCTGCAAGGAAGGACAATAAAATTACGAATTCAAAATATCGAATCATACGCTATGAAAAAACTAGATAATGAAATATATTTAAATGTAGTGAAAAAGTTTCTTTGTATCAGTTTAATATTTTTAAAATGTGAGATAACAGAAATGTGCAGCCCCTGACTCTACCAAACACTACAAATAAGATAGATATATAGTGAAAGAAGAAAGTTAAAGAAAAATAAATTTCATCGCATTATGACTCTGGCTAAAAACTATAAGCCACAATGTGATCACTTGTTCTATGAAGGATTCAGAAAATATCATCAGAGCTTTTCGCCAGATGATAAAGAAACTTCGGCATCAGAATTGAGTGAAGACGAATAAATGAAAATATTTTAAGTTTGTATCACAAGTTGAATTACACCATGTATTAGTTAATTTTATTCAGTAACTTAACAAAAAATAACATTTGTAACGTCAACGTTTGTTTTATTCTAATTTTATCGCTAAAAAAAACAAAAAACCTTGAATAAACCAGTCAAGTCCATTAATCTTTCCCTCATAGCTCAATGTTTTTTTTATTTACAGATTGATATATTTAAAAAACAATGCAGCAGAATTATCTGCAACTGACAGCAAATACGAAAATTTACAGTAAATAAAAAATTTGCATCAAAAATGTTTTTTATGTTTCCTCGACATTTTTCTTCATGTGGCTTGACTGGTTTATGAAGTGGACCCGTTAATTGTGAGGTTTGCGTTGGGAGTAATTTTTCTTTGCGCAGGAAGACGTGATAGCCTCGTACAGTACCTTACAATAATGGGATTGAGGTTCAGTAGATCAGCAACCATCTTTACCATTATATTACCATCATTTTTCTAATGTATACAATTACTATCATATCTAAACCGCATCCTTATCACATTTATACTAGCAGAATGCTATTTTTTTAACTTGAGCCAAAAGCGTCGAAAACAATCTATCCAAATCGCGCAAAAAGTGAAAATCATCAAAATGTCAGTTACAATGTTATTAGATGTATGCATCATCAGTACGTATCTGGCCTCATACGACTGCACAGGTGGCTAAAATGGAAACTGGTTTTAAGTCTGATATAGGTATACAAATAAATGACAAGCAAAATTTCAGTTTTTCACTAAACTGACTAAACACTGTATTAGAAAAGAGCGACTATAATTTTCACTAAAAATTTACAAGGTTTTCTACTTAAAAGCGTATATGAAAAAGACATTTCAAGAAAAAACTTCCTATTAAATCCAATAACTTTCGTACGGAATTTTATCTAAATGGCTTAAAAAAATAGCAAGGGGTCAATTTGAAACGGAACATCCTGTATTTCTTAAATTCTAGTATTTATAATGTCCTTTCGTAATATTCATCGTAAACAAGGAATCATATGGCAAATATATCGCATAGAAAATTCCCCTGCATAACATTTCACGAATAATAAAACAGATTATTCTAAAAAAATGTGATAGAAAATTAGTTCGTATATTAAACGAAAGGTGTAACAAAACGAATCGATGAAAATATCATTTTCGATAACAATGAATGTGGTATTACTGAAAACTTTATTTTTGTTTGAATCGGGTTATTCCATCATATGCATATCTTATTTATGCAAGGTATTGTTATGATGAGATGGACACAAGATGGTGAGAAAATCAAGTCAATATTTTCCGTTACAAAAGTTAATGCGGGCATCAGTTATTCATGATGCGAAATTGTCGCTGTGAAGTTCAATTATACAGGTTCAACGATTACATACAGCAAATAGTAGCTTTGCTGTAAAAAGCGTACAGTTCCTCTTATGAGTATTTGATGTTGAAGATACTATATTGAGTAAGTGCATATCACAACATGGCTACCTCAAAAATTTCAATAAACTAGAAACACGGAACCTATATACCAGGAGAAGCGACGGCAATGCTAAGCGTGCTGTAAAATCGACCCCAAAACTTGAAGCCTGGAGTACCAGTGGTGCTTTGACCGGGTTGACAGGTTGGGGAACTTTCCTCCAAATTTGGGGACTTTTACTTGGGGAATTTTTGATGATATAATGTTCTGGGGGATATCACACAAGATTGAAAGCATCCCCGTCCTTTAAAACAAACCTACCCCTTTCCATTAATTGTGGGTAGACAACCTATTTTTTACGTTTTGACGTCTATTGACGCAAACAGCTAATCAGCTATACCCTATTTCACGACTATCCATCACGGAGAATGACAACTGATTATCTAGTAATCTAGTAAACGTCGAACCGTAATAGATACTCGTGAAATAGGGTATATTAACATGTTTGTATCTTCATAACCTTGGTTCTGACGGATATGATCCCCAACCTAACTAGCGCCGTCTGCTTCTAGCTTTCCAGTTTATCCCTCATTAAAAAGCTTGATGGAAATGTTGAACGAAAGCTGATGCCGAAAAACCGCTTGTATGTGCAATTACTCAATATAATTCCATTACGTTGATCCTAATAATGTATTTTTCAACATATCACGTTTAACTGTTATCGTTGTGAATCTGAACTGTTTCATTCGTACAACTTTTTTACGCGTATAGTACCAAAATTGTTGTTACCCAAAATGTAAGCTGTTGACAGTACCCCGTAAAAATGCATACCTGTTCCCTCTGTTCGTGTACCTACCTATATAACCCTATACGTAGATGAACACCTGCAAAGGAGCAGATTCTCTGTTGAGTGAAGCAACATCCACATTTCTACTTATGTATCTGTCTGTTATTAACGTTTTATTACATCTGTAACTAGAGAAGTATGTGACAGTTGGAAAAATGATGTTAAGAAAATACATTTTGATTTTGATAATTTTTAATTTGTATTCATCGCAAAAATGGCTGTAGAGACTGTGAATTAAGATATAGAAAACCAGGAAGAATATTTGCAGCTTGATAGGATTCTAATACGGCGCATACCAGAAACTGAATTTCTAATAGGGTTATGCTTCCACTGAAACCAAATCTTTAATATTCTCAATCTTTTATAAACCTGTTTTCCATTGACGTAATATACTCAGTGACAATGAACAGAAAACTCATTTGGCTCAAGTAAAATCTTATTATACAGTCAGTAACAAATACGAGCCAGTGGTGATTATATTTTGAAGCCAAGATGTCCGCTGTATCCTGGATTTCCCCAATAATGACATGTTCTAAGAATGTGCTTTTCAAGATCTTCACACTTACTAAGAATATTCTCTTCAGGGAATTTGGCAAAGTCTTCCCGGAGAGCACACATATATAGGATTAGATATCCACGGTGGATTACCTGGATATCCATATGGATATTTAGATGTACGCCCATATACAAGAATTTTCATATTATAATACTGATGTTATGTATTTAATATACCAACGGATATCAACTCAATGTTCGTAAAGTATCCAGTGGCTCGTCATAGTAGCATCTAATGGTTACTTCAGGTATATCCAGATGATCACACCATAAGCCCGCGATGAAGGATAATCGAAAACCTAATAAAGCAAATTAACCATAACATGTATGCTTGTATTCATGTAGGGTCAAGACCACGTTCTATGGTATTCTAAAAGTCTATTTATATACCTCCTAAGTATCTCCAACTGCAGATGGCAATTGAGCTTTCTATAAGACGATATTTTTGGGGTTATGATGCTGTACCTTACTCAACTGACACAACAATGTTCATTGTTCAGACATATTGAGATGAATAATTATCACAAAACTTACATTTTCCCACAAAAAAATACTGTCAAATAATGTATCACTTGGAGACATACGGTGCACGCTATGTTAGATATGTGCAGACATGGAATAAAACAAAATGGAAACCGTTAAGCGGGTCGGCTTGTGCCACTATGCCAATGGTCACTCGGAGACACGAACATACGCGATAGGCCGAAGATTTTACCTGATAGATTCTGATGAAAAGTGCTTAACACATGCCAGGAAGATCCATTTTTATTACTTGGTAGAATGTTACTGTTACGTGGCAACAAGATTGTGTATCGCCATGTCCTGAAAGTAAATATTCTTTATATATCCCTTATGTGAATATGCTGTGAACATTTCGCATATTCCTAGAATGTTCGTCAGGAGAATATGCTTTAAACGGATGTGAACAGTATGTGTTTATTAAGATATCTCGTTTAGAATCTAAAACGTACATTCCAAGAATGTGAATATCCCTTTTCACGTTTACTGGGACTGCCCCTAACGGAAACTAGAGGCGACTTTAGCACCATATGTAATGGCACCCCAAACCATAACTCTAACAGTATGCTTCATGTGATGTTCAACTGAAAACTTACCCTACATCTTTCTATTTATTTTGTCACTGAGTATATCCTTATCAAATCAATATTTTTTGTATACAGAGGAATGCATATACTATTGCGGATTGCTAGGAGGAGAAATATCTATATGTGGGTTACTACTTCATAAATTCAACATTTAAAAAGTTCCTCGTATCAACATATATAACAAATCTGGAATTCTGATATAAGAAAAGTAGGTAACCAGTAAAATGATAAAGCACTTTGCAGGTGATACTTCTTAGCCACCACACCTGATTTGCAGATTAACATGGTATCCAAGTTTTACACAGGTTTTTCAAGTCTGGAGCTCACCTTATTTTTGACAATTTATTATTTTTAAACGGAAATATTGAAAAAAAATCAATTTTAAACCTCTAGATACAAGTGTAAAACTTGGATAAACTCATACTTGTTACCGCCATTACCATTTTCAACAAAACCATGTAAAACTACAGAACTACACCGTTTACAAGAAATAAACGAAGATAGTTTAAAGTTATTGTTACAGCTGATAGTGCTGACTCATATTAATCTTTAGCAATATGTGTTAGTTGATATTAAAAATGGAACGCTCTAAATACGTTATTTACTGTTTAATTTTACCTATCGTTACTACGAAATGTTTTTTAATTAAGGATTTTTCACGGAACTAGAATAATGTTGATTTATTTTTATGACTTGAATAGATGCGAAATGCTCATAGGTTTTTCAGAATTGTATGCGCCTTTTTCAAACACCATACACGTATGGGCTCAGATTACATATCACTTTTTATACCTCAATAAATCCATGGCTAAAATGCAGTTCATGTCAAAGTTCGTTAATAGAGAAACATGAAACGCGGATTTTATTTTTTACACGTTACGTCTTGTCAATGTCGCTCATGGAATTTGTTCTTCGAATTTTGTGTAACGTTGTGAGGCAGTTTTGCTCACTTGGTGGCGTATATCTTTTGAAATCAGAGGTATTATTCGGAATATTATCGTGAACGTTGAACATGTGATTAAACCAACGAGAAAGTATCAACGACGATCAATTCTAGTGATCGTGGTGGCTTTGCCATATCACCAAAACGAGACATCAACTTTTGCGGTAGCAGCTCAGGAAGCTAGTCTACAATGACCCTCGAAGTTGGCCAGTAACCCCAGCTTGCTAAAATTATGTCCGTGAACTGAGACAGAATGTTAGCTGAGGCACAAAATAATTCGCTGAGTATTTGCTTTAGCAACATTGCTTGGCCACAACGATCACCAGATTTAACACCCATTGACTATGGAATATCCGTTTACGTTAATAAGTACTCCAAGGAATACTGGCCCATGATTGCATACAATGAAATGGAGGAATCTATCTAGATATTAGCGTAGGTACTATTGAAAACGTAAGATCCGCAACCTGGTTCTCCACTCTAAGATTTGAAGCTCTTTATATTTTGGCTTTCTGGGACACCCTGTACACGTTGCCTTTGAACCATGGGCTTATAAGAGTAGGCAAAGAGTTATGAAATTTGGGCGTAGTAGGTTGGTTGTTTTTTCATTGTGCCTATTTTGATACAAATGATATCAAAAAAATCAGTTGACATAAACCATTGATTTGAATCAACCAACCCTGTTGAAAATAAAAAAAAGAAGTGTAGTCAAGGTTGGCGCGATGATTAGGAATTCAACCATGTAGTTCTAAATGAATATGGTAATATTTCATTGGGCTCAAAATGTTATATTACCGTTTATAGGCACATTTACGATGATTGAAGCATAATTTCAAATGTAAATACAAGAATATTAAGTATGAATTAGTGAATTACCTTGTACATTGCAGTTTTACTGTCAGAAATATGTGTTCAAAACCCAATCAGTTATATATATAAAGTCTTATGTGGAATAAACATTTTAAATACAGAAATTGTTTTTTATTTTATGTCCCTAATTGTGCTAAGTCCTTGTAAATCAAAAAATGCAATCTACCCGACAAAAAGTGCATGGTTGCTGAATATTTACTCCCGACATTTTCATTAGCAAACTAGACCGTACGCTAATGTTTTCGAAAAATACGTTAATAAAGAAATAGATGAATTAGTTGGCCTGCAATATTAACACTAAAGATGCCAATAACAATCAAAAGAACGGTTGTGAACTTCTACATTGAAAATGAGCAATATCATATTATCTCTTTTGCAGATTTGACATCTAGGTACTAAAAATTGCTGTACTTACTAATTGATACCCAAGGGAGACTATAGGCATGGTTTAATCCACGAATTCATTGTCGAATTTGCCTATATTTACAGGGTATCTAGTTTGGAAAAGAGTTTCGAAGAAAAGTTTTAAGACAGCATTTGTCGATGACCTCATATAATGTTACACACACACACACTCTCCTACCCTGTGAGGTCCCTCCACCACCCCTGACCTCAAATATGACCTCTAAGGGCTCCTACGCACTCACCGGTTATCCGCAATGCGGTCAGCCGTCCGGCCGTCCGGCTAGCCGCAGGATGAGGTTGCAACTGCGGTCAGCCGGATGGCGCCTAGCCGCACTCACAACCGGAAAGTGCGGATAAAAACACGGTTTTGGTCAGCTCGTTCGCAAGATGGACGTTGAAGAAGTCGTGGCTATTTATTATATTTACGAGCGTTATACAGGATGACAGGTAAATAGGTGTAAAACATTTGCTATCGAAATTAGTATATAATACCTTACCCTATATTCAAAGGTTAAAAAGTTATGGAAGATTTAATTTTTTTTAAAAAAACAACCCAGATTACAGAGTAAAATAGTTGAGATAAAAAAAAGTTGGTGATTAAACATTCTTTTTTTTGGTGGTTTCAGGTTATTATTTAAATAAATAATTCTTATAAATTAAAAAACATATGAAAACACTACTGAAAACGTATTTATTTTCATTTAAATGTTAAATGAAAATTTGTATTTTCTACTTTCACATTAAGAAGTCTTTTTTTCAAAAAATGATAATATAGAAAATGTACAAATAACTGCAAAAACTTCCTCGTTTCATTAGGTTTCTAAAATGGTATAACATATCAGTAAGTAAACCATTTAACAAACCAATATTACTTTGCTAGAAAGGACCGCTAAGCGCATTTCATTGTACTGAGCAGGTAAACCGAGCCTTTCATGGTTCGACCCTTTTTGTTATTTTTTGTGCCCAGTGCCGTTATTCGGGTTTAAGTATTCGGAATCTGTCGTCGCTCCTCGGAAGCAAGCTCTGCGTGTGTTATGTATTGACACAGCTGACAAATCAAGGAAAGGGAACTAACGCTTAGGTTTTAGGTTAGTTAGTAGAATATCAACCTTTAACGCGGTAGGACGTACCAACGAGAAATATCCTTGTCGCTGGATTGGCCGAGGTGGACCTACACCGTGGCCAGCGAGGAGCCCAGATTTAACACCGTGTGACTATTATTTATGGGGGCACATGAAGTCACTGGTGTACGCTGAGCCCATAGACACTCTTGCACAGTTGAAAGAAAGAATTATTGCTGCTGCTGACACTATCAGAGGACAACTAGCTGGCCGCATCACGCGTACCAACATGAGAAAAAGACTACGGGCTTGCATAAGAAACGGCGGGCGTCAGTTCGAACAACAATTGCAATGAATTTTACCTTCATTTCATTATTGTATTTTACTTACCAATTGTAGTAACTTTTAGTCAGTTTTTATTATTCTGTAGTACAATTACAACTGTGTAAATAATCTAATCGTGTAACTGAACCGTAGTTTAAAATAATAACTATCCCATAGCTTACAGTTACATTATTTTCACAAAAACACTTTCTTATCAATCAGAGAGTTGTGAAAATAGGAGACAAGCCATTGGTAAATTTACTCCCTATTGTTGTATTACAATACATTATGTTTAGTTTCACACAGTTTTTGTGCACTTTTCATACCAATTTAGATTCCTTATGAAACAAGGATATTATTTAAATTGTTTGTACGTTTTTTTGTATACTGATTTTTTTGTAAAACACCTTACTTACTGTAAAACGTTATTTGTTTTTCTTAGTTAAACATTTTTGAATGAAAATAAATACGTTGTTTGGTATCGTTTTCGAATCTTTTTTAATTTATAATAGTTAATTATTGAAATAATAACCCAAAACCACAAAAAACAAATGTTTCATCGCCAACTTTTTTCTCTCTCGACTGTTTTACTCTGAAATATGGATTGTTTTTAAAGAAATCTTAAATCTTCAATAACTTTTCAACCTTTGAATATAGGGTATGGTATTATATACTAATTTCGATAGCAAAGTGCTGTACTATCACCTCCTAAAATGTTTTACACCTATTTACCTGTCACCCTGTATAAAGAAAAAGCAAAAAAGAAAAAAGTACTGGGTGCATCTTTATTTGCAGACACGAGATGAGACTAAGCATTTTGAAATATTTTTCGAAGAAGTCAAAAAGTATGAAGACAAATTTTTTGGATATACTAGAAAGAGTGGGAAATCATTTGAAGAACTTTTAAGCATTTTAAGAACCAGTATTACAAAGCATAATACACCGTTTCGGAATAGCATTAAACTAAAGTTAATGGTAGTGCTAAGGTAAGTAAAATACAATATTGTTACTTGGTGAAACACTAAAAAATGAAATATTTTATGTTTAATTCGTTATTTATTTATCAAATGGTCAAACAGTTGAATCATTCTGTGTCCTTAGTAGAATTAAAAAGGTCAATGTAAGAATTGGCGATTGTACGTCCATATTATGAGAAGGTGGTCGTCCAACGTCCATATTTCGAGGTGGTCGTCCAGCGTCCATTGAGTGTGTAGGCTCTTGTGGGTTATTTCTTGAATACGAGTAATGTGCCGTTTGATATCCATGACTGGTATGAGCCCTTGAAATACCCCATGACGAATTTGAATAATAACAAACCTGTTGTGCATCCTTAATTACTCTAAGAATATCTAACTTTGCGTGCATTTGCAAGTGCTCGTGTATTTTCTTGATATCTTTTACCAATGACATAAAAGAGGCGATCGTCGTTATTTTCGGATTTCTTTCTTTCTAAATTTTACTTAACACACCTGTAACAAAATAATATTTATTTTTCATGTACTTAGTAACAGGATGTTCATTCGCCGAAATGCATTATGTATTTAAGATTGGAGTACTGTCGCTGAAATAGTTCGAGAAGTATGTGTCGCTATATGGATTTGTTTAAAAGAGGTGTGCCTACCAGAACCAACAAAAGAAAAGTGACTTCAAATTGCGAATGATTTCTCGCATAGAGCTCATTTCCCTAACTGTATCGAGGCTTGCGATGGTAAACATGTTAGGATTGTAGCACCAAATCAAAGCGGATCAATGTGTTTCAATTACAAAAGCTATTTTTCCCTGGTTTTAGTGGCAAAAATTCCCCCACAAAAAGTGATCGTCTCCAAACATATCTCGTGTGCTAACAGATATGGGAAAAAACGTTGCTTTGTTGCTGGATTGTAAACCTATCAGATATGATAACGATATTTGATAAGGTAAAATTGTGCGTTTCAAAGCTCTGGTTGATTGAAGCTCGGTGCGAATCCAGATTATTTGGTCATCGAATAAGAATATGATGTGCTTATCGATCTAGAGCAAATATTAAAACCTGTAAAGCTAGCTGTCGAAGCCTTGTGCAGGCGAGACTCTTAGTTTGATGACTGCCGAAACTACTTTGAGGTTTGTTGTTCGTAAATTGGAAGACTTTGACGAACCATTAGCCAAAAAACGTTTTACCTCGTTGAAGAAACGAAATGCAGAGCCGCGAACTAACTTGACTGCGGTAATAATGTACTTACATGATCCATTTAGGTACGAAGAAGATAGGACTGAACATGTACGACATTTCACTTACCCTCGAAGAAGGTAATACAACAGATGATTAAAACTATTGTAGACAGATTACGATTCGATAAAAAAGAAGTAACACACACCGCTCCTTCTGCTGATGTCTTTGAATCTGAAGACGACTTAGCTCTGGCCAATCTGGAGCCAAATTCTCCAGCACCTGTAGCAGTACTGTCACTTCAAGACGAACTCGATCTGACTTTGACGAATTTAAAATCTACTGGAAAACCCCAAGTTAGATCTGGCCATAATAATCTCGATATTCTAATGAGGAAGGAAATTAATTATTTTTAGTCAGGTGGACAAAAAGGCACATATCTTAAATTTGTTTATAACGCCTTAATGACGATAGTTCCTACAAGCGTAGAAGCAGAACGAGCATTTTCTGCTGCTGGTCATATAGTTTGTAAGGTCAGGAGCCGTTTAACAGATGAAACCACCAACACCTTAACGTTTTTGAGACGCTATTTTCAAAATAAGGCTTAGTTTGCTACTATTGTCAATTTTTAATTTCAAAATGTTTAGTTTTCTACTCTTGTTAATTTTAATTTCAAAATAATGTTTAGTTTTCTACTTTTATCAATTTCAATTTCAAAATAATGTTTGATTTTCTAACTTTTTCAATTTTGAATAAGTAAGTTGATTTTTAAAAAACATTGATTATATAATTGGATTTGTTTCATTAAGTACCGTCAGAAGTTATAAATTATTTGCGAAGTTTTATTATTCATGCGGGATCCAGCAAATACCTGGATCCCGCGGGATTGAAAATGTCCAGTCCCGCAAATACCGGAATCGAGAATCTCCTGCGGGATTGCATTCCCTATGTACACAGAAACAACACAAATGCATTGAGTTACCGATAATTATTCGCTGATTATTTCATCAACGAAGGGAGGGTAAGCTGGCAGGATAATTACATTTAAACAAGCTTATGTGCTTAAAACATGAACATTAAACATCATTCTATACTTACATATTTAAATCAATAAACAATAATTATAAGATATATGGTACTTACCAAGCTTTTTTTATCCCGTGTTGAATCAGTTCCATAGATTTCTACCAATTCTTCCCAGGTTTTTTGTCGTAAATTTCTACCGGAATACTCCGCAGATTTAGAATTCCATATTGCCGGCCTATTCTGTATTTCAATAATAAACCTTTCTGTATCGAAATTCAGAGCGAGCGCGTCAAGTACACACGGGCGTCGTCCGAGGCGGCCAACCGCAAACTAGACCGCGTAATGTGTATAATAACGGTCCGGCTAACCGTCAGTCGAGCCGCAACGCTGCGAGCAACCGCATGACAGTGCGTATGAAAACTATACTTTTCATGCATATTTTCGACTGCGGCTAGCCGGACGGCTGACCGCATTGCGGCTAACCGGTCAGTGCGTAGGAGCCCTAAATATCATATTTATATATCCTTACTCACTGCTTCTGTCGGACCAGCCACTGAGTGCTTCCGCCTAATTCCATCAAGTTGTGTGGGCTGTAGCCCGTGAGATACGAGAGCGGTCCGATAAGTACTTATCATACAAAAGAAAAAAGAAAATTTTAAAAAAATGACTTTTATTTTAAACATAGTCTCCTTCTATAAATACGCTTTCTGGAGGTCTGCAAAATAGGCCTCCGTGGCGGCGATAACCTCCTCATTCGGCTCAAATTTCTGTGATGAGTTATGAGCCGGTGCATTGTCATGGAGGAGGAGCACTTTTTTCTTCGCCAAAATGGACCGTTTTGATGCAATTCCGCCTCATAGTTAGGCATAGTGAGGCCATGTAACCGTTTCGTCCTTCTCCAGGTAGTCGATGTGAATCCCAGAAAACGAGATCGTGGATTTTTCTCACGTTAGCCTCCGTGGTAGCCGTTTCCGGTGCACCTAGGCGTGGCACAACAAAAACCGACGTGCAATAACCTTGAAACTCATTCCAAAAACAAGAACCGAATCACCGACCGATATTACTGTTTTTCCATTATTCTAAAACCCGCAGTCACGCCCCCTTCCACACGCGGTCAAAACAAAATTACGAGTCCGATTCTGGTTTAAGAGCGGACCAGCATAGGAGTGGGGGAAGGTCACCTAGTCATACTTTATTATATAAAGAAAAACGTATTAGACCCTGGGGTTCTGGAGGAGCTTTAGCTACAAAGCCCCCTTGAATATGTCAATGGGTCATTTGACCAGCTATTGCATAAATATGTATGTATTAATTGTTGGTACTTTTAGTGTTGAATAAAACTAAACACATAATTAGTCGTTCGTTTTTGCATTGAGGAATTGGCTGCGTGGTTCGCATATCCAAAACCAGTAAAAAACCATTGAGAAGCTTTAAAGTTTAATAGTGCTGAATAAAACTTCCATAAATATTTTACGTATCTGCAATCTCGACTAAAGTCCATGTCTCAAAGTTAAATTGCGCAGATCATCATGAATATAATTTCATGTTTTCTTTCACTAACATATATAGTCGTGTAGTCAAAAAAGTCCCACTTTCATACTCCAAATACTATTTGGCATTTTTCAAAAGCATTCAAAGATTCTTGCATAACTGTAATTTCGACCAAAACACGTCAGGTGCATACATCACGAAACTAATGTCAATTTTTCACTGACGTCGATGAAAAGCCTCAGAAATTCCGTTTTCTTACTGCTAATAGATCTTTGCTCCACTTTGGCATGTTTGATGTGCATATTCGAAATCCGCGGCCCAAATTACCTCAATGTACCGAGTTTCATCCGCTTTGTATTAAGAAACAACAACAGCTTGGTCACACAAATAAATGTCACAATTTCCCTGATTTATAACTATTTAATTTTACTGGAAAATATTTAAAAAGTAATTCATAGTTTTAATAAAAATATATTTGTAATTATTGTATATGCATAATTAAAGAATGAATCTCGTATTAATAAAGATAATAATTCAAAAATAAATAAGTATATCTGATTAGAAAAAACATTGTCACGATTGATTCAATCTTGATATTATAGATGCCACACATCGCTGAATGGCCAATACTTCATCAGGATCTCCAGCCAGACGAACGCACCTCTTGATCTCTGCAATTTCTTGTGTCAACTGTTCTCGCATCTGCTTCAACAGCTGACGCCTGGCTCTGAGTTCCTTAGCTGACGTGTTCTTGCTTTCTGCTTCGTCACTTAGAGCTTCTTCTTCATCTGTACAGGGCTCCATCAACGAAGAGTCTTCTTGATCACTTATATTTCCTTGCCCAGGTGTACAATGCGCTACCTTTTTTCCTGACGGGGCGCCTGTATGTTCTTCTACAGTTGTCAATTCCTCTTCAGAAGATCTCGGATAACTGTCTTCAGTTACTCTACATTCTTTTGAGTCACTACTTTTTTCATCTTCAGGATTTAATGTTTCTTCATCCATTATAATCACCAAATCGCTTTCTTCAGACTCATCATTATCCTGTTTGACACTTGGATATTTATCTACCGCAGTTCCCTGCTCTTCTGACATGGTATCATCATCCTCTGCATCTGTAGATGCTGCAAAATATATTTCCTGAGTGAAAATGACTTATAGCAACACTAGAGCATTCAGTGCATAATAAAAGATGATCAATGTTCTAAAGGGTAAGCGATAGGTACTTTGGGGTTTTAGCTTCTCGTCATTTTTCAACAATTTGACTTTTTTTGGATAGGGGGAAGCTATTATAGCCTCTCTCAGGCAGAGGGAATTCAGTTATAGATCATCTTATGGCGGGAAAACACATCAGATTTGTGTTAACGCATATTTTTTATGAGCATTAGGAAATACCAGAAACTTTACCAAAGACACGTATTTCTTGTGCTCGATTTACAAATTCATGCAGTCCACTCACGATTGACATTTTTTGTGTGGGGATTCCTTAAATATGCTCAAACGTTAATGAAAATTTTAGTTGAAGAATGGTCATCTTTTAAAATACCTGGAAAACTAAGTACCAAAATACCTGGGTATTCGCGACTTTAATTAATTTTCAAGCTACTTGGCTTGGAATTAAGCCATGCTCAAGTCAAGTATTAGATATTAGCAATATAAATTAAGTAGTATTTACATCAAGTACTTTAAAATTCAAGTAGCCTCGATATTACTTGATAATCTTCATAATATAAATACGAGTAGATTATTAAAATACAATGGAAAGACCTTGAGACAAGTAACAGGGAAAAAATACATGTTGAACAAAATAAATTGTTCATATCATATAAAAAATAAAACTGTAAACTCAAATAGAAAAAACATTTCTTTATCAGATGCACAAAAATTAAAAATTCTGAATCAGCTTTTGATTTGCTAACCACAAGTTAAGACACATGAGGATCCTAAAGGAATTGTTGCTTAATATGTTGTGGGGTTTCATAAATGTTAGTGCACCACTAAAAAATTTTCTTTCAATGGACGCTGATGTCGCAGATGTCGATAAAAAATTTCTGGCCAGCAAAACTAGATTTGAGGGTACATTTTCATGCCTTTTCCACCACTCGTGATTATATACATTAAAATTAAAAATACAGGTCGCCAAGGGCGTACAGATTTGAGGGTACATTTTCATGCCTTTTCCACCACTCGTGATTATATACATTAAAATTAAAAATACAGGTCGCCAAGGGCGTACAGATTTGAGGGTACATTTTCATGCCTTTTCCACCACTCGTGATTATATACATTAAAATTAAAAATACAGCTCGCCAAGGGCGTACCCGGCTCAAAACGGAAGGGGAACACTTTAAAAAAAATGTTTGATGAAGTTCCACAAATCATATCTACTTAACGATGCTTCATATTTTTCTTTCTATTGGCATTTCATTGTTTTATCCACATATAGTATATAGAGTCTTCCATGACGATTTGACAATTCATACAGATATGGAAAAGTGCTATGATTACTTTTTGAAGCAGTCAATCAAATATTACGCGCGATGCTTTTTTAAGTAATAATTTGCAATACTTGAGATACCTGTTTTTTGGGCGTACATATTCCTCAAAATCAAAACAGGGTGCTTAAGTCAGTTGGCCAGAGAAGTAATGTACTCGCGAAAAAACTTCGAATGGAAGAGTAATTTTCAGATATAAAATAGTAGGTACATGTTTTGTGGCATTCATCAGGTAATCCTTTGCCCTCTATTACAGACAGAAAGACTGTAGAAAAAAACTATTGGTCATTATTGGTCCTTCTATAACTTGGACAGTATCACTGGATTTTGTAGAAATTTCGAAAGGCCTGTCTAATAGCATCAGTATTATGAGCAAAAAATCTTGACTGTATCCTTTTTTTTGTTTCTTTTGAACGCCTTCAAAAAATTTCCTTAAATGAGACAAAATTCAGAACGAAGTCAAACTTTGTTGATATATTTTAAGATGTAGTCAAGAGTTTATTTGAAGGATTAAAAGATTGGGAAGTCCGGCAAAATCCAGTGAATATGAAATAGTAACCAAAAGCTAAAGCCTTTGTAGTAATTAACATCTAAAAAAATTATATTTAAAAAATGCTCAACCTGAAATAAGTTAGACATGCAGGGTAAGTTTTTAGTATGTAATTGTAATATACTATAAAACATAATCAAAAATGTTATTTGCAAAAATGGTGGACTATACATTCCCTACTTGGAATATACCGCTCTGTACAGGGTAAACATGTACCCTGGGTGTCAGTAATTGATGCATGTTACATAGAAATCCACTAATGGTATGGACCACAGTAAATACCTACTGATCATGTGACATTCAAGATCAAAAAGGTGAGGTTCAAATTCAAAACACATAAGATAGTGCTTTTAGCAAAATTAAGGCTTCAACTAATCCCAGTAATTTCTCATCTAACAGATATTCATTCATTCAAGCTAGAGTAAAAGGGTTCCCCTGGGTACGTCCTTGCAGCTCATCAGTTGTATAGATATCACTGAAAGTCTTCAGTAGAACCATCATCCATCAAGTAGATTGAAAAAGCTTGACCTCAAGTCACGTAGACCAATAAAAAATTCAAGTCGAGTCAAGCATTAACATTTCAAGTAATTTTAGTTTCAAGTAGTTTATAAAAATATCAAGATTCTTGACTTGATGAATTCCCAAAAGTACTAGAAAGCCTTAATATTTTTTTTACAATATGTTGTATTACTAAAAAATTTAAGTTATTTAAGGCTCTCAAAAACCCAAAATCATGCAAAATTCAATATTTCAAAAATCACAAATGATATTATTTTTACCAGTTGCTGTTAATATGTTGTTCAAAACACAAGTATGTTTACTGCTCCAAAGTAATTTCTGATAAAATATTTTTTTTACAGTCTAGTTAAGGTAATACTAGGACAATACTCGTGATATAGTTTATATATTTAAGTTGCCTCAGAACATACCATTAACGTCTCTCCAAATACACTCAGATGTAGGCATGTTATCTTCATTCCTATTGTATCTACAAACAAGATGGATGTGCCTACACATATTCTGCTTTTGGGAAGACTCAATACAGGAACAAACATATTCATGGATGCAACCTTGACAATCCAGACATCTTGAATCACAGTCACAATCTTCTTGGACCTTACGAACTGTGTTTAACTCTTTTGGCGTAACATATGAGCAAATATTCCACCCATCATCTGTACATGTTATAGAATTAAAGTCCATTTTCAAACTAACATCATGTTCCATTTGTTTAGTTGATATTTCTTCATTTGACAATACTGGGTCATCTACATATTCAGTATTACTCTGTGTGAGATCAAGATTATGTCCCACATGGGTCTCTATAACATGAACATCATAACTAGCAGTGCCATTTGACTTCAATTTTATGCTTGCTGGGCAATATCCATCTATCTTGATACTCGTCCTAGCTCTTTTGATACCTCTAGATTGTGATATGAGGTTTCCAGAACGATGACACTTATATCCCCTATATACATGATCATTCTTATGAACGGTATAGTCCTTGATCAATTTTGAGTTAGTTTCCTTTTCATAAATAGCCTTCCAGTTAAAGAAGTCATCAATAGTTGTGAAAGTGTAATTTGCTTCTTTTATGACTATCTTGTGTTCTTTTATATAATGCATTAATACATCGTATCTCTTAGAAGAATAATCACACAATGAACATTTATTTATTTTCCAGTTCAAAAGTGGAGAGTTTTTAGATGTAATGCCTGTTTCTGAAGGTCTACTTATAGAGAAAAACTGTTTTGGATATTCGTGGTCTGTCAAATGCTCAGGTAAGGATTTACCGTTCTCATCTACTTCAAAATTACAGAGACTTGCTCGTTTGTGTTTTCTAACCACATGATTTTTAAAGCTATATGGATCACTGTAGTATCTTTTACACAAATTACAGAAATAGTATGTCTGTTCACAAGAACCTCTATCACTATCAGTATGGACGCGGCTCTTTAAATGCCTTGCGTAATTGAACTTGTCCGTGAAAATCTTTTTACAGGGTTCACAGCTATATAGACTTTTGCTGCCTGTTTGTAACATAAGCGATTTCACATAAGCATGTTCTCCAGGATGAACACTTTTCACGTGTCTTCTCAGGTTAGATAAATTAGACATCACTCTCTCACACTTAGCACATTTATTTAAAAATTCACTCTTTCCAATTTCTTCATGATCTTCCATTGCAGGAATACTGACGCTCTTCCCAACTTCTTCAAAATGTTCCATCCCCCTAAGTACCAAAAAATTCTAGTACATTTTCATTTTTCAGAACCAAAAATTGCTGAAAATCAAACTTCAAAACATAACCTTCGAAGAGAGTAAAACTAATCTGCACACAGTGTTGCCGAGCTGAAGAAGACCAAACTGGTAGATAGTGCAGTTGAAATTCGGTAGACTCAAGGCTAAATTGGTAGGAGCAAAAAATCAGGGCCGTCGCAAGGTCAGAGGTGGTTCTATATATGTGTATACCTTTGTTTTGCGCGCGCACACACTAAAGGTTTTTTAAGGCCATCTTTTCCTGAAAAATATTATTTCTTCTTATCTAATGAACATGCTGGTCACTCTTCAAACTCCTTTCTCCATTCTTGATTATAGGATTGTGAACATTTTCCTGTTTTATTCCTGACTTTAGGGCTTCGTCACCTGGCATTTATATTTCATATTTAATTAAAAACAGACAATATTTGGTTTCCTTACCAGTCTGTACCTGTTGTACGCACAAAAACCAATACATGGAAGGATCTACGTTATTCGTATGCCAGGCTGTCTAACTGTAAGCATTTGTATGATGTATGGGGCATAAAATTAAATATAATTCAATACTTTTAGTTTTATTTTTGGTTGCAGCCCTTTTTTGTAAAAAAATCTGGAAATATCTGATTTATTTTAAAAAATCGTGACACATTTCTGTAGAAATATCGAAAAATCAGTAGCTTCGGCAACACTGTCTGTACAGACTGTCGAACTATCCTAATCGTATCGAGATTAGAGATAGAAATTCGTTGAATTCTACAGATTAGGAATGTTCATTTGGATTCGCGGAACTATTGATCTAAAAATTTAGAGTTGGCAGCAATTAGATTCGGTGTCAGATTGATGAACAGTGAAAACGAATAATTCCGAGGGCTTTAACGACACAGGTCCTTAATTAATGAATAAATATCACTTCCTTGGACCTCATGCCATATCGAAAACTTATCTATCTTCACCGGTATATAGCGAGGTTCATCTCGGTGGAGGGGGTAGCTGTCACGTTGACGTGACTTTGACAAATACAAAAGAAAACTGGTGTGAGGCTTGTGGTGGAGTTTATGTGGATTTTCTATAAATTTTATTTTATTTTCATGTGTCCCCGACATTTTATTTCGTTGACTCAATAACCAAAGCCTGAAATACACTGTGCACCTCTCGGTTCCGGAACGTCCGCATTTAAACCAAATTATATGATTAAAGAATGTCGAAATCCTGACCGAAAGTACCAAATGCAGACATGTTCAGAAGCAGAAGCTGGTTTGGGGGCGGTTGGGGCCGTCCCAAGAACCCTCATTCGCTTGAGCACCTCAAATACTTGTACAATGTGCTATCCAGAAACCAAACAGTATCCGAGCATAATAGAGGACTGTTGGTTGAATCGTTAAGGTCCATTGCTGAGATTCTGATTTGGGGGGATCAGAATGATTCCTCTGTGTTTGAGTGAGTACATTTTATGCATAAGTTTTCAGTCTTCAACCAATTATGGCACTATACATCATTAGATACACAAAAATATTTGAATTACAGTGATAAGATAATCTTTATTATTAGTAGTCAGAAAAATCCAATGACACTGTTGTATACAGTTTTTTTGTGCTGGATAATGCACAAAAGGTATTGCCCTGTCTTCTAGTTCCTTATACACCTTATTTTTGAATAAATTAACAGTTGTTGGACTTGCTGTTTCTTCACTATAATAAGTCTAAATTTTTTCAATGTTACAATTACTGCTATGTGAATACTTAGGGTTTTCAGGCAAAACTTATAGATAAGGCCCCCGTTGCTGTTGCAGCTCAGCATTTATCTTTTGTTAGTTATAATGTCATTGTTATCAAACTACTCTAGTCATAAAGCTGTATTTCTAGTGTGAACCTTTTGAGGGGTGTGCTGGCATGATGTATGGATATGGAACTTTGCAGTTTGCAAGAATTTCAGCCTGTGTTGGCATGCTTCTTGAGACTCAAAATGAATACAACATATTTATAGTGGAGTTATGTTTATGCTGCAGAACTTGGAGAAGCAGTATTTGGCAATTGTATTTAATGTAGATTTTCATGGAAATTGAAGGTATATACATTATTTTTGTTTGAGTTTGATCGATGGACTCCTGGACTTTAAAAACATTTCCTAGATTATGCTGTTTTTACATCTAATGGGACTCCACTAATACGGTTCCTGTGGGTGCTCCAGACCAGTATGGTGCACCTTAGAAATGCAGCTTTAAAATATTAGACTTTGCCTTATGGATAACACTAGGTTTTCTTCAGATTGCTATAGTTTTTCAATCATTCTATCAATTTTACACTTTTTAGATTGTAAGAATACTTAATATTCCTTTCCTTAACTTTCTGATCTTCCTCTATAGCTGTAGCACAGACTTTGACATCATAACCACGAAAGACAATAATGAATAAAAAAATTCTCCTAAAAGTGATTCAAACTTGTTTGAGTCATTATACTAAAAATCATGAAGTATGAATAGCACCGTGTATTTATTATATATTAGAAATTGGAGAGATTCTGATATTATGTGACATCTTGTATACATGATATATATATATATATATATACACATATATATATGGGAGTGTTTCTTTTAACCATGAATTATAGTAAATTTTATTTTCAACATATTTGATTTTGGTTCCAGTTTCTTTTTAGAAAAGAATATGCTATCATTCTTTCTAAGAATAATGAGACAAAGAAGTGGGGGATCAAGCTTTGTTTGTGTACAGCTGTTACAGACACTGAATATTCTCTTTGAAAATATTAGAAATGAAACATCCTTGTGTAAGTATGAGCAGTAATTTATAAAACATTGGATTCAGCAGCATTGCCACAATTTTTTTTATCTATAGTTGTAGGTTAAGCTTCATTTACTTTTTTTACCGTTTTTTGCCCTTAATTTTAAGTTCTTAATGACTATTCCTATCTGCTTTGTAACATCATCAGGGAGATAAAAAAACTACTGATCATCTTCACTGGCAAGTCAGTGTCATATAAATTAGATACACTTTTGATTTTAAGTTTGAGGCACATTAATGTCCACACTATTTTTTGTAGATTACCTCCTATCTAACAACCATGTAAATTCAATCATTGTACATAAGTTTGACTTTTCTGATGAGGAAGTAATGGCTTACTACATTTCATTTCTGAAGACACTCAGCTTGAAGCTAAATGCTCATACAATCCACTTCTTTTACAATGAGGTAAGTGTAATATTCGATATAGGTGCTATTACTTACTAGTAAATGTAAATTTTCCAAAGTTACTTTTGCACAATATTCAAAAAAATATATCCATTTTTTAGCATACAAATGATTTTCCACTATACACAGAAGCTATAAAGTTCTTCAACCATCCAGAGTCCATGGTTAGAATAGCTGTACGGACACTGACATTAAATGTGTATAGAGTTGATGATGCTAGTATGTTAGCTTTTATAAGAGACCGAACTGCTGCTCCCTATTTTAGCAATATTGTTTGGTTTATTGGTAAACATATACAGGAGCTAGATGCTTGTGTAAGGAATGATGCAGAGTAAGTAGACCATTGGGCATCAGATTAATAATTATTTACATCTGTTTTTCTTTTGCCTTTCAGCCACCAATCTCAAAATCGTTTGGCAGACCTTGTAGCAGAGCATCTAGATCATCTGCATTACATCAATGATATTCTCTGCTTACATATCACAGACTTGAATCATGTACTTACTGATCATCTGTTGCATAAGCTGTTGATTCCGCTGTACATTTACTCCTTAGCATCTAGCAAAAGGATTTCATCAGCACCTGTTGATATCATAGCTCAAAGCTTGAGCAGGTAAGATTTACTTGTGCATCATTATTATTATGAGAAAAAATATAAAAAGGTCTTGCAAAACATTATAGTTATGAGCTATATGAAGCATATTTTCAACTTCAGAAGTTATTATTCAGGAGTTGCTTATAGGCAGTTTGACACTTTAAACAATGTATAATCTTTATGCCATTTCATTGATTTTCAGGTCAGCTTTGAACAGTCCCAGAGCTTCACATCAAAACAGTCCCAAGATGCATGAAGTCTCAAATGGGAAAGTTTCTTGTGTGGTGGCATTGTTTTTGCTGTCACAAGTATTTCTTATACTCTCACATGCTCCTCTAGTACAAACTTTAGCCTGGATTGTACTGAAGACTGACAGAAGTGTCTTTGAAAAAGGTAAGCATTAGTTTTAGTTTATCCTTTATTTTGTTGGATTTCTAATCTTAGATATTGCAAATGCCTTTAAAACATCATCCAAATCCAAGACAGAGTGGATGGACCTAGCAGATGCCAGGCTCAATTTTTTGTGCTTAAAAGAATCAATCATTTAGTCGACTTGGGGTCACGAGCTGACAACCCTTATTTGATCTAACGAATGATGACAGAGATAATATTTTATTCTCACCTTTGACAGACTTCAGTTGGCCCCATGTGACATAAGTTTCACCATAGAGACCATGCCTATATTCCCCTGTCAGTCTGATGATGTTTCCCTTTTTTGTTAAACACAGTAGGGCATGTAAACCGATAATTTGTGTCCCACTGTTTCCAATATCAGGTATATCGCCACTGATGCTGTTTGATTAAGATAATTTATCGTATTTTTCACCTTCCAAAATTCCGAATTTAGCAGAATAGTTTATATGTTATACAGTTAATAAATATTTTTTTTGCCTTATTTATTTTATCATGGTTCAACAAAAATAATAATAGGTAAAAAGGATATATATATATATAAAAACAAGTAGGAAAATAATGGGCAAAATCCGCAAAAAGGAGGAAAGTGGATCCGAGCAGAAAATAGGATAGGTAACCCGATACGGGTGTAACCTGATGTGTGAGCATGTGTATCTACTTTTGTAGTTTCATATGTGCATCCATTTCGGGCCTGATGAAGCCAACCAGCAGAAATACGTATCGCTCGGGTTACCTATCCTATTTTCTGCTCGAATCCACTTTCCTCCTTTTTGCGGATTTTGCCCATTATTTTCCTACTTGTTGTTATATACTTTTCTCCGCATGATCATATTCTCTTTATATATATATATACTGGGTGATTTTGAAGTTGAGTCATTAATTTTCAGATAATGATTGTAGAAGGAAGATAAACCAGAATATGTGTGTAAAAATAAAAAAAAATTAAAAAAAAAATTTTACCTTGTTTTATAAAGTATCCTCCCGACAAGTATTTCAGTGCGGACCTGTATTTGATCGTGACGTCCCCTGTGAGGTCTTAAGTCACCTGATTCACGAGCCCGTTGTACTACATTAACAAAGGCACGAGGGGTTGGTTGCACTCGATTGGGAAACCGATCCGCATAAACATGTGCCATTTTTTATTTCGTTTGAGCCACGTAACAGACACTATTCACACGCTAACCGACAGACACTGACTGTATGTATAACTGAACTGAATAAAATACTTAATTGCAAAAACATCGTTCCAAATTCTTTCGCTTTTTTGTTTCCGATGCGATGAACCGGTAAGGCGGATTATATCCGTTGTTGCCAAACAGGAGTACATGATATTATTATTGAGACAGGGCGGTACTCAAACGTCACCCTGTATATATATATATATACAGGGTGACTTCGAAGTTGAGTCATTTATTTTAACAGTGAGTAGATCTGATCAAAAGAAATGTTTTTTTCCTTTACCATTTTTCTGGTAAAATTAAAGTAACAAAGTTATAGCCCTTTGGAAGTTTGAGTACCGCCCTGTCTCAATCATAGTATTATGTGCTCGTGTTTGGCGACAACGGATATAATCCGCCTTATCGGTTCAGCATCGGAAACAAAAAAGCGAAAGAATTTGGAACGATGTTTTTCCAATATTTTATTCCGTTGTATACAGTCAGTGTCAGTCGGTAACGCGTGAGTGAATAGTGGTGTCTGTTGCGTGGCTCAAACGAAATCAAAAATGGCACATGTTTATGCGGATCGGTTTCCCAATCGAGTGCAACCAACCCCTCGTGCCTTTGTTAATGTAGTACAACGGGCTCGTGAATCAGGTGACTTAAGACCTCACAGGGGACGGCATGCCGGTGCTCCAAGACCTCACGATCAAATACAGGTCCGCACTGAAATACATGTCGGGAGGATACTTTATAAAACAAGGTAAAATTTTGTTTTAATTTTTATTTTATTTTTACACACATATTTTGGTTTATCTTCCTTCTACAATCATTATTACAATTAATGACTCAACTTCAAAGTCACCCTGTATATATTACGAAATTACTAACATTATTAAAAAATGTACATCAAAGAATACTAACAAGATTAAGATAAAATACAACGAAATTCCTAGAAAGAACTGGGTAACTACTAAATAAAAAAAGTACAGATTATATCAGGCAAAACCTATGGAAGAAGCAAAACAAGATTATTTAAACTACAAAAATAAACTTTACAATTCGATAACTGCTACAAAACAAACATTTTATGTGGGGTACTACAAAAAAATAAATCCGATTCTAAAACTGTATGGAATACCATTAGCCAAATCTGTAACTCAAATAAGCAGATGACAAGTATTGAACAAACAAAAACTAGTGATATTGTAATAACTCCAGATGCACATATTGCTATCGTTCTCAATAACTATTTTGTTCAAGTGGGAGAAAAACTGACAACTAAAATAAATAAACCTACCACCTTCCGTCTAGAGTAATTATACAAAATTCAATCTTGAACCAGTTACAGAAAATGAAATAGAATATACCAGTTAAAGCCTAAAATATAGAAACAGTCCTGGTTTAGATGGCGTACCGTCGGTACACAAAAAAATTGCACCCAAAATTAGAAAACAACTAACATTTTTAGCAAATTTAATGATTGTATCTGGGGTCTTTCCAGACACTTTCATAATTTTGCAGTGGTGAAAATCTCACAGTTGACCAACAACTATCTTCTACTAGTTGTTCACAGCTGAGGCTTTCTCTGAATTTGTAGAAAGACCTTTTCTACATTTGATTTGGTCAAATCTATGCTTCGAAATAGGTTGGGAAATGAAAAAGCGACATTGGTGTTCCTTTAACAAAAAATTAATAAACAGTTGTTCATTAAATTTCTTATACACATACAGTAATGGACAAAAGTATATAGACAGATTAATATTGTGGTGTATTTCTTTTTTAACTTGTTTTATTAATACACCAACCTGTATACATAATTCGTTATAGTATAACAGTCACTTATACATAAATAAATTCATTAGACTCCCTTCAATAAAAAATTAATTGAAAAAACTGGAACTATGAAGGACAAAAATATAGAGACAAAGCAAAACAATTATAGAAAAAAGAAGCAAAGTTCATTGAATTATAGAAAACCAATCATGTTTGTGTTAATATTTTGTAGCATAATCATTATTATCAAACACCGCCTGACATCGTCTCGGCATAGATTGTAGAAGTTTCTTGATATAAGATTCATCAATCTGTCTCCACTTTGGCTCTAAAGTGGCAAAAGTTCATTCTTGTTTGGATAATTTTTATCTCGAATTTGCTTATCTATGTATTCCCATAGATTTTCAATAGGGTTTATATCGGGAGACTTGAAGGCCATTTGAGAACTGGTATTATTTGATCCAGAAAGAAATTTCTTTGCGAGATTTGAAGTGTGCTTCGGGTCATTGTCTTGCTGGAAGATTGATCTTAAGGGCATATTGTCTTCCATATAGGGTAACATGACATGCTTTAGTATGTCTGTGTATACAAACTTACCCATAATGCCATCTATTGTATGTAAAGGTCCCATCCGAAACCCCGAAAAGCACCCCCAAACCATAACAGACCCGCCTCCATATTTGACCGTGGGCAAAGTGTAGTTGGAGTGCAATATTTGTCCACTAGAACGTCTTACGTAATGAACACCATCTGATCCAAACATATTGAACTTGGATTCGTCACTGAAACATACCCTCTTCCAGTCACAGATGCTCCAATTAAGATGCAACCGTGCAAATTGTAATCGGTCCTTTCGGTTTTTCCTCGAGATTAGCGGCTTCTTACTCGGGCGACGTGCAAATAACTTTAAATCATTTAATCTTCTACTTATAGGTTTCCCAGAAACACTGACAATTTCTTTTGTCTCGATTTCGGCTTTTATTTGTCTTGGGGTTTTAAACGGATCTTTGGACGAATTTACTTTTTTTAATCTTAAACTGATCTAGCATTTAGTTTTCTAGGCCGACCACTTCTCTTAGAGGCTTCCACGATACCTTTTTGTTTATATTTGTTCAATATTGCCCAAACTGCTTTACGCTTCAGCTTCAAATTTTTGGCAATGTCGACTTGATGTTGACTAACTCTGTACAACTCAACGATCTTAGTTTTCACATCGAAAGCAATTTCTGGACCACGCGTCATGGTCTTAAAATCATTCAACTTATTCCACAATACTTGATGAACACAAACTAATCCTCTTCTGACACGAAACTGTACTAAACTAATGTTGAAAAGAATTTGTCTACATATTTTTATCCCTCATAAAAAAGTGCTTATATTCAGACTTGTATTGTGTTCATTGCAGTTAATGTAAAAACAAGGAATTTAGTTTTTCTACTAATAACGCATTTTTTTATGGGGCAATGAAGTATGAATTCGTTTTCTAAAGGTATTTAGGTAAATATTCATATTTGTGTATATACTTTTGTCCATTACTGTATATAGTTTTCTGTAATGACATAGTTTGCCTTATTGAATGTTGGAAACTGTGCATTCGAATAATTATTTTTCTTTTATGTAGCTGATTTGATTATTATTCCAAGTAAGCCATGAACATTCACTATAAAAATCAAGTTTGATTTAAATACTGATTTTTATAAAAAAATAACTTCATTTAGATCATCGATTTAAGTCAACCTATGCAATGCACGTGACCGTGTTGTTATGTTTTACCCTATTCTGAATTTGGATATGGCTTAGGTGTTGACAAGCTTCTGGAGTACTATGAGAAAGAAAAGAAAATGGAAGAAGAGGCATGTGCTCAGGCGATGAAGGAAGCCAGCCCTAAAGAGAGCATTAGCCCAAAAGAAACTGTCCCAGAAGAACAAAGTAAACTCAATATAACTGATGAAGAAAAAGAGAAAATGGTGAATCCTGTAGATAGCGCAAGCAGTTCTACAGACCGACCGTTTCTTGAGGCTGTGTATGATGCATTAGATTCTACTGAAAATGACTATGTAGCTTTGTTTGGACTGAGTTTGCTGTATGCTATAGCAAACAATCTAGGTAAGTTCATGATAACGAATCCGGATTTGAGGTAGCAATGATTTAAAGACACAATCTGTTAATCTTGTGCACATAAATGCCAACGGGAATCAAACTCTTAGCTACAGGTAAGAATTAGTTTCCTTTGCTTATTCTTTCAGGTGTCACTGCAGATATAACGGAACAGGTGGTGCGCCCGAAGAAGACGTTCATATCAAAATCATCAACGAAAGATGTTAGGTATAGCTACAATGCCTACTTGGTGGACAAGCTCCTTCAAATAGTTTTATACGCGTGCCAACCGTCAAGTAGAGTGAGGCTGGTTACGCTAGAATTAGCGTTGAAGCTGCTGATGCAAATGGCTATGTGTGATGGGAAAAACATATTGCAGGTACATTTCAATATTTTCCAACGTATCTTCACTCACGAAACGAATTTCAGGAGAACCACCGGACTACCATCGAAACTGCCAAACAGCAAAGTACGGCGTTATTGAGGAATTTTTATAAAAGTGAAGAGATATTTTTAGATATGTTTGAATATGAGTAAGTTGAGACAATTTCGTTCATTGACTTTCAAAGTCTATTCTTTCGGCGATTTTATTTCAATCTTATTCTTTGCAGATACTGTGATATGAACAAAGGTGCTTTAAATGTAGAATGGCTGTGTATGGACAGTGCAATACTGTTACCTCCAACAGGAACACCAATGACTGGGATTGATTTTGTTAAAAGGCTGCCTTGTGGAGAGGTAACTAACTTATAATAATAGTTCAATTATAAACCATAAAAGGTCAACCTCTGAATGAGAAATAATAAGCTGCAAACTTGTGAAAACCTCTATTTTATGAGTTTAGATCAACTGCAGGAAGACTACTGTTTTTGAGATTTGAAGTTTAATATATTTATTATAATTCTTATATTCTATCATTAAAATCGGAAATAGGGATTTTTGCCTAGTTCATAAAAACTGAGGGAATGCTTTTCTGATGATATTATGAAAAAAGGCTATCTGACAATTTCATGACCAACTCAGAAAATTCTGTTTTTTTTTTAAAGAGTTCGGCAATGCAAACAAAATTAAAAATTCTGTTGACCTGTGCAGAAATTCAATATGGCATCTATAAGAAAAAATAAAATTGATGTTTGAGGACACGGGACGAAACGCCGTATTGAAATTATAATTATGCCACCTTGTAGTGGAGAAAAAGTTTCAGTATCCCACCTCAAGTAAGGTCAGGAAAAAATAAAACGATTTTGGGAAAATTCGCCGTTTTCGGTCTACCTCTGGAAATTCTTTGAAATGCGAAACTTTCCAAGTACCAATCTCTGTTACCTAAACGCGCAACCTTTTCCCTTTTTGACCTACTTCGTATCTATGATACAGGCAGGCATACCCACAGGAGCTAAGGTATCAATCTTTTTCACCTTGCATCACAAATAGAAAGCATTTCTGAATGAATTTTCATTAAATTTACCCATTGGTCAATTTCCACTTGTTTTGTGCCTAATACTTTAAGTATGAGTATCTGTCTTGGAAGCTGTGTCCTAGTTCAAACTCTCGTTATAGGTAGAAAGGGCTCGAAGGGCTATCAGAGTATACTTCCTAGTCCGAAACCTGGTGCTGACCCTAAATGGCGAAGTGGAGAGCCAGCTACCTCTGACAAACCCACAGAGCTGCGTCCAAATCGAGCAAGCCTTGGACCTGAGTATATCTCGTTGTGTGTCCCAGCCACATGTCTTAAATGATCACTAGTCGAAGCTCTGTTGGAAAAGTAGATCAGTCACTTTGTCTGTGTTTATTGTTTTTGCATGTCTTGTTCTTTGCATGTTTATTTTATATGTAAGTAGTATATATGTTATATACTTGGTGTCACCATCAAATACATGGAGTGAAAGTTGTGCTCGTTCGCAGCGCAGCGAACCTCGATATGTCAAGCACAGTGTTGCCATTTTCAGTCCCTCTACGTTGATGGCTACACCATGTACGAGGTCTGTAAATTAAGTGGTTACAATTTTAACTCTCAAATTAACTTGCTTCTGGAGCCACACAGCGCTGGAGACGGTTCTTCGACCTCTTATAGCAGTGTTCGAACTCCGAAGGAAGAGAAAAAAGTCACAAGGACTGTCATCCGACGATCTGAATGCAAGATCCCGGAGTGTGTCGATATTCTCATCGGTTCTTGAAGATGAAGGCTTTTCGCTTCGTGGTTCATCTTCATTCGATTTTCTCCCTTCTAAAAATGCCTTAAACCACCGAAAAACCTGGCCTTTTGTCAAAACACTCTCCGTCGTCCTGCTGAAGCTTAGCAAGAGTTTCCGTTGCTTTGTGTCCAAGTCTGAAGCAAAACCTGAAGCCTGAAAAAATTATTTCACAAAGAAACTGCTACGGACACCCAAAAACTGGAGCGCATCCAAACTTGTACTGAAGACGGATCACATGTTCCCCTGTCTCCCCCCGCCAGGTCGAACGCTACCACTCATCTTAATATACAGACCTCGTATGATAATGCATACATACACTAGGCGACCAACTCAACAGTTGACTAATGTAAAGGTTGCTCCAGATTTTATTTTTCAAGCTAGAAATTGGCCGCTTAATCTAGTGGTGGTCACATTTAGATTTCACGATACATGATTATTAACATCTGCTTTTCTTCATTTTGATGTTCCACTTGGCATTGGGTGGAAAACAAGTCCGCTGTTGTGATGAAACGTTAAGGGAGACTTCATTGGCCTTTGTTAATTCGAGGAGATACAAAAAGGGGAATGGGTAATTTTGGCGTTGTTTCTTTATCTCCCGGCCAACCATGAATTTCGTTTCTCTTATTAGGGACGTTAAACGTGCAACAAATCGCGCTAGGTAGCAACGTTTTCGTAATATTGAAATTATAGAGGTTTGATGAAAAATTTGTTCCATTCTATTTATCGTGAATGTCAAAATTTTAGAAATTCAGTTAATTTTTTTTGTTTTGCGATGTGTACAACACGTAACTCATTTTTGAAGATCAGTTAAATGGCAGCAATGTTTTGGGTAAAAGTTAAAATAGCTTTCAGATCGTACTAAAGTTTGTTTTTGTATGCTTTATAACTTTCTGAACATTTTTAAGGAAAACCAATATATTTGTGGACAGGTTACAATTTTTTAAAATTTCGAAAATTAGACATTTCATTTATGGAGATCAAATGTTTTGTTTCTTTAGCAAGGCTTATCTTGGCCCTTGGAAGATTTGAAAATAGGCTTAGGTGGGAAGTAGTGTCAATCTACATGCCACTGTCTTTTTCCGATTTTTTCTATTAAATCATTCATACCGGTAGGTGATTTCAGTGTTTCGAAATTTTCAGCCTCTGAAGACAGTATAATGCTTGATAGTCAAAGTTGCGTCATAGAAGTCCTAACATATTTTGATTCCTTTTAATTTCGAAAGGATGGTTAACAAAGGAAGCATACTACCATCACCTAAGGTACAATCGAATTGAGAATTTTTAATATAGCATACCTAAAACCGTGACATTGTGAAAAACACTTCATGCATTTTCTTTTCGTACGTGGGGGCCCCGTATCATTGATATGGTGATAGTTACATCCCTGTACCCATTACACTTTCTAAAATTTATCCAAATATTTAAATTACTCGGCCTCTTTATGCTTCTTTGTAGAATAATTTTCAAAATATGAACGTTTTGCAGTAATACTACAAGCTATACCCTTATCATTGAGCAGTGCTTTTTCTTCGCAAAAATTTAAGACATAAACAATCTCATAAGTAAAAGAGCGTGACTAGTGATTGGTTGAGCATGTCGGCGTTTACCTCTGAGAGCAAACCGCTCATGAAACCTTGTTCCTCTGTTCCAGACAATTCCGATCTGATCGCTTGTACCGTCATCTACAAGGACGGTACCAAGACAAGGAGATTCTTGGTGATAGATGTACTGCAATTGATCCTTGTCGAACCTGACACCAAGAGACTTGGCTGGGGAGTTGCAAAACTAGTAAGTGGACCTACTAAAATAGTCTTTTTTTAAATAGTTTCGACGGTCCTGGAATCTCGCTTTTACTTTGAGCTACGACTCAACGTATCAGATTCCATAAATTATATATTTATGTTGGTCTCACTCAGGTCAGCGTGTTTAAACTGAGATTAAGTGGTAGCCATGGTAATTTTCAGTGGCTCTAAATTATAGGTGGGTTTTCTCCAAGATATCGAAGTGACAGGTGACAAGGACGATTCAAGGTGTCTCCACATCACGATACACAGGCCGATATCTGGAGCAAGTAGTAACCGGGTTCCACTCCTGAATGCCAAATTTCTTTTTGATGACAACATCAGATGTATGGCTGCCAAACAAAGATTGACTAAGGTAGGCTTACACCCTATATATTGCATTAAAAATATACTTATGAACTTTGGTGCAGGGCAGGATAAAAGCTCGCCAGAAGAAGATGCAACATATCGCTCGTTTGTTGGAGATACCTGGGCAGTCTGGACCCCCTAGTCCAGCGTTTGCAGGTCAAGGGTCATACGGAGTCAGGCCAATTTTGAGGACCGGGGGAAGAGAGAACAGACCATTATTCAATGTATCAAGAGGACCCGGTTTTGCCGCACCGACTAGACGGGAGAGTTCTCCAGGAATTGCCCATAGGTACACATTTCTTACAGGCATATTAAGTACTAATTCTTTTCAGCTATGGATCAAACTTCAGTAGGGATCATCAGTAATTTCCAACTTGATTTTTTAAATTTTAATGTATCTTTTCGTTGTTCTTTTGAAAGAAACGTATTGTTTATCTTCTAGAGCTGACGAATTTCGACGTACTAGAGACAGAGACAAAGAAGGTTTGAAGAAAGAAGACGGAGGAAAGAAATCAAGAGACAACTCTTCCAATAGAGTAAGAAGCAGGGAAGGGTCACCTAGGATGCCTAGGCCGAGGTCCGAGGAAATTCCTCTGGAATTAATCAAGAAAGCTCCAAGTTCTGTGATAGATATGGCTCCAAAAATCAGTATCATGCCTAGGTGGGTGTAACGTTTCAGAAACTTAGCCTTCACTTTTGAAACCATTCTACGCACCCGATTCACTCGAGAAGCGGGTTTTGGCCGAGACTGCAGATAGGCAAAAATTTGCCAATAGTATGCTTTAGACACAATATCAAATGTATTTTAGAGGTGCAGCACATTTAAACGCCCGGCATGAGGGGCTGGGTCAGACTGGCCAGAGGGGGCAAATTGATGGTAACCTTGACAACGATCTTCAAGGCAATTTCCATATCAAACCAATATTTTCAAATAAACCCTCTTTTTTACACCGGAATTGGAAAGAAGAGGAAAATTTACGTACATCACCATGACGTTCAAGGTCAAATCAAGACATTGATACCATTTTGGTTTAGCAAATATGTTCGACAGCTCAGCTCTCTGATTTGTGGGGGGTCACCCGAAGGTGACTTTGACCATCATTTTCAAGATCATCTCAAAATGTTACACGTTTGAATATAAAATACCCTGCTATCTACAATTTTGGCAGAAAAATCAAGGGGTTGCCTTGCAAATAACACTTAACAATCGACGTTACCTTGACATCAAGGTCACATCCGGACGTAACATTTGCTGTTTTTTTCAAGTTTCTGGATAAAAGTGGAGGGTTTCCTTTGCATATTTTAACTTATCCTTGGTAATGGTCAAGTTCACGATTTTTTTAAAGCCTATAATTTGAAAAGTACACGACTTAGATGTTTTTATTTGGTCTATCACCGGTTTCCGGCTTTACGTCGACTTGTGCGACACCTAGTATTATCCTCTGCCACATTTTACACCAACACTCGATGTGTATCCGAAGCTTCGTAAGATTTTATGGGTTTTAAAATTAATAGTCATTCGGGTATCAGAGATTGTTCATTATTTTGTAATACATTATTTTTCAAGAAATTTTATTTCCACGTGTTTTCTTTCCTCCAGGCCTCAAACGCCTCGCACTGTTACCGAGCCCGAACCATCCACATCAACATCGAGCGAGAATCAAACAAGTGTGATAAATGACGTGGCAACAGCTGTGTCCAGAATATCAGAAGAGACGTCATTCATAGCGGATCAGGACTCCAATGATGGGGTTGAAACAGTATAATTTTTATGTGGTGATATTGGAATTTTACATACTGAGACAGCTTTGTCGTTAAAAATATTGTGAATGTTTGTAAATAAATGTTAAATAATATTTTAGACTTTCATTCGAGCAAATCTACGTTTTGAAGAAGTGACACTTGTTTGGCTTGGCACATCTTGGGTGGGAGTGGTCAATGACTTAAAGTGGCCCTATTCGTAGTTCGTAGGTTTACGCCCCGGCACAACAAAGTTGCAGCGCGGCAAAGCGGCAGCCGCCAGTTACGTTTTTCAACCACAACAAGGAGTTTCTAAAAATATTTATTCGATAGACATGGACGTCTTACAAGTTGGAATGATAATGATCTGAATATAAACAAGAAAAATAGTTTTTATGAAGGTTTCTGCTGCCGTTGCATCTGGCGATGTCGTCTTGCAGACGCCTCGGGTCCTTGACCTATAACGCATCTAAGCGTTGCAATAGCTATTGGACATTCGTCCATAAATCCACGAACAAGTGCAGGGGTATCGCCGGCAGCTGCTGTTCATAGATACATAGCGGGTGTTTATACGTTAGCATGTCGTCTACGGATACAGCAGATTAAACAGAATATTTCTCCCAATGCTTCCTTCAGTCAAGCTTCCTCTTCGGTGACGTCTCCTCACCGAAAGCATGACAAGAAGGAGCATTTGAATGTTCAGGCAAAAGAAATTGTCCTTAACGTTTATAACAGCGAAATTTTAGAACATCCTAAAATAAAAATTAATGATATTGCAAGACGTGTGGCGAACAAGGCCTTATGTCCCAAGAAAATTTTCAAAATTGTTAACGAATACAAAAAAAAACAAAAAATTGTCTCCACTAAACAAGAGGCTTCATTACACGAAGTTGTTGCTAACTTTGATCGGAATGCCAGCAGACGCAAAGACCATCAATTTTTTGAAAGGCAGGAACTTCCCACCATAGAGAAAGTATCACAGGAGGTTAATAGTGATGAAGACTTATCTACTTTCATAGTTTACTCATTTCGAGTATAGGAAACGGGGCAGAAATAGTATTTTGATGGGCAGTCAAGAGATTATTTTATGGAGAAGAAATTATTTAAAATCAATAAAGAAATACTGCGACCAAGGCAGGAAGATTTATTACTTGGATGAAAGCTGGATAAATGCAGGATATACAAAACCTAAAGTATGTACAATTAAATCAGCCAGACAATCCTTCTTAGATGGACTAACTGCTGGCCTAAAGAACCGACAGGTACGTGTATCTAACCAATTCGTCATTTGTGTTGCAAAAATGGTGTCAAGTAGACTGAATCTTTGAGCCCACGCTGAAAACTTAGCTACACTAAACTTAGCTTTTATGAAGCTGTCAACAGAGTGATGGCAAACCATAGGAAGGACTGCATCCGTCACGTTCAACAGACAAACAAAACAAAGATATGGGATTTGGACAATATTTAAATTGAACCCGTAATAATTAATATTAAATATTCGGACGATGATTCAAGTACTTCCAGCGAATAAAGAATTGTGAAAAGTATGTGCACTTCTTTCTATAAAAATTATCATTTATTTTGTTAGATTATTCCAAGACCATTGAGGAAAATACGGACCTGTACAATCTCGCTTTTGGGCATGTTGTGTTTTGTCTGGGCGAATGGGGTATAGTTTTGTGAAATTAACATTGTTTATTTGTGGCGACGCGTGACTTTTCCTAAACTGTTACCAAAAAAAGTTTAATTTGAACCTCCAAATATAAGTTTTTGCTCATTTTAGCTATTTTATTTAAAGTACTTTTAAATTAAGGTAAACGTTCCTGGACTGAGCGTCTGGTGCACTTGATATAAATCATCGTCTTATGCTATGACTAATCCAAGCCGTCCGAAAAAACAGACGACGTTTCTAGATGTTCGGAAAATTTTTGATCTTTTTTGGCAATGAATGTTAACAATTCTCTGTAATTTCCTCTATTGTAAGAGTCATCCCCTTCAAAATGAACGGTAATTCCTGTTTTGCCAAAAAACATACGGTATCTAGAAGTGTGCTGCCTAAAAGCTTGGTTAAGACAACTTTCGATTCTTGTTTTGCCAAACTGAATTAAATTGGTTACATCTCACATGTTACGAAGAAATTTCATGTCTCCTCTTTAGAGCCCTAAAACTATTTAAATCGTTGACTGCTGGTCCACCCATTTTTTTCTGTATAAAACAGAAGACATCGCCAACAGTACAATCTGTTTTTTTGCAACCACATAACCAAGAGTTTCCATATACCAACTTAATTAAAAATATCAAACTCCGCTTTTTTATTCCTATTCAAAATTATCTAAAATAGGTGTCGCTCTTCCATTTTCAATGATCTTCTTTTTTTCTTGAAAATTAGGTATACAAGGAGAATGACTTTTCAAGTCGCAGCGACACTCATCCATCTTTAATTGCACGCACACTACAGCCGGTAACCAAAACTGCTACTAACGAGTGAGAAGTGAGTAACCAAATAAGCCCACATAATAGTCGCAGCGCCCCACGCACTCGGGCGACCGCGATCAGACACAAGCCGGTACCTGCGGTCCCCGACGGACTACCAAGTGTATCCATAAATGAAAATGGTAACAACCGATAACCAAGTCGAGACGAGTCAGCTCCATCATGTTCGCAAAACATATACACTATAGAGCGCATTATTTTCGTGGGGCTAATTTGCTATTTACTGAATTACTATTACATATCGCTGTTGGTAAACAAATAAATGAAATTATTTCACAGTATTTAGTCATAAAATATTTATTTTTAAGATTTTTAACTGTTACCAGTGGTTACATGGACGCTTCGCCACTGGCATACACCTTAAATTAGTACCTATCAAGAGCTTAAAAATAGTAATATAGGAGGTGTAAATAAAGTTGATAATACCTTCGAATGGATTTAATTTTCATAAAAACATAATTCCACTTTTTTCCGAGTATCCATCATGGTACAATGACAGCTTATTATCTGGTAATATTTCAAAATTCCCCATATCGGCAAAGGACGCATAATTCTGACGGATCTGGCAATGCCAGGTGGACAGACCCATATATTGTTTTGATTTTTTTACGCTGCAAATTCATTTTTAACTTGCTAAAAACTCTTTTATTTAGAAAAGTTCATTTGCATATAAAAACAAAACGCCATAAACAAATGTTTGCCTGATTTACACCTGACTCGTTATAGCCAATGTTGCAGACTAACATAAAAATGTCACTTGCTGATCAGCTGTTCACCTCAGTAGACGTCAATGCGTGATGGATACTCGTGAAATAGGGTATATAACCCGTCATTTCCTAATCTCTCACGACTCTCACTTCACAGGCACGGCGGTAAATTTGAAATTCAAATTACTGTCACCCTAGAGTAATAAACTGTATTGCCTAGATTATGGAGTCAGCAAAAAATAGCATATCTGGTCTAGCTGCCAAACTAACATATTTGACATTAACATATTAGCTATCTTTTGAAGATGTCAGAAAACTAGATTTTATACCAAATTAAAGGTTGCAAAACTAATTCAGACATTTTATTTAAATTTAAAATATAACTTATTTGATACAAGTGAAAAGCAGCAATTCTTCAACAATTCTCATTTTCATATTTCTGAGCCAATCCTCTCCTGCCTTCAGTAGCTTTTTCTACCTCTGTGTTGCCCAAGTTCTGCTCCAGACCTTTCCACGTCCTATCTGCTAAGAACCCTGCTCCATAGCTTGTGTTCAAAGCTAGAGTCCCATCACTTCTCAACATAATCTGATTGCTTCCACAATTATCTTCCACATTATCAGCACCTCGTATCCTATTGGTTAACAAACTAACATCTGGTTCACATTCGGTTGAATCGCCACTTCCCTCAATAGTCTTACAGTGTTCAATATAATGGTTGTAGTCATAAGAAAAAGTAATGTTGTTTAAAGAATTGTTGAGGGCGATTTCAACATCGAAAGGTGTGGCAATCGGTTGACAGAAATCTCGACTGTCATAGATTTCATTCATGGCACATGTAACCATCACATAGACATCCAACTCTGGAAAATTTGCTAACTTTGCCACCGTAGGCTTGCCTACACTGATTATGTAATACTTTTTTCTACTCAGATTGATCAATTCCTTCATTCTGGCAATTACATTGAGGTAGTTTTTCACTCCAAGAGTTCCTATTACAATTCCTATTGTTCGACTATCTCTAATTTTTTCCATGAGGTAATTCCTCCTTTTAAGTACCCTTACATCCATCACATACTTATGTAATGAATCTTTGAACCAATACATCTCTTGTGGCTTGAGAGCAAAAACAATGTTGGTTAACTTTCTTCCAGGTTCTCCCACAAAAACAAACTTTTGATCCGATGAGAGACCTTCTATTTTATCAGCAGAACATATTGTTACACTGTCATTTTTTAAAGCTTCTATTCTATCTAAGATATGTATATAAGGTGTATCAACTAAAACAATTAATCTATTGGTCTTCAAATCCCCTATTGCATGTTTGAGATTTTCTATATTCAGTTGATGTTTTTCGTGTATAATCAAATATGGTATAGTAGCTGAAGTCTGGGAAAAACATACTGGTCCGAAATGTATGATTGCATCTGCATTTATGTGAGCAGCAGCAATATAATCAATGCAACAACTTTCATAAGCAGTATCTCCTAAAATATAGACTTTTTCACCAAGTTTTGCTTCCAATCTCAAAGCTACCGTACTGGAGTCAGGCAATAAGTAGTCTGGAAACTGTAGACAAACATTGTGAAAATTATTTGTTTTTATCCACTGGGCGCACTTATCGATTTCATACACTGAGTCTATGGCCTCTAACGGAGTTTCCATAGGTTTCTGGTCACGGCTCACAGTTTTCTCTAAACTAACTGCCTCGTTTGTGGAAAACGAAGATTGAGACATCTTTGCAGTGGCTCTCCAACCATCAGCTGTTGCACCTTTCACACGAAGGTCTTGCACGTATACTTGTACTCAGATTTTTGTAAATGTGGTATAATCGAGATGTAATTCAAATCATATTGAAATCTCTGAAGAATTGTGATCTGTGATTACATTTGTCTTGATTACTTCCGCAACCTAACCTCAAAGAGATTCAAATAAAAAGTCAGTCATGTCAAAGTCAAAGAAGCTTTTGGAAATGGAGGAGGGAAGGTGAGTGATGGGAAGCATCCATTCATTCATTATTTGGATATTCGGATACAAAATACCAATATGTTTATATAATTGCAGCCTGTGACTACTAGGGATAATAATAATAATAGCTTTATTACCCAACAGCTAACAATTTACAGGGTTATTAAGAGAAGTTCTAAATTATTACAAGGCTAACTAGGAAAAACAAATTAAATGTGTATAACAGCTTGATCCACAAGCTTATTCAATGTTCAAGTGAATTATAAATTATAACATGCCTAGGTACAAAAGAGAAGAAATAAAAACAATTAAAGTTGAATTACAGCTTGATCCACAAGCTCCTCCGTGCAAATAAAAATGTCACAGTAAGTAGATATTCTGTTATAGTTGCTACACATTACATGAATGGGCGACTTGACTAAGATATCGGTTCTTGGCCTACTACACTTGAACGTGGCACTACTACTGATCCTAGGTGCATTAAAATTTATTAGGATGGAAGAGTATATGGTATTATGTGATAATTTATATAGAAATGAAAGAGATGCACCGATACATCGATGTATCGACATGGAAGGATTTAATGACTTCAAGTTCCTGTGAGTATTATATGTAGTTGTCGTGTCGCTGTTTCATTGTTAATTAATCGAAATGCCACAAAAAGTGATGTATGGAAGTACTTTAAAAAACACGCTTCACCGTGGGCACAATCTAAAAGTATTTAATGATCATCAATGTGTTTTTAATTTTGACAATCTCTTATCTTGCAGTTTCCTATAATCATACTTTTTAATGAAATATATTGCAGTATACCTACCTCTTTTATCGTAAAGTTGCTATCGCGTTTTTTATTCTTGCTTAATGGGTCTGAAATAAAAAAAAAAAACGCGGTGAAAATTCCACCAACAAATAAAATGACCATTCCGCTTAAACCGATAGCAACCGATGAATTCGTTGCTAAATTTAAAGCAGAAAACATTAAAAAGAGGTTGTTTCGATGTATCGAGTTCCATCGATGTTACGATGGCGATATTTGTCGATGTTTTCTAAAAAATTGCCATCCCTAGTGACTACACTATTACATATTACTCCAGCATTTCATCAGAAAGTGAATTATTACATGATTTGTGGAGAAAATTCCCAATTAACGGCGCTCTCACAGTCAAGCAGAGTTTCTGAGGGGTATAGGGGAGGTGATAGGGAAACGCTAGTAGGACGGCGTTGTGACAAGGTAAGCGCTCTACGTTATAAAAGGATATAAATACGCAGACCTGTGCTGTTCGCGTTCCTGGTTGAATTTGCATATTGCACAGAGTCGGATTTGATTTGGATATACGATCTAGCGTACGACTGTTTCCCTATTTTGGTGCATAGTATATCCAGCCCTTATTACTCTTATTACCGTTATTGTTGTGTTGTTATTGTTGAGTGTCTTTCTTACCAATGTATCAAAAATGAACAATAAGAGAAATAAACGAGGCGTCTTGAAGCAGCCGTATTTAAATACGCACAGGAAAAAAAGACGTTTTCCAGATAGAAAGGTAGGTACCAAAAAAAATATGAATTTTAGCATTCATTTTGCCAATACATTAGACTATACGTAGTTACTATTGTAATTATATTTTATAAGTTATTTTAGCTTAAAAATGACAGCAAGGTTTCGCATATGCATTGTCTAACAGAGACAGATGACATGGATCTTCAAATTCAGGTGTGTATACCCTTTTTTAGGATATGTTTTTACTTTTTTAGTAACATATTTATGAAACATTATTGTAGAAAGAAGAAGCGGTTGTTTCACAGACAACCATGGAAACACAATTAGAGGAATCCAACCGTCAAACTGAAGTAAGTCCATTTTCATCAGTATGTAGGATTTGTATGTATGTTTTTCAATCAAAGTACCATATAATGAGTCCGTTACTTCCCACACATAAGCATTCAGTGTTTTTCATGTAGGGGCTTCCGTCCGTTGTTGGTATTGTACGTCATCTTGTTCAAATTGCTATACTGTTTATAAACTATTGAATACCAAATTTAGTGATGTTGTATTACGAAGCGGAGCAAAAAAGACTTGAAAAATTGTGGAATGAACTACTATCGGGTGAAGAGAGTGGCAGTAGAGAGATATGTGGGGATGTATACTTATCTGATGCGTATTCTCCAAGTGGTAGTGAATCAGATAGTAGTTGTAGTAATTCCATATTTATCTGTATTACTATTTATTTATACCGTTATTTTGTTTATTCCTGCATAAGAGTTTGTCATTCTGTTTAGTTTATAAGAGTTCCTCCATATATGTGTTCGTTAGAATATCGACATTTACCATAACGTACTGATTTTCTGTGAAATTACTTTGTTCATTTTTGAATGAGAATGTCTGATTATTTTATAAGATTTACTTTTTGTTTTAGATTTGTAGAATATCCTCTTTCTTGTAAAACTCTATAAACAACGTGTTTTTTAATGTTTACATTTGGTCCCTCACGCCACGTACTCTTGGTTCCCGTAAGAAAATCACATCAGCATGGCACACGTCTTACGTTACGCGGCCAAATATAACTGCCAGCAGTGAGACATATCATGTGTGTCACGAGGCCCAAAGTGCCAAATGAGGTGCGACACACGCATTATATCTCATGGCGCTTATCGTGTTAAGTTTATTTTACGATACTTCATAAGGTTAAAGCTAAACAGCAAGTGACATTTTATTTGTGTTAAATGCGTTCACTATAATTATTATTTTTAACTAAAAAGATTACCGCCTCCAATGACCCTGGAAGCACCTGGAAACTTTTGGTCACAAATTTCTGTATTTTACCACACATGTCAAGTCTTTTCATTTGATATGTAAATTGGGGGTTTTGTACAAAAATATGTAACTCGCAATTTCAAAACTGCGGCAATCTTGGAATCAAATTTTTAGTGAAGTACTTTATTCTACAAGGCGACGACTCTTATTTGACATATTAGCAAGATTTTGCTAAAGTATGTTATCCGCCATTTTGTGACGGCCGCCATCTTGATCTGAAACTGTTTTCGTATTACTGTATTGTACAAGTGCTTCCATTTGATATCCATATTGGGGTGATTGAACAAAAATGATTTTTTGTGGGATCACCTCTGAAGCATGGCCTATTGTATAAAAAGAAATGATCAAAATCGATTAAACATTTCCCCTCTTTCATTGAAGTCTATTAAAAATGTCACTTACTGGTCCGATGTTCATCTCGAACAACCGACGTCAAAACTGCTACTGTTTAACTTGGGACAACAAATTATCTAAATACGTCCTTTCTTGGTACGTACACACCGCCGCGTTGCTTCGACTGGCAGCACGAGATAGTGGATAAAATTCGTGTAAAAGCCTATTTGCAGAGGTTTTCGCGCTTCAAAATTGACGCTTCATTTTTTACTATTTCTCAATGAAATTTTCACATTGCACTAAAAACAAGACTCCACAGGGTGCTATAGAGCCACGTTTTCGTTTTTTCCTCTGGGTTATTTTTAAAAAAATCGAGAAGTCGAACAACAATTATCTGCGCTTCCACCCGCCATAACTCTTGAACAATTTTTTTTTTAGAAAAGTGGCTCTACAGGGTGACTTCGAAGTTGAGTCATTTATTTTAACAGTGAGTAGATCTGATCAAAAGAAATGTTTTTTTCCTTTACCATTTTTCTGGTAAAATTAAAGTAACAAAGTTATAGCCCTTTGGAAGTTTGAGTACCGCCCTGTCTCAATAATAATATTATGTGCTCGTGTTTGGCAACAACGGATATAATCCGCTTTATCGGTTCATCGCATCGGAAACAAAAAAGCGAAAGAATTTGGAACGATGTTTTTACAATTATTTTATTCAGTTGTATACAGTCAGTGTCAGTCGGTAACGCGTGAGTGAATAGTGGTGTCTGTTGCGTGGCTCAAACGAAATCAAAAATGGCACATGTTTACGAAAATGCTTAACTTGTGGACATGATTCTTATTTACGTGGCATCACGGATTTATGCGGATCGGTTTACCAATCGAGTGCAACCAACCCCTCGTGCCTTTGTTAATGTAGTACAAAGGGCTCGTGAATCAGGTGACTTAAGACCTCACAGGGGAGGGCATGCCGGTGCTCCAAGACCGCACGATCAAATACAGGTCCGCACTGAAATACTTGTCGGGAGGATACTTTATAAAACAAGGTAACATTTTTTTTTTTATTTTTACACGCATATTTTGGTTTATCTTCCTTTTACAATCATTATCTGAAAATTAATGACTCAACTTCAAAGTCACCCTGTATAGCACCCTAGGCAATTAATTGTCTTCTGAACATACTGTATAAATTTTATTCAAATATATAGAAAAATGGAGCGTCAGTTCCGAAGCAGCTAAACCCTTGTAACTAGCCTGAAACTCACTGCGTCGGAGCCGCCTTAATTCAAAAAACAATTCATCTTACCTTGAACACATTTTTGAATACGGGATAATTGAATGGAATATTGCCACAGTGAATCAGTAGCTTTATAGGAGATGAAGGGATGTGTCAAATCCGTCAGGCCGCCAGTCAAATAACCTCACAAATTACATAACCTAGTTACATCAACAAACTGAAGAAAATGCAAATTAAAACCAATAGATAGGAAAAATCCTTAACATGAGCAGCGCAGATGCTGTCGTGCTGAGCTACAACGAATGCCTTCTCAGAGAATCTGACTTACATCTACTAAAGGGGCCTTACTGGCTTAATGACAGTGTTATTTCATTTTACTTTGAATACCTGCAGTCTGACCTATTCAGGGACTTTCCACAGTTGCTGTTTGTTTCCCCTGAAGTCACTCAGTGCATCAAGGTCTCACCACAAAGGGATATTGGGATATTTTTAGGTAAGTCAACAAACTATATCCAGGGTTGTGGAGCAAATGCCATATGCACAAAAATGAGTGATACTATAGTCAAATCTGATTTGTTCTTGTAAAAGCAAATACCATCATGCAATGTTCAAAATCTTGCACTTCGATTGGCCAGCTTGCTGAATTGTAGCCAGGCACTGACCATCAAATGGAAGCAGCGATTGAGTGCTGATGTGTATTTTGAAATATAGTAAATGAGTCTTGAATGTGGTAAAAAGGTCACAGTACTACAAGTTTAATAATATTTTTCATTTCTTGTAGATCCATTAGTAAGCAATCTACAAAGAGACTTTATATTCTTTGCCTTAAATGATAACGAATCAACTGACTCCTCTGGTGGCTCCCACTGGAGCTTGTTAGTGTTTTCCAGGCCAGAACAAACTGTGTTCCACTATGATTCTTCCAATGGAAGTAATGAAATGCCTGCTCTTGAGCTCTCCCAGAAAATTCTCAAGTATTTTAGTATGGATGCAATAGGGAGATTTGAAAGTATGGCATGCCTTCAGCAAAATAATGGGTAAAAAAATGCATGCCTTCTCTCTATGTATATGAACCTACTATAAGCAATGAGGCAAAAATACATGATTAAATTTATGATACCAGAAATTCTGATGATCATTGTGGAGTAAATAAATAAAAATAACCCATTTTCAAAAACAAGCTATTATTTAAAAACCTCAGCTGTAGGAGCTTCATTATTGTTTAAATATTTCCAATTGAAAAATATTTTTAAATTTTTAGTTCATTATACAGGGTGGCGCAGAGGAAACGCATGTTTTCTGACCGAATGGTATTTTGCACAGAATAGGGATATGACCTCGCCGCACCGCCAGCAGAGAACACATGCGATACAGTTTCAGCCATGGCACTGTGGATGACGGAGCATCGTGTGTTTGCCGTCGAGCAATTTTTTCGAAACGATGACTCTGTAGTGATCGTGCAACGCTTATTCCGTCGACAGTTCAATGTTGAACGCCACGGGCCAATTCCAGATCGAAACACAATACTCCGATGGGTTGAAGCATTTCGAAGTACTGGATCCGTAATGAAGAGGAAGCCACCTGGCCTTCCCCGTACCGTGCGGACTCCAGGCAATATCGAAACAGTGAGAAGAGCGGTCCTTGATAGTCCCCAGCGGTCCACTAGGCGCCAAGCTCCAACTCTGCGTATGTCCCGTCGGTCGTTACAACGCATTCTGCATGACGATTTACAATATCATCCGTACAAGATAATGATCGTGCAAGAGCTAACGGAAAGCGATTTTGCACAGCGTAGAGAATTTTGTGCGAGAATGCGGGCCATTTTTACTGACGATCCTGACGTCGTCATAATGATGAGTGACGAAGCACACTTCCATTTAACAGGATATGTAAACAAGCAGAACTGTAGGTATTGGGCGGCCGAAAATCCACGAGAGCTACACCAACGACCCTTGCATAGTCAAAAATTAACTGTGTGGTGCAGAATCAGTAAATTAGGTATCGTTGGTCCTTACTTTGTTGAAGAGGAAGGAAGAGCAGTAACAGTTACTTCAGCACGTTATGTTCACATGTTACAAAATTTTCTGTTACCCGAACTTCAACGGCAACAAGTAAACATTGGAGAGCTGTGGTTCCAACAAGACGGTGCCACAGCTCACACAGCGAGAGCATCAATGAAATGGATTCGACAGATGTTTCCTGAACATGTGATTTCCCGTTTCGGCGATGTCCCTTGGCCCCCACGCTCCCCAGATTTGTCCGCATGCGACTTCTTTTTGTGGGGTTACCTTAAGGATAAAGTGTACCCTCACAAGCCTCATACGTTACAGGAACTGAAAATTGCTATTCGTCAAGAAATTGCAAGAATACCACAAGAAATGATTTTACGTGTAATGCACAACTTTCAAGAGCGGTTGGAGATGTGCGAGCGCGAAGCAGGGCGACACTTGAGTGACGTTATTTACCATCATTAGTTTAAAAGTGCACTATCATTACTTTATTTAGCTGTAACTGAAACAAAGTTATCTTGAAAATAAAAAATGTTATGCTTAGGTGAAAATCGTGCGTTTCCTCTGCGCCACCCTGTATAAACAGCTAAATAAAAGCCTGTTTTTAAAAAGATATTTTATTTATTTTTTACCTTTAGTATTTATGGTGTTTGGTAATTTCTATATAAGTTTCATATACTGTATTAATACAACTCCACAAAACTTTTTACTTTATTTGTATTATAAAAATAAATCATATAATAATGGAATTTAGAATGATGTTATTTACTTTTCATGTTGCTCTCATTAAGTCCTTTAATTTAGTCAGATATGTTCCTCTCATAAATCTATTTAATTTGATACCTATATCATGGGGTCACTATGATAATTATAAACGTTGTCTTAGTAGAGTGGTCGCCATATTGGATTTAATATGACGTCACTGTGCTTTTTGTGTTTCTCTCATCAATCCCTTTCATTTGATACCCCATGTCGTTCTTTGTCTATTGTGTTTCTATCATCAAGATCTTTTATTTGATACCTATGTAATACAAGTCAAATTGAATAAAAGCTTGTTAAATTAGCTACATATCCCTACCAGGGTCCTTCACAGCACTTGTTATTTAGGATCCGTAAAGCTTGGGGCCCTGGGCAATGTCCTGTTTAAGTGATCTAAAATTAGGATGTCTGATAATATTTCTAATACATATCAACCAAAATCCTTATGGAAATGTATATATTTGTTATTTTAGGTATGATTGTGGAGTCCACGTAATGTGCAATGCTGAGCATTTGGCAAGTTATGCATCCCATTATGGCATGATAAGAGGTTGTCCAAAGTTGGATTATGAATCAGTGATGGCAAAACGATGGGAAGTTTTAGATATCATTGACAAACTGAGGAACAAAAATTACAAGGACAGCTGAGTTTTAGCATGTTGTGATGTACACCTGTATTATACATTGTTGTTGATTTAGTTTTAATATGTTCTTGCACACTCAAGTGTTTTTAACTAAAAAAGAAGAACTACCTAATGAAGTTTTTACTAAAGCTTTGTAAACTATTTTTCTGCCCCGCAGTTTTACCCACGGAACGTGTAGGTGGTGCCACTAGTAAACCAAAACAAAATTATACCACTAACGTTATGGAGTACCACAAGGATTTATCCTAGGACCCTACCTGTGGTACCTATACGTTGCTGATATGCGGGTAGTAAAACATTGCACGACAAACGATGTCACAATACGCAGATGGTTTGTGAAGGCTAAATGAATCCAAACAACAAAACGGAGCCAATATGAGAGCAATGTGGGTAGTGGAAGAAATATTTCAATACTATGATCAGTGTAATTTGTAATAAGCAGAAAACCGAGTATATTGTACTTGGATCAGCACTAACGTACTGTTATCCCGCTAAAACAAGGTTAGTCGGTAGTTATGAGACCTCAAGGTGAAGTTCTTTGTACCTTGGTTTTTGGATGCAAGCTGTTGCGGTTTGGGCGCCACCTAGTTTCAAAAACTAGGAAATCAAATGAAAAGTAACTACTGGTGGCTCTCTGGAGCTAAGGGGACACAAACTCACAAGGCACACAGACATTTATTGAACAAAAAAACAAAATTAAGGAGAAGTCCTGAAGGACGGGCTAAAGAGAATTAATTTGTGTATTACCCCCCTAGCTAAATGGTTTCCCGTAAATATTAGAATATAAAGAAAAATCACCTATGCAGGCGCTATTCTATTAACGGTAGGCAACCGAGGGCATGAAGTAATTGATGTGACCGGAGGTAGAACAGAATACTTGAAAATAACGATTTGACTACTAATTCCCCCTTTTTTATTTACTTGAAAGAATTAAAAATTTAACTGTAACATGGAACCTTTTGAGCTTGAGTTACATCAATTCAAAAATTTAAAATTGAAACATAGTTGCTGTTCAATCACGGTGAAGAAGGAAAATTGTGATTGCTCTAGCTATACCCAAATTTTTAAGCTGACCTGAACCGAATTAAAATAATCAGAACGTGTAAAAAACATAAGGACTCGGAGGTAAAATATTTTGTCTCCCCTAGTGAAGGAATTAAAATGTTACTTGAGAACCAGACAGACAAATATACAACCAATATCAGAAGCTAACACCATATAAAAATAACACTACATTATTCTCAGTTTATGTACTATGATACAAAACAATAAATAAATGTTACCAATGAGAAATCCAAAACATTCCTCTTTTTTTTACTACTAAATAAGTTGATGAATTAATAGTTTGTGACGAATTCCATATTGACCTAAACAATGGATAAATTAAATGGTTAAAGTTACATAAGTATGCCTAAACTGGCACAAATAAAATTACGGATAGTCTCATGCTTAATTGTTGAACGGAGTGGTTGTGTTTTTGGTTTGTACGAGATTAAGACAGGCCTAGCAAAGTAAAGAAAAAATCATAATTACCTCGAAGAATGAGGGTTTACAAAAATGGGGGCGAGTCCCACTCAAATTCGCAAAACCGCAACGTAGCGAGTGTAACTATTTCACAGAATCGGGCAGTGGGCCGCAGAATTCCTACACCAGAGCACCGGAAATATCACCAAATTATTAAAAATGACCTCCAACGAGATGGAGAGTAGAGTACGAAGTGTTTTATTACTAAAAATAAAATCCGATATTTTATAAGAACGGCTATAAAATTATTATTCTAAATAAGAAAAACGTTGTAACAATTTACTTTATCAAGATTTAGTTAATTTTTAGTCGAACATAAAAAGAAACTGTAACAGTACCCTAAGCGGATCAAGTTTGGCGGAATGGGAACGAACAGTCGTAGCCCCGTCCTCGATCAAGTACGATACCTTGGGCTCGATCTCAATAAAACCATAAGCACGGTCATGTGTTGTAGACTAGGTCACCCGACCAGGACTGGGCCACCAATGCGGCTCAACAGCATAGAAATAGTCGCAGTGGCTGGGTATAGTAAGTAAAGGATAGGTCCAAGGACTGAACCCTGAGGGACACCATCTCTGATCTGATCTTGCTTAATTTGCACGATTGTTAAGCTGCTTACGGGTGGCCTAGTTTAAAGTGAAGTGACGCCAAAATCTAAGAGTGGAGAGGAAGAAATGATACAACTAGATGAAGTTGTAAGCATATATTTCCATATAAAATTTATAACAGCTATAAAAATAACACAGAGTCCGAACTTTTCCATATAAACAGCACCTGAGAATAAACACACAGATTGATATATACACATTACATAATACATTGTGCGTACACAGATTAGCAAAAATACTGCCTCAATAAAAATTTTTCTAAGTGGTCAGTCAAAATTTTGGTTCCTATTTTGTGAATATTCTCTGACAAACAAAATGAAAAATCAATCGCTATCATCATTGTCATGTTATTTGACGTTCAACAATTTGTAACTTTTGATACGTAAATAACTATACCTCTATTATACTTCAACAGTTAAGCTAGTGTATAATGCCAGCTTAACAATTTACAACTTTTTGATTATTATCGCATTTGAAATTACATGCTGTTACAGCTACTTTACTGTTAAATATACCACTTATTTTCATCCTTTTTCATTTAATTTGTCAAAAAACAACATCACATTCAATTTTACGAGATTAAAACATGAAACACAATTTTACGTTAAAACTACACTGAAGACTATATCCTGAAAGTAGCATGAAAGAGGTGCATTCAGTAAAGTGGTTTTTTATACATCACTGACAAAAAAATTCGGCCTCACTTCTAGTAATAATGAGATATTTTTGTTGTTATCCTGAGCTATTCAACCAATACTCCAATAGAAATACACCTTTAACACGCCATGAAAATGATTGAGACTTCATCATCAACTTTGAAAACACCTTTTTCGAAGCCAAACACCTTTAAATATGATCTATACAGTTTACAAAATATAGCAAGAGTAAATGACAAGTTATTTAAAAGTATCACAAATGAATATATAGCTTCATATAAAAAATATCGTATGTCCTTCTAAGTAGGCACTAGGGATAGGAAATCGCTATGATGCTATCACATCCAAGGAATTCAGACTAGATGGAAGGAGCCAGTCAAGGATTTGTATGTCTCCTAATTCTCATAGTGAGGATTAAAGTGCATAAAATAATTTTTTGACATTTCTGTCATTAAGTTCATATTTTTGGTGTTATTTTTTAAAAGTGTTTGCAGATAATTGTGGCGTTAGCCGATTTCAAGGCATGGTGTTTCTTACGTAATTTGTAAAGATCAGCACACGCCTAGTGAAGGTAGATGTTTCCATCATTAAGTGTTTTTGTTTCACTTCGGTGGTCAATAAGTCAAAAGTATACATGAAAACTAAGCAACTTTGGTGACTAACAATGCAACGTAAACATATAGGCTTGGCTCCTAATTCCTATTCGAATTCATTGATCACACTACACATACGAGTACTTTGAAAAATTACCCCTTATAGAGCTTCCATTCATACCTACAATTTCTATAGGAAAACCGTAGTAATCAAATCCCGTAAAAGATAAATGCAATGGAATAAAGCAGATAAAAATGATCGAGTTCTGTTAAATTGTATATAAAGGTTCAATGTAATAATCACCAATATTCTCCATCATCTCACTTTCTGGAAGAATTATATAACAATTTTTAGAGCAACAGTTTTGTTTTGAGGATTAATGAGCAACGAAAGTAAGGTATTATGCGCGATTGACATTTTTAGACAATGTAAAAGACATCTTTTATATTATCTCCTGGCATAAATTATGAAAAAATTTAATACGATTTTCGAAAACTTTTGGAAACTGCTTGCATGAAGAAAAAAAAAACTGCCATTAAATGCGAAGTGATTTTTCCTATACATCCTGTCCTGTTTGGTTGAAAATTGATACAGCCTAATTTCTAGACATTTTTTTATATCCACACGTTACAATAGCGACATACCCTTAGTGCCTCAAGCTTCTATCTTGGGTGGCACCCAGCCCCCAAAGGCTTTTTCAATCTCTCTTGCCGCAGCAAGACATAACTTGTCATTGCCGTCCTTGGCTATCACCTGGATGCCGATGGGTAACCCGTCGGAGTCCAGTCCCATTGGGCAATGGGTTGCAGGAAGGCATAATACGTTGATGATAGCCGTGTAGCTAAAGTTAAACGGCTTAAAGAGAGGTTCGTTGTGATAGGGGGCGCTAGTTGGGTGAGTTGGGTATAGCAGTACGCCGTCATCACCTGCAAAAAAATGGCATCTAGTAGCACTTCCCACATACATTTTTTTTTGAACTATGCACAATTGGATATACAAGGTGTGCAAAATAAGGATCATATGAATGGGGATCTCATTAAATTAGAAAAAAGCTGCGTTCTTTGAGGCGTATTTTCATGCCTTTGAGAAACTTTCATGGCTTACCCAGTGCAATACATAACAATACACAATAATATAAATCGGCGACAGGTAAAAATAGAAAAAACTTATAACTAAAAAAATAAATGTAACATGTGATACATCGTTGAATTTGCATAAACAATGATATTACAGGGAACAGGGACCATATAAAAATTTTTTTGATAGTGGTTTCTCAAAAACGAACCGTAGGGCACAAAATTTAAAAACACCATCATGTAGTGCCTAAAAGGTGCTAATGGAAAAGTTTCATTAGTTTTTTGATATTTCTTAAAGTCAGAAAAAAATAAAAATGATTTGGTCAAATTTTGGTTTTCCCCAAATATCTCAGTAAGTCATGAAATTCTCACAAGTTTCTCAACGGCATGTAAATACTCCCCAAAGGACGCAACTTTTTCCTAATCTAACCTAAGCTGTATCTCCAATAGATCTCCATGCATAGGATCCGTATCTTGGACACCTCTGTATATACATTCTGAAACACTTAGGTGCTTTTAAAACAGCACCAAAATGACTATTGGGTTCGAAAAATACATTCTGCTCGTCAGTGGCATAGTTATGATGAAGTAATATGTAATCGTATCTTTAGGAGATTGGGTATCATTATCTGTGGATTTGAATAAAAAAAACAAAGAAAGGTACGATCTACAGTCATGGAACATAAAATATAAATTCCACCCACCGCATTGAAAAAAAAACAAATCCTGGGAATAAAACTCGCTACCTAAATATGTGACTGAACTACAAATAAAATAACTTCCTATAGTAACATAAAAATAAAGTAAACAAAAAAAAACATGAAGCATGAGACGAGCAAGTGACAACACTTTTATTCCCAAGGTGTCGGGCGCGGGAAGAAAAGTTCACTTTTGACGCTCAAGAAGGATTACTTTGTTTTATTTCCGGACGCTTTGAACGTGTACGTCAAACAATTAAGAGCGCTGAAATTGTTATTGTAACTGTCAATATACATGGGGGGATTATCGATGTGTAAACCACAGGATAAGTTTCAGATGTTACATTAATTTAAAAACATAGTATATCATTTTCGATTTTTTTTGCGATTACAATACTTTCTCTTCAGTAGGCGTGGGAAGTAAAAAAGACAACAAAACCAGTACTAAGAAGACACAAACTCACCAAGCAAATCTGAATGTCAAAATGATGACCCTTGATGATAGCCCACTAATTTCTAACCACGTTTTCTGAGACCATTTTTTATTAAAAGAAACGCTATGGATACGAGGTAGCCCATTTATCGTGAAAAATACATATTCAGCCAATTTTGAGCACTTTTTGATAACCAGATACAGTAAACAAACCATGAAGCATGAGAATGACAAGTGTCAACACTCTTATTCCCAAGGTTTCGAGCGCGGGAAGAAAATTTCACTTTTGACGCTCCAGAAGGATTACTTTGTTTTATTTCCGGACGCTTTGAACGGGTACGTCAAACACATAAGAGCGCTGAAATTCTTGCTGAGTAGTACAAAGTACTTTGTAACAATTTACGAACGTAGACCTGTAAAGAAGATTGTCAATATACGTGCAGCATGGGGGGAATATTCATATGAAAACCATAGCATAATTTTCAAAAAAAAAACAGCATATCATATTCTAAATTTTTCGCGATTACAATACTTCCTCGGCAGTAGGCGTGGGATGTAAAAAAGACAACAAAACCAGTACTAAAGAAAACACAAACTCACCAAGCAAATCCGACAGCTCCCTCCTAAACTCATTCTTCTCCCTAACCAGATATTCATACTTCTCATCGCCATACTTGCAACCCCCTTTTTCTGCCAGGCAGGTCATAATGCCGATGAATGTGTGCTCACTTTGCCCGAAGACCCATTTGAGCAGTTCCCACCATGGGTTGATGGTACCGTTCAGATTGGCCAACTGCTCTTGGAAAGATGGACCGCCGGGCGATTTCATGTTGGCGAACCACAACGGTCCGCTTTTGGAGAAGCGTTGGTAGCATACCTGAGAAAAAAAGAACTATCTGTCATACAATGCTTTACCAGGTAAATACAAGGAAATGTCTTCTGCCAATTTCCGTAAACAAATAAAACAATTTGTATTTACCCTTACCTGATATTGGTCCAGTATTTTTTCTTATGTATATACATATGTATCTAAATATTATATGAGTATATGGGTGCATATATGTATATATATAATGATCATGCGGAGAAAGGTATATAACAAAAAATAGGAAAATAATGGGCAAAATCCGCAAAAAGAAGGAAAGTGGATTCGAGCAGAAAATAGGATAGGTAACCCGAGCGATACGTATTTCTGCTGGTTGGCTTCATCAGGCCCGAAATGAATACACATATGCAACTAAAAAAGTATTTTCCTATTTTTTGTTATATATATATATATATATATATATATATATATATATAATACATATGTATATTTATGTTTGGGCATCCATACACATACTGTATATAGTTGTGATGTATTTTATAACTATACTTTTTTTTATGACATCTTAGGTAACGCACATTGCACCATGCTCTAAATGTACTGACAAAGATAGTTTAAGTGTAAGAGTAGCCTAGGCTAAGCTTCGCTGTCTTTGTCCCTCACATGTACAACAAATAAAGGCGTTATTATTATTGTATGGTGTATTATAAAAAAAAACTTCGGCTACGAATATACAACCAATAATAAACCAAGTCCATGATAATGTAATGAATCTGAACATTAAAAGATAGAGTTTATAATAAAAACGAAATTTGTTATATTTTGTATGTTAAAATATGACAGAAACAATACTTTGAATTCTAGATTATAAAAAGAATAAAGCAACACTGATTTTGATGAAGCATTCAATTGTGAATGTTTTGAAACAAACATGGCTCAAAAAGATATTTGTAGAAATAGCAACCATTTAACTAGTCGAGTATCGATTTTAGCTAAAAGAAATTGACTGCCGTATATCTCGAAAGCCACGAGACTTTCAACATTTTGCCAAACGTAGGTTATAATGCTGCTTATTTTTAGGAAAACTACTGAATCTTAAGCTCCTGTTTTTTTCAGATTTTCGTATTTCTTCAAAGCCTTGTTGTCGTAAGTCATATGCTGCCTCTATGGATAGAAACACCTAACACGTTCTGCGAAGAACTGTAACGCAAAATAATACCTTTGTTAAAAATTTCTCACCTTTGCAGCTTTTATACTATGAGCTTTCTCCAAATGTCTGGCTATCTTCTCGAACAGCTCTCTGATCTCAGGCGAAACCGGTGATACGAAAAACGATCCTGCATCCGCATCTTGGTAAAACCACCTAATTTTCTTGATATCTACGTTTTCATCCAACCTCAGTCCTTCACTTTTCTTACCAGATATAATTTTGAGGATTGGAGCTAGATCTTCAGCATGTCTGAAGAGAATGTGATTATTTTCTATCATAAGGTACACCGTTGCTTGGAGGAGTAATTTAAATTAAAACATACGCCATATAAAATGTAATATCAAATCTACGAGGTCTGTAAATTAGGTGATGAGAGTGACAACGTAGCGTTCTATCTGGCAACACTGGAGACGCCGACAATATAAAACTGCAATTATATTTGAGTGAAAAATTAAAAAATAATTTACAGAACTCGTATGTGGCTTTTAAATCCTTTGGATTCACATCCTTAGAGGAGAATTCAAAACTAAATATTAGCAGTAAAACTTTAATTATTGTACATAATACATTTAAGGCATTCAACAAACATTTAATGAATTACCGCTGTTACCGAAACATTTCTTACTGAATGTGACATTTTTATGGCTCATGTGCCTATATTTATAACAACAATGAATTATATTTTGTTTACAATGTTTTTTTATTAGTCCCCATAAATTAACGCACTGCCAAAATTTTATGAATGCCTTAAGAAAACTCTATGTTACTAGAATTTTTTATATGACTTGGTAATGAATCAAATTTCATCAAGCCTTTACAAAATAGTAATAATACTCATGCCTGGATTTAAAGTTTTTGTAACTGTTATATTATGTTTTGATTAAACCAAAAAGTAGTCAAGCGCAAATGTCAAAATGAGGCCGAATGATGTAGTTATATGTAGACCCAAACACTCAGAAATGTTTATACACGAGTAAAAAAGAATACTAATAAACATGTTTGTTTCAATAAGAAACACTTTTTGTGGGAAGGTAGCTGGAGCACGCAAAACGAGTAAGGGATAGGAAAGGTTTATGTTAAACTGTAGAACACTGAAATATGTAGAAAACTAATATGGTTGAACTTATTTCGATATGGCATTTGAGTACAAAATCTCTTTTACCTGCACATGGGCCCCAGTCCCAAAAAGCTATTTTGTTCTTCAGTCACCGGCTCTGGATATTGTCCATGATTAGGAACTACGTTTGGTGATGGTTTGTGCCCGAATATGCCATTGAAAAATGATGGCATTCTAATAGATCCACCAATGTCAGAACCAATACCTGAAAATAAAAAAAAATATATTGCACATAAGTGCTGACCGAGTTAACAGATTAATATCTATAACACACATTTTCAGGCGAAGGCTACTTCTCTTAATAATTACGTCAATAATAATGTTTATTTGCTTAAAGCAACAATAAAATAAGTAACAAGTAAACGGTAAAACCCACAAAGGTAAGACCTTGTTCGTAGGATTATAACAATCTAATGTTAAACAAGTGCTTATATATTTTAAATTGCCAATTAGTGATCTAATTTTTTTTTTCACGTACTCAATTTGCTTATTCCGTACTACATTTTCTGTATATAATATTCCAAGAGATTTAATTTCTTCTTCCGCTTTCTTAGTTAATTTTAAACCGTAACGGTAAGGAATCACTGTAAGTTTGTTTTGACAGTTTATTTGTACACCAAAAATCATTTTCAATTACCCTTTTCAGGCATTCCCAAGATTTGGCTTTATGCAAAACAACCGTGGAAGCAGCGAAATTATGTTATTGCACCAGTTACATTAAGTTCAAATCAACTATTTATTTACAGGGTGTTATTTAATGACCTAGGCGTATTCACGAACTAAGTTTATGTGGAAAAGTTCACATAAATATGTGTCGTACAGTCTAGTTTCCAAGTTACAGAAGCAGTTTGGAATCAACGTGGGTGACAAAAACTTGGTCGATAACCTCTTTTTATACAAACACAGACAACGTTATCATGTTCGAACAACCCTGTATTAAAACACACTAGTCTCAATAAAATTATCATACGACGTCAAGGTCCCAACTCGTACAGCACAAGTACAAGCACTTATGATTAATAAGAATCTTTGAATTAATAAGCAGCGAGTGTAGACCGATTTCATAAGTGAGAGTGGAATGAATGCAGAGTAAGGATGGGTAAATAACAGATTACTCGAGAAAAAAAGGATAATATCAAACAGCTTATAATTTTGCGGCAAGATGCAAGAATTAGCTGTGAGAAGCGCGGATGTTACAAGCCGGACCCAGCATCACGACTCTTCTCATTTTCTTCCCCCCAATCTCGTTCATTTCATTCCTTCTATCATCTCCCTTTTACCTTTCCTTTTTCTCTCCTTTCCTCATTTTTTCCGGCAAGTCTGAAGTCTTGGGGAGCAATAGCACCGGTGTCCCCTGGATCAGCTCCTGGTTTCAAGTAGCTCAAGCTATTATTCTTTTTGTCGCTGTTTGTCCTTGAGTTACCAGGCTAATAGGCGAGGGGAAATTGCAAGCGCGAAAAAAGTATCCCGGTAATCCCCAGATATTATTTAAAAGCTCCTTCCAGACAGTCCTACACAGTCGTGTGGCTACCTTGGGTGCGGAAGTTGGTGGTGTCACCCCATCGAAAGTCAAAAGCGATACACTTTATATGATTTATAGACGGTATGGATCATTTAATATATATATTTAAAATATTGAACAAAACACAATAAAAACTAAGACAGAAAATATATTTTTATCTGACAAATAAGATCTCTTATTTCTAGCTTTGAAAGCTACAAACTCAGAAATAACTATCAAATGTGGCTAATATGCCGAGACTGCTAAGCCGCGTTTGGGTCATTGTTGCCCACAAATAGTTTTTTATTAATTTTAGCTTACTGAAACTCCTTTCACATGAAGCTACGGACACGCAAACCATCATGAACAATTTTAGTGCAATCATAAAATTTGGAAGAGATTCTGTAAAATCCCATTCTACAATAAACTTTAAAAAATCTAGAGATACCCAATCAGAAACTGTAACATTAGCGGCTTTTAAGTGTCTTCGCAGTCTTGGTATCTCCAAAAGTAATTCTGTTTCTGAGACCTCATCATAAAAATTAGTAAATTTGGATGTAACTAATTTCAGTTCTTCAGTATTCGCAAAAAAAAAGTATTTATTTGTACGATCTCGAACAATGAAGCTAGGTCTTGAAGAGACTTCGATCTTGTCTGTCTTGAGCTCAACTCTGAATCGATTGAGACATTCCAACATATTTTTTTTGGAGTTCTTCTTTCCCTGTGAGTCCTGCATTACTGGCCATCTCACCAACCGTTTTTTACGACGAATTCGTCTTTCTATTGGAATATCGTAGTCTTCTTTATAGCAATATCTATTGTCGCTTCCACAATGTGACCCCGTTTTTCTTCTATATAAAGACGAAGTGCCTCTATCTTTGTAGCAGGTTCGTCAACACTAACTTAAGCTTTTACTTTGCATTGCAATCTGTGCAATTTTTATGTTTGTACATTGTTCTTAAAGTTGAGTCACCGGGTCGGTGTCACCTCAAAAAGGTGACATCCGGTGCGGACCGCCCCCGCCGCCCCCCTTGCTACGCCACTGAGTCCCAGGACGCCGTCTAATTGGGCAAATCCTTGAAATGGCAGCCCTAGTTTAATTAGAGAATAAACATTCTTCGTCGGTACTACCATAAATGTATACTTAAGGACTACTTAACGTTAAACAATCCACATGAGATTTTTCCCAGTTCTACTAACCTTAGGCAGCTCAAAAATTAACAACGTTTCTTTAAGTTCCTCATAGCAGCCGCGATACCCTGGCATTTAGGCTTCTGCCTGTGCGGCTGCTTCGGTATACAAAAAAGGGGAGAATGAATTTTCGATGGCTATTTTAGTGACCGCCCATCTCTATATCGTAAGAAACCGGTCGTGAACCGCCGGAAGTTTTCCTTTGTTGTTGCTACCCGTGAGACATGATACAATTATAGATATAAACATTATACATTATGTATTTCATTCCGTTAATGGAACATCGTGCACAGAGCGATTCGGTAACACTTCACGTATATTGTTTGTTGTATTGATTATCACAGAACATATTTGTTTGGGACGTTACTATCGGATGACACTTTCTACAAATTGCATAATTTGTTGATGAGTCCGAAGCTTAATTAAGTCACGATTTTCTTATAAACATATTGAGTAAATTGTTCACTTTTGTACGGTCCAGCAAGTTTGGGGCACTAGACGACCGTCACGGGTATGACGTAACTTGAAAAGCGAGATTATGTCGGTTATTTGAAATTATGTTCGTTTTTTATGACATTATGGAGGTTTTCCTACAAGATGTCAACTAGGAACTAGCTGTCGTTGCCTTCATGTTCACTTGTAGCAGGCGCAGAATAAACTATTTGCACACTATCAGCAATCTAGTCAACAAGTTGACATTTCGTGTTTTTTTTTGACACTAAGTAATAACCATGCGGATCTACGGCTAAAGAGCCCACGACTGGGGCAGAGTAAAATAAGGGGCTTTAGCAACTGAAGAGAAGATATGAAATGGATTAATTTTTAAATATATATTACAACAGAATATAGGTTGCCATAAAAAGTATAATGTCCCAATTTAATCTCCCCACCTAAATATTTAAAAAAATGAGATCATATGGAAAGTTTCAAAGGTTGTAGAGTTTCGAGGAGGCAATATCATAGTTACAATGACCAAAAATATGACGTTCAAGGTCATTTCAAGGTCAATCGACTATTTTGAATGAAAACCTCTTTTTTGACATCGAAATCAAACTGGACAGACCAACAGACAGATAGGCCGATGGAAACGACTGACATGGTCTTTCGTGATGTACAGTCCAAAGGTTCTCCAAATTTGACCTATCAGATGAGGTTATCAAATAATAGTTAAGGGCCGATTTCACAATTTAAAAAACCATTATTCTGCACCAATAGGGTACGAGTACCAAACAGTCGGTCAAATATACCTCAAGATCTCTCTGTCAAATTTTTGGCATCAAATAGCATCAATGTATTCAAAACAAAACACTGTAAAATATGAAGTGACAGCTTGCCATTGAAATGTTTTCAGTCTATTAAATATTATGAAATTACATAAAACTGAGCCAAAATTAAAAAAAAATGCTTGATGTCTGAGTAAAATCCATTTTTTTCAGTTAAGCTGAAGGTTCCTCCATGTTTATTGCAACTTTTGTAATCCATATGTGATTATATTAACTGAACAACACCTACTGTGTGTTAATAGTTTATCCTACATTTGCAAACTTGCACTTTCAAACCCTTACATGAAAAAGCCTTTTCAGTCAAATTTTTGTTAGGTGTTGCGTTTCAACACATTCATACACTTCTTTCCAATTCCTCAACGACATTTTGACCCCACTGGTCCGAAACTGTTTAAGATTTCAACATTCATACATACAATTGCAGTTGCAATTTTTTGTTTTGATTTCAGCGTATAATCCGTCGCACCATCGGTGATGGTACATGGTACACATTTGGGGGTTAGTGCAGATTTACCGTGTACACGACAATGTAATATGTAATTCTGCACAAGAAAGCACTTTTTATACGGAAAATCCATTTTTCATAAATAACACAAGCTTAAAACAACAAAACATAGACTACAGTAACGTTGGAGAAGGAGAATAGACCAAAGAATAATTGACATTTGAAATTAGTGTCTCACAATGTTAGTTATGGAAGAATACATTTGCAATCAGTGGAATGCATTGGAACGGTTAAAATATATGAATTGAATCGTTTTTACGTTATCTCGACTGACAGACTGGAATATCTGCTCTGTTTCTGTACTATATTTTTTGTGGTATTGTTGCATAAAGTAGTCTGTTCACGAACCAGTTCCTAGAACTGAACGCAACTTAATGAAACGAACTAGAAGGCACATCACTATTTCTGTAATCCAAAGAGGGACAAATTGTCATTTCATCACACTAGTGATGGGAGAATCGAAAGCCTGAGATTCGCTTTGCTACTGTGGCTCAGAGATATAGTGTTTTTCTTCTGATAAAACTAGCGCAGTTTTTATGTTTAAAATACTCTACCTTAGTTAATACCGTTGATCCTAAATTTGTTTCCAAAACAACATTAAACAACTCTCATGTCGCGTCGCGAGCAGTAATGTCAATGAAGCATATTTTTCGTTTCTTTGTCATTTTCCGTGTTACAATGATAAAACACCGAAAAAAAAAATAATAGTAAACCACGAACAAACAGCATGGCTGCATTCAAAGATGGAAATCAAAGCAGCATGTTTCTACAATGAGTGAAAAATTAGTTCAGTCGGAAACCACACTGCCTGTCGCTAATCAAGCCGAGACGATCGAGGTAGTCCAGAAGCTCGCGATTTATGCACCTCTCATCACCTTACTTATAACAGAAAGCAGAGCTATAGGGCTGTAGTTGTAAGGGTCGGTTTTAGATCCTATTTTTGGGATGGGTTGGACCTGAGCAAATTTACAGTTTTCTGGATTCATAAGATATCTGGAAGTGACGCGAAAGAACTGGAGCAAGCTCCGCTGCACACCTCTTCAGTACAAACAAGTACGGACCAGAAGCTTTGTTGGGGGGGGGGTCCATGGTGGAGTTGGCAGCAAAGATCTTGGCAAGCACTTCAGCCTTGGCCTTCGAGTCAGTTACAATCGTTCCATCCTGACACGTAAGTGGTGGAAGGCTACTGTGTGAGAAGTTCTTTTCAATCTGCTTGGCCAGCGTCCAGAAAGACCGACTGCCATTTGGCTGCGACATTACCTTGCCAAATCAGACATACCTTTCATCATTTTCAAAGAAATTGTACAAAACCTTCAAATTTGAGAAGTTAGCGAGTTTCACTTTATACGTTGTTACCAGACATGCCCGAATCATCAGTTGCTGCCATGATATTCATCCCGACCACTGCATCCCCACGGCTAGGCGACCGGTATGTTAAATTTGTGTTGATAGGGCAGCAGGCTATATAAGAGCTTTCTTATATTTGTTCATCAATTTGATGATACAACACATCTGCCAAAGATGATCATAATGAGGATAGTAAACTATGACGAAGGTCCACTGTATGTAAGAATTTTCAGATACTAAACTGGCAATTTGACAACAGACCATGATGGTGTTCACACTTTTCAAATATTCTTCAAGAAGTGTTATCAGTCTAGCTCCAACTATCATAAGTACTAAATTTTGTGTTCCTACTTTAAATTCAAAACCAGCAAATGTAAAAGATTCATTTCGCACCCTCCACCACGGGACGTGATCGTCGTTAGACTTGGTAACCCTGCGAGTGACAGATAGATATCCCCGCCAGTCAAAAAGGCAATCAAACAATAAACATTATTGGTTTTTATGACTTTTGGACTTAAAAGACATTATTTGTGAGACTTTTTTCATATTTTTTTGTCTGTGTCCATAATAATTGCATTATGCATCACGGAGATGTAGGGATTAACACGTTTTACACATATTATCTGTGGTTTAGGATGGAGAGCACAATGTTTTTATTGCTGAAGAAATTCAATAACTCGTAAATTAATAAATGATTACTATTATGATGTAAAGGAAGATGAGGAATTGGTTGGAATGTATTTTACATTCTATTTTCTTGCAAAATACAGACAAATCCACACTATTCAACAGATATGTAGCTATAATGATAACATATAAACATATGAATATTGAACTTAACAAATTCGAGATTGCCATGCATTAACAAACGTCCAAACCTGCTGCCAAATTTAACAGCTGGAACATCGACCTATTATTTGCCGCATTCCCATTGGCTTTGGAGATAACTGATAGTTAAATGTGAATTTATAACAGAAATCAAAATACGTGAAAGTTGTCCTGTTTTCTCTGTAAAAAGCATCATGTTGGAATCAAAAGGTGGTCTTGTTTATAATACTGTCGAATTTTCACGATTTTATTCAATATCTCAATAGAAATCACTGATATTCAGAGAGCTTTGACAGCTTCCGTCAAATTGCATTTCAATGAGGTCTTTTTCTTTTTCTTCCAAACTGATTAACGATGGTGAAATTGGCAATAAAGAAACGTAGAAAATAATTTTCAATTACAAAGAGTAGATGGTCGGACAGTAAATCATAATTAATGACCTCAAAATAAAATTATAATAAAATTTAAGTTATTAACAGAATAATTCAATTCACAGTAAAAAGCTTGGGGTGCTTGATATATGTTACAATCATTCTATTGGCAACTATCTATGAGAGGAGAGTTATGAAAATGTAGTAAAATGCGCCCCGCGCTTTTTACTCTGAATTGAATTATTCTGGTAGTAAACTTAAATTTTATTATAATTTTATTTTGAGGTCGTTATTTAAGATTGATTGTTCGACCATCTACTACTGTAATATAAACTAGATTTTTGTGGATATTGGTATTGAAATGTCTTAGGAATCATTTCGTAATCTAATCATTTCATTTAAACCACTGTTGCATGGGGTTTTTCCTGTTAACTTAGAGCAATCAAGTTCTTCATTCCGAATACCGTCTAAAGATCTTACACGACTAAGTTCTACATAAGCTTGTCCAGCAGCAAAAAGTCGCGAGCCTAGATAAATGACTGCATGATCGACTGTACAACCTTGCTTCTGTGGACTGTCGAAGACCAACTCAGGATTAATGGCAACATTCGCAATGAACAAGGTGAAAAAGTTTCTGCCTCCGTTCTGCTGTGCCGAGTGCTGTAACTAACAAAGAGTAAGTCCGAAACTGCACGCATGCGCAGATCGTGCGGTAGCTCTCTCTCTTACTCCTCTACAGAGGATCTATAAAAGAGTTTATCAATCCTGGGGGTCCTAATAAGGATAATGGAACACTCTTATCAACCATGTTTTTCAAACATTGAATATACTCATTTTTAAGGCTTTTTCAGACATTAAATCGCTTGTAATTAAAAAATGGTGAGCTTTAGAGGAAAGTTAATAGAAGAAGCCATTATTGTTCGGAGTGATCCAAAAAATCCCGAAAAAAGTGTACAAGCAAAAAAATTGTAATATATTTAAAAAAAAAATGTTACAAACAATTTATTCTGGGTTACCGTGTGGCTATACTCAATGCTTAAACACTGTGTTAAAAATTACGTTTTCTGAGGTCGCCAAGTATCTAAGTTAAAATCAAAACGTTGCTCTACAAAGTATTTTGAGATTAGTTCATTTTAAAGAGTTTTTCAGGTCAACATTGGCCAACTTTTGGTTTTCGTAGACTGTACAAAAAAATATCTCATTTTTGGAACTTTTCGCGATTACAATACTTCCTCAGCCAGTGGCGTATGATGTAAAAGAGGAGAAAGTTTCAGGTCTGGATACGACCTTGATCGTGACCTTCGCCATGACCTTCAAAGTCTTGCAAAAATACTCGACAGTATTTGACCTTGACCATGTCCTTCAAGGTCAAGATTAAATTCTTGATGGTTATCCTTCATTTTAGTATTGGAATTGGAATAAGCCGGAAATTCAACGTCCGTCTCAAATTTACGTGTTTTGATATGATGGAAAAGAGTTTAAGACGCTTTTATTTGAAAACCTTAGATGAGGGGGCATCATCATTGCTTGATTATTTCCAAAAATATTTTTAAAATTCTAGTTTCGACTAAATAAAGACTCGTTTTTAAAAATGTAATAGTGTAGTATATTTTGCTTACCAAAGGCTGATACAGCAGCTGCCTGCGCGCACCCCTCCCCTCCAGATGATCCCCCAACAATCCTGTTCGTGTCGTACGGGTTCATGCTTCGTCCGTGGACATTGTTAGCGCTTTCCCACCACATGCACAGCTCAGAAACGTTCGTTAGAGCTATGGGGATAGCGCCGGCACGGCGCAGTCTCGAAACCACCTCCGCGTCCTGAGAGGCAATGTTGTGTTTTCGTTTCAACAGTCCAGATGAGTGGATCAGACCTAGTGAAGGATAATGTAACTTAAAAAACACCAACTTTGCAGTTAACTTGGGATTAAAAAACCGGCCCTTAGGGTTTCGGGAGTGTAAAACGATTGACACCTTGAATACGGCCTTCAAGCTCATTTCAGGTTTAAGTGAATATCTTCAAATATAATCGGAACTGAAAAGAGGAGAAAATTTTAAGCCCGGACCGTACCATGGTGCTGACCTTGATCATTGCCTTCAGGACCATTTCAAGGTCAAATCAAGACATCGCAAAAAAATCGGTCTAGCAAAAATGTTCAACAGCACAATTGTGAGCGTTGTGGGATCTCTCAAAAGTGACTGATCATAACCTTCAAATAAACCTGTCATTTTTATATTGAACATGGCAGAAGCAGTAAATGAGACCTTGACGTCGAAGTCAGGGTCGCGTCAAGTTCGAATGTTATTTGAGGTCAAGGTTATATTTAGACGTAAAATTTCCTAACTGTTTCTAAAACATCTAAAACTATCTAGAAATGGATTTTCGTCATTTTATTGTCGACAGCGCTTCAAAAGAAATACCAGTTTTAGCATTGACTTTACAGGGTGACAAAATAAAATTGTAATTATATATATTATAAGTCCTTTGAGCTGGAAAAAAAAGGAATAAAACCAAACTAGTTACATTATGAAGAATTATTATATTTTGTTATCATCTTTATTGAATGGGAATTATGTTTTAAAAATCACATCGTCTAAATGCAATCCATTACGATCACGGCACTCATATAAACGACGTCTAAAATTGTCGATGACTGCGCGGCAAGCCAACACTGTAATGCTTGCCATTTCTCTTCGGATATTTTCTTTCAGAACATCAACTGATCGCGGAGTGGTGTCGTACACTTTACTCTTGAGGTAGCCCCATAAAAAGAAGTCCATTGGGGTCAAATCTGGACTACGTGGTGGCCAGGAAATGTCTCCTCTTCGAGAAATCACTTTGTTGGGAAAAAGTTGACAGACGACGGGCATAGAAGTGTTGGAGGTGTGGGCAGTTGCTCCGTCCTGTTGAAACCAGGTCTGCGTATTATAGCCTGGAAAATTCTGCAACGCTGGTGTCAAAAACTCTTCTATCATTGCTACATACCGCTCCGAAGTAACAGTTAATGCGCGACCTCTGTCGTCCTCAAAAAACTAAGGGCCTACGATGCCATGCGCTGACATAGCAGCCCAAACTGTAACTTTAGGGCTGTGTAAGGGCTTCTGATGCTTACGCCTTGGATTTTCGGGGCTCCAATAACGGCAATTTTGTTTATTTACATGCCCGTTTAAATGGAAGTGAGCCTCGTCCGAGAACAACACATTATTGAGCGAAGAAAATCGATTCAACATTTCATTCGCAAAGTTTAGTCTCTGAATAGCGTCATTATCTTTTAATTCCTGCACTAACTGAATTTTGTAAGCGTGCAGACGTAAATCTTTCCTTAAAATCAGCTGTAAAGATGTTCTGGGTACGTTTAGTGCACTGGAACGCTTACGAGTATACTGGGTAGGATTTTGACGAACAGACTGCGCCACAATGTTGATGTTTTCTTCAATACGAGTTGTCCTTGGTCGACCCCACCGCTGTTTATCAAACGTCGAACCAGTCTCTTCAAACTTAGCAACCCAGTTCTTAATCGTTTGAGCTGTTGTACACTTTGTAAAATTGTGTAAATTGTGGTATTCTCGATATTTACGCCGCGCAATGGTTGCCGAATCATTATTTTGATAAAATGCGCGCACACAAAAAGCACGATCCGCTCCAGTGAAACACTCCATGGCGACTGAATTCCCAGACACTGAAGATACTGCCCCCACCTCGCCCGCGCCGCTCACGCTCACCCGTTAAATTTTATACAAATTTGAAATTTCAAAGGACTTATGGACCACCCTGTATATGAATAAAAAAATTAAAAAAAGTCAGTCTCATCACTTAATGCACAGACCTCGCATCTGTCTATGTACCTTTGATTGGTATACAGTCTTTTGTGGTAAAAGGCACGCCTAGAAAAGGCTTTTCCCTGGTTAAAGCCTCTTCAGGAATGGTCCCAGATTCTATCAGCTCGTCCGCCTTTTGCGCTTCTTTCATCGCTTCATCGAAGCGTTCTGCTACCACGCAGTTCAAAATTGGATTGACTTGGTTGATTCGGTTTATGAAGGACTGTAGGACTTGTGTGCTTTTTAACTGAAACAAAAAGAAAAAACACACAAATATACAGAACGTAAGTTTGTCAGCAAAAGCCAAAAAGTTTTAGCATAGACAGCCTTGGAAATTAGGGACTTTTGGAATATTTGAAAAACACTACGGCTCATAAATATCGTTTAAGTAATCGAGCTTCCACTGCGTCTATAGTTCTACTTAAATCTGGTTAAGCGTGAAGTAATACTTATTTTCACACCATCCTCAGAATATGATTTTACATCTGCAATGGAAGTTAGGCTCCGTCAGATATGAGGAAAATAAACGCTTTATTCTCTGACGTTGAAATTTTGGCATTAATTTTGGAATCAAGCCTTAACTAACCAAACTTGAGCTTGATACATGAGATTAGTGGTATATCACTCATAAAAAAATCTTGATTCTGTCACATTTTCACTGTGAAATACTCAGACTTCAGAGGGTATGTTAAGCGATAAGAGGCACGTTAGTTGTGCCTCTTGTTGCTTTTTCATGTTTTCTTAAATTCAAAAGTTGAGTATTTAACAGCAAGTGACATATTTCCTCTATGAGCATTTTAATGTTAGGAAAAAAATTGAATTTCAAACCAATAATTTTCTTTTGATTCTAAACTAATTCGTGCAGAGTTACGCGTACGGCCCTAAAAGCTACTCAGCTACGAGGAACGCTAGAAAAGGAATCTACCTAGCCATGAAAAAAACAAGTGAAACGTACAAGCATAGTATGACTAATAGTGACATGTGTTCTAACCTTACTTGCAAAATTTTAGTTAATTTTGATAGTTTCCAATCTATAAAGTGAATTGCGAGGAAAAATGAGTAACTTAGACAAAAGAGGGTAATCAGCCGAAAACAATTCTTGAGAGAATGGTTGCCGTATATTTGGGTGATGTACCATCAAATTACACAATGAAATTTTGGTCGAAACAGTGTCGATGCGGAAGTGAATCCATAGAAGATAATCCCAGAAGTGGAAAGGACAAAACAGCAACACATGATGAAATAACTAAGAAGTTGAAAACGGAAAGCGGTGATAGGGAGGCTCATTTGCAATCAGAAAAACCATATATGTTCTTACCCGATTGTGCACGTTTTTTTGAGTTATCGTAGTTTTTAAGAATTTGTGGAAAATCGCTACTTTTTAGACTGTACTATTTTTTTCTTAAGTTGTCCTTTGCTATTTTTCAATCATTAGATTTTCATTAGATAAGTCTGGGAGCCCAATTTCCAGCCTTATCTCACACAATCTCTGAGGTAGTTCAAATGGGCCAATTAATTGTCCACTCACTAGCCCAGCCAATAAGTTGACACCGAATCTATGTTGGAAGCGGTCCTGCCTTATCATTCGTGGATTCTCTAGAGCAAAGTGATGTAAGTTATGAATGTTATAAATTCCTGTTCTTAAATAAACTTCAGATTAGGTAATGCTACACTGTTTCAGTTACGCTTTTAACATCGAAAATAATGTCAAGGCTCCCACCCTTGGAATTATTAGACCTAGAATTCATTCACTTTTGAAGATTTATCGTCACATAAGTGTTTGCTAATCCTATTTGGAAGGAAGATCAACAATGAGAGTTAAAGGTCAAGTTTAAAAAATAGGAATTTGCGTATTCACGATACCTGCAGCATTTTGTCTACTTTGCGCAATAAACTATTTAGAATATTTGATTATCAATAAGTATTTTGAAAGATCATATTACCGAGAAGTTTTTTATCACTATGGACAAATTATCCGCCTACTAAATTTTTGTATAGGACTCGTTGAATATTCTGTACCTAGATTAACTGGGTTATATTTTCACATAGCTTTTTGAAAAGACAACTTAAAAAAATAGTACAATCTCAAAGTTGCGATTTTCCACAAATTCTTGAAATGAAGATAACTTAAAGGACATATATATGTATGATGACCTCCTTCCGTTTGCTCCTTGACATTTGGGTCACCTTGTATACGCCACTTGCTGCATGTACGACTTGGTGTCAAAATGAGAGCTCTCTATTTAACTAGTTAATGCCTACAATTAATGACTAATTCTCCATGACAGAATGATATCAACTTTGACGAGTGCATCGCCCCCCTTTTTATTTGTTTAAACACCGTTGGAGGTATATGACACACTGTTGTATGAATTGGAATGACTCCGCTCACACTGTGCCTTTAGCGGAGAGCTGTTAGGCCTTGGCAGACACTGTATATGCAAATGGAAGACATAATCGTTCGTGGAATATTTCAAGCTGTTAGAGAACTGGAGGTTTTGTAAGGTACCAAAACTGAATCACAAAATTGGCGTCAAGTGGATTATCAGATAATAAAGGATTATATTCGACATAAGTTATCCTCTCAGAAAAAAAGTTGACTTGAATCTTTGGTAGAACACACATTGTCAGTTGTGTTGTCTATCTTCAAAGCATAAAATTATCGACTTTCTTACTACAGTGTACCATTTACACGTTATAGTTGAAAAAATACATTTCACAACAGATTTCCTTTGACGACTAGACTATATATTGACATTTTCTGATTTTTTTTATGCTAATTGCCTCAGTCCAAGGTGCTCAGTTTTGGTCAAATACAAGGTTTAAATTTGCTGGACACCGAACCTTGCCGCAGGTTCGTGCTTTTTTACATTTCTTCTCACACGTGTTACAGAGTGAATTCTGATATGAAATGCAACTATGCAGATTATACCATAGAAACATATCGCACACGCTTCCTTTATAGAGATATATAGGCTAATTTTCGCAGTTAATTGTTTATATATATATATATATACTCATATGAACTTTGAAGTTGAGTCATTAATTTTCAGATAATGATTGTAGAAGGAAGATAAACCAAAATATGTTTGTAAAAATAAAAAAAAAATAAAAAAAAAATGTTACCTTGTTTTATAAAGAATCCTCCCGATAAGTATTTCAGTGCGGACCTGTGCGCCCAAAAGCATGTCACAAAAACTGTTCGAAATGATTTCCGTTTTGCTCGACGCAGAGCTGGGCGCGTCTTAGCCATGTCTCTTTACAAGCACGCAATAAAACCACTGGTTGATTTCTGATCACTGTACTCATTTCCTCAATTCGAGCACGTAATTCTTCGCGTGTATTAACCGGTTTTTTATACACTAGAGTTTTTAGCCAACCCCACAAACAAAAGTCTAAAGGATTTAAGTCCGGAGACCTTGGCGGCCAAGGTACAAAACCGCCACGGCCGATCCAACGATTATTAAATTGTCTATTTAAAAATTCACGCACATTTCTTGCATACTGGGGTGGTGCCCCATCTTGTAAAAACCACATGTTTTGTCTAATATTTAAAGGCACATCTTCCAGTAAACCAGGCAAATTGTGTTGCAAGAAATCAAGATAAGTTTCACCAGTTAAGCGATTTGGTAATTAAAAAGGCCCCACTAAAATTCCATTAACAATTCCCGCCCACAGGTTGATTGCAAAAGGCACGAGGGGTTGGTTGCACTCGATTGGGAAACCGATCCGCATAGATCCGTGATGCCGCGGCAGCATTTTGTAAATAAGAACCATGTCCACATGTTCAGCATTTTCGTAAACATGTGCCATTTTTGATTTCGTTTGAGCCACGCAACAGACACCACTATTCACTCACGCGTTACCGACTGACACTGACTGTATACAACTGAATAAAGTAATTGTAAAAACATCGTTCCAAATTCTTTCGCTTTTTTGTTTCCGATGCGATGAACGGATAAGCCGGATTATATCCGTTGTTGCCAAACACGAGCACATAATATTATTATTGAGACAGGGCGGTACTCAAACTTCCAAAGGGCTATAACTTTGTTACTTTAATTTTACCAGAAAAATGGTAAAGGAAAAAACATTTCTTTTGATCAGATCTACTCACTGTTAAAATAAATGACTGAACTTCGAACTGTATATGACTTCGAAGTTGAGTCATTTATTTTAACAGTGAGTAGATCTGATCAAAAGAAATGTTTTTTTCATTTACCATTTTTCTGGTAAAATTAAAGTAACAAAGTTATAGCCCTTTGGAAGTTTGAGTACCGCCCTCTCTCTAATAATATTATGTGGTCGTGTTTGGCGACAACGGATATAATCCGCCGTATCGGTTCATCGAATCGGAAACAAAAAAGCGAAAGAATTTGGAACGATGCTTTTTACAATTATTTCATTCATTTGTATACAGTCAGTGTCAGTGAATAGTGGTATCTGTTGCGTGGCTCAAACGAAATAAAAAATGGCACATGTTTATGCGGATCGGTTTCCCAATCGAGTGCAACCAACCCCTCGTGCCTTTGTTAATGTAGTACAACGGGCTCGTGAATCAGGTGACTTAAGACCTCACAGGGGACCTCACGATCAAATACAGGTCCGCACTGAAATACTTGTCGAGAGGATACTTTATAAAACAAGCTAAACATTTTTTTTATTTTTACACACATATTTTGGTTTATCTTCCTTCTACAATCATTATCTGAAAATTAATGACTCAACTTCAAAGTCACCCTGTATATATATATATATATATATATATTGTAATAATAATTTTAATATATATATATATATATATATTGTAATAATAATTTTAATATATATATATAATAATAATTTTAAAATATATTTGATGGGTGGGCGATGACAGCGTCATCTAGCTTATGCAGGATAGAGATATTTGTTCCTGACACGTCCAATATAAAGATAAACGGATTTCAATGAAAATAATAGACAGTCGATTTGAGGTCAGGAATAATATGGATTTCAAACTGAAAATTATCTTTTGATGATCTGCATCGCAGGTTGGCCCAGCATGGCACAGATTTTACCGAAGATGTGCGCGACGATCGATTTAGTCCCCCCCCCCCACTATGCACTTCGCTCCTGGCGAATACGAAATGCACACTGCTAATAAATATGTGCTGGAAGCTATCCTTAGCTATGCCGTAATTGGGTCACTCTATAACAATACTGTTAGTCAATCAAATTAGTACTAGTCTGGAGGCAAATACCTCTGTATCACTACAATATAATCGCATTATATTTATTTATTGTGTTCGATAATTCAATTCATGTCGTACACATGACTTTGAAGATGAGTCATTAATTTTCAGATAATGATTGTAGAAGGAAGATAAACCAAAATATGTGTGTAAAAATAAAAAAAAATACCTTGTTTTATAAAGTATCCTCCCGACAAGTATTTCAATGCGGACCTGTATTTGATCGTGAGGTCTTGGAGCACCGGCATGCCTCTCCTGTGAGGTCTTAAGTCACCTGATTCACGAGCCCGTTGTACTACATTAACAAAGGCACGAGGGGTTGGTTGCACTCGATTGGGAAACCGATCCGCATAAACATGTGCCATTTTTTATTTCGTTTGAGCCACGCAGCAAACATCATTATTCACTCACGCGTTAGCGACTGACACAGATTGAATAAAAACATCGTGATCAGCGTTTCAAATTCTTTCGCTTTTTTGTTTCCGATGCGACGAACCGATAAGGCGGATTATATACGTTGTTGCCAAACACGAGTACATAATATTATTATTGAGACAGGGCGGTACTCAAACTTCTAAAGGGCTATAACTTTGTTACTTTAATTTTACCACAAAAATGTTAAAGGAAAAAACATTTCTTTTGATCAGATCTACTCCCTGTTAAAATAAATGACTCAACTTCGAAGTCACCCTGTATATTATAAAATCCAAACTAGATTAAATTATTATGCCAGATAACAGAAAATGACTTTCAAAAGGATGTTTTACAGAAATTAGAATACAATGCTATCATTGATGAAGACCACACGTTTAAGCTAGGTCTGGTTTAAAATGTTTCCAGGCTCACAATATCATTCCATTTTTATCAACTTATGCAAAGATATTATCGTGTATATTATTTCCAAATGTTTTTTCTCGCTATTAATGATGCTCTCCTTTTGATTTAACGGCGATCGACTTAGCTCCCCCTTCATGCACGTCGATCCCGGGAAATACACCTTGAACGACCACAGAGGTACTTTACTTATCGGACTTACCGCTCTCGTATTCAATGAAGTTACAATCCCCTGAATAAGCATCAACAATGTACCAAAATCTCATATGCGCTGGTTCTATAATTTTCAGACAGCGACACTGCACAAGATCGTAAATTCTATTTTGTGCATTCAGTCACATTCCATTCCGATGTTTAAAAATAAAGGGAAAGGAGTAAAATTCAGCATGGCAGGATGCCACATAAAAATGTTTTCCATACACATAGTTTGAAGTTGACAGTTGTGGGAGTCGTAATGTCCGTCGTTCCAGTCATTCATAATATGTATTTCCTACAAACAGACACCTGATTACAGGTGAATTTGGGTAGATCCGATAATTCAAAAACACTGTAAGGAACATTTTATAAATGTGTTTCTATTTCAACATGTTGCAGTGCAAATATTGGAAAAAATAATAAACCACCAATTGTGTTCATATCTTGATAAGATATAGCATTCTTCCAGGTTCACAATCTGGTTTCACGAAAAACTATGGAAAAACCTCTGCTCTACTCAATACACTGCCACGCAAAATTACCCGGACAAACAAAATTTTGTTCAAATTAAATTTGAAATAACTTTTTAACCTTTTTAACAAGAATCTTTTTGACATGCCATAAAAAGCTAACAGACACAGCCTACTTGAAACAATTTCTTACCCGGCAAAGCCTGCTTGAAAAAATTTCTTGTTTATGGCTATGACTCGCATGATTTTCTTCAAAACAGCATATATTCTTCAATAATTGAGATATTGACATAAATCAAAAAAGAACTGTTGAGAAAAATTGAGGCTTAAAATTCTCATACACATTATTCAGTAATCGGCAGTTGATAATGATGACAATGGAATTACCTACAACTTAACCAAAAAATTAACGAAATTGATGCAAAGGTTAAGAAGTTATTTAAAATTTAATTTGAGCAAAATTTTGTTTGTCCGGTTAATTTTGTGTGGCAGTGTATGCAGGGAGATCTTACGAGCTTTGGATAAAAAACCGCAGTTACTCTTATATCCATTGACTATTCAAAGGCCTTTGTCAGTATTAACCATGATTAGTTATTACAAAACATAGGTTTTGATACATTATCCGTATTTTTTGCCAGAAGTTATCTTCACCATATTTAATAATTTTATAATTTATTTCTAAAGTAGTAGCATATCTTATAAACACCTGCATGGAAAGAGGTTATACTTTACATTTCTAAATGAAAACATTAATTTTTTTATTTTTAGATTTTCCATGAAGTTTTCAGTAACTTTTGTATAATAAACTTAATCTTCAATCGTTGTGAAGCTACGTGAGTTTATAATAAGATTCGACTAACTTAATACTGATAATAATGGAATGCACGTCAAAAAATAATGATTATGCATACGAGCAAGAAAGTTTAGCATCGTCAGTGTCATCGTATGTCAGAAAAAATTTGTTTTTCATTTCAAATTGTTAAGTTACCTATCTAGTTGTGATAAATATTGAACAATGACTTATTCTATTCAAGAAAGGGTAGAATTAAAAAACTGTATTACCAAAATAGGAGCATTGCAAGAGCTACTGCCCGGTTCTTTAATGCGTTACATCCAGACAAAAATATTAACGATAACTATGTGTCTAAGTTGATAAGCAAATTTGAAGAAACTGGATCTGTGTCTAATATTCGCCGTAATCGTCATCGAGAAAATCGATCAGTGAGAAATAAAGCCGCATAAGTAGCAGTTTTATGACACCTAGCACTTGACAACACCCAAAGCACTCGTTGACTGCCTATTTCTTCAGGTTTAACACGCTCACCAGTACAACGAATTTTGCAAGACAATAAATTTCACTCGTACAAGATAAAACTTGTCCATGAGTTTAATGAAGACGGTTTTGATAGAAGGTTGGAGTTTTGCGAATTAATGGCCCAACGTCTAATCAGCACTGCAAATCTGTTACTTAATATTTGTTTCTCGGATGAGTGTACGTTCTATTCACATGGTGCTGTAAATAGACATAACTGTCGATATTGGAGTGACTCGAATTCACATTTGTTTCCAGAGGTACACTCGCAATATACTGAAAAAATAAATGTATTGGCCGGTATTTTCGGAAATCTGATTGTAAGACCTTTCTTTATTCCTGGAAATAGTAGATGAAAGACTCAGCAGGAGACATCATCAAGATTATGCCATAAAAAATTTCAGTTCAGCGTATTTTGCGTTGCTTAACTCAAAAAAACATAATGAGTACTAAGTATTTACTGAATGTTTATTTTGCAACCATATATCCTCATTTGAAATATATCGTCCTATGCTGGGGTTGCTCTGTGGATGCTCAGTGTGTTTTAAAGTATTGCAAAAAGGATTATAAGGTTAATATTTTCGTTGAGCGGTCTACAAACTTCTAGAACTACCTTTCAGTCAAATCATCTACTGACGTTTCCCAGTGTTCTTCTACTTGAGGCTTGTTTATTCGTTAAAAATGACTATAATTAGTTTACATACGTTGAGGATCAGCAAAAATACAACCTTTACAACAAGGACATATCTATCGCTAATTAGAAACTAAGCGCTTATCGTAGAAGTCCTGAGTATATGTGACATCATATACAATCAACTACATAATGATATAAAAACCTTCATTGCTACTAACTCTTTCGAACCGTGCGCAAGCATTTTTGGTAGAAAAATGTTATTATTCAGTTAACGACTTTGTATTGATTTTATCGTTTCATTGTGCGTAATCTTATCTTGTATTGTAATAATTGCTATAACCTGTATTTTGAAGTTTCATATCTGCGAGGCTGACATGAATAAAAGTTAGTATTATTATCGTCTTTATCGTAAACATCGTAAAAACCAGCTTTGGCGAAACATTGGTAGATAGTAGGCGATCCTCAGATTTTGGACCCATTTGCACACAAAACTTGACGCTACTTTTTATTCTGTTTTTTTTCTGGCAATAAGTATACATAATATCAGATAGAGTGTAAAAGATGTAACCGGAAAGCGCAGGATATCTATATATGTTACGAAACGACATGAAAAAAGCCTAATTGAGGGTTCGTGTGCATCGATTATAGCGCGACTATGAAATAGAAACTCATAAATATGAAATATACGTGCGATGTTGATTCATACACATTCACTGGTAATTACGTGATATCGGAGGTAACATCAAATGCAGTGTTTTATAAATGCATTTATTGGTAGACTTACCGTAAAATCATCTAACTTTGAGGAATCACAACATGGAGATGAGCCAGACAAACAAAATAATAGTTAAAAGGACACGCTTTTATAGCTAACCGAACTAAAAAATAGAAAATAATGTTTACTTACAAGAGTTTATATACGAGCCCCTTCCCACTTCAGTTGGCCCAACTATTGATTTCTTAGTTTTTTTCTTATCAAACACAAATAATAAAAATGTAGCAGGGTGTTATAGGTTTAAAATATTAACAATGAATATTTTGATAATATATAGTAGAAAACACCAACTTGGTGGCTGTGAAAAATAAAAGCCATGACAACTGTTTTTATTAATCACAGCTGTCAGAATACGTTTAAAATAGTTTTGGGTAGTTAAGGTTTTCAAAATGGGTAGAGGAAAGGTTATCAGTGAGAAAATTCGGTTACTGATAATTAAATTCTGAGAAATCAAACTCAGAAATTGCAACTTTATTAGGCTTATCGCGGTACAGTGTGAGAAATATTGTTAGAAGATATAACGTAACTGGTTCAGTTAATATTAAGCCACGATATGTGAAAAAAAAAGTAATGTCACAAATGCCGACCGAAGAGCATTAAGAAGAATAATCTTGAAAAACAGGGGTGCCAATTATTTACACTTAGTGCTCTGTGGAGTGACGCTGTTGGAAGGAGAATTTCGAGGTCCACAACTCATAGAGAGGCCCACAAACTGGGATTTAGTACTTGCAAGGTAAGTTTTCTTATAAAAAAAGTGAAGTAAAAACCCTAAAGTTGCACAACTTGTTTATAGGCCAAAAAAAAGCCACTATTAACTCCACTGCAAAAAAGAAATCGGCTTAGATGGGCTAAAGAACATAGACAATGGACACCTCAACAATGGTGTGCAATACAATGGAGTGCTGAGGCCCCACTCGAAGTTTGTGTTGGTGACAGCCGCAGTAGAGTTATTCGCAAAAAAATGAAGCATTCCATGTTGACTGTCTGAAAAGTGAAATTTCCAGCATCCATTATGGTCTGGGGCAGTATGTCCTCAAAAGGAGTAGGAAAACTTCATTTTATTGATGGATATGTCTTTAGAAGAATCGCTTTTACCAGTGATGGAAGAATGTTTGACATCCGGCCAAGATTTTGTGTTTCAGCAAGATGGTGCAGCGTGCCATACCTCAAAAAAGGCTATAAAATGATGGAAGAAAATAATGTACCACGTTTAAAATGGGTGTTCTATTAGTTATAGGTCTAAGTGATTTCAAATATGTATTTTTTACGACTAGAGTGTATCTAAAATGTTTTTGAGAAAATAAATTGTTTTAGAAGTAAATCATGTTTAGTTTATAAAGGCATATTTTGGTATATTTTGGTACAAATCTTGAAGAGGGCCAACTGAAGTGGGAAGGGGCTCGAATTATACAGTAGTAGATGGTCGAACAATCAATCATAATTAATAAGCTCAAAATAAAATTAAAATAAAATTTAAGTTATTAACAGAATAATTCAATTCAGAGTAAAAAGCGTGGGATGCTTGATATATTAAAGGTTATACCGAGTTTACATGCAGCCCACTTCCACGGCAGTGAGCAGGGAATTGGGCAGGGAAGTGGGCAGCGCGAGTATGTAAATACACAGCTCGTATTGCCAATGCTCATGTCGTTGCCGCTGCCGCATGCTCCCTTCGTTCGCCATTTTCAAATTTGGAGTGCTGAATTTTGTATCAAAAAAAAACTTACACAACTCAGTTTTTATCTTATTTGCTACTTCTTCGAATTTTAATTTTTGCTCATACAGGTGTATATTTGTGCAAGTTTGGATTCAATTTTTTATAAGTTTTTTTTTGATACTAGACACAAAGGGGTTTTTCGGTTATTAGCAAGTCTTTTATGGAACGGCTTAATTCCCTAAAATATCGCATCATCCTTGGAAACAAATAAACTGTTGATTACTCGTAGTTACAAATTGTCAAAATTAGCTTTGTGAACATTATAATAAAAACGTGTTTGAAAATGAATTTTTCTAAAGAAGAAATGGTGAATATGGTGTTCGTTTTGGGCGAAGCCCAAAGAAATAGTTTCCCAGCATTTCGCATTTATAAAGCAACGGTACCCTAATGTGCGACATCCAAAGCCGGAAACGGTTTCCACATTACGAGAACGTTTTGAATCAAGTGGTACAGAATACTTGAGTTTTTTTTATCGAGCATTTACCTTTGCTTTTGGAGGATGTCAACTTGCACATCGGATGCATACGAGAGATGTCTTTTAAGTTTTGCATATAGAAACATAGTAGGCCGCGCGGATCGAACGTCAGTACTGAATCTCAACCTCACTCTTTAGTAAACTTAAATTCAAAGTTTCAAAACAGTACTTGCAGTGTTCTCACTACAGTGAATTTTTAAGTGTCACCAAATCATTAGAAACATGGAACTCAACCGAGAACATTTTCGCGAAATAATTTCTTACAACTTCCAGAGACAATTATCACAACAAGAATGCCTTGCTGAGTTACTGTCTGTGTGAAAATGCACTATCTTGAAAAAGTATCTGCGACCGTTGTGCTATGCCGAGTGCCCGAACCAACAAAGAGTAAGTCCGAAACTGCGCGTCAAATAATGATATATAAAAACCTTCTTAAATATTCTCTAAACTTATAAGAGGACTGCATAATTCCTTGAGATACATGCACATCAATCCTGAACCTAAGTCGATTTTCCCAAACGACAGCGGTTTGATCGAATTCTGATCGAGGTTCGGAAAGGAGCCTCCCGGAATTCATTTGGGAAAACCACTTGGTGGGTCGTCGGAATATGATAAATAACCACGATTAATAAAAAAACTCCTGGACATATACCATGTAAAGTGCCCTAGGAGCTGAAAAACCATCATCCGGACACACTCGCAAAAGCCGCTTTTTAGACTGATAGTACAGCATAACTCTACGAGGTATATGAAAAAAATACCGGACCTAACTCGTTTTTCGAAAATGATGAGCGTGTTTTCAATGTGCTTAATATTAAAATTAAGGTAGGCGGCATTTTGGGGGTGGGGGGGCTGTAGGCCACGTACTGCGACGCTTATTACAAGAGACATAAACTATAGCTATATCATGTGATTAAGTTAAAATAAAAACTGCAGTTGTTTACCATTATTTTTGCAATATTTTGATTTTTTCGTATTGCCCCCAAATTGGAATTTATCTCGGCACATCGACACAGAAAGCGCATAGGGCAAAAATTAAAAAGAATAGACGTGGGTTTTCAGGAAGATATTCGTCGTATAATATACGGATTTTATAAAGAAAATTTGGTGCCCACGTTGGAAATGATACGGGATAAATTAAAAGATTATCCTGAAGATTTTTATAATTACAAATGCTTAGACTGTATTGTGAAACTGTGTGGTTTTCAATACAAAAAATTAGATAAAAGAATGGTGATTATGGAGTCGTCTCGAATCGTTGAATTGCGCCAAGAATTTTTGCACAAAGTTAAAATCTATAGAGAGCAGAAAAGAAATCTGATTTACCTGGATGAAACGTGGTATGATACCCATGATGTTGTGCAGTACGGCTGGGTTGACGACAGCAACAAGTGCATTTTAAATGCACCATGCAACCGTGGAAAACGAAACATTATTCTCCATGCTGGCAGTGAAAATGGATTTATACCTAATGCCTTGCTGTTATCTGCCAAAAATATCAAAGAATCATGTGCCGACTATCATGAGGACATGACCTCCGACTTATTTGAAAAGTGGATAGAGCAGCAGTTAATACCAAACATTTCCCCAAATTCAGTGATTATTATGGACAATGCGCCATACCATTCCCGACAGAAAAACAAAATTCCGAATACAGGCACAAAAAAACAAGACATTATTGATTTTATGAAGGATAAGGGAATGGAAATACCACAAAAATCAACCGAAGCCATATTATTGGATCTTATTAAAAGACAAAAATTTGAAAAAGAGTATGTTGTTGACAATCTGCTTCAGCAAAATGGCCATGAAGTATTACGTCTACCTCCCTATTACTGCATTTTTAACCCGATTGAGTTGGTCTGGGCTGCTTTAAAAAAAAAGTAAGAAAACATAATCAGACCCCTAAATTAAGTGAATCGCTATTGGCCACAATAAGAGATGCAGTATCTCATATTGCTGCCACATACCTATGGAAGCAGTGTCCTAGGCATATTATTGAAAAAGAAAATCAAAGTCAAATTGCGTGACTGAAAGACAAATTCTGTGCACTACTGCCTTAATAACATTTCGATCGTACTCGATAGATCAGTTTTTCAACCACATTATTTTCCCAAAATCGATCCATTATGGTAAAAATGGTATCCAGTAGCTTGACTTTGCACTTCTCACGCAACACTTTCTTGCAGAGTTCCGGAGTGATGTTGTTTATTTCTCGTGACTTTAGATAACCCCACAAAAACTAATCGACTTAGTAGGCCAGTGAATGTCTCCAAAATTCAATATAACTTTTTGAGGAAAAAGTGCTTTCACCGTATCCATCGACTCTCTGGAAGTATGGGCAGTGGCCCCATCCTGTTGAAACCATGTGTTTCTGTTAAATCGACGTTCGGTTCTTACAATAGGATAAAAAAAAGTGTCAACCATGTCCTTGTATCGCACGGAATTGGCTGTCAATGCATGATTGTTTTCATCTTCAAAGAAATTCGGCCCAATAATAGCGATATAGGATATGGCGCACCAAACAGTCACCTTTGGGCTATGTAGCTGTTGTTGATGTTTCTCTTTTGGGATCGTTGGTGCCCAATATCTGCAATTTTGCCTGTTCACATAACCGTCTAAGTGAAAATGGGCCTCGTTACTTAAAACAATGTTCTCGAGTCTGCGATGCATAGAAAAAAGATTCAACATCCGGGGACTAATTGGATTTTATAAGGATGAAAACCCATTTTATTTTTCATTATGCCATGCAGTGTTGACCTAGGGAGTCCCAAAGCAGCGGAATGCTTCCGTACAGAACGTCGAGGAGTTGCAATTTCCGCGGTTGATACAGTAGGTGTGGGGCCAGGAATGGGTTGACTAAGAGTAGAGCCTGTTTTACGGAACCTCTTAATTCACTTTTTCAATAGGTTCTTACTTGGGGCATCTCGTGGTCGGCGATGTTGTATCGGGTACAAAATTTCCGAAGCAACATGATCATCCCCGTTAAAGTAAGTCTCGATCGCAAAAGCACTTTGCGCTCCGGTCCAACGTTCCATTGTGACTATTTAACCTGAACGCCGAACGCGTCGATCAAGACCGCTCCCCACTTCCTCGCGTATACGGTTGCCGCGTAATTCATATTTGGAATGTGAACCTTCCCACTGGACACCCTGTATAATGTTGCTCAGCGGCATATTATACCTATTTTGATATTAGAACAAGAAATCATATACAAAGTATTATGAATACATGTTGCAGACTTGTAAAGGACCTCAGAAAATATGATCATATATCGAAGGCCATCAATGACCTTTTTTTATACTCCAACTACCACGAAGGCCTAAGCCTAAGCACCCATTGGGTACCGTGGGGCTATAGGGGGATACATGGGAAAGGGGGGACGCCACACGGACTCTGGCGAGGGAAGACGTGTGCATGCAACATGCACACATTCTGGCTCCGCCTACGAGAACCGCCGGGTGGTACCTCCGCGTTCGACAGTCAGAGACCGTCTACCACCTACGGACAATCACAACATCCATAGCCAAGAGAAAAATTTCTCCTGGGACGGGACTCGAACCCGCACAGCGCACGGCGACTGATCAGGAGACCGAAGAGTCTACTACTGCGGCCACCGCTGCTGCCTCAAATTAATGAAAAATGTTAAAACGTTATATTTATTAACAAAATTCATACGTAGAGGGCATGACATTAATATATTGAGATATAGAAATACAGAGACTTTTTCAGTTCCACGCCACAGCACATCTCTATTTCAGAATACATATATATTTACAATGCGATCAAATTATATAATTCTTCAGGTTGTGGTTTGAAAGAAACTAATTCAATGCCAAAATTCAAGAGCAAAGTGAAAGAAAAGTAGCAAAATTGATTATATTTTGTCTTGCCGCTATTGTATACGTATACAAGTATTAATTTTCAATAAATTTTCAGTTTATATACATCTCATATTGTTAATGGGCCTTAGGTGGTAGAAAAGATATAGTATCTAATTCTGGCCTCCTGTAATATAATAACAAATAAAAAAGACGATAATTATTATTATTATGTATAACGAAACAATTAAATGGATAAGTCAGTCGAACGCGCCCTTTATAGGCTCAGAACCCGGCTCGAGGGAGCCAAAAAGCACAAGGATCAAGTCAAAGAATGGGTATGAAATCAGCACAATGACTGGATCCGGGCATGAGAGAAATGTAGAACTGCTCTTAATGAGTAGCTACAGTCCTTTTAACAGGGCATAATGGCCTGAAGGAGCACCTGCGCAAAATACGTTTGTTTGATGGAGACCTCTACTGCAGACAATGCAGAAAAGGAAGAGAAACGCAAGTTATAGCGTTAGTTAATGGATTATCATGACATACCGCATGCAACATCCAAAAAACATCATTTTCAAAATAACACAAAAATTGGGGAATGAGTAAACCTATGTAGCTTGTAGTTTTCTTAGTATTGCCAATGCTTTAGCAGAAAAATATGAGATGGTATTCAAGCATTCGCTCTAGCTGCAGTATAAATCTCATACATATCATTGGAAAAGTATATACAATAACTTGTTCAGATTAACAACCCAGTACCTAATTAATTATCGAAGTAGTACACATGTCACATTGTCTTAAAATTACTGTGAGAACCAATTAACCAATCTGACCTATACTAAGTATGATGGAAATGAATCACTAATTACTGACAATAATTGTTGGTCATAACCATTTTCTCGTTTTATTAGAATTATTCGATATGAGGTCTAGTCTTAGAACGGGATAAGGTGATAATGTAGCGATAATGTTTCTTTATAACAAATTATCCATTATTATAATGTGAAATACTATGATGCTAACACGTGCTAATCGGATTTTGTTAATTGTTACAACAAACAACTTACCTAAAAATTGAAAGTATTCGCTGTATTATTTGCACAGAATAAGTTATAATCGCCTTTGGTTTTTGTGTCTTGTTATTTAATGCATTTCTCATTTCGTGTTTTGGTCATCGCGTCCCAAATTATCTGTGTACGCAGAGTTTGGTTTGCACGCAACTACGAAAAATCAAAATCTAAATTTTGAACGACAAAGTGATTGACAAAAATCGGGATGATCTTTTAGTTCCCATTATTACAAATTTCAATTTCTTAGATATCAGAATTATTATATTATATTTTAGAAATACGTTTGATTTCCACCGATGGGGTTCAGGAAAATATTCTGATTCGTTTTTTTTTGCATAATCCTATTCACCCATTAAAACGGATTTGCATGTTGTCAGACCCAAATTTGCAGGCGTAGAACATGTCACTGAAAAATGACAAAAAAATTCAATATATAAACGCAGCATGGAAATATTATTGAATGAGAATCAAATAGTACGGGGTGATCAAAAGATTGATTTAACAGAATGAATCTCAAGCTGTTGGACTACATACTCTATAAAAAATAAAAAATAATAACCGAAGCAGAAATTGTTGATCTGCATGGATATTAGCGGTAAATAGGCGTATCATACACATATTATAGCGTATACAATTGCTCAAAACTTGTACTCTGTTTATGTGGCAATTTTGACTTCGGGTATATCAGAACTAAACTGAACAAAGGGTCGACCGATCTAGAGCATCTCCGCTGCAGTTTTCATTGTCAAGATACGTTTTTGGTGTTATACTTGGAGGTTGACATATAGGTACATAATGGACGTAACATGTAAGTAAGGCGTACTTTTGTATTATTGCATTTTGTATTCCACCCCCATAATCTCGAACCTAATTTGTTCAAACATCATACTGACTCTGATTAAAAACATACATAATGATATTAACTTGTATTGGAATGTCATTTAGTTCATATTATTATATAATCAGCCCTATACTAGAGACAGTTGGAAAATAAATTAGATTACCCACTGATATCTTCAAAGATTTGTGTTCAGGGTACCTACTCTTTAAATTCCCTTTCTTCAACAAAATACTGTATATATATATATATATATAAGCAAAAAAAAAATATTTTACGCATTATTCCAGATAACCATAAAAATTAACGAATGAAAACATAACTGCTAATGTTACTATGAAATGACACCAAATTTTCAATATATATTTGAAGGATTTTACACAAGTTCCGAGTATTTTCGGATCACTAGATCTACATATCTGTACCATATATCTATGCAAAATCATCCATTCTCTTGTGCCTTGCACTGTAATAGTGGAAACTAGGTATCAATATTTGCCTATTTTTCTGTTGGTATACGAGTATTAAAATCCTCGTGAACAGCTCGGAGATCCATCTTTTTTGACTCAGTACATATACAGGGTGACTTTGAAGTTGAGTCATTAATTTTCAGATAATGATTGTAGAAGGATGATAAACCAAAATATGTGTGTAAAAATAAAAAAAAATTAAAAAAAAATTACCTTGTTTTATAAAGTATCCTCCCGACAAGTATTTCAGTGCGCACCTGTATTTGATCGCGAGGTCTTGGAGCACCGGCATGCCGTCTTAAGTCACCTGATTCACGAGCCCGTTGTACTACATTAACAAAGGCACGAGGGGTTGGTTGCACTCGATTGGGAAACCGATCCGCATAAACATGTGCCATTTTTTATTTCGTTTGAGCCACGCAACAGACACCACTATTCACTCATGCGTTACCGACTGACACTGACTGAATACAACACAACTGAATAAAATAATTGTAAAAACATCGTTCCAAATTCTTTCGCTTTTTTGTTTCCGATGCGATGAACCGATGGCGGATTATATCCGTTGTTGCCAAACACGAGCACATAATATTATCATTGAGACAGGGCGGTACTCAAACTTCCAAAGGGCTATAACTTTGTTACTTTAATTTTACCAGAAAAATGGTAAAGGAAAAAAACATTTCTTTTGATCAGATCTACTCACTGTAAAAATAAATGACTCAACTTCGAAGTATATATCAAATCTGACGTGTAAAATCTATTCCATCTCTCAACTTTGGAGGGCGGTAAAAAAATTGAGGTTGTGTTTCATTATTCATTTTATTGTAAAAACTATTTGAATCTATTCAGCTTAGGGGGTCAAAAATTGCATGTAACTAAAACTTCGCTTTATATCGTTGAGTCAATTTGCTTGGCGGCACTTCTTTGTAGAGAAGGTGAAACATTTGATAAGCATGACATCAGCCATTAAGTTTTAGATGAAGCTATAAAATATCTGCTTAAAGGATTTAATGTGTTATAACACATACATACATTGCTGCTGAATAAATTAAAGTATGCTGGCATAGTTTTTTATATAACAATTTCGTCATGCCCGACTCGTAACAACATTACAAAATATTTTCTGCTTACATATCTACATACGTTAAATCCTAGACACATAAAAAATATTTATAATGCAATGGACATGCAATTTAAAAAAGATGCAGAGTTATGATTGAAATAATAACAATTGTTTGAGTCTGAGTCAATATTGTGATTCTCTTTCACAATCTTGCAGAATATTAGATGCCACCTCAGCTACCCTTTCAACTATTAATCTTATCATAAATGTAGAGACTTGGCTGATATTGGCTGATTAATATCTACATATGAAGAATAGTCCAATTGATATTGTAATATACCTTGATGCATTTTCTCTAGCATAAAGCTTGCACTCTTAATAACAGCTAGTCATAGCTTAATGCAGCTGTGAATATAATATTTGACTGTTCATTGTAGTTACAACTGTAAAGATACACTAAAATACCATATAGCTAAATATAAGAACAGAAAACACAACATGATCCTCCAATTTAACAATGTTTACTCAAGTACTATAATCATGCTTTACATCTTTCATTGCATATTGCAGTCTTATGGCTAAAAGGGCAATATTGTTACTGCACTATCTAGCTGCAATATAGTAGCCAGCAAAATATAGCAATATTTTTGGTATGACCTGGCTATATTGCTACACATATTTACATTTTCAACCTATTTTCATTTATTGCTGTCAGATTGCTGAATGATCCTACTTAATGTAATGTGATGCTTGATTTAGTAGCAGGATTCCAGACGTTTCAGGAAAAACCTAGGAACATATTATTTTGCTGAAAATGGATGTATTCACAAATATGTTTCACAAATAGGAAATATTGCAGACAATATTGCCAAGATATAGACCTGAGATACATAGTGGGGCCATATGCTGCAAAATAGACATGATGGCTGGGCTATAGTTGCTATACTAATAGCTAAATACGAGAGACAGTACAACATTTTCAATAAAAATAATTATTAAATTAGTTCAATTACTCAAAGCCCTGAAGTAGTTTTTTCATTATTAACCACAATAAGCCCAGGGTTAAATTATATCAATCAAAATAGTTATAGAGGCTAAATATATACTAAGTGACATATAAATCCGAACACCCAGTTTAAATGGTTTTATTTTAATAAAATTTTGTATAAGTACTTAATGAAGCATAATAAGTAAATGATAAAAATTTCAAAATGATTGCACTGCTTTAAAGCCCTTTGACCTTTAATAATGTGTGGATGCACCCTGATGTGCTACGCATTCTCCAACGCGCCTAGGCATGCTTCTGATCAGGCGGTCAATGTCCTCCTGTGGTATCTCATTCCAGGCAACCACCAACTCCTCTCGAAGTGCTTCTAGAGTCTGAGGAGGACGTTGCAAATTGAGCAATCTCCTACCCATCATATCCCACACGTGCTCAATTGGGGATAAGTCGGGAGATCTTGGTGGCCATGGTAACAATGTGACATCATTATGTTGAAAGAAGTCTATTGTGACTCTTGCAACATGTGGTCGGGCATTATCTTGTTGGAAAGTTGGATCTGCCAAGGTGTCAAGATAGGGTAAAAGATGGGTTCTAGAACTTCGTGGATATAACGCTGCGCGTTCATGTTACCTCTGATGAAGATTAAAGGTGACCTGGAACCATAAGCTATAGCACCCCAAACCATAACTCCAACAGTGTGATGAACATGTCTTTCAACAAAAAACTGTGGATTCCTCCTTTCACCACGTCGCCTTCTAACCCTGGCACGACCATCGTGCATGCCTAAACAAAATCGAGACTCGTCACTAAAGACAATACTGTTCCATTCCTGATCCCAGAGTGACCGTTGTCTGCACCACTCAAGGCGATTACGTCGGGACGACCCAGTGTGGCCGGTATGAAAACAAGCCAAAACTTCTCATTCGTCGGTAAACACTTCGCATGCCAATAGGTCTTCCGTGTTCTGCAAACCATTCATTTGCAATGGACCTGGTAGTGGAGAAACGGTCCCTTAAGGCCAATAATCTTAGGCGGCGATCTTCACGGTCTGTTGTTCTACGGCGGCGTCCAGTGCCCCTTGCTCTTTGCGTACGGCCTTCTCGAAGCCATGCCTGACAACACCTAACCACAGTGTCTACACTTCTTTGCACTCTAACTGCAATTGCCCGAAAAGAAAGTCCAGCTTCCCAAAGTCCCAGGAGCCGTATACCCCTATCAAACTCACTAAGTTGACGAAATCGTACAGGTCTCCGTACTCTAGGCATCGTAACCGATCGTAAAGGATGTCAAGAACCAAAATCCGCCAACGTTGATTCTTTACTGCGGCTGAAATATTCATTTTTAGAGCGTTAGTGAATTAAAAAAAAGCAGTATAAAAACCGAAATGTCCAACTGATAAGGCTGAAAATTTTTTCACTTGTTATTTACAGTAAGATAAATACATTCACCAACTTTTATTAAAATAAAACCATTTAAACTGGGTGTTCGGATTATATGTCACTTAGTATATATTGTTGATAACAATCAATGTTTAAAATGATGAGGATAATTCTATCATTAAATGAGATAAAAGATAACAGGCAAAAACAATGTTTTCCAGCGTGGAAACCATATATACCTAATCCTATAGGAAAAGAGTGAGCAGGTAACTCACAGATTATATACAGTAATGGACAAAAGTATATAGACAAATATGAATATTTACCTAAATACCTTTAGAAAACGAATTCATACTTCATTGCTACATAAACAAATGAGTTATTAGTAGAAAAACTAAATTTCTTGTTGTTACATTATCTGCAACGAACACAATACAAGTCTGAATATAAACACTCTTTTATGAGGGACAAAAATATGTAGACAAATTCTTTTCAACATTAGCTTAGTACAGTTTCGTGTCAGAAGAGGATTAGTGTTCATCAAGTATTGTGGAATAAGTTGAGTGATTTTTAGATCATGCCGTGTGGTCCACAAATTTCTTTCGATGTGAAAACTAAGATGGTCAACGTCAAGTCGACATTGCTGAAGTGTAAAGCAGTTTGGGCAATATTGAACAAATATAAACAAAAAGGTATCTTGGAAGCCTCTAAGAGAAGTGGTCAGCCTAGAAAACTAAATGCTAGATCAGTTAGATTAATGAAAGTAATTTCGTCCAAAGGTCCGTTTAAACCCCAAGACAAATAAATGCCGAAATCGAGACAAAAGGAATTGCCAGTGTTTCTACGAAAAATGTAGTACTCCAGAAGCTTGTCAACACCTAAGCCATATCCAAATTCAGAATAGAGTAAAACATAACAACATGTTCACGTGCATTGCATAGGTTGACTTAAATCAATGATCTAAATGAAGTTATTTTTTTATAAAAATCATTATTTAAATCAAACTTGATTTTTATAGTGAATGTTCATGGCTTACTTGGAATAATAATCAAATCAGCTACATAAAAGAAAAATAATTATTCGAATGCACAGTTTCCAACATTCAATAAGGCAAACTGTCATTACAGAAAACTATATACAAAAGTATATACACAAATATGAATATTACCTAAATACCTTTAGAAAACGAATTCATACTTCGTTGCCCCATAAACAAATGCGTTATTAGTAGAAAAACTAAATTCCTTGTTTTTACATTAACTGCAATGAACACAATACAAGTCTAAATATAAGCACTTTTTTATGAGGGACAAAAATATGTAGACAAATTCTTTTCAATATTACTTTAGTACAGTTTGTCAGAAGAGGATTAGTTTGTGTTCATGAAGTATTGTGGAATAAGTTGAGTGATTTTAAGACCATGACGCGTGGTCCAGAAATTTCTTTCGATGTGAAAACTAAGATCGTTGAGTTGTACAGAGATGGTCAACGTCAAGTCGACATTGCCAAAAATTTGAAGCTGAAGCGTAAAGCAGTTTGGGCAATATTGAACAAATATAAACAAAAAGGTATCTTGGAAGCCTCTAAGAGAAGTGGTCGGCCTAGAAAACTAAATGCTAGATCAGTTAGATTAATAAAAGTAATTTCGTCCAAAGATCCGTTTAAACTCCAAGACATATAAAAGCCGAAATCGAGACAAAAGGAATTGCCAGTGTTTCTACGAAAAATGCAAGTAGAAGATTAAATGATTTGAAGTTATTTGCACGTCGTCCGAGTAAGAAGCCGCTAATCTCGAGGAAAAACCGTAAGGACCGATTACAATTTGCACGGTTGCATCTTGATTGCAGCATCTGTGACTGGAAGAGGGTATGTTTTAGTGACGAATCGAAGTTCAATATGTTTGGATCAGATGGTGTTCATTACCTTAGATGTCCTAGTAGACAAAGATTGAACCCCAAGTACACTTTGCCTACTGTCAAACATGGAGGCGGGTCTGTTATGGTTTGGTTGTGCTTTTCAGGGTTTGGGATGGGACCTTTATGTAGAATAGATGACATTATGGATAGGTTTGTATACACAGACATACTAAAGCATGTCATGTTATCCTATATGGAAGACAATATGCCCTTAAGATCAATCCTCCAGCAAGATAATGACCCGAAGCACACTTCAAATCTCGCAAAGAAATTCTTTCTGGATCAAAAATAGCAGTTCTCAAATGGCCTTCACAGTCTCCCAATATAAACCCCATTGAAAACCTATGAAAATACTTAGATAAGCAAATATGAGATAAAAATTGTTCTGACAAGGATGAACTTTTTGCCACTTTAGAGCAAAAGTGGAGACAGAAGGATAAATCTTATATCAAGAAACTTCTACAACCTATGCCGAGATGATGCCAGGCGGTGATTGACAATAATGGTTATGCTACAAAATATTAACACAAACATGGTTGGTTTTCTATAATTCAATGCACTTTGCTTCTTTTTTCTATAATTGTTTTGCTTGTCTATATATTTTTGTCCTTCATAGTTCCAGTTTTTTCAATTAATTTTTTATTGATGAAGGGAGTCTAATGAATTTATTTATGTATAAGTGAGTATTATGCTATAACGAATTATGTATACAGGTTGGTGTATTAATAAAACAAGTTAAAAAAGAAATACAGCACAATATTAATTTGTCTATATACTTTTGTCCATTACTGTATATTCAACAGGTCTCCATTTACTATGCATAAATTGAACATTTCACTTTCACTTACCTTTCTTGTACGTATTTTGAACGCAAGAGTCGTAGCAGAATCCAATAAGATCAAATCTGTGATGGGGGGCATACATTGTCCCTTTCCGTAAATTAAACCGAATAATTTGTGGAACATCAGTTCAACTATCCCGTAAACTACTCTGATCACTTGTCTGGTGTAATATTTCACCGAATTATTGTTAGCTTTACTCATTTTCGCGACCGCTTTCCTTTTTTTGGGCTTGATAATTTGCCACATACACAGCTGTATCACTTGAAATTTTAACGAATATTGAGAGGAATATTAATGCCGGCACTGTACTAGAAAACTTAAGGTTGTCGTCATCACTATCAACTACAGTCGTTCAACGCGACTGGTTGAGTACATACTGAATTTTAATTTATAATTCCCGAATAGTGTCCAATTCAATTATGTTTTTGTGCGCATCTTGCCATGTTCAGTTTTGTTTTGACAGCTGTGCGACGGCATACAAAGAGATCCGTTCCTGTTAACAGAAGAGACGTCATGCCATGACAGGCAACAAAGCGCATACGTAGTAAGTGTTTACTCTGATGAACGTGGGAACATAATGATCCTCTTTACGCTGTGGCTAGGGCTACAGCCAAAGACTTTCGTTTCTATGTTTGATTCCAAAAATGGCTGCATGAAACGCTATAATATTGTATAACCTGACAAATATGAGGATAAGAGGTTATGTGAAATGCCAAAAAGGTTGATTCGCACAAAAGTTGTAAAGATTCAATATAGCACTTGAAATTTATCCTGTGGTTTTCATGCTGGCAATCCCCACGTTTTTCTGGACGCTAAATGAAACCACATATTTATGAGATTCTGTTTAACGGACGACGACGTTTCGGCTACTCTAATCCGGCGCTAAAAAGCACGATTTAGTAAGAAAGTACCAGCACACAAAAATGATTTTGGGAATCTACTTAATAGAGTTAGTATATTTTGTCCTCCTGCTGTCTCATAGATGCTACTAGGATCTTCGCTCCCTTTTTGGAGCCTCTCCTTCATGCGTACTTTAATTGAGTATCTTCAGGTTTTGAACAATAACATGAAGATACGTAATTAAAAATAGGCGTAAGAATAGTGCAAAAAATGAACACTACTACTACTACTCTTTTCAAACTATATTGTTTAGTTAATTTTTGTGTTTTTACGCTGTTCTCATAGATATGGTGCTAGGATCTTTCAGATCCCTGTTTGTACACCCGAATACACATAATACATGTTTGACTTTAGGTGGAATGCATAAGTAAAGGGCTCAACGATGTTCAAGATTGCCAGAATCCAGAAGTTAAATGATTTTTTTCGAATTTTGATGGGTGTTTGGATCAAAACGACCTTAGAAGTTAATATTGATGGAATTAGGAGAAACTATTAGGAAAGCAGTAAAAGTATTTGTTATCTATACTCTTTCGAGCTCCAAATTAAACTGTACAGCATCCTCGGCTCTTGTTTCGTACCTCTAAACAAAAAAATTCTGTGCAGTATTCCTGTAACACTAAGCACGTTCGGCTAAGGGCAGGATTAAGGTGACGATTCACTGCCAAAACCGACGGAGAACTGTAGCATAGTTTCAGTGTAAGCCACTTCTGATATGTGAATTTACACAGGTCTTTACCACATATGAAAAGGGCGCCTGTAGAATCTGATGTACAGTTCGAACAGTATACACATGTTAATTGCACGATCAACCCAAAATGATGACTCAATAGAAACTTCTCAACGCGCCCTCGTAATGGATGCTTGCCTTGTTTTAGCTGACGCAGGCAACCAGTTAAGCACAGTAAATAGGTTATTTTTGTCAGTTGTCACAGCTGTTTGTCAAAATTTCACGGTCTCGACCTGCGATTCAAACACTGATGTAATCAGCACTGTTTTGAACAAATATAGTACGAAATATTCATCGTACGTGTACGTAAAACAGTTCAAAAGGTTAGTTTTATACAAAAAAGTGAAAACTCAGTTCGGGCTTAAGGTGACAAAACGCACAGCGTCGTTTTTAGCTGAACTTTCGTTCAGCAGGGGCCAAGTTCACTCGCCTAGAAACCGAAGTACAGGGATCATTTATCATATCCCGAGTACATTGTGTTGCGACTGCATATTATATGAATTAACGGAGGTTTATATGCTGTTGTGTATAAAATAAATCAATGTAAGGTTATAAAGACGCCTCGCGCAAACTCGCCTAGTTTCCCGGAAGGATCCCGGTCAGACTGAGATTTTTAAAATGAACCCTCAAAAAAGTCCCAGCAAGCTGAGCAAAAGCAGTCTTGCTAGCTTGCTCAGCGAAAAGACTCAGAAATTGCCTTCTTTGGTGCCCCCAGTGCTTCAGCAAGTTGGAAAATTGGCAGCTGGAGTCGCCAGTGTCAGTACGGAGCTTCTGGGCACAGGATCAGCAACAGGTCAGTGTCATAGTATATATTTGAAATTTTAATTTGTTTGTCATATTGATTACTATTTATTTATAAATATCAAACAATTCGCGCCTAAAACAGTGGGTGTATTACTGGTTGCACGCCTTGTGCAAAACAAACGACTGTATAGACACATTTTCATATTGGTTGGGAAATAATAATAATAAACGAATGGTTTGTTCCTACAGCCTGTTTGCTGACAATCAGCAAACTAATAGTCGGCGACAAGTCATGACCTAGTTTACGCAGTTAGCTGTCACTGACACGTCGCTGACTGTATTGATTGTGTACATGAGAACGTTACGAGTTGGCTGAGAAAGGTAAGACCGATTACCGACAAGTAACCCGCTGTTCGTACAGAAACTTCTGACTGTTTTATGACTGTCAAATTAGTCAGTAGATACTTTGCCAGTAAATTGTCAGAGCTCGAAATCAAGTACAATCATTATTCAATGTAAAATTTTTCAGAATGAAGTAGACAATTTTGGAGAAGTTGGAGTATGTTCATTTGCTGTAAACCAGAATGATCTAGGATTTTTCGTCCAACTGCTCGAATTTGCTCGAATTTTCCTCTAGAGATGAAAACATGGACACTTTCTAGAAAAAATAACAGCACCCAAAAATGTCAAGTAGATTTACTCAGTAATTCTCATTCAATTCTCATATAAAAAGTATAAACATAAATTCGAAGAAATATGATTCCACGCATCAAATGACGAGTTGAAGAAGTAAATACATAGTAAGAATTCTGAATAAACGTCTGCAGTGGTTATGCATGAGAAATGTACAAAGCATTGTGAATGACTTTTAATAAAACTCAGACACTATTATTTTTGTTCCCTTGTCGCCCAGCCTCGAAGTGTATGCACAAACAGTATTTATTTATATTCTAGCTACGTAAGTTCAGCAGAAAGCTGATGAAAAAAAAAACAAAATAACGAATTCTGGAGATTTTGTGATACAGCTTTTTTTCACGGGTGCCCACGGAGAGGGAGTGGCCGACTCTTTCCGCTGGGGTGAAAATAATATTTTCCCTATACAGGGTATTTTAAATTCGACCCTCACCATACTTCCAGCAAGAAACGTAAAAAACGAAATTTCCAAAAATGGTTTTAATTTTCTCCTTACTTTATTTATGATGGGATATCAAAATAAATTGCACATAAACGCTGCCAAATTTTCTCCTCTATAAGACAGCACAATCAGAATTTCAATATGACGTTTCGTCTCTTGTCCTAAAGAATCAATTAATTTTTTCTTATAGACACCAAATTGGATTCTTACACACATGAATAGAATTTTTAGAATAAAAAAAGTTCCTAGGTAGGCTTTGAAATTATCAGATTTTATTTGCTTGCATATCGACAGAGTTTGGAAGACTGTGAAGACCTCTGCTTATTTATGGCTATTATTGTTATTACCATCAATAAAATTTTTATTTCCTATTCAGGTTTCACCATATCTTTATATTTCCTTATATTTTTTATCCAACAATAAATTTATGGTCAACTAATGAAGTACATCACTGAATTTAGGGGTGAAAAGTCCATTTAAATGTACAAAATTCCAATATAGTGTCCGTATGAAAAAACAAAATTGAGAATGTCGTAAGAAGAAATGTCGAATTGAAAATTTGACTATGCCATCTTGTAGACAAGAATAAGTAACAATGACAATGTTCAATTTATTTTAAAATCCCATGTCAAATAAAGACAGGAAAAAATAGAGCGATTTTGGGATAAATTTGGTGAGCGAAACAAACATCTGATAATTTCAAGGCCTACCTAAGAAATTGTTTTTTTTGAAGTAACTAAGGTTTGGCAACGTCACTGTATGACGTATTATGTATTTTTGAATCAAAATTAAAAACTCTATTCATCTGTGCAAAAATGCAATAAAGCAGCTTTAAGAAATAATAAAGTTGATGCTAAGGACAAGAGACGAACCGTCATAAAGAAATTCTGATTATGCCTTCTTGTAGTCAGGAAAAAATCAAAACGATTTTGGGAAAATACAGTTTTTCCCTCACTCTCCGGAAGTATGTACCTTGAATTTCGAAATTTTCTGTCATTTTGTTAACTACTCCATTTAAGAGACTTCGTATCCCTTACAGTTTCCAAGATCCCAATGGTTAGTGCCAAATTAGAAACACCCTGTATATGCAGACTCTCACTAGAAGAAAGAAGTAAAAATACTACAAAGATTTAATAACGTCTTTGAATAATAAAGAGTGTTATTCACTAACATAACTACAATTATCAAGATCTGCTTACATAGCTATAAGTTTCACAGAGTTTCCAACATGGACAAAAAGAACTGAGACTACTAAAATACATAGAAGTAAGGCTTAAATCGCGTAATTTCTCATTTTGCAACTGTAACAACATTTTTCAAAAGATTAGTGATCACAAAAATCGTATTAATTGTGGTTCTTGAATGTTATGTCCTGTGTAGTTCGGATTTTTCATACTGTATTTATAATCTTCATTTTGCCATTACAGGGTCAATAAACAAAATATCGAGCACAAAGCACTTGGCGCTGGCTGATATTTAATATGGAATTTCAATAAAATTTCTTCTGCCACTTGCTCACCCGAAAATGTTACAAAAACTTTTTTCTGTTGAATTGTGGCACTGTTTTCTCTAAATTTAGTTTTTTGGGTTTCATTCTCTCCTCAGTAGATCTTCAAAGTCTTCATCGTCTTGGTATATTAGATATTTTTTTTACACCGAAGCAAACGTGAACATGCTAGGGCACCGCGGCTCCTTTGAGGAGCTTAAAGAAATTTTGTTATTCCCATTTTTGAACTGCCTTAAGTTATTAGAACTGGGAAAAGCTCCTCATGCAGATTGTTAGACGATCTCGACACCCTCGAAATAAAGGAGCGGTCTTATCGGCCAGTTCTAGATGTACGAAGTACGACACGGTTACGATGGGAGGCCGTAGTCAGGCAGGCACATCGCGCGGCGACACCATGGAAGAGAGCTCTGAGGAGCAACGCCCGTTCGCGTAGCTAGATAGTCAACGGCCCGTCGGTGTCCCCAGACCGTCCACCAGAGAAGAGTAATCGATCATTAAATGCCTCTTGCGAAGCAATTTCAGTCCTCAAGGTAGTTTCGAAGAACTCTGATACCTGTCACTGTCACTGGTTGACTGGTGTCCTCTGACCTGTCAGAAGGTTCTGTACGAACAGCGGATAAGCTGTCGGAAAACAGTCAGAAACTCTGATTCTGATTTTGACAGTCACCGACAAGTTACCGACTACTGTACGAACAAACCGTATGGGCTGACTAATTTTTTACCCAGAATTCGGCACTATGACAACTTTGATTTTTTCGCATGTGAGCACCGATAACGAAAATAGATTTTTAATACCTACCTCAAAAATATGATGTACCTACGTCACCGGCAAGATTAGATACTCTCAAAGGGACTTAAGGGATTGAGTTTTAGCATCCCAAAATACAATATGGTGGTGGTCATTTGAACTGCATTTAAAGCAACTTAGTTGCCCACGTTACAAAAAGGATAAAAAATGGCTTATTCAGGAATATAAGTCCAATCATGCCTATAATACGTTTTAGGGCAGTTGAAATATAATTCGGCGCCAACTTAATCCGACAATGTCCTATTTTCGAGATATCTGCAACAATTATTCTAACTGTTACATAAGTTTCATAAAAATTGTAATTATCACCATAATATCCGAATTCAGCGTATCAACGATTTTTTTACAGCAAAGTTTTTTGCACTTTTACATCAGACAATAGGCATCCTGAACAGGAACCATTATGATATCTAAATGTAGTTATTCTAAAATATCTACGAATCTGGGCTCAGAGGCCCAAAATATACATGGTGGTAGTCATTTGAACTGCATTTGAAGCATTTCGACTCATTTTTAGTGACAGTGTATTACGTTAAAAAAAGGGCAAAAATGGTTTACTCAGGAATGTAATCCCAGCTATATAATACGGAATCCGAAAACCATTTGGCCCGGCAATGTTCCATTTTTAATGTAATCTGCAAATCTGAGTTCTGTATAATGCAGATGCGTAGATTCCGTACCTCTTCCAGATAAAATTACTAATACTGCACAATCCGGTATCTAGCAAGCACAAAAACTCCTTTTAACAAAATTTTGTAATTTTGAGTTAAAATCGAAAAAGTTGGTTTGAACATGGAGAAACAATCACCTAAGCAATCTTGAGCAACTCTTTAAAACACGGAGATTTCTTTATGTAGATGGGATAGCAGTATTTTGCCTTCAAAAACTATATTGTGAGTGGCGTTGACAGTTTGGCGAGGAGTATTGTAATCGCGAAAAATTTCGAAAATCAGTTATGTTTTTTGGATGTTATATATATATAATATATATATATATATATATATACATCGCGAAAACACATCGGTCTGTCGGCCTGTCTGTCCATTGCCCGTCTAAAACTTGGAAAATACCGCTCGGATTTTGATGAAATTTTCACACGAGACAACAACTATGTCAAGGACGAACAATCTTTGTAGTTTTTGAAAATTGCTCAAACTTCGTTTCTTGACATTTCGGATGTTTCTGACCATTTTCAGAAAATTTTTTGTAGGGGTTCAAAAACCGGGGTTGGAGGTTGTAGTTGTGGAGTAATCCTTCATGAACTGATGATAGCTTTGCGTGGGAAGTGCAGAGTCAACCTACTTGACGCGATTTTTTATTTGGCCAAGTATCGCTTAGTTCCTGATTAAAAATGAAAATGAAATCGGACGTATATTTAGCTAAGCAGAATATTTATTTTGGCTTGCTATAATTCACAGTTTGTCCCCGGGGTTTCAATGATCGCCAACATAGAAATTATAAGAAAATTCAGGAAAAATTAAATCGACCTACATACTTTTTTATCCGCTCTTTTGTAGGGCAAACGCCATTTTTATCCGATTATCAACCGGTGTATAATGTATTTTCATTTGATGGTCCACGATAGGAGTTAAAGTATACAAGAACCCCTAGATGGAAATTAGTGTTTCCTCTGCACATTTTTACATAAAAAAGCAATATGCTGGCCGCAATATTGTCATCATATCCGCTTAGAAAAACAAATTGTAATTTATTATAGTATACTTATCCTCCTCAGGGCCCTACTCTCCGTCGAGCCTTTCTAGATGAGTATCTTTTCTCCCCAAGTCCCTTATAGATATAACGAACAGCGCGATCTATATAAAGATCAGAAACGGATAATTTCTGGTATAATTTTCAGAGAGATTTATTGGGTTGTTTGTTTCTTGCTTTCCTTATCATAAATTCTATTATGAAGCACCAAGACCTTGCATAATTTAGCAAGTACCATACGCAAGGCTAAACAACAGAGGGAACTCGACTATGTTCGGGAACCGAAAAGGAAGAGACCAACAAAATACGTTGCACGCCCATGCTAACGCGGTATTTTTTTAATATGCGCCGACTTTGTCAATTTGAAAAGATGTAGCGTTAGCATGGGCGTGCGTGCTGTCCTCCTTTTCAGAGGAAGGGTTGTCCGACTAATTACATCACTAGAATTGCTGCTTTCATGGTGATTTCGAAATATTCGTGGTGTACCTAAAATTGAGACATTCCTCTTGACAGCGTACTTTTTGAAAGAAAAATTTAATAAAGAACTAAAGAGGTACGACATGCGTCAGTATCCAACACAGGCGTCGTTCACCGTGTAGATAAACCAAGCTGTTTGTTTGGTTTGTCTTTAAGTGGATATGAAATAGCTGAAAATGGCATATACCGAAACAATTAACGAATTTGTCGGTTTGATGTTAATTTCGGTGAGTGTACTTGTATAAAATGAAATCGTTTTTATTGAAGGTTTCCGTCCCGCGCGCATATTTACGTATATCTTATACAAAGGCCGTTTACAGAAACGACGAGGCAGCGTTGCCAGAGCTACGGCTCTTACGGTATCACAAAACGCTCAATTTATACCGCTTTTTTTATCGCCCAAATGTCGATCATACGAGGACTTCCTTCTGAATTCCCACAGCGCTGGAAACGGTCTTCCACTCCTCATAGCAATGCCGCAACTCCGATACTGGAATAGCCTTCAGCTGGTCGGTTACAGCTGTTTGAATGTTCTCGACTGTCCCAAAATGAGTTCTCTTAAGATTATTTTTCAACTTCGGGAAGAGGAAGAAGGACTCGAGTCAGGCGAATAAGTAGGCTGAGGAGCCACAGGAATGTTTTTACTGGCCAAAAACTCGTTTATTGATATTCCTGTCTTAACTCTTCCCCGATCATTCTGACTGACAATCGACTATTTGTACGCACAAGATCCCGGATACTGTTGATATTTTCATTGGTTCTTGAAGGTGAAGGCCTTCCGCTCCGTGGCTCATGTTCAAACGACGCTCTCCGTTCTTAAAATGCCTTAAACACCGAAAAACCTGAGTTCTTGACAAAACAGTATCTTCGTAGGCCTGTTTGGCAAGAGTTTCCAGTTGCACTGTACAGAAATCTGAAGCAATACCTGATAGCACACATTGCTTGAAATTGTTGTCACTCATTTTTGGAACAAACGCTACGGACAACCAGATAACTCGATCGGTACTGAAGACGGATCAAATGTTCCCTTGTCTTACCTCCAAGCCCGGCACCTTCAGTGTTGCTAAATCGAACGCTACGTTGCCAGTCTCATCACTTAATGTACAGACCTCGTATATGCTACCCTAAAAGAGCGGATTTACCATTTTCTCAATAAATGGGAAGATACTGCTGTATTTTTGAAGTCGGAAGCAGCCCCACCCCGCGCTCTCCTATATAATCAATGAATTATTTATGTCTTGTGACATTTTTCGGCTTTAACAACAACACCGCTCCCCCCTTCCTCATCGGCGGACATGTTTTTCTTTTTAGAGGTGTCAATGGCAAACCGATTTTAATGATTATTTGCATACCAGAAATTGATTCTAAACCTTATACCTTTTTTGTATATTAATTTAATGCTTTCGTGCAAAAATGCAAAAACAACGTAGTTTGGAAGTGGCAGTGTCGAGGTACAGTGTAAACAAATAAAAAAAGAGTACGGCCCTGGACTTTTTAATGTAAACTTAGCTTACCTACCAAAGACAATGAGAAACAGCAAAAACATGTCCATCTGTGATCAATATTTCCATAAATATTGAATTCGTATTAAAATAAACTCATAGGAAGAAAATAATTTTGATAAAATATTTAAAAAATTAAGTTAGACGCAGTCAAATGAATTTTCGTTTGAAGGTTGTTTCTGTACAATGTTAAATTTTTCGATATGAAACTTACAACTAACAAAATCAAAAGTCTGATCCTCGAACTTTAAATTTTCGTGCCATTTTTCGATTCTATAATTCTATAATTGTGCAAAATATAATTGAAATCGCTTTACTTTCACTATCATCTGAAATACTGAATTTTATAGTTTTTATAGTATATAGTTTACAAACATTGTCCTGTATATTCTTGAATAAAATTAGAACTTTTTTATTTACAGATATGAAAAGTCCTCGGTCCGTACTACCTTTAATACTACCTTCAAACTCAGTAATCCGGAGCACCCAGTATGCGTATGCTCCACAGATAACTATTTTCTACTTTCCAAAAGGCGAAACATTTTATTCATAAGGTCTTCAAGAAACAACGCTATGTAGCTGCCGGCTGAATTATTCTGTTCTCGAAGCCAGGGGCCAATAAAAGATCGGCGGCAGCGGGGCAAAGGGGTACGACTCTGCCCTTTGTCGGTAGCGACGAAGACACTCAGCTGGCCGCTTGAAAAGCTATACACTTTATTGCAAATTTGACAACGCTGCGTTATGCGACCACCGCTGTTACCGGGTGTTCTGAAAGCAGTGGGTTTGGATTTCGGAAGGTTATGGTTCAATGCATCATTTAATAACTGAGCTGTCATCTAGCGGATTATAGTCTCTTGCGGCCGTGGCCTATTCTCTTAAGTAGCCCAATCTGGATGTACTCACGTTTAGCAGGCTAGATATACTGTTTGTGTTGCGATGAGAATCACTCAGTTAGATATTTATTAACGGTACAGCACGTCAACAATTTTGCTTAATTCGTGATATTGGAAGGTAAAAAATACGATGAATTATTATATCTTGTTTGAATTATACTCGGTTGTTTTAAATAGTTGTTGTGATCCTAACAGATTCTTGACTAAAAGCAAATACCTAGTTATACATTATATGTATCCAATAAAAAGATTTGGAACCAATCAATTTGATATTCACAGCTTTTTGGGGCATCTGAACTGTCTCACTAGAATCTCATCGCAATAATATGAGAACCAAAAATTGCTTTTACATAACGTGAAAGTAAATACACTTGCTAAGTACCTTTAGATTCAAACTTAAAGTAGATGAGACTCAAAGTTAAAGTTGGACCTTTTCATTATCCATCAAAAAAAATTCGTGTCTTAATTAATTTTCATTTTTCATGTTGTTGGGTTAAACTGTTTCCACTAGTTATTCTATATTTTAAACAATAACCCTGCATAGCTATACTTTATAACGTAACACAATAACAACACCCAGAAAAACACATTTTCTAATTACTTTCACAATTTAATTTTTGAGTTCTTGTTCCCTTCGGAACGCTGCACCACTCAGAGGTTAAATATTCCAGCTCGCTGCCCCACATCTGGATGCCACGATGATCTAATTAAAAACTAATTACTTAACTAATTAAAGTGTTGTTGCTTATGCATGACCGATTTCGCCGCACAAGGTAAATTGTTGCTGGGCGGTCTTTATTCTCTGTAGTAGAGAAGATAGTAATTATTATTTCAAAATTTATTTGCAACAAACATCACTTTTAAGGCTTAATTTATTCATTCAAGAGAATCTTTTTTGTTGGGAATGGTTCCGTATGGTAAGTCGCATTGAAGAAAGCAGGAGGATACGTATGTCGTAGTTTAGATTCGGGCCTGGCTCACATCTGATGAATTAGGACTTAAATAGGATGATGCTATCTGAAGAGATGCCAATAATGCTATTTTACCATTAGCCTAGGCGGCTACAGTTTTACTCAAAACAGCATCAGTCTTATATGTTTGGCGTTATGAAAGGTCATATATGTCGCTCTAAAAAATAATCGATTAGTAGTAGCGGTAGTACCAATCATCATGATTCCACAAGAAGATTATTGATATAATGTACTAAAACGTTTTGATGATTAGTTATTGAGGAATTATCGACTCAGTGTTCAAAAAATTATACAGTTATACTTATTACGCCTTCGTTGGTTGTTTCATGAGACGAAATGAATCGTTATTGGGTCGGTTCACTTATGAATCTTTGACCTCTGCATATCAACCTATGTAAAGCAAATGTATCGTGTTTCTGTTTCCATGCCCATCTCTGACAGGTGCATAGTATCACTGAGATCAGCAGCTTCTTAATAATAGAAGGTCTTTGACTGGCACCAAATATGCAACAATTTACAACCAGTTATCGTATACAGCTTTCAACCTATACTGTTTATTCCTACAAACATTGTATGAAAATGAGCAGGAGTCTCTGAAACGTTGTAATTCTATGTTCCGGAGATTTTATTTCCGCCGTCTCTGAATCAACGATGGAAGTATTAAACTCTCGATAATATTCGACACTCGGTTCAGAAGTTTTCTGTTCGGTTTGTCAGTGCGTGTCTGTTGCCGAAATATTCAGAGAACCATCGTAGAAGGAGTAACATAAAATTGAGGAAAATGTAAGTTTATATAAAGGGTGATTCACAAGTCGTGACCAACATTGAAACATCATGTACAGGATCGCATTTTAAGGAAGGGCTTCATTAAGAAGATACGGGGTTTTGCAGTTTAAAAATAAAAAACGAATATAAATGTACCAGTAAGAGTGAATCCTAGACTCTGTACATACTTCGATATTCCGGTTTGTAGAACTAATATTGGTTTAAATTCTCCACTGGTACGAAATCAAAGAAATGTAAACAACACTACAACTATGGTAAATTTGTTGATATTTTTGCTTGTGAAATGTTAGAGTCTAATACTTGATGAAAAACAGAATGTTGGTCACTTCCTTGTAAGCTACATTCCCATTCTTTGTAATATTTTTTTCTTTACTAAATTGAATATATATTTTCATATATGTAGATTATAAATAATCGTTACAATTTAGTATGTTTAGCTATACTGTGGATGTCCATTTCGGAGATTTTCTCTGATGTTGCTAATTTCTTAAATAGATTCATAAATCCCCTACAACCCACAAAATCCGAAAATGATCCTCTGAAACGCCAAAAAAGAGGTTTGAACGCTTTTATTTTTTTCGTGTTTTTGCCCCTAGCTCAGCCGCCACTAGACTGATTTCCAAAAACTACAAAGTTTTTTCATTCTTGACATAGTAGCAACCTTTTGTGAAAGTTTCATCAAAATCCGATGTAGTTCTCAAGTTATAGACGGTTATAAGATTGACGGACAAGCCGACCGAAAGACAGACCGACGGAAATGGGTCACATATTTTTTCGTGATGTACATGTCAGACAACATCCCAAAAACATAATACCTCAATTTCCGTTACAATACTTCCTCGACAGTTGGCGTAGGAAGTAAGAAACGAAACTATCCAGTTGAAAAGAATAGGTATCGAGTACCAGTGATACAGCATATCACCTTTCACCATCGCATGCAACCTCGCTGCACTGATGGATTTCCCAAGTTCAATTAGAGCTCTTCCACCTTTTTGCCACGGCGAGCTCGATGAAAGGTCATTCGATATCTGATGCTTCGACCGGTAATGGCGAGTAGGCAGGGATAATGGACATTACATTTTCAATTATCCTCTTACCAGGTAAACACGGTGATGTCCAAGGAAAAATGATTTCTGCTTGCTGAAGGGTCGTGGCTCAGATAATGGAATTTTTTTATGCTTGCATATTTGCTATGACATCATTAATTGAATGTAGTTCTTTCAACTATGAGCGTTATTATACATATTCAAATCAGTATAGATCTGTGGTCCATATTTATAAAAACCTAGTATTTCCAATATCAGCTATTCTGCCATCGTAGCTGTTTGATGAAGGCAATTTTTCTTATTTTTCGCCTTTGAAAATCACGAATTGAGTAGAATTGTTTATGTGCTATATCGCTAACAGATATTTACATTTCGTTTTTTTGTCTTTTTTGATTTATGTCTGTCTATTAACAATTAACTTTCTCTCTGGTCGCGAGATATCCATCTTAATTGAAGGTCATCCCACAACGTCAACGCGGGTGCTCTCCAGGGATCGGTTTTGGCTCAGACATTGTTCTTCTTACATATCAACGACCTCTTGTCCTGTACGATCTATCCAATCCACAGCTTTGCTGATGACAGCATTCTACATGAAGGATTTTAGAGTGACAAGCTGATTTCTGCAGGTGAGCTGGAGAAAAGACTAGCAGCGACGTCCTATCTGACGAGAGATTTGGAGGTTATCACTGCTTTTGGACGCAACAATTTTGTACAGTTTAATGCTTCCAAAACACAGTATTGTACCTTGACGAACAAAAGGCATCCTATCGCTCATCAGGTTTCAAGCTTTTCGATTTCAATAGCGGCAGCTGCTAGGAAGAATCTAGCCTATTTGTTTAACGCTAAGAAGCACTTTTCTCCACATGATCTCCTCACTCTGTACAAGGAACAGATACGACCTTGGCTCGTGTATTGCTCACATGTTTGGGGTGTAATCTCCTCGACTACATTATCCATGCTCGCTTCTGTTCAAAGGAGGGCTGTCCGACTGATCGACGACTCTTCTCTAACGGACAGTCTCGGACCCTTTTGCACCGGCGGGCCGTCGGCGATCTAGCTCTCTTCTACCGCTACGACAATGAGCTTTGCTCCTCAGAGCACTCCTTTCTAACTTATTCAGATTCGTTGGTTTTATCAGATTGATGTTCGATAGTTTTAAATAAGATTGAATAGTAAGGCTGTTGACTATTGATAACATATTCACATTTCCCATAAAATTTGAGGACCTTGAAACATTGCTCGTCCAAAAATAGTTCAAGCCATAAACCTGGAAGTTATCACAGTTGGGGACGAAGTAATGTGGTGTAGTTTTGTTTCTAAGATATAGTATTGTAATCAGTGAGAGGTGCCCGGCCGGGCATTCATTTTTAGATGACCGAAATATGTCAGATAGTCATTTGTCTCGGCTTGTCGAAGTTCAGGTCACAGATAATATGGAACTGCTGGGAAATAGCTGGGATGCTTGTTCAGAGGTAGGTTAATTTTGTTCTCTAGAATAAAAAAGCCTTCGGCATCATACTTCTCTAGGATCGATATGGAATTTCAAGCATTGTTGATACAGCGATGTGATTTTCGAAAAAAAAATTAGGCGCTGAAAAGGCTAATTCGGCAATTTATAATTTCCAATGTCAAAACTATCGCAAAGCTGAATTTTTTGAAAACCTGTATCTTTCAAAATCATATCATAATTGTCAAATGTATGCATCATAGTAGTCGTCGAAGGCAGTATCATGGTTGTTGAAACATTTTGATTCATACATTTTCAAGATAGAAAATAGGGCACATGCATGAGTTTTTCAATTTCACCTTCAAGGTTAGGGTCAAGATTATACTAGAGGTCACCACATGCTGGTTTCTGTAGTGCTACAATATTTTGATATCCTAAAATTTTGGTTGGAATTTTTAGGCAAAGTTATGATCGATATGTCGAATTTTTGCGATACAAAATATGGTTGGTTTTATTTTTATTTAAATTTCTTAGAGGGTCTTGAATGAACAAGGTTCGTTCATACCGTTTTTTTGAACTATTTGGCTGCTGTACAGAAGTCTTTTAATTTTTATTAAAAATAATGTAATCATTCAGGGTATAAGCTCATTTTGATCAGTAAGTCTGCCTGTGATGTAACATAAATTAAACTTTTCAAATTATGTTGAGTTTGTCTGTTGTTGTTAAAAGCGATTTTGTTTATTATTTCCTAGTTTCCTTGGAACAAATTTTAACAAACCTTTCCATTGTTTATTCCTTTTTCATACAAAGCTTTGTTTACTTTCCATAAAGGTCTCTACCGTCCCGTTTTATGCACAGTTTTCCGAACTTTGCAACTTTGCTCCACCGCACAGTTGCTTTAAACTTTTCTTCTAAGACAAGCTGCTATTCATGCCAGGGCTCGATCACCTCCGTCAATATAATTAGATTGTGCGTGTGCCCTGTTGATTTTAGAACTTGAAGTTTGGAGTATACTTATTGGTTCGAGCCGTTTGATCATGTGCGTAGAACTTTCCGCAAAATATTAATTAGGTAAATAGTGTTAGCATATTAATGATAATAATATTAATAATAATAGTAATAATAAACGTCTTTATTCGCCAAACATCAACAAATAAACGTACATTTATATTGAAAGAAGAGAGCTTGGCGAAGGGCTGTCGTATGGTAAGATCTGTTACAGGACGAAGTTTAGATCTGCGTGACTCACTCACTCTGTTCTTCTACTTAACCGTGAGATAATTGTACAACTGGCAATGTTATTTAAATGTTCCCCACTAACTATTTTATGAATTAATTTTAATATAACAAGTAGGTTTTTAATTAGTTCAGAGAGGAGAAACATAGCTGTGACTAATTTTCATAGATGACGCTACGGTCATGTCATCTCGGATACTTTTTTGGACGCGGGGACACTTTTATTTGTTTATTATAGTTTAGGCGCATGCCTAAAGTTTTGATTTACATAGTCCTGAAGATCAAACGAGATAAGATGACGTCCCCATTTCTCCATACAATGAATAAACCGATTTCTGGCGTTTGTCATGACTCCTGCCAGGGTAGCAGGCATTATGTTGGCAATTTATTTCTGGATGTTGGTTTCCAAACCTCGTAGGGCTTTTGTATTGCTCACATAAACACGGGATGTCAAACACCCCATAGAAAAAAATCACAATGGGCCAAATCTGGAGAGCGGGCTGGCCACTCCAAATCGCCCCTAATTGAGATCGATGCTCTTGAAGTGTGTGCTATTCTACCATTTTATTGGAACCAAATGGTTAATTCATATAGCCGTGGAGAAAAACCTGTAACGTGTTTATGTTACATATCGGTCCGAATTCACTGTCACTCAGACTTCATTTTCCTCAGCGAAACAGGGACCAATAATTCCAGCTGAGGCAATTGCACACTACACTTTGACCTCAGTAAAATGCAAACACCTTTTATGCAATTCTCGAGGTTTGGTGTCATATTTTGTTTGTTGACGAATCCACACAGATAAAGATGGGTTTCATAACAAAAAAAAAAAAAACAATAATAAGAGGCGTTCATCCGAGAATTGAAGTCACGTTCAGAAAGTTCCTGCACAATTGCCATTTTGTAAGGGTGGAGATGAAGATCATCATGAACAATTCTACCGGTGTGAAGTTAGCAGCTAAATTTCAGCAGACAATTTCCCAAAGTTACCCGAACGAACAGTGGCGTCGGTCAGAAGGAATAATATGCTCTTATAACACTAGTTAGGGACACAATTATGGCCAGAATAAAGTAGCTGAGAGAACCTTTGGGGGTAGCAGCCAAAAACAAGATAAATAAAAAATCGATATCAACCCTTAGGGAATGGATGTCCTTAATGAATGTACCTCGGAAAATTACTTGCATATTATGACAATTTATAGGATATATCAAATTTACTGAGCGAACTTCTAAAGGGGTAGCAGCCAAAAATCAGATACTAAAAAAATCGATTTCAGCCCTTAGGGAATAGGTGTCCTCGATGACAAAGTATCTCGAAAAATTATTCATATATTAAGACAATTTATGGGCCAGATCAAATTTACTGAGCGAACTTCTAAAGGGGTAGCGAGCAAAAACCAGATAATAAAAAATCGATTTCAGCCCTTAGGGAATAGGTATCCTCGATGAAAAGTATCTCGAAGAATTATTCATATATTAAGGACATCTTATGGGCCAGATCAAATTTACTGAGCGCACTTCTAAAGGGGTAGCAGCCAAAAACCAGATATTAAAAAAGTCGATTTCAGCGCTTAGGGAATAGGTGTCCTCGGTTAAAAGTATCTCGAAAAATTATTCATATATTAAGACAATTTATGGGCCAGGCCAAATTTACTGAGCGAACTTCTAAAGGGGTAGCAGCCAAAAACCAGATAATAAAAAAATAGCGATTTCAGCCCTTAGGGAACAGGTGTCCTCAATGAAAAGTATCTCGAAAAATTATTCATATATTAAGACAATTTATGGGCCAGATCAAATTTACTGAGCGCACTTCTAAAGGGGTAGCAGCCAAAAATCAGATATTAAAAAAGTCGATTTCAGCGCTTAGGGAATAGGTGTCCTCGGTTAAAAGTATCTCGAAAAATTATTCATATATTAAGACAATTTATGGGCCATGCCAAATTTACTGAGCGAACTTCTAAAGGGGTAGCAGCCAAAAACCAGATAATAAAAAAATATCGATTTCAGCCCTTAGGGAACAGATGTCCTCAATGAAAAGTATCTCGAAAAATTATTCATATATTAAGACAATTTATGGGCCAGATCAAATTTACCGACCGACCTTCTAAAGGGGTAGCAGCCAAAAACCAGATAATAAAAAAATATCGATTTCAGCCCTTAGGGAATAGGTGTCCTCGATGAAAAGTATATCGAAAAATTATTTATATATTTAGACAACTTATGGGCCAGATCAAATGTACTGAGCGAACTTCTAAAGGAGTAGCAGCCAAAAACCAGATAATAAAAAAATCGATTGCAGCCCTTAGGGAATAGGTGTGCTCGATGAAAAGTATCTCGAAAAATTATTCATATAATAAGACAATTTATGGGCCAGATCTTACTAATCGAACTTCTAAAGGGGTAGCAGCCAAAAACCAAATAATAAAAAATATCGATTTCAGCCCTTAGGGAATAGGTGTCCTCGATGAAAAGTATATCGCAAAATTATTTATATATTAAAACAACTTATGGGCCAGATCAAATGTACTGAGCGAACTTCTAAAGGAGTAGCAGCCAGAAACCAGATAATAAAAAAATCGATTTCAGCCCTTAGGGAATAGGTGTGCTCGATGAAAAGTATCTCGAAAAATTATTCATATAATAAGACAATTTATGGGCCAGATCTTACTAATCGAACTTCTAAAGGGGTAGCAGCCAAAAACCAAATAATAAAAAAATCGATTTCAGTCCTTAGGGAATAGGTGTCCTCGATGAAAAGTATCTCGAAAAATTATTCATATATTAAGACAATTTATGGGCCAGATTAAATTTACTGAGCGAACTTCTAAAGGGGTAGCAGTCAAAAACCAGATATTAAAAAAATCGATTTCAGCCCTTAGGGAATAGGTGTCCTCGATGAACCGTATCTCGAAAAATTATATATATATATATATATATATATATGTATATATAACAAAAATAGGAAAATAGTGGGCAAAATCCGCAAAAAGTGGATTCGAGCAGAAAATAGGATAGGTAACCCGAGCGATACGTATTTCTGCTGGTTGGCTTCATCAGGCCCGAAATGAATGCACATATGCAACTACAAAAGTAGATACACATGCCCACACATCCGGATACGGGTGTAACCTGAGGATACGAAGATGGAGAGGAAAAAAGACACACGAAGTCCACAACAAGAGCCAACCTACATATTGTAGTATAAAATGGCGAGAAGACCTCGAATTTTTGTAGTTGCATATGTGCATTCATTTCGGGCCTGATGAAGCCAACCAGCAGAAATACGTATCGCTCGGGTTACCTATCCTATTTTCTGCTCGAATCCACTTTTTAAGGATTTTGCCCACTATTTTCCTATTTTTGTTATATACCTTTCTCCGCATGATAATTTTCTCTTTGTAGATCCTTTGGGCTTGAAGTACCACAGCAAGTGGCTTTAACCGGCCGCGTGGTTGTGGTTATTTGTCGCCTTGAAAATTCGAGGTCTTCTAGCCATTTTATACTACAATGTGTAGGTTGGCTCTTGTTGTGGACTTCGTGTGTCTTTTTTTCCTCTCCATCTTCGTATCCTCAAGTTACACCCGTATCCGGATGTGTGGGCATGTGTATCTACTTTTGTAGTTGCATATGTGCATTCATTTCGGGCCTGATGAAGCCAACCAGCAGAAATACGTATCGCTCGGGTTACCTATCCTATTTTCTGCTCGAATCCACTTTTTGCGGATTTTGCCCACTATTTTCCTATTTTTGTTATATACCTTTCTCCGCATGATAATTTTCTATATATATATATGTATATATATATCGAACTCGTACTCACAGAGAGCTGAATTTCGCGCATTGTAGGGGCATTTCACCTCCACAATACCATCATCTACGACAAGTGCATCGGGTGAAGCTGCAATGTATGGGTATTAGAAGTGCATCATCAGTCCAACGACAGAACATTTAACAGCCATTTGAACCCATACCCTAAGGGCTGAAATCGATTTTTTTGTTATCTGGTTTTTGGCTGTTACCCCTTTAGAAGTTCGCTCAGTAAACTTGATCTGGCCCATAAATTGTCTTAATATATAAATAATTTTTCGAGGTACTGTTCATCGAGGACACCTATTTCCTAAGGGCTGAAATCGATTGTTTTAATACCTGGTTTTCGGCTGCTACCCCTTTAGAAGTTCGCTCAGTAAATTTGATCTGGCCCATAAATTGTCTTAATATATGAATAATTTTTTGAGATACTTTTCATCGAGGACACTTATTCCATAAGAGCTGAAATCGATTTTTTTAATATCTGGTTTTTGGCTGCTACCCCTTTAGAAGTTCGCTCAGTAAATTTGATCTGTCGCATAAATTGTCTTAATATATGAATAATTTTTCGAGGTACTGTTCATCGAGGACACCTATTCCCTAAGGGCTGAAATCGATTGTTTTAATACCTGGTTTTCGGCTGCTACCCCTTTAGAAGTTCGCTCAGTAAATTTGATCTGGCCCATAAATTGTCATAATATATGAATAATTTTTCGAGATTCTTTTCATCGAGGACACCTATTCCCTAAGGGCTGAAATCGTTTTTTTTAATATCTGGTTTTTGGCTGCTACCCCTTTAGAAGTTAGCCCAGTAAATTTGATCTGGCCCATAAATGGTCTTAATATATGAATAATTTTTTGAGATACTTTTCATCGAGGACACTTATTCCCTAAGAGCTGAAATCGATTTTTCTAATATCTGGTTTTTGGCTGCTACCCCTTTAGAAGTTCGCTCAGTAAATTTGATCTGTCGCATAAATTGTCTTAATATATGAATAATTTTTCGAGGTACTGTTCATCGAGGACACCGATTCCCTAAGGGCTGAAATCGATTGTTTTAATACCTGGTTTTCGGCTGCTACCCCTTTAGAAGTTCGCTCAGTAAATTTGATCTGGCCCATAAATTGTCTTAATATATGAATAATTTTTCGAGATACTTTTCATCGAGGACACCTATTCGCTAAGGGCTGAAATCGTTTTTTTTAATATCTGGTTTTTGGCTGCTACCCCTTTAGAAGTTAGCCCAGTAAATTTGATCTGGCCCATAAATTGTCTTAATATATGAATAATTTTTCGAGATACTTTTCATCGAGGACACCTATTCCCTAAGGGCTGAAATCGATTTTTTTAATATCTAGTTTTTGGCTGCTACCCCTTTAGAAGTTCGCTCAGTAAATTTGATCTGTCGCATAAATTGTCTTAATATATAAATAATTTTTCGAGATACCTTTCATCGAGGACACCTATTCCTTAAGGGCTGAAATCGATTTTTTAATATCTGGTTTTTCACTGCCACCCCTTTAGAAGTTCGCTCAGTAAATTGGATCTAGCCCATAAATTGTCTTACTATATGAATAATTTTTCGAGATACTTTTCATCGAGGACACACCTATTCCCTAAGGGCTGAAATCGATTTTTTTAATATGTGGTTTTTGGCTGCTACCCCTTTAGGGGTTCGCTCAGTAAATTTGATATATCCTATAAATTGTCTTAATATGTAAGTAATTTTTCGATGTACATTTCATTAAGGACACCTATTCCCTGATGGTTGAAATCGATGTTTTATTTATCTTGTTTTTGGCTGTTACCCCCAAAGGTTCTCTCAGCTACTTTATTCTAACTAGTGTTATAAGAGCATATTACTCCTTCTGACTGACGCCACTGTTCGTTCGGGTTACTTCGGGAAATTGTCTGCTGAAATTTGGCTGCTAACTTCACACCGGTAACAATTCTCCTCACAGGACGATCGGAAAGTCCTAGGCCATCTTAGAACTTGACCAATTGAGCTGAAATGGTGTATAATTATAGGCTTGCGTAACAATACAAAATGAATTAACTGCTGCTTCGGTGTAAAAAATAATCGCCATTCTTCACGCCCAAGATGAAGTTTATAATTATCATATTCAACCTTATGATATAGGTATCAAATTAAAGGGCTTTATGATCGAAATATAACAAGCAACGGGACGTTATTTTGAATCCAATATGGCGTCCGCCGCTAAATGGCGCTTTATAATCTCTATTCCATTACCCCTTTTGAGCTCAAGATCACTATCTGTTCCTAAAACCCCCTTCCGGTTAATCTGCCCATTTCAACTTTCGCGATATTATGACCTAAAAAACGAAATAAAACGGTGCACATTAACCCGAAGTACAGAGCGGAAGACAAAAAACTCCATTATTAGTTTTTGCTGCATTCAACCTCGCTCAAAGACTTGAAAGTATTCTTGTTAGCGTATGTAGGTAACTTGATTTCCGCTGCCCTCCCTTTTATATAGCTTTGAACTTTTATATAGGGAGGTTGAAAATAAAACGTTTCGACTTGAAAGTTTCTATCGGACGGAGCGATGTGAATGAGATGACGTAATAGAATTTCCGTTCCAGAAAGCACAAGTCGCCAGGTTATATGTGTGCTTTGGGCTGAAAACAAAATATTAGATACTATATTTTTGGAGTAACTGTGAATCAATAACATAATAAATCTCGTATTCACAGTATTTCTACATGAACTAAATATAAAAAACAGTTCTAAGTACTTTATTTCAAAGTTGGATTAGTGACCTTTCTACGTAAATTACGGTAGATACTAGGTGAATTGATAGGAAGGCGCTTGGTACGCAGTATAATCATGAGGAATTCCAAGGTAATTCAACCTGATAGTCAAAAACTGAAGCTTACCATACACGATTATTTGTGTCGGTATTTTACTATATAATTATGGTCTGAGTAACTGCCTTCATAAGCAACACATTTTGTCAATCAGATTTCTGCGCATGATGCGTTGACCTTTATCATGACCATGACCTTGACATCAAACTTGACCATGACCTTGACCATAACCATAGCGTTGACCATGACCTTGATCATTACTTTGAACATGTCGATGACCTTGACCATTACCTTGACCATGAAAATGTCCTTGTCATTGATCATGACAGTGTCAATGATCTTGATCATGACAGTGTCAATGATCTTGATCATGACTATAACCATGACCTTGACCGTGACTATGTCCTCGATATTGGCCACGACTTCTGTCAGTACCTTTTCCATTACCTTGCCCATGATCATGATCTTAGCATCACCTTCAAGATCATGTCACGCTTAAATATGAAATTTCTAGCTCTTTGCAGTTTTGACATAAAATGATTTTGGAGTCAAGATCACATTCGGACGTAACATTTCCTGGTTGTCCAATTCCAGGATGAATACGAGATGAAAATTTTGACTTGACCTTGAAATTCATGGACAGTGTCATGGTCAAGGTCATTTTTGTTTGTTCTTAAAGTATTTTCTTGAGCTTGAAATGGCTTCGAAGCTCATGGTCATGGTCATGGTTATTTTCTGACGTACAATTTCCTCTACTTCACAATTCCGGCGTAAAAAGGGGGTTCTGTTTGAAAATATTCGCTTGACCTTGAAGGTAGCGGCAAAGGTTATGGTCAAGGATACGAACGTTTTGCTCTATCAAAACCCTACAACTTTTGTTTGAAACTTTTTTCTATTCATCTTAGTTTTCGAAATATTTAGGTGGAGAGATTAAAATGGGGCATTCTGTATAATAAAAAAAATATTTTTATATTGATTTTTCACTAATAAAACATAGATGCAGGACTTTTTCACCTGGCTCTTATAGATTATTCCTTTTGACATTGTAGAGTATCCCTTTTGACAGATGATTTCCAAATATTTTTTCTTAAACTGCGAATATCATCTACAGCTTCTGCCAGATTGGACTAGTTCATTACACACCATTCTTTTTATGTTCTTTACGAGTGTCCCTCGTATACTGATCCCCGAGGCGTCAAGCCGGACAAAGGGCGAACCGCAGTGCAATTCCGACGGTGGTCCAAGAAAGTTAATCCGGATCTTAATAGAGTAGATGTTGGCATGTACAAGCCGCATATTCGCTGAGAGCTCACCTGCCTGTAACAAAGGGCCTCGTCACTGAAACGTGGAACTGCGGATTGTATTCGGTTTAGCTGGAAGCAGTTTCGGGCGGTCCCCTGGGCAAGAGCATATATTCAAAGGACACATTATTAATATAGCTGACTGAAAACAATGGGAGGGTTGCGAACAAAGGTAGTGGAGATGCTTCCAATCGCCCACGTTTATTATTATCATATGGTTGGAAGCACATTCACCCTGACCTTTATAGGTGTGGGGTAATATCACGAGAATCATTGTTTTAACGCCTTAATAATTAGAAAATTACAGAAACGTTTGAGCATTTTTGATTGATTTTTTTTTGGACTTCCAGCACCACAAAGGCTTCTACTTTCAGCTATTATTTTTTGTTTGTAATAGCAAATTAACCGTTTCGGCAAATTTTTCGTATGTCTTATTTTGAAGGTAATTTTATACCGAACAGCTTTTTTGGACCACACGCTTCAAATAGTTCATTAATTAATATACTCGAGAAAGTGGTTTTTCCAATTTCGTCGTATAATAAAAAAGTTAGCAAAATTTATTGTATCTTTCTGCAAGGGACCTTCCCATATACCATCAAGTATACAATTCCGTCGTATTACATTTTTTCTCTCAAATTCTAGATATCGTGGTTTACAGTCGCAGAAAAAAAATACTGTCCATTGCAGTTACTTACACTTTGTAGAGGTTCTCTTATGAACTTGAAAATATATATTTTGTAGAAGTCCCTGCTTGTAAATTTATCCCATATTTGTGCTTAAAATAGACCGCCAGATACAACCAGCGTTCTTTCCTAATGTACTCCACGAAATACAACGAAAATCCGGCAAGTTTTGTTGGCCTTGCACACAACATACCTCCAGGGAGCTCATCAATCTTGATGATATGTTCACGGTAAGCTTTTTTGGGTTGGAATGCGGCATTTTCCGTTTGGCATGCAAAATGAACGATGGTCGGAAAACTGTCGACGCTGCATGAGTCATCTTTTTTACTAATGACATTTCGATAGAATCGACCACGTGTGTCCAGAATATTGAAGACTAGCATCGCTATTACCCGTTTTATATTGTCAATAAATCTGGACGTCAAATTTCATGGTGTCAGTCTTGTTTTCCTTTCCATTATGTTGAACAAGTTTTCAATTCAAGTACAGAACTTTGTTAGAACAACAAAAAAATCAACAATGTTTCTAGCAAGAATTTGTTGTGTGGTTGGCAGCAATGTGTACTGAGAGATAATCCGTGAATTGGTCCATTGATGTAAACACACCAAAACATAATCAGGATGACCTTGAAGAAGTTCATCTGAATAAATTCGTAAAGAAATTTAAGTTTTTGACTAAACCAATGAACACATGCATAATAAACCCTGTACTATATATTTGAAATCAGATCAAAAGCTGCTATCATTTTGGCTAAATATTGTATATACAGGGTGATTTACAAGTCTTGACCAAAAATGAAACATCATACACAGGGCCGGATTTTAAGGGGGGTCTTCTATGTAACATTTTTTCCTCGAGCGCTTCATTAAAAATAAAAAAAACAAAAATAGAAAAATAAACTTTTGACTTCACTTTTACAAAAAAAATGGTAGTAGTAACGATAACAACCGTATAACGCATAACTTCAACAAACTCTCTCCCAAGCAACGTCAAGTTGGTATCAAGGCGCCCTATTTTATTTTCTCTTCATGAATGATCTAATTTGTTTTATTTTTATTTTTACGAGAACAGTGCACTCTAAAATTCTGAACATTGCGCGTATTTGGAAAAATAATGCCACTAATCCGCCACTGGTGCACGTTAATTTTACTTAGACTTTTGAATGTGGAGAATACTCAGGTAAATACACAAACAAAAGTTTAGTTCATTCCAGTCGACGGTTTTGAAGATATTAAAAAAATTGTTTTTCATTTTTAAACTTCAACACCCCGTATCTTTTAATAAAGCTCTCGAGGAAAAAATGTTACATAGAAGACCCTGCTGAAAATGCGGTCCTGTGTATGATGTTTCATTTTTTGTCACGACTTGTGACACCCTTTTTAAGGTATTCCATTTGTAAAAATACAACTTTATTTCATAGCAATTATCGGATATAGAAAACAAATTGTACTTAAAACTCTGTGCTAGACTCCACAACTGTTTCTTTCTAGCCGGTCATACAAAAAGTTCTGCTAACGAACCATTCATTTCGTCTGGTCGGAGATCACCGCGGACGATTTGGCACGAACATATCAATCGCAACAGCTACAGGGAATACGATAAGTCATTTGTTTATGACTGAGAAGTACTTTTTCCATATAACCTTTCACTCTGCGCAAGTCTCAGATAAGGCCTAGCGTCGAGTACTGCTCACATGTTCGGAGTGCTGCCGTCTCGACTACATTGTCCATATTTGATGCTGTTTAAAGTAGGGCTGTCGATGACGGGCTGTAGACGATCTTGCTATCTTCTACCGCAGTGGACTTTACTCCGAGCTCTCTTCCATGCTGTCACGCTTTGAGCCTCCCTGTCAGGCTTCCCTCTGGACCTCTCCTTTGTTCCTAGGTTGTCGAGATTGTGGAAAAATCCGCTTGAGGAGGCCTCTTCGGAGTTCTGCTAACCCCAGGCAGTTCAAAAATCGGATTGACAAGGCGTCTTTAAGCTCCCTATAGTGGCAGTCGCGGTGCCTGTGCTTAGATTAAAAGCATGTAATAACATTAGTTAAAAATAATTCAAAAATATACTTAAAATCAAACACACACCACAATGCTACTACTTGCTACAATGTTAAAAACGCATTAATTGAGTTAAATGTTTGATAGGCCAAGTAGTCATCTAGTTTTCTTAAAGGTATTGATGTTAGCTGAAATTATCTAAATACCGAGAACTTTGTTATACGAGCAGCACTATCCAAGTAAATGTGTCTGTTTTGGCCAACACTCTGTCTTGAGTACTCCTGACGGATATTTTGACTAGTCCTTCTTCCATATTGATCTATCATGTTATTTCTTGGATATAGTTCTTCCTGTTCTTTTATGTTTATTATTAGACAAGGCAAAGTCAAAATACAACACTAAATAAATAATGGCTTGCAGTGTGTTGCTTTGCTTGCACCTGCCATTCATGCGATCATCTTTTTCTTGGTACTAAATACTTCATAGGCATAATAGAGCTTCCTCAGGACACAAGCCCAATGTCCTCGCATTTAGGTTTCTGCCTGCGCGGCTGCGCCGATGTGAAGAAAATTTGAATTTCAATCTGACTCTCTTTTTGTAACGGTTTCACCGTCCGATTGTATTTATTAAATCACTTCTCGATTTTCATTTCAGAATCTCAACTCATTAATCCCATCTCTAGCTTTTTTTTTCATTTCAGCCGCCGATCTAACAGCAACTGACGGTTTTGTTCTCTGTAGCATGAAATCAGATAGCACCATGTACTAGCATTTTATAAAATGTGTGTCTGAATAGGATAAAATGATTGGGGCCACCCCCTTTGTCTTTGCCTTTCCCTTTGTCTTTGACTTTGACTTTGCCTTCATCCATACTTTGGCTTACCTATTGCTTGGTCTATCACTTTGCCGTGCCTTCACCCATGCATGTGCCTTGGCTGCGTCATCACTTACAGCTTCATCCTTGATGAAGATCACCTTTAAGCTCAACGTCACTGCATCCTTCGCCTACATCTAGTTTTGAAGCCACTAAATATGAGGTCACCCCTCATAACTGGGACCTCCACTTGAAGCCCTTGTCCATCCTCGCTTCAGTCCAGTCAAAATGGACCAGCTTAGCGCAAGATAAGTGGATAATTTTGTAACAGCGCCAAAGATTTAAATCTTTTATTTTGTTCTTTAAAATTTCAACAATGTTAATTCTCAAATGTAATGAAAATGCTTTTCTAGTTTAATAAAATCTGTTAAATTTTTGTCTTCTGTTTGTTCTTCTATCCTCTAGCCATGCCATGGTCAACAAACAGCTACACGCCTGTAGATGTCTTAATGCCACCGACTGAGCTACCGTAAGCTAATGGTAACCCCCTTTCTGTGATTGTGCAGAAAAGTTGGAATCTTCATTGGATTTCATCTTTTCTGGACTTTTTGCGAAAAGGAAGGATTACATTTTGATCTCACAAATGATGACATCGAAATATTTGCACCATTTCTGGTCCTCACATGACACAGATTTTACCGTAGAGACCACGCCTATACTCCACTCAATGTCCGATGATGCCATTTTTGTACGCCTGGCGATACTTGCGGCCAATGTACAAGGCCAATGCTGTTGAAACATTTGGCAACAATTTACAGTAACAGATTAATACCCGCTTATGTGCCATTTCAAACAATGTAATTGTCACAGATGAAATGTGGAACGTTGATGGAATCTTATATCAAATCCCATATATCTCGCTAGCAGCTTTCCTCGCCGGATAGCGAGATAAAAGCTTTTCCAGTTGAATGAAAAATTGTGATGATCTAAGCCTGTTTAATACTGACAATTCTGCAGCACTTCCATATCAAGAGCTTTGAAATTGTGTGAACTTTACAGAATATCTTGACAGAATACATTGATCTTTTCGAACATTTATAACTAAATCTTGCGTTGTCGCAATCGGTGACATTGGTAAATAAAATATTATAGTTGGACTCTCAAAAAAGAAGCTCAAGAACGTTCCGCAATTTGTTTTTGTTCCCTATTGGTATATATTATCAATAAGTATTGACTTTAGTCTTATTTTTAGGCGACTGTAAAAAGAATAATATGCCATGGGTGTTAACTGAAATGGGTAGTGCTACAAATCTGAAACAAATCCTAATAGTGCGAAATTTCGGGTCTAACGTATCAATTACCGACCCCGTCTTACGGTTCGATCCCTCCGAGATTTATCGCCTTCTCTTGGGCGACAACAAAATGCCAGTGGCGTCAGTTTAGAGGAACTTTCTAAAAAACAAACTTGCTGGTCTGTAAACTTTATTTTCAAACATGGTGAATGCGCGTCTTATACATGTATTACTCATTGCGTGCATCGACATCTCAAGCTCACTTATGTACCCCAGAGCCAGACTAGGTTAAGTCCAATTTTGCCAAAAGATGAGTTTAATATGTTATGATAATATTGTGAAATTTCATTTGCTACATGCAGCGTCCAGATATCTGTAATAATCAGGAAGTTACGACTTTTAACTGATGTCAAGACGCATACAAGAAAAATCGTTCAAATACATTTATCTCAAAACTACTTATTTAGACTTAACCTAGCCTGGCTCTGAGGTACAGATTTGCGACTCAGTACCTACATTTTACGAATCACCATTTTAGTAAGTCAAAAATGTGCACACCGATAGCAATCCCTATTGTACTTTCTATCCTTACTGGCGAGGAAGTATTGTAATCGAAAAACAATTGAGAATGAAATATGTGTATTTTTTGGATGCTGGACGACATGTATGTCATGAAAAACCTTAGCACTTATTTCCGCCGGTCTGTCTGTCTGCCGCTAATCCTTGAACCGTTTATAATTTGGAAAGTACCGGTCGGATTTTGATGAAATTTCCACACAAGGTGACTACTAAGAAAGAAAAAGCATTGTAGTTTTTGAAGATCGTTTCAGTGGTGGCCGTGGTGGGGGCAAAAACACGAAAAAATAAAAATCTTTCAGACTTCATTTTTTCACGTTACAGAAGCTTATAAGATCATCTTCAGAAATGTTTTTGTAGTGGTGAATAACACTGACGAGCATTTTAAAAGTTTGTTTCTTCCCTGGAATGATTTTGGCTGGGTTTTGTACACGTTGGCCTGCTGAATCCGGCATCTGGCCTCAGGATTTCGATATCAGCCTCCAATGATGAGGGAGGCACATGTGCTTTGATTTTAAGACAAATTCAATTCAAATCCCCTTAAATGCCGATTTATTAATTTCAAACAATTGAAAACTTGTAATTAATGTTATTAACAGTTAGCTTAGGTACAGTATGAACATTTTTGAGTATTTTTAGATAAATTTAGTATGTATATCCACAACTTCTTTCTTTTCGCTTTCCTGTATACCTTTTCTCAATGGAGAAGATCTCTTCGTGAAATTGAGCTCCATGCTCATCTGATATTACTTCTAAATTTTTAGGAAGAAAGTCCAAATGGGAATGGAGAAAGTGAAGTTTTAGTGCAATCTTGCGATAATTTTCTGATTTATTATTTTCAAGAAAATTCTTGCTAACATTTTCGAATGCATTCTATGCCCGACTTTCATTGTCATTTAAAGTTTGCCTGAAATTCGCATCTTTAAAAAATCGCCTAATTTGGGAGCAACAAAAATTCTTGGAAACTTAGAAATTCGTGGAACTTTGTATTTTAAATACTTGAAAACATATCCTCCTCTATTCAGTCCCATTCATAAAAAGCAACAGTATTATGTATATCCTGACTGTAGTCCTGTCAACAACAACACCACTTTTAAGTTAGCACATATGTTCCATTTGTGATCTTCGTACTTTATACATCTGAGTATTATCTGCAGATTGTCATAAGTTTCTTTCGTATTTACTGAATAACCTAAAGGAATTGATGGATGCTCATTTCCATTAAAAAGTAAAACCGCTTTAAGGGCCAATTTCACCAACATTAATATTATGGACCAATGGGAAAATACCTTATCGAAATTCAATTTGACGGAAGCTGTCAAAGGTCTCTGAATATTAGTGATTTCTATTGAAATATTGAATAAAATCCTGAAAATTCGACTGTATTATAAACAAGACCACTTTTTGATTCCAACATGATGCTTTTGCACAGAAAAAACAGGACATCTTTCATGTATTTTGATATATGTTATAGGTTTACATTTAATAATCCGTTATCCCCCTCAGCGAATGGGAATGCGGCAAATAATAGGTCGATTTTCTAGCTGTTAAATTTGGCAGCAGATTTGGACGTTTCAATATACTATATTTCAATATACTGAAAGTTATCATTACATACCTGTTGAATAGTGTGGATTTGTCTGTATTTTGCAAGAAAATAGAATTTAAAATACATTCCATCCAATTCCTCATCTTCCTTTACGTCATAATAGTAATCATTTATTAATTTATGGGATAATGAATTTCATCAAAGCAATAAAAACATTATGTCCTCTCCATCCTAAAACACAGATAATATGTCTAAGACGTATCAATCCCTACATCTCCCTGATGCATAATGCAATTACTATGGACATAGACAAAACATTATGAAAATGTTTCAAGTCCAAAAATCAAAAAAACTAGTAATGTTTATTGTTTGTCTATTTTTCTTTTTTAACTGGCGGGGATATCTATCTAACACTCGCAGGGTTGCCAAGTCTAACGTCGATCACGTCCCGTGGTGGAGGGTGCGAAATGAATCTTTTACATTTGCTGGTTTTGAATTATTTTCGTGAAAATTTACTAGGTATCATGATTATAAGCATCTTTGGTAGATTATTCGATCCGGAATGGGAAAGATCTCCTATTTATGAAAATATTTTTGGTATCATCTAACCGTTGCAATCAGTGCACAAACACTGTGACATATGATTTATAGCATAACCCGCTGCCCTATCAATACAAATTTAACATACAGGTCGCCTAGCCATGGGGATGCAGCGGTCGGAATGAATATCACTGCAGCAGCTGATGATTTGGGCATGTCTGGTAACAACGTATGAAGTGAAACTCGCTAACTTCACAAATTTGAAGATTTAGTACAATTTTTTTGAAAATGATGAAAGATATGTCTGATTTGGCAGGGTAATGTCGAAGCCAAATGGCAGTCACTCTTTCTGACACAGTCCGGATCGAAAGATGACGATACTCGTGAAATGTATTGATACTTCTAAATATAGGATCGTATCTAACATCCCTACTGTCAAGATGTATAACCCAAGAGCATATATGTTTTGTGACTGGTACCAAGAGTTGACAGATCCGACACATGTGTCACTCCTTGAAATGCAATAATCAGCTGTATTCAAATAATGTCTAATATAAATATAACCTAGAATGTGTACTCGTGAAAAAAGAAAAATATGGCAAATTTGTAGTTTTTTGCAGGTTTTAGGTTTGATGGTAGCTTTAAGGCGTATATTTGGCAATTTATTAATCGCTGTGAATATAGTGTGGATGTTTGTTCAGTTCCTGAACAACGAAAAATATTCAACTTTATGGATGTATGGATATCAAAAAACCTGAATGGTTTGTGGGAATATCAATTTAAAGTGCCATAATGGTTCTGATGAACGGCAAGTAAATGAATGAATGTTTGGAAACGAGCAATATCTTTTGGTAGAGCCTGTCATCAAGTAGGTGCTTAATGGCTATCTGCAAGAGGTTTATAGGAAAAAAATTCCAGTATCACATATCAATTGAAGAAAATAATATAAACATGAATAAAAAATCAACAATAGAAATTAAAACATGAATTTAATTCAAAAATCAAACATTTCTTAAAATTTGGACTGAATTATATGTAATTTCTTAATATTCAATAAGCTGGTGATGTTTCAATGACAAGTTGTCATCTCATACTTTGACAGTATTTTGTTTTCAACATTTCATAGCTATTGGTTGCTAAAATTTGTTGATTGGAACTTGAAGCTCATTCGCTGTATCTGACGGTCTGTTACCCTATAGGTGGAGAATAACGGACTGTTGTTGGTGAAATTGGGCACCTTCCACAGCAAAAAAAAAAATTGTGAGAGTAGATTGCCTTGCTCTTCCAACAAATCTGAGGCTAATATAAACATTTGGGGTCAGTTTTATATATTAGTATAAGTCCAAATGTTACAAAACACAAGATATTTTTATAGGGAGAATTCTTTTGTTGAACAGTGTAATTGGTTCTTGAGGGTTGTAGTAGAGGGTATATCTCAATTTTCTGATGTTCGTATATGTATAGAACTTAGATACACCTCTTTGCTTCTGCTCTCTGGTTTCCCCGACGGGCGTGACCTTGATTATAAGTCCTCCTTTAGAGTATGCGGGAGGGGCTACCTTGCCAGATAGGACGGTACTACAGGTAGGGCAGGAAAAAAGTGTCTGTGGACTAATTGTATGAACCTGTTTGACTGTCAAGCTTGTAACTGACATTTTTATCAGTGTCTAGCTTGTCCTAAACATAATCCTGATGACGGCGTTGCGTGGGAAGGGCAGAGTCAACCAACTTGACGCCATTTTTTCAAGTAGGGTAGACCGGGGACAGTTGTACCAGGGGTCAATTGTAACATTTCAAATATGCCCTAGAGTGAGACCGCTATATAAACTTCGCTCGGATGCGCGCGTCACCAAACAACTGCGGTTCTGATTTCAGTGTGCCGGCGGCCATCGCTGAGAGCATTTGTATCTTAAGTGTATTTGTTCGTTTCCGCACGTCAGAAGTAAGTTTTTATTTTTTTTTTCAAATGTTCGTAGTTCTTTTTTACTGCATAATATGCCTGATGTTTTTTCTCAATTAGATTATGGGTAGTGTTAACTACTTTCTGTAAGAGTTACACAAAAAACACAGCAGTGCATATTACAGAAAAATCCATTTTTGTTTTAAAAAGATAGTTGGGGTCAATTGTAACAAATCGTCAGGGGACGATTGTACCGCTACAATTGACCCCTGATTTGTATTTGTTTCGAAGAGGGTTTTCTTTTTATTTTAGATGCCACGGAAAAGGATTAATAAAACGGAAAGAGCCTCACGTGATCTATCTTTATATGAATCTGCATATGATGTGGTACTGTCTGGAACGTCAATTCGAGCAGCTGCAGCCCAATTTGGTCTGTGCCATGTGTCCCTATTACGTTATAAGAAGAAAAGAGAAAACTCAGTCGATTGCATTACAAAAGTTAGTATGGGATACAAGCCCGCTAATCGTGTTTTTTCAAATGAACAAGAAAACGAAATGGTTAAATATATCAAGAAAGCAGCAGATATTTATCAAGGTTTGTCGCCCAAGGATATAAGAAAATTGGCACTGCAATTAGCAACAAAATATAATTTAAAAATGCCCGAAAAATGGACTGAAAGTGGCTTAGCCGGTGAAGACTGGTTTTCTGGTTTCATGTGCAGGCATAAAGATTTATCTATAAGAACACCACAGGCAACAAGTCTCTCAAGGGCTACTAGCTTTAATCCTACCAATGTTGCCGCTTTCTTCTATAATCTGGCCAAAGTTATGGACCGTGAAAAGTTTGAAGCGAAAGATATTTATAACGCCGATGAGACCGGGATTACTACAGTCCAGAAGCCAAACAGAATTGTAGCTAAAACTGGAACTAAGCAAGTTGGTGCTATCACATCGGCAGAACGTGGCACTCTGGTTACGCTGACTGTTGCCGTTAATGCGCTAGGGAACTCTATCCCAGTTATGTTTGTTTTCCCAAGATTAAGATATCAAGACCATTTTGTTCGGGATGGTCCTCAAGGTTGCGTTGGAGCCGGTAATGGGTCTGGATGGATGCAAGAAAAAGAATTCATAGTATTTTTGAAGCATTTTCAACATCATACCAATTCATCTCAATTCCATAAAGTTTTGCTACTACTAGACAACCATTCATCGCACATCACCATCGAAGCATTGGATTTCTGTAGAACGAATGGTATCGTCATGCTTTCGTTCCCTCCACATTGCTCACATAAATTGCAGCCCCTAGACCGCTGTGTATATGGGCCACTCAAGAAAGCTATAAATTCTAGTTGTGATGCGTGGATTCGAAATCATCCAGGGAAACCTATGACGATATATGATATCCCAGGGATCACTGCAACAGCTATTCCTCTGGCACTAACACAGAGTAACATTCAGGCTGGTTTTAGATGTACAGGTATTTTTCCCTTCAATAGAGATATATTTTCTGAAACAGATTTTGGTCCATCATTTGTTACTGATAGACCCTTACAGCCATCAGAAAACCAAGAACTGACTGTTAATAATGAGCAAACAGCTAACAGCAAGCCTCCTGCTGAGCTAGAAGGTGTCAATACAGGTATCCCCTGTTTAATTGATTCAGATAGTGACGAAAATATTCCGTTGTCTGCGTTTCGTTTAAAGGAAGGAAGAGCAGATGCGATCCTTATCAGGACACCTGCAAAACTTTTACAAGTTCATGACGAAGCCACTCCAACTTCGTCAGAATTCGTAAAAGTTGTATTTTCCCCAGAAAACGTTAGACCATTTCCAAAGCTCCACCAAGAAAAGGTACAATGAAAGGAAGGAAAAAAAGAAAGTCCGCAATTTATACAGACACCCCAGAGAAAATAGAAATAGAGAAAGAAGTTGAGGAAAGAGAAAAAAAGCGAGTAAAAAGAAACTTAGGCAGTCAGGGAAATAGACCAAATAATAAAGTTCCTAGAAAGAAAAAAACTGGATCGGCAGAAAGCAGTGAAGACGAAAATGAATATTTTTGCCTAGTTTGCGTCGAACCTTATGGGAATAGCAGAAAGGGCGAGACATGGATCCAGTGCACACAGTGCAAGATGTGGTCACACGAAGAGTGTGTAGCACAAAACTTGTTCTATGTTTGTCACAATTGTGAGTCAGAGTAATTGTCTGAGTTGGGTATCTCTTAAAGAAACAAGATTGATTTTCATATTTTTTTATTTTGCGTTTACCGTTTTTAAGCTTTTATTGTTCTTAGCTTGAATAAAGAGTTCAAGTTTTTGTTTGCCGACATCCCTTTATTATTAGATATAGGTATTTGTGAATTACAAAATCCAAAATATTGTTAGTTAAATATTTGTTTTTTAAAGATTTTTCTTGTGTATTTGCTCATTTATTTGTGACAATACGAATGCTCATGTTTTATGCCAAAGTATTTGTACAAATTATATATTTGCCGAGTTGGTTTACTGCGGTAATGTTTAAATTTGATCAATAAAACTAGTTAAAATATATTAAATATTGATGTTACAATTGACCCCCTTAGGTGGTACAATTGACCCAGGGGCTGGGTCAATTGTACCATTTTACATTATTTTTTAAATGTTAAATAACTTCTAAACGTATTATGTTTCATGCATTACAAAAACCGCATTTTGTAGACTATTAGTTACGTTACTTTCAGCCATACCTTGCTGACTGGTAGACATTATAATTTGAGAACATGCGAACAATATAGGCAAAATGGTACAATTGTCCCCGGTCTCCCCTACAGTTATTACTTGAAAGACGAATTTAAACTTTTGGTGAATATCCGACTTGCTCCGTGCGTATGCTAAACTACAAAAGGTGGGTTAATTTATTGTGATTTTAAATAATTTTCATGTTTATACACGTCGTTTTTTTTATATTTGAATATTATTTATTCATGTTTACAATCCTCGTCATTGTGACTTATCCTATATCACCTTGTGATCTACAGGATCAATGCATTATTATTATTATCAGATTGTCGAAACCTTGTTATCGCCTCAGTGGAAAATTTCTGTCCTTTGATAGTCCACTGAGCTAACTGGCAGCGCCACTGTATTGAAAAGGCTTAAAAAAGAACGACGATTGTCTCTTTCTACTTGGATCTGCTGAGTCACGGTACGTGAGATTACGAGCAGGAAAAAGGCGAACGGGGGTAAAAATAGCGTCTCCCATGCTTTTTAACTGAACACATTTTTTGTATCATCTGTATGTAGGGCAAGGAATTTATCACTATGAATCTTTGTTGGAGTTATAAGAATGAAATATTGATTTTAGCCGCATTTAGTCGAAAGTGGATCGCAAATATTGAGTCAGCGTATATGTTAGTAACAGAAAACTCATACGAGGTCTGTAAATTGAGTAATGAGACTGGCAACACTGGAGGCGCCGAACTTAGAGGAGAGACAGGCGAACATGCGATCCGCCTTCAGTACAAGTTTGAACTCGTTGAGTCATTTGGTTATCCGTAGAAATTTGGCGAAACAGTTTTCCCTATTGTGTTCTAAAAATAAGTGAATCATCTTTGAGCAACGGTATAAACGAGTTTTTGGCCAGTAAAAACATTCCTGTGGCTGCACAGCCTCCTTTTCCGCCTGATTTGAGTCCTTGTGACTTTTTTCTCTTACCGAATCACCTCAAGGGAACTCATTTCAGGACAGTTGAAAACATTCAAACCGCTGTAACCGATCAGCTGAATGCTATCCAGTATCCGGAGTTCAGCACTGCTATGAGGAGTGGAAAAACCATCCCCAGCGCTGTGTGACTTCAGAAGGAAGTTATTCTGAGGGTAACAATATAAAATTGTAATTATACTTTAATGAAAAAATCAGTCTCATCACTTAATTTACAGACCACGTATGCTGAACTTTTCCGTTTGATTCGAAGAGAGTACACGCTATGAGCGCCTCCTATGGAGATACTTTGCAAGGGCCTAACGCAAAAATAGATTGTTGTAGCCAAATCAGGCAATCTAAAAAAATTTCTTGATTTATAATGGGAAGTCCTTCCTCACCCAAATCGTTTGAAACATTAGATAGGTCACTTCTGATTCTTCGAATATAGGTTTTTTTAGTTAAACCAGGTGGTTTATAACGAATTTTTTTATTCAAAATCGCATAATTGTTCACTAGTTTGAGAGATCTTAGAAGAAATAAACTACATATATTGTAAAATCGTCCAGTTGGTCAATTTAGACCCGCGGGTCAACTGACTGGCCCGTAAAATTATAGCAAAATTAGGCATTATTCAAACAAAGTTTACCAATTAACGCTTGATTGATGAGCTCGATAACTCATTTATTAGATATTAACAATATCAAATCACAATTTTCCTATTCCCTTTATAATATAGGAACTAAGCGACATAGAAAACGGAACACCCAGTAATAATGAATTTATTACAAATGTGTTTGTTCTAGGTATATGTTTAGGTTAGGGCATCAAGCGATTTTCAGCGGTATAAAAATGTTTTCTGTGATATTGTCTGTCCGTACAAAAATGTAGCTGAGCGATATTTGTGTTTTGTAGCTACAATTGGCATTAGATCATTGTGGAAAGCTAATTAAATCTGTTCATTATGCCTAGATTGAGAAGATGTCTAATTTTTCAACAGCTCGGCGAATAGTGGGCTGGTGTTAAGCTGGTTGGTCTTGGGCGATGACATCAAGCCAGTTTATTCGGTGAATTCACTATCTAATAGTAAACTCGTCTAGTGTAATCATGTTCACTAGCTAAATAGCAGATTGTAAACTGTCTACGAGAAAAGTTGAAAGCCCGACTTTACTCGCTACTAGTTGACTGTGAATAAAGAAAATGACAGTTTTAAGACTGTTAGGTTATTTTTATTCATCGTTTTGGTTTTTTGCATTAAACCCACATTAAACAGATACCAGACAATGGAGGATGGTAAAAAACTGATAATATTATGACCCAGAGTCACAACGTACATTTTAGATGTTCCTGGATAATAGTGATCACAAGAGAGTGCAAGAATGAAGGTTCATAGCGGCTTGTAGTTGGCTTCGTCACTTTGAAAATGATTTTGAATGTCTACACTAAAATACGAATTTGACACATGTATCCAGAAGCTTTACAATAAAAATGCAGACCTCTGACATGTTTCGTCATCATTCTAAAAGCACCATCATGTATCAATTGGATAGTCTGACAATGCGTCTAAAAATAAAGGCAAAATGTGTTTACATTTTCATTGTTTGGCAGTGTGATACAAATTGTCAACGTTAAAGCAAAACATAAAAAAACAGGTTAAGTTTTTATCGTCGTGTTCCCGTGCACATTTGCTAGAGTAGTTCGGGTGCATACAACTCTCAATTCAAAATAACTGGAAAGCGGCTCAGGAGATGCTGGAACCACATGTTTTGCCTTATATATTGACGCTCATCAAGACAATATGTTGTCTTGTCCTCTAGATCTCCCGATCTTTCATCTATTGAAAATGTCTGGGACATTGTGGAAAGGATATTGATCCATTTCTTCCGCAGACTCTAGCGCCGCTTCGGCACGAGATAAAAGTAGCATGGGATGAGATATTCAAGACGACCATCTCATTAGAAGTATGCAGAGACCTGTGTCTGAGTACATAAAACATCGTGGAGTCACAACAAATTATTAATTTTTTACATTTTTTCCAACGATTGGATTTTTCTGAAATTTGGGTCACCACTTACCTAACCCTAAACGACATATATACAAAAATTGTTGTAATAAATAAATTATTACTGGCTGTTCTTTTTTCTAAGTCCCTTAGTATACATAGCAGCATTCTAAAGTTACAAACGTGGGTGAGATTGGATAGAGCTATATTTGGCTAGCGCAGTGAATGATGCATTAAATATGCAATGCATCCGGCCCCCGTCCGTTTATATAGGGCAATAATCCCCATTAGATCAGGCCGTTAGCCTATCGACAAATGGTGCATTCTTTATGAATGGCAGCTCATAATCCGATGATCGATACACTGCGTTAATATGGATTTAGCCGCATTCAGATATTACAGGCTCTGTATCAACAATAGGAATTGGATACAAAAGAAATAAATTCTTATTCCAGTATTTGTTATGTTTTCAATTTTTTCGGATTCTTGGAATAAATCAACACTCACTGACAGATTTATAATTTCTTGATTAAGAAATTTATTAGTTTCAAACCCTAAGCAGTGTAATCTTTTTTCAGAATTCATGATTGCTACTCGTGCTACTTAATGTTGGGACTCTCCTTTATATGACGTACCTTAAAAAATGAGCATTTTTTCCTAGTAACAAATACACTAAAATCTTAAGATTACCGTTAGGCTCTGGAAAATCAATCAAACCTAAACAAAACCTAATTCGGTTCTGCACCTCATCGGTTCTCCACTCGGGAAAGGCAGTCAATTCTAAAAGCCTACACCGATGCTTGGCTATGTGGAGCACATACATCTATTTGTGAATCTGTCGCAGATAACTTTGAATAATACTGGCTAGTGACAGAGCTATACTTGAAATTTCTTTTCAATGAACTGTAAGTACTTTTTCATTTATTTTGTTGTTTCACCGCACATTAGTTTTATTACTACAAACGTAGTTTGTTTTGAAAAGGAAAGCCCGAACTTTCAGGACACCCAGTATATCTTGACACGAACAGTCTGGGTTTCTTCAGTATTGCTCCAGTTGGTTTAACGCACATCTCTGTTTTGCTTTTTATGTTCTATTCTTTATTTTTATAGCGCACGTAATGTTTATTATATTTCCCTTGGGATGTGTTTTCAATAGGCAAGGATGTTTTGTCATTTACAGTTTTGCATATCTGTTGGTTGTTGTCTTTAAATCCATTTTCAACTTGTTGGAGTTTGAATTATTATATAATAATTTTTAATATGTATGCACGCTTATTGTCATCGTTTTTGCTTGTTTGTTCTGTAGTTTTCATATGCTTGTGAATTTCTCAGTGAATTTTTTTAACTGACTTCTTTTTCACTTGTCTTGTTTTGCATTCTTAAATGTATGTTTTTCACATATTTTTTTATCTTTTTACACCTTGTATGACTGGTTTTTGAGTTGCTAAAAACTTTTTGACTCTATTGTATATTGTGTGACAAAAAAATGTAAACACCTACGTCTGTTTATCCAATTTTAATATTTTTTGGCATATTTATGTTCAGTGTCCCTTACCAGTAAAATGATTAAACTTTCAGCTTGATACGTTAACTGACTGCAGAAGCTGGTTCAATAATGTATTGACGATCCACGATTTCTTATACACTCATTGACACGCCTGGGCATCGTGCTGATAAGGTGGTCGATATCCTGGTGGGTTATGTCATTCCAGGCTACTGCAACTTCGTGAGTAAGAGCTCCTAAAGTCTGTGGAGGGTATTGCAAATTCAAGAGCCTGCGACCTATCATGTCCCAGACATGTTCAATTGGAGAATAGGTCAGGTGATCGTGGTGGCCAAGGTAAACGGTTGATGCGATGTTGATCCATGAAGGCTAACGATGCTCTGGCAACATTCGGTCTGGCATTGTCTTGCTGAAAAATCGGGTTTTGGATGGTGTTTAGGTATGGAATAAGATTAGGCTCCACTACCTCCTCAATATAGCGTCGGGCTGTCATATTGCCTTTGATGAAAATTAGTGGTGTTCTGCTACCATAAGCAATAGCACCCCATACCATCACTCCCACGGTGTGGTGAACGTGACGCTTTCTGTCGAATTGTGGCTCACGTCTTTCACCACGGCGCCATCTTACCCTTGCCCGACCATCGTGCATCCCCAGACAGAAGCAGGATTCGTCACTAAAGACCACCTGATTTCATTCCCGGTCCCATAGAATTCTTTTTTTACACCAGAGTAAACGGTTACTCCGATGTTCAGCTGTGAGAGGTAGCATTCAGTACATATTGGAAATGCGCCAAATCTAACTATCTGCCTTTACCAACTAAATACTATTATTTAGATTGAAAAGTATGTCAACGTTGTTCATTCGCCTTGATATCTAATTTACAAAAAGGTTAGCTGTAACCCGAAGACCTGTCATACAAGACCCCAAAAGCTTTATATCAAAAACAAACTTGTTTGGAGGGCAAATCAGCGAAGGTGGAAATGAACAGGGCGTTTATCATTCATTTTGCGTTCTTGACCTCCCTGTATAAACTGTTCAATTAACTGAAATAGTAAGTGGATAGGCTCAAAATATGGTATCGTAAATTATTCAACGAAAAATTCTGTACTCGAGCTATACTCTACTCGGAGGTGTGAGTTGTTAAAATTCAGCGTTTAATTCGATATATGTATTCTCAAATATCTCAATGTAATGCTTTCCATTTAAAAAAATGCATGTTTGGATCTCTGCATAGTTATAAATCACTCTGTATGAAATATTTTTCAAGTAAGGATCAGACTGCTACCTACAATTTTTGTGATTATAATTCACGTTTACAGATACTGTGCGCAGAGTTATAGACTGCGCCAGCACTAAAAACTCACCCTGTATATATCGGTTATGTTACGTTTAGGTATAGATAGGAAGCTTGCTTAAGAAACACTTCTTAGAACCACACTGTATACCATAGTTTATATCTTGTACGGGCCCTAGTCTCCTCCTATTTCACAATCTTAAGGGAGCTATATCTCCCGCATAGCATCCGTCCAGTGCAAAGCTTGTTTGGTGCAAATCCCATTAAAGGTGGGATTCATTGAAATGTATTGTCGCTGATATGATTAAGCAACAGCATTGTGCTGCGCGCGATTGCGGACCTGCTTGTCCGCCCTGCAAGCGGATTAAAACAAGGAAGTCCTATATTAAATTTTGGACAGTTTGTAGCCTGCATCCGACTGCATTTGTTCTAATTTACATATGCAGAGAGAACTTTGTGGCAAAACACCGTGGTAATTATTATATTCGTCAGAAGCATTAACAAAAAAAATGGTGTAAAGTACAATTTTCCATTTAGTACAATGCCGTCAGAAAGACAATCGTTACTACACTATTTGGGCTTTATATGAAAAAAGATTTGTCCATAATAATACAATAGTGTTTTTCCCAAAAGTCTATAGATTTCAAATTCAATTTCTTTAATCTCGTATTTTGTTTACCTAGCATCTTCACACCACCTCTTGTACAACAGGCAATTTGGATTTAGACGCAACAGATGAACTACTCCAGCAATTAATGACCTTACAGATCTCGTTAACGATAGCTTTGTAAACCATTTAAACCTCAAAGCTCACCTTTCGATCTGCCGAAGGCTTTCGACTGTGTTCAGCATACTTTTATTATGGAAAAAATATCATCTTACCACATTCATCCTGATAGAATTAGGGTCTCAGATTCATATCTATATGATAGGGAATAACTAGTGAGTTTCGATGGCTGTACTTCCGACACCAAACCAGTAGCCCACGGTGTTCCTCAAGGATCCGTTCTTGGGCCACTGCTATTTTTATTATATATCAATGATATTCCAGAAGCTAGTCAGAGGCGCATTGTTTTTAAATGACACCACTTCGGTAAATTAAAGTCTGAGCTTGGTGATTGGTTTGCTGCCAATAAGCTATCACTAAATGCTGATGAGACTCAGTCGCTAATATTCAGCCTAAAAAGTCATGAGTTTGAGTCTACGAAGTCTGTGAAATTGCTAAGTGTGCATATTAACTGCACTTTGACATGCTCGTTATGTTATGGATGGTTTGTCCAGAGTTATCTACCTCTTTCGTAATCTAAAAGACGTCGTATCTGACAATGTTATTGACCAATTATCATGCATATTTCCACTACAAAATGAACCTATGCAATTTTGTGGGGACACTCTTCGCACATGCAAAAGGTCTTTGGCATGCAAAGGCGATGTATCCGTTACATGTCAGGCTTGCAAGACAATTGTAGGCTCTTTTCCACTCACAGTGATTTGCACAGCTATGAAACTCGCAATAAAGATAACATTTGCCGTAATAGCCATCGCCTTATATTGATGCTTTCCACAAAAAACTCAAATATTTGACAAATAATTTTAGTGATATGCTTTTGTATATGTTCGTATTATCTTTTTTATTTTATATATATTATTTATTATACTGTCCCGCAATTGCGGCTTTGTTAATGTATTTATTTTATTGTATTTCGCTTTCGCGATTTCTCTGTATGTCTTATAGTTGATTGTTCTTGAATTTCGTTTTTTTAAATGCCCCGCAAGGCAGACATGTTTTTTCTTCATGTACTCTTTTAACGTGTGTAAACATATTTGTGTAGTAACACCAATAAATTATTACCATGAATCCCTCCTATTTATCTGGCCAATCGAAAGCACATGTGTTGAAGAGTACAAAATTTCAGCTCCATTAATTAGGGTTAACTGGTTCAAATTTCATATCCAAGATTTGTCCCACACATATACAAACAGTCAGGTTGAACAAAAGCTTGTAAAAGACAATATACTCCTCGACGTAATTTCCAGGCATAAAACATCATTTTGCCAACTTTCCTGTTTTATTTCCCGCATTAAATTATGGCACCGTCGGGGCCTGTATATTCGAGCAATTTCTCAGAAGTTTCGGTTCAAACTTGGGCGCCATAGCGGGACCTGTCGCTGAACAGGCTCGTTACCCCCAGAAGTGACTTAAAAACTAATAAAGCGTGGCACTCCAGTGGGTTAATTCTTGAAACGACGAAGTAAAATAACAGAGAATGTGGGCGTGTTTCACTGGAAAAAAGTGCTGAAGTCTCGTCGTCGTACATTATAGTCTCATCTGTAAGGATAAAGTGAACTTTGTGATGAAACGCTGAATTATATATATATATTATTGTTTTCAAGGCTGAAATGGACATTTTTGCTTTTCGTCTCCTGCAGCTATGACCAACCGCAGACAGCGCTTTTTCGTGCTCATTAGCAATTCATCAGTGCAGTATAGGTCTGGTCGTGGATTCAGACGAAACGGGAAGCAAACAAGTGGGAATGGTCTTTTGAAAAAGTCAAAACATTTTACGCAAGGAGGTGAAAATATGACGATGGCAAACCATTGATAGGCGGCGAACATCATATTTTTACCTTCTTATCTATTCTGTCTATTTTATTCTAATCATCTATTATAGCGAAACTATCATTTTTTACTGTTCAAAGTATAATTTGTTACTTTTACATTAATTTATAACATTTGCACCTAGCTTATGACAAATTTATAACCATATCGACTGGACTATATCTTGTGACTCATCAGACGCTGACCGTTGACTGTCCTCCTTCCGCCATGGCTGCCTATATTTATTCCCTTATCAAATAGTCGAGAAATACTCCAGCGTTTTCCAGGCCGAATCGCGAACCTTCACGGTCTAGATGGCAGTAGATTTATGTCGATGAGGGCTCTCGATGCACGGTCGCATAATTGGTTGCTTAACCGTTGACGTTCTCCGAAGCATGGAGAATCTTCTGGTCGATGTACGAGGGTCTACCACCGGTATCGAAAGTTCTAGCTACGACGGTGTTACAACATAGGGTGCCCTGAAAGTTGGAACTTTCAGTTTCAGATCAACCACCTTTGCTATAATTTGTGGCAAAACAACACCGAAAACGTAAAGGAGGGAATTTGAAGTACTGCCCTGTCACATGTTTTGCTTGAGGCTATTGCTGTTCGTTTCGAAAACATGAATTTGTTTACGTCCTTCTAAATTTGCAACATTTGGGGTGTCTCGGTCTTCAACTGCGTTCAACAAGGCTTTTGCACGATGTAATAAAAAATTTGCAGCTCTGATGGAAAGAAACATCGGGGACGACGGCGACGTTCTGAGTACACTCGCGGAGTATTAGTGGCATCTGGAAGATGCTCATATCAAAGCAATAACTAACAAAAACATGAAATCGGTAGGTAGTGTCTCTGAGTTTCGGTAGATTTCAGGGACAAATCCGTAGTGAGAAAAAAGCATGTATGTATACGTATATTCTCTTTAAACATAAAAAAATGGCAAAATGACATGCTATAGCACACAGAACTCAGATTTTCTGCAAATATGAAAACACAAATGTCTTTTGTCATTTGAGGATACCCAAACTATTCAAAGTTTCGAAGATTGAAGCACCCGCGAACAGGCCGAAACGCATGATACGATGCGTTCCATAGGACCCGCATCCACTGAGATGTCGGATTCGGTCCCATCACAGAATTCTTTCGATCAGAACGGGTCGGACTGGAACGACAAATCTCTAGTCCCAGGTGATAAAAGGACTCAAAGGAGGAGCTGAAATAAACTTCATTTATCCGATTTTTGAACTGCCCAAGGTTAGTAGAACTGGGAAAAGCCTCCTCATGCAGATTGTTTCACAATCTCGATACCCTAGCGACAAACGAATGGTCAGTTCTGGATGTAGAGTACAGAGCATGGGTGATGTAGTCGGGGCCGCAGCACTCCAAGCATGTGAGCAGTACTCGAGGCTAGGTCTTATCTGGGCCTGGTGAAGAGTGAAAAGGTCATGTGGAGATAAGTACTTCTTAGCCCTAAACAATTAGCTTAGCTTTTTACCAGCAGGTGCAGCTATTGACGAGATGTGTACGTGCCAAATCAAGTCCTCGGTGATTTGAACTCCGACCAGCCGAAATGAACGGCTCTTTGGGAGAACTCGACCATCCATCGAAACCGGATGGGCGCTAAGGCGATTTTTGTTCGACAAGATACAGTATGCGTTTTGGAGTCGCTGCTAGTCTTGTTCTCTCCAGCTCACCGGCAGAGATCGACTTGTCACTCTGTCGCGGGCTATGAAGCTTGCTTCCCAAAACATTGAGGACGATTTTATGACCTCACCAAGTCATTGCGTAGGAAGATGGATTAAGCACGTGGTCTGTCGACGTACATTTAATCGGAATGCTACACGTTATTCCAAACGGAAATTTCAATTTTAATTATAATCCCTTGTCACTTAGTGCAAAAAACACAAAAAGGCCGGTAATTAATTAGTAGGAGTGTGAAAAACCCGCCCGCCTACCCAAAAGATCTGGGGGAAGGCCCATAAAGGAATTTAATTAGCATAGAAAATGTCTGCAGCGCCGGCGTTCAGGAAGCCTTTGTCAGGCGTGTCAAAGATGTCGATGGGGTTCCAGGCACGCCATCCTTGACCTACAAACACTGTTTGCTTACACCTTTTCACACGCTGTGCTTCCAGCGGGAATTTTTCAATCAGAGGATTTGCTCTGTGGGAGGTTTCTTCACGCCTATGCTGGATCCAATAGAAGATTTATATCCGGGTATGTAGTGTTGCCTGCCGGCTAAAGTGACATCTTGCCCGATCAAAGCGAAATTCGATCCAAGCACCAATTAGTCGGAGCTCCAACGACACTAGACCCTACATCATTGTGGATTTGATTAAAAATGGTATTGGAATGAGGCTGTTAATGCGAGGAATACAGAACACCAATCTCGGACGGTCATGCACTTGTTGGTAAAAATAATTACATTTCTGCCAAAAAATAATAATACACATATATTAAATAATGATAAGCAAGTATATCATAAATTTAACAGACAATTGTTTGAGTAATTTTAAGACAAGAACTTCATATAAACATGGTCCGCAAATTCTTCGTTCTCAAGATACAGTGTTAAAATTTAAAAAACGTTTTTCGTAAATATCCTATACCTAATTTTCTTGTAATTTGGCGCTGATATTTATAATATTAAGGAGGTAATTTAGCCCTAACTTGATTAAATTTATTAAGTCCCGAGCGAGATCTGAACGAATATTTGTGACAAAAAATGTACGTCACTGATTTTTGTGCATTTTTTATTATTTTTTTTTAGATTAAGCAAATGAAAATATCACTTTTGCTCTCTTTTTCGTATGTTGCTTAGTTTTCGAGATAAAAAAAGTTCACTTAATTGCATACCCCTGGACCGCACAAGGAATATGGGGAAACGTTGGAAACGTTTCTTTTGGGAATAATTATTTTTTTATAATTTTTTTATTACTCATTATATAACAAGTACTAAATAACATTAACATCTAGTCTAACAAATTTTACTAAATTAACCGTCTAGCCGCCTCATTGAATTACGCACTCCCCTGAAAATACCTGGCTTTTTTTTATTATGTCATATGAATTAATTATTCTATTTCGTAAATCCTCTCCACTTTCAACAGGGTCTTTGTATACCAACGCTTTAAGATCGGGCGAACGAGGGGGCCATAGGTGTGGGCCTGCTCTCCCAATCCAGCGATTATGGTAATTTTCATCTAACAATTGCCGCGTCGTGCACCTAGCTCATACGGAATCTGTCCATGAACTTCTTCTAAAAGTCCAGATAAAGCAGATTCTGAAAACCTTTGGTGTTCTGCTCCATTAAGTCTAGGTGGAAGAAAATGATCCCCAGCGAGATGGTCACCGACAATTCCAACCCAAATATTGAAAGAAAACTGTTCTTGAAAATTATATTCTATTAAGGCGTGTGGATTCTTTTCGGCCCAAATGTGATTGTGTGGAAGTTAACAATTGAATTGCGAGAAAACCAAGCTTTATCTGTAAACAACATCCGACATTATACTGCGTAACCAATCAGAAAAATCTAGTCTTAAAGGCAAGTCGCTAAGCAATAGAGCTTGCTTACGTTGCATATGATACGGATATAGCTGCTGGTCTCTTAAAATCTGCCACACTGTGGCATGGGTAATATTCAATTCTTCAGCTATTATTCGAGTACTGGTATGAGGATTTGCTGCAATTTCATGTAAAACAGCTTCTTACTGCTCGTACCGTTGCAGGCCTCCTGACGACAACCGTCGATCTTTTAAAGCTGCACGTTTCAGCAAGTCGGGTATTTAAAAAAATACCTGATACCCGGGTCTCATAAAAGTCTGGCTGCGGAAACCCTACACGGTACTCCGATATCTGGTCTCTGTATTCACGGCTGCTCCACTATAGAACAAATATATATTTAACTGTGTCGATTTTTTTCTTATTTTTTAATATCAAATTATTTTGTATTCTAAACTGTAACGGACTGGTTTCAATAGGGATAGAATGCAAATTCCCATAAACATACGGTTTGTGTAGCTGCCAAAATGTGCTGATAACTGGGTGAGAATATCCAGCTGCAGCAAATTGAACGAAGCTAATTCCATTAATGTTGTATACAAATGAAAATTAGCTGCAGTATAATTAATACTACGCTATTGATTTGCCAGATTATAACATGTGCTTATGTATGTTAATTATTATATTTTTGAACATTTATTATTATATTTATATATTGTAGCTTACTCAGAGTAAATAACATTCAGCTTTAGCGTAGTGTACTGCAAATTTATAAAAGTGTTCTGAGTCATTTCACAACACTGTGCCCTCGGAATTCTCTCACCAACCAGTCGTACAGCTTAACATGAAATAAGTGATCTTGATAATGTTTTTTTTTTAAAGAAGAAAATGAAAGTGCATCTTTTGCAGTACGTGTATAATTGTAAAACCTGGTTGACTATTTTAATGAACACTGTCTTCTATGAGTGATGTTCCGTCAATGGAACGCTGCCGAGTCTGACGGGTGGATTCATCGAACGGTGAGGAATGGGGAAGGAGCGATGTTGCCAGATGGACGGTGCTATCGGTAGGGCAGGGAAAATATGTCTATGGACTAATTTAGTGGGCCTATTTAATTAACTTGATCCATTTTACATGTTACAACTTTTTCCAAATGGTTTAATTTCCGGTAACCGTGTTTTTTATGAACTGATGACAGCATTTCGTGGGAAGTGAAGAGTCAAACTATTTGACGCCACTTTTTGTTTCTCAAAGCTCGGTTCTCTAGGGTAATTTGAGAGGTTCATTTTGATCATGATCCTTAAATGGCGCTAAGGTTGCGTAAAGTCCCATTTGAGGATCAGTACAAAAAAAGAAAACATTTTTTCCACACCATCTATCAATGAACTTTAAAATGCATAAACATGAGTCGAACTGCTGGTTATCTATATTATTTCTATTTGAGAAGCATTTAAAAATTAGTGCTAATACCACTTGTACGCTCTTGGAAGGAAACTAGGAATCTTTGTCTGATTTGCGGTAAAATTGAAACGTCACCGATATCGACTGTACGTTGCCGTCGCCAACTTTCTGGGGTTAAATAATGTTTTCACTATCGCTTACGGAAGTAACGGTTGTGTACATGTAGGAAAATGTTCACCAAATTGATCGGGAAAGCGTTGGGGAACTGGAGTTTTTTTTATCTCGCAGTTCTATGTAATTATATGCTAAATTAGAACCTAAGTAATTTTTTCGCAAAAGCCTACGCTGATGAGTGGAAGAAGTCAAATCAAGATAATGATATACCAAATCAGGATATGAACTAAAAAAAAACTACGTCGGTGAGAAACGGATTACGCTTCTTAGATACACGAACAATTCATTTCCGTAAAATTTGACATTTATACCATTGCAAGTGACATCTATCGGTAGCTTTGAACATATTATTTGTATTTAAGGCGTGTATCGGTTCTCAGGTTCTTGATACTACACATATTGCATTCCTTAATATTTGTTGTATATTTTGAATGATTAGCGATGTACGAGGTCTGTCAATTAAGTGATGAGGCTGTTTTTTATTTCTTTTTTCATTAAAATTTTTTCATAAAAAAATGGCCACGGACAACCAAATTGACTCGAGCGAGTTCAACCTTGTACGGGAGGCGGATCACACATTCACTCGCCAAGCCCAGCGTCTCCAGCGTCGCCGGATGGAACGCTACGTTGCCGGTCTCGTCACTTGATTTACAGACCTCGTATATATGCACAGTAAGTACAAATATATCTGTAAGGTGCCGGTGCAGTATGTAGCGTTAACTAATTTACATAACTTGTCGCTTATCTGATTTACACCCACACGTGTGCTCAGAGGTATACCTAACGTTTGCATTGCTATAATGTCACGTTCTTCCTCGATATCCATTTGCATTCAGATTACTAAATCTGTCTCAGTTGAAACAAGGCCTGCATTGATGCAAAGTCAGCTGTGGAAGATGAAACCAGGCGAGTTGGGACCGATCCACAGTTTGCTTTGCGTCCTCAAATAAGCATTAACATTTAAGCCAGAGGCTAAATACTGAGGTATGACACTTGACAGCAGGCTCAAATGGAAGCATCCTATAAAAAAAAGGCGGTACGCCTTATCACTGTAAAGATCCTCGAAGCCTTTATTGACCAAAAAACATGGTACATTACGTATTGCGAGATATAGCACCTGCTACTCCACCATCTAAAGTTAAAGAGATGAAATCTACTCATAAATCAATAATGATTTCATTTTATGAGAAATCAGAGACATACCACTGATTTTATGCATCGAAAACTTTAACTTCGTGTATCTCAAACGTTTCATCACTTTTTGGTCGGTTTCTGGAGGAATATTGTCAATCGCTTCCGTAATATTATTCTTCAGCTTGGCATAAACCCTATTTTTCAAAAATCCCCATAAAAAAAGTCAGGAGCCGTTAAATCCGATGACCTTGGTGGCCAGTTGACATCACCAAATCGAGAAATCAAACGTTCCGGAAATATTGTTCGCAAAAGATTAATTGTTCCCCTAGCTGTGTGACAAGTTGCTCCGTCCTGCTGGAACCACATGTTTTACAGGTTAAATTGTTGGACTTGAGGAGCCAGATAGTTTTGCACCATAATCACGGTAGCGCTCGCCAGTGACACTAAGAGAATTACCTGCAGCGTCTTCAAAGAAGTAAGGTCCAATACCCATACCAAACACCGCACCAAACTGTGACTCGACGAGGATGTAGTGGTCCTTGATGGATGACACGTGGGTTCTCTAATGCTCAGATACGATAACTCTGCTAATTAACAAATCCGTTGATATCGAAGTGGGCTTCATCGCTCATTTTATCAGTTGACGGAAAAAATCGTTATTTTGTGTATTAAGCAGCAATATTGCATGACTGTATTGACGGCGACTTTCGTGGTCACTAGTCTGTAGTTCTTGGGTTAACTGAACTTTGTATCGCCGCAAATGCAAGTCTTTTTTTAAAATAGTGCATAATGACACGCGACGAATTCCCAGCTCTTGAGAACGATGTCTGGTAGACGTCCCAGGGCCACTACACTTTCACGAACTCTCTCGATATTTTTTGGAGTACGAACACTTCTAACACGGCCCGACCTTGGCGAGTCTTTAACTTCACCTGTTTGTTCAAATATTCGAACCAACTGAATGGTGTTGACACTGTGCACATTATTTCGACCGAAGTCGTGTCGTAGCTTCCGAATCGTTGCAACAATCGACTCATTATTTAAGTAAAATGTTTTAACAATACGGACGCGTTGTGAGATTGTGTAGCGCTCAATGATGAATTGGACACATGTGCACATGTACGTATCGAATCAGTTAGTTATATTGACCACCCTGTATAAGCCGATTAGAATTAATGCTTGCCTCAGTTATACTTTAAAAGCGAAGTACACTTATACCCTAGATAGTCGCCAAAAGAGGTCGTTCTGACAATAAGGAATGTTTTTTCCATTAGGGCGACACCGTTCTTCTTACAGATCTTGAGGGTGAAATTCCTCGAAACTTTTTCCATTTTCCCGATTCAAGGACGCATTTAGTGCCCGCATTCGATAAATCTTTTTCGATTTTTTTCTGTTAATCTTCATTTTTCCGCCACAGCCATACATAAATGTATATAGGACGTTATTTTCGCTGGAAAGTGTTTATCCCGGAGAATCCCTTTTCCCGAACAACTATAACAATTCATTCCTTTACTGTCTGGAAAACCGAAAACAAGCTTTTATCAAAGCAAAAATTGGGTTTCTCTTTTCTTCGAAGGAATCATCAACAATACTCTTTGGGGTGAAATAAGAACGACGCGATTTCATTAAAGCTTTCCTTTGTTACTATACAGCTTCGTTACATATTAGATACATACAGGGTGTATAGTTAGTAGTGGATCAAAGGAAGTCAGGTGATAAAGGGCCTCAAAACCTATCGAATTAACCCCTATATGTGTGGCGCGAAATTTTATAGTTCAGGAGATGTTTGCAATTTTGTGAAACTTCGAACCATATCAGAAGGTAAAAAATTGGCCTCAAGAAGGTTGGCTCTGCACTTCCCGTGTAACGGCGCCATCAGTTCGTAAATTATTATGTTCAGCATAAGTTAAACTCTATCGAAATAGACCTTATATCAGTTTATTGTCCCAGAGATCAAGCCTAGATCATGCTGATGAGTTACCAAAAAAGCATGATCTTCGATCGCAGCATTGTCAAGTTAGATCCTATGAGCGAAACTTAGTTAGGAACATGTATAACAAAGAAAATAAATGGACCAAGTCCGTCAAATAGGTCCATTCAATTAGTCCACAGACATCATTTCCCTACCGTACCCGTTGTGCGTTCCCCCCTGTCCGCAGAGGCATGAAAAGAATGAAGAATTAATTGTGGTATCAAGACGAATCTAATATATCAAAATACATCAAGCTGTTTGGGCTGTAGTCCGGGAATGCAATATATCAAAGTTGAAGTTTGCGTTTCAAATCCGCCTTTTTTATTTGTTGTGTTTTATGTCAAAATCCATTAAGCTGTTTAAGTTGTTGCCGATAAAATAGAAGTTTCAGTGTTGATTTTCTTATTTAATTGAAGTTTATTCTATTTTCAATCCCCTGACATATTGCTGAACATTAGTTTTGGGACCGCCAATGTACCCCCATTTGAATTTTGCTATATGGGTAACGTGTCTGGTACATCTAAAACAGGTAATTGCGTGCTCGCTTGTCGCTTTGGAGAGCTTGGACATTTTTTGGGGGTTGAAATCCCTACCCCAGATGGATTTCATGACAAAATCCATTGAGCTGTTTAAGTTCTTGCCTGTAAAATAGGAATTTCAAGGTTGATTTTTTTATTATATTGAAGATAAATCTATTTTCAATCGCCTACCATATTGCTCAGCATGAGTTCTGGGACCACCATTGTACCCTCCTTTGAATTTTGATATAAGGGTGACGTGGCTGGCACATCTAAAACAGGCGATTTCGTGCTCGCTTGTCGCTTTGGAGAGGCTGGACATTTTTTTGTGGGTGAAAATGACTACCCAGATGTCCCTGAGTTTTGCGTGGTGCCATTTTAACATAACGAAATCATTGTAACGAAACACTAGTAAATCTTCAATTCTACACCTACAATTTTATTTGGTTTGGTTACGGATTCAAAAACCATAATGGTTCTGAATATGATTACTACCTCGCCAACTATAGAGTAATAAAAGCAGTGCTTTTAGTAATGTGCGGTTTGAGAACCGCAGGCACTGTCTTGCTAATAATTCATCGCGTATACAAGGTATTAACGAGGCGCCACCGCAAACGGGGCAATTTATCCCCAAAGTGCACTCGTGGCTCTTTGCACTCATTCTACAATTTCTACATTGCCATGGATACCCACTAATTATGCAAACGATAAAATACCGCATTTTGGAGGACGAAAAGAAATCAAATTATATGATAATAATAATAATAAAGTGACTTTATTGGTAATCTTCCTCATCATGGCTTCCACTTAACCACAATATGGACGAAACGTTACAAAAAGTTTACTCACGCAACATACAACAATTATAAAACAGTTACGAAATTATTCTATTCACAAGCTTAGTGAGAAACCAAGAAAAGAGTAACATTAGAAATATCAACGAATTAATAAGAAACAATTATTCAAGCATTGAGAGATGTTTGCATTTCTAGCTGTTTTCTAACCGATTTTTTAAGGTAGGTAAACTTTTTTGTTTGCTGGACGCATTGATTGAATTGCATAACTGAACGGCATTGTAGGTAAAAGACCTTCGATACAATGAAGTACGGTGAAGAGGAATATCGAACTTTTCATCATAGTGTAACCTGTAAATATATTTCTACGAGGAACTACCTTACTTGCTAGGTACTTAGGTCTACTGGTGATGTTTATTTTGTGTGAAAAAATTAACATTGAAAACTGAAAAAAAATTTCATTCAATTTAGGTGTAACACGACTGGACCTGAGAAGCCGAGAACAAAACGACAGCAACAGTTTTGAATTTTCTGCAATCTGGTTTTTGTTATGGAGTCAAGACAAGGATGAAATAAGATGAAACAGTAAAGCAGTTTAGACACACTCTAATCCTTCGCTTACTTCTTTCGAATCTTGAAATTGAGGATATAGCGATTGAAATATACAAGTCTCAAGTTTGGATATGTAGCTTTCAAATATATTACTGGCGTAGTGATGGACTATAAGATTTATATCTAAACTTTTTGGACGTTATTTACCTTCTAATCAGTCGTCATTTCAAAACTTTCATAGTTGGTTTTAACACAGAATAACATTGCACTACTCTTGGTGGAATTAAGCTTAAAACAGTTGACTTTGCAAAAGTTACTTATGCTGGTCTAAATTAATTTTATACGATTAAGGTTATTTGAGTCAAAGTGAAAGTCAGTTGTGTGTCGTCCGCGTATGTCTGTAGTCTGTAGGACCAGGAAAAATATCGAGTAATTTTTGCTAGATTTGAAATGATGTATACAGGGTGTTTATTTAAAAACTTTTCACCACGGGTGTATCGAAAACCACTGATAAAAAGAAAAAGCACCTCGACACATCAAAGGATTTGTCAGGAGGGACAACTTTTTAACCAAAAACTACTCCACCCCCTTTCACCCACTGCCCCCTGTAGTCGTCCCCTTAAAAATTCTAAATGACAATGGGTATCGAGTAATAATCGGTCGATTCGTATTCAAGAAAATTAGAAAAATCTTTATTTATCTTAATTAGTTCAGATAGAAAACAAACACCCACAAAAATCTCACTTTTTATTTCAATAAGTGTTCAAAATGTTGCCCGTTATTGGCCAAACAATGATGTAGGCGATGTTCAAATTCCTGACGGACATTTTCAAAAACATGTTGTGGGATATCATGGCAGCTTTCGGTGACGCGTTAACGAAGTTCATCCAAACTTTCAGGCGGGAGAGGAAACACAATAGATTTCAAATGGCCCCATAGAAAAAGTATAATAGCGTCAAATCAGGAGATCTAGCAGGCCATTCTATAGGCCCTCTTCGCCCTTTCCATTTATCTGGAAACTCGTCGTCCAGCCATTGCCGAACCGGAAGAACATAGTGAGGAGAAGCGCCGTATTGCTGGAAATATATTTCAACCTCATCAAGTATAGGGTTTCCATCCTCTCCGATTTCGTTTTCAATGACTTCAATAATAAGCGGATTGATGGTATTTTCCAACGTATCCAAATAAGTGTCCCCATTCAAATTTCCATTAATAAACAATGGCCCAATCTCTTTGTTTCCTAAAATGCCTTCCCATACATTAATTTTTTGGGGGTACTGGGTATGCCCTTCTACAAAAGCATGAGGACTTTCATTGCTCCAATACCTGGAGTTATGCTTATTTACAAATCCATTTGTTCACAAAACTCAATTCGCCTATCCAGTTTGAGTAAATTTAGTAGCAAGGTCCAAAACATACCTATGCAAAGTTATCATTCCCGGATGTCTGGAGTTAAACTTGACGGCAGTTTGCCGAACACATTGATTTTGGGCGCCATAAATTAGAATCATTTCCACTCTTTCGCCTAGTGTGTAAACCACTTTGGAAGTAAAATCTGAATCAATAAATTAATTTTCACTATCCCAAGATTGTCACAGAGGTAACTGGCAGCAAACTAAATTCTTACTTTCCCATAGCAACAAATAACTAAACAGGTATAACAATAAATACAGTTCGCCCAGGATATCTGTGTTGACGAGTAGAATGCGGAAAAAAATTCGGGTTGTTATTTGGTTGTTGCCACGTCTAATCTTCCGAATTGCTGTTTATGTCGGTAGTTTCCGTTTTAAATTATAAACGAATTGCAAATACAAGACATTACCTGGATTTCGTATGTCTTGTCAGCTATCAAGCTGCATCGGTAAATATTTGAGGTAATACCAAAATATGCATGTCTCTATTTAGCCTCTCGTCGAATCCTGAAGAGAAAATGCTGAAACACGTTGAAATGAATTAGGGATGAGGTGTTTTCCAGGAATGGTTGTTGTTTACTGGCAGGATCGGTGTGGGCATAGCACCAACCGAGGGCATATTAAAAAACTTTGAGGGTCCATTTAAAAAACGTACCGCGGTGACTGAGCGAAATACGGGTTAAATTAACCTAAAAACGTTGGGGATGCTAAACTTTAGGCAATGTTTTAATTACTCTTTTTAAAAGCATGACTCAGAAGGGTGTAAAAATTCTAGGGTTAACATATATTTATCCACTGATGGATACCGTTATTTTTTTATAGCAGTAGCCGCGGAGGTATCTTTTAGATTCAGAAGTACCGCTATGGGCTACGACCATAAAGAGGTTAACAATCTTGCCCAGACATTGATAAATAATCTTCGTCAAAGAAAAAGTCGCTATCAGGATTCTTCTATCTAGCTCAACGACAAAGATGAGACAGGCACTCTAGGTATCCGCGTGTAAAATGCTGTCATCTGCTAAATTGCGAAACAAGGCTGTTCACATTTAACATAAACTGTGGACCAAAAATTGACCCCTATGGAACACCCGCGTTGACATTGAGGGATGAGGAGAAGAACTTGTCAATTTTGATGGATATCTGACAATCGAAATGGAGATCAGATACTTTTAGGAGGTTATAGAATGGAAGTTTTGATAGAAGACCAGCGTGCCACATCTGTCCAAAAGCCTTGCAATTTCAAGAACAACGCCGTGAATCTCACCTGCAGTGGTAGAAAATATTAAATGAGCTTACTCCGCTGGTGTGATCTAATCTGGGAGACTCCCTTTTGATAATACGAGTGGAAGTCAGGGGAAAAGAAAAGAAAAAAAGATGGTTCTAGAGAGAAAAAAGAAGTTAGAGGGTCGTATGGCATTACGCCAATCGTCGTGCTTGCTGATGTAATCTTGTTTTCCATTCTTGTTTCCATCCACTCAACCGTATCATCATTTGCTATCTCCTTGATGTTCAATACCGTGCAAGCAACATCTTAATGCGTATTCCCAAGAGGCGAAAGAGACGTAGGGTGAGAGAGAGGGGAAGTGTGAAAGGAGGGAACGAGAGGTCGAATACACGTTAATCATTGGTTAATTCACAATATAAAATGTATCCCAAAAGAATTATGGAATCATTGGCATTAGTTTGACCTTTTATTTATATCATATATTGCTCTTTTTTTCTGCAAAATAATAATAAATTCATAGTACTTACAGGGTGTTGCACTTAATATGATACAAGAGAATTAAAAAGCTGAATCTGACCCTGGACTTTTGAGTTCCCAAACCATGGTTCAATTTGAATCATTACGTTGAAAAATTTTAATGAAAACGACTTGATAACTATTGGAATTTTGAGTATTGTGTTACATACACTGCTAAAAATAAGATATTTGAATAAAGGAAGATTTACAACTCAAAAATTGAAGGAGGCTCAATCAGTCTATAATGCTAATTAATTACCACCGCTTATTCACTTTTCTTTCGTACCTAGTCAAACATTCCAATGCTCATCTCAAAACGTGTTGATTGATAAAAAACAAAAAAGTGAAAAAACCGATCACGGTCGTGAATTTTTCAACTATCAACCTAGTCTTACGTCACTCCTAGGCAGCTTTGTTATCGTGAAAAATTTCAACATAATCGGTTTAATAGTGCATGAAATATGTACTATCAAAGATTTAGTGTGCTTAGATAAATCACCCTGTATATCCGTAAAAACTGAAATTAAATTCTTTTATATATGACACTACCTTATATTTTACTATGTCCATATAAGTACGGAACACCCTGTATGCATCGTTGTATGTCATATAGTCGCCATCTCAGAAATTTGATCTCTCAAGATGATAAGCATATTATTAAATGAAGACAAACATTTTCAGTTTCTTTGCAACGGATTTTTGTAAAATTTGATGTATTCTTGAATTCGCATCGGAATTCAAAAACTTGTAAAAGGAAGAAAGCAAATTCGTGGTAAAAAGTTCAATTAAAGCTAAAACTTCAACCACTGTACATTGGCGTGAATTAAAAAACATAATCTCGATAAGTGAAATCATTGCATAAACGTTTGGGTAATGATAACTCATTTTGATCTAGTTTGTACAAGTTGAACAGTGACCATCATCAAGAATTTCGATATATAAGTTGAAGCCAATCAGTGTACCATCGGAAAAATCATCAAGACGGAATTGAAAATAAAAAAGTTATGATACTCCGAACTCGACAAGAATTTTGCGTGCTGCGTTTATTTTGCACCATAGTGTATATCCGTATAGCGTGCACGAAATCGATATGTCATGGTCATATCGTAGAACTGACCATTTTATGAAATGATCGAGCATTTCATGACCCTATTTGACCATATCGTTGAATCATCAACGCGCAACGATTTGGTCATCCACCATTGATCGCTTGAAATAGGGTGTTCATAGATTATTTAACACAAATGCAGAATATGTTACAAACTCGTTTATTTTTCTTCATGTTAGACAACCATTTTGATTAAATCTAATAACTTTAGGGAGTTAAAATGAGATAGTTGTATTAAATCATTCTTAAATTGCACATAACGTCTCACAAATAAAATTTTTAAACATATCAGATATCACAAGTTAAATGGTCACCCGCATTATTTGACATATAACTTAAAAATGAAATAAAAATTACATTGAGTTTTACGTAGTAGTTGAATAGACGAACACAATATTTTAGCTGCCACGCCATCTTGACTTCAAATAAACGAATGATAAAGTAATTTAAGAGTGAACTACTAACTTGCGAAACACGTTCCGAACTCGACGGCTTTTTGACGCTTTGATCGGTACTTGCATCACCCGCATAGTACTCGAGCAATTTTAGTCGTAAAGCCTTTTAATCTAACTTTCTTCCTCATTTGGTAACCAGTTATTAGAATTTACACTTCGAAAAGCAACGTTATGAACGACTGCCTCGTTGAAATGTAAATAAAGCGCTACCAGCGCCTCTATCTAATGTAAACATTCTACGGTTTGATCAAACATGTTTGACCATCTCATGAAGTAGCCACCTGTTTGATTGATCATATCATGACGATTTGTTTTCATTTATCTGGTCAACACACAATGATACATTTCATGAAATACACGATCATTTCATGAAATGGTCAACTTTACGATATAGCCACGATGGATATATTTCGCATCCTGAGCTAACCAAGAATTTAGGTGTGTTCAGGATCTGAGTGATACGATCCCCGATATCATTTGCGATTGAATATACAAACAGCCAAACACACGGGAGGAATACAGAAAGGAGGAGAAATTTGATATGTGCGTTAGGCGGTGATTAAACATAAACACCCACCTGCTCGGTAATTGGAAACAGGAGTGGAGGGGGCGGGGGGAACAACGTTCCTCGTTCGGAGAGTTTCCCTATAGACGATGTAATTTGTGCGAACAGAAGAGACAAAATTGGACGACGCGGAGACGGAAGCTCTGTATGTTTTGCGGATGGCTTGTTGGATTCGAAAGTGTATGCAGAGATGAGTAGATTCCTTATTATAATATTTTCTGATGTACAGGGTAGCCCAAAGTGAAACCAGACCAACCATTTTTTAATGGAAAATCCTTTTTACTTTTGAGATTCTCGTTATGATTTTAAACATTTTTTATGTGTTAGCGTCCATGCCTGAATTCAACTTATTTTGAGATATTGAGGCGTCTATGCGACAACCTGTAAAATCTAAGGGTTGATTAACCAGCAAAATGCCTATCTTAGGTTTCACGATCTGTTCTAATATGAGAACTACTTTAACAGGAAATTTATTACACAGGGCCTAGAACATAAGACATTTTCTAACCTCAATAGCTCAAATACAGGATTAGTTCTGAGTATTTTTTAATTGGGACAGGAAAGAACAATGAACTAAAAAAATCTTTATTCAAAAGAATATAGAACAAAACAAAATTAATGGTAGCTGCTCAAAAATGATTACTTAACGTTTGTTTCTCTCGTCGCAGTTTGGAGGAAAATGCATATGCAATGCTCGTGTCGAGCCAGAGCGTCAGATTTTTGAGTGTTTGGAAACACCAAATTTGTGACATTAATCTTTTTTCCCCTGTACCCTTCATATCTAAATGACCTTTCTAATTGTAATACAAACAAAAACCTTAAACTGTTTGCCGATGACGCGACATTACTCTGTAGTAGCAAATTGATTGATCTACTTTATTCTCCGAATATTGAAGAAACATAAACAAAAATTTAGAAAATTGGGTTTTAGCAAATAAACTGACACTTAATGCTTCAAAAACATAGTTCATGGATTTGTGTCACCATAACGACAATACCATAGACGCAGTAAAATTTTAAACAATATTCTCACCGAACTACCAAAGACCATTTTTTTTATTAGGAATCTGTGGAATTCACTTTCATAATGTTCTTCCTGAGGCACTCAGAATACCTGGCCTCGGTTCATTTATAGTATTAGAGCTTGGCTTATCAATAAAGATTTTTATACCATCAAAGAATTTTCAAATAATAACTTCTCGGATATCTTGTAGTGTGCATATTTACTTTTGATCTGTTTGTCAATTTGTTCAGATGTCCTTGTTCTATAGTTTTGTATCAAATTCTTTTTTTTCAGTTTTCTGTTAATGGTGTTCTTTCAAACAAGTTTTGTTGTTTTGTGACTTTACACTTTTGTAACTTAACTTCTACTTTGACCTGTGTAATGACGCAAGTTAGTGAATTAAGCACGAATAAAGAAATGAAAAGAGAGATTGCTGGAAATTATTTTCAGCTTCCTTAAATTGCCGCTAGGGGGCATCATTCCAATTTCAAAAGTACAAATGCCATTATTTTGCAAAAATTCATAATTAAAATACTCACTTATCGATTTGACCGCTGAATTTCCGAACTTTTCTGCCTACGTCATTTTCTCATATCTTCGTTAGTTTGGGGTGGCGGAAGGGTGTGGGTGCTATTTTGAGAAAAAGTCACATATTTCTCTCTGGCTACATCGATTTTGATTACCTTGATTTCGTTCGAATGAGTATTCACCTGCGCTTCTAATGAATACTCAGTCTTATCAGATTAGTTCAGTATGCGGCTGCTGGATGGCGCTTTGTTGATGAGTCAGAGTCCTTTTTTTGAACTTTTTCGAACATTTAAAATGCATGGTTATACTTTTTTATATTGATCGAAAAAGTGAATATAAGGCTCAATAAAATCGAACCAGGCTATTTCACTCTTGAAGTATTTTCAACGATTGGAATGTTAGGCATGTTTGAACGGAAGCATACATCTGGTTCTTTCCAACAAGTCCCGAACTTGGTAGCATGATTAGTTAATTTCAATTTGAGAGTTCTTGTTAGACAGGAACTCCTTATTTTTTGAATCTATAATATGAGCTTTGAAATACAGTTGAAAATGATTTGACATAAACAATTTAGGGGTATTTTTTTACTAGGCCCTTAAGTTCATACGTCTCGTAGATTACATTACTGTTATATCTTAACAGTCAGATACTTGATTTTAGTACTAAAAAAATTCTATGCGAGACTATGATTATGCCAATAATTATTTATTGACGTAGTATATCATCCATTTTTAGATTCTATAACCGTAAAACGTTTGCAAAAAATACAAAATTCCTGTTATAGATTGATTTTTAACTTACGAAGGTATGGTCACATTAGCTCGTATTTTGAACAACTCAATTGGTTGAATGTAACAAAATTATTTAAGTGTCACTTATTATGTTTTGTGCACAAAATTCTAATCGCATCATTTCTTACATTTTTAAAAGACAAGCTAATATTTCATCGATGTATCCACTCAAGAAATATCCGTTTTGTGAACACGACCATGCCTCTTCACAAGTCATTTCTTATAATGGCATTATATAGAGTATACTATACAATCCATTACCACCACTTACGAAGCTTCTGAACTTCAACGATTTCAAAAAACAATTTAAGTAAATCATATTTGAACAACAAATTTATAGACTTTCATCATACCTCAATAAGTGTACCTCCGGAAAAATCATCAAGACGGAATTGAAAATAAAAAAGTTATGACACTCCGAACTCGACCAGAATTTTGCGTGCTCCATTTATTTTGCACCCTATTGTATATCCGTAGATTGATTTTTAACTTACGAAGGTATGGTCACATTAGCTCGTATTTTGAACAAATCAATTGGTTGAATCCAACAAAATTATTTAAGTGTCACTTATTATGTTTTGCGCACAAAATTCTGAACACATCATTTCTTCCATTTTTAAAAGACAAGCTAATATTTCGTCGATGTATCTACTCAAGAAATATTCGTTTTGTGAACACGACCATGCATCTTCACAAGTCATTCTTTCATAAGTTCTTTACTTACAATGGCACTATATATTATATAGAGTATACTATACTACAATCCATTACCACCACTTACGAAGCTTCTGAACTTCAACGATTTCAAAAAACAATTTGAGAAAATCATTTTTGAACAAAAAAGTTATACACTATCATCATACCTCATTTCCCTCAATCATACATTATAGGTAAATTTATGTAATATTTATATAATACTACTATCTATTATTGAACTATAATTTACACATTGTATTGTTTTTATATAATTATAATGTAATTTTTTTTTGTTAAGGGTCAAGTGACAGAATAGCTATAAGCTAAACTTCGCCCCGAATAAAGACGATTTATTATTATTATATGCTGTAACTTATATTTTTTTGATGGCTTTTGGGGGAATTAGTACCTAATATTGTCTTCACATAACAAACGTGGTAGGTTCTTCCATATAACAATAATAATTACTGTTTCTCGCTGTGTTACTCAGCTCAGAAGCAGACTTCGATTTGCACGTTGGGCAATTGGAAGTGGAAGTGGAGTGCTGCTTGTACTCTATTGACAATGTAATTTGCGTGAACTGAAGGACAGAATTGGATGGTGGGAGGTGCTGTTATATGCGCATAAGTGTCGTCACGTTCGGGATGCTTTTACTTTCCACGTATAAACTAGAGACCTTCAGGTCATTACAACACATTACATAGTATTGTCGATTTAGTATGGCTTGTGTACAAATTAATCCACCAAAGTTAAGCAACGGACCGCTTTTTGGAGTGAGAATGAATGCCTGGTTAGCCTTCATATTTGCCTTTGCAAAAGTAACACGACACTTGTCAAAAATATCCTCCTTGACGGGACAGATGACCTGTTTCAATCTGTGACCAACTTTTTCCTTATTTTACGACCTTCTCCATTGAATACACTGACCTAGTCATGAACTCAATTTGCTTTCCATTTCTGTAGCTATGACCAGCCGCATACAACGTTGTTTATTAGTAATCATCAGTGCGGTATAGGTTTAATCGTTGGAGACAGATAAACGGGAGGATTATTAAGTAAAAAACCTATGTAATGTAAAAAAACGAGAAAATGTCAACTAGCTCCTAGTATGCAAATAGTTTATTCTGCTCCTGCACAGGCTGTGCGCGTCACCCATAGCGCCACCTAGGGAGGAATGACTCAACGATATACTTAACGACCGTGCTGCAAGTCTGTTCGCTAGCATGCTTTGTTGGTTGCAGAATACCTGAAGGTTGGTTTCGTCGCGAAGCAAAATTAGAAAGTGGCGTGCAGGCCTCTTTTTCTGAAGGGGCGTCACCATCAGGTAACTGTCGACAAACCAATCTGTTTTAGGTGCAAGTTAAATGAATATTAGTATGGATGCCTCACCGGCGCTGCAAACTGTGCCTAACATGATGTTTGGGATAACGATCTGACACTGTCGCTTGGGACAGCAACGTGAACCTAGCTTGTGATAGTCAACTCCATACCAAGGAAGAACAAAGACGTTTGGGATAACGCTGAAACATTAAACTCGGTTGCTTGGGACCTGGCTTGGGATAGCTCCACACCAAGGATGAACGAAGACATTTGGGATAACGTTGTAACATTGGACTCGGTTGCTTGGGATAGCAACATGGACCTATACTACAACTATTTAAAACTGTAATGACTCATACGCGTGATCAACACGTGATCAGAGCTCGATCCCGGCTTCCTTCCGGTACAGCCGTATAGCGTACGACATATGTCGTTTCTGTGGCTTTGCGGTGGTCAACAGCACAGACAGAGATGGAAATAATGGCTGATTGTTCTCCGCCGGTAGAACCAATGAAATCAAAGACGCGCCTCGACCGGCAGACTCATAGGTGTCGGCAACGCATTGGAACGTGTTTCGTTGAGCGATCACATATTGTGTGTTTTTAAAGAAATGTTGTGTGATTGTTATTGTTGTGGTTTCTGTGCTTATTGTTTTGGTTATACTTAACCATGGAGAGTACAAATGGCACGAGTGGAAGTACTGAAAGCCAGGGAACAAGTAGACGGCTTCGTAAAGCACTGAAGAGGGACGTGAAAGAAATCGTGCTCAACGTGTTCAATTATCTGAACAGAACTATGTCGCAGGGAGATGCACTCGCGCGTTGTGAAAGTATGACAGGCGTTCCAGAGTGGACCATTCGCAGGGAGGTGCATGAAAAGAAGAAAACTGGAGCTACTACTGATCCAAAGTTTAATTTGAAAGGACGAAAGGCCGTTAAATTGGATGACGATAGCAAAGTGGCGTTAAGGCGAACCGTACATTCATTCTTCTTTAGGAATGAGATACCAACCCTCAAGGCTGTACATGCAGCGATCAAGGAAAATGAAATTATACCCCAAATGAGCGTCGAGGTAATGAGGAAATCCCTGCACGAAATTAATTTTCGTTACTAAACGCGTAATCGGCAGTCAGTATTGATAGAGAGACCTGAAATAGTCGCCTGGCGTCGAAAATACCTACGCGAAATGATTGAATTTAGGCGACAAAGCAGAAAAATCTATTATTTGGACGAGACATGGGTAAATGCAGGTCACACAGTTAAAAAAACCTGGATAGACAAAAACGTAGTGAGTAACCGACAAGCAAGCATTGAAGGTTTGTCAACAGGTCTTCGTGGACCGTCAGGGAAAGGTCAAAGATTGATCGTAACTCATATTGGTAGCGATAGTGGCTTTTTAGAAGAGTGTGACTTGATTTTCGTCTCTAAGAAAGGAGGTGATTACCATGACGAAATGAATGCCAGCTGCTTCGAGAGCTGGTTTCAAGGGGTGCTTCAGCGAGTTGAGCCCAACTCTGTGATCGTCATGGATAATGCTTCCTACCATAGTCGTCGAGCCGAACGTGTACCGACTATGGGACCTCGAAAAAGGGACATGCAGCAATGGTTGCGCGAAAAAGGAATCCCGTTCGACGATTCATGTGTGAAAGCGGAATTGTATGAAAAAATTAAACAGCACAAACCTGCGAACATTAGTTACGTGACTGATGAGATGGCCCGTCAATGTGGTGTCACTGTGCTGCGGTTACCGCCCTACCACTATGAACTGAACCCAATAGAGCTCATCTGGGCTCAAATGAAGGGTTATATTGCGCGCCATAACACAACCTTCAAATTACGAGACGTTAAGGTTTTACTTGAGACTTCCTTACAGCTAGTAACGCCCGAAGCTTGGCAGAATGCTATCCGTCATGCTGTGAAGGAAGAAACAAAAATGTGGCAGCTTGACCACCACATCGACACCATCATAGAGCCAGTTATAGTCAATTTCAACGAGGAAAGCGATAGCGACAGTTTATTGCTGTCAGATGTAAGTGGAAGCGACGATGAATAAAGGTAATTCCCAAATATTTTACTTACAATATGTTTCAAACTACTCTTTATTAAGCATGTGACAAATCTAGTTCACCCATGCTAAACATTCATACCCCGCCTATGAACAGCCGACTACTGGTAGTTAAGTGATGTTCACGTGAACATCGATGAGTCATTACAGTTTTAGATAGTTATAGTATAGCTTATGATAGTCCACACCAAGGACGAATGAAGATATTTGGGATAATGACCCAAGCAGCGGTACATTTTGCTTGGGATAGCAAATTCCATCTGGTTTGTGATAGCAATATAGCATTTTTCATTTATAAAAGATAAAAATTGGGTACATCTATGTGAGACTAGCGGTACATTTTGCTTGGGATAGAAAATTCCATCTGGTTTGTGATAAGTATGGAACAATATTGTAAGAATGCACATGAGAAGTTAGGAAGAAGCCAAAGTACCATTTTCCATTAATGAACGACAGAGATTAGGTACATCAATGCGAGACTAGCGTTATACTTTGCTTGTGATCGCAAATTCCACGTGGTTGATAACCATGGAACAGGTGTGTAATTATGGAAATCTCAGGTTAGAAAACCGCCAATGTATATCTTTTCCTTATCACCAGATAAAGAATAGGCACCTTAGGTTAGCGTTACATTTTGCCTGTGATAGCAAATTTCATCTGGTTTGTGATAACCTTGGAACATATTTGTCAGAATGCACATGGCAGTTTAGGAAACCACTAAAGTTCCATTTTTCGTTAATAACAGAAAGAGATTAGGTTTTATCTATGTGAGTCTAGCGTTACATTTTGCTTGTGATAGCAAATTCCACCTGGCTGGTGATAACTATGGAACAGGAATGTACGTATGAACATGACTGGTTAGGAAACCACCAAAGTTCTAATGTTCAGTAATAACGGAAGTTAAATATCATTATGCCCGATTAACGTTACATTTTGCAAGGGTGGTACTCGAACAGCAGGGCGCTCTGGATTGTTTTGTCTTAAAGGCCATGTAGTCTGTTTTGATAGATGATGCATCACCACGATGATGCGACAACCTTAGCATAATTCATGTTCACGTGTTGTTCCAAGGCTGACATTTCGAGGGCAGCTCTTGTTGATGACGATAGATGAATAAATTATGTTCTATTCTAGCCACCTAAGGTGAACCAGGTGAGGTAGCGGAAGCCATAACATAACAGAAATTGTCGCACGCAGGGATGCGTGCTTGGTCTGTGTACAGCAACATGTGAGCTGTTCATTAACTGCTTGTGGCAATACTCTATCCTCTAGGTTCAAAGAAGGGAGAGGAGCGCATGCTGGCAGATATTCACATTAAAGAAAAAACTCAGGAGTATTCTCACAGAGGCTTCCATTGATATCTTGTTCTTCGGTGTAGGTCTGACCAAGTAAGTCAATTCTAAATAGAAATCAGATAAACTGAGCAGTAACTGAAGGCCAAAAGGCCAGACAACGTACTGACAACATCAACCCATTATTGCAGATGAGGTGTGTAGATCAGCATGGACATTGACGCGTATTCATCATCAATGGCAGAGCGTTAGGAGTGGCGCTAAAGTCCTGAGTTGGATTCAAGTGGTCACTTGCCATTCAGATGACGACTGATTCAGCACTTTGCCATAACTGAATCTCATTAGTCCATCCATGAACTACCGACCTTCGGCTGTCTCTCAATTGCTTAGCTGCGGTGCTATCAATAAAAAAGTTAAGCTAACTAAAAATCAGTACCTATTCAACTTTTTCTTGCCCCCAAGTCTGATAGGTCAACACGATTGATTCCTAACCTCAACTTTGTCTGTTTATAGAGATAGGCTATTGAACTGGGGTCAGACTTCTCCGTAGAGATACTTTCTTAACGAATCTGGATTTGGAATATGCAGAGATTTTCCAATACAATGATGTACCATTTAGGGTAAATTGTGCCCCTCATGTGTTCACAAAGTTAATAAAACCATTTCTGGAATACCTTAAGAAAAAATTGAGCAATGTCAGGCTCAGTATTAAATTGTGACAGAAAGAAAGTAATTTTAGCTCAAGTATTCGATGTTTCTGAAATTTCACTTCTAGAAGTAACGCAAGGATCTGATGGAGGGACCCAGGACCCAAGCTTACTCTGGTTACCGTCACTGGGAAGCTGTCATTCCAATCAGCATCGATAATCCATCATGTGGGCTGTGATTACGGTAGGACCTTTGTCGGGAAGAAATACACGTCTGGTTTTCTACCTTGAAATTACTTACCTTACAGGTGGTAAGAGATCAAGATATGATTGTTTGAGCTATCAGTATTTTACCTAAAATGTTACTAGCGATGCAGACATAAGATGATTTTTGAAGGGACTTACAGCCTGAAGCCATCTCAACTGAAATATAGATACTGTGGTTGTTCTCAACTAACCAAATGGGTTGCTGGTAAGCTCTGTAGATATTTGAATGAGGAAATCAGCAACACTGCTAGCTCTAACCTCAGGTCAGAGTGTGAAAACTAATTGAAACAGACAACATCCGTTTGGGTTGAATAATATTGAAATTGAGATTTCTCAGTTTTTGAAAGTCTCGGGGTGACTCATGTGGTAACCACTTTTAGTTTTACCGTATTTTACGTCCAAATATCTGTGCAGTCAAAGCATTTATTTGTCACAGTAACATTATCATGGTGCCTCTGCTCCCAGATGGATGAAGTCGGTTTTAGAGTGTCGCAATTGACAGCCCACAGTACATGAAATGCACCTACCTCTCCGCGTGCTAAATTATAGTAGTCTCAGGCTCGTGGCGAGCTGGAGTGCGTTTTCTGAGATATGTATCACCCAATTGTTACAACGACTTGGCTTTGAAGAAAATGAAGGTTTGTAGGCGGCCAGAGGGGAAGAAGCTAGGGGGAAGGGGCGCAGTGCCGCTTTTCTTCGTTGCGTGCGCCTTTTGAAATCGTGGGGGTTGGGTACTACTACGAGGGTTCTACGATATGTATTCTAAATATTCACTTCGACGAGAACTTCACATAATTAAGATCGAACATCACATACCGGTAAGTTCGTTTGATCGTGTAATTGTAAGTTTTATGGCCTGTATCCATAGTTATAAAACAGGAAAAAACGGAATAGTAAGATGTGAACCGGCTGGTTGATCTAGCTATTCTTGTCTCACACGTGTTTCGAGAGAAAGAGCTGGATGATGACTGGTCTTCTCCGCGAAAGCTAATCCGCTACGGGAAAACTTGCAGGGTTCACGAATTACTTCTGTCTTTATAAAGTTATAAATCATGCGTTTCGTGGACAGAGAGCAACCTACCCCTCACTCTTTGAACCAAATCGACTCCTACCCAATAATGTTGTGTGATTTGTTTTTTTTTTTAAAGTTGCGTTACGTGAGGATTTTTGTGCTTGTTATGGGGGAATTCTGTCTCACCCATCTGGCAACGCTGAGCCCTTGTATGTCTTTACAGGTAGAAACGACACGAGAGTTATGTGATTTTAATCATTATCAATAAAGTGTACCTAACCAAATGTCTTGGAGAACGGAGTATTGTAGTATCCGCCTTTGAGCAGATTGGAACCCTTGTAGATCGTTAGGAGGGTAACTAACCACTTAATTCGCCTTCAAGCTCTCTTTATGATCTCGTTAAATGTTTACTACCTTGTTACGGGGTGAAATTAAATATTGCTATAATCCAGGGGGACCGTTTTTGCCCTCATGCTTATATACCCTGCGTTTCTACTTATTATCCAGAACTTTAGCTTTGAATATTTGAATAGTAGTATTTCATTACAAAAAATACCACTTATCCAAGCAGATTTATGAGGTTTATTTTTCTGATCCTGTTTTTGAAGTCATCTATCCATAATACATACACTTATAATACTACTATTTTCGAAATGCCGAGTACCGGGTACTCGGTCGGATTCGAATACCGAGTATCGGGTACTCGCTGGAGTGACGTGCTCTAGGTTATTTCAGCTACTGATATTAAGAGTATATTTGGTTTTCGAAAGGCTCTCCCATTCCAAAAATTGATTCACTTTTCCAAAAAATTAACACACCACAGGTGTGGAACTTGTGATGTTTTTTTGTGGGTAATATATACTGGAATATTTATAGGATTTTTCAGAAGTTTTGAATTGTTACGGTGATTCACAAGTCGTGACCAAAAATGAAACATCATATACAGGACCACATTTTAAGGGGGGTCTTTTATGTAACATTTTTTCCTCGAAGGCTTCAATAAAAAGATAACTCTTAAAATAAGAAACATTTTTTTAATTTATTCAACTGGAATGAACTAAAATTTGGTATGTGGATTTACATGAGTATTGTCCTCATTTAAAAGTCTTCACTTAAAATTAACGTGCACCAGTGGCGGAGATACAGGAGATTAGTAGCATTATTTAACCAAATGAAAATAGCACGCCCTGTTTTAGAAATGAGCAATTGTTGGAATTATACCTTTAATTTGCTACAAATAATTATTCTAGTGTTTTTTCCATGAGTGCACAGTTTTCGTTAAAATAAAAATAAAACAAATTATAAGTAGAAGACCGCACTTAAAATGCGGTCCTGTGTATGATGTTTGATTTTTGGTCACGACTTGTGAATCATTCTGCGTGAAAATTCTTGTAACTGTTGGTTATGTGTTTTTATGTGTTTTTGACCAAGAAATTCACGGAGTTAAAATTGAAACCATATTTTGATATTCTATTTTTGAAACAATTGTTTTTGTCATACTTTTCAATCTGTCCTGTTACAAAAGAGTCAGGTTTGTAGGATATTTAAAAGATATACAATATTCAAGAAGTTAAGGAGCAACAAAAAAATCAACATTTTTCGGCGATCTTTGACAGATTGTATATAACATATTTCGACGAAAAATGGTCGGATCGAAACTAAAAAAAGCATTTTGAATCTTCTAGATTCTAGTTTTCAGGTTTTTATCCGGAACATTTTAGGAGCATTGATTCTCATGCAATTCTAACATCTAGTCCATGATAAATATTTTGAAACTATTTAGCTTTCTTTTTTGTCCTCGGTTTTGAAACAATTTTCTATGGATCAGATAAGTAAATAAATTTACTATAAGATTTTATTGCAATCCTTGAGGATTCTTTTTATTTCCTTACTGTTGATTTTAAAAAACTAAGAAAAAAAGTTACTTTTTGCCTTGTTTAACCCAGCACGATGGCAGATCGGTCCATTGTACGGTTTCTCCGGACCGATAGGTCAAAGTTTGAAAAAAATCAAAGGAGCAACATTTTTATATCAAAACATCCTGTAATTTGCTTGAAAATGGAAAAAGCATTTTTCTTTTTTTGTTGTCACTATTGGATATCTTTAACACCTTCAATTTTAAATAAATCAGATGGAAAAATTTTATTCTTTTACTCATGGAATAATCCAAAAAAACAGAAATCCTGACCAGGGGCGGATCTAGGAAAAACATTTTTTGGCGACTCAGATGCAGATTTAGGAATTTGTTGGTCCGGAGACAGAGGAGAATGGATCAATCTGCCGCCGTGCAGGGTTATTAGGGGTACATTGAGGTATAAACATTAGCGTTCTCATTAACAGTCCCAAAAATACGGTCGATTTTCCAAAACAAGGCCAAAAGTGACTTTTTTGATGTTTTTTAGCCCGTCGAAAATCACCGAAGATTTTGGATCTTTTTCTTGCTCCCTTAATTTTTTTGAGTAGTGTATACTCGACGTCTCAAACGTACACTTTTGTTGAAGGTATGCAAAACAATGCTCCAAGCTGCTCAATTTTCAAAAAATTACCTAGCAGAATCGCTGCCGTGTCACGGCTTTCACGAACCCTGAAATTATCCTGAATATTTCTGAACTGGCTTTGAGAGGAGGTACAAAACAAAAGAAATTATGAAAAAAATCCTTTCTCAGAAACTATCTTTGATTCTTTTGGAGAATCTGTTCCAGCTTTTGAAATCACCCTTAGATTTTCTGTACGATGATTGGTTTCTCATTCATAACGATTTTCTAAGCCAAAAGAGCCCTTCTTTACTTAGGTTTCGAAAAAAGCAAAATGGAGCTGAATAAACAGGTTATTGAGTTCGTGCGTGAGTGGAAAACCATTTTTTCAAGTCCGTGACCTAAATGAAAATTTGAAAAAACTGCAATTTTCATGTCCACAATTTTCCCTAAGGTTGTGTGGAACCTGCAGCTTCAAAAATTTGTTGACTAGAATATGCAAAAACTAGACGTTTGAGGTTTTAACTTGTTCGATAGGATCATTTTTTATCCTAATTTTTTCCACTAGTGTAAAATAACGTTTGGTTGACACCGATCTACCACGATAGATAGCTTCAGTAATCCAATGTTAACCTAGTTATGCTCAAAATGCTGTATTTAAGCTACTCGTCTACTGTGATAGTAATAATTTTTAGCTAAAATGATATGTGCCAACATCTTGCTCTAAGCAAAACTTAGTATTAAAATTATAAAAAATCTAACCGTTTTGGTTTCAACGGGCTTTACATGGCACTTTAAAAATGTTAATTGGGTTATAAAGCATGTTATTTAAAACTACTGAAATGAATTATGTGAAAGTCATATGTTGATTTCTTTTACGTTTATTGTACATTTACATCTTTGTTTACTCAGCAGCTTATTGTACTGAAAGTAATATAAACGACACACCAAGCTGCTGATCAACTAACAAGTATCCACTCCTCACACCGTGAGGTAAGCAACTAAAAGGTCCGCAAATGTGTGCCCTAAGTAGACGGAGGGTACCGAGGATGACCGCTCTCTGCATTCTCCCGGCTAAGATGCTTGCCGATGCTCGGCATATCGGTATGGATTTAATTGCAGATAGCAGTGCATTCCTCATCCCACCCAAGGATCCAATGACCATGACTAGCAGACTGTCGGTGGGGTCTTGCCAGAGCCTGCGAAGCTGATTGAGGAGCTCCTAATATTTGGTCCGTGTTTCCTCCTTCGAGAACGATGTTCACTTCGGCCGCCTGTCGTCATTGCATCGGTTACATCTGCACTCATAACCCTACTACGGTATATCAAGGTATTAAATACTCCATCTTGGCAAGCCATAATGAATCCCTCAGTCTAAGACTTTATTATTATTAAACTAATAATTGTTTTTACTTATTGTAGGTATGTGCACGTGTAGCTAGAAGATTTAGCAGATCAGGTGAGACTAGCTTCAATTGTTTAGCTTATTGTGAATAAATCTCTTTGGTTGACTGTTCAACTATTGAAACTCATCCTGAATAATAATTAATAACGAACTATTATTTATGTTCCACGGCCAAGTTCACCCCATGTCATAAAGATTTAGCTTGTCTAGGCTTTGTTAAAATGAGTTTATGGAAATTTGTTCCATCATGTAACTTCAGTCGATTTTACTCACCAATTTAGTTTTGTTTATATTACAAGCTATTGTCGGACAACAGAGGGTTGCAATGTGATTTGACCCTTCTGTTGCTCAATGTAGTCCTTTGGATATATAATATTGGAGCCTGTAAGGTCTGCATTAATTCGTTCGAATGAGAAACGTTAAGGGAAAATGGGCAAAATTCTCAGATTTCGCATAACTTTGGGGACCTGGTAATTCCAAAAGCAGGATTCCTACTTTACGCCTACTGGCGGGGAAGTATTGTAGTCCAAAAATTTTTTGAAACTGACAGTATGTTTTTTGAATTTTATATGACGTGCACATCACGAAAAACCATGTCACTCATTTCCGTCGGTCTGTCTGTCTGTCGGTCTGTCCATTAATCTTATAACCACCGGATTTCGATGAAATTTATACATAATGTTCCTGCAATATCAAGGATGCAAAAGTTTTGTAGTTTTTCAAAATCGATCCAGTGCCGGCGGAGAAAAAGGCTAAAAACGAAAAAACAAGAATGGAAATCGCTCAATCATCGTTTTTTGACGTTTCAGATGATCCTCGGAAAATTTTTGAAGCGTTTAAAAATTAGGGTTAGGGCAGATAGTGGGGGGAGGGTATATCTCAACTTTTCGTGATACATGTTCGTGGCTAACTTTTTTCCCAATAGAGCTAACATGTGCCAAATATAATCCTTTACGAACTGATGACAGCGTAGCATAGAAAGTGCAAGTGCAACTTACTTGGCGCCATTTTTTATTTTTAACAAGCCTAGCTGGGTGAGATTTCAAAAAGTAATAAGGCCGATTGCCCCTTCCCCATGCGCCACGACCCTTTAATCTCGATTTCTTTCGCTTTTATACCTGGACTATCCTGATGATTGCCAATGAGCATGAAGCGGCACAATACGGTATGTCCCAGATTCGCTTCTCTATACAGGGATCTCGACTCATCAAAGTCAGAGCTTCCTTAGATGAAAAAAATGCGTTACTTATTAATTTATTTTTTCACAAATAAAACATGGCCTTCTTAGAAAAAAACTAACACATAACATTACGTGTGATGATATTTCGGTGATACTCCAATCGTTTATGCACTTGTGAGACATCACTAGAGTGGAAGTTTTACGCTCTTTTCAAAAATCCAAAGATCCATTATGGCGGCCATGAGAAAAATGAAATTTGAGACTGGTTGCGGGAGATCAAAAGACGATTGAGACATGTCATATATGCTATCATATTTTTCTTTAAAAAATGTCCGATTAATGTCAGATTTTGGCAGCTGTCAAATTAACCGTTTTGGATTTACTGGCAAAAGTTTCCTCTGAAACTTTCCCCATTTAACCTTTGGTATAAGAGGAGCCAAGATCCCTGTGTAGAGAAGCGAATCTGGGACACACTCTACAGTCAATCTACTTGACGCTATTTTTTATTTTATCTACAAAACTCGCTTTTATATTATCTATAAAAATCGCGGCATTAATGGGCGCACGCGACTCGAAGTGTGAATGTTGCGGTATCCGGAAGGGGCTCTCATGCTGAAGCCTGAAGGCGGCTGTGATCAGTTGATACCGCGCGGATGCCGCAGTCGATGCTCGATTGTCTGCCGTCGCGACGCAGGGCGCGATCGCGGGAGGCTGCGACACGCCGTATCCGCGCCACTCCAAGGCTGCCGGTCCGTGCATCACTGTGTGATTATTTGGAAATTGTTGTTGAATTTCGGGATGTAAGGTGTAAGAGGTTTATTTGAATGGCTTGAGTTTAGTGCTAGAGGAGGGTAATGGCACCAGTAGTTATACACTTCATCGGATCTTTGACGTTGAAGTTCTGTTTGAAGGCACTCTAGCTGTTTAACTATTCAGTCAATGTTTCTTCGGTTGACTGACTCAGTAGAAAACCGCTTAGAAAGTGAGTGCTGGAGTTTTTACGTGTAGGCAAAACCATTGAACTGTAGTTGAACAGTTTTGACCAGTTATCTGAGCACCTAAGCATCAGTAAATGAACACAAAATTATTTTTATGAAATAATTATTCGGAACATTATTTTAAATTTTCCATCGTAATTTTACTATAACTTGCAGACTATGTGATGAAACTCTGAAAATATTGATTATTCAGAATTAAAAAATGTTTTTAATTGCCTTCATGACCGTAGGACACTAACAAGATCTTTTTTTTTGCAGTCATTTGTTCTCCAATTTTTCTTTTGTTTATTGCCATTTTTACTTCTCTTTCTTTTCTTCCCTGTTCTATTTTTTTCCGGCTTTAGTAATTAAAATGAACCACAAGAGTATTACGTATCTTGAAACGTGACATTTTGTCGGGTTTTTTTACATTTTTTATAGGTTTTTTGTAATAAGATGTCAACTTAGCACTAGTTGTTGCACATTTGTTGTGTGTAGGTGCATAATGAGGATTTGTGTGCTAATAATCTGAGTTGATTATAATTTAAATGGTTTCTTGTCTCAAAATCTTTCTTGACATGTATTCAAAGCTATTGCTATTTGCACACTAAAAACTACCTAGTCTGCAAGGTGGCATTTTGTCGACATTTTTGACGTTTTTTAGGTTTTTGACCTAATACCCCTGCCGGTGTTCGCCTATTAGAGCACCATCCTTCTAGTCTCCCAGCTCCGGATTTTGTTAACTATATGACGTATTTTATATACCGTGTGTCAACGAAATCGTTTGTGTGAAGATATGACATAAAAACTCATATTATCCATTAAAAAACAACTGAACATCGCTTCCGGTTTGACCGGAAGTGAGTATGAAACAAGAATTTTAAATAATACCCTGTATATATTTTTAAATATTTCCATAAAGCTTAAAATTCCCTTTTCTACGATGTATCACAATTTGTCATTCTTTTTCAAAATATCGGAGTAAATGGCATTTACGCCAAATTAAATATGGCGGCGTTTTGACAATACCTATGGATTAATTGTCAAACTACCCGCTGAAATAAGAGACAAAATTGATTCTCTTGCAGGTTCTGCATTGAGTTGACAAAACAAAAAAAATATAAATTTGCGGCCATTTTAGTTTTTGCTTAAAATGTCAAAATGTATTTGAAATTTTCTAAATACTACTAATAAAGTATGTCGGATTATCTCTAAAAAAATGTCTACGATAAGGAACTTGTCTTAGAGAAAAAAAGCTGTAAATGGAGAGCTATATCATGCATTGTAACTAATTAGAAAATTAGTATTTGTTATTATCTAAGCACAGTTAATGGGTATTAACATAATCACGTGACAGATAATATGTGTTTTCATTGATTATGTTGTTTTCTTTTCTTTATTTTAAACAGCCAGAATTGTAATAATCAACAGGGACGAATATTTCACTGGTTTGCACGGAGATCTGGGGATTCTTTGGAAACAAATGAACGGGGAAGCCTTTAAAATTACTGTCAACTATCAATCTAGATTCCACGCGTCAGCATCGTTTATTGTGTAATATTTATTATTTTATTTGTTTATTTCATTTGAAAGTATAATGGGTTATTTAAACGATCATCAAATCGACTTGGTCCTTATTTATGGTGAATGCCAAAAAAATTCGTGACGCGCCGCAAGATTATATCATGAGCGGTTTCATCAAGCTCCATCACACGCCTATTATCCTTGGCTCGTAGAATATTTGAAAAATGAACATAACGATCCTGTTAATGGTAATGATTTTATAGTTAGCGAAGAAGTCGAAATAAACGTCCTAGCGTACGTAGAATATGATCGGACTGCTTCTACTCGCGAAATAGGTGAGCAGTGCCAAATTTCCCACGAAAGTGCAAGATAAATTCTGAAGAAACATGGCTTTTAATCTTTTAAGTACCAAATTCATCACCATCTGTTTGAAAATGATTCTCCAAGACGGCTTAATTATTGCAACTGGTTTTTGAATAATCTGAATATAATGCTGTCTTCCATCACCATATTATTTTTTCCGGTGAATCCAGGTTTACTAATCTAGGGATGTTTAATCGAAACAATACTCGGTATTGGGCAAAGGAGAACCCAAGGCTAGTGAGAGAAAGGTGCCTTCCAGGAACGTTTGGGGGTGAATGTTTGGTTAGGCATACCAGGGCTTAATATCATTGGTCCTATATTTTTCTATCAACCGTTAAATAGTGATATGTACTTGACATTTTTACAAAACCAAATAGAACATTTTAGAGAAAATCTGCAGAACAACGAACATTTATTATACCAGCAGGATAACCTGCAACTCTAGAGTTGTAACTAATTGATTAGAAGAGCGATTTGGTGCAAATTGGCTAGAAATCAACGGACCAATCCGTTCGCCTGCAAGGTCGCCAGAGTTAACCACTCTGGATTTTTCAGTTTGGGGCTATTTAAGAGAAAAAGTTTATGCCACTCCTCCACCGTATCTAGAAGTACTGGAAAATAGAATAAGAACAGCCATTGGAAACATATCTCAACAACATTTACGAAAATTGCTGATAGAAAACATCAAGAGAGTCAAGTTATGTCAACAACTCGGCGGCCAACGCATAGAATACTTAATTGAATGATTTTTCCTAATGTTTAATTAGTAATTTATCTCCTAAGTTGTTTATTTAGTTACTTTTGTTACTTAGTTTTTACTATGCTAATTTCCGTTATAGTTCTTGTTGTCGTTAGAAATAAGAAAATACAAAAGAACCGTACTGTTGAGCATTTTTCTTTATGAAGTAAGACGCTCTTGATTATTAGCACGTAGAAAGCTCCGTTTCCTATTCAAAATTCTGAGAAAATTTTAAATACATTTTAACATTTTAAGCAAAAACAAAAATTGTCCCAAATTTATGACATTTTTTTTGTTTTGCCAACTCATTGTAGAAGCGACAAGAGAATCTATTTTGCCTCTTAAGTTAGCGGGTAGCTTGGCAAAAAATCCATAGATACTGTCAAAACGCCATATTGAATTTGGCATAAATGCCATTTTGAAGAACAATGGCAACTTGTGATGCATCGTTGAAAAGGAAATTTTAAGCTCTATGAAATACGTAAAAATATATACAGTGTCCTATTTAAAATTCTTGCTTCATACTCTGGAAGCGATATTCAGTTTGTTTTTCAATGGATAAAATCTGAGTTTTTATAAGTCATATGTTCACACAAAATTTCAACGTTCTTCTTTAAACAGCAATTGAATGGTGCCTTATAAAACGATTTCGTTGACACACGGTATACATATTTTTAGCATGACCTCAACAAAATGATCCTTAAAGAAAAACTCTCAAGCGTATCACTTTAAGTGCGCAAACCATCTTTGGAGAATACAAGACGAAAACACCTGTTTTTGCTGAAGAACTTAAATTGTGTGAATGAATGATCCTTACCTTCTCGATCGGAAACTCCTAAAGCATTAGAAATCTAATTTCTTCTCTATTTTTAGAGAAGTATTGATTTACTGGTGTTCAACTTCTAGTGCCACTAACTACCCAATTATAGCAAAAAATGGGTGAAGCGAAAATCTGTGTTCATGGCATCTTTCCGGAAAAATTAAGAGCTGCAGGAAACTCCCTCTGGCAGTTTTGCAGACATTGATAATTGTGTAAAAACTATTTTAATAGATCATTCGAAGATCTTATAAATGATGGTTTGTTGTTGTGAAATTGGGAAGCAGGGTGGGTATCGGCTGATCTAAGCGTTTGAGTGGATGGTATGTTTCAGCGCAAGAAGTATTTCATACGGTATATATCAAGTGTTTCGTTCCTAGTGATTCGGCCAGCAAACTAAACAAAGATCAGCGTCAAGCAGGGAACCAGGAAAAATGTTCCTCCGAGATGTTCGGTTTCAAAACACACAACACGTTCAGTGGAATTTTATTGGCAAAATCTAGTGATTCAATATTCATCATTCTCTCTGAAATTTATGGGCTTAATCAAATATTTTCAGACATTAAATATATGTAGGAGTGGGTACTCCTTATGAAAAAGTTATGTAACTACTATATACCCGAAAAATACACTATTGCAATATGCAATATTGAAAAAATATTAATTTTTACTCCTTCAACGGAGTGCTCAAAATTTTTAAATTAACTGGTCTGGCATATTGATTTGAATTTTTGAGTACTGAACTAATAAGACTGATTCTAAGAATGTCTTGTTTACCTTAGTCTGTGTCCACACTTGAAAGGTGTGGTATTTATGAATGAGCAAATTAGGAGACTTATTAGGACATATGGCTGATTTAAGATACGATAGAATATAGAAATCTACTGTTGCAGATCACTTGATACATAGGGGCGATAGGATAGATATAAATAATTCAAAATTGATCCGTCATGTTAGAAGCCTTGAGAAACTAGGGGCATATGGAGGCTTAGAAATAGTTAAGAGGTTATGGAATGTCATGAACAAGGGCAGAATGGCCGGTAAGGGAACACAAAATTTTGCCAATACCTTGTAAAAATTCTATAAGTGATGAACATTTGGATTTGGATAACAAAAAGATTCAGATCCAGCGGTAGGCGGGTACTGAGACATTTTTGAAAAAGTTTTTATTTTTTTGTTACGGTCCTGTAAATATTATATAAAGAAACAGTTGTGTAGACAACAGTGCAGCATGATAAGCTACAAAAGTCATCTCACTGATATTATCATATCTAAATTCGTTTATGAGATAGAGTCAGTTTTCTTAGAGCTGTGCCGTTATTTTAAGGAACAATAAATAGTTTTTTCAAACGACAAAACTAATTGCCATTAGCTACGTATTATTCTCATGCCGTGTTTCGTGAAGGATTATAAGGTGACACAGCTTATCATTAAGGCTGGAAAAAGAAGACTAGCAGCGACTTCCTCTCGGTCGAGAGACCTGGAGGTTATCACTGCTTGAGAACGTAACAATCCTGTATAGTGTTTAATGCTTCCCAAACACAGTTCTGTACCTTGGCGAACGAAGAGCGTCCTAGCGCTCATCCAGTTTCGAAGGATGGCCGAGTTCTGCTAAAGAATCGTTCATTTCGGCTGGTCGGAGTCCAGATCACCGAGGACTTGATCTGGCACGATCACATCTCGTCAGCAGGGGCAGCTGCTGGGAAAAAGCTGGGCTGTTTGTTTAAGGCTAAGAAGTCGGCGATCTAGCTCTCTTCTATCGCTACACCAACGGACTTTGCTCCTCGGAGCTTTCCTCCGTGATACCGCCGCGCGATGTGCCTGCCAGACAGACCCGCCTGACTTCGGCTTCGCGTCCTAAGAGTGTCGAACTTCGTACATCCAGAACTGGCTGATGCGACCGCTCCTTCGACCTTAGAGTATCGAGATTGTGGAACAATCTTCCAGATGAGGCTTTTCCCTGTTCTACTAACCTTAGGCAGTTAAGAAATCGGATTAATAAAGTTTCTTTGGGATCCTCATAACAGCCGCAGTGTCTTAGCATTTAGGCTGCTTTGGTGTAAAAAAAGCGCAAGTGTTGTTGGCAGTTTTTAAAAATTCCTTGCATATCTGTGTACCATCCAGTGAGTTGTGTGCTATTTTAGGTATTTAACATGCAATTGCTGGTTGTACTGTTAAGCTATATGCCACAATAATTTCTGTCTGGCCTCTTTGTCGAGATGCGTGATGATTGGGGATTCAGATGAGTGAGCACTGCCATGCACACTCGAAAACCCGACCATTATCAAAAACTCAAAATGAGCGATGACGTTTAATGCAAGCGTAAGCTGAAAGTTTGACAATAAAATCACAATCCAGTTTCCGCACGTATCGGTAAATGCTGAAAAAATATATTTATGTCAATTAAATTCTGCTCGTGTTTCATGTTGCGAGCACCTTTTCTGAATTACGAGGATTGGTCGCCATATTTCTGTTATCACTTGAATTGGTCATTGCAAAAACCACTCACTGGATGGCTGGTACTTAAACGGGTCGTTTCCAAAATAGAACCAGTAAAGTAACAACATGTTCTATTTAAACCAGTTTGGATTTCGAAGTGAAAAAAAACAACTTTCGCAGTTTTGAAGATAGTCGCTGACACAGTTTTTAAAATAATTGTTGCAGATCATGTTTTGTAATTTAAGCTTGCATTCTTCTGTGTATCACATACCATTTTAATCAGAAAGCTCAGAAAGTATAACTTCTAAACAGCTTCTTGAAACCTAATCGATTCGTATTTAAGCAATAAAAAACAGTTAGTAAAAATTATAAATTAGACATCAGATGAAAAACATATAGAACCCGGTGTAACCCAGGGTTCAGTACTTGGGCTGATTTTATTTCTGATATATTGAAACACATCAATGACTTACCGAACCTTTAAGATGGAAATTATATACTATTTACCGATGATGCTCTATTATATCTAAACATATTTTTGAGCTTCCTGGGAAGGCTGTGACCGCACAGTCAACTGGTTTGATGCAAATAAGCTGACCCTGATTGAAAACAAGACAGCTTTGCCTAGTGGTAAACAAAAATGCCACCAGATAGATCGACAGTCAGATGAAAATGTGTGACTCCAAAAATGCAATAAACCGTTGATTTTATACGACTGTCCTAGAAACAAAAACAGCGAGTTGTTTATTCAACACGAAAATATACTATTTTGTTTGGAGAGACAACATATTTTTCAAATGGATATCTCTTGATATTTCAACCCAAATTGTGAATATTCATAGCTAACAGCTATAGGCGTTGATTCGGAAAATAGCTGGTATTTGCGTTGTCGAACATAAAATATAGATTTATTTGTTTATTAGTATCCCGAAAAAACGGTAGCACATTCAGTGCGCTTTGTATTTCCCACGTATTGTTTTATGTTGGAAATCATACAAATTTTTCCAACATTTATTTGTGCAAAAAGGTAAATTGTTTTGTCTAAAGCACAGTGATTCCAGGCTGCGATGCCCAATTTTCCAGATATCCTTGACCTGAAAAATATTGTTATTCCAACCGCCATCTGTAAAATTCTGATGGGATTCCTGTGCTCTTGGTTTAGAAGAAACGGCAAATAATTGGAACCCCAATAAAACAGGGTAAATGCAGAATTATTTAACATCGATTAAATCTAAGACACAACACTTCTCGACAAGGAAAATATAACGATTGGATTGTCCTTTACTTATATTATGTTAGGTGGCGGTCAGTGTCCTGGTAGTAAGATGCAAAATATATATACCTGGAACACGGCAGCGTGCATGTAGATCCTTTCAAACTCCTCTAAGATGTTTAAGGATAAAATATTTTAACATCATTTTTTTACGTCGCCTGGATAGCTCTCCATTCTGTCAATCTTCCAGCATTTTTCGTCTTTTTTTGCTGCTAACTATAGAGGTATAACCACTATACACCTCCTGAGCTGAGGCTAGAGCTTTTGAATTGAGAGTTGCATGCACCCGTTTCCAAACTACTCTAGGAAGAAAATCTTTATTCATTTGTGTTGGTGATTCGAACTTCAAACTATGCAATTCTCACGTCTAGCTTCTAAATGACGGGTTTGAAGTTTGGTCACACAAAGGCCTAACAATGGAAATGTGAAACACATTTTGCCTTTATTTTCAGACGCATTGTCAAACTATCCCATTGTTGCCTGATGATGCTTTTAGAATGATGGCGCAATACGTCAGATGGCTGCATTTTTATTGCGAAGCTTCTGTGTAAATGAGTCTTATTCATATTTAAGTGTAGATATTCAAAATTATTTTCAAAGTGTCTAGTTATAGATGAAGCCAACTACAAGCCGCTATGAATTTGCCTTCTTTCGGTCTCTTGTGATCTTCATTATTCAGGAACATCTCAAATGTATGTTGTGACCCTGGGTCATACATTATCAGTTTTTTACCATCCTCCATTATCTGATCTCGGTTTAAGTTTAGCTTGAAGTTATTCTGTCATTTAACCCTTGAAAAATTTATATATATATATATATATATATATATATATACATATATATAACTTGAGACGTGGTCATTGTCGTCTAGACCAGTTAGGTGAAAAGTAAAGCTTCCGCCTTTAGTTGGGTACTTCAACAAAATTCAAACAATGAGGACTCTTTATACTTTATTAGTTTGTAGCTTTCAATGGACTTTGCTATCTTCATAAGGAGCTGCAATAACATTGAGAAGAAATAGCAACTATTGTGCAAAATGATTTTAAATTACTCATGTGAGATTGTTGCTAAATGTTATTAACGGTTAGGACGAGGGATATATTTATATAGTAACCTGGTGAAAGCTGGATACATAATACATTCTTTAAAATTAATATAAAATACACAAAGCTGTATGCCAGGAACACATCAAAACGTATTGAAAAATATTTAGAACGAAAGTTAAGATTACATCGTGAACCACCTGATGCTACACAAAATGGTGTGCCACAGGATCATAAGTAGGATGAAACATATGACAGATGACAGAGGTTGGTGGTGTCAGTGTCGTTGGATGGAACAAAAAATTTTTGTAAAATGTTTCTAAATCACTTCAGATGGTGTGATTTATCAAGGTATGTTAAATAAGAACTTGTCAACAGACCAGAGACAGTTGAAAAAACTATATTGTTGATGAGATGGATAATTAGACAGTTATTATTTTATTATGAGAAAAAACAATTATTCAAAATTTGAATGGAATGGAATTTTGGAGGGAGAATAGACCAAAAAACCAAATTCCATTTATGGTTGTGAAAAGTTAAAATTTGGAGAGATGTATTTGCTAAACTGCGAAAAGTTGGAGGACTATTCCACCCTTTCCCTCCAAAATTCCATTCCATTCAAATTTTGAATAATTGTTTTTTCTCATAATAAAATAATAACTGTTTAATTCAATTGTCCATCTCATCAACAATATGGTTTGTTCAACCGCCTCTGGTCTGTTGACAAGTTCTTATTTAACATATCTTGATAAATCACACCATCTGAAGTGATTTAGCATCATAGCACACATTTTACAAAAATTTTTCGTTCCATCCATCGACACTGACACCACCAACCTCTGTCAACTATCATATGTTTCATCCTACTTATGATCCTGTGGCACACCATTTTGTGCAGCATCATGTGGTTTACGATGTAATTTTAACTTTCGTTCTCAATATTTTTTAATACGTTTTGATGTATTCCTGACATACAGCTGTATGTATTTTATATTAATTTTAACGAATGTACCATGTATCCAGCTTTCACCAGGCTACTAAATGATTCCCTCAACCTAACCATTAATCACATTTAGCAACAATCTCACATACTAAGGTAAGTAATTTAAAATCATTTTGCACAATAGTTGCTATTTCTTCTCAATGTTATTGCAAATCCTGATGAAGATGGCAAAGTCCATTGAAAGTTAGAGACTAATAAAGTATAAAGAGCCCTCATTGCTTGAATTTTGTCGAAGTACCCAACCAAAGGCGGAAGCTTTATTTCTTTATTTTTCACATAACAATATATATATATACTCATATATATATATATATGTATATATATATATACTCATATATATATACATATATATATATGTATATATATATACTCATATATATATATATATATATATGTATATATATATATATATATATATACACGAGTATATATATAATAACGATAATAAATATGTAAAAGTAATATACCTAAATTAATAGTAAATATTAAAAATGTAATCATACATGTGAATGTAGACAGAAAAGCAAACGTTTTGCGAAGTGAGTGGTCCAACTATGTAGGTGAGTACTTTTCTAAAATAAATTGTTTAAGTTCAGGATCTCAAAGATGCTCATCAGGTGCATAACGCTTTTCTTCTACTCACTTACGTAAAATCTCCTATGAACTGAGGACAGCTCTAGGAAAATTGACTCTTACTCAGAAACGAACGTAGACGTGACAATGTTGTAGCTTCATAAGCTTCAAAATAGTCTTAAGAAAGGTTTACTCCCAAAAGCAAAAAACGAAAAAAAAAAAATAAATAAAAATCGCCCAAACTCATCATTTTTGGAAAATTTCTTAAGGAAAAAAATTGGGGGTGAGAGGTTGTAGGAGGATGGAGAAGGTTATATCTTAATTCTATGACCTTATGAGACGTATTTCACACATAGACTTCCCCGTATATTTGCCCTTAAAACTTGAAATCACGGAGAAATGCGTTCGATACGCCTCCCTCCTTCTGCTCTCTGCGTTCTCCGGCCGGCGTGCCGGTCTTGGTAAGTGTTCTGGAATAACTGCTGCGTTGCTGCGTCTGGCTCGTCGAGCGGTCAGGTTTCAGGGCAGGCGGTTGGTACAGTCTGTTATACATGTTTGTAACTTCTTTCTCAGAGAGCCTAGCCCTTGAACTATGAAATGATGACGACTTTGCATGCAAAGTGCAGAGTCAGCCTACTCGACGTCATTTTTTCTACGTATAATATTTAAAGAGCCGTAACAGGAAAGTCAAAATTAAAAAGATTTTCAAAATTTTGGAGGATCCGTAACTTTTCGTTTTCGGTTTTTGAGGTTATTGGAACATTTTGCACTTCCTTACTGTGTTATTTCGTTTCCTTTATGAGCATTACGGGAATGAACAAATCAAACTGATGCACATTAAGTAGATTCGAAAACCGCCAATCTTCTACTTCCGACATTTTCTGAGTAGAAGACATTTCTCATAATGAAGTTACTATGCAAACAAGCTAAACAACCGAATAATCTTTATTTGCCTACTAATGGTAATTTGCCTAAGTCACTTTTCTTTGGTGTTACATCTTTCACAACTTTGGTCACGAACACTTCCGTGAAATTAAGCTTATAGCATAATTTATAGCTTCCCTTTAACGGTTGAACTTCTGCTGGTTTTCATGGTTCTATTTACCCGAGACATTTGACAGAAAAATATTTTCGAACATTATACCATACACTGATTGAACCTCATCTCATATATGGTATTTTAGCATGGGGAGTTGCATGTTCATCGCATATCTATAATTTAGATATTTTTCAAAAAAGTATTGTAAAAATTATGTTTTAAAAAACGAAACTTTACCCCACTGACAAATTATACACACATGTACAAATGTATGATATAAGACAGCTTTACTTCTTACACAGTATCACTCACTACCATGAATTTGTCAACACCGACCAAAAAATTAAACATAATTATTATACAAGGTACAAAATTTGTGGCACAGTAGTTCCTCAGCCACATACATCTATAATGCAGTGGTCGTATCTCTATTTAGCACCAAAATTTTATGAAATTATACCTAAAGATTTACATTTCGGTAATTATTTCCAAAGAAATTTGAAAATTTGGGTATATTCTATATCTAAGACTGAAATCTACTGTTACTATTCCTGCCTTTTTTGTAATTTGTTTTCTACAGTTGCAACTTAAAATTATTGGTCTACGTACAGGCAATGCCTCCTATTGAGACTGTTTTTATTTTATAATTTATTTACTCGTGTTGTTTATTCCCTTTGAACATTGAGCCGTATTCATAAAACAAAGGATATCCTCCAGATGGTATTTATATTAATTTTAAGTAAATGGTTTTGCTTTTTGATTATGAGCATATCCTTCAAAGCAGTGACAGAAGTAAAAGGATATTCATAATCTTGACCTTATACTTGGCATAGGAAGCATATCCTTCAAAACTTCTGAGTGTGGTCAGTAGCAGACAAAACTTCGTAACGAAAGGTGGTCAAACGATTATGGCCGAAATTGTGGATGTTAGGGATGTTAACACGTACAAACCTCGTTTACCTTCACTTGGTCATGACTTAAAAAAAAAATATCGGTTCGACGAAGTAAATGGACAATGGAGGAGGAGCACCTTCGTGTATTAATAAAATGATGATATGTCTACGCTATCTCGGTGACCCTGGATATCAACAAGGTATTGTTCAGGAACTTGGTGTTAGTCAAGCAACGGTATCTCGGACTGTGGATAGAGTTGTGAACAGCATAGTTGCACAGTCGAACGAATGGATCAACTACCAACCATGAACTGATGGAAACCAAGCGGATATGGCAAAGCATGTATAAATTTCCGACAGCAATTTGTGTAATTGATTGTACACATATAGGAATCCTGAAACCAAATCGCCATGGAGATGAGTATATCAACCGAAAAGGGAAAACTACTGTAAATGTGCAAGCCACTTGTGATGCCAGAGAGATGTTTACAAGTGTTGATGTCAGTTGGCCTGGATCAGTGCATGACTCCAGAATATGGAGAAATTCACAGACTAGAGCACAACTAATAAATAAAGCAAATGCTTTACTACTTGGCGATGACGGGTATGGTATTGAGCCATAACTTCCTGCCTTCAGAAATCCTACTCCAAGTGCAGAAATAAATTATAATGAGCTTTCAAAACCAGAAAGAGTTATAATTGAACGCTGTTTCGGCCAACTGAAACGCCGGTTTCCTATCCTACAGTAAAATGTGCTGAAAATAATTATTGCTTGTATTGTACTCCATAATGTTGCGAAGAGCTCGGGCGATCCTGACTTTGAGTTAGTTGAAGACCCAGATGAAGATGAAGGAAATCATGAGAATGATGAACTTCCTCTCCGCCAACTAGGTCAACAAATAAGAAGAAACTTGAGTATTATAATAAATAGTTTTACTGATTAAAGTGTATTTATAAGTTATAATAAGTTTTATTTTCGTGAACATCATAAGTTACAGGTGGCTTCTGACGCTGCATCATTTCTAATTTCGTTTTATAATACTATTATTGTAAAATACTTGCTTGGTACTGCTGTAATAGCACTAGACGTTGCAGTTCTTTTGTAGTTAACCCTTTGGTTTCCTAAGTTTCGTATTTCTCTGTAGCTAATTTTATTTTTGGTGGCAATGCCTTCTGAATTGCTGTCGCGTTGATACTGTTTGCTCACTGCGCTCGGTATATGGTTCACTTCCTTCTTCTTGAACACTACCAACCTGAATGGCACCTCTAATTTTCCCAATTGTAGGCTTACAGTCACCTTCCATAGCTTTCAGCAACTTTCTTTCCCAATCTAACAATTTAAAATTGCTTCATTACCAGTCTTTTTTTAGATCTGTTTTTTCCTTCAATCTTGATTTCATGTTGTTGATTTTTTTAATAACCGTTTAGTATCTAATGGATTACCGAATGTTGATTCGTATTTTTTCAACATATCCTTCAAGGCATCATCATTTCTCATTTTTATTTTTGGAACTTGTGACTTTTGCAAAATAATGGGAGCAATGGCAATTTCATCTGCGATGAAGTGCAGGTCGTTGCCATTATCTTCTATAGTTTCCTCATCACTTGAGGATGACATGCTGATTAATTTGATAAAAAACTGTATCCAGTAAAAATACGGAACGGTCTGTGTAAGCTCTGGAGTACAACTGTGATGCTGAGTAAACGAACTTCCACGACAACTACAAGCTGGAACAAGTCAGGACATGTCGCTCAAGATACAAATACCAGTCAACCTTTTACTTCTTCTTGGAGGATATCCTCGCGAGTATAAGGTAATCATTATGAATATGAAATCAAGGATATGCTTATACTTCTACCTTTTTTTCCGAAGCAAGACCTTATACTTTTGCCTTATGCTTTCGAGGATATGCTTCTCTTTTATGAATACGGCTCATTGAGTGAATACATATTATTGTTAATTACAGGTGTCACGGATAATCACGCGAAATTTTTCTGTCATACTCAGTGAGAGTGAAGTTTTTCTTTTTTTTTTGTCTTCAGCGTTACCGCTGTTGCTAATTATGTAACTTTTTCTTGTATTTTTCCTGTAATTGGGTGTTACCTATTGGGAATAAATAAATAAAATAAATATCTAGTTTGATGAATCACTAATTAGTTTAACTGGATCTCTTAGTGTGAAAATTTGTGAATGTACGCATGGATTGACAAAAAAGGAAACTCGAAAACTTGATGGTTACGATCATTCATAATTCTTCAAATAGAAGGGTAAAACTGAAATTTCGTGAAATGTCTAAATGAGGGATTGTTCTTCAAAATGGAAATTCCTATATTCAAAAAAAGCTTTTTTATCTGAATTATGGTTGACAACTTAATGCTTTGCACAAGTTTCAACCATGTTTGTTAAACAAAGCATAGCTTATTAACCGTGCGCTCAAGAACTGAATTTACTTGATTGCAAATACATTTTCTATGTAACATACAGACAGTACAATGCCAAGATGGTATAGTCCTATTTTGCTTCTTTGTGCCTTGAGAAGATAAAAAAATTAGTGTAGTAATGAAAAGTTGATTAATCGTCCTTATATGTACTTGCGAAATGAAACAATTGATTATCAAGAGTTAAACGATACCGGTTTGTTAATTCTATAAGATAAAAGAATAAAAAAATGACTGGGTTGTTTAGTTGAGTTGCTTTGTGAGACAAATCAGTAACTATCAAGTTTGAAATTGAACTGATACTGGCTGTGATATTTTATTGAAGAATTCAAGTTTCAATTCAAAGAATAACCTAATAGATTATAAGTTGTATAAGACCAATAGTGAGATAGTTTCATTATCGATAGTATTAATGAGATTTTAAAAGATACGATCTTGGAGTCAAAATTATGTTCCCAAAAATCTAAATAGCCACTGTCTGAAAATATAGTGAGACCATGGCCAGAAATGAAACTGAGAATTTAAGCGCTAAAGAACGAAAACCTCATGAGGTCTATTCTCTCGACACCCAAGCACTGAATAGAGTACTCGCTCTTCCCGATCCACTCTAGTCGAGAGATCAGACAGATGGCCATTCATTCACAAATTCAGAATATGTACGGTCAGATCAAGAAATACATTTATCCATATAATTTTATAAGCTAGATGGAATATCAAACAACTACCAGCTAGACGGACAGGAGAGTTGGACAGTCGTTAACATTAAAGTGACAGCAAGACGAGATCCGCGGAAAACTCTTCGAAAAAAATATCTTTCGACTGTAATTTACTTGATGTTTTGAAACTGTATTGCAGTTGAATATATTATTTTATTACATCTAGTTTATTATATTCGTACCTATATAATCGAATAATAATTAACGTTTTACGAGTACCCGTTTTGTTTATGTGCCCCTATGCGGCGCTTCCCCAATTCTCAAAATAAAGTGCCCTTGGTTATACATTTCATGGGTTTTTCGATGGTTGGGACTACTTAAAGATGTTATATTAGACGAAAATACCCCTGGTTTGCGAAATAACGGTTAAGTCTGGTTTATTGCTGCAAGTTGTTCAAAACATGGACGCACAAAATCGGTACACCAATTTTTGTGGGGAAACTATTTATTCGACAACAAAGAATGAGAAAACGTGTTTTTTGGGATTCAATCGAAAGTTGACAGGAACGAAAAAACTTTCCATATAAGACTTTTAGGTATTGATGACACCTACAAAATGAGACCACACGCAAAAAGATCCGACTAATAGCAAAAAACTTATGGCCGAAAACCGAGGCAAACTGCATGTTTTGGCATTACTTGTTGGTAACGCGACGATGGTTTCTCGCAGATATTTGAAATTCTTTAAATTCGTAGGATTTGTTCGTATAAATAACCACAACAAAATTCAAGTAGATCGGTCAAGTAGTCTTTGAGAATTTCTAATTGGTTATCCCAAAACACCTGTCTTCCGGCCATCACTACTATTTTATTGAGCAATATACGGAGTTAGTTCAAATGACATTTTATAGCAAAATACACTAGTTTACCTAGGCGATATGAATCGCATACCATTCCAAAAGATAAATGTATTTTTTTGCAAAAAATGATGGGCTACGTTTTTTATTCTAAACAAATTTAAACATTTCGTATTTGTGAGTAATTCGCAACAAAAGATGATAGACACATCCGCTTTGTTTTAAAATATGTATAGTAACGTAGGTTTTTGGAATATCGTAGCGTAGCGCATTTGTTCAATTACTCACAAATACGGAATGTTTGAATTTGTTTATTAGAGAAAACGTAACTTTTCTTCTGTTGAACAAATGCTCTAGAAATTGAAGTTGCTTGTCCCAAATTATGATGTTCCTTGATAATGTGAGTGGACGATGAGCATAATATACATCTAGTAAAGCTGACTCTGATAAGCAAAAACTTGATCTTAAGAATCGCATAATATGATTGGTTCAACTTTTTTACACACAATGTCCATGTGTTGGTTGCAACTGAGCTTTGCATCCATTTCTATTCCCAAGAATGTCGTAGTTTTCGATGTCTCATGATTTGCTAGAATAGGGGCGTTTGTATAAAATGTACAACATCTGACTTTTCGAGGTTTAAAATCAAACGATTTGCTTGGCACCCACCCTTTCATTTCACATTTTACTCCATTTATTTTGCAAATAATGTCATTTGCGTGAGGTTCCACTTACAAGAACTGATGTATCATCCGCATTAATTTGTTACAAATCCAGAGAGATGCAAATCCTTATATACAGAATGAATACAAGGGGTGCTAAAACTGAGCCTTGCGCTACTCCATGTCGATACTGTACGTTGCGGATGTAATTCCGTTAACTTTTGTTTTGAATTTCCTGTCAGACAGAAAGACACTATCCAATCTAATATAAAACCTCTTAACCTAAATAAAATAATTTTTTCCTCGAGAAGTCCAATGTCAATTGTATCGAAAGCTTTCGATAGGTCAAAAGAGATGCCCGCGATACATTTATTCATATCGAGCTGTTTATATATCTGACATACAAACTCATAAGTAGCTGTCTCTATTGAATGAAGTTTCCTAAATCCATGCTGCGCAGCTTGGGATAAGGTTGGAATTTTTCAGCATATCCCAAAATTCTTGAATAAATCGCTCTTTCGATTATTTTAGAAAAGATTGACAACAATGTTTATGGGGCGGTAATTACAACTTGAGTAGGATCTCCCTTTTTTGGAACGGGAACTATTATCGCAAGCTTCAGGAATTTAGGAAATTTGCCTGATAGACAGACATGTTTAATTAAAGTTGTGAGAGGACCTGCAATTTCATTTAAAACACTTTTAATAACACGAGTAGTTACACCGTCACTACCACACGATTGTTTGTTTGGAAGGTTGGTTATGATTAATTTCACTTCTTCATCGGTGACCTCAGTGTAGAACATTGAATGCGCTACTTGAGTTTTAGCTTCTGCTGCTGGTAGTGGGGATCCTTTGAAGTGGTGTTGGAGCTTACTTACTACTGTGGTTGAAAAATGTTTCCCAAAAGCATCAGGCACACTAATCTGTCCCATATCTCCACCGTTGTCATTTTTAAGTGAAATTACTCCAGAGTTCTTTTTACGTCCAAGCTCCTGGTTGACTATTTGCCAGATCTTTTTTGTCTTATTATCAGCTGTTTTAATTTCGTTGCAGTTATATTGCTGCTTGGCCATTGAGATCAGTTTGCGATGTTGCTTTTTTCTTTCAATATACGTTTGCTTCAGATTTATATCTTGCTCGTTCTCTTTTGTAAGTTTGTACAAATTTCGTAGATTGTTGCTCGACTGCTTTAACTCCGGTGTTATCCATAATTTGGGTTTTGTTAAATGTCTGCACGTAATAACTTTCTGAGGACATGTCCTATCGAAATGCCCCAGAAAGGTGTTGAGGAATCTTTCGAAAGCATCATCTATATCGGGCTCTTCAATATTCCAAGATTCTTGAGAGAGACTTAATCGCAGTTCTTCGAGATTACAATCATCAGTTTTCCTTACAGTATAAGATTTGACGGGAGACTTGTTGTTGGAGGCGACAAGGGAAGATAGCGTTAAGATCTGTGCCGCATGGTCGGATATTTGAGGATCTTCTATGGCACATTTCAGATTTTCTGAGTTGATGTTCGTGGTCATGTAATCGATTGAAGTTTTGGACAGACCATTGGTTTTATTTGATGCTATGCGGGTTGGTCCGTAACAGTAGTTTGTTAGACCGAAGCACTGTAGGATGTCATTGAGTAGTAGACTATTTATTGACGGTTTACTGTAATCGATATAAAATAACATTTATATTTCGGAATGGTTTGTGATTCATATCGGTAAGGTAAACACATTTATTTTGCTATTTAATGCTCTTTGAATGAACCCAGTATATTGCTCAATAAACTAGTAGTGATGGCTGGAAAACAGGTGTTTTGGGATAAACAATTAGAAATTCTCAAAAAACTACTTGACCAATATCCTCCGATTTTGTTGTTGTTATTTAGAAATATGAATCCTACGGATTTGAAGAATTTCAAGTAGTTGCGCGAAATTATCGTCGCATATCCAACAAGTGCCAAAACCTGCATTTTGCCTCGTTTTTCGGCCATAACATTTGTGCGATTAGTAGGACCTTTTCACGTGTGGTCTCATTTTGTAGGTCTCATGAACACCTAAAAATCTTGTATTAAAAGTTTTTTCGTTCCTGTAAACACGTTTTCTCATTCTTTGTTGTCAAATAAAAAGTTTTCCCACAAAAATTGGTGTACCCGTTTTATGCACCAATAAAACCAGACTTTACAATTATTTCGGAGAAATTTCCTGATATAATAAGACTACTAGATATTATGAAATCGTTTCATAGAAAATCCACTAATGTGTCTTCATGATACAGCTCAAACATTTCTCCGGATGCATAAATGCGACTTATTTGATTTCGCTTTTGCGTGGGATGAAAAGTATTCGCATTTAGGCCTTGATGAAGGTATCGATCCACTTTAAAGTACGCGAGGGATTCATCTGTTAAAGAACGATCGAAAATGCCGCAGAAATACATTTAAGGTCTCCCCCATTCCCCAGTCGCCACTGCAAATCAGACTAATAATTGTAATGGCAATGGGTTTCCCAAGTTATTGAGGATCGCGCCATTACGCACGTGATCGACCGAGTAAGAGAAATTCGAATCGTTTAAACCTCGCCGTAGTAGAACTGTCAAGGGGCAAATAATTTGTAATGTTTATTGGTGGAGTTCCAAATGCGAAGGTCTGTAAATTAACTGATGAGATTGATTTTTTTAATTTTCTTTTTACAAACATAATTACAATTTTATATTGCCACCGTCAAAATAACTTCATTCTGAAGCTACACAGCGCTGGAGACGGTTCTTCCACTCCTCATACCAGCTCTGATACTGGAATGGCCTTCAGCTGGTCGGTTACAACCGTTTGAATGTTTTCCAATGCCCTCTAATGAGCTGAAAGTCAGGCGAATGAGGAGGCTGAGGAGCCAGATGAATGTTGGTACTGGCCAAACACTCGTTTATTGACATTTCTGTGTGACAAGGAGCATTATCGTGATGCATCACCCAGGTGTTCTTGATCTGGTGAACGGTGGTAATGAGTCAAATTTAACTATTCCCCGATCATTCTGACTGTCAACCTACGATCTGAACGCACAAAACCCCGGATTCTACCGATGTTTTCATCGGTCGTTGAAGATGAAGACCTTCCGCTTCGTGGGTTATCTTCAATCGACTATCTCCCGAAAAGCCTGGGCTGTTGACAAAAGACTATCTCCGTAGGCCTGCTGAAGTTTAGCAGGCGTGCCCGTTGCACTGTGCCCAACTCTGAAGGAAAACTTGATTAGCACACCGTTCCTCGAAGTTGATGTCACTCATTTTTAGAACACAATAGGGAAAACTGTTTCAGAAAAAAAAAACGCTACGGCCAACCAAATGACTCGAGCCAGTTCAAACTTGTACTGAAGGCGGATCATATGTTCCTTGTCTTCCCTCCAAGCCCGGCGCCTCCAGTGTTGCCAGACGAACGTTTCCAGTGTCATTACTTAATTTACAGGCCTCGAATATCCGCGGTCGCTTACTAAGAAAAGAGATACCCTTTACCAGTTCAAACCTTTGCTCTCTTAAAAAGCTTATTTTACTTCCTACGCTACTGGTGAGGACCCATTATTGTGGAGAAAAATGTCGAAAATGGGATATTGTGTTTTTTGGATGTTATACGACATGTACATCACACCGTGTTACTCACTTACACCGGTCTGTCTGTCGGTATGTCCGGTAACCCTTAGCCTGTCTATAACTTGGAAAGAACTTGATGAAATTTTCAAACCAGATGAGTACTATACCAAGAATGAAAATTTTTGTAGTTTTTAGAAATCGATTTAGTGACTGCGGAACTAGGGGCAAGAAAAAAAAATTGCTCAATCTTCGTTTTTTATCATTTTCAAGAATCTTCTGTGGGAGTTGAAAGGTGGGGGTGGGGACTGCAGGCAGTGAGGGAAGCTGTTTTTAATGTTAATAAATTTATACGATTTTATGTTCAAAATCATTGGATTTCTCCAGATGCCAGGCACTGTAAGTTATATTCTCACGAACCCCTTCCCAAAGGAAGTGCTCTTCTGCAATAGTCCTTAAAACAACAATTATTTGTAGACATTGGTTCATTAAACGTATATGTCTTCAACTGTCTCACAAACCAACACTTACCTGAGGGCGATCTTCCTTGATGATTGAATCTTCCAACAAACCGACGCCCGAAAAGTTTCCGTCGCGACTCCAACTAACCCTTGGGAGACAACCGACCTGCTCACGAACCGAAACCTGATTGACTTGCAATTTCCTCTGATTTTTCATTTTTTTAAATTGATTTTTGTTTTAAGTCTGTTGTGAGGACGGTGCATTAGTTTTCTTTTTTTTTTCTTTTTCAATTGTCGTGAATTTCTAAACACGATGGCACACATAGGATGTTATGTTGGCCTACTTGATACACACTTTAATGAGAGGACATGTAACGTGCCAAAAGCACATAACTTTTTTTCTATCACTCACCAGTAATTTGAATTTTCTCTTTATTTATGATAGAGTACTGATTCCTAATCCAAACCCTTTTCAATGACTTTCTTTTGGCCAATTGAATAATTTATTGATCTATTCAGCTTGAAACTACCTAATCCTGAAAGTATAATTTCACAAATTTTATATTTTTCTTTCTCAGTATTGTGTTGATGTCTTTAAGACACTAATGTTATAATATGTTATTGTCTTACTCGTTTTATCCCAGAAATTTCCTCATAAAACATTGTTGGTTCCTCGTAAACTGATTTCTTTTACCTGCAACGCTCTTTATAACCTCCCCTGATAAAAGACCACGATCTTGGGAAATAACACAACCTTATTGTTATGCAATTGCTGCCGTTTGTGCGAATTATTTTAGTGGATTCATCGATTTAATAACAACTTTTAATTATTGTCGATTTTTATTTAATGAAGACCCTTGAAAACAGTTGTCAATGTTTTTCCTGAGCATGAAATTTGGCTTTCTAGGGTCTGGCTATAGGCAACCAGTGATGCTGTATGTAGGTTCGGTTGCGGAACTTCTCTTCATTTCTCAACGCCTTTGTAAGGTTTTTGGGATTGTCTATATTTCCCTGGGCGAAACTTTGTTTCCTTATGTCTAGATATGAATATGATAGTTTTGAAAATTTGGGAGTATACTAATGTCGATGAGGCAACCGCAGCTAAAATATTTTTAAAATGGTGGCACTTCCTGTTATACCGCAAGTTCATGCCAACTTGCTTATTTTAAATTGGACACCCTGTATATTACTCAATATTCGGATTCTACATAAAATTCTAATCACATTTCATATATAATCTCCAATACCCAAGTCTAACCGTTTTTGACATATTTCAAATTTTGTCAAAAATGACGTTTGCAGGCCCTAAAATAATTGTTAATTTCCCCTATTGTTTAATTTGGATTGATTTTATGAAAAACAGGGATATAGTTTAATAGACTTTGTCTGATATTTCGATAATTATTTATATAGGGTGGTCAAAAATTAGTATAAAAATTGAATGTCAAAAATTGACCAAAGTCGATTTTTTCAAATGAAAACATCCTATTTTTATAAGTTTATCGCATCAAGTATTAAAAATTAGCGTAACTTCATACAAAAATGTTTACTTTTCGAGTAATTAGCAATTTATTACTTTTCCATTGTAAAACTCCTATAAGTACAGATTTAGTTTTTTAATTAGTTGGCTATGACGGTGGGATGCGGAGAACATATATATCCGGAAATACCACCATCTAGAAAATATTTTAGCTGCCGTTGCCCCATCGACATTAGTATACTCCCAAATTTTCCAAAATATTATATGCCTACATTTCGAGAAATCTATCGATGGAGTTCCCGATGCGACACCCTGTATAAACAATTTGGTTTGGAAATCGGAATTTTTCATTCGTTGTTATTCTTGGCGCACATTTGGTTTCAATATAGTTTTCGTGACGATTCTGTGGATTGCAAAATTCCCTACTTTTAACATTGATTGATAGTCAACTGACTGGGGTAGGGCTTCCGTAAACATTCGTTTCGGTCACTTTCCTGCTGAAGCCTTGGTTAAGAAGGTGTATCGGCCCTTCATTTGGTTTCCAAATTTTGGGATATTGGGCCCCATCACCAGTTTACGAAGTAGCACCCTTTTTCTTACCCACATTACCTTTAGTAGTTTATTTTGGTTGTTGTTTGGTGCTACTTCGTTAATTTCCATGGTAGAACAACAAATGACGAAGTTAACCGTGGGAGTCCCGCGAGGCTCTGTCCTGCCTTTGCTTCTATTTCCAATACTTTCAATTTCAACTGACAATACTAATAAGTTCATCCACTTGCACGAAATATTAATAAATATCAACAAAGCATAGTAAACAAGCACATACCTACGAATAAGGGTATTCGTAAAGTTGAGGTTTTCCTTTTCAGACACAACTACGCCTGATATAACAAAGCTAATGTTATGAAACGTGAGCGAACAAGTAAAAAAAATAAATGAAAAAGTATTCACTGTTCAGTTGAATTGAAATTCCAAGTACGACTCTGTCGTAAAATCCGTATTTACATCGTCGTCGTACGTCGTATAATTGTACGCTGGCGCTGGCGGTGTGGAGGTGATTGAGGGATAGGACAGGATCGGCTTCGGTTTGGTTCAGGTTTGATTGAGTTTGCGAAGATCAATATCTCCGTTCTCTTAAGACATTGGTGTATATGCTACTAAGATAATCCGTTTATTTTCTCAAGATCTACACGTCGTGTAATAGAAAACCCCATATTTTCGGACATCCTGTATAAGTAAATAATCAATATATAATATACAATAATAATAATATACAACTTCGTCAAGATAAAATTCGATGACGCGAGATTTAGTATTATCAAGTTACTAATACTATTGAAGTAGAGTCTTGATCCTATGAACGGGATACTTGGATAAAACATTACTGTGGCAGAAATCACTGCAAAATGTAGCACAATAATGATTACTCAAGCGAGTAACACTAAAAGCTATTTCTTAAAATATCTGCATAACTAATTTTATTGTGGACTAAATTGAACAAAAAAGTCAGTGTGGAAATATTTCACCGTACTTCAAGCGATTTGTTATCAAAAGTTTCGAGAAACACAGGATTTCACACTACGCTTTTTCTCTATGCTTGAATTAGGATTAGATCTACTACGACAGCTTATTACTTTATACCTGCTCAAATTGCTAATTAGTTTGTTATGGCAGAAACCATCGCAGGCCTGTGTTATCTCCATGGTTTTTTCTGAACTTCAATAAAGTCTGAAAGCAGGGCGTTGGAGTAGAAAAGACACTGCAGCAGATTATTCATTTTAGATCGACAGCCCCTTCTTTACTTTATTGACATAATTAAATTTCTCATCGAACGTCCTTCTTTTTCGTTCCTCGGACCTGTCGACCTGATGGATTGAGCAAAAGCCCAATTTCTTTTCACACTGAATGTTGACGAGAAGTGGCTTATACTGTGCAAGAAACCGTAAAGGACAAGTTCGATGTGGCGAGGAAACTTTAACTACCGTCGTTTTATCAGAGGACATTATCCTCTTTGAGAGACGAGTCGTTAGCCTGATTTGGCGTGCTACATCCGACAGTGCCCGAAAATTACTCTATAGGTCAGGAAATAGAGAGTTTTTTGAATAATAAGGTTTTACGATAAGTGCAACAGACTTGGTTTGATGATATCGTTAGAATATTGCTTTTCAATAATAAGCTCAAATAGGCATTATGGTAGGGCTGGGACGTTAGTCGCCATTTTGATAAATACGTTTTGATAGGTATAGGCCAATATACAATGTGTTTGGTCACGACATACCGATATTTGAGAGGGGTATTTTTTTTATTTTTTTTAATAACGCTGTACGCCACTGAGAGTGATAAACAATATAAAACTGGGCTCCGAAATTAAATTCGTATTACGGAGAGTTTCGAGTCACTATATTCATTGAAAAGTAGTGTCAAGCGTGGATTAGTTAAACTGAGACACTTTGAAATAAACAAAAAGCGAAGGTCTGCGGGGTAAGTGTCAATTGCACTTGAAATAAGAAATATCGAATCGCCAAAAGCTGATCGGTACCATCTTTCCTCCGAGGGGTCGACCCGGGAAATCGGTACCTGCGGCGCCTTGCGTGGATCAGCGTAGAGAGCCATATATACACAATAGAAGACTAAAAGCATAGGCGGAGATAATAGAGTGTAGATGTCGGCATTCCGTATCAGCTCTAGACAGAGTGAAGATAGCGCAACTGAAGAGTCAACAGACGAGGGAAGCAAAAGAAAGAGGATTGAAGAGCAAGAGACAGAAGCCTTTAAAAAAAGTAAAAAGATAATAAGAACCCCGACAAAAGATAGAAATAAAAGAGTTACTAACAAGGAGATGGAAGAAATTAAGGACATGATGGAGGAGTTTAGAGGGTTTCGGGAGGAAAATCGTGAGGAAATGAGGTTACTTAAAGAACAAAATACAATTCTTAAACAAAGAAACGAAGACATGATGCAGGAAATCAGTATGCTTAAACAGAGGGTTGAGCAGTTGGAAGAAGTAGAACAAAGGATAGAGCTCCTAGAGAAAGGTAGAAGAAAAAATAGTATAGTGATCTCGGGTTTAAACCTAGGGACAGGAGGTAACGAGTATTTAAAGCAATCAGTAGAAAACTTTCTGAAAACCAGACTGTCTCCAGAGGCAGATATTCAGTCCGCCCAAAAAATAAAAGAGAACCTCTATGTGGCGGAGTTGAAGAGTTTTGATGCTAAAATGAAGATCATGAAAGCCAAAGGTAAGGTGCAATATTTGAAAACGCAAAAAATCTACATAAACAGTGATTTGACAAAAAATTAGATGATGATTCAAAAGCATATAAGAGACAGAGCTAAAACGGAGAGAGCAAAAGGAAATACAGTCAAGATAGGTTGCTGATTAGTGGAGAAACATGGAGATGGGATAAAAAAGACCAGGTGTTGAAACCAGACACATTGATTCAAAAAACTAGTTTAGAGAAAAGGATATCTTGGAGGCGACAGAAAATGTGGCTATGACAATGGAACAGGTAAGGAACAGAAATAAAAATAACGAAAGAAATAAGACGTTAAGTACGTATAAATTTAAAGAAGAGCAAATAAGAATTGCAACTTGGAATGTCAGAAGTATCTACGAAGCAGGTGCACTGAAAAACTTAGTCAACATAGTGAACGTATATAAAGTATACGTTCTAGCTCTTCAAGAAACGAAAATTAAAGAAACAGGAATATCCCAGTGCGAAAATTTCGTATTTTGTAATAGCGGTGGTGCAAATAGACTTTTTGGGACAGGATTTCTAATAAATGCAAAGCTAAAAGACACGATAGTAGAATTTAAACCTATATCGGAAAGATTGTGTTATCTACGCCTAAGAGGAAAGTACAGGAAAGTAACAATGATCAATGTACATGCCCCAAGTGAAGACAAGGATATGGATATCAAAACAGACTTTTATCAACAGTTAGATGACGTGATAAATAGTCTACCAAAATACGATATCAAAATAATATTAGGAGACTGCAATGCAAAAGTTGGGCGTGAAGACACTTATTGAAACGTTACAGGAGGGAAAAGCAAACATGAACTCTCAAATGAAAATGGCCAACTCCTGATTAACTTTGCAATTGAACAAAATTTCAAGATAATGAGCACTTATTTTGACAGGAAAGATATCCACAAGACAACATGGATCTCACCAGATGGTAATACTGCCAATCAAATTGACCACGTACTGATCGAAAACAAGCATGCCTGCAATATACACAATGTTAGAAGTTACCGTGGTGCAGATAGTGATACGGATCACTTTATGGTAGTAGCTGTTATAAAACAAGAAATCCCGAAGAAACAGTTAGAGAGACAGAAGACAATCAAAAGGTACGAAACAAAAGCGCTAGAAGATACGTCAGTTAGACAGCAACTTGAACAAGCAATAGCGACAGGACTGCAGAACACACCAGTTGTGCAGGATATTAATCAGGAATGGATTCATATCCAAGCAATAATCACTAATGTAGCAGAACAGATGATGAGAAAAACGAGTACTAGAAAAAACAAAGAGTGGTTCGATGATGACTGTAAACGGGAATTGGAACAAAGACAGAAAGCAAAAATACAAATGGATGTATCTAGAACAACAGAGTCAAGGAAAAGATATGAGCAAGCCAAACGAAAAGTGAAAGAGATGTGTAGAAAGAAAAAGCGTGAATACTGGGAAATGGACTTGAAAATGATAGAAAATCACATGATCAACAAAAACATTAAGAACTTTTATCAAGATGCAAGAAGAAGCAAATTGGGTAGTCAAAGGTCTTCTTGCTTCTATAAAGACAAAGATGGGTCGTTAATTGGTGACATTCCAGGATAATTAGAAAGGTGGGCCAAACATTTTGAGGAACTGTTAAAGCTATCAGACGAAGAGGAAAGGAACACGGAAGCAGCACCACTAATCGAAGATGACAATCAGGGACAAATACACGATCTAGAAATAGAGGAAACAATAGGAAGATTAAAATACAATAAGAGTCCAGGAGAAAATGGAACCACAGCAGAAATAATAAAAGCGGGTGGACAAGATTTACACAAGCGACTTGGAAGTCTGATCAGATATATATGGAATCAAGAGGAACTACCAGATGAATGGAAAAACGCCGTAATCTGCCCAATACGCAAAGGTGATAAAAGTTCATGTGAAAACTATAGAGGCATTGCCCTGTTAGACACTGCATATAAGATACTAGCATTTCAACTAAGGGACAGATTGAGCATATATGAAAATGAGGTTATAGGTGAATATCAAGGAGGTTTTAGAAGGGGCAGGTCCACAATAGACCAAATATTTACAATGAAACAGCTGTTCTATAATAGCTATGAACAAAATCTTGGTTTACCCGCATTATTTATTGATTTCAAGCAAGCGTATGATTCCATTGACAGAGAAAAATTATATGAAGCAATGAGACTGCTGGGACTACCAAGTAAACTGATAAGGTTAGTCAAAATGACAATGAACGGGACAATGAACAAAGTCACATTGGAAGGGAAAACATCTAGAGCTTTTGGCGTAACGAGAGGCCTGAGACAAGGGGACCCGCTATCTACAACATTGTTTAACTTTACGCTGGAAGCTATTTTACGTAATTGTGGTATACAAACCGACGGAGTTGTTTACTATAGAAAACATCAGTTGATTGCCTACGCCGATGATATAGCAATAATAACCAGATCCAAAGCAGAACCTGAGAAGACGTTTAGAAGGTTGGAAGAAACTGCCAAACGTTTTGGGCTTCATATAAATGAAGACAAAACAAAATACCTTGAAATGAGAGGAAGCGATGAAGGAAAGTTAACAATAAAAAGTAGTTGCAGAGAATACTGTTTCGAGAAGGTGAATCAATTTGAATATCTAGGGGTCACAATAACAGATAAAGCAGAAGAAGATTTAGAAATTGAAAAAAGAATAGCAAAAGGGAGTAAAGCAATGGGGGCTTTAAGCAAGATGATAAACTCGAGGTGGACATCAAGGAAAACAAAGGAAAGGATATATAAATCATTTATCCAACCATCAGTACTTTATGGCGATGAAGCTTGGGTGTTAAGCCAGAAAAACGTACAGAAATTGGAACGCTGGGAAAGCAAAATGTTACGTAAAATATATGGGGGCACAATAATCAACGATGGTACATGGAGAAAGCGAACTAATAAAGAACTGATGGAGATGTGTAACCAACCCAGTATAATACAAAAAGCCCGACCTCAAAGAGTGCGCTGGTTAGGACACGTTTACAGAATGCCGTCTCATAGGAATGCCAAAAAAGTTTGGTTTGGAGGAGATGGTAGTAGTAGAAGAAGAGGAAGACCGAAGAAGCAGTGGCTGGAAAGTGTCAAAGAGGATATACAAAGACTAGGCATACCAGACTGGGAGGAAAAGACCAAAAACAGAAAAGCGTGGAAAGAAGTTGGCAAAAAGATAGAAGCCATGGGCGTTCAGGCCTGCAGCGCTGAATTATATATATATATATTTGTCAGCTATTTTTATCGACAAATCCACCCCCCTACAATGTCCTACCTCATCCCCCTTAAAATGGCAGCCATTTTTATTTTTACGTTACGATTACGGTAGTGCATGTATGAAAATTGTAATAACTGAGTACGTAATTGTCACAGAATGATAAATTTGGTGTCATTTGAACGATGACATGTTGTCCTAGCGATTACTGAAAAACTTGTTTTGATACTAATCGTCAAACATACTTAAAAACAGACAAAAATGTGGAAGAAGATTAATTATTTTGTGCATTTCCGCACACCATTCAAAAACTAGTCCGTGAAATTGTACTTTTTTTGTGCTGATTCTACAGCTTTTTGTTATCGTAAGTATTCTACGTTAAGCAATAAATGATATCTAACACGGGTCAAAATGGGTGTAATAAAATGCAAATTGTTTTCAAACTTTGTATACATAAAAATGACAAACCAATGTTTCTTATAGAGAGTTTGGACATGTTAAATGCTTTTTTGATACACGCATTTCAGTAGGTGGCGCCGTAGTAGTTGTTTAAAGCACCTAGTTGTTAAGCACACTATTTTAAAAAAAGACTTACATTTGCGGCCATACAAAATTCAGTTAATCCAAGAACTACAGCTTAGTGACCATGAATGTCGTCGACAATACAGACATGCAATATTGCAGCTTAATTCCCAGAATGATTTTTACCGACAATTGATAATGAGCGATGAAGTCCACTTCGATATGAACGGATTTATTGATAAGCAGAATTGTCGTATCTGGGCATTAGAGAACTCTTGTGACATCCATCAACGACCACTACATCCTCGTCGAGTCACAGTTTGGTGCGGTGTTTGATATGGAGGTGTCATTGGACCTCTCTTACTGTCACTAGCGAGCGCTACCGTGATATGGTGCAAAACTTTCTGGCTCCTCAAATCCAACAATTTAACCTGCAAAACATGTGGTTCCAGCAGGTCGGAGCAACTTATCACACAGCTAGAGAAACAATGAATCTTTTGAACAATATTTCCGAGACGTTTAATTTTTCGATTTGGTGATGTCAACTGGCCACCAAGGTCACCGGATATAACGGCTCCTGACTTTTTTATGGAGATTTTTGAAAAATAGGGTTTATGCCAACAAACCAAATACTGTGGAGCAGCTGAAGAACAATATTACGGAAGCGATTAAAAATCTTCCTCTCGAAACGTACCAAAAAGTGATGGAAAAGGTAATCAAGAGGGCTTAGGTTTGCGTGGCTTCTAGCAGCGGAAATTTGTCTGATATTATTTTTCATTCATGATTTCTAAGTTTCAGTAAAATATTAAGATGAGAAAATGGAAGTATTTTCTTTCATTTCACAAATATTCAAGATACAGACCAATCAGTGACGTATTGGCCACCCTGTATATAACATTATGATTGTGGATATACCGTACATAATCTAATTGATGACATAAGCAACCTATTTGCTGCCATTTTTGTGTAGTAATTTTTTTAATTAAGTATATTAATTACACTTCCAGCTCCGGTAATTCAGACATATTTCATAGATCATAGATGTCTCAGTACATTTGCCCTTAAAATGTAGAAAAAAAATTGCAGCCGACGGATTGCGTACCTATCCGCCGCACTTGCCGTGCGTCTTAGTCTATTGCATCTCATCGCATCGTATCGCATCGCTTCATATCGCTCTCGATCTGTACCGCGTCTTTCGCATCATTTCGCTCAGCGCCGCATCAGATGGCTTCGTATCGCATCGTTTCGATTTTTGTTTTGCTTTCTTGTGTTTAATTGTTTCGTTTTCTAGATCCTTTTGGATTATACGTTTACTAACGAGGAAGTATTCTAATCGCGAAAAATTTCGAAAATGATCATGTTTTTTGGATGTTATTTGACATGTACATATATGACGAAAAACCATGTTACTAATTTTCATCGGTCTGTCTGTCTATCGGTCTGTCTGTCTGTGTCGGCTAATCCCAGCTCGTGTATAACTTGGAAAGCACTGCTTGGATTTGGATGATATTTCTACCCAATGTTACTACTATGCCAAGGATGAAAAAACTTTGTAATCTTTGAAAATGGGCCCAGTGTAGCGGAAAAAATTCCAAAAACGAAAAAAATAATCACTCAAACCTCTTTTTGACTTTTTAACGATCCTGATCATTTTTGAAGAATTTTGGGGGATAAGAAATTGCGTGGTCGGTGGTTATATTCTTGGGAAAGGGTGTATCACATTTTTTGATGCTGGTATATTAATCACACTTCCAGCCTCAGTTATTATATGCACCTAATAGGCGTATTTCACACATCATAGATTTTCCCGTACATCTGCCATTAAAACTTGGAAAAATAGTTCCAGTCGACAAATCTACCACTCTACCCCATTTATCAGCCAATAAATTCAAAATATTCATAGATTGGTATTGCTGGTTTTCAGTACACTTTCTGGAGCAATTCGGGAGCATGCCACACTCAAACCGAAAACCACTGGAGAGCAGCTTTGGTTAAACCGCGGAAGCACGAAAGTGGGTCAAACAACACAAGGGACGAAACAATAATTTTCAGACAAAGGGATGAAACAAGAGTGACCCAGTCCCGGGCCATCGTGTATAACTATAACAATCCTGAGACCAGCCTCGCCTCCAACGGGTGTAGCTCAGAGATAGTAATGACTCGCTTAGCACCTCTGCACCCCTACAACCCTTTACTCGTGATAGGAATAAATTACGGGTTAAATTTCCCGAAGTGCCGTCAGTCCTGAAGGAATGTATGCAAATTGTCAACAGATTATTGTAATTGGATGCGGAAGGAAGGGGCTTTTGTGTGTTGTATGTATTACGCATGTAGGTCCGATATTAACGATATGTACATCTTATCACTGGAGTGGTGTATTATACCGGGTGTTTCAGAAAGTAGTGACTATTTCTAGTTTAGAAAAGACCTACAAAAATAAAAAAGTTCCTAAAAATATGGGTCAATAGGTGCTCACCGAGATACAAAATGATGAATTTTTATTTACGAAATCAATGACAATGAATGACAATTTTTGTTATGTATGTCCCATAAATTTACTTTGTAATGATAACCCATAACAATTTTCCCATCTATTTTCCTGTCTCCGCTAGTTTTATTTGCCCGAAAAAGTTTTTAATTTCCTCCAGAATCGCCTTAGAACAACCCATCCTAGTTTTACTCTTTCAATTTTACACTCCTCTCAGTAATAACCATAAAGCGGAGAGGAAACGAACAGAGGCCAGATAGAGTGAGAGCGTACAATAAAAAGCTTCGTTTTCCGTATAAAAGTTTACAGACACACTTTTCGTGCCCGGGAGGATAACAGCCAGTTTCCTAAGTCAACTTTTCGTGGCAAAGTTGAAGAGGCCCGTTGGGATAGCGACTTACACCGGTAATGTTATTCTTTGATATGATACGATCTGCTTCAAGGTTTTCTATCAGTTGTACCTACTCTGCTACACATCGCGGCTATATATCTCGGCTGACCGTTGAAACTACGTATGCGCTTGAGCGTCATGTGTTACTTGAATTGAATGGATTAAACTGCACCAAACAGATGCATACTATACAAGCAGTGATAAGTCGCTATTCGCCTCTTTCCTTCTAGTTCAACTGTAGAGATGCATATCAACTTACATTTGCTTGCTCTTACCCGCTATCAAAATGGCGTTAACATTCTGTCACACCATCAGTCTTGTCTATCAGTTTAATTTTCATATTCGTTAAAACTAAGACGCATTCCTAATGAAGCCTCGAAACGGGCAATATCTTTGTTGCAATATTCAGCTATAACTATGTCAACTATAGGCCAGCCATTATTACGACATTCCTGCATATGGCCCGGCTATATATTTTAGCTATATACGAGATATCGGTTACATATCTCGGCTATATATCTCTGCTACATATCGCGGCTATATATCTCGTTATATATATATCGGCTATATATCCCTGCTACATATCGCGGCTACATATCTCGGTTATATATCGCGGCTATATATCTCGGCTGTCCGTTGAAACTAAGTAAGCGCTTTGGTGGCATGTGTTACTTAAATTGAATGGACTAAACTGCACCAAATTGATGCTTGCTATACAAGCAGTGATAAGTCGCTATTAGCCTCTTTCCTTCTAGCTCAACTATAGAGATGGATATCATCTTACATTTGTTTGTTCTTACCCGCTATCAAAATGGCTTTAACATTCTGTCCCACCATGAATCTTGTCTATCAGTTTAATTTTAACGTTAAATCGGCAATATCTTTGTTTGCAATATTCAGCTATAACTATGGCAACTATAAGCCAGCCATCATGGCGATAATTCTGCCTATGGCCCGGCTTTATGTCTCGGCTATACTAACTTGCGCTTGGGCGTCATGTGTTACTTGAATTGAATGGATTAAACTGCACCAAATTGATGCTTACGGTGCAAGCAGTGATTAATCTCTTGTCCTTCTAGCGCAACTGCAGAGATTGACATCATCTAACATTTGTTTGTTCTTACTCGCTATAAAAATGGCTTCAACATTCTGTCCCACCAGTTAACGTTCAGACGCATTCCTAAAAAGCTCTCTAAACGGGCAATATCTTTGATGCCCAGCCATCATGACGATATTGCCCGGCTATATATCGCGGCTGTATAGCTCGGTTATATATCTCGGCTATATATCCTGGCTATATATCTCGGATAAATATCCAGTATATATATATATATATATATATATATATATATATATATATATATATATATATATATATATATATCGGCTATATATCTCGGCTATATATCTCGGCTATATGTATTGGCTCTATATCCCGGCTATGTCTTCGCCAGAGTGCCTGCAATGTGTGGACTTTTCATAATGTGTCATCAGAACGGCTACATAATCAGGCATAACTGATGAAATGGTACGCGTCGCGACAACTTGCTTTATTTACCCAGCATTAATAAATATGAATTCGATAGTTCGGCTATCTAACAGTAATATACGAAAATGGGTCGGAAATGTCAAACATGTCTAGCAATATAGGCAGACCATAGTAAAAATATTGCAGTATGTTACTGGCTACTCTATTGCAGCTTAGAGCCTTCGTAACATTATCTCACAACTTACTGCCTCCTCTTACCACAATCGCCAATTTAATGCCTCACTGCCTCATTGCCCTTTAATTATACCCCCAATTTACCCCGTTCTCCATTCATCATACCAGGACCTGGTGCACATGTTCGTACGGCCAGCGGCTTCATCGATCGATACTGTAACTGCAGGGTCTCGAAAAAAAAAACTAGTCGTCGCATGTCCCTCTTGAAATAATAAATATCACCACAGTTTTTCATTCCCGCCTTTCGTTTTAGAATCCGAACACATGGGCGTTTGGTACCAATATCCGTGAATTTCTTTAATGCAAAAAGTTGCACTATGGTGTCGAACACGGAATAATTGAGACAATGACATCAATGGTTTGTTTTTCCCCCAGGGATCAAGGGAAGACTTCGTAGGGTACGTCGACCAGCTGTGGAGTAAACTGATCCAGTCATATGGTTAGGCTCATGATGTTGCTCTTGATATCGCGAAAGCTTTCGAGTAGCTGAGAGAGACTCGATTCAAAGTAGGGAAAGTCTGCCCCTTACAGAATTTGTAATGTCAATAATTGACTTATTCCTATACTTGTCAGCCAGGTCTGATGGAAAACTAGTAAAGTTAAAGAAGCAGAAAACCATCATAATTGACAGGTTCTCCTCTGTATCTCACAATATGAACACGGGTGTTTCCTAGGGATCGGTTTTGGCTCCGACATTGTCTATTGCACAACTTTTCTGATGACAGTACTCTACACAGGCCTTCAGTGTGGCAAGCCGATTTTTTGCTCTCATGAACTGGAGAAAACGACTAGCAGCGACTCCCTCTCTGAAGAGAGATCTGGAGGTTATCACTGATTGGGGGCGCAGCAGCTTGGCATAGCTTAATGCTTCGAGAAGACCTTGATGAAACAAAAAGCATTCTAGGGTTCATCTGGACGAGGTCTGCCTAAGAGCCATTCCTTTCGACTGGTCGAAGTCCAGATCGCGAGCCCTTGATTTGGTATCTGGTCAATCGCTGGGAAAAAGGAGATTTATTTGTTTAGGGCTTAGCTACTTCTCTTAACATACACTCCCCACTCTGTACAAGGCGCCGATAAGACCCAGCCTGTCCATGCTAGATGCCGTTCAGCAGAGGGCTGGCCGACTGATCGATAGTATTTGTCTAACGGACAGTCTCGGGACGCTTTCGCTCGGATGGGTGCTCGGCGGTCTGGCTCTTTGCTACCAATATGTTAACGGACTATGCTCCCAAGAGCTCTCCTCCATAATACCGCCGCGTGATTAGCATGCCAGACGGACCCGCTAGGCGTCTGCTTCTCATCCTATGTCTGTCAAACTTCGTATATTCAGAACAAGCCACAAGTTGATTTTGTTATATTAACCTGGAGTTCAAAATTGGATTACCAAGGCGTGTTTAAGTTCCTTATAGCAGTCGTGGTGTATATAGTGTATAAAAAAATAGTTCGACACATAATTGTTTCTGGAATCATGAGATCAATTCCATGCGTCGAAATTTTACATGAAGCAGCGATTTCAAAAATATATCATACTTGTCTATACTATCAGAAAGTGTAGGAGTTAATTTTTTTTATAAATAATATTCTCCCAATGCCCCTATACCTGTTTCAGGAGTTGACCTTTTCAGCAATCTTTTGCCACAATGGCTGCTCAATTTCATCAGTGTATACGATTTTTTGGATTACCGCATCCGCAACAGCGAGTATGTTCAGTAAACACAACTTCAGAGCGGGCCCAGAATTTGTGGATGTCACTTCCACACGTGTTCTCTCGCTAGAGTCCTTGTGACGTATCTCCCTCTTTTCCGCTGTATCCCCCTTTAGCCCCTAGGTATTTAGAAGCATTCAGGCTTATGGCCTTCTTGGTGGTTCAGGTATATAAAAAACATTTACTGTTTCCACTGCCGTAATTTTCATGAAACAACGAGAGAGAAAAAGCTTTTATTTTTGGACAATTCTGATGTGTTTCTCCGTCGTACAGATTACAGATTACGAAAAAGTAGGCCATCACTGCGACCCAAATGGATCTACTGTGCCCAGCCTTGATCGGATTCCGCCTCCACACAGGGCTTTGAATGTAGCTCAGCGCTGTTGGATTAGTGATTCTTGCTATCTGAAACAGTAGCCTTGTCAGGTCTTCGCAGTGTCGTTGGAGATGCACCAGGGTTTCCGCATGCCACACGCAAGAGCCTCATATTTCGATTTAGGGGATAGGGTCCTGTCAGACCCCCCCCTATTAAATCCGAGTTGGACCCTCTGTAAATGGGAGCTTTCGTACTTTGATGAACTATTTTTTCTTAATTTGCCATAGTTGGCTGTTCCACTATTCTAGGGACTTTTTCTTAGTTCAATTCTGAAACGACATTTTAATGCGTGTTCTCATCACGACACAGAAAGACTCTGGACCTTCCTTCATCGTAGCATAATCCTTAATGAAATTTTGGTCCTCTAGATGATACTTACGCAATATATGGGCTATTCTCAAAACGGACTAAGAACTGTATAAAAAATAGGTTATTTGATTTGGTTCAAAGTAGTTTCAAATGAAAGGTACAATGTCCTTTGATACACTCCGGATATGAGACGAGCTATTTTTGTTGTAGTTTTCGTGACATAGAATTATAAAACAAAATTTTTCATCAACTTATATTTATTTCAGTAATGATAGTAAAAATCCTTTTATAGGAACACACATTTCTAATCAGTCCTTATAATTCAGGTTACGTAACAATGTAGCAGTAGTTACTTATAATCAACATGTTTACCTCGTATAGTTAACACTCAGTAGACTGAATGACTCTCTTATTATACTTAATGACTTTCACTATTAGAAAATGACTAACAATTTTAAACTTGAGATCAAAAGGTAAACATTCATTTATTTAATAAATCATGTCTGCGTTCTGAATGTATATCCCTGGAGGTGACAGTTTCCCGATGCACAAATGCTATTAATATTTTTTTGTTTCGTTTTGTGTTAGTTATATCATGTTCGATAGAAAGAAGTTGATTCCATATATACAGTAGATGGCCAAATTATTAGGGAAAGTTCTCGTATTTATGTAATTTATAATTTATTATATTTGTTTTGATATGTGAAGTTGTTTTTAAAGGGTTATGTTATGATATAGCTACTGGTATCGTTATTATTGTTTTTGTGAAGTGGCAACACAGGATAATAGTAAAATAATATAATTGTTTTTTTATTCAAAGAAATAACCGCATCAACCTTTACAGGTTATTAGCGGTGGATGTGATTAAATCTTATGTAGAACATTAATTTCTCGTAAATACATAAGTAGTTGGTTAATGTCACATTTGTCCCCTATAATATCCACTAGAGTTCCGTTAATATTATGTTGAAGTCTTTCACTTTCGAGTAGTGGGCACTCCACTAGGATATGTTTAACGGTGAGTGTTTCTTCACAAAAGTCACAGGTTGGTGGTTGTTATCTGTTGAAAAGGTACCGATGAGTGAGCTGGGTGTGTCCGAGTCGTAATCTGGTTATAACTATAAGCCCCTTACCACTTCAGTTGGCCCAACTATTGAAGTCTTAGTTTTTTTCTTATCAAACACAAATAATAAAAATGTAGCAGGGTGTTATAGGTTTAAAATACTACGAATGAATATTTTAATAATATATAGTAGAAAACACCAACTTTATCACTCCCTAATCAAATTTATAGCATAAAAATAACACATGTTGCATTTACAGCATATCAACCTATTTTCATTTCAATGCAAAATAAGTCTATAATGCATAGGTGGCAGTGAAAAATAAATTGTTTTTATTAATCACAGCTCATAATACGTTTAAAATAGTTTTGGGTAGTTAAGGTTTTCAAAATGAGTAGAGGAAAGGTTATCAGTGAGAAAATTCGGTTACTGATAATTAAATTCTGGGAAATCAAACTCAGAAATTGCAACTTTATAAGGCATATCGCGGTACAGTGTGAGAAATATTGTTAGAAGATATAACGTAACTGGTTCAGTTAATATTAAGCCACGATATGTGAAAAAAAAGTAATATCACACATGCCGACCGAAGAGCATTAAGAAGAATAATCGTGAAAAACAGGCGTGCCAATTATTTACAATTAAGTGCTCTGTGGAGTGACGCTGTTGGAAGGAGAATTTCGAGGTCCACAACTCATAGAGAGGCCCACAAACTGGGATTTAGCACTTGCAAGGTAAGTTTTCTTATAAAAAAAGTGAAGCAAAAACCCTAAAGTTGCACAACTTGTTTATAGGCCAAAGAAAAGACACTATTAACTCCACTGCAAAAGAAAAATCGGCTCAGATGGGCTAAAGAACATAGACAATGGACACTTCAACAATGGTGTGCAATACAATGGAGTGATGAGGCCCGTTTCGAAGTTTGTGTTGGTGACAGTCGCAGTAGAGTTATTCGCAAAAAAATGAAGCATTCCATATTGACTGTTTGAAGAGAAAAGTGAAAATTCCAGCATCCATTATGGTCTGGCGCAGTATGTCATCAAAAGGAGTAGGAAAACTTCATTTTATTGATGGAAATGTGGATTCAAACAAATATTTGGCAATTTTAGAAGAATCGCTTTTAACAGTTTTACCGGCCAAGATTATGTGTTTCAGCAAGATGGTGCAGCGTGCCATAGCTCAAAGAAGGCTATAAGTTATAGGTCTAAGAGATTTCAAATATGTATTTTTTACGACTAGAGTGTATCTAAAATGTTTGTGATAAAATAAATTGATTTAGAAGTAAATAGTTTCGTCATGTTTAGTTTATAAAGGCATATTTTGGTACAAATCTTGAAGTGGGCCAACTGAAGTGGGAAGGGGCTCGTATTTCATATCTTCGATTCTGGGTACTACAGCGCCATGGCCCCATAGATGATTTGAGCTCTAAGAGCTTAGAATTTTTAAAATAATATAAATTGATTTCATAATTTAGGAAAAATTGTTTTTTCTTGCAACATACTAAGTGGACTTTACACACGACATGGAAGTGACGTTTTTGATAAGCTTTAAATGATAATTCAAGCATTTTTTGGAATTTTGTATATCACAAAGATTCATCAAAGCAATTTGAATTGTTTAACTTGCCTTGATGAATTATAGATGGAAATTAAATGAATAATATAAGTATTTGTGTTTTTTAATAGACATGCACAAAAAATCGCAAAAATGAGAAATACCCATATTTTGTCTAGTCGTTCACAAATGGCGGCAAATTTAAATTCTGAATTAGCTTTTGGAATAACCTTTATTTAGTAGTCGAGGAAAGCCTCTGCTTTAAAAATCGTTTGCAAAATTCCGTCTATCGATTGAAGACCTCCAAAAAAAATATAAACTTCTTTCACGTCAAAGCCTCAAACAAGGACCACGCATTGAACGACAATCGCAAATAATATGTTTTCCTATCCCAGATGGTCGAAGGAATTCAGATCATTGATTCTCTGTTCTCGTTAATGGCATAATGTTCCTACATCTTTAAAACTCTACCTTGTATTTAGGTCTGTTTCTAGAAGAGAGATGTTCACCAAGTTGAGGCCGGCAGTGACTGATGAATTCCACACTAGGCCATTTGTCTGTTACGGAATATATTGTTGGCAAAATAACGACGACGAAGAGGAGGGTTGTGGACTATTAGTGTTGCTGGAGTTTTTTCTGGGCATGCTTCGCATACTTGTTTTGGGATGCTTCTACAGTCCAGTAAAGTTATATTAATGAAATCTATTGAGAAATGGCTTCTGGAAAGTTTGTATTCGATTGTATTGAGGTTAGGAAAATTTTGAATTTCAAGCAGTGACAGCTGTCATTTGATACTGAACTAATGGGGTCTAATGTTCCGCATATGACTCTTAAAGCTAATCAGCTACAGGAGAATTTTTAAGTTCTATGAAGTCATACTTCACACTTTTCGTGGGTAAAAGGCAAGAGTTTTGACTCCAATACTTATCATGTTACAAAAAAATAACTTCCTTCTTGTGCGTTAAATTCGATCCGTAGCTTTGAGTGTGACAGCACATTACATGCAAGCTCTGAGGATATCAAAACGATCTCTATGGTTGAGCTAGAAGGAAAAAACCGCCCAAGCGACTACCTGGTTTCAGTCTAAGCCAAGAAGAAATGGATAGAGTTCCAGCACCTTGGAATTCAATTAGATTACGACTTGTAACGAAGGAACGAAGCTGGATACCCGATAAAGGCTCGGAAGTACTTTTTTTCAAATAACCTTTTCACTCTGTACAATGTCCAGATCAGGATACGTATTCGCGTTATCAAAAACAACTAGCACTTTCAAAATGTTAAGCAAATAGATCGTTTGAGAAGGTGGATACTTACCCAGATTCCACTTATCTGTATCGTTTAACCGACGGTATCAAGCCTCGAATAGTTGTAGCGGAAAAGAAAGAAGAAACTGGAAAACTAGTTTAGTCAGTAATTTTTTTTCATTCAGTTCGACAGGAATAGGCTTGCTTAAACGCCCTGATGCATTTAATTGCTTGATACAACAATAATTATTGTCACTACTAACTCCAAAAATAACCATTATTGACTGCAATGCTTTATTGATGAGTCTCATTTCTCTCCCATACCCCCTAAAAGTTTGTTGCGTCCCCAAGCAGTGCTAACGTCCTGGTCTCTCGTCACAGAGGAAGTCGTTGATAGTCTTTTTCCAACTCACCGGCAGAGATTTGCTTGAAACTCCTGCATGTAGAATGCTGGTATCAGCAAAGCTGTGGGTGGTATCAATCATAAACGAAAGGAGGTAATTGATATGTAAAAGAAACAATGTTGATGCTAAGACCGAACCCTGAGGAACATCCGCGTTGGTATTGTGGGAAGAAGAGGAGAACCCGTCATTTATGACGGATATCTTGCGGCTGGAAAGGAAGGCCCCTTATGTAAACCTTCCCTGGAAGGCATACGATGGAAGTTTGCTTAAGAGGACAGCAAGCCACAGCTCCTCGAAGAATTTTGTGCTATCAAGAGCAACAACATGAGCCTTAATGACTTGATCGGTTTACTCCTTAATTGTGTGAGGTAAGCCAGGAGGTTCCATGTTGATCGCTTGAGCCCAGAACCATACTATTTGTTGCTAATCAAGCTGTTCAAGATACTCTAGAAGCTCCCTATTTACGCCCTTCTCCTTCACCTTGCTGATAGCAGATATCAGAGCTGTAGCGCTGTAGTTTTACGGGCCGGTCTTAGATCCCGCTTTTGGGACGGGCTGGACATAGGCAAATTTACAATTCTCCTGGGTCCGCTAAATATTTGAAAAATATTTGTGGTTAATAGCTTATTTTCATAAAAAAATCGTGCTCATAGCAACGATAGGCAACAAAACAGATTGCTTTATCAACAAGAAGTACAAAAAACTCGATTCAAAGTAGGGAACGCCTGCTCCACACACATCTGTGGGTGAAACTGGAACGAATAAAAAAAATCTCTCTGCGATACCGAACCCTAATCTCGCTATCCCTTATTCATGTGTCTTTTTAGAGTTTTCCAGGTCAGGTGTTTTCGAATAGACGCACTTAACTTAAACCCCAATGATGTTTTCCGACGCTATGCCGCGGTTGTCACCCTTTTTTTTGTGCGGATTAAGAAACGGGTGTGCGAATTTCTTATATGCTTATGATTTATTATCATCTTTATGTATGTCATGTGTATATGAAATTTCTTCTTTTGAAAGAGTCTCTAATATTTATTAAAATATAGAACAATATATCTAGGAAAATATATGAAAATCTGTAATTTTTTTAACCGGAATTTCTCATACTTAATAGACCTCCAACGCTAAACATCGACAGCTTGCCAGTTCACCATTTAGAAAGATACAGATACTGGGTGATCTATCGCGAGGTCCTTGGGTAGAGGCAACACTTATGATTATAAATAATTTATGGTTTATGAGGATTCAGTCTTTTTTAACCGAGATACAGAGAGTATTATAGATTTTGGCCATTTCTTTAGGACCTTACAACTTTTTAACCACCACGAATCATCAATACCTAATTATAATGTAACAGATCTAAGCTCTCTTACTGTTCTGATATGGATAAATATTTCAAACCATTAAGCATCCCACAAACCGGCGCGAAATATTCGCTTTGGCTGCGAAAATTTCGCGGCGATGAATTCGCGATCAGATTAAAACGCGGCGGTTTACGGACAGGCTCAGACTTGTGCGAAGCGAATGCGATTGTTCCAGCGTTTTTATCGCGGCGTATTTCAGTTCGCCTTTGACCGCGTTTTTGACGCCGTTCTTTAAAAATTCGCAATGGCAAAAACGGAATTATTGATAGAAATAGTGAAAAAGTATCCTTGTTTGTATGATTTGTCGAACGATGAATACAGGAATGTGAGAAAGAAAGACAAGATTTGGATGGAAATAGGAAAAGAATTAAATACAAATGGTATGTACCTAATATTTTTTATTAACTTGTTAAATAATTTACAGTCTACACAAATGTGAAAACGAACATTCTATATATTGGGCATAGGCATATCAGAATTAAAATAATTTACGAATTTGTCACGAGTAGAAAATGCTAGCCTTGCTGCCCGCCGAGGATCATTTGCTATATCAGTAAAAGCTCCAAGCACGGATTCTGGGGGATCTAAGAATTGAAAATATTTGTCATGGCCAATTTTACTTCGTAAAAAATTGTGTAAAACACATGCCGTACGTACAATTAGAATAGTAGTATCTACTTTAGTTTCTAATGGCCTGTAAAATATTCGCCATTTTTGAGACAAAATACCAAACGCATTTTCCACGACCCTTCTAGCTCGACAAAGTCTTACATTGTATTTCTCTTTTCTGACGTCTGTTAATGTCTGCTTATAAGGAAATGGTCTCATAAGGTATGGTTTTAAAGCAAATGCTTCATCACCAATTAAGACATACGAGCAGATTTCATTTTGCCCAGGGAGAAATCTAGGTGCAGGGACACTCATTAAATTTTGTTCAAATCGTTTTCCCATGTTTGAGGTTTCGAAAATACCCCCATCACTATTTTTTCCGAAACCACCAATATCAACACATATAAATTTATAGTCCGGGCCAACAATGGCCATAAGTACTATTGAATATTTATGTAAATAGCACCAGTAATTGGAGCCACTGTTGTTAGGTCTCTTGATTGTTACATGTTTACCGTCCACGCTGCCAATGCAATTGGGAAATCCCCATCTATTTTCAAATTCTTCAGCACATTTTTTCCATATATTCTCTGTTGGTTCTGGTAAATATATATGCTCCATATGTCTGCATATCGCTTCACAGACTTCGGTTACGATTGCACTCACTGTTGTAAAGCCAACTCGAAAGCTATGCCCAATGGTATAGAAGGTGTCACCAGTGGCAAGGAATCTATAAAAAAAATCGTTTTTAGGTGATGAAGTAAAAAAAAGGTGGAAGAATATCAGACACATTTGCAAAATATATAAAATCTACCAAACCAAAGACCGGCCAAGCAATGGGCAACATAAAAAAATGGCAGTGGGCTGACTAGATGGAATTTTTCCGTCCTTTTTTGGCATTTGCCAAAACGTCGTCTAATGTGAAAGATATTGACGTCATACATTATGAGACTGCCGAATTTAACTCAAATATACAGGGTGTTCCATAATTATTGCGACAAAATGATAGGGGTTGTAGATGGCATAAAAATATGCAATTTTGCCTTATAAACCCCTGTTCGTAAATATGCCGTTTGAGCACTACCGCTAATTTTACCTTAAGAGCTCATAGGAGAAACAAAAAATTCACCAGCTGCAAAATGTTCGTCAGCACATTTCATGGTCTCGCCGGTTTGTAAAAAAAGCCTGCTGTGTTTACATTTTTGTTATCGTAAATTATCCACACCGATTCATTTAATTTATCTGAGTGGTGCGTCAAACTAGATAGTAAGTAACAGTACCTTAGTGTTAAAATGCAGCGTTATTCGTATGCGGAACTTGCGGATATGCATTTAATTTACGGAGAAGCTGGTGGTAACGGAAGACGAGCCTCGCGAATCTACGCCCAACGGTTTCCAGAACGCATCACGCCATTTTTGCAAGGATTCATGGACGTCTTCGTGTCAGTGGCAGCATAAGACGCTTCGCGGGAGCGGGGCGGCCCATCACGAGGCGCCCAGTAGAATTTGAGGAAGCGATTCTGCATCATGAAGAGGCCAATCCGCGTACAAGCGTGCGTGCTATTGCACATGATATGGGAGCGTCTCAAACTACTGTTTGGCGGGTTCTCCATGACCAGCAACTACACCCATACCACCTTTTAAAAGTCCAAGCCATGGGTCCAGAAGACTATCTGCCGCGTCGACGTTTTTGTCGTTGGTGGCTGCAGCAGGAGTTGAGACAGCCAAACTTTGGTCGCTACGTTTTGTTCACTGACGAGTCCTGTTTTACAAGGGACGGTTATTTTAATAGCCGTAACAGTCACATTTGGGATGAAGAAAACCCTCATGCCATAGCCATCCATAGAGACCAACATCAGTTTTCAATTAACATCTGGTGCGGCATTGTGGACGAGCATATCATCGGGCCATACTTGCTTCCACCACGTTTGGATGGGCATGCTTATGGTCGATGTGCTACCGGAACTATTAGAAAATGTGCCACTGAACATAAGAGCCAACATGTGCTTTCAACACGATGGCGCTCCAGCCCACTTTTCTTTACAAGTGCGGCAGTATTTGGACGACAAATTTCCAAATAGGTGGATAGGCCGAGGTGGCCCTGTGCCTTGGCCTGCGCGGTCACCCGACCTGACCCCACTGGATTATTTTCTCTGGGGCCATCTGAAAGCTTTAGTGTACGACACTCCTGTTCCCAACCAACAAGAGCTACTGGGAAGAGTGATGGCCACGTCCGTACATGTTCAGGACATACCGGGGGTATGCCACAGAGTTCGCCGATCATTGAACAATCGTGCACAGTTGTGTATTGAGCCAGGTGGAGGACACTTTGAGCAATTACTGTAGGTAAGCTGTTTCAAGAAACTGATCTTTTTTTTGCTGCAGCCCAAACGGCATATTTCCGAACAGGGGTTTATAAGGCAAAATTGTTCATTTTGATGCCCTCTACAACCCCTAACATTTTGTCGCAATAATTATGGAACACCCTGTATATCAGGAAAGGGCTGGAAATGTAGAAACCGAAAATTTGGAAGACCGCGGCCATGGAGAAGATGAAAATGTTGATGTAGATGCAGAAGATGCACAGAACGCCTAGGCAACACAGACAGCACCACCTTCTTCATTGAACACTACAGCAGTGACTACTCCAGGGCACACCTTTCCGCAGACTGCAACTACACCAAAATATAAAACGAGCAGAAAACGCTATGAAGCACCATCTTCGCCTGTACAACAGCTCATTAATTATTTTGAAGGTAAAAAACCTAAAAAAGAGAACGAGGCCATTGATTCACTTTTCTTGGCACATGCACAGACTGTGAAAACACTTCCCTTAAAGCGTCAAGCCCGAATAAAACCAAAAATAGCCGAATTAATAGCGCACGAAGAATTTGAACATATTGAAGAAATGTCTTCAGCGTCTACCCAGAATTCTGCAAGTATGTATGATAGTAGTATGTCGTCCTTCCCAAGCGGCACTGGGTTTACTCCAATAATATACCCAACAGAGGAGGCAAATTCTGCCTCGAATTATTTAGTAACATTTAATCCTAGTGGCAACATGTAGTCCAATTATTACAATAAAATATTTATTTCACGATCCCTGAAGTTTTCGTATTCGATAAGCCTACTAATTTTAATACATATAATTTTTTTACCTGAGTGTAATAGCAAGTCGTTCATCTGGCGAAATAGCTTCATGATAATTTGTGTCAGATTTTCGTATCTCATCTTTCACCAAGTTCAATATTTCATCGAAACACTCTGGAGTCATTCTAAAATATACGTAAAAGCGCTGTTCATCCAGCCAAAGTTGTGGCATCAAGGTATGGTATTCCCCAAATTTATTTCGTTCCAAGTTAATATCATGTACCCACTTCCTTCGTTTGAAAATATTTGTTTTATGTACTTCGTTAAACTTAATACATACCCAACTATCAAATGGCGTTAAATAAACATAACTTACCGTGCATTTTGTTCCTCTTCTAAAGCAAGAAATAGAAGTGCCTCCTCTTCTTCTGAAGACGAGCTCATTGCAGAAGGCAAAAATAAAATGTACGCAACCTGTCGAAACCTTCACGTTCGCGGAGCGAATAAGACGCTTTGGTATGAATAAACAGGCGAAACAGATTGCGAATTTCGCTCTGAATTTCGTTGCGAATACTTCGCCGCGATTATTTCGCGCCGGTTTGTGGGATGCTTAACTCGTTACGGTTCTAGAAAAAAATTCATTCTCAATTTTAGTGCTAAAGTGGCTTTTGAAATATTACATTGTATAATGAGATGAGTTTTATTTTTTCACCGTTTCATTCGGAAAAATACGCTAATAGATTTTGTGCTGCAGTATAATAATTTCTCTTTTCAATGGAGATACAAAGTGTAATAAATGGGAAATATTTGCGGTGGATTTTCATATAAAACCGTGGCGGTATGCTTGGTAAATATTTTCACTCAAAATATGATATATAATTAATGTTTAACTAATAAAGGGCGGGAATATGTACGTACGCTTCAATTTATTGCTCATTTATATTTTATTATATGTTCTCGACATTTTGAATATTTCGTTGAAACTATAGTACATAATTTATAGATAGCCCCACAGTACCCCATGGGTGTTTAGGCCTTAGGCCTTCGTGGTGGTTGGAGTATAAAAAAATACAGATTTTACGATGAGAGAATAATAGCAACCCTTTGTTTATGCGATATAAAAGACTCATCAAAATCCATGAAATGTTTTTGTATCAATTCATAATTGTGGAACCATGGCACAAAACAAAATTATTGTTGTTTTTCGGCTTTTGATAATACAATTGAGGGCCTTGGTCATGGCTAGGACAGAGCGAAGGAAATAATACCAATTTTTAAAGTGAGAACCAATTGCGCAACGTGCCGCACAACCTGTCACATGACCTCAGTTCAACCGCAGACACTCTTGGCCACCATTACGTTTCACATTTCACATCGTTGGTTGTGTGGTCACACTGCTTTGTTTGTCGCCATGTCAGTAAACATGCCGATTGTTAAGTAATAACACAAAAAATGTTCCTCCTGCTGAAATTCACCATCAGCTTTTTGAACAGACATGTATTCAGTTCGCTTCACGACAACGCTCGGCCTTACGTTGCGTCAAGAACACACATGCAACTGGGCAAGATTTGTTGAGAATCACTGGATCATATTATCATCATACTTCGATCTTTTTCTAAAACTGAAGGATTTTCTTCGTGGAAAGCGCTTGGAAAATGACGACATGTTGAAAGAAGTTCGTTTAACTGTCAGGCGACTGCGTTCTTTGACAAGCGGTCTAAAAGCTGGTGTCACGACTTGACAAAGGTTTATGGTGACTATGCTCATATTTAAGTTTGAGGTACAATTTAGATTCATAAATTATATTACAAAACGGTTCTTAGTTCACAGATCACAGAGTTTATCTGCTACCTAAAAGAACACCACTCGAAGGTTTGTCAACATTACCTTAATGACCCCTGTATTCCAATATTTGTTGAATAGTTAATTTCTGAGAGAAACTCAACTCTTACCTTGAGATAGAAATAGGCATATTAGTGATTGTGAAGTGTGTCTACTGAAACTCTAGCACCGACACTCTGCCATGATCCGTATAGGTAGCTTCGTGACGGATGAAATAATTTATGGACCCACGGGATATTGAGTTATTCTCTGCTCACGGCCTTTTATTTGATTTGAATATTTGATTTTAACTCCCATTCAACAGATGGAGATGATTCCCTCTGTGACAAAATAGATGAATTTAGGAACATTACGTTCTACAATCTAAAAACTATGCTTCTATGTATAACATTGATATTGACTTTGTATCATGGTGTATGACTGATCGTAAATGTGACAACATCGGCACCTTTTCCTTGTGTAAAACTGACCAATAGTGAGTGACGATGCCGTTCAAGTTCTCGGTGTGTTGTTGTTGGAGGACTTCAAAAACTTCCAGTTGTGATGAGAAGGAAGATTTAAATGATGATAAACAAAGTTTAAAGGATATCGATAAAGCAGAAGAAAAGGAGGTGGAGCAAAATTTATTAAAGGAGGAAACGGGCGAAGCAAAGCAGAAGGATGATAGGAAGGATGACGTCGATTCAGAAGGTGAGTTGTGTGATACCTCATGTGTTTTTGCGGAAAATCGATTGGTTAGATTACTTGATACCATATCTAACAATATAAATAAGCTCGTGAGAATAATTTCTGCTGTAGCGGTATATTTTTCTTGGGTCTAATGTGATCGATCTGGTATTTCTGAAGCCTTATCTTATAAACCATGAATTTCATCATAGCAAAATGGTTGAGAGAAGTTGTAAGGGCCAAACTTATGTTTATTAATTAATTGTTTTTTTTATGTCGAAGCAGAAGCCTAAATGCCGGAATACCGCGGCTGCTATGATAATCCCAAAGAAATTTTGTTAACGCGATTTTTGAACTGCCTAAGGTTAGTAGAACTGGGAAAAGCTTCCTATTGTAGATTGTTCCACAATTTCGACACACTGGGGACAAAGGAGCGGTCGTATCGGCCAGTTTTGGATGTACGAAGTTCGATACGGTTAGAATGGGACGCCAATGTCAGGTGGGTCTGTCTGGCAGGCACATCGCGCGGCGGCATCATGGAAAAGAGCTAGCTAGTTCTGAGGAGCAAAGGCCGTTGGTGTAGCTATAGAAAAGAGCTAGATCGCCGACGGCCCGCCGGTGCGGAAGAGTCCCGAGATTGTCTGTTAGAGAAGAGTCATCGATCAGTCGTATCGCCCTTCTCTGGACAGCATCGAGCATGGATAATGTAGTCGGGGCGGCAGCACCCCAAACGTGTGAGCAATACTCGAGGCTAGGCCTTATCTGGGCCTTGTATAGAGTGAGAAGGTCATGCCGAGAAAAGTACTGTTTAGCCCTAAACAAATAGCCTAGGTTTTTCCCAGCAGCTGCAGCTATTAACGAGATGTGTTCGTGCCAGATCAGGTCCTCGGTGATCTGGACTTCGACCAGCCGAAATGAATGGCTCTTTGGCAGATCTCGGCCGTCCAACAAGATTGTTGCGTCCCCAAGGAGTGATAGCCTCCAGGTCTCTTGTCAGAGAGGAAGTCGTCGCTAGTCTTCTTTTTTCCAGCTCAGCGGCAGAGATCGGCTTGTCACTTCTGATCCCTGGCGAACACCCGCGTTGACGTTGTGGGATGAAGAGGAGAACCCGCCAATTATGACGGAAATCTTGCGGCCAGAGATGAAGTCAGCCACTCACCTGCAAAGTTGTTCTGGGAGGCCATTGGATGGAAGTATGCTCAAGAGGGCAGCGTGCCACAGCTGATCGAACGCTTTCGTGATGCCAAGAACAACGACATGAGCCTCACCATAAGACTGGATAAGTTTACTCCACAATTGCGTGACGTAAGCTAGGAGGTCCCCTGGGGATCGTTGGTGCCGGAAACAATACTGCCTGTCGCTAATCAAGCTGTGACGGTCGAGGTAGTCCAGAAGCTCGCGATTTATGCACCTCTCCATCACCTTACTTATAACAGAAACCAGAGGTATATTCCTGTAGTTGTACGCGTCGGTCTTAGATCCTTTTTTTGGGATGGGTTGGACATGAGCAAATTTCCAGTTTTCTGGGAAGGTGCCGGATTCATAAGATATCTGGAAGAGATGCGAAAGAACTGGAGCAAGCTCCGCTGCATGCCTCTTCAGTACAATGGCAGGAATCAAGACCGGACCAGAAGCTTTGTTGATGTCAAGCGACAAGAGCACTCGTCTTACGGTCTTATGCCTGAATGTTACATCCCGCATAGTGTAGGGAACCCTTTGAATTGACAACACTTGGGCGTTGGTCGGGACGTCCATGGTGGTGTTGGCAGCAAAGATCTTGGCTAGCACTTCCACCTTGGCCTTTGAGTCGAATTCAATAGTTCCATCCTGACATGTAAGTGGTGGAAGGCTACTGTGTGAGAAGTTCTTTTCAGTCTGCTTGGCCAGCGTCCAGAAAGACCGACTGCCATTGCGCTGCGACATTACCCTGTGCCTAACTTTTATATCGTGCTTGGTTTTGGCATTGCGAACCGCTTCGTTATATTTGTTTCTGGACTCGACGTCGACTTGTCTGCTCTCTACAGTGGAGTTTTGTAAGAAGGTTCTGTGTGCCTTGATCTTCGGCTGGCGAGCAGTGTCACACGATTTGTTAAACCAGCCGTTGGACCCTGGTTTAGGCACTTTCATTGTGTGAGGGATGTATTCCTCCATTCCGACGTGAATAATTTCTGTTATCGAAGAACAGACAGCCGACGCATCCGCGTCCGTAAAACAGAAATTTCTCCAAGTAAAGCTAGAGAAGAAGTCTCTGAGCCCCTCCCTCTCGGCATGTCCGTAATGTCAAGTTTTGCGGCCTGTACGAGTTTCTGCTGCAACAGCGGGTTCTGACCGAAACCTAACCTCCACAACACCGTGATCTGAGTTACCCAGGGCGGACAGGACAGCAGTGCTGTAAGGGACAGGGTGCGTGGTCAAAAAGAGATCCAGCAGGCTACTGGCGTGTGACGAGACGCGGGGAAGAAAAGTAGGGCTCGTCACCAGCTGGGTCAGCCCTTGAGTAAGAGCGAACGCTTCGACTGCACGACCTGCTGCATCGGTCTTGTTTGAGCCCAACAAAAGCTCATTATGGGCATTGAAATCACCGAGAAGAACTACCTCTGAAGCCGGGTGATTGATGTTCAGGAAGTCGATCTGGACGGCGAGGTATTCGAGTAGGTCATCCCAGTTATGGTCCGAGGGAGAGCGATAAAGGCAGCAAATAAATTTGGGTGATGTTTTGGAGTTGAGGCGAAGCCACAGAATGTTCTTCTGTTCTTTTTACGTGTTAGTGATATTAAGTGGACCTAAAGGGGCCCGTTGGCGGCATCATCATTAATTTCTTTGTTTTGCAAGATAATGTACTGCATAGCTTAGGTGTGGAAACATGCGGACATTTATAAGACATCGTAGGAGAAGCCAGCGGGCGGTACCGCTTGGGTCGACTGGTCCTTCTCTAACACCTTCTTTTTACGTGTTAGTGATATTAAGTGGACGTAAAGTGGCCCGTTGGCGGACTTGTACCGCCACCCGGCAATCGGTACTGAGGTATTCCTTAACGCGTGTACACTCACTTGAACGGGAAGAAGTTGTATACTGGATACAAGAACTTCCAGAACAAGCATTTGCCACGGCCCCCGCTCAGTAGGGCTTTGTACATTACTAGGAGTCTGACTTTTTTGAATTGTTTAAAGAAAAATAAAATAATTGTGTTCTACAACTTTGAAATTCTAGCATTTTCTTTATAGAATAAAGTCCTACTGAGTACAGTACGACCATATTAAGCTGTACAACTGGATTGCCTTTTTCAAAAAATTGCAGAGAAAAAGGGGCATTGTGGATGTTTTCACATGAAATTTATTGTCCTCCTTTATTTACTTTTTTGCAATAACTTGTATAATTTTGTCCGATGCAAGTATTCCAAAATTTATTCTGTACGTGTTTCAAGGTCGAAGAACAAATTATCATATTTATAAAAATAAAAAAAAGTCGACTATTCGAAAAAAAAATGATGCAGGACTTTTTTCCTGGAACGACCAAAGTTTATTTTCAAATTCTCTGTATTATCTGTAATTTCCGCCGTATTGTCAGCCTTCTGACAAACACTTATTTCGACTTTTTCTACTTCGTGACTAGGTAAAATCAAATCATTTCCAAATTGATCCAAATAATTTTCTATTGGATTTGACAATGGAAACTGCCTGCAAGACTATTACATGTCATTAAGAAACTGCGTCAAGTAGATTGACTTCCCTCCTAATTTTGGACAAATGGAATTTGAACATTCAGCATGTATAGTAACAAAGTCAGGTTTCTCACACTCTGGTATCTTTATAATTCTACGGTTGTGAAAGACCTTGTATTTTGACATAAAACCTTAGAGTAGAGTATCAGTGAAAAACAGTACTGTTGATTGGGAAAAAATGAAGTTATGGATTTTGAATATGCGCCATGCACGTTTGGATATATATCTCCACCATGTACGGTCTGGTACCCTTACCATCTGGAAACCCTTACAACTGGGGATGTTGTAGAATGAACATAATTGAATTGCTAATGTATTTTTTTTAATAACCGGTCCTGACTATAGTGCATAATATCTGGACAATGTGGGTCCTGGTATCATTACAGCCGCCCGTTTATCAGTGACCGTGTCTAAGATCTAGCCGCACAGATTCCGTTCATTCTATTCTATTATAGATGGAATTCACACTGCCGGATCCCAGATGCAGTCACCGACAAGTCACCGAGCACTGCATGAACAAACCTTACAAAGGATATTGTGTGTGCCTGGGTAGCAGGTGTTGCTGGAGTTAGTTATGTCTAACAGGTGGGTAATGCTACCGTGATCAGAAACTCCTGAATAATAATATAACGTCTTTCATTGATATCAAATATTATTACAACCCCTTGCCCACTATAACTCACCAATCCGGACCGCAACATAGCATCAACCGTTTACCTTGGCCACCACGATCACCTGACCTATCTCCAATTGAACATGTCTGGGACATGATATGTCGCAGGCTCTTGATCTTTCAACATCCTCCAAAGACTTTAACAGCTCGTACTCACGAAGTTGCAGTAGCCTGGAATGAGATACCCCAACACGATGTCGACCACCTTATCAGCACGATGTCCAGGCGTGTCAATAAGTGTCTAAGAAATCATGGATCCTGAACACATTATTGAACCAGCTGCTACAGTCAGTTGACGAATCAAGCTAAAAATTTAATTATTTTACTAGTAAGGGACACTGAACTAATATACCAAAAATTATTGAAATCGGATATACGTACGAGGTGTTGTTTACCTTTTTTTGTCACTCAGTATATGTTGGGTATCTTGTGATCTTGTTTGCATATGTCTTGCTGCGTTCAAATTAGGGACCCAGTGTATCGTACTCATGAATGTCTGATTATTCTGATCAAAATTAGTCATGGCTGTTTGAGGGGCGCTTTGTAACGCATTCCTCGTCTATGTACCTAATCAGGATGACCAGGTTCATTGGCTACAATTGTTTGATCGATTGTATATGTTAAACACGTGCATCATATCCATACAATGTACCCAATTGGTATGTATGTATATGCAAGTGAAATGTTAGCGGAACCAATTGCTTCCGACATAATTTCTGTTGACAATCCGAAAATCCATTATTGTGCTAATTTCCTCTTCATCATTCATCGATTCACGAGTGCGCGGTTGGTGATAATTCACCACTGTGTTCAGTGTTTTCCTTTTCTCGTTTTGAAAAATATATAATTTGTATGCAACTCATTAATTTGGATAGATTAATCAAATTATAATCGAATAACCAGAAACGGAGATTAAAGATGTGATCGAACAATAAAATAAATAAAGTGCTTTTGAACGTAATAAAAGATAAACACTTTAAATACAGGGTGACGTGATAGTTAAAGGAAACTACGTTTGAAATAACAAAGCTCATTTGTAAACAGCATCGAAAACGCAAAAATCTTATTGGAGAAAAATACTCATATTCATTTGATCAGAAGAGCTCTGTGCGAAACTAGATATGAAAATTTTCCACACAGTTATCCAAATCTCGATCGGCCCAAATTAAAATATATTGGGTCAAATCAACTTAACCAAATTTTCAGGGGTCCTCTAACCTCGAAACCGCGATTTTTTGAAAATCATTTTTTATGGTCGCAGTTTCATTCAAATATTGAAAATCTGTAAAAATACCGATGCTAAAATGTTATATCCTACATAACCAAGACATTTTATCGATTTATGTAATTTTATCAAATTTTTGGTTAGGTAATAAGGATTCGAAATTTTAATAATCCACTGTGTATCAAGTACTTTCTTGCGCTCTTTTCAGATCCACCAATTATGGGATTTTGAAAAATTGATTTTTTGTAGATGTGAAAAGAATGCAAGAAAATGCTGTTATGTAGTTGATTTTTGAGCTTGCGAAATTTTTATTATCTAACCACAAAATTATAAAAAAATTGCGAAATATTTTTCTCGATGTTATTAGGATATGACAACGTAAGTGTGTTGTATTTGTAATTTATTTTTCTAGTAAGAGCTCTTATATTTAAATACATTTGTATGCGTTTGAAGGAGGGTATATACAATAAATGATTGCAATAAATGTATTAAAATGGGTGTTCTTGTCTCTTTCTCACTTAGTTATGCAGACGCAAATTCAAATGTCATTCCTTAGTCGCTTCAAAGCTGCCTATTTGGATACGATTATAATTGGTATTCGATATCTGTTAGACGAACGCCGTCGACGTAATTGAAGACGTGAACGGACTTGTAATTAAGATTGATTGTTACGTACAGACAGCGAACCCGTTTTGACCCAGACCTCAAAACTTGCTAAATTGACGGTAATTATCAGACATTGCAGGGGTATCATTAATTTTACCCTTTACATTTTAGTACGTACTTGGATACGCGAAGTCATAATAGTTATCAGAAAAATATTAAAAAACTAAATCTTGTACTTTTCAAATTAGAGGTATTAAAAAAATCGGAAAACCCAAAAATTCTACTCTTGTGATGATTCTACCAACAATACTGCATGCTCTCTGGTATGTATCTAACGCGACCATTCGTCACGACTTTGATATTCCTTTATTGTCTCAATTCATTAAGCAAATTGCAAGCAAAAGTTACGAACGTGCAACTTCACATTAAAATCGTAATGCGGTGACATATATATATATATATATATATATATATATATATATATATATATATATATATATATATATATATATGATGATCCAGCATCCGTTCACAAACACAAAAGACCTATTAGCACTTATTTAACAATCTGATCATCTACAACTATGACTTATTCTTTATTTCTTTACATTGACTTCTTTTTAATAAATTTTCTTACCCTCATAACCTATCTTTAGCATTTTTTGTTAAAGAGATTCGCTTATGTGGTAGTTATAACCTCAGTAATTTTTAAGCAAAAAGACACCGATGAGTATAATAAGTCAAGTCAGAGCGACGAAACTCAAATCAAACACATGCGAAAGAATAATTTCCTTTCCTTATGAGGTCATCGTACAACAAACAGTCGAAGACCGGTAGAGTTATTACGTAAAAAAGCGACATAATGTCACTTTTAGGGTTACGTCTTCAGAAATATATTAAAATTGCCATACAATATTCTTTGTAATATATTTTTATTTTCGAAAGCCCGACTTGAATAAAGAACACAGTTTTTTACCACGAATTTCTGGCTGCAACCACAAATATCCTTGTGCTTTTATTTGATACAGAAATACGCACAGCTCGATATTCATTGCTTCAAAAGCAGGACTGCTATTGGGACGACAGAAAAATCCCCGTTGCGAATTTATAAATATATTCAATATAAAGCATCGGCAGACAGAGGCAGCAGCACGAAAGCTTTGCGGAACGATGAATTACGGAGAAAATAAAAGCGCTTTTCTCATTCAGTTTTGTCGCATAAAACTCACCGGCAGGAGGTATAAACGCAATAAACTGACGAAATCCTGTGTACTTTCTTATAATACGAATACCATAATTATAACTCTATTTAATTCAGACGTATAAGATTCATATTATTTTTTGAATTTCGGAATGAACGAGAGTTTGCCATTGAATGGAGATTTTTATGCATGAAGCACATAAAAGTGACATTTGTCCACATATATATGGGTCATAGTTATATCAGCTACGGTGTTATTTCCTAGGGAGCTGCAAATATCACATATGTTCGAAACTTGTAGATATTCCAAAAATTCATTATAAAGATTACGTTTAAGAAGCCAGAGCTATGTATATCCAACAGATTTATTGTTCCAGGAATCAAATGTTTTTGATGTTCGTTAACTATACTTATACAGGATAGTGGTAAACGCTCTTACTGGCAGAAACAACATGAGAGTAGAGAAGCGTAATTACGACACGAGGAAAAAAGCTTCTGGAAGTTCCAGAAAAGAATGTATTAAAAATGTCCTATAGCTTTCTGTGACCTAGGTGTTATAAAATGCTCCCTCAAGAATTACAACAAATAAGCTCACGTCGACTATTTGAAAAGAAAGTAAATAAATGGATAATGACTTAACCAAGGTCTCATACATACCATATTATTGATCTAAAAAATAATTAAAAACTATATTAAACAATATTCCCAAATATGTAGCTTTCATCAGAATTGAGACACTAGGGATACTACAGTAAACAAAACAAAAAAAAGGACTACACAATATTTCCATATATGCCATTTTGCCCCGAATTTAGACACAGCATTAGAAAGAATATTTATTAATATCCCTCAAAGAAGAATAGTCAGACCCGTCTTCTCATTGCATCCTCTAGCTCTAGAGTCTTCTCGAATAACATTTTGAGATAAAAAATACTAACTTTACCACCATTACTCATGCTAGAGGCTTGCCTTCATGTGAAATCTGATCTTTCCAAATTAACTTACCTAAAAAAGTCCAAAAAATACAATCTAAGGAATAATAACAACATTTCATGGACAACTTTAGCCTCAGCATATACCGTATCGTCAATAATTTGCCTATCTTATTACATATTTATCTATTTTATTAAGTATTTTACCTATGACAGGTGGATACAAAGATGTGTCAAAATTCGAAAAACCGTATTATTATTATGCCTGAAAAACTGCCAACAGTTTAAGTGATTATAAAGCAGTTTCATTCATACAAACTTTTACAAAATGCGCTTTACTGGATAGCCAAATAAATTGGAGCGGTAGTGTACATACATAAAGTGCTTTATCGCTGTCGTTACGTGGATGCGTCCATTATTTGACACGCAACTTTAACTTGATGGAAGCCAATATGCTTAAAATGTAATGGCTGATTTATGCGCCTCCTGTTGGTGTGCCAGCATTATCTAAACACATTGTAGTTAGAGATAACCGATATCTCTATTTTGAAATATCTGTATCTTGTTTATAGTAGCTGTTCTTTTATAGCTTGCCTTTTTCATCTACTTTGTAATTTCGGTAATACTGATTATTGAAAGACATTAATAAATACAAAAATACTGTTGCGTATAAAATTTATTGAATAGAAAATGAAGTTTGGTTAAAATTGAATCAAACCAATATTTAAACTCTCAATCAAAAAAATACCAATGAAAATCAAGGAAAATACACGGGAAGATGAAAACTAAAAATATGTCAGCAAGTGAAATAACCCTCAGCTGCGACGTTGGCAGTCATGACAAAGACAAGTCGGAACAACCCAATAATAGAGATTTTTTCGCGAGATCCCGTAATGAACGAAGCGGGAGTGGTTGCATGTTGCGCAAAATTTTTGCTTTAAGCTTCTTGATAAACCTAGCTGCCTTGAATCTGTAATAAAAAGACCGATCGTTTTTTGTGCAATGTACATATATATATATATATATATATATATCAATAAAATCAGCGTTTGATATGACAAGTGCGGTTCATATATCCTCGGTGACCTTCTCCCTCGTCATTTAAAATCAGGTGGACGTGTTCCTCCATTTATGATTTAATAATTGAACACAATTTTCGGCACTGCAAAGACAAATTTTCTATTGAGTTTTTTAAATGACATTGAAATAAGACCTGTCACCCGCTAGTACCTCACAGACGTTAGGCGGGTACCCGTACCACGTGATTTTTTGACATTCGGATGACATCACATCCGTCTTCCCCTATTCCTATTCTTCGCGAAAATTTGAGTATCGGTTGTAACGTTCCAGCCGGGTGTGAAACCTCCGAGTTTAAACCGCTTGCGCTTCAAACCCAAATGCGTTGTAAAGCAGCTCTGATGGCGTACCTTTTTGATATCAGTGATTCAAAACGATGACGTGATATCGACTGGTCCATCGCGTCTTAAAAGACGGATTACATTCTGACCAGTGCAGGACTCTCCATTGCAGTCGAATGTAGAGCCCTAACGTTATCAGATACGAGTAGTCGGTACTGTCGATCGGGCAGGGCAGAAATTTCTAGACCGCAACGTTGTCATATGGGCTGGTGACCAGGTACTAATTGTATGGGCCGCTTTGGTAGCACTGCGTAGGAATTATACAGTCAGCATACTTCCCAATTAACAATGTATGGTTTATAGATGGCCTCACAATGTTTACAGAACTATTTTTATAAATCAATGCCGCTGTAAACGTTCTAACAACGTTTTTACACAACGCTTACAATTCCAAACAGGACGAACACTTGCTCATCAATTTTCTTCTTTTGGCAATCATAAAAGGGCTTCTCAATAAGCTACACGAAATTTAACATTTAACTAACACCGTAAATGTACGAGAACTGCATGCTTCTTCATCACCAAACAATACACGCTGTCATCACAAAAACTTAACAGAAAAAAACTGACCATTTTATCACTTGTTGTTCATGCAAGATAAATCGATATGTAAAAAATTCTTAAATTCTAATTAAAAAAGTAGGTGTTTAGCTTTTTTTCTCACCCAGTACATGTAGTAAACTTTTGAAGCCCCTCAGGTGTATTAGTAATTATTCTATTTTAAAAGGTCAAAAATTCCATTCTTCATTTTTTCTTATTGTAGCCTGTATTGTAATAATATAATTCAAGTGAATCATCTTATACCATTATATAAACACTAAAGTAGTAAATTAAGACATTGCAAAAATGATGTTTTGTAATAAATAATATAATATAATTATCACATAACAGTCAAAAATTATAAAATATATTGCTAGTTGAGTTGACAACATTTTCTTTGTTGAACAATGTGAGAAAAATCATATCTATTTTATAAGAAAACCTAATCTCCTCCACTTAAGGCTCAATCTCTTAATAACCATTAAGATATTTTTGGTGGTTAAAAAGTGCAGCTAGACTATTGAATGTCCCTTCTCCGTCTAAAATTTTCTCAATACGCCGAAGAATTGCCGGGAATGACTGACCTAGCGACCTTTTGGAGCGGCAAAGCCAAGCCTCGCCACTCCTATTGAACGACGAGCGACTCGGAGTGTCTTCGTACATCAAATTAGGTGAAATAATGGGCGGCTGGAGCACGGCGGAGCACTCTGGACTCCGGTTACAACTCACACAGAAAGCTGAATTGCTGTGTTCGGAAACGACACCGGAATTTTTATCTCTCTCGTCCGAGAAACCTGATTTTCCCCACACAGTTCTGGCTGGGCTGCTCCTTCCTAAAAGGAATTAAATGGTTGAAGCTTACTTTTTTCAACTTGAAAGCTACTTTTTTCAAATTCTGTAGTTGTCAGAATCATAAAAGAATCCGTAGAGAGTTTTGGCAATCATAAATACACACATTTCTAAAAAGCTGAAGTTAACCTCATTTGAGATTTACATGTCATGTCATAGATTTCAAAAGGGTGGTAGTTCTTTTCACGGTTTTTGGCAGTATGGCAGTATCGACACAATAAGGATTTTTTTGAGTCCGCGGTACAGTGCAGTACCGGGAACTGATACACAAATTCTCATACGGTGGTTTGCACCGCTTTGGGTTAAAGGTGAGGGTTACTCAACTTGGAGTTAGCGGTAACCCTAGGTTAAATTCGAGTAGCTTTGCACCGTCAAGGTTTAACTCTGAGTTTATAAACCCCGACTTTTGGTCATGTTGGCAAGCTTGGAATATAGGGATATTTCTGAGAATTAATACATTTATTGGCAATATTGCCACAAAGGCTAGTTCTGTGCTAAAGGTTTGTTGATTTTTGCTGGGATTTGAGAGATTGAAGAAAATTTTGACATTTTAGTACTTGTGTTTTGTATTCAGTTATGTATATATATTTGTGATTCTTTTTGGAAGTTGGGATTTTGAAAATATTTTTCGCTGGGGATCGACAAGTCGCATCATACAGCCGACAGCATTGTCCACAAAGCACCCTGGTAATTATGGACCTAACCATAAATAATGAAGAATTCGACGAGGATGACCTTATTCCTCTGGAATTACTGGAGTTTGGCATACCTAGACGAATTTACGAACGATAAGAATATTTCCGGACGATGGAACGCTCCACGTTCAGAAAACGGTTCAGGTTACCAAACCATACTGTCCTCACTGTGCTTGAAGAGATTAGAGACAAGTTGGAAGTACCTCTGGATTTGTATGTACACTTTTCACGGTGGTTTGCACTTTTTTTAACATAATTGTGGTTACGGCAGTGCTACATAATATAGTTATTGCTGATGGAGATGAAAAAGTGCCACTTTTACCAGATGAGTTGGATCCCCAAACATTCAACCAACTTCTGGAAAGAGATGAAATAACAAACATCAACATAGATGTGTCATCACTTCCAGCATCCACAACGAGAACGTTAATCATCAATGAGAGTTAGGCCTTAACTCCGAGATAACTATGACGGTGCAAAGACTAACTCGAAGTTAGCGCTAACCCTTACTTTAACCCAAACCGCTGCAAACCATCGATCTAGAACGGGAATAGGGGAAGATGTGACGTCATCCAAATGTCAAAAAATCAGGTGGTTAACCACCTAACGTAGGTGAGGTACTAGCGGGTGACAGATGTTATGTCAATTTGATTTAAAAAACCAGATATTTCGGTTGACGAAACGTGCCAAAATTGAGTTGTATCATTAAATCAAGAAAATGAAGGAATGAGACTTGAAACTATCAAAAGTTCGAGAGGAGGGGGAAATTGCACCTTTTGATGTCATATTAAATAAGTACATAAATACAACGGTATCATGTGCATAGTTTAACTTCCCTAAAAGCTGTTTTACACTCCGCGAGACCATTGCATGTAAGCTCTTGGATGCAATAGTAATAATAATAATAATGACTTCATTGACTCATCCAAACTGCTGGGCGGAGTTTAACCAGCCGACTGCTCTACCACTCAACCTTACTGCGTAGAAAAATGCACACAAAAAAATAATAACTCATTAGCATACACTTAAAGAAATTAACAAGATAATATTAACAAGGTGCGTAGGGCTTAAAGATAAGATACGCTAAATGAAAACAAGACTTTGTATGAGCACTAACAGAAGAAAAAAATAACACAATATGTTCGACTAACAAAAATAAATGAGACAGGGCCAACAATATGCTATAGGTAAGATATCACTTGACTGTATTTTAATATCCAGAATTGTAGTAAAATCAAAACTTTATTGACTAGTTGGGCTAGCAGATCCCAGAAGATGGTTCTTGATGCCTTTTCTGAATGGTACTAGATCTTTGCTTGTGTCTCATCAAGAGCATTATATGCTTTCACAACATTGCGAGCGAAGATACTATGAAAAATGTTAGTTTTATAACTAGGTGTGTTGAAGTCGTAGTTATGTCTGAGATTTCTGGTATTAAGATCACCATGTGGTATAAGTTTTTTTAGAAGATAAGTAGGAACCCTATTGTATACGATTCTTTGGACCAAGATGAGCAGATGATATGGTAAAACTTCAACTATCTCAACTCAGTGATCTTTTGAGACACATGGCTAAACTTCTACAGCAGTAATTTTGAATTTTTTATAGCCTAGATCTGGTCACGTAATCAAGACAAGGAAAGTAAACAATAATTGAATAATTAATTAACGACATTATCAAAGCTTCAGTTAGTTTTTTGCGAGTCTTGAAGTTCAAAATATGTCGATTAGAGCATAAAATCTGTAAATGCATTTATGTTAATCTGGATAAATTTGTGACATGTTGCTTAAATCTCAACTCTGAATCCATAATATACGTTGCAATGGTTCGCAAGACGGCATTGTTTTGTCTTCAGGGCAATTGTATCCAATAACTTGCAATTTAAAAGCGCAAGGTTATCCACATTCGTAACTCATTATTTTGGTTTTGATTTTTTACCGTTCATAACACGTGGTTTTAATATTCAAAAACTCGTCTTAATCGTCGATCATCCAACATGGAAACACAATCTACCGCATATATACAGCGTGGCCAATATATAACTGACTGATTTAAATTGCACGCCATTTTTGATACACTCGTTTCAGTAGGTAGCGCCGTAGTAATTTTTCAAAGCACATGTATCCAATTCATCATGGAGCGCTACACGAACTGTTCATACTCCGGAAAATATCGAGAGTTCGTGAAAGTGTAGTGGAGCGCGCTGAGACGTCTACCAGACATCGCTCTCAAGAACTGGGTATTGTAATATAACTGTCATTATGCACTATTTCGAAAAAAGACTTGCATTTGCGGCCATACAAAATTCAGTTAACCCAAGAAATACAGCCTAGTGACCATGAAAAACGTTGACATAACAGTCATGCAATATTGCTCTTTAATACCCAAAGTAACGATTTTTACCGACAACTGATAATGAGCGATGAAGCCCACTTCGTTATGAACGGATTTGTTAATAAGTAAAGTTGTCGTATCTGGGCATTAGAGAACCCTCGTGTCATCCATCAACGACCACTACATCCTCGTCGAGTCACAGTTTGGTGCGGTGTTTGGTATGGAGGTGTCACTGGACCTTACTTCTTTGAAGACGCTGCAGGTAATTAATTCTCTTACTGTCACTGGCGAACGTTACCGTGATATGGTGCAAAACTTTCTGGCTCCTCAAATCGAACAATTTAACCTACAAAACATGTTGTTCCAGCAGGACGGAGCAACTTGTCACACCGCTACGGACACAATGAATCTTTTGCGAACAATATTTCCGTTTAATTTCTCGATTTGGTGATGTTAACTGGCCACCAAGGTCACTGTATTTAACGGCTCCTGTCTTTTTTATGTTTTTTTTAAATAGAGTTTATGCCAACAAACCAAATACTGTAAGAGCAGCTAAAGAACAATATTACGGAAGCGATTGAAAATATTCTTTCCGAAACCTACCAAAAAGTAATGGAAATGTAATCAAGGGGGCTCAGGTTTGCGCGGCCTCTAGATGTGGACAATTGTCTGATATGATTTTTCATGCATACTTTCAATAAAAGATTGAGATAAAAAAATGGACGTATTTCATAAATACCCTGTATAAATAATGATATATAACCACCCCGCGCAGGAATTTCCTCAGGAGGGCCGATTAGACACTGGCAAGAGGTACACTTTGTCGTATATTATGATTAGATATCAGCCCCAAACATTTTGAAGAGGCGTGAAAATTTTCTCAGGCGAGCCAAATCTTAAAACCTTGTATTTATAGTTCACAAAATCATGATAAATAAGCAAATTTGTTTTACATGTCCGTAGTCAACTTCCTCCTAAGAGGCAAACAAACTTTTACGAACTGATCACAACATTGCGTGGGAAATCTAGAGTCACCCTAATTGACACCATTTTCTTTAGGAGATAGTTATGGTCATCAATGGTTCTTATGTTCATAGTGGGAGTACGCAATGGTAGCGAACCTAACATTTTTTAGCAGTTTACTTAGTCATAAAGCGCTATGGCTACGAACCTAGATGCCGTATTAGCATGCAGTTATTCTGAGAAATCCTAGAATTCTATTTATTCCATTCAGCACAAGTAATTGAATAGTAAATAAATTAACAAGCGGAATTTTCTGCTGAACAAACTCCATTTAGATACGTCAACAACTCATGTTTATTAAAACTCCTGCTGAACTTCGTAAGCGTTTGTATTGTAGTCTACTGGAAGAAACTCATCATGAAAGTAAACACGTGCATCGCATTATTTATGTGTAGTTTTTTATTCGAGGATGACTTTTTGATGAACCAGGAAGCTTGATATCCAGTTGTTTTTTCACTCGTAACTTTTATTCCAGTAGCGACTGTTTTATTTCACCACCGAGCAAAATAAAGCAGAAGAAAATAGAGTGGTTAATTTCAACTAAATGACAAAGCATTTTGATACATATAGAAGATGCGTTCAAAACATGACACGGATAGTGAAAGAATCTTCATTTTATTCTCATTCTAAGATAATTTGCTCCTATCACGAGTTTCAAAAAACCGCTTTGTTTCAAACTCACAAGGCAAACAAAATTTTGGCGAAATACCATTTATCAGTTAAAATTACATCTTCAAAAACTGTTCGGAAGACTAAGTACCTCCACCGGGAATGCAAGCGAAAATCGCCTCGCTAGACTGCCAAACTCCTTGAAATACCCCTGAGCACTTGGCTAGCTACTAGTACTATTTTAACAAAAACATTTGGCGACAAGTTTTCCTCGATTTTCTTGGATAAAACCGATAGATGATAAATCATTAGAACCATCAACCGTGGACCATAATAACTACAGAAATATACTCCCTGCACATCATCTCTAAGAAATGAAAAAATTCTCCTTAGATTACCCTTGTATTGATTTGAATTTCCTTGGATTGTATCAGATCTACTTTGATTACGTCGCATTATATTTTAAATTATAAAATTACACCCTGTAAATCGTTGATATTAGTTGATACTCAGATTATATCAATGGAAACTTTTGGTCACAATAGTATGGATGGTAAACAAAAATGTCAGCCAATTTTACTGGGAACCATTTCAAGGTCAAATCAAGACATGTACAACAATTTGATCTAACAAAAATATTCGACAGTACACTTGTAAGATTTGTGGAAATCACGCAAACGTGACCATGACTTTGACCTTGACCTTGAGCATGACCTTGATTATGACCTTGACCTGAACAATGACCTTGACCATTTTCTATAGCATGAATATGACTATGTCCTTTTCCATGTCCTTGACCAACGCCTTTGCACAGACCATGACCATGATGCTGACCATGGCCTTGGTCATTACCGTGACACTGACCTTGATCATTTCCTTGACCATGAACTTGATTATGGCCTTGACCATGTCCTTGACCATAACCTTGACCGAGGAAACTCTTCATTTTCACACTGGAATCGGAAAAAGCAGCAAATTTTATGTCTGAATGGACGTAAATCACATTTGGGTGATCTTCCACAAACCCATCTGTGCAGTCGAACAGTTTTGCCAAAGCAAACTGTTTCAACGTCTTGATTTGACGTTGAAAATAATCTTGAAGGTCGTGGCCAAGGTCATTGGCAAGGTCACCATCATTTTGCGCTCTAGAAATCCTCCAATGTTTCTTAGTTATCGAAATATTCAGGTGGGGAGATCGAAATGAGACACACTGTATAGATTCACTTAAAATGGCAACGTACCACCAGCTAAGTATAGCTACTATCTCTAGGAAGCGGTGGCGTCATAAATATTAATAGGTAGTAACTTCTGAGGGGTCACAGAAAAGTTGGGAATCTAAACTTTAATGCACAGATTTACTATTCATGAAAATAAGTTGGGATGTGAGTTCTTAGTTACGTGCGTTGATTTCGAATTCAGTTCGTAGTAATTGACGATAAAATCCGTGGAAATGCTGATAACAAACTTCTACTGTGTCATATCAGACCTCCGTGTTATGAGTTTTCAGTTGAGGTGATATTTATTTAACAACTACCCGAACATATTTACTCTAAAAAATTTTTGGGAAGTGAATATTATTAGTATTAGCGAAAAGTTCGATGGCACTGTTATGTAAAGTCTTTTTTATGCTTGACAATGCACGAATCGTGCTGTCCTGTCTTCTAGTTTCTTATCCGGCTTATTTTTGATTAAATTGACAGTTGTTGCACTCACAGTTACTTCACTAAGGGCCGTATCGTCAGTCGTTCCGCAATTGTAGGACGCCTCTATGGCCTCCTTGATTTTCATAGTTTTCTCCTCTTCCGTGTCAGCACTCTATTTTGAGGTTATGTTACAAGTATCTATTTGCATCAAATTGGTCGAACTTTTGATTTATATCATGTTACATAGCGTAAAATTTCCACAATTCAAGAAGATAATATAGACTGACAATAGGAGAGCGCTGACGCTGACACGGAGCAGTAGAAATCTAGAAATATCCCAGCCTTTCTGAAGGAGAGAAAATACTATGCAGATCAAGGTCTATACGGCACTAAGAGAGTTCCACGAGTAAACCATACGGTTTGAAATGAAATTTCTCCTTATCAGCGTAGATGTCCTCTCTTTTTATAATTTTTTGGTTTTCCTTCGGAGATGGAAGATTTTTACTCATATTGATGATTTTGAATATCTCAATCAGGTACCCTCGCAATCTTCGTGAAAGTTAAATCCATACCCCTGAGACGTTGTTCATATGGCAAATATCGAATCTCTGATGGAATTCACGTTGTTTTACGCATCAATCTTTCCAAAAGTTTTTAATTTGTAATGTGAGCTTTCCAATTTAAATTATGTGCTATTATAATTCCTAGGTCTTTCTGATACTGTACATTGTCAATTTCTACCTGGCCTATACTGTAGTTCATATGAGGATGTATATTGCCAATATGAACTGTCGTACACTTTTCTGCATTGAGTGATAATTGCTATTGCTTAGAACACTTGATGGCGAGAATGACCTAATTTCGAATAGCTTGCTATCATTTGTTTTGCTTTTATATCCGTTGACCGATCTGACGTGTAAACAAAGAATAGAAGAGGACGAAGTACAGAGCCTTTTGGAACACCACTTAGCACTGGGTGTGGGTCACTTAGAACCCCATTTGCTCTTACTTGGAGGACACTGGGAGTAAGAAATGCCGTTATCCAATGTAAAAGTTTACATACATCAAAATGCTCAAGTTTGTAATTCAAGTTTTTATGCGGAACTTTGTCGAAAACTTGGTCTTAATCAAGATATATCTATAAAATTTCCTTCATCATCCATAGTTGTCCATTTTTGTAAAGCAGAGAGCAAGTTGGTAATCATAGTTCTACCAGGTAATAAGCCATGCTGTGTGTCTGGTATGTTATTTTGAAGTAAGAGATCTGCGAGTTTCTGCGTTTGATTTTTTCCAGGATCTTACAAGTAGGGTTTTTAGGTCTGTAGATTTCTGGCAGATATACTATATCACCTTTTTTGCATATTAATATTTCTCGTACGCCTTCTTATATGAGACAAGAACAATTTCAGTTTACATAACCCAAAAAAGAAAATCTTATCACGGAATAATTTATTTTGAAAAGGTCACTCAAGTGGTAAACATCTATTTTCTTATGACCAATTGCACTCTAGCTCAATCATGACATAACCCTCTACGAGGGTGAAGAGTTCCCTAGTACCGAGAACCATTAGCCCCAAGAAACTTTCATAATTTAGCTAGAGCGATTTTGTAGGCCGTGCAATTAATGCTACTCGAACTCGATCGGAACTCGACCTTCAAATCTTGCGGAGAGCATCTACCAGATGCGTAGCACTGTATTCTGAAGACGGCGGTAACAAATCTCTAAAGAGAGAAGAACGTTTCAAAATAATTGCTGCTGTTTCCATTAGCTGAGCTATTTTGTTGCGGATATGAAAGGCATTTTACACGATCAATTACGAACTGCTTTTCTGTCAATCGATCTCATTCCAACAATATCGAAATTTTATCTGGTATACCACAAGGCTCTATTTCGGGTCCTCTTCTCACTATCATTTACACTGCAGACACTTTAAATAAGCATTTGGGGCTTATTATTGATAGCAAGGGCCGGAATGTCTGCTGCAGGTAAGTGTATGAAATGAAAGGAGTGTCATTGCTTAAATATGAAGGATAGAAGTATCTTTATTTGAACAGATTCACTCATAAACCTTTGAATGGCATTCTCTATGCGCTAATTTTTCAACCCCGTTCTCAGCGCATTCTGTGAAGATTAGAGGTAAATTGGTTCTACAACATCGAACAGATTTCTTCTGCAGATCTTTTGTCTGATTTCAGAGCTTACAATTTGCTGCCAGAATGTTTTCGGCTGTCCCAAAAATGAGTTCTCTTGAGGAGATTTTTCAAACTTCGGGAAGAGAAAAAAAATCACAAGGACTCAAGTCAAGCGAATAAGTAGACTAAGATACCACAAGAATGTTTTTTCTGGCCAAAAACTCGTCCAGTGACATTGATGTGTAACAAGGAGCATCATTGTGATGCAACACCCAGTTGTACTTGATCATTCTGACTATCAACCGACGATCTGAAAGCAAAAGATCCCGTAGGCTTGCTGAGTTTAGCAAGAGTGTCCATTGTACTGTACCCGTGTCTGAAGCAAGAGAACATAATTAAAAAATTGTTTCAAAAGAGACAACTAAATCACTCGAGTTCAAACTTTTACTGAAGACGAATCGCATGTTCCCCTGTTTCACTTCCATTGCCGGCGCCTTCAGTATTACCAGATTTAACTCTACGTTGCCAGTCTCATCACTTAGTTTACAGACCTCGTACAGGGGACTAGGAAATGCATCCACAATCTCCTGAGGATTGCTGTAGTAGATATAGTCATGAACCATATTCCGTGGAATGCGTGTTGTTTCATAAGAAGCAAAGAGGCGCAAATTTCACTGAGAGGTGTAATTTTCATCTTTCCCTTGAGTCACGTGCATCGAAACAGCGTGCCTTTTATCTGATGATTAATACCGACGAACAGCTTGTTACTCTCGTTCCACAGGAGGATGGAAAAGCGAACTGTAATGCGAACGGATTATGAAAAATTCCCTAACGCGCAGCTCCATCAAAGGGTTTCCGAATGCAATTTTCCCGGTGACAGTGTTACAACATCTATGTAAAACATGCACTAACAAGTTTATTCCCTAAATTGGAAACGTACACACGAGAACTTTTCGTCGCATCAGGCTGTTTTATGGCGTTACATGGTCGTGTCAGTCGGTCCGGATTAAACATGTTGTCTCCCTAGTGAGGATGGAGACAGTTATAGCCCAGGGATTTATCCAAAAAGTCTTTTTTATAGTCAAGTAGCAGCAAAGGTATAAGAGCGTCTTGAAAGAAATGGAAAATTATTGGAGGCCCAATAAAACAAATGGAAAATAATAATAAACGTCTTTTTATTTGGGTGAACCCATACAAAAATAAATACAAACATGAATAAAATAGATAACAAGGTATTGAAAAGAAGTCGAAACATGGTCGTACTTTTTCAAGTTTTCCAGTAATCTACAGGAAGACTTTTTTGTAAGCGCTCTATAGAATTTTAGCAATGAATGGTAAACAATATCGCAACATGTGGTTTTTGAAACGAGCAATAATTCGCATGGAATTTTCTTAATTTTTTAGTCTAAAATTTGTTTATTGAGGTATAACTGGCGAAGAACTGAAAAATAACTCTTCGTAATATGATTCACGTGTGGAATGAAATTTCGACAATCTTGAAGAGAAATACTTGAGTTTTTAACTGATTCATGTTCCTGAACAATTTCGCGATTCATAGTTATGTTTGTATACCTTCTAATCTATTTCCTTATTTTTTGTGAGAAAATATAACTTTTTATTCTGCAGGGCTTAAAAGGAGGTTATGACTTCTGGCGTATCTATCGATAGCCTTTAAATCCCCATTTATTTGAGATTCTGCAACTATAATTTTGTCATTATTGATATTGTATAATTGAGAATCATCAGCAAAGAATTGTATATTGCAATATTTTACCACTTTGTCTAGATCAGATATGTAAAGAATGGAAAGGAGTGGTTCAAGTACAGTTCCTTGGAGCACTCCCGAGGAAGTTTCTGGTGATGCGCTTATATCAATAACTTTTTGATACCTGTTTCTGATTACGTTATTGTTGATACTAACTGAAGAGCCAGAAAAATCATAATATTTGCTTATAAAATTGAATCATTTGCAGTTACGATGCTTTAGTAAAATCTAAGAGGACTAAAGATGTCATTAAATTTTGATCCCAGGCCTTTATGATGTTAACTGTTAACGCTCCTGCAGTATTGCACCCCTTCCTGAATCAGCATTGCTTAGTTGGTAGTGTTTTTCAGCATGTACAATTAATCATTTATCTACATATATATATATATAACTTGAGACGTGGTCATTGTCGTCTAGACCAGTTAGGTGAAAAATTAAAGCTTCCGCCTTTTGTTGGGTACTTCGACAAAATTTAAGCGAAGAGGACTCTTTATACCTTTTTTAATTCTCTCTAGCTTTCAATGGACTTTGCCATCATCATCAGGAGCTGCAATTACAATGATAACAGTAGCAACAAAGGTGTAAAATGAATTTAAATTGACTCAACTTACAGTAGTATGTGAGGATGTTGCTAATTGTTGTTTACGTATAGGATGAGGGAAACGTCCAGTAACATGGTGAGAGCTGGATAGATTGTACAATGGTCAAACTTATATAAAATATGACAAGAACAAGTTAAAAACAGATTAAAAATTATTTAAAAAACATTAGAGCATTACATCGTGAAGCCACTTGATGATTGCACAAATTAGTGGTCATGGAATGATGAGTGACATGAAACCCTTTGACAGAAGGCCGAAGGATGTCAATGTCAGTATTGAAAGATGGAACGAATTGTGGGCGTGTGCCAAACGTTGCCAAATCACTTCAGATGATGAGATTTTCAGAATTTTATGTTAGAATTTGTTAAACCGACCAGAGGCAGTTGAATAAACTATATTATTATTAATAGGAATTTAAATTAACAATTATTAATAAATCGTGAGGAGAGAATTATTATATTTTGAGTGGAATGAAATTTACTGGTGGAATCGGCCAAAACACAGATTCTAATTATGGTTGTGAAGAGTTGAAATTTGGGGAGATATGTAAGTTCTCCAATTTTTCGCAGTTTAGCAAATATGAGTAAATGACACTCAGTTGTTTAACATCTGTCTTTTTGTTGATACAGTTGTTATTCATGAAAATGTGGGACATTTCCAGGAATAAACGTTTGGAAAGGTGTTTTTCTTTATCAAGAACTTTGATACTTGTGTAATTCATAGAATGCCCTGTTGTGTTAACATGAGATGCTAGAGCGCATCTTTCAGGATGAAGCCTAGCATCACTTTTGTGTGATGTAATCCTTCCTTTAAGAGATCTGGAGGTCTGACCTATGTATATTTGGTTGCAGTTGTTGCAATTGATGGAGTAGACTGTGTTGGTTAAGCCAAGCAGCGGGACTTTGTCTTTCATTTTTGAAAAAATGCAGTTTATAGTGAGGACGGATTTGCAAGCAATTCGAAAGTTCAAAGGACTGCACAATCTGATCAGCTTAGGGGTCAGTTCCTTGATGTAGGGCAGGACAGCAAAACCAGGTCTGGAGTCCGGGTTGGTGCTTGTACTGTTAGGATTGATGTTATTATTGGGAATTACATCAGTTCCGTTATTAGGGGTTGTGCGACTATTACCTGCATCACCAGAGTTCGGAAAAATATTGGAAGGTGAACTAAAAATGATCTTGTTAATCAGACACTTCGGATAACCATTATTGATGAACAGTTTTGATAGTTTACGTAAATTTGAGGTGTGGAAGGTATTATCTGAGATGCTGATTACCCTTGTTTTCATCTGTTTTACCAAATTGATTTTAATCCCTAGCTTATGGTATGACCTAAAATTGAGAAACCGACCTGAGGCCATAGGTTTCTGGTACCAGTCTACCAATAAACTGTTGTTGTTGGTGCGAATGAGTCTTGTGTCTAGAAAGGGGACAGACAGGTTCTCATCTTCTTTTTCAATGGTAAATTGGATGTAGGGTTCATAGCTGTTGAATTCTCTGACAATACCATCCAGACCTATGGAAGGGAGGCATAAAATAATGTCATCTACGTATTTTTTTTATGAAGAAGAGGTTATAGGGTAGTGTCGGAATAACAGTATCAAGCAGATCATCCATGACATATTCTGCCAAAATTGGTGACAGAACAGATCCCATAGGACAACCATGTGTTTGAGAATATATTTTGTTGTTGAAAGAGAAATAATTGTTATGAAAAAGGAATGTTATAATGTTGGTGAAAGATTCTAGAGATATGTTGCAGTGTTGACTTATCTCATTCCAGTGTTTATTAATAGTTCTTGTACATGCATCCAGATAGATGTTGCTGAATAGCGACACCACATCAAGACTGGCGATAATATGATCGGCTGGTATTGTAAGAAAAGTAATGACATTGTTAAGGAACTTCTCAGCACTGGACAAATAACCCAAGAACAAAAAAGAACTTTGACTACTTATAACTCTGTCCCTCCCAAATTTTATGCACTTCCGAAAATTCACAAACCTGTACTCTCAGTAAGACCTATAGTTGCATCAATAGGTTCAGCCACCCAGGCTTTGTCTTCATTAATATCGACAACACTAAAATCAGCACATGCAGATAATGATTACTACATCAAAGACTCATTTGAAGTCTCTCGTCAGTTCAACAGATTGACAATACCAGCCGATCATATTATCGCCAGTCTTGATGTGGTGTCGCTATTCAGCAACATCTATCTGGATGCATGTACAAGAACTATTAATAAACACTGGAATGAGATAAGTCAACACTGCAACATATCTCTAGAATCTTTCACCAACATTATAACATTCCTTTTTCATAACAATTATTTCTCTTTCAACAACAAAATATACGTATATTCTCAAACACATGGTTGTCCTATGGGATCTGTTCTGTCACCAATTTTGGCAGAATATGTCATGGATGATCTGCTTGATACTGTTATTCCGACACTACCCTATAACCTCTTCTTCATAAAAAAATACGTAGATGACATTATTTTATGCCTCCCTTCCATAGGTCTGGATGGTATTGTCAGAGAATTCAACAGCTATGACCCCTACATCCAATTTACCATTAAAAAAGAAGATGAGAACCTGTCTGTCCCCTTTCTAGACACAAGACTCATTCGCACCAACAACAACAGTTTATTGGTAGACTGGTACCAGAAACCTATGGCCTCAGGTCGGTTTCTCAATTTTAGGTCATACCATAAGCTAGGGATTAAAATCAATTTGGTAAAACAGATGAAAACAAGGGTAATCAGCATCTCAGATAATACCTTCCACACCTCAAATTTACGTAAATTATCAAAACTGTTCCTCAATAATGGTTATCCGAAGTGTCTGATTAACAAGATCATTTTTAGTTCACCTTCCAATATTTTGCCGAACTCTGGTGATGCAGGTAATAGTCGCACAACCCCTAATAACGGAACTGATGTAATTCCCAATAATAACATCAATCCTAACAGTACAAGCACCAACCCGGACTCCAGACCTGGTTTTGCTGTCCTGCCCTACATCAAGGAACTGACCCCTAAGCTGATCAGATTGTGCAGTCCTTTGAACTTTCGAATTGCTTGCAAATCCGTCCTCACTATAAACTGCATTTTTTCAAAAATGAAAGACAAAGTCCCGCTGCTTGGCTTAACCTACACAGTCTACTCCATCAATTGCAACAACTGCAACCAAATATACATAGGTCAGACCTAGATCTCTTAAAGGAAGGATTACATCACACAAAAGTGATGCTAGGCTTCATCCTGAAAGATGCGCTCTAGCATCTCATGTTAACACAACAGGGCATTCTATGAATTACACAAGTATCAAAGTTCTTGATAAAGAAAAACACCTTTCCAAACGTTTATTCCTGGAAATGTCCCACATTTTCATGAATAACAACTGTATCAACAAAAAGACAGATGTTAAACAACTGAGTGTCATTTACTCATATTTGCTAAACTGCGAAAAATTGGAGAACTTACATATCTCCCCAAATTTCAACTCTTCACAACCATAATTAGAATCTGTGTTTTGGCCGATTCCACCAGTAAATTTCATTCCACTCAAAATATAATAATTCTCTCCTCACGATTTATTAATAATTGTTAATTTAAATTCCCATTAATAATAATATAGTTTATTCAACTGCCTCTGGTCGGTTTAACAAATTCTAACATAAAATTCTGAAAATCTCATCATCTGAAGTGATTTGGCAACGTTTGGCACACGCCCACAATTCGTTCCATCTTTCAATACTGACATTGACATCCTTCGGCCTTCTGTCAAAGGGTTTCATGTCACTCATCATTCCATGACCACTAATTTGTGTAATCATCAAGTGGCTTCACGATGTAATGCTCTAATGTTTTTTAAATAATTTTTAATCTGTTTTTAACTTGTTCTTGTCATATTTTATATAAGTTTGACCATTGTACAATCTATCCAGCTCTCACCATGTTACTGGACGTTTCCCTCATCCTATACGTAAACAACAATTAGCAACATCCTCACATACTACTGTAAGTTGAGTCAATTTAAATTCATTTTACACCTTTGTTGCTACTGTTATCATTGTAATTGCAGCTCCTGATGATGATGGCAAAGTCCATTGAAAGCTAGAGAGAATTAAAAAAAGTATAAAGAGTCCTCTTCGCTTAAATTTTGTCGAAGTACCCAACAAAAGGCGGAAGCTTTAATTTTTCACCTATATATATATATATATATATATGAAGAGAAAATGATCATGCGGAGAAAGGTGTATAACAAAAAGTAGGAAAATAATCGGCAAAATCCGCAAAAAGGAGAACAGTGGATTCGAGCAGAAAATAGGATAGGTAACCCGAGTGATACGTATTTCTGCTGGTTGGCTTCATCAGGTCCGAAATGAATGCACATATGAAACTACAAAAGTAGATACACATGCCCACCCATCCGGATACGGTTGTAACCTGAGGAAACGAAGATGAAGAGGGGAAAAAACGACATACCAAGTTCATAACAAGGGGCAACCTACATATTGGTTGTGGTTAGATGTCTCCTTGAATCCACTTTCCTTCTTTTTGCGGATTTTGCCAATTATTTTCCTACTTTTTGTTATATACCTTTCTCCGCATGATCATTTTTTCTTTGTAGATCATTTGGGCTTGAAGTACCACAGCAAGTGGCTATAACCGGCCTCGTGGTTGTGGTTAGATGTCTCCTTGAAAATTCGAGGTCTACAATATGTAGGTTGGCTCTTGTTGTGGACATCGTGTGTCGTTTTTTCCCTCTCCATCTTCGTTTCCTCAGGTTACACCCGTATCCGGATGTGTGGGCATGTGTATCTGCTTTTGTAGTTTCATATGTGCATTCATTTCGGGCCTGATGGAGCGAACCAGCAGAAATACGTATCGCTCGGGTTACCTATCCTATTTTCTGCTCGAATCCACTTTTCCTACTTTTTGTTATATAAAGGGTGTTTTTTTTCGAGGTATAGAACTTTAAATTGCAATAAAACAACGATGGATTATTCGATTGACATGAATTTTTTGTATTCGAAAGATAATCTTGTGGCATTACATTTTAAATATGATTTCTGGTATATGACTGCCACGGCTGGCTCGGATGTAGTCCAATCTGGACGTCCAATTTTCGATGACTTTTCCAACATTTGTGGCCGTATATCGGCAATAACATGGCGAATGTTGTCTTCCAAATGGTCAAGCGTTTGTGGCTTATCCGCATAGACCAATGACTTTACATAGCCCTACAGAAAATAGCCCAGTGGTGTTAAATGACAAGATCTTGGAGGCCAATTCACAGGTCCGAAACGTGAAGTTAGGCGGTCACCAAACATGTCTTTCAATAAATCGGTTGTAGCACGAGCTGTGTGACATGTTGCGCCGTCTTGTTGGAACCACAGCTCCTGGACATCATGATTGTTCAATTCAGGAATGAAAAAGTTAGTAATCATGGCTCTATGCCGATCACCATTGACTGTAACGTTCTGGCCATCATCGTTTTTGAAGAAGTACGGACCAATGATTCCACCAGTCCATAAAGCGCACCAAACAGTCATTTTTTCTGGATGTAACGGTGTTTCGACATAGACTTGAGGATTAGCTTCACTCCAAATGCGGCAGTTTTGTTTGTTGACATAGCCTTTCAACCAGAAGTGCGCTTCATCGCTAAACAAAATTTATGACAATCGGGTACAACGGCAATCTCGTTTTGGGCCCATTCAACGAATTTAGTGAAAAGTCTCCATGGGTCGTCATATCAACAGTTTTAGAGTTAAAGCTTGAATAAAACTTCGGAAAAAGATAAGCCTATGGTAGACAGTAACATGATTTTTGATGTTATGATTTATTCCGTCATCAATTAGAAGCTTAGTAGGTACCATAATGCCGTTTTGATCCATCCGCTGAATGGTAGCGAAATTTCAGAACAGTTGCTTAAAATTTATCTTTGTTCTAAATCCTTGTGATCATGCTGACGTCTGAACCTCACTATCTTAGAGAAAAGTTAATTCTTAGAGGTAGTACGCATAATAGAACCATCGGGCGTAGAAGCACAATCTCTATTGCACCATAATACATCTTTATTCCAGATCAGTTTCACCTACACTGCTGCTACCATTTATAACAGCGTAGATGCTAACTCTAAAGTGATGTCTTTAAACCAATTTAGAGGAGATATCAAAGGTTTATTATTAATGACTTATAGTGGAACACACTATGCATAATCTGTGCATAATATTGACGCCCATAATTTGCCGTATGCTTTCTCTTTTCTTTCTTTTTTGGACGTGTGTAACAATTCATAATTTGTATCATGCTCTACTTTGCCATTCATGTTAAATAACTTACCTTGTATTTTGTATTTCTTGTTCTTCTCGTGATAGCATTTATTGGTCTAACTACAAAGTTTATAATACACCTATAATATAAACATGTAGTATTATTAATAACGGTAGCATCTTATAAACATTATACCCAAAAAAGTTTACACTTGTGCTAGGGTTTTAACCGAAGTTGAATTATATGAATACAACAAATTTACTATAAGGATACTAGTCAAATGTATAAAATCGTATCAGTTTATTGTGAAATAACATATTGATTCTTAAGGACATCGTATATCTTTCCGCACTAGTACTCAAGGGTAAGAATAACCCACTGCTAAACTTCGCTAGTGGTGTTGGATCTGCAAATACGTAATAAAGACGAATTGATTATTTTTTTTACTGTATGAATTCAGTTAGGTTTCTTTCATTATATAGTCACTAACAGTAACACTCACAACACTTAACATCAAATATCAACGTTGAATTGTCCAAAGAAGACCACTGTAGAATATAAAGCAATCTGTGCGAACTTATTTTTCACCCATAGGACAACAACAATGCATTAGACGGTTTCAATATTTGATGTAGAGCCACGAGAAGGCGGACAACGTAAAACAAATTGAAAGAAGAGAAAGAATTCTAGCAACGCAGCATCGAGAGGGAGGGCGCGAACTAAATTATTCATGCCGACAAGAGGCGGAGTAATTTTAGCTCTGTATATCATATGTCAGGAGGCATTTCTAAATTACTCCTGTAATTAAAATGGAATACCGCGCAACGGAAGACTGGTGACAAAGCAATGGTAGAATAACCGTTTGTAACCTTAGGCTTTGGATGATAATTTTTTAACGTGGCCTCATCTTTTCGTCATTAACGCTTGTCTAAATCTAGATTAGTGCTTATACGAGGTAACTAAAAAGCAGTGGCAATATCGGTAAGACGGTACATGGGTTCTAGGGTGCGTTCTCAATAGGGCATTGGAGTTATAATTTAATTATAATAATAATAACGTCTTTATTGTACCTACTATCTACAAAAGGCGACCTGAGACCATTCATACCGAACCTGGTTCTAAAAACTAACCTAACTCAATTTTAAATCGACTGATGTTAAAAGTTGAAATCTAACTATGAGGAATACATATTTTTGGTGCATTTTTGCTGAAATTATCTTTCACTGAGTGACTTGTTTAAAAGCTTTACAGCATTATATGTAAAAGGGCGTTGGAATTTGGCTGACTTGTGCAGAAGCGTGCAAAGATGGCATTTATATCTGGTTGTCACGTTATGTATAACACGTCTAGTAACTAGTGTTTTAAAAGATATTCAGGAATAGAGGATATTAATATAATAATTGTGCATATAACCGAACTGAGTTCGAATGATAGTGTAGTATTTAATCACATTTCACAATCGAGAAAAAGTTATAGCCCCCAGTGGATGAAAGTAGGTAGGTACACGCAAATCTAATACATACAAAAATGCTAGCAACTCAAACTCTACTAGTAACGCAATGACTGTGATATTTTGGCTCCTGCAGAAGCAAAAACTAAAAATGTATGACTCTTGAAACACCTGTTGCATTTTTTAGTAATTTAATATTTGATATTACGCCAGATGCGTTGAGAAACTTTTGTTAGACCATTTGTTTTGAAGAAAACTTGATTTGAATATTTGAGAGAAAATACGTGGAAAATCTAGTTTGGCAATCTCACCTCATCATTATTATAGTCATATATTTTGGCCTTATTCAGTCTCACCAGTAGCGTACAAATTAACAGCATCCTGTAATTGGTAATTGGGCATTTTACAAATGCTTTCAAGTTAACTTTTACTTTCTGGATCAAGAATATTTCTATTTTTAACTGTTGATGCCCAACACTAACTTGAAACCAAAATCTACTAAAAGTGTTGTGGTTTCAAAATGAACCTCGAAATTATCTTCAGCCTAAGTGATAGACTATTTATATTTTACCTTCTTGTTGAGGTTTTAGACATCTGACAGTAACATATGTACAATCTTGTTACTTTCCAGTTTAAAAACAGGTCTTCATTGAGACAAATTGAACACTGCTATGGCACCCGTCAAAAAATGCTGTCTCACAATGTGGTATCAAAGCCGGAGAAAACACTTATAGGAAGATCCTGGATTTTTTTCCATTGTCTTGCACAAAAATAAACAACTAAAATTCATTTAAAAAACAAATAAAAGTAAGGCGGCACGAGATCTCGAGGGTGCAAATTCATATGTATAAAAGAAGGCACGACCAGAAATTATAAATTGCACGTTTTTAATTGATCGATTTTCCCTTTTTCATGGGTACTGTTAAACTCTCCTTATACCTTATTTGTTGTAGATTTTTATTACTCTTCGCTCTTTAAGATATGTTAAAAAATACTAGCTATAGGTAAATGATTAAATCTCAGTGCCCCATTGCAAGCTGTCTGTAGTGTTGTGGTTTTAGGATCTGTAAGTTTAGTTTTGGATGTAATGGCCACGCACAGGTTATCCTTTAATGGTAAAGACTTCCACTGATATACCAGTTCTATGAGTAAAACAATCGATACTTCACCTGTATACCGTATATGGAATTTTATTGTTACGTCTTCGTTATTATAAGTATTTTCTAATTTTTTTACGCGCACAAGGCCGAATTTATGCGGGCTCTTCATTTAATTGCCCTTTATCAAATTATATGTTTAAAGGATCTGCATTTTGGCGTAAAATAGATATATTACTGTATTACTTCTAATTCTCTCCAAGAATTTTAGATTGTGCAGATAAACAGTGCCATTGAAGAAAAAGCGCCCAAAATACGTTCTCACTCTACATCAAATTATTAAATTAATTATAAATCATTAATTATTCAAATTGGCTTATGGTTACGAACACCCATTTTTAACAGTAGAGCTTCAATAGTGCTTGCTTACAGCATTACGTAGGTACAACTGTATATTTACTACAATGCGCGACTGATTTACATCGTCTTAGCTTCAATTATTATCCACACCTGACTCCAAAATGTACTTAAGGTTCTTTACAATCAGCATCACTGATGCTACTCTTCATAACTATACGTGATTTACCTCTACTTTTTTATCTTTTATGATGTTGTGCTTGGTTACGCGAAAAGAGCAATACTACTAATGAGTAAATGTGTCTCACTGCTTTGTACCCCACACCTGACGCCAAAATGAACTTGTGCTTTCAAAAGCCTTCTTGTGGTGAGGGTCATACTGTTTAGCATCTGGGGAAGGAGTTTGGCTACATCTTACTGTAACATCTGAAATGTATATATACAGTTGGTTTTTTGGCGGCCTTTGTCAAAGTACAAAGCAAGATGACAACGACAATATATTTTGTTTGTCTGTCTTCAAGGTAAAAATTTGTTCCATATAAAACATGGAGATTTTATTATTATTATTATAAACAAGTAATTTGCTTGCGTTTGGCGCATTTTCCGGTTCCAGTAGCGAGGCGAGGGAGTTTCGAATTTTCAGATTAACTTACAAACTGGATTATACTCCCTTCAAAAGCGCCAGCAGCCGCAGCGACGGATGATAGTCGTGATGTTCTGTGACGGACGTTTTCTAATTTTGACTGATTAAGTTCCGAAACCCGCCCTTATCCGGGATAATGAAAACTCGTGAGGGTTTTGGATTTCGAAGGCATTGAGACTAGATATAGGAGATTAAACTTCATAAGGGAGGACACGTATTCGTATGAAGTAGTAGTAGTTTAGAGATTCTTCACACACATGCACATAAAGGAGAGATGAAGATGCAGACATGAGAGAGATGCACAGAACCTAAAATATGTTTCTGACGCAACGGCTTCATTCTTGTGATTTTTGGCTTCACCCCACTATATAAGTATGTCTACTTTTGTAGTTGCATATGTACATTCATTTCGGGCCTGATGAAGCCAACAAGCAGAAATACGTATTGTTCGGGTTACCTATCTTACTTTCTGATCGAATCTACTTTCCTTCTTTTTGCGGATTTTGCCCATTATATTTCTATTTGTATTAAGTAACTGGAAATGTCCTGCGACACGTCATACCAAAAATTGAATTGAATCGGTGATTTCAAAAACGCCATAAGTCTTGCAATTTGAATTTTTCAGAAGACCGTAAAAACGGTGTCACCGATAGATAAGCTAGATTCAAAAAACTTTTTGAAGCTTAACTTAGTATTTTAGTTTTGAAATGCTGAAACGTCGAATAACCATCGTAGTTTTTTGATATTTTGATTGATGGAATAATCCCGACAAATTGTTATGGGCCTATGTTGATTTAGCAATAAATAGGCTTAGTGGTATATAACTTGAGAAACACAATATTATCATATTTTTTATTGCTTATTATTGAAAATATTGATTATTAAGATATTCTGCGTCTTTTAACATCCTTACGGTACATAGGAGAAACCTGGACAAAGCGCACGCTCTTCAGTGATTTTCAAAAACATCAAAACTTTTTCGTTCTTTCGTCTATTTTTTAACTAGTTTTTAAGTCTACGTCAATGATGGTATTCAGCATATATTTTTCTTTAATTTCTCTTTCTTTTTCCAGGTATGTTTTAGTTCATCCTCGGCCTACTTGACGTAAGTTTTTAGTTTTTTTATATTGCCTATTCAAGTTGTATGGATTAGACTACCAATGTAAAGTAATAATCTTTAACATAAAACTGAATTCTTGGAATGCCCGCCTTGAGTTCAGGTATTTTAATTATTTATAGAGTTTATCTATAGAGTTATCCATGGTCACGAATGATTATGATTACGCGCAGGTATTGGAGTTATTCCATTTACAAATATCAAAAATGATACGATAGGAGTAACGTATGAGGTTTTGGAAAAGCAAACATTTACTTTTATTCAGGCTCAACAATTTTTTACAATCCTATACAAACAAATGAAAAGTGAATAACAGACCCCGAACGCATCGCTGTGCCTACCAAAATATTTTCGGCGTCCTTCTCTTTCGTATTTTTCTCAGCTTCGGTCTCGCACACATACCCACGTACACACAGAGTAGAGAAGCTCAAAAAAGAATTCGCATTTGTTTTCCCTGTTACAATTTGAAATCGATATCTGTCGTCATCACAATTTCTAAGACTTCGGCTTCTGCGCTTGTACTTCGGTGTACGCCAATACAAAGTTTTACTAATCCAGACCTTAATTTGATTAAAAAATCTAATATATAATGGTCAAGCGTTTTTACTTTCCACGTCTTCTGGCGAGGAAGTATTGTAATCGCGAAACATTTCGAAAATAGGATATATGTTTTTTGGATGTTATCAGGGTCCGTCAGAAAGAACGCATGTTTTTAAGACTAAGAAATACATGTCATTTTTTTGAGTAAAACAAAATTTACGTTCTAAAAACTATGTCGGCCATATTGCGCCCTTGAGTCGAAATGCAGGAGTCAAGCCTCTCCCGAAATGAGCACATTGCGTCGGCCAGCATCCGTGCAGGAATTTGGGTTACTTCTCTTCTTATTCCCTCCTTCAAATCGACGAGGGTCCGAGGCTTGCTTTGATAAACTTTTGATTTCAGGTAGCCCCATAAAAAAATCACACGTTGACAGGTCCGGGGAGCGAGGGGGCCATGGAATATCGCCATAACGTGAAATGAGACCTCTTGGGAATTTTTGCCGAAGAAGTTCCATCGAAGTGCGAGCTGTGTGAGATGTTGCCCCGTCTTGTTGGAACCACACTGTTGTAAGACGGACACGTCGACGTCGAAGTTCCGGAAAAAAAGTTGGTCAGCATGTGGATGTAAGACTCTGAATTCACAGTAGTTGTTTCTCCATCATCCTCAAAAAGATAAGGGCCAGTAATCATCGTTGGGCCTACTGCACGGGGTGCTCATGCAACTGTTGGGGGTTCACTGGAGGCCAATATCGACAATTTTGTTTATTGGCGTATCCAGGTAAATGAAAATGTGCTTCATCACTCATAAACAACATGTCCTTGTTATCCAACTGTTCAATCATGAGCTGGGCAAAATTAAAACGTTGTGCATAATCCCCTGGAAACAGTTGTTGACAAACTTGAAGATGCAACGTACAGAGGACGCATGGATGCCTATGGAACTGGCACGCAAATGGACGGAACGATTCGGGCTTTGCAGCGCGTCAACTCTCACTCTGTCTACGTTTTCGGGGGTTCTAACAGTACGGTTTCGCCCTGGCGGTTTTTTCTTCATCACATTACCTGTTGTGTTGAATGCTTCCATCCATCTTAAAATGGTATTACGGTCTGGTACTGTCCCACGACGTGGAACACGAAAGTGAACGCGAAACTCACGTTGCGTACGAACGACAGACTCGCCATTTTGAAAGTACCGACGTACAGTGAACACACGATACTCAACGTTCCAAACCATCTTACGAACTGAAACGGCACTTCTCCCACTATCCAACACGCCCTTCCCCACCAACACGGGACCAGGCCACTCGATGTAGTACCCATTCGAAAAACATGCGTTCTTTCTGAAGGACCCTGTATGACATGTACATCATAAAAAAACAAAATTTATCTATGTATTTAAATTTTGATTCTAAAAGTTCTTTGAAAATGTACTTTCGCGTTATAAATAGTAATTTGACAATCTTATTTTAATGCCACGAGATTCTATGGAGAAAGCTCAGCATGCCCAAAAAACGATGAATACCAAATTAAATAAAATACTTGAAAATCTAATTGGTTAAATATATTGAAAATGATATAATAATAGGAATTTTCATACTATGGTCAATTAGGTACTTGCTTTTAGCCAGTAATCTGCTCGGATCACGATGAGTATTTAGAAAAACCGAGAAGAATTCATGCAACGTGTCCCACTATTTCCATCAGCAGGTGTTCTGCTATTATTACTGTTTGATGGAGAGAATGTTTCGTATTGTTTATCCTTCAAAATCACGCATTTATTAAGCAAAATTGTTCATGTAACATGGAGACACAACTGTGCATTTTATAAGAAAATAATTGGGCAGTATACTTAACGAAATAGATGTGAAAAGATCTGCAAGTGGACTGAACCACCACATCCCAGAACGTTTACAGCCTTCCAACAAAAAAATTATTTAAACTAAAGTTTAAATTTTAATTAATCATAACGAAATCAGCTCAATTTCGTCCATGATAAATTCTGATCAAAGTAACTCACTAAACAGCCCGGTCTTTTCTTTTCTACAGTGATATTGTTATTTTGAGGTTAATAAACGGATAACCTTCAACTCTCGATAATTAGTTGTTTCATTCCGGAGCCATGTAGTTCAATTCCACTTGAGCATCTCCATTGTGACACTAAAGGGAATGGTAGTCAAATTAGTCAAAATTATTTACCAACTAGTCAATTTTCGCGACAACCAATACATTGCAAATATATAGGCCAAATGTGGATATAAATAGATAACTAAAGGCCAGTTCACCTGATGAAATAGGCAATAGAAGTCCGAGAAACGTCATCCCGAGCGACATTTTTATTGTAAAGCCTTGATACATTAATCTTATGCATCGTTGGGCAATTTATGCACAACTTAAACGACCCGTATCAATCAGACTGCGCTGCATGTCCATATTTCCGCATACATTTTGCTGGACATCGTCGTAAAATCTAAGCGAAACGGCTTGACAAACGATGATAGAACGCAGGCTAGCCATCCGCCACAACAACTGCAATAATGAAGCCCACTTATCTAGAAATCTGTACAGCGATCCAATGGCGAATCCTCAATTTGCAGCTACAAACGGATAAATGCTACCCAAATACTGGTAGCTGGATTATGCGGGGTAATGTTGATCAGTAATACTCCATCTTTGCATAGCAAATTCGATTCAATGAGAGCGTTCAGCCAACGTAACGCGTTCCGGCGGTGCAGTGTTTTTTTGCTGAATAGCACTGGCATGTCATTTTGACAGCAGTTTTCACTTCGTTGTCAGAGTTGATAGCATGGAACCTATATACCAGGAGAAGCTACGGTAGCGCTGTAAAAACGGTCACGAAACTTGACGCCTGGAGCACCAGTAGCGCTTTGACAGTGTTGCCATTTTGGGAGATTTTCCCTCAAATCTGGGGAATTTTTACTTGGGGAATTTTGTCAAATAATGTTCTCGGGGATAAGACGTTTTGCGGAAGCACCCCCCAGGTTTTATGTACCAAACCTAACCGTGTTCATCAATTAACTGTGATTTGTGTGTTTTTTTTTGAAAAAGTATCAATTCTTGGGAAATTCTGTCCGACACATCTGGCAATGCTGTGCTGTGAAAGATCCGTCATATGGACATTTCCTAAAAGTCCAAGATCCAGCCGCTTAAATCTGCAGGTATCTGTTTTTTATCAAACTTGTTTTTTATGAATGATAAATAATGTTCCTAGTTATTGGGGAGAGGCGACGCGATATCGCCGGAAGAACGGTACTACAGGTAGGGCAAGGAAATATGCTATGGAAAATTTTGAAAAAGATTGCAAATTAAAAAAAAATAGTAATTTCGAAATTTGCAAAAAAATGTAATGAAATATACTAGAGATAGAAACTCTTGATTATAAGTACTTTTGTTATCGTTTTGAAACTAAAAATTCAGAAAATAAATGAAATAGTTGAAAAAGTAAAAAACGAGTTTTTGTAGCAAATCGAACGAAAAAGTAGAAAATAATTTTCAGGTAATGGAGAGCCTGTGCTATAAGCAGTCTACCAGTCAAGGATGACTAATTAATTTGGAATAAGAGCAAATTAAAAATATTAACAAAAAGTTTAATTATAGTAGACAACTGTGGGGTGCAACTAGCTATATTTTCATAACTTTAATTTTGTACATAGCAACTAAAAAAGTAATTCTAGTAGTTTATACCTAACACCCCTTTTCTACTAAAATGGATTTTTTTGTTAATATCTTAATTTTTATTCCAAACTTAATACATATGTTGCAGTTGCACAGAGACTCCTATCTTTGAAAATTATTTTCGATTTTCTAGTTCGATTTGCTATTAAAGCCTTTTTTTTTCAAACTATAATTTATCGCTAATGTCGTTCATATAATCTTATTCATTTTTCCCTGTTATTTGCATCGTATTTAACCCCGATAGCATTAAATAGTTATTAAATATTTAAAAAATTTTTTGTTAAATAACATATTTGTAGTGACAGATTTTTTAATATTTAATAAATATATTCCTTATATATATTCATAAAATATTCATTATAGATATTTGTAGTATAATTTCCCAACTAATAATTATCACTCCTATTAGAGTTGCAAAAATGATTATACAGTATTCCTTAAACAGCATTGTATACTGTAAGAACATTAGCAAAACCCTCTTAGAACACCTATGCAAGCGGAATGGGCACACCTAATAGGGCACTTCAGTCATTTAAGAGGTTGTATAAGGGCTGCAGGTAACAGTTATAAAACAAAAGTGTAAGCCTCTTGCAGCCGCTATAGGACATTTGCATCAGTGCAAGATTCAGTTTTTGTCAACTATACAACTATTTTGTTACGTGATTCTACTTTATTGCAACCAAACTATTTCTTATGTATTGTATAGACGAAGTGAAGAATATATAACTAACACATTACAGTCATCTTGTTTACTTACATATCGGCCATTGTGAATTTCATACACAGGTATATGATAGACTTCTACACTTTGATATAGGGCTATTGAATTACTTGCGCAGCAAATTTTATTGTGATTATCGTGCAAATTAGTTATCCAATTTCTACGGGCTTCGTATTTGATTCATACTTTGACAATGATCAAAAGTATGTCTAGATTTTGAAGATGGATAACTTAACTTATCTGCGTCAAATCTTCCACAAATCCTATATTTAGACACAATTACACTAACGTTTATCTCTTTATATCTGTAATTTCGAACTGAAACATAATATATTTAATATTAAATAGAGGAATAAATGTTTGCCCAATATGGCGGGTGTTTGTGTACAATCATGGCATCGTCCATGTTGTCTTTAGGTTATTAGAATATTTTGGTGTTGCCTGCAGGTGTTATACAACAATTTGACAAATGTCTGAAATGAAATACCGACAGAGTCGAATGATTTACCCAGAATTTGTACCAGATCTATATCTTCTGTTTGAACAGTTGATAAATCCTTTTGAACCGATATGCATGCGTTGTTTGTCTTAAAACATTGGTTATGGAATTTTAACAAAAATATGACAGCAGAAAGTTAGGTTATGGTGAAGTTGTTTACCAACATATTTAGCATATTTATGTAACAGTCGTATAAGTGCTTCCGTTGGGAGCAATTTGTTGGCTTATGTAGTAAATTGCACAGCAAAGCAACAAGGCTCGGGTTTGTTTTATAAACGTTAGCATGGGTGCCACAACACAACCATTTTGACTAACTTGCAAATATGCCGTATAAAATAGTTGTATAAACGTTTATGCAACAGTTAAAAATTCACCCAATAAGCTGTTGTATAACTATGCTATAAGAATATTTTAAACCTCATTTAACTGGGTCACTGAAAAGGAGCTCCATAATGCACCTAAAAGGACACCACATTTTCTTCCTATGAGATTTGGTTAATTTTTAAGAAAATTTGGTATGTTATTTCAGATATCTTGATGAAAAATGTCCAACTTGATCCTTAGTACGGGGAATAATTTAGTCATAAGTTTAGTGATGAGTGATTTTATATTATAGTTCAAGGGACAAAAATATAGTATTTTCGACTGTTTAAATTTTAGAACTTCGCTGCTGAATTTGAAATTTGAAAATAGTTAAGCTGATTTTCCTCCTACTACGACAAAAGTAATAATAATAATTGAGATATTAAAAAAGCATTTTTGATATACAGGGTGTCCGCAAAGTTGGGGTTTTCCTTTACACGACGCGTAGATCTTGAAAACATAAGCAATTTTTCTTAGTACCATATACACCAATGTCTTAAGGGAAAGGGCTCTGCAACATCAAAAATATCTGAATACCGTCCTGTAGCCGCGACATCCCCGAGTGGTACTAGGACACTAGCTCAACCCGACGACAGAACTGGGACGGGGTCAGTGTGTCAGGTCAGTATGCAACCTTCAATCGACGGTTACGGTCACGCGTGTAGAGGTAATCGCGTAGACGAGAATCCCTCAGCAAGCACTAGAAACGTGGCTAGAGAAGTGCAAGTATCAAAAACTAAAGTGTGGCAAACGCTGCGTGAAGAGGGGCTGTATCCGTTTCACGTCCAACGTGTACAAGCCCTTCAACCTGACGATTTTCCAGCAAGAGTGCGGTTTTGTGAGTGGTTGTTGCATCAACATGACAATAATCCGGACTTTTTGAAGTGCATATTGGTGACAGAAAAATCTACGTTCACGCGTAATGGGGTGAATAACTTTCGCAACACTCATGTTTGGTCAGTAGAAAATCCGCACGCTGTCCGTCGCGCACATTTTCAACAAACATTTTCGGTGAATGTTTGGGCTGGCATGGTGAACGGTATGCTCATTGGACCATTTATTCTCCCAAATCGATTGGACGGGATGCAATACCTAGACTTTTTACGCAACATTTTGCCTTCCTTGTTTGCCTGCGTCAGCTCGGTAGCGCATCAGCTGATTTCATTTTCTGTTGGGGCGGTATTATTTCGGGCAGAGACGTACTTAGCCCTTCTCGTCAACTGGAGAGTGAGTACTTTTTCCTTTATTTTTTTTTTAATTGGCCGCCCTCGTTTCACTACACATTACCTTTGTTATTTCAAGGGTAGTTGTTTCTGAAAAGGAAAACCCCAACTTTGCGGACACCCTGTATATATATAAAGAGAAAATGATCATGCGGAGAAAGGTGTATAACAAAAAGTAGGAAAATAATGGGCAAAATCCGCAAAAAGGAGAAAAGTGGATTCGAGCAGAAAATAGGATAGGTAACCCGAGCGATACGTATTTCTGCTGGTTGTGATTATATGACTTTTCATTGGGATGTTTTGAATATAATTTTCGAATCCATTTTCAGATAAATCCACCAATCCCAAATCGCAAATAATTGTTACACTTCAAGGCTAGTTATTTATGGTCTTATAAATTCCTTTATACTCAACTGGCACAATAATTTTCACTAGTCAGATAAATTAAGCTATGTCATTATCGCAAAACTTTTTCCACAAAAAAAAACACTCAAATAATGTAGCACTTGGACGTACACATGAAGCACGCTATCATATCATAGTGAAACTCACAGGCAAAATGGATGCCGGCAAACGGGTCGGCTTGCATTGATTAAAAAGTCAATATATTTGATGAATATTATAAAAGAAATATTGTAGTTAAAATATTATATTCCACATATTCATTAAATATTTGTTTAAGATAACAAATATTTAAGTAAGGTAATAATATTATTAAATATTGAATAAATATTTAATGAATATTTCATGCTATCCGGGGTAGTAAATGTTTCAATTTCGTTTATAACCAACCACGTCATAGATTGCCTTCAAATTACTGGTGTGCGAGGTCTGTAAATTGAGTGGTGAGACTGATTATATAATTTTTTTATTCAAATAACAATTTTATATTATTACCCTCAAAATATCTTCCTTCTGAAGCCACACAGCGTTGGAGATTGTTCTTCCCCTCCTCATAGCAGTGCTGGAACGCCAATACTCCAATATCCTTCAGCTGCTCGGTTAAACCTTATCTTCGATAGGCTTGTTTAGCAAGAGGTTCCGTTGCATTGTGCCCAAGTCTGAAGCAAAACCGGATAGCACATCGTTGCTTGAAATTGATGTCACTTATTTTTAGAACACCATAAAAAAAAATCGTTTCGAAATCGATCGAGTTCAAACTTGTACCGAACGCGGATCACATGTTCCCGTGTCTCCCCTTCAGTGTTGCCAGATCGAACGCTACGTTGCCAGTCGCATCACTTAATTTGCAGGCCTCGTTTGTTGTGTGTATGAATTTTCCGCACAGCCGGATCCCGACTTATTTGAACCGATACACGGGGCACACCTGCTGAGGCCACCCGATGAAATTGACGCTATAACCGCATGTCAGAGTTTATACTACGTAAAATATGAATGGGTAAATAGAAGCGAAATTGGATTTTCAAAGGCCCCATCCGACGGCAATACGGGAGATATTTTCGCTAAAGAAAAGCCGCCTGCAATATGTAACACATGAATAATTTTGCTTCTATCAGCTTGCAACAGGTTACAACCGGAGATAAATGCGTCATCCCTCGGTCCCTGTTACTTGAATATTAATAAATTTATTAATATTAATATCGATATTATATTTTTTGTACTTGAGCACCACGTAGGCTTAAAGACTAAACACGCAGTATCGTAGGCTCTAGGGCGGAACTCACAACATCCATAACTAATAGAAAAATTGTCTTGAATCGGGATTCGAACCCGCTCTGCTCATGGCGACTGTTTAGTAGAGTGCAGCTTCGACCACTACTTCACCATATTGCCTGTATATGTTATCACTAATACTAAACAACCGGCAGAGGTATTACGGATCTTGAAAAGTGACATTGTCGGATTCTTGACATTATATAGGTCTTTTGTGAGATTATGCACGTTTTTCTACAAGATGTCACGAGCTGGTGTATTCTTGTTGTGAACTCGTTTTGTAGCTGTACGTGTTGCCTATACGTCATGATGCTTCAGCTATCAATGTTTGGCTCTGATGTGATGTAATATCTGATTCAGAGATGGCATTGTTGGACGTTTAAGCTGTAAGTTGTATACCATAGCTAGAAGTAAACGGCAGTGCATAGGTACTTAGAGAGGATTTGTTTGCTAATAATATGTGTTGATGATAATTCCATTGGTTTCTCGTCTCAAATACACTTACTTGAGATGTATGCAAAGTTAAAAGTTAGTTGTGCATCCGCTTTTCCTTATTCAGCCTGGAAATTACATATGCAAATTTGCTGAATTTCAAAAAAGAGAGCGACAGAAAAAGGAAATCCCTGGTTGTTGAAGTATATTAGAACTAACAGGTGACAAAATATGGTACATACAGGAATATTTTTGCAACGTTATTACATTTTACATCAGATTTTATTCCCAGTCATTTAAATTGTATAGAAGTTTATTTTACGATGTCAAGTAGAAAATATACTAGGTGACTATAAAACCGAACACCCAGTTTAAATGGTTTTATTTTAATAAAACTTTGTATAAGTACTTAATGAAGCATAATAAGTAAATGATAAAAATTTCAAAATGATTGCACTGCTTTAAAGCCCTTTGGCCTTTAATAATGTGTGGATGCACCCTGACGTGCTACGCATTCTCCAACGCGCCTAGGCATGCTTCTGATCAGGTGGTCAATGTCCTCCTGTGGTATCTCATTCCAGGCAACCACCAACTCCTCTCGAAGTACTTCTAGAGTCTGAGGAGGACGTTGCAAATTGAGCAATCTCCTACCCATCATATCCCACACGTGCTCAATTGGGGATAAGTCGGGAGATCTTGGTGGCCATGGTAACAATGTGACATCATTATGTTGAAAGAAGTCTATTGTCACTCTTGCAACATTTGGTCGGGCATTATCTTGTTGGAAAGTTGGATCTGCCAGGGTGTCAAGATAGGGTAAAAAATGGGGTTCTAGAACTTCGTGGATATAACGCTGCGCGTTCATGTTACCTCTGATGAAGATTAAAGGTGACCTGGAACCATAAGCTATAGCACCCCAAACCATAACTCCAACAGTGTGATGAACATGTCTCTCAACAAAAAAACTGTGGATTCCTCCTTTCACCACGTCGCCTTCTAACCCTTACACCGACGTAATCGACTTGAGTGGTGCAGACAACGATCACTCTGGGATCAGGAATGGAACAGTATTGTCTTTAGTGACGAGTCTCGATTTTGTTTAGGCATGCACGATGGTCGTGCCAGGGTTAGAAGGCGACGTGGTGAAAGGAGGAATCCACAGTTTTTTGTTGAAAGACATGTTCATCACACTGTTGGAGTTATGGTTTGGGGTGCTATAGCTTATGGTTCCAGGTCACCTTGAATCTTCATCCACGAAGTTCTAGAACCCCATCTTTTACCCTATCTTGACACCCTGGCAGATCCAACTTTCCAACAAGACAATGCCCGACCACATGTTGCAAGAGTCACAATAGACTTCATTCAACATAATGATGTCACATTGTTACAATGGCCACCAAGATCTTCCGACTTATCCCCAATTGAGCACGTGTGGGATATGATGGGTAGGAGATTGCTCAATTTGCAACGTCCTCCTCAGACTCTAGAATCACTTCGAGAGGAGTTGGTGGTTGCCTGGAATGAGATACCACAGGAGGACATTGACCACCTGATCAGAAGCATGCCTAGGCACGTTGGAGAATGCGTAGCACATCAGGGTGCATCCACACATTATTAAAGGTCAAAGAGCTTTAAAGCAGTGCAATCATTTTGAAATTTTTATCATTTACTTATTATGCTTCATTAAGTACTTATACAAAATTTTATTAAAATAGAACCATTTAAACTGCGTGTTCGGATTTATATGTCACTTAGTATACAAATCAGCGCCTAGATTTGAGGCAGTGCGAAAATGTTTTGTAGGTTATGCGTCATTCCTAATTTTTCTCTGATGTGGCTTTTTTACACACAACGCGGTTGCGGTACTGATTTCCCGTAAAGCTTTTTAAAGTTTTTGGAAACGCAAGAGAATGGGGAAAATCGTAATGTATAACTTTGAACATAAGCCTCTCTTCAGAAAGGACACAAATAACCTGTCTGGCATAGCTAATAGAATAATATTTCATGGGCAGCATATTCAGTAATAATTTTAATATATAAAATATAATAATAATAAAAAAACGAAGCTAACCGTTAACAACAATTTGTGCTGGTATTGTGTCCACAGTAATGTCAACTTGATAGTCAAAACCTGAAGCTTATTATTTGTGATGGTATTTTACTCTACACTAACAGAGTAACTATGTCTTCATGCACAACTTATCTTGGCTTATTTTAAACTAGAAAACGCATTTCACATACACTTCACAAACATTAAAAAAATAATAATAAGGGAGCAAAAAAAATGCAAATTTTTTGATTTTTTACAGGCTGTATGTCGGTAAAAAATGCTAGTATCTAGCATTTCGGAGTTTTAAGATCCTAGTTTTAAGGTTTTTAGGCGAAAAATTTCAGGAGAGACGGTCTTCATTGCAACTCTAACAGATCGCGTAAGAAAAATGTTTTGCAAAATTTTTGTCTTCTCTTTAGTCCAGGGACTTGAAGAAAATTTGTTTTTGTCAGGCTATCATATGAATCAGATGACCCATTTATTCAGCTTCAACAGAAAACATTTTGTAAAGGTCAAAACATGTTTTGCGCTATTTGTTAAGATTGCATGAAAACCGTTGATTCTAAAATTTTTCAGCTAAAAAACCCTAAAACTAGAATATCAAAGCTTTTTTTGAAGTCTAGATACGACCATTTTTCACCTAAATGTAGCCTGTCAAAAATTACCGAATAATTTTGATTTTTTTGCTCTCTTAATTGTTTTGAGCAGTATTGTAGATGAAGTTACCTCTGTATCTCCTGCTAGTATAACAAGAAAGTGACAAAAAATATCGTGCATTTGTTAATCAGACGCATGGAATTGTTCTCTTTACCCTGAAAGCCTCAAAGGTAGAATTCCATAAGTTGGCTGTTACTGTACTAAAATGCATTTGAAGTAGGGTGCTCTTTAAAAAAAATGAGTAGAGCGTGTGGTCCATATTTTTTTCTTTCGTGAAATATCACCTTATTATCTTAAAAGGTTATGAATTATCTTATTTGATAATGATACTATTATGAAATTGCAAGTACCGGGTTTTCCATTAGGGACTTGACAACTTTGAACTTGTACTGTGAACGCACCTTTAAATCAACTACCGAACTGCCAGTGTCAAAAAATTCAGTAAAGAAAATACTTTCATCATGGTGAAGTACTCGAACGAAGAACGCTTACAATTAATTAAAATTTACTACCGAAATTCTGAGTCGGTGACTGCAACTTTAAGAGCGTTAACGCCAATTTTTGGTCGTAATTCTCGTTTCAGTAGACAAGCAATTCATAGTCTAGTAAAACAATTTGAGTCCACATATTCGCTGCTGGATGTTCCAGTGCCAGTGAGACAACGGGTTGGTCGAAGTGCCGAGAATAGTGATGCTGTTCAAGGGAGAGATATCTCAAATGGCTTGCATTTTATTTAAAAAGAAGGTTGTGAATACCTTAATGGAAAGCCCTTTATTTTAAAAATTTGAGTATGTCAGTCCATGATACTAAACATGCATAATGTATCATATCTCTGAAACTGATTCTTCCTACTAGGGATCGAGATCCTATGCGTTACAAGAAACAACCAATATCAAATAAAGTTATTTAAAAGCCAAAATTTTGCACTCGCTATGGTCTAATGACGTCCTTAATCTGTTCAAAGTTGCAAAACTAAGTGGAAACAAAATTGTTATTTTAATTCGTGTTACCAATATCACATTTTTTTCTATCTAAACATTTTCATTATTATTATTTTCGTAAGGGATACATCACGACATTTTTCTCTTCTCGCATTATCATATTCATTCGATAAGGAAAGGTCCCTGACACTGTGTCATACCGTATAACCTTTCTCACGTGTTCTATCTTTTCCTTTTATTGATTTCTGCCGACGAATTCTCGGAAGAACCAATCGTTGGAACAGAGGCTAGAAGCCGCTGATCCGAATTGTAAAATTTATTTCCCACAGATTGGAAACTGCTGAGCTACTGTAACGAGTTATAGAACTAGCTAAGTCGGCAGAAATTCGATTGAGGACCGCTATTGTTCGGTAACTTGACTAATCACGTCTTTATGAGTTGTGTGAAGCATATTTATGTTAATTGCTAGTTGGTTACGACTAATAGAAGTTGGGCTAAGAAAATAAGTCGAATATGAGAACTGAGAACGGACAATCTCCCTGACAATATGGATTTAGAAAGGGTAAGTCTGCCATAGACGCACTCAGTGCAGTGCTGCAGCTAGCAGAAGCAGCTACAGTCGTAACAATGCCTTCAATATGGCACAATGGCAGAAAATCAATGGATATGTCGAGTAGCTAGGTACTGCTAACTATCTATTGAACATGATAGTGATTTAAATGAAAGGAAGCCTATCGTAGACAAGACCGGATGAAGGGTCGCAGGGATACGTCCTAGGACCGTTTCTTTGGAACGTCTTCTACGATGGGGTCCTTTGGTTACAGATGCTCCCCGAAATGCTGACAACCTGGCAATGACAGTCACTAGCTAAGAGAGAGGTGCACTAGAAATGCTTTTGGCATGTAGCATCGTGAGAATTATCATCTGGATGGAAGAAACTGGCTTGAAATTAGCTACTGAGGAGACGGAAGCTGTTATACTTTCTGGCAGATAGAAGCTAATTGATAAAGCACGAGAACGAGGTCGATGACTTTTCTTGATACTTGAATCACCACGAATGCCTAAGGCCTAAATACCCATTGGGTGAAAAAAGACAGTATCCTGATCGAACATAGCTTTAACCAGTGCTTCCTGAAAACAATGACGCTGTTGTCTCAATACCGCCTCAAATGACCAGGCTATAATGTCATGATAGACAGAGTGATCCTCAACACCTACTAATCGATAAAGTACGAGAATATCCATTTTCTTTAACGAGGTTGGTGACTGAAAAAGGACGGTATCCTGATCGAACAGAGATTTAACAAGTGGCTATGGAACGAGGTCGTCTAAACAATGGCCCTTTTGTCCGCAGCCGCATTTAACGGCCTCCGTTTAATTTGCCTATCCTTGAGAATTTCGTCGCCAGTTCGTGGCTTACCTTGTGCGACGTAGCGGATCCAGAAAATTTAGCTCTCGAGAGAGATTACCGGATTATCCGCAAATGTTACGTAGGCCGTCGGCCGGATTAGGGCGTTGAATTATTCCTATTTCGGGCTAAAAAACGAGGTCAAGTAGATATATGTCACAAGCAGTCTTGCAGGGTCTTTGTGTACAGTATGATCCGGAATATCTCTCCGATTAATATAGTACAAGGAAAATAACGTTACATGGGAAATCGTAAATAAATAAATTAAATTTTAAACAAAATGGAACTGTTTGGATTTAGCGACCATTCGATCAATTTTAAATCTTATCTCAAAGGAACGGTACAGTTTGTCTCGTACAATGGATTCACATAAAATTTACTGCCAACTCTAGTGTGTCCCAGGGATCAAACTTAGATCCGGTACTTTTTTGTCCGATCATCTCAGCTGTCCCCACTTATTTTTTGCAGACGGCATCAAAAATTTCCAATAAGATCGAAACTATTGAAGTCTGTCAGATTTTACAGAATTACCTTTTCGTACTGAACAACTGTTGTGATCACAATAAACTGGCTGGGATTTATCTGGGTTCGATTCAAAGTTGGAATTTCACTCTCCAATTAACATTATATCATCCGCTACTAAGAGCTTAGGATTTGTCATAAGGAATAGTAAATGGATTTCAGGAGCAAGCGCGCTGAAGATTCTATATAGGGTGATCATTTGAAAACTTCCTACCACGGATCTATCGAAAATCACTGATTAAAAGAAAAAACGCCGAGATGCGTGAAAAGATTTGTCAAGGGGGACAATTTTTTAACCAAAAACTACTTCACCCCCTTTCACCCTCTGCCCTCCAGGGTCATCCCTTTAAAAAATTCAAATGACTAGGGGCATCGAGTAAATCTTGTTTGAAAGGTCTTTTGAAGTCCTTCATTTTGACGTTTCAGTTTCTAAAATCGGTCGATTGGTTTCCAAGAAAATTAGAAAAATCTTTATTTATCTTAATTTGTTCAGGTAGAAAACTAAAACACACGAAAATATCACTTTTTATTTCAAGAAGTGTTCAAAATGTTGCCCGTTATTGACCAAACAATGATATAGGCGATGTTCAAATTCCTGACGGACATTTTCAAAAACATGTGGGATATCCATGCTCCTCTAAAAACAAGAAAAATTAAGATAGAAATGCCGTTTCTTCCTTGGATAACCGAAAACATAAAACTTTTGATAAAAATTAGAGATAAAGCACATAAAAAATACTTAAGATCTAAAAGAGATCAGCACCTTAGATATTATAGACAGCTAAGAAATTTCACTAAGCATGCTATTATCCGCGAAAAAGTTACCTATTTTAATCAACTAGCAAGAAAAAAACAAGACGATTTCTGGAAAGCCGCGCGACCAACCAGAGGACTCTTACTGAACTTCCTGATAATCTCTTAAATCCATCTGAGATACATGATTTTTTTCAGATGACTGATAACATGCGAGACACTGCATCATTAAAAAAAAATTGTTAATTCCATTTCATCAGGTGCGATTGGAGAGGATGGCATATCCATCAAAGACATAAAATTGTGTCTTCCTTTCTGCGCAAATGCATTGATTAATATTATTAACACATGCCTTTTGGAAAATACTTACCCTTCTGTTTGGAAAAAGGCTATTGTGAAACCCATATCAAAGGTTGGCGAGCCTAAAGAACTTAAAGACCTTAGACCAATTAGTATTTTGTCCCCTGTGTCAAAACTTATAGAAAAGCACATTTTTGTTCAGATGTCGGAATTTTCTGAATCACAAAATATCATTCCTCAATATCAGTCGGGATTCAGGAAGAATTTTAGTACAACTACAAGCTTGGTAAATATTTTAAACGATGTCCGAATGCATGAGGATCAGAAAAACGCTACTTTCATGATTTTGTTAGATTTTAGCAAAGCTTTTGATACTCTAAATCACAGAATGCTGCTGGTAAAGCTAAGCTATTTTGGATTCTCACCTAATGCAATAAGTTTTTTAAAAAGTTACCTAAGTACTCGATCAAGCTGCGTTATGATTTCTCAAGGATCCGTTTGCCTCAAACCTGAATTTAAACCTGTAAAGCAAGGTGTCCCTCAAGGATCAATCCTTTCGCGCTTGCTGTTTAGTATTTATGTGGCAGATATGTCTGAAGATGTTGCTTATGCAAGGCTTCATCAGTACGCCGATGACTCACAACTTTGCATTGCTATTAATAACGACAATTTAGACACAACCGAAAATCACATTAATTCAGACCTGCTAGAGGTAAACAGTTTTGCCATACGCCACAATTTAAAACTCAGTGCTTCTAAATCAAAAGCTTTAATTTTGGGATCTAATTTCAAACATAGGAGAAATATTGAGCGTAGTTTGAATATCCGTATAAACAATGAGATAGTCCCCATTGTTCACGAAGCAAAGAATCTAGGCGTAATCTTCGATAATGCATTATCATTTCAACCACACATAAAGAAAAAATTGACGGCAGCGTACATACGATTAAGAAATATCTCCAAACTAAAAAATGTTTACTGCCTAAGCAAAGTATTTCCTTTGTCAGAATCTCATACTGTCCCTTTTTGACTATGGAGATATAGTTTATGGGAGCTCGTTGGCATATACTACTAAAAATGCGATACAAAAATTGCAGAACGCCTGCATGCGATTTTCATTCAACATACCTTATCGTAACCACATAACACCTTACCTAAACAATTTGTCTATACTAAATATGCTAAATCGCAGGAAACATCATTTATTCAATTTCATCTATAGAATAATAAAATCAGGAAAACCTCCGTATTTGAAAAATGAGCTTTTAACTTTTAATCATTATTACGGGACAAGACATAACCAAAAATTTTTATTATTCCTCGACATAGGTCTGCAGCATTTCAACGTTGTTTTTCGTTTCTTGCAGTTCAAATGTGGAACAGTCTAAATAATGATGTAAAGGTAATGTCACAAAGAGCGTTCTCAAAGTATATAATGGCCATGCTTCTTCAGGATCAATAATACAATAATGAGTGTGATTGTGCACGGATACTTGTTGTCAAGTTTATTTTTTTAAATTCATCTTTTTATTAAGATGGAGAAGCGAGCATGTGATGATAGATGTTGTATGTGTGTGTCGATGTATTTCGGTGTTGTTAACTGTATGAGGGTTCGTCGGTGTGGCTTCGCGTCCGTTGCTTTCTCCCGCTCTTCGCCCCCTCTCCGGTGCTCCCCAACCGTCGGAACGTTGACTTTTTAAGTGAGTAAATACATTTTTTTTTCTGCAATATGAATGGTTCATGCTCGTAATAAATAAAATCATCAAATTCCAGTATATTGTTTGTATATTATATGTGTAAAATTAGTGTAACACAGGGCATTTTCACACCCACCCTACTTATGTAAGGCTGGGTGTTAACGGTCATTTGATCGAGGATTTGTCCTTTTTGCCAAAAATATTGTGTGTATTTTCTATAATACAGTAAATATAATGTTTTTTTTTGTTTTGTTTTTTAACAAATAAATGTATTTTGAATTTGAATTTGAATTTGAATCATGCCAGCTTTTATGGTGCGTTGACTAAGTTCATCCAATCTTTCAGGTTTTTGGAGTAGACACAATATATTTCAAATGGCCTCATAGAAACTCCAATGGCGTCTAATCCATATATCTGTAAACTCGTCGTCTAGCCATTGCCGAACCGGAAGAACATAGTGAGGAGGAGCGCCGTTTTGCTGGAAATATATTTCAGCCTCATCAAGTATAGGGTTTCGATCCTTTTCGATTTGGTTACCAATAGTTTCAGTAATAAGCCTATTGATGGTATTTTCCATTTCCATTAATAAACAATGGCCCAATCACTTTGTTTCCTAAAACGCCTGCCCATACATTAGATTTTCATTGCTCCAATACCTGCAGTTATGCTGATTAACAAATCTATTTAGATAAAATGTGCTTTCATCACTGGAGCAGATATTCTTTACATGATAGTATTATATATACAAACACGAATGAAAGAAGAAAAATAAATCCCATAAAAATAGAACAGTGGAAAGACTACTACAATAATCTACTGGCAGAACAACGTGGAGAGTATTTAGACACGCAACTAGATATAGATCAAACGGGAGTTAACAGAGTAGATACCATTCAATTAGAAGAAATAAAAACAGCATTACAAAAAATGAAAAATAATAAAGCTCCGGGACCGGGGGATTTGCCTATCGAGTTAATTAAACACGCCACCACAAGAACGCACGAGCTACTTTGTGTAATTTTTAACAAGTGCCTGGAAGGGGAAACGATTCCCAGAGATTGGAGGAGCTCTTACATAAATTCCATTTATAAAAAGGGAAACAGGAGTGCTGTAGTAATTATCGGGGTATTAGTATTACATCGTTCATCGGAAAGCTGTACGAAAGAGTCCTAACAGCCCGAATAGAAGACGAAGCCACGGAAATTGAAGAACAAAGTGGATTTCGACCTGGGCGATCCTGTGTTGACAACATATTTACAATAAAACAACTGACAGAAAAGAGATTAGCAAGAGGAATGGAGCTACACGCTACTTTTATAGATCTCCGCAAGGCATTCGACTCCGTCCCTTTGCAGAAATTATGGATCGCAATGAAAGAAGCAGGCATAAATAGCAAATACATAAACGCCGTAAAAGCAATGTATAGAGAAAATCAAGTGGTCGTTAAAGTCGGAAATCAAATTTCTGAGGCTTTCCCACAAACAAAAGGTGTTAAGCAGGGCTCCTGCCTCTCTCCAACCCTGTTTAAAATTTATCTCTGCAGCGCTTTAAAACAGTGGATAAGAAAGTGCAGCCCCATGGGGATATGGTTAGAGGACTTTCACTTGTATACAATCCTCTTTGCAGATGATCAAGTAGTCTTTGCAGAAGACCAGCAAGACATGACTTACATGATAAACAAACTTATAGAAGAATTCACTAAATGGGGTTTGGAGATAAATATACAAAAGACACAATACATGACTATAGGAGGCACAGGACAAGACATCGAAACAAAAAGCGGAAAAATAGAAAACGTCGGACAGTACCAGTACCTAGGAGTTACAATAGATGAAAGCGGAAAGGATAATAAAGACATACTAAGGAAAATAGGAAAAGGAAAAAATATGATTAAAGCACTACATCCGATCTTGTGGAGTAAGAACCTAACAAAGAAAACAAAAAAATTATATATCAGGCTATGATTCAGCCAGTACTGACGTATGGGTCAGAAGCGTGGGTTGTAGATAAAAATATGTCACAAAAGCTTCTCTCAACCGAAATGATGTACTGGAGAAGATGTTCCGGTTTAACTTTACTTGACCATGTTAGAAATGAGACCATCAGAGAAAGAATGGAAGTCGAAAATACAATAATGGACGATATAACAGAGAGGCAGTTAAAATGGTATGGACACCTGCAACGAATGAACGAAGAAAGGATACCATTAAGGGTTTGGAAATGGACACCAGCACAAAGAAATAAACGAGGAAGACCACGAAGGAAATGGATTTCAAACATCCATACCGCAATGGAAAGTAGAGGACTACATGAAGGAGACTGGAACGATAGGATACGATGGCGTATGGGTTGCGAGAAGCGACCTTAGGTTGCAGAAACTCGCCATATATATATATATATATATATATATGAATAGTATTATCATAAATCGTTGCAGTAATTTGTATACAAAACTCAACTCACCTATCGAAATCATCTTCGGTTAACTCTTGCAATATGTTCATTTTGAGTGGATGAAATTTATGAAGTTTAGTAACTGTATGTACAGAGCCTAATGAAATACCAGTCGCAGCAACAATTTTGCGGAATGAAGTATTATTATTTATTCCAAAATGACCCAAAACTTGAGCGGGTTCATCCAAAAGTCTCCGATGATCACGTTTTTTATTTATTTGCAACAGATGCAATTTCAGTAAATTTAGTTTTAAGGTCCAAAACATACCTATGCGAAGTTATCTTCCCCGGATGGCTGGCGTTAAACGTGACGGCAGTTTGCCGAGCACATTGATTTTGGGTACCTCAAATTAATATCATTTTCACTCTTTCGGCTAGTGTGTAAACCATTTTAGAAGTAAAATCTGAATCAATTATTTAATTTTCACTATCCCAAGTTTCTCACAAAGGAAACTGACAACAAAATAAATGCTTTCTTTCCCTTAGCAATAAATAACTAAACAGGTATAACAATAAATACAATTCGCACAGGATATCTGTGTTGACGAAAAGAATGCGGAAAAAATTCGGGTTTATTTGGTTGATGCCACGTCAATCTTCGAATTGCTGTTTATGATTAGTTTTAAATTATGAACGAGTTATTTGGCAACCCTAAGGCAACATTTGAACACTTATTGAAATAAAAAGTGTATTTGGACGATTTTTTTTCTATCTGAAAAAATTAAGATAAATAAGATTTTTCAATTTTCTCGAAACGAATGACTGATTTTAAAAAATCAAAGTCAAAATAAAGGGCTTCGAAAGACCTTTCGAACAAGCATTACTCGATACCCTGTCTTTAATTTTAAGGAAGACTCTGGGGGGCCAGGTGAAAGGGGCTGAAGTAGTTTTTGTTAAAGTTTCCCCTGACATTAGAATCATTTCCCATTCGGATAGTGTGTAAACCATTTTGGGTCATCAAATATTTTACTATCCAAATTGTCACAAGACAACGTACACTAAAGGACTTCGAATACCTTTCAATAAGCTATGACTCTATAGCTCTTGTTTGGTTATAAAGTTGCCCTCGACAAATCTCCGACGTGTCTCGGCGTTTTTTCTTTAAATGAGCGGTTTTCGATTAATCCGTGGTGGGAAGCTTTCAAATGAACACCCTGTATATTTGTTTGTTCGATCCAAATTAGAGCTGGTCATGTGAATATGTAGCTAGACCGATAGCTTTTCCTCTGCCTAATGTACTGCAATAGTATGTGTGTCAATTTTCGGGTCTATTCGGATGTGTTTCGGGATTAATTGTGTACTTTGATTGGATTAAATAGTTACTATGTAAACGAGGATAGGATAGCATAGGATGATGACTCCATTAAGACGTAATCGTCCCACCGCATGTCTCCTATCTGGTTCTGAGCATCTCTCAAGACCATAAACTTGAAACCCGGAGACTCATCCACTCAATAACACAACCCATTAGCACCGGGGTTCATTCATTTACGTACAACCCAAAGATATACCGGTTGCTCTAGTCTAAGGGTTGGCGTCGGACGGCTTTTGTTTCAGAAAGGGAGTGGGAGAAGTGATGATGATCCCTGCTAATTGATTTATCTGTTCTTAGATTGCTCTAAAGCTTTTCAGTGGAAAAAACAAGATTCCATAAAGCTAAAGCCAGGTTTGCAGGGTGGCACTGGAGACTAATTGTATGGGTCTATCTGACTGACTCGATTGGTTGAATACTTTTGATATACACGTTCTTCGGACCGTATTGTCAGCCGTTTCTACATTTTTTTTATACCCCAACCACCACGAAGGCCTAAGGCCTAAACACCCATGGGGTACCGTGGGGCTATAAGACGCCTCTTAGTTTTTATAGTATTTTCTCTCCTTCAGAAAGGCTTGGGTTATTTCTAGATTTCTACTGTTCCATATCAGCGTCAGCACTCTCCTATTGTAAGGTTATGCTTCAGCCTGAAATTTCTTAGAATTCAAAAAGAAACACCCCTGCCTATCTGAAGGACTAAAAGTGACTAGCTCACTCAACCCTATAAGAGAGACTTTACAAATATGGATTACGTGGCAACATCAATAAATGGTTAATGTCTTATATTTCTCAGAGAAAACAAATTGTTGATATATCTGGCGTTTATTTTCTGATGTAGTTGATTGGTGTTCCTCGAGGGTCCATTCTGGGTCATTTACTTTTTCTTATATACGTTAACGATCTACATCCGGATAGTCCTTGTTAATCTTATATTTGAATTGCCCAATGGTGGTAGAACTGAGAAAAGCCTCCACATGTAGATCGATCCACAATCTCGATACCCAGGGGCAAAGGAGCGGCCGTATCGACCAGTTCTCGATACGAATAGAATAAAAATACATTTCAGGCCCTAAAACAACAATGTAAGTACCTTCCTTTTCTGCGAATAAATATATCTACCGCGATTCCATGGACAAAGATTCTTTCAAAAAATGGGCATGTGAGAAGCTGGTACCAGCTTTACAAGAGTCATCTTTAGTAACCATGGATAATGCTTGTTGTCATAGTGCGTTAACAGAAAATATGCAAAATTCCAGTTGGAGTAAAATGCAGTTGAAGCAATAGCTGCAAGATAAAAAAAATCATTTTGATGATGACACTTTAAAGCTCGAGCTTTTAAATCTATGTCGCGTTAATAAACCATCGGCTACAAGGTATATCATAGATGAAATATTACATGAAATTGGACATCAAGTTTTGCGGCTCCCCCCTTACCATTGTCAATACAACCCGATTGAGTTAGTCTGGGGAATAGCCAAACAGTGCTATGATCGTCATATTGGGGAAAATGGCTATGGTGACAAGGAAGTTTTGAATGTTTGGGACGACTGCTCTAGCGAAGGTGACTCCTACAGTTTGGGCGAAGTGTGTGAAACATACCGAGGACTTGTCAAAAGACGACTGGGACAAGCATCAAGTGTTCATTTTTGACTAGACTAATATAATCATTCACTTGGGAGAAAGTTAGGATGACTCTGATTAAATCCAATATTCAAACTTTTATTGAAACAATTTTGAAAATTTATGATTCCTAATTTTCCATGGGTGCACCTTAATGTAGATTGTTAAATATTTTGATAGATATGGAAGTTACAACCTTGATGTTTATTAAGGCGACATAGATTTAAAAGCTCGAGTTTAAGATCATCATCATCAAAATGTATTTTTCTGTCTAGCAGTGATTTACTTAGTCGCATTTCACTCCAGGAAGAATTGCGCATTTTTATTATTCAAGATGGTTCTTCTAAAGCTCGCATAAGCTTGTCACATATCCACCAATCTTAAATGTTTTATCAAGTTAGCAAAAAGATGTGTTATTTAGTATTATATTGTAGATTCCTTATGTATTTTTGATTTCAACTTTAAAGAACATCAAATGGCGTGTCATACTCTACCCATGTTTATGTACTAGATTAGAAGATGTCTGAGAATCACGATTAGTAAATAATTTGGAATCGGTTTCCCTCAGTTAGGAAAATTAAGATCCGCCCATGATACGGAGACTCGATCTATTTACTTATATCATATGGCGTTGATGACGTAACCGCCAAGAACGGTGACAACAACTTTACCAGTCTTCTCTCAAATCAAACCTAAATACAGGATGAATTAATTTAAATGGTCGATTGGAACTCTTTTTCTTACAAATGTTAATCTATGCCTGTTACACTATCGTGAAAGTGATTATGGTAAAACTTACTAGGAGTATTTTTCCACCGCAGCCGCCAGTTCCTCTCAATAACACAACCCATTACCATTCATTCGTTTTACGTGCATCTCCGAAGTGTATATCTGTTTGTCTAAGGGTTGTGACGCGTGAAAATCGTATCGTGCTTTCAACGGCTGGCTGCTGGCGTCTTTTGTTTCGGAAAAGGTGGGGGGCGAACAGTCGACGGTCCGTGCTAATTGATTCATCTGTTTGAGAGAAACCGACCGTTATCTCTTTCTGTTTCTCCCTCGTCACTGCTGGTGCTCCAAACCGAGTGGGTGGAAGATGACAGAGGAGGGAAGTCCTTTGCGGTCGATTTGCAGGCTAGTGACAGGTTATTTCTGGTGATTCTGTTATCAGGAGATGTTTTGAAGATGGGTCGGTAACGGGCTGTAAAAGCACGATGACCGAGTTGCCGCATTGCTGATGTTTGGCGTTCGTTTCCTTAATTAGATGAATATCAACATACATTATACAGGATGTTTATTTGAATACTTCTCAGCCACAGATCTATCGAAAACCACTGATTAAAAAAACGCCTAGACACGTCAAAACATTTGTCAAGGGGGACAACTTTTTAACAAAAAACTACTTCAGCCCCTTTCACCCTCGGCCCCCCAGAGTCATTCCCTTAAACATTTTAAATGACAAGGGGTATCGAGTAATAGCTTGTTCGAAAGGTCTTTCGAAGCCCTTTATTTTGACTTTGATTTTTTTAAATCAGTCTATTCGTTTTCGAGAAAATTAGAAAAATCTTTATTTATCTTAACTTTTTCAGATAGAAAACAAAATCAGATCAAAATAGCACTTTTTATTTCAATAAGTGTTCAAAATGTTGCCCATTAGGGCTTGCCAAATATACTCGTTCATAATTTAAAACGGAGACTACCATCATAAACAGCAATTCGGAAGATTAGACGTGGCATCAACCAAATAACAACCCGATTTTTTCGCATTCTTATCATCAACACAGATATCCTGTGCGAATTGTATTTATTGTTATACCTGTTTAGTTATTTATTGCTAAGGGAAAGAAAGCATTTATTTTGTTGTCAGTTTCCTTTGTGAGAAACTTGGGATAGTGAAAATTAAATAATGTGGTGCCCAAAATCAATGTGCTCGGCAAACTGCCGTCACGTTTAACACCAGACATCCAGGGAAGATGACTTCGGATAGGTATGTTTTGGACCTTGTTACTAAATTTCCTCAAACTGGATCTGTTGCAAATAATAAACGTGATGATCCGAGAACTTTAGATGAAGCCACTCAAGTTGAAGTTTTGGGTTACTTTGGAATACATCCTAATACTTCAGCACGCAAAGTTAATGCTGCGACTGGTATTTCATTAGGCTCTGTACATACAGTTACTAAACTCCATAAATTTCATCCATTCATAATGAACATATTGCAAGAGTTAACCGAAGATGTCTTCGATAGGCGAGTTGAGCTTTGTAAATAAATGACTGCAGCGATTAATGATGACATTGATTCAAAGAATAACTGCTTCAGTGATGAATGCATCTTTTATCTAAATCATTTTGTTAATAAGACTAACTGCATTTATTGGAGCAATGGAAATCGTCATACTTTTGTAAAAGGACATACCCAGAATCTCCAAACAATTAATGTTGGGCAGGCATTTTAGGAAACAAAGTGATTGAGCCATTGTTTATTAACGGAAATTTGAATGTAGTCAGTTATTTGGAATGTTTTAAACTATCATCAATCCGCTTATCACTGAAACCATTGAAAATCAAATCGGAGAGGATGGAAACCCTATACTTGATGAGGCTGAAATATATTTCCAGCAAGACGGCGCTCCTCCTCACTATGTTCTTCCGGTTCGACAATGGCTGGACGACGACTTTTCAGATAAATGAAAACGGCGAAGAGGGCCTATAGAATGGCCTGCTAGATCTCCTGATTTGACGCCATTAGACGTATCATCGAAAGCTGCCAAGATATCCCACAACATGGATTCAAAATGACGGCAGTTAATTCATTTTGTATTGTCATGCAAACCAAATTCAAACAATATTGTTTATTTTGCGTCATCCTGTATTATACAGGGTGACTTCGAAGTTGAGTCATTTATTTTAACAGTGAGTAGATCTGATCAAAAGAAATGTTTTTTTCCTTTACCATTTTTCTGGTAAAATTAAAGTAACAAAGTTATAGCCCCTTGGAAGTTTGAGTACCGCCCTGTCACAATAATAATATTATGTGCTCGTGTTTGGCGACAACGGATATAATCCGCCTTATCGGTTCATCGCATCGGAAACAAAAAAGCGAAAGAATTTGGAACGATGTTTTTACAATTATTTCATTCAGTTGTATACAGTCAGTGTCAGTCGGTAGTGAATAGTGGTGTCTGTTGCGTGGCTCAAACGAAATAAAAAATGGCACATGTTTATGCGGATCGGTTTCCCAATCGAGTGCAACCAACCCCTCGTGCCTTTGTTAATGTAGTACAACGGGTTCGTGAATCAGGTGACTTAAGACCTCACATATGGACGGCATGCCGGTGCTCCAAGACCTCACGATCAAATACAGGTCCGCACTGAAATACTTGTCGGGAGGATACTTTATAAAACAAGGTAAACATTTTTTTTATTTTTTTTTTATTTTTACACACATATTTTGGTTTATCTTCCTTCTACAATCATTATCTGAAAATTAATGACTCAACTTCAAAGTCACCCTATAATATAAATAACTTCACGCCAGGCGAACATGGATATTATCCGCTCACATGGATATCCCAAAGGAGATGAGATGTTCAGTATCGATAATAATAGTCTGCTGTTTTTCAAGTGTTTTTTTCAAAGTTTTATCAAAAACAGATAACATAAGTATCGGTACTTTTGCTCTCCTCTATAGAAATAGGTAGGGTCTAGCAAATAAGCTGATGCTTTAATTATCTGTAACAATTTTCGTCCTCTTTGATTCTAACTCTAAACTTCTGTATTTGCTCTCAACGGGTTACATGAAAATGATAAAAAATCGCATTATCGTGCATAAGTTTGACTTCTACTCCCTTTCTGGGTCGTTAAAAACCAATTTAAGGCCGACGTCTGCTCATTATCTCAAACTCTTAGTGGATGTCGTCACTTGGTTCTCCTGGAAAGCAGAAAGTTTTATCGCATATTTGGATAAATTAATGAAAAAGAAGATTTATATAACATGCTGTGGGTTCTGGTAATTATTTGGTTGGAAACTAAGTGATTGAATAATTTAAATAAGAAATAAGAAAAATGTAAGTTGTTGCTTGAGGATATAACTCATAGGATGTGTTTTTTAATGATGATGTGTTTTATTAAAAGCTATAGCTTTATTAAAAGCTAAACTACTCTTATACTAAAAAAATCTCATAAAAAGGTTAATAAAAAAGCAAAAATATAGAGGCTGTTGCATTTGAATTCTTTGAGAAAAAGCATATTTTGCGTTTTTAACTACCCTCTATAAAGAATCTAAAAACTATTGAATAATGTTGAAGCTGAGGTGTGTATGTTTTTTCTTGGTAAAAACTCAACGCTAAATATTTTTAAAATGGCGGGCTGGCGAGTTACCGAATTTGGTAGTTTTTCTGGACGAAACACCATAAAGCTACTGATTACAAAACCCCATAGTATGTATGTAATCACAAAATTTTCCCTTTCCACTGATTGATTCCAATAAGCAACAAAATTTCAGGTATTCTATAAAAAAAACGATTTTGATTTGTGGGCCAAAATTGGAACCCCTGTAGAATTGTGAATTTTTCGAAAATATACCCAAAGATATCGTGCATAATATCTCATGGAAAGTGTTTTTCATCAAACATTTGTTTATGAGTAATATTCCGTTCCCATGTGGTTATACTGAAATATCGTAATTTTTGAAGTTTCATGTAAATTTAAAAAAAACGAGGCCACGCTATTTTAGTTACATGCCCGACTCTGATATTCTGAATGGGTTTATATAGATAAGGCTAGTTTAACGTTGTCCTGTATTAACAAGCTTTCATTTTCCAGTGATATACTTTCATAACAATCCGATGATCCATAAAATTTCTGACAAATTTCTATCATTAAAATTGTAGCCAAAAATTTTGAAATACCGATGAAACACCAGATTAGTGAATAATTTTAGCCAATGATTTATTTTCAAATATCCAGTTTCGATATCGTTCAGGCACTCCAACAAAATTGGCAATTAATAACGTTATCAATTTTGTTAATCATAATCTCACTTTTGATCAGTACACAATAGTGAAAGGATACAACTAATCAAATTCATTGGTCTTCACTTTGATTCAAAATTTACTTGGGAAGCTCACATTCATTGGCAAAAAAACTGTGTATCTAAAACACTGTTAATAACAGCGTATCATGCATATTTTGAATCCAAAATTCATTATTTTATATTACCTACTGTGGGGTCATATATCACATGCTCCAAAAGTGTTAACGGTACAAAGGCGATGTTTGAGAGTTGATTAATTTTAGGTTATCAACTGTCCCAAGCTTATACAGGGTGGCGCATCGAAAACGAAACAGACGCATTTACTGGCAGCTCAGTTTTTTTTTTGGAAAAACGCTCAGACACGTCGATTTTGTTTTCGAGGGGGACACAAGTTTGGCAAAAAATCACGTTAACACGTGCAGCCCCCTGGGCGAGGGTGACACCAACCCTAAAATCTTAAATGGAAAGGGGGGTCGAGAGTTATTTTGAAGGTCTTTCAATTTCCTTTATAATGATATCAATACATTAATTTTATATCATTATAAACGGAATTGAAAGACCTTTAAAATAAGGTATCACTCGACCCCCATTTCCTTTTAAGATTTTGGGGGTGGTGTCACCCCCGCTTAGGGGGCTGCACGTGCTAACGTGATTTTTTGCCAAACTTGTGTCCCCCTCGAAAATAAAATCGACGGGTCTGAGCGTTTTTGAAAAAAGAACTGAGCTGCCAGTAAATGCGTCTGTTTCGTTTTCGATGCGCCACCCTGTATATACTGAAATGTTTATTGTATGCAAAACAAAACTATAATGATTTTAAAACCCCGAAGTATTATTCTAGACTCTCCAAGACTAGATGTAATAATTACTATGGCAAAAATGTTTAATGTCCTTCCGCAGTTTTGCAGGCATCTTAATGACAGGACTTTTGAAAAGACTGTAAAAACGTACCTACAACTGAATCTTTTTATAGCTTATATGAGTTTTTAGTTAAAATGATTTTAGTGACATGCCATAAGTGTTAATTCATTTCGTTGTTCAGTGCGCTGTGGATTTGTCCATTACTTATTTTTTATCTATGTATTACTCTGAATTCTGTCTGCGTTATAACTCAATCTTTGTTATTTTTCAAGTGAAATGTTTTGCCTACGTATACAAGATAGCCATTAAGTACCACGATAAATAACAAAAACTTACCTATATAAAAGTGTCACCGTTTTTGAGATATTGGATGTTTTCTTAAATTTAAAAAAACGAACCTTTTCATCTGTGGTCTTTAGCTGCATGTACAAATAAGGTCATACTTTGTTTATTTTTTGTGTAAAATACTTCTAGGTAGTTGCTTTATCATATACAGATGTAATGTAGTTAAAAGGTATTAAGGAACCATTATCAAATAAGGACTATTTAGGGATTTATAACCTTCTGATACTGTTTCCTTAAAATTTCATAAAATCCTATCAGGAAGGTTATTTAACGTTTGAAATTTAACCTGTTTTCATGTTCCAATCTTCTGTTATTATGGACTTGCTCTGTCGAAAGTTCTCCAGCTATAACAATCTGAAAGTGGCTTTTATGGGAACGTAGAAGAAAACTCGGAAAGCCTTAAGTCCTGCTAAATCCCTTAGGAGCTAAATTCAAATATTCCGGCTGTAATAGTGTAAAGCGACGTTGATTTGAGTTTAGAAAGGAGAGAGAAACGGGAGACAGGTCCTGCGACACATGTGCCGTGAACCGAGAGGACCGGGAACTGAGCGGGTTCACTTTCAGATCGTAGCATGAGCGAATGCGCGATCTGAATGCAGCAGAAGCAGGAATGAGGTAATCCTGCAGAAGAAGCTTACCGGCGACGCGCTTATCTGCTCGTTTTCAGCAGGATGGACCGCCGTCTGGCGCTGGATTGGTGCAAGAATAATGGACGCTGGACGATATCGCACCGAAGGTCTGTTGTTTCTCGATTACATTTTTTTCGATCGTTCGTTAGTCGAGTGTATACGGTGACCTGCTGTAAGTTGACCTCCACTAACTTTTTTGTACGACCTTTTAGAACAATATGTTTCTTGCATAATTGTAGGGGCTAACATGAAGTTTTATGTGCAATATTCTTTTATATCAAGCTTTTTGCAGAAAAGACCGAGAGGGCACCTTTTTTTATACCTATGTAGCCGCGCATTCAGATGTCTAAATACCAAGGCACCGCGGCTGCTATGAAGATCTTAAATAAACTTTGCTAATTCGATTTTCGAACTGTCTAAGTAGAACTGGCAGAAGCCTCCTCGGGTAGATTGTTCAACAATCTCGATACCCAAGCTATGCTCAAGCTGTGCTCAATCTATTTCAAGAAACGATCAAGCTATCTCAAGATATGCTCAAGTTATGTCAAGCTATGCACAAACTATCTCAAGCCATGCACAAGCTATGTACAAGTCATATCAAGATATGCTCAAAATATGCTCAAGCTATACTCAAGCCATGCTCATGCCATGCTCAAGCTATGCTATGTTATTTTGAGTTGAAATTTTCAAGCTGTACTACATTTCATACATCTTCTCAGCCCTTAGCTCCTGCATAATTTGCTGTCGCATTAGTGAGGTCTTTATAATTTAGAAAACAATATTGAGAACAAATTATTGGCGCTATCCGTGTAGAGAGCTCTGTAAATGGTTGAATATAATGCCAGTTCACTCTCTTCATATCTACAGGTGCCTTGCCTGTATTAAAGAAAATGTGAGTTCTGTCTACATGAATGGAAGGTCTATTCAATGTTATAATTGTCTTTAACTTCAAAAGCGCTCAATGTTATGGCTATAAAGTTGCACAACAATTTGTATAATAATCATACCACATGCTCTCTTTTTAAGGCTAAAATAAGGACAATTATGTTGAATAACGTTATAGTATCGGAGAATATTTCATTTGTGTATTCGAATGATGGCCTCTTTTGTATTCATCAACATTTGACCCATATTGTGATGTTATGTTAGTGATTCTACTTGTTATGTATGTTTTTATATATAACATACATGATATACCTGAAATTGATAATTCCAATATTACTAATTATGTAGTTATCCGGAAAGAAAGGTATTATTATTATTATTTTTATTATCATTATGTGTTATCACATAGAAATCCTTTTCGACGAATAACATTCTCTTCATTAATAGAGCGAAATCGTATTTTTTAATTTTCGTGAATGTGCGTAGAGTCAACATTCACCATTTTTTGAACTTATCTGCATGTAGGTGCAGTAATTCGGTAATCCTGCAGGAGACGCGGTTTTGAAGATTGTTTTTCAATTACACTTTTATTTTGTTTATCAATGCCTTTAATATACAATATTGTAACGAAAACTCCATTTTTACTGTTCAAAGTCTAATTTATTACTCCTGCACAAATGTATACCATGTCGACTGGACTTAAGCTTATAACAACTCATCGGATGCTGTCCTACATCCGCGATTTTTCCTTTATTTATTCCCCTAGCGACGAGTCGAAAAATATTCCAGCGTCTTCCAGACTGAGTCGGAATGGTAGTACGAGTAGATTCATCTCGATGACGCTGAACCCTCTCTAACGTCAACCGACGCTCCTCCACTAGTCCGCAGTTGCTTGCTTGCCTAAGCGATGTTTCTGGAAACAATAATAATAATAATAATAAACGGATTCATTGGCAGATCTCAGCAAAGCTATTCTTACACACAGTCATGCTTAAACTACTATTACTACTCTAGTTTGACCTGTTGAACCTTTTGGAGGGTGTTTCTCTGGTGCCCAGAGTTCCAGTATTCGAGGGCGTTACCATTTGTTTAGTAAGTGATCTACGATCCCTTAAAAGGTAACACGCTTCTCTTGTAGTTGACAGCAGTGAAGACAGAAAAAGGAGAAACAGAATAACCGAAAAGGAACTGCATACTTCTTGCGTCCACCGTGTATTTATGTTATCCACCCTCCCGTCTATATCCTGACAAATTGGCACAAGATACAGGAGCGATTGGTGCTGATATTTTTCGTCCGGGAAAGGATGAGTATCCATCGACTAGGAAGGCGAAGAAGGCCAATAAGCCTTACAGCCCATCTTCCATCTCTCCCATTTTCTCGTCTCTAACCGGGCTTAATCATAATGCCGTCGACGTTCCGGATCTTATAGAGGATCATCAAGATACGCTGGATACCAATCAACATTATTGGGTTCGGCGTTATCGGTGTTGAGGCCATAAGAATTATATGTTGTCATCGGATGCGCTCAGTTTCCTAATGCAATATTTGAGGAAGTTGTTTTTCGTTGGAACAACATAATAGTAAAACGGTCATAAATATATACTGAATCCCAATCAACATTATAGGTACTTAGTCTAATCATATTATCAAATACCCCTGGTTCGCGAAATAATTTTAAAGTCTGGTTTTATTGCTGCAAGTTGCTCAAGGGGGTATTTAAAACATGGACGCATAAAATAGGGTACACCAATTTTTGGTGGGAAAACTTTTTATTCGACAACAAAGAATGAGAAGACGTGTTTTTTGGGATTCAATCGAAAGTGTTGGCAGGAACGACTAGTCAGATCTACAAAATGAGGTAAAAAGATCCGACTAATAGCAAAAAAGTTATGGCCCAAAACCGAAGCAAACTGCAGGTTTTAGCACTTGTTTGTAATGCGACGATGGTTTCTCGCAGATATTTGAAATTCTTCAAATTCCTAGATTTCATACTTCTAAATAACCACAACAAAATTGGAGTAGATTAGTCAAGTAGTTGTTGAGAATTTACAATTGTTTATCACGAAACACCTGTTTTCCCGCCATCACACTACGAGTACTTTATAGAGCAATATACAGGGTTAGTTCAAAGGGCATTTTATAGCAGAATACATTAGTTTATCTTGCCGATATGAATAGCAAACTATTCCGAAAGATACATTTTATTTTTATGCAATAAAGTATGTGTTATTTTTTTTCTTAACAAATTCAAACATTGCGTATTTGTGAGTAATTCGCAACAAAAGATGATAGACACATCCGCTTTGTTTTAAAGTATTATAGAAAGGTATGTTTTTCGAATATCGTAGCGCATTTGTTCATTTACTCACAAATACAAACTGTGTAAATTTGTTTAGAAGAAAAAAACGTAACCGTTGTTTTTCGCATAAAAATAACATGTATCGTCCAGAATAGCTTGTGATTCATATCGGCAAGGTAAACACGTGTATGTTGTTATTAAATGATCTTTGAACCAACCCCGTATATTGCTCAATAAACTAGTAGTGATGGCCGGAAAACAAGTGTTTTGGGATAAACATTTAGTAATTCTCAAAAACTGCTTGACCAATTTACTCCAATTTTGTTTTTGTAATTTAGCAGTATAAATCCTATGGCTTTGAAGAATTTCAAGTAGTTGCGTGAAATTATCGTCGCATTACCAACGAGTGCCAAAACATGCATTTTGCCTCGTTTTTCCGCCATAACATTTTTGCTATTAGTCGGATCTTTTTACGTGTGGTCTCATTCTCTAAAATGCCTAAAAATCTTATTAGAGAAGTTTTTTCGTTACTGTCAAATCTTTCAATTGTATCGTTTGCTCATTATTTTTTGTTGAATAAAAAGTTTTCCCACACAAAAATTGGTGTACCCATTTTATGCGTCCATGTTTTAAAAACCCATTTGAACAACAAGCACCAATAAAACCAGACTTTACAATTATTTCGGGGATATTTGCTAATATCATTAGACTAATTGTATTTATGCTATAAGCGACCTAAGAGAATTGAATAGTGTTTTTCAAAAAGGTACTTTCTCCCATTTATTTGTTAATGGCTCAACAACACTGAAGGTGACTCCATTGATGCATGAATACTATTTTTTGTACAAAGGTTGTTGTGTGTTTATGAATCTTTGATCTTTATCCTTATCTTAATGTTTAAGCTTTTCGGAAAATTTGTGATAAAGCTGCGCTAGTTATGAACACATTTTAAGGGCCACATGCTTTTTGATTACAGCTGTACAGAACTGGATTTACGTTAATCTTCACTAAATAATTTGAATAACTGTTTTTATAACTTTGCAAGACGGGCTTATCTGTATAAAAAAACATTTTTTCGGATCGAACCTGATGTTATTCGCCGATTTCAGTCAGTCCATATAAACATATCCGAGCCCCTTCCCACTTCAGTTGGCCCACTTCAAGATTTGTACCAAAATATGCCTTTATAAACATGACGAAACTATTTCCTTCTAAAACAATTTATTTTCTTAAAAACATTTTAGATACACTCTAGTCGTAAAAAATACATATTTGAAATCACTTAGACCTATAACTAATAGAACATCTGAACAAATAAACAATGTGCGAATAAATGCGCGAAGTGAACAAAGCAACAATTGAAAGATTACCATTGGGTAACATCACCTTAATTTTTTATTATGGCTGAAATTCTTTGGGGCATTGTGTTAACCAAGTTTTGGCAAAAATTTGGTGTAAACCAATCCCATATTTCTTGAAGCTTTTGTCCCAGTTCTGTGATTGTACGAGCAGGATGTTGTCGTAGAACCTTTTTATCTCATGCCACAAAGTTTCAATAGGTGGCAGATCTGGACTGCTAGAAACCCATTTCAAAAGTGGTACATTATTTTCTTCCATGCATTTTATAGCCTTTTTTGAGGTATGGCACGCTGCATCATCTTGCTGAAACACAAAATCTTGGCCGGATGTCAAACATTCTTCCATCACTGGTAAAAGCGATTCTTCTAAAATTGCCAAATATTTGTTTGTATCCACATTTCCATCAATAAAATAAAGTTTTCCTACTCCTTTTAATGACATACTGCCCCAGACCATAATGGATGCTGGAAATTTCACTTTTCTCTTCAGACAGTCAACATGGAATGCTTCATTTTTTTGCGATAACTCTACTATGACTGTCACCAACACAAACTTCGAATCGGGCCTCATCACTCCATTGTATTGCACACCATTATTGAGGTGTCCATTGTCTATGTTCTTTAGCCCATCTAAGCCGATTTTTCTTTTGCAGTGGAGTTAATAGTGGCTTTTCTTTGGCACTTGTGCAACTTAGGGTTCTACTTCACTTTTGTTATAAGAAAACTTACCTTGCAAGTGCTAAATCCCAGTTTGTGGGCCTCTCTATCAGTTGTGGACCTCGAAATTCTCCTTCCAACTAGCGTCACTCCACAGAGCACTTAATTGTAAATAATTGGCATGCCTGTTTTTCATCATTATTCTTCTTAATGGTCTTCGGCCGGCATTTGCGATATTACTTTTTTCACATATCGTGGCTTAATATTAACTAAACCAGTTACGTTATATCTTCTAACAATATTTTTCACACTGTACCGCGATAAGTCTAGCAAAGTTGCAATTTCTGAGTTTGATTTCCCAGAATTAAAAAATCTAATTATCAGTAACTGAATTTTCTAACTAATAACCTTTCTCCTCTACCCATTTTGAAAACCTTAACTATCCAAAACTATTTTAAACGTTTCTGACAGCTGTGATTAATAAAAACAATTGTTATGGCTTTTATTTTTCACAGCCATCTATGCGTTATAGACTCATTTTGCATTGAAATGGAAATAGGTTGATATGCTGTAATTGCAACATGTGTTATTTTTATGCTCCAAATTTGATTAGGGATTGATAATGTTGGTGTTTTCTACTATAGTATTATCAAAATATTCATTGTTAATATTTTAAACCTATAACACCCTGCTACATTTTTATCATTTGTGTTTGATAAGAAAAAAACTAAGATTTGAATAGTTGGGCCAACTGAAATGGGAAGGGGCTCGTAGGTAAACCCAGTTTGAGTTATGCATAATATATAAATACGCAATGTTTTTGCGGCTACATCAAAATGCTTGATCCAGAAGTTTTGGTAAAACATGTTTGGAAACTATATCAACATTCATATTTCCAGGGGCCTCGGTTGGCCGCGTTGGTCAGTGTTGTGCTACTGATCAGCCGGCCGGCCGGGCCGCGAGTTCGAATCTCGCCTTTGCCATGGATGTTGTGACGTCGTGTGTTTGTCCATAATTAGAGAAATATAAGTAACACACAGCTGTGGCAAATGGATAACTTCCAATGCCAAACAAAAAAAAAAATTCATATTTCCATTAGTAATATCTACAGGTTAAAAACTGCTTTTTGTTGTTAAAAATTGTAGTGTCTTAAGATAGTCCTCCTCGAGGTCTAGTTTTTGGACGTCAGATGAACTAGTCGTAGAGTGTGTCAATCTATTCAAAAAGCGCTGACATTTTCTAGTCCTCTTGACCGCCTTGTTTTTTCTTTTTTCTCTAATGTCGAATGGTCAATGTCGCATGCGAGATATCAAAAATATCGCACTAAACTCATGGCTTATCTCATGACGGTAAATGACAAAGTAGGATTGTCAATTGTATGAAAAAACTTACTTTTTTCTTCTTTTTTCTAACACCCATCTCAAAATCAAAAACCTCAACAAAAGTGGACAGCACAATGACCAAAGACGTCAGCGATCTCCAAAAAATACCCCCTGGAACCGGATAGACTGCGCTGTTTTATTGATTTAAATATAACGGTTTATCGGCATGAAAACAAAAAAAAATATCAACCGCCAGCACTTGCTCAAAAGTGCCATTTTCAATAAATATCGGCCAACCGCGGAACGCGTGCCCCAAACGCGTCAGTCAAAAAAATTGGGATGACGAAGGTTCGCACTTGAATATTTCAGAAAATTCTTCCTCGCTCGATCGAACAGCAACAAAAGAAGTTTTAAACGTGCTTCGATACGAACTTCGACTTTTCCTCCACCGAAAGATTTCGATGTCAACGTGCTTCGGCGGGGGGCAAAATACCGCACAAAAAAACTTTCTCTTCTTTCTCTGCCTCGTGCAGCATTGGCCTGACTTCGACAAATCGCTTTATATGTGGATGATAAAGTTTACGCAACTTTATCATTTGTTGTGCTTGGACTCCCTATGGTGAGTGTAACAGGCTGTACGTTAGTCTTTTTTTCGCTGGATGCGTTTTATTTCTGTTGGAGTCGATGGAGCGAGATGATTTATATTTTTCCGGGATAAAATAAGATTGATTTCACTTCCCATGATACTCTCGAGGAAATATTATAATCGCAAAAATGTTAGAAAATATGATATGTATCAGGTACAACACGACAAACTACATAACTCATTTCGGTCGACCTGTTTGTCTGACTCTCCGCTATTTCTTGATCCCTCTATAACCTGTAAAATACCTTTTGGATGTTGTTGAAAGCTTCTGCATTTATGCCTCACCTACTCCATTAAAACCATAAATACGTGAGGTCGACAACAACTGTAAAATCGTCGAGAAAATTGCACTTTTACGTTTTCAGTGATGTTGGAAACAAATAACACACTCTGCAGCGGACATCCGTGAATTTTCCGCTTCTATAACCGAGTGCGCAAAGCAAACAGAACTATTAGAAACAAAACCCGATTTATAAATTCACTTTGCCGGAGTTTACGGTCCGTTGGGTGCATTATCTGGGAACTGGTTTATTGAGAGTTTCTGAGGAGACTGACTGTGCAATTTTGGTGTAAGCTATTTTTAAGGTTACTCGTACTGCTCCAGGGAAATATAAAAAATGCTAATTTCGGTATGCAATTATAATAATAATGATATTTATTACCCATTAGACATGTATAAAACATGTATAGGGTTCGTCAACAGTATGTATATACATAAAAAACAGTAAAATGACAAGCAACAACAAAAAAGGACAAACAATAAGTGGATAACAAACAATATAAAAAAAGTACATCTAAATATCCACAAAGTCGCTGATGGCGTAAGAAATCTTATTAATAAAGTAGGTTCTCAACTCAGCCTTAAAATTATTTAAGGAGCTAATTGTCTTGATATACTCAGGCAGCTTATTGAATACCTTTGGTCCTAAAATAGAGAGAGATCTACTACCCAGCCTACATCGAGCAAAGGATGAATGTCGTGCTGCCTACGTGTATTGAATGTATGTATTCAAAGTGAAATTATCTCTGTTAATATACGTATATATTGCCATTTCATAAAGAAACTACGAGGGCAGTGTTTGAATTTTTAATTTTGGGAGCAAGTCTCTGCAACTGTATATACTGTCAACACCTGCTATGCACCTTATTATTCTCTTTTGACTTCGAAATACCTTTGAAGCATTCACCGAGGAACCACAGAAACACAACGCATACCGCATTCGAGACTCGATATGACTGTGATATACAGGGTGACTTTGAAGTTGAGTCATTAATTTTCAGATAATGATTGTAGAAGGAAGATAAACCAAAATATGTGTGTAAAAATAAAAAAAAATTAAAAAAAAATGTTACCTTGTTTTATAAAGTATCCTCCCGACAAGTATTTCAGTGCGGACCTGTGCGCCCAAAAGCATGTCACAAAAACTGTTCGAAATGATTTCCGTTTTGCTCGACGCACAGCTGGGCGCGTCTTAGCCATGTCTCTTTACAAGCACGCAATAAAATCACTGGTTGATTTCTGATCACTGTACTCATTTCCTCAATTCGAGCACGTAATTCTTCGCGTGTATTAACCGGTGTTTTATACACTAGAGTTTTTAGCCAACCCCACAAACAAAAGTCTAAAGGATTTAAGTCCGGAGACCTTGGCGGCCAAGGTACAAAACCGCCACGGCCGATCCAACGATTATTAAATTGTCTATTTAAAAATTCACGCACATTTCTTGCATAATGGGGTGGTGCCCCATCTTGTAAAAACCACATGTTTTGTCTAATATTTAAAGGCACATCTTCCAGTAAACCAGGCAAATTGTGTTGCAAGAAATCAAAATAATTTTCACCAGTTAAGCGATTTGGTAATTCAAAAGGCCCCACTAAAATTCCATTAACAATTCCCGCCCACAGGTTGATTGGTTCAAATCGCTGTTGAAAATTGGTTTCCCTTATTTCATGGGGATTTTCAATAGCCCAAACGTGAGAATTACGTGAATTAATAATTCCGTTTCTAGTAAAGAGGGCTTCATCACTCACTAAAATTTGATTTAAAAAATTGTCATCATTTTGATGTTTATTTAAAAGCCAATTGCAAAAGTCAACCCTTTGTTCATGATCTTCCGGTTGTAAGGCCTGCACTTTTTGTATGTGAAACGGATAGAACTGATTTTCACGTAGAGTTTTCCAAGTTTTATACTGACTAATCGCCAATTGAGTTGAAATTTGTCGGGTGCTTACTGTTGGATCATCACTTACTAATTCTAAAATTTGTTCTTCTAGTTCTATTTGATCGTGTGGTCTTGGAGCACCGGCATGATCTCCTCTGAGAGGTCTTAAGTCACCTGATTCACGAGCTCTTTGCACTACATTAACAAAGGCACGAGGGGTTGGTTGCACTCGATTGGGAAACCGATCCGCATAGATCCGTGATGCCGCGGCAGCATTTTGTAAAGAATAAGAACCATGTCCACAAGTTCAGCATTTTCGTAAACATGTGCCATTTTTGATTTGAGCCTCGCAACACACGATTATTCACTTACGCGTTACCGACTACCGACTGATACTGACTGTATACAACTGAAGAAAATAATTGTAAAAAGATCGTTCCAAATTCTTTCGCTTTTTTGTTTCCGATGCGATGAACGGATAAGGCGGATTATATCTGTTGTTGCCAAACACGAGAACATAATATCATTATTGAGACAGGGCGGTACTCAAACTTCCAAAGGGCTATAACTTTGTTACTTTAATTCACCGAGGAACCACCAGAAACGCATACCGATCGACTCGATATGACTGTATAATCAATAAATGGTCGCGTGTAAAAACTGTTCTCAGATTTTTAAGTAGGTAGGCCTGCGAGCTAAGCTTCGCAGACAGATTGCCACAATGTCCTTAAAAATTGAGGCACTCATCCAGGTGCAGTCCCAAAGATGTGTTCTTACTGATGGGCAGGGCTGAATTATAAAATGTAACCTGCAGGGAGGTATTGATTTTTGGGCATTGTGGAATTTTATGGCTGTTGTTTTTTCACAGTTTATATGCAGCTGGTTCTCCACGAACCAGTTATTGATGGTACGTAACAAGGTATTACAGTCGTTAATTAGGATAGCGTCCATCTTTATTTGATAGAATAATCGATGTGTCGTCCGCGTATAAGGTAAAGTGTGCTCTGGCGAAGGACTGCTCAAGTATTTACATATAATGCAAACAGAACAGGCCCCAACACAGATCCTTGTGGAACGCCAACATCTATATTTATCACAGTAGACTTGACTGGCATTAGTTGTCCTGAGCAGTTATGAGTTATTGTCACATACTGCGATGTGTTTTCTAAGAAGGATGTTATCCAGAGGTAATAGAAAAGTTTGGCCCACCAAGGATCGATCAAACAATTTTCAAGTGGGTACGATTTTTTTTTTTCGAAAATCGACTTCCCTTCTTTCATTTTCGGCGCCTTAACCAGACCAGGATTTACTTGAACGGTACTGATCGATATTTTGAAGTTTTCGAGCATTTTGCGTTGAATTGTTTGGTATAGAAATATTTGATTGATCATGGAATTAATTTTTAGACAGTTTTTTTGACACACCCTGTATGTTTTATGTATCTTAGTATGAGTCTTATACATGGATTCTTCCACATATTTGCCGCATAAGAGTACACGAGAGTCCACAGATCACTAAATCTCAAAAACGGTAACTCGAGCAGTAAAAGTACCAGAATAGATTTTATATATATTGTATCCTCTACAATTTTTGTACAATGTACTTTCGTGGTATCTCTTTCCTTTTTAGAGAAATATAACAAAACATGATATTTCTTACATTTCAACCCAAATTAAAAGGCGTCCGCTTGGTAGGTGGCAGGCAGATTAGCCAACAGTATACACTAAATCTACACAGTTTTGGCGACAAGCAACGAAATGCCACGTTAACTTCCATGAGAGAGAGAAAAAGTGATAGTGGCCTAGACGCTTGATTGAAACATAAACAATTTGCAGATTATTGTTGTTATTCCTACTAATATTTCCCATTTTAAAGGTAAAGCAAAAACGACGGGTAACCAATTTATAGATTTCGCCACCTCACAATTTCTGTTGGATCTACGATTGCCACGCACCTTTTCGGTACCCCTCGTATATTCAATATAGCCAAAGTTTAATATGTCAAGCTTGTCCGCAGAAGTTCACCAATAACTGGGATGCCACGGTCGGAAGTCGGCAAGGTTGCAATGTAAATGTTAAGCAGTGGGAATGATTTAAAATTCAGGTCAGGACTGGCCCTGCCGACTTCGTTGTCGTTGTTCGCCGGCAATTTATTCCTAAATTCGGAGCACTCGACGCTGCAGGCTGACATAATTCAACTCTTATGTGTAGAAGTACGGAGAAAATGGAATTTCTGATGCAATGAAGGCGATTTTGTGTTGGTGTTTCTTGATATAACAAACGTTTTCATCAGCTGTGGCAAGCTAATCGTCTGTCAAGTCATGCAGTGTTCTAATATAAATCCTCTTTATGGGGCAGTCGGGTAATTTCATTTCATTTCTTTATTGGTGCTTAATACTCAGATCAAAGTAGCAGTTGAATTACAAAACTACACAACTTGTTGGAAAGAACAACATTAACAGAAATCTGTAAAAACAACATTAACAGAAAAACAGTAACATAATACTACGATTGTAAAGTAAATACAAAACTATAGACCAAGCTCATCCGAACAGAGTAACAAACAGAGCAAAATTAAACAAGCACACTACAACACCATTATGAGAGACCCGAAATGTTATTATTAAAAAATTCTTTGATGGCATGAAAAGCTCTATTGGTAATGCAAGCTTTAATTCTATACTTGAATGACATTCTGAGCGCTTCAGGAAGAACCCGTTTCTAGTTCTTTGTAGACGATCTTCAATATATATATATATATATATATATGAGCAGTAGTCATTGCCAAAGCCAACGACCAGTTGGGTACAAAATACAATTAATTGTTAATTGGAAAATTGGCAAATCTTTTAGGCTTAAGTTGACTCTTTTGACGATAAAATTAAGCTTTCGGCATTCTCTATGGAGCCTAGATCAGAATTTCGTCGGTGAGGGTGCAGCCACAAGGTGTTTCAAAAAGAACGTAGAGAAGATCGAACTTGTAATCAGTATAAAAACAAAAGGACGGGGACATTAGGCTTGTTGAAAAACAACAGATACCTTCGTTAAATGTTAAAAATATCAATCCACCCGAACAAGTTAAAAATATTACACGCCAGGCATTCCGATTGTTTCAACAAAATGTCTTCTCACGGCTTAGGCCTTAGGCTTTCGTGGTAGTTGAAGTATAAAAAAAATTAACAATTAATTGTGTTTATACATATATATATATAAAGTATCCTTAATCCTTTCCTTCATATTTTTCCGGTGTAGATGGTGGATATCTATAAACCTCTTGCTTAACGTAGCCCCATAGAAAAAAGTCCATCGGTGTCATATCTGGTGATCTAGGAGGCCAATGTATAGGCCCATCATGACCGATCCAACGATTGTTACTCCAGGTGTCCAAACAGTTACGCACACGATTATGATAATGAGCAGGTGCGCCGTCGTGTTGGAAGTAATAATAATGCTTGATCAAAAAATTCAAGTACTCTGTACCTGTCCATCTGTTGTCGAAAAAGAAATGCCCGATAACTTGTCTGCCAATAACTCCTCCCGAAACATTCAAGCTCCATTTATTTTGGAAATCTATTTGCCTAACCCAGTAAGGGTTTTCCGTCGCATAATAGTGCATGTTATGCCTGTTGACAACACCTATGCTGTTAAAAGTTGCCTCATCGCTAAAAAAACCTTATCCAGGAAAGTAGTGTCTTCACTCACATTATCTAGCATTATTCCACTAAACTCCATTCGAGCTTCCAAATCCTGAAGACGAAGATCTTGATACAAGCGTAGGTGATATGGATGGTACCTATGCTTGTGAATAATCCTTTGGACAGATGTTCTGCATATATCAGTTTCTGTTCCAATTTGCCGTGCACTTAAATGGGGATTTTCCTTAATAAATCCTACAACTGATTCGCCTCTTTATTGGCACTTGGATTATTTATACACTTTTTACTATATTCCACTGCTCCACTTGATTCAAAACGTTCTCGTAGTGTGGAAAATGCTTCCGGTCTTGGATGTCGCATATTAGGGTACCGTTGCTTATAAATGCGAGATGCTAGGAAATTATTTCTTTGGGCTCCGCCCAAAACGAACACCATGTTCACCATTTCTCCTTTAGAAAAATCCATTTTCAAAAACACTTTTTTTATTATAATGCTCACAAAGCTAATTTTGACAGTTTGTGACTAATCAACAATTTATTTGTTTCCAAGGATGATGTGATATTTTAGGGAATTAAGCCGTTCCATAAAAGACGTGCTAATAACCGAAAAAATAGCCGTAAAAACCCTTATGTGTCTAGTATCAGAAAAAACCTTATAAAAAATTAAATCCAAACTTGCACAAATATACCGGGTGATGCATTTGAAACTTTTCAGAAAAACGACAATTTGAGTATTTGACCACCCTGTATGATCAAACATTAAAATTCTAAAAAGTAACAAATAAGATAAAAGCTGAGGTGTGTCGGTATTTTCATATACAAAATTCAGCACTCCAAATTTCAAAATGGCGGACTGAGGAGTTGCCGGAGTGGGGGTTTTTGTAGACAAAACACCTTATATCTCAGTAGCTAATCACCAAAACCCCATAGTATGTTGTATCAATTTTCTTCTTTTGAATTGGTTTATCCAAATATGCAATAAAATTTGAGGCATTTCATTTGAAAAATCACAACTTTGATATGCAGGTCGAAATGGGGGTACCCTGTATAATGGCCAATATTTTAGAAATGTGCCCTCAAATGTTATGTATAAGATCCCATAAATGGATTTTCTCAAAATGTATTTGTTTGAGTAATAATCCGTACACGCATGGATGGGCCACCCTGTATATATATATATATATATGACTTATGCATGATACGTGTATTGTAACTAAGTACATCAGTGTACAGTACATAACCTTAGCAAATAAATATATTTATAGAGATGGAAGACTAAGAATTTTTAGGTCGATGAATGCCTCCCTACATGGATGCAATGACAAATGCAGCGTCACCAGAGTGATTCAAGTTCAAGGGTGCATTATGACATTCTTGACTAGAAGTACCCATAATACGTGATTAGCAACGTATCAACAGAAACACGGCTTTTCAGATTCCTAATTAAAAAATGGTTTTGGATAGTTCCCTGAGAATATTGTTCACATGTTCCTCCCAAGCCATGTGTGTATCAATGCGGACTCCCAAACAGCTTACTGTGTCTATGGTATTGACGTTATGGTGACACAAACTTATCACCATGGACTGTGCCTTTATGTATTAAGTGTCAGTTAATTTACTGAAAACCAATTTTCTAATTGTTTTGTTTATCCAATATTCGCAGAATAATGTAGATCAACCGTTTGCCTCTACTGAGCATTGTTGTTTCTTCCGCAAACTGTATATGCTTTCTTTTTGTATTACAATTATTAAGGTAATTTACATATATTAAAAAACAGAAGTGGTCCCAACACAGAACCCTGTGGGACGTCACATGAAACTGGGACTGTTCTGGAGGTGTGTTGTTAAAAGTTACAAGCTAATGTCTGTTGATCAAATTGACAAGAGCTTAATGCTACTACTATGGAACTTGTGACAGTTACAATGTTATTAAATTCACGTTTCGTTATGTGTTGTTGGATTTACCTTTCGATACTTTCTATTTTATAAAAAAAAATCATCCCTGTAACTCCAATTTCACGGAATACACTGATCGGCTTGTCTTTAGATTTCTTTTGACAGCACAATTAAATATTCTTGTTATTCATTCTTTTTTTTTTCGGCTAGCCGATTTTACTGATTTTTCAAAGTTTCGACATGGAATAAAACTATGGCTCCATCCCTTTGGCTGTCGTACGCTACCCCTAAATGTATCATAGAGACAACAAAAACAATATTTGTATTTACGTCGCACAAATCCATTTCTCTTTTTCTTCTTTGCGACAATATCCATTGACAGACACTTATTTCCATTAAGTTCTTGTGCATCGACTGAAGAGGAACGGAAGTGCGTTTAAACTAACAAATGAAGATAAATGAAATATTCATGCAATTAAGAAATTAATATCCTCCACCGATTAATAAATTAATTTGAAAGTCAATTATGTAGCTGGCTAGATTAAATTGAATTCTTTATAGCAGGGATGTAAGGAAAATATATGTCGTCGTCAGTTTATGTTCCCTCGCGAAGCATTTTGCCTGAATATGGGGAATTTTCATGCTAGAACTAGCAAGATATATGTCGGTGATCTATAAGAATTATTACCACTAGTTTTACTGCTAGCTCGTATGCGCTTCAGTTTTTGAGCAATCTATTGTAATTTATGCATTGGTGTGTGGTTTTGATTTACGAAGTGGATGAGATCTGCAATGGTAGAGAAATATCCTCTACTGGACTGGGCCACTTTTGATGAAGCCAGAACAAATTTCTCCTATAGCGGGCCATATTTTCAGTGCAATGAAATAGAATCTTTTGTAAACAGAATTTTGTGAAAAACTAATCCCGTGACGCCACATCAGATAAATAGTGCTTTGATGAATATGGATTAGATAAATAGTGAATTCAAGTAGATATAGTTGTAGTCACTGTTATTGGCGGTCACTTCATCAACGCCACATGAAATAAGTAAATAGATCGAGTCTTCGTATCATGGGCGGATTTTAATTTTTCTGACTCCAGTACGCATGAAGTGGGTAACAGGGGACCGCTGTTTTCATTCTCTTCCTGGAAATACTCTAATAAATTTAGCACGAGCTGTTGGCCTTCTCTACTAATCATATTTCCGGACATTGGACAATTTTAATTTGGAGACTGATAACAGGTCAACTCAAATTGCACGCTGATATCAAATAAGTTGTCACTCTGACAAATATGATTGAAGGGAACTCATGTGTAACGTCAAAGTTTTCGAGACGGATACATAACTACTACTCTTTGAGCTCACCGAACACAGGGGTAGGTTGCATGTGTATGTATGAGAGAGATGGAGATATACAGGATGTTTCAGAAATATGAGATCACACTTGTAGGGGTTATTCGGTGTAGCAGTAGAAAACATTTGAGTATAGGGACCCATATCCGTCGCTTGTATGTTGTTATCTTTAAAAACGATAACAGAGTTTGTTTTTTGTAGCTGCATTCCATATCGCCTTAGTCGTACTATCGTATTTGTAAATTTTGCAAGTAATTAAAAAAAATTAATTGTTGCTTTACCAATCAAGAATTGGCGGATATGCATTTGGCATACGGAGCAACAACCTGCAATGCACGAGCAGCAGCGCGGTTGTATCAAGAACGTTATCCCGAACGACAGCATCCGGAATTCAAAAAGTTTATTGCTATTCATCGGCGGCTCTCCGAGTTCAATTTTGTCAATGGCTTCGTCAACAAGTAGCTGCACAACCAAATTTTTTACGCTATGTTTTATGGACCGATGAAGTCTCCTTCACAAGAGACGGTATTTTTAATAGTAGGAGTAGCCACGTTTGAGACAAAGAAAATCCCCATGCAATTTTTCCTAGAAAACATCATCAACGTTGGTCTGTCAACATATGGGCAGGCATTGATGATTATTTGATTGGGCCATACCTTCTACCGGAACGGTTAACAGGACCTATTTACCGGCGCTTCTTGGAGGAAGTTCTTCTAGAACTTCTTGGAAATGTTCCATTGAACGTTCGACAGTAAATTTGGATTCAACATGATGGAGCGCCGGCTCACTTTGCTGTACAAGTACGTGAGTATTTGGCTCAGCGGATTGGGCACCGTTGGATTGCCAGAGGTGGAACAGTTTCTTGGCCTCCTAAGTCACCCGATTTAACGTCGCTAGATTTTTTCCTGTGGGGACATGTAAAGTGTTTGGTTTATGAAACTCCAGTAGAGCAAGACTTAATTGGACGAATTAGAGCAGCATTTGAAATCATTCAAAACAAGTATCAAATTTTTAGTCAAGTCCGCCGAAATCATGAGCGACGTTTAAATCGATGTATTCAGGTTGGAGGAAGACATTTTGAACAATTGTTGTAATGATGTCATATAGAAAAGGAAAAATTAAATGCATTAAATCCTATTTAGGCAATTCATCGTCTTTCTAAATGTTAAAGCGTCTTAGGGCCGTAGTGACACTTTTCCGGATATGGGTCCCTATACTCAAATGTATTCTACTGTTACACTGAATAACCCCTAGAAGTTTGATCCCTTAGTTCTGAAACATCCTGCATAAAAGGATACTGGTAGGTCTTACTTTGACCCAATTTGATTTTGGCGTTCTGAATCGATCGGAAATCTGGTAAAATAATCGAGAACGGAATTTCTGTTTATCAAGAAATCCCCTCAAAAAATGTGTTTATCTATACCCAAACTAATTCAAAACATCACGTTTGGTGGTGTTCTTCACGATAATTGCATCATAATTCTGCCATTACTTTTACAAAAAATATCCAGTATCCATCCCTACTTTTTTAAATTGGTCCGGCTATTGCTATTACCCGCTGACAAAAGCTTCAACAAAAAGGTCGACGGAAGCATTTTAATTTTTAAAAACCATCTATAGGGTTCCAAGATGAGTCTGGAACTATCCTTATAATACTTTTTTGTTTTTGGGTTGCTAAAACCGATTCCGATGCCCATTAAGTCCGGAAATGCTCCTTTTGAGAAATACTGGCAAAATGCGACTTAATCAGAGAATGACTAATAAAAAACCTCCAAAAATTGTTTCGCGTCTATGATCTGTCTGAAGCTTGTTTTCTTTGTAAATCGGGTGCTGAGATTCCAAATTCAAAGCCAATTTTGTACTACGACTTTTTTACCAATTTTCCACCCCTAATTCGGCACCATGATCCTTTAAGATTCGTTCACGATGATATTCAAATTCGGCGCCTCAAATTACCTGAATGTACAGAGCATCGTTCGCATATAATAAATCCATCGAATATGATACAATGCTTGTTTTTATCATCAGATAGCATATCTGCTAAAATGTTCACTAACCTTTTGGAATATTTTCGGCTCAATTTCACCAATAACATTGGAAATGTTTCACTTGAGACTATTAGTCGTATGATGATTGTTTGAACAGACTTCACACTTGCGGAATCCGTACAAAAATAAGGTTAGTTTGCATTACTCGCATGCCAGTGGACATTAGGAAAACGTGCCTCAGATGATTCCAAGTTTTCTCTCACCAGACGACACGTATCGCTTAACGAAAACGTGTTGTCAAAATCCATATCGTCGAGTGCAAAATTGAAACATGTGACATGTTAATAAGTTGACTTTTAAGTGCAATTTTCAATAATAAGCACCAAATATATGACATATATAATTGTTACTCTTGAAGCGAAATTATGGAATGCAAAGTTGTTCTACTCGGCACAAACGCACTAATAGAAATCAAGATCTGTCTGAATTGCGAACCTTTACAACCGTCTTTTGATAGCTTTTTTGATTCTTGCATTCCAAAGCTAGTAATTAAAATATATACACATGAGCACTATTATTTATCGAATTGATAAAAACTTGTAAACATATTTGCTATCATGAAAGTACACGCTGATGAAATGTTGAAGGCACTCCGAGCCGTACTTTTTGTAATGGGTTTTTTTGTCATATCAGGATCCGAACAATATGAACATGCTTACTTACTATTCAGTCATTTTTCTGTCTTGGTTCCGTTTGTTTCATTGTTGTTTCATTGCATTATCATGCCGCGACGACTTAACGAATGTATACCGAATAGAGGAGCTTCAACACATTATTAACATTAAGGTGGAATATCTCAGCTGTTATGCGAAATTTCGAGTTGAAATTTTAATCGCTTTCTATTTATCAGTAGACCTAAAAAGCGTTTTAAGACCTGCCTTTTCCTTGAAAATAAACACATCCCAGATGTAAACAACTTGAAACCAATAACCATCAATACATTGTCGCTCTTGAAGGAATCGACAACATTGAGCTCCATTGCTTGCAATAACTGCATTATATTGTTCTGGATACCATACACGCTATCCTAGCAAGTCAAAAATCCATTTGAGGGTATATTTATCTCTCCCAAAAGGATAATCGTTATTGTAGTCTAGCATCTCGCGCTTCTGGATTCGTCTGCAGAAGCATGAATAAGTTATTTGATTTCCGGCTCGGATGCTCTGGAGACTCAACGATCGTTTCATTTTGAATGCCTCGTTTTAGCTGCGACTTTTGTGCTGCTGCATCTCGGGCAGATGAATCAAAGTGATGCTGTAGAGCGTACAGAGTGGATTCGATTATGATTATGTATGGGGTGGGCCAATAACAAAGGACGCCGGATGAATCTCGGAAACCACACAGAGCTATCGGTTATAAACTTTATAATAAACGTGGCCAAGATACATTGCTGGAAATTATTTTCAGCCTTCTAAAATAACCTCTAGGTGCCGTTGTTTCAATTTTTAAGATTCAAAGGACATCAAAATGCGGGATTCATAAGATAGGTGGAAGAGTCGCGAAAGAACTGGCAATCTTCGCTGCAAAACTGTTCAGTACAATGCTAGGAAGCAAGTATGGACCAGAAGCTTTGTTGATGTCAAGCGACAAGAGCACCGGTTTTGTAGTTTTATGCCTGAAGGTTACACCCCGTATAGTCTAAGGAACTCTTTGAATCGACGGTACTCGGGATTCATTGTTGGAGTTGGCAGCAATCATCTTGGCAAGTACTTCCGCCTTAGCCTTAGTCGGTTACAATCGTTTCATCCTGGCAAGTACGCGGTGTAACGCTACTCTTTCAGAAGTTTCATTCAATCTGCTTGCTCTGAGTCCAAAGAGACTGCAATTGCGCTACGATATTGCCCATTTTTTACATCGTGCTGGTCTTTAGTGTTAAGAATCTTTATTAGTTCGCTAGACCATCAGTTGATGGTATAAAACCTGCCATTAAAATATAAAACTTCAGTAAAAGTTGCAAAATAGTCGGTGTCAAAGTGTAAAACAAATAATAGAAAATAAAGCACACATATACAACAAATTAAGATTAAAGTTGCTTAATACTACTTTTATACGAGCATAAATAAGTTTAGTAAAAACGCATATATACATGAAGTTAAAATGTTGAGGAAAGAGTGACTAAAGGAATACGTCTTAAAGAAAACTCTTGATGCACCACTTGGCCGCAAAAGTAATAATAATTCTTAAGCAGATATCATATCCATAAAATACTCATTCGTAGAAGTAAGCCTTCTGTTTTAGCAGAGTCTTTACCCTGATCTTCATAGCAAGATGTTTAGAGTGTTGGGCACTTTATTGGATAATTTTATAGTCATTGACTGTTTTTACTAGATGACAATCTGTGTGAGGGAATCTGGATAACAAGCGAGTTTCTGGTTGAATAACTATTGCGATCATTTAACTTTGAAAAATCTGCCAAATTTGCGGTCCGCTTGGGTATATTTGTTCCGGGAATAGACGTCGGCAAAGAGGTTTTGTAAGAAGGATATGTGTGCCTTGATATTTTGCCGACGAATTGTTGAACCAGCACTTTCACTGTAAGAGGGATTTATTCCTCCATCCGAACGTGGATAATTTCAGTTATTGAGGAACAGTCAGCTGACACATCCGGGTGAGCAAAACAAACTTCTCTCCAAGCAGCGGTGCTGAAGAAGTTTATGAGCCCTTCCAGTGGGCATGTCCGTAATGCCAGTTTGCAGCCTGGGCAGGTTTCTGGTGCCCCAGTCAGTTTTGTCCAGTATTCTGCTTGGTATTATACTATATTAACAACATTATGAAAAAACCAATTTTATGTTGTTATCTCAAATAGCAGGTCGCAGACTACAAAAAATATTTCTTTGATGTGAATAAACATAAGTAATAAAGTTTGCTTGGAATCAGACTACCCAAAAGTGACCTTATTTTAAATCTTCAGTATGAATTTTGAAGGAATTGATGGAAACTGTTTAACTTTTTATGAAAGAATAAGTATCACATTATTGAATCTTCAAGCCCGTGAGCGTTACGTCAAATTTTATCCGTAGCGTCTCGTCTTCCGAACGAGAATAAAGCTTAATCAATAAGTTATTGAATCTGCTACCCGTATGCTGTTGACGTTTTCAGATCGGGTTATTTTAAAGTTTCCATTTTCGATGTCCCAAGCGAAATAAACGGAAGGATAAAATGCATACTGTAAATATTTAATCTGTTCGATGGAATTTGAAATGTGTAAAGTATTTCATGGCATTATCCTTAGATAAAACTGGTGCAATTTCTGTGTTTGGAATATAGGTTCATCCTAAAATCTACCCCCAAAACAACGTAACACATCTGTTATTTCGTGTCTCTTTTATTTCTTTATCATTTCCCATGCTGTTATGGTCCATTTCTGAAGAAAAGAAAACTGACTGTAAAAACCACGTAAAAACAGGTTGCTTGTGAAGCCGCAGCTGAAAGCTGTAAAATGTTATACTGTTGATAGCTAATAGCAGTAGCATGAGCTCCGCCATGTAGTACGAAATTTTTGTGCAAGAATATGTACACTGGTTTTGTCTAAAGAACATAAAATGTGCACCTGGAGGCCAATCGTTGAAATGAGTGAATAACATAAAGAGAAAGTGGGCAGATGTTTCGCCGTCGTCCATCGGTCTCGTTTCTAAAGGCGAAGTGACAAAACGTTTAATGATGTGAGAAACCTAGAAACGCATCATTCTACCAACAATAGATACATTCAAAAATTAATTATTTCAATAATTTCGTCCCAGCGCAACACTAGTGTCACCAGAAGAAAGCGTAATAAGAAAACCGTACTTTCTAACTTAGTCTGAAACCCAAAAATTATCTTAAAACCTTCCCATCTTCTCTGATACCACTATAGGCCAAGACTTACTTGTTGAGAAGAATTACATTTATTTGTTTTGTTGATCTATATTCACATGTTTTATGTGACACACCATCCGTAAGTGAGAGTAGAAATTAACGAGTCGGACTTGGAGTAACGGCTAGTGAAGTTAGGGTGAAAAAATTAGTTTACTTTCGAAATAAATATGGCAGAATATGATAGAGGATAACGATGAAAATGAAATCATATGTCCTTTGTATTCGTTGATTTACAATATCAGGGTAACTGCGCGATACTTAAATTCGAAGCCATCTTTTATATAAGGAGCTACCCTAACCTCCAACCCTCGGAAGTTTATTGAGTTTGTCTCTAAACACCCTGCATATCGTAGCTTATGTTTCCCAATCATCACAACCCCATCGGGAGTGACTTAAATGATAAATTGCTGAAATTTTGATCTTGCCGGTTTCTTTATTATTCAACTTGTTGATTTATGTCTATACTAAAAATGCTTTGGTTGCGTTGAAATTCTGAAACGTGACGTGACTGTTGTGAGTAATTTTAAAATTTTGTAGTATACATTTTCTTAAATTAATATATGCGTCAGGTGTGCATTTATGCAGCAATACTAGAAAATTGCTTTCAGTGATTACCTCTGATTAAATCTTACTTATACTCACTATATTTACTCGCTTGGACCCCATGTCATAGAACCCATAACTTCTTTAAATTTTTCCACATTCCAGCAACATCATTTTATAGAGTACTTAATATCCATACATTAATTCTGGAATCATTGATGGTTATTTTTTGTTACAGGTTAGTGAAATCTACATAGTTTTAAGTCCTTCTTGTTGAGTAAGTACGCAATTTGAATTATCAAATACTTGAATAAAGCGGTTATTAATGAATGGAGACCCATCGCTGGTTTGTTCGTCTATTTTTCTCGTCATACATGTTGTTCATGGTCCGTTCAAAATGCTGATCACGTTCTAGGAAAACTTGCTAATTTTTTTGCGAACTATCGCTTTGTTGTGACGAACTAGAACTTTCGTAAGGGGGTCCAAAAAAGTGGGTTCATTTATACGGACTCAGAAACACTTTATATTTTCTCCTTGCATTGCAATTAGACATCGATAGATGTAACAAATTGTGTATATAATATTTTAAACTCGTAGATGGTTTTTACAGCTTTGATAGTCTTTCGTATCGCATGGAGAGTAATGCATAAATGTTTATTTTTTGATGGCTCATAAAATATATGAAAAGAAACGTTACTTTGCTCCGAAATTGGAAAATAAATCCTTCGCTATTTACCTAGTGAAACTTGTTTATCTTTTATCAATTTTCATACAATATTTTTTGAATCATGTTAGCTGCTAGTGGCATTCCGTTCACTGTTTCTAGTTGCCGACCACCCAAAAATTTTGATGTATGCCGAATTTCCTCTGCGGTAACCTCATTTGTGTGTATGTATGGATGCATCGATGGTACGTTATTATAAGCCAGGAAAATCAGATCATGCTGAGCATATACACAGTTAGAAAGTAAGATTATTTCGCACACACACACACACACACACACACATACACACACAACGCAGTGGCGATTTCCCATCATGTTTCCCAACGAAACTTTTGGAAAAAATAACCGGCGAGTTTTGCTTGGTAGTTACATGATTTCATGACCTCAAAATGGGCAAATTGTGGGACGTCTTTATGGCCTCCTTGATTTTCATAGTATTTTCTCTCTTTCAGAAATGCTGGAGTATTTATAGATTTCTACTGTTCGCGTCGGCGCTCTCATATTCTGAAGTTATGTTTTCTTTTTGAACTGTAGGAAATTTCAGACTGATAAAAAAGGAGATATAAATAAAAAACATGAATGTTTTGATCCAAATAGATATTTGTAGCATAACCTCAAAATAGAGAGCTGACACGGAACAGTAGAAATCTAGAAATACCCCTACCTTTCTAAAGGTCAGGAAAAACTATGAAAATCAAGGAGGCCATACAGTCCTAGGAACGACTGACGATACGGCCCTTAATTACATCGTATAGGATTTTAATGACATTTCATCCCTTACGTGCTACTCCTATCCAACTTAAGTTCTATATACGCCACTGCTACACTACGCTATTCTCCCCTTTTGTAACAAGACCATTTTCTAACCTTGTTGTTTCGCCACTGGGTTTTCATTAGCTCTCCAGCGGCGCCAAAAACGCCTGATGTACCACCGGAGCCGTAAAACGGGCTGCGCTAACAGATTAATGCCCCCTGGAAGCATTACAATTTTCCAGCAATTAATCAATTTCTTTGTTACAGTAATTGTGTTTTGTACAACAGCAGCGTTTCCGCTGATCGCTATATGTACTTGGGGCCGCTGGGATTAATATAGCTTTGTATTGATTTGCTATAAATTCGCTAACATGAATTTACGGAGGTAAATGGAGAGATATTTTAAAGTTCCAACGGGGTGGAGTTGAGTTAATGAACACTGAAATGCTATTATCTACTAATATTAATAAACGGCGAAGTTTAGCTTCAAGCTGTTCTACCACTCAACTCTTGAAAACAACTAGCACTGGAATATTGAAAACAATTTTAACAAATATTATCTGGGTGATATTTGGGTTGTTAGGCCATCGTAAAACATTTTTACTTGGCATTTCGCTAACACGAGTGGTTGGCATCTTCAGAAGATATTCACATTTTGGAGTCCTGTGGGCTACAGTAGCTCTCATCACTTAATTTACAAACCTCGTACATGATTGAGAGATGGTCTATACTGATGAAGATCAGAGCGTGATATGTAGATAATTTGATAGATATCGATGTAACACCTGCTGTACGATACAATCGACATCTAACGAAAGTTATTCACATAGCGAAATAGATAATTTTTCTGATAAAACTGATGAAGAAATATATGAATCTCGTATCGCAGACACCATTTCTTGGACATCTTGAATGGACCTGTTGAAAAAGTTGTGGGAACAGCCTCTCCATCATAAAATTATCTGCGTTCACAGTCTGCTGCTTCGCGATAGAGATTTATTGGATTTAAAATTGCCAGTTCCATTCACTATCTCGGACAATTGCAGACGGTATCTAGAGACGCTTCTGGAAAATATGTAGCGTAGGAGTGTCGCAACGTTGAGTGATTTCTACAATATTTTATTTTTCACTTGACCTTTTTTTTGTATGCGAGTATGTGTGTGAGACACATCTTCGAACTGAATTTTGAATCAGTTAACCTTAACCAACTGAGCTGAAATTTTGCGATTGGCTTGCGCTACAATACAAAACTGGTTAACTGCCGCCATTTTGAATCCAATATTTCCGTAGTAACAGTTATGGTATGGGTATCAAATAAAAGGGGTTGGCGAGAGAAACATAGTAAGCAAAGTGACGTTACTGTAAACCCAATATGCATTTTTAAATACAATTTTTCCGATTGGAAATAATGTTGTGGGGGTAGTTCTACCAGTGGCAACCACACGGGTTTTGATGTATGACTTGAGAACCTCCGTGCCTATTTTCTGAAGTTAGTATGTGCCCTTTGTCTTACGTTCGGTTTGGTTGCACAGGGGAAAGAATGGGGTATTACATGGGCTCTAGCAAGGAACCACGTGTGCATGTGACATGCACATATTCTAGCTATGCTTAACAGAGCCGCCGGGCGGTACTTCCACGTTTGCCAGTCCTAGAGGACAGTCTCGAATGACGCATGACTAAAGGAATGACTCGTCAATTGTCCGCAGCTTGCTGCAACTGAATTGCGAACTGGCAACGTTGTAATAGTGTTGATGGTGACAGCGGGACAATCGACCGTGTCGGTTGTCATTGTCAATGGTGACTTTTTAAATGAAATTTTGATTTAACTTAGAGCAAAGGTCCACCGGACCGCTCTGACGAATAATGACGATAGTATATGAAATTTTGAATGGTTTTCTTTTGTTTTCTACTAAATAGGTTTTTGTGTGTAAGCCAAACGTCAAGTTCACTAAGTGGAGTGCTAGAAAATTTAAGTGAAAGACGTAAATTCTCTGACTCTGAGTTAGTGAGTAGTTACGAGAGCGTTCGGTAATCGAATCGTTCAAACGAATGACTCCGAAAAACCGGCTCACCGAAGAGAGAGATGAACGAAATGAGCGAGCTCAATAAAAAGAGTCGAATGTCTCAACCAACTGCCTACGGACAATCATCAACATTCACAGTAAAGAGAAAAATTCTTTCAGGGCGGGATTCGAACCCGCGCAGTTCACAGCGGCTGATTAGTAGACCCATAACTCACTATGCCACAGCCCTGCCTTTCTCGGTTTTGTATCGCGGTTATCTTTAACACAGGTAAATGGGCCAATGAGTCGCAGTCACAGATAAGCTGACCCTCAATGTATCACAAGTACAGGCCAACTCACTTTTTTCACATTTTCTCACTTTTTCGATCCATCTGACTTTTACATATTATAGTTTATGAACGTTTTCAAAGGAGTTCTCGTTTTCCCAATCCCGACGAAATTAAACGAAGTGAATTTTTTTATAAAAATTAACTATGCCATGGTTGTTCATGTACAGGGTTCTCCCCAAGCTGAGCCAATATGTGTTACATGAAAAATTACTAGGATTAGTTGGAATCGATGTTGAATTTTAATTCAGCTTTGCTAAAAGCACTATATATATCTGCACTAGGGATTTCAAATTCGGAAACGGTAAGCAACACAATACAAGATCGATTATGAAGGCAAATTTGCGCATTTAGGTAACTAATAAAATGTTACTTAAATAGTTTAGCAATTAAGAGTACTTTTAGTGAGACAGAAAATACGAATTTACTCTGAACCGTTTTCATTTTCTCCTGGCTTAATTTGACCCAGGATTTCAATATAATTTGCATTAACAGTGGCACTTCTTACCAGCCCTGTGCAGGTATCTGTTAGTATGTTAGTTCGTTAGGATGCATGTGTGGGACAAATCCTGAAACCGAATTTTGAACCAATTAACCTCAACCAATCGAGCTGAAATTTGGTATGCCTGCAAGGCTCGAGTGACAATACATAATGAATTAACTGTCGCCATTTTCAATCTAATATGGCGTATGCTCCATAATGGCGATTTATTATTCCTATAGTATATAATATGGGTATAAAATGAACGAGCTTGATGCGAACAACACAATAAGCAAACTGACGTCATTCTAAATCCATTATGACGGAGTCCGAAATTTGGCGATGTATAATTTCTAGTCACCTCTATAATATGGGCATCAGATGAATGGGCTTGGGAGAAACACAATAACCAAAATATCATTTCAAATCAAATGCTTTGACCGCAGCAAGATGGCGATTGTAATTTCTATTGTTACCGTATGAGTATCGATTGAAAGGGCTTGATGAGAGAGATACTGTAAGCAACGTGACGTCACTCTAGATCCAATATGGCGACCACCGCAAAATATCGATTTATAATTTTCATAGTCACGCCCATATATCAATTAAAAGGTATTAACGAAAGAAACACAATAAGCAAAGTTACATCATTCTAATCCAATCAGGCGGACGTTTAATGTGACAGTTTACAATGCAGTATTATTATGGTATAGAGAACTGTAACAAAGATCTTATATGAGTTATTCTCATTTCACGCATTCTTATGTATATTGTCCGATTAAATTTGGCATATTCAATTTCTCAGAAAATTAACTAACTTTTTATGCAAAAATTCAATATTTCTCACTACTTTTTTTAAAAAAATCTCACTTTTCTCTCTTAAATTATGCTTTGGGTCGCCAGCACCCCTGCAAGTAATATCTTTAACTTTCATGGGACAGAGTCGGTCTCTTGCTTTTCGCGGAAGTCATGCCTATATCTCCCTTTCAAAATCGCCTTGAATGATAAAGGTGATCGCTTTTGCGAAATACCATTTTCCGAGCTTATGATTCTTTACAGCAATAAAGTTAGGCCGATATGGGAGCGAGGCAGGCTGCGTACCCTCTGCGGGGTGATATTCTATGCATTGTAGAGGGCCAGATGAGGGAGGTACGGGGTGCCGAGGGGTTGTGTTTGCTTATTGCGGATACGCATCGAGCAGGCCGATAAGAAATGCAGGAGTTTATCATGGTTATTAGGCCGACCTGAGCCCGTATTTTTTAAATCGATGATAGAACTCGTATACGAAATAATAACACCGTTGTCATGATAACATCCAAAACTTGTAACACTTGCAAATAGACTGGACCAAAATTACCCTTGAATAACTTTTTTAAAACTAAATTTATTTTAAGAAAATTCGCTTTACTTTTAGATTCTATGATCAAATCATTGTTCCTATTGTAGCAGTTTAATCGCAATTGGGCAAGAAACGTGATTCCAGGATTTACGTAAAACTTCAGATTTCTCGAAATACAGCCTGTGACTTATGTAGATATATTATTGGCAACGTAGATATGATACCTACTGATTTTCGATTGGTCAAATTTCTTCTCTACGAGAAGATGTTCCCTAGGAACAAATTTTGGTCATGCGATTAAATGAAAAAATGTTTTTTTGTAGCTAATTCAAGTGACTTATAAAGAATTTCTTGATTTAATATGGGGACTAGAAGCCCCTCCTACTCAAATCATATAGTTTTTCGTTAATTTGGAAGACATTTTGGAAAAAATATGACTATAATAATTATATCCGATATTCTAAAAATGCTTCCAGACTGATTAGTTTTTGACCCTTGAGTTATGTTCAGATTCCTGGTCCCATCGGTAGTTTTTTTTCGGGGGCTTGTGATAAAATTTGGCCTTGAAGCAGTAACTGGACATTTAATATCTAAGAAACACGGTATGCCTCGCTTCGAATGTAAAGCTTGTCATTGCCGGGACACTCGCACGTTAAACTGATGCGCAGTTTGAAAAAAAAATGATGAAATGGAGGATAATCTGGAAAGCTAGAAGTAGATGGCACTAGACCGGCCGGGCGGTCATATCTAAGGTAATGAACAGACAAACATGTCAGTGTCTGATCAGCTATTTATATAAATAAACTTCAGAACGTGAAAAATATGCACAAGGTCTACAAGGACTAGGGGTAAGAGGTTATGCTGCCTAAGAAAAGACACGTATCCGCACTGTATCTAAAGAGGGCGTGGCTCTCGAAAATCTAATGAAATGGCAAAAATGTCCGCATAACCTGCTGCAAATCTTATGTTGATCAAGCTTGATCTATTTACTATTGCAAACAAAAAACGTTGCTCGCGTTTTGCCATGGTTTGTTGGTTCATTAATACCATCCAGTATTTCGGATTGCAACTCGTGTGAACTGTTAAAATTAGAGTTTTTCACGTTCGTGACAGCAACAGTGAGAGGTTTGGATATGAGAGAGATGCCACATGCGCGGCACTTGAAATTAATTTCTTACGAAATAGCTCCTCCTTTATTGTAGACCCTTTTGACCTCACCCCCACTCTATGAGTTTAGTCTTCCATCTCTAGCCTTCGTGAAAATAGGTCACATTTCTATCAAATCTGTTTTTTCCCATCACCTGTCTATTAAATATGTCATGTTCTTATAAAATCTATCTTTTCCCTGTCTACGTTTGACAGCTTGATTCGCCCAGTCACACTATCACAACTGTAGGACATCGCAGCCATTACACACGTCAAAATAGTACATGTTGAAAATTCATGTCTGTCTTGAGAGGCATTTAGGGAACAATTAAAATTCAAGAATCATAAACTATAACACATGCAGACCTACAGACAAGCCGCAAAAGCGAAACACAGTAAAATAAATAAGGACATTGACCCAGCCGCAAATGCGGGATAGTATAATAAATATAAACAAACAAGCGAAAAAATGGGACAGAGTAAAATAATTATGAACATTAACATATTCAAACCAATCACCTTTATTATATATATATATATATATACGTATATATATATATATAATAAAAACAACAGTGGTCCAAGACCGGTTCCTTGAGGAACGCCGTGTACTACTGTTTGGTGTCCGAAGTACAACCATTAAAACACACTAGTTGTACCCTGTCAGATACTCGTAGATATGATTGTAAGATCTTAATACTACCAGGATGAATGATGATATTTGTTGTTGTTGTTGTTAATATTTTTGTCCCGTTAACGCTTGCGTCCATAAAATCAATTAACTAAACTAACTTAACCAAACCGAAGTTAATGTAGTAAAAGAAAAGCTGACTTCCTCAAGTTAAGCTAAGTTAGATTAAGCTAGTTAGGTTGAATTAAGTTAGGTTATTCAAGGTCAAATCAAGTGGCTCTTACCTCCCAGGGGTTTATACCGTAACCACTATTTCCCTTCCTCAAACATATAATAAGAATATGATTATTGTTATCATTAATTATCAAATAGAAATGACCAGAGTGCTGTAAGCTCATTTGCGCAATATATAAAATAAAAACACAAAGTTCATAACTATGAAGTTTGTTCACCGTTCCACCTATCGTAATACACTCAAAGCTATTGACTGCACTTTCTGGTAAACTTTTCCAAGTGTTGAATACGTGATTGGAGAGAGAGCACTGACTGACTGTCATTATGAACAGCTCCTTTTGAATTTTTTAATTATTCTGAAGGTAACTAGGAGATCCCCAAGAAATCTTCGGTCGCAGAATGCGCGTCAAGATGCTGGGTCTGCGAGCTCCAAATAGGACTCGAGCTGTCCAACGCTGTCCTGCTTTAAGCAAATTCAAGAAGTGATCTTACAAATGTCTTGTAAATGAAGGCGCAAGTATTGACAACAGATCCTTTGAAAGGCCTGTCCAGCATCTATAGAAGCTTCTTGGCTTTGGTTGTAACGAAGTTTATATGCTCTGACCAGGATAAACGATCTTAGGCTACAAGGCCAAGATCTCTTTGATTTGCAACCAACTGGATACAGCGCAGTTCTATCATTGCCTGGAATGATCAAAGATGCCCATTTGAAGTTACCACCAAAAGCAATCTCAAAAAGTGGATATCTATAATATGACGAAGTGGCGTATCGCTCCTCCTTATAGTTAACGTAATATGGCAAATCAGTATGTAGGCGGATCTCCTATTCTTACTAGTACTAAAAGGACAAACGGGCCTATATCGTGTCTGCTGTAAAATAGCTAAATTGGAGTTACGCGTCTTTCTCTTTCCAGCGACGATATGACCCTACCTTTCCACGTAAACATTCCAAGCAGCGATATAAGAAACATCCTGATTTATACCCTTGCCTGGAATGATCAAAGCGATAGCTTAAAATCTTCTAATATCTGAAGAAAATATATACTTTATTAAACTCAAAAACGTTGTTACTTTGCGCTAAATATGACTCATTAATGATATATGACCTCACCTTTCCACGTAAACATTCCAAGCATCGACACAAGAAACATTCTGATTTATACCCTGGTATTTCGGTATCTGTTCACGAATTGGAGGACTCCGGTTTGGAACTGATCCAACCAGCGCAGCTCCCGGAAAAATTAGTACAGTAGAAGTAGTCTTGTAGAACTTTTCCAAGTCAAAGTTTTTGCCGCTGGCCGAGATTAGTGATTTATGTGGAATACACAGGAGAATAAAGAGGAATACCTACGTGGCTGTAGCCGGTGTTGCCAGCCAGCTTGCGGATTTGAGAGAGAGAAAGATGTAGAACAAAAGTTTTGCTTGGAACAGACTTGAACTCTCGTGAATGATTTTTAGGTCAGCTTTGAATAATACTTTCAGGTAGGCTAGCGCTATATTTGTCTTGCAGGCGGCATCAGCCGTGATTGCGACATACTTGTATAGGATTTATTAACTTTTATGCATTGTTGGTGTAAACTCACAGACATAACGTTTACTTCCTACGCCACTGGGCGAGAAAGTATTGTAATCGCGAAATTTAAAAAAATGAGATATATTTTTTGAAGGTCAGAATAAGTAGATTCCAGCTATGAGAAAATTGTAAAGAAAAGGCACCAAATGACAGCAACAACATTCAGCTACCCACTTATAGATACTTTCGATGCTATTTATTCCGTAAGCGCGCATGCGCTATCAAATTCGAATTGTTTAGTTCTCTCTCAGAGCCAGAACTGTGAGAAATAGTTCAGAATCGGTTCGGAATTAGTTCGGAATTTGTTGGAACAGACAACTGCCAGTTACGGAATCAGGTCCATTTTTTGATGGATAGGTAATTTCGACATGCGCATGTTCTGTTTGTTCAGTTCAGAACTAGTTAGATGGTTTGTTGGAACAAGGCTATAGATACAAAAATTTGTGACGTATAATCTTTATTCGTAATTACAGTACATTTCTCCTCCTATGGTTTGGAAACTAAAATCATCCTAGGGAATGTGCAGAACGAACATATGAACATCCTAATTTGAGAAATTGCCCCTGTCCCTATTTAAGGTAACTGTAATAGTCTGTATAATATTTTTTTTGATGTTCATCTTATCAGATCATATCTGTTGTTCTGGTTAGGCTCCGTAATGAATACGGGTATGAATTTTCTCTAAGCAGAAGTTACTGATACTTCTCTAAACTTGAACAATACTCGAACTCCTGTAGCCAGAAAGACCGTTCGTCTTTTTCCAGCTTTCGTTGTTCCGAACTTTCTTAGGACAAAAAAATCTCTCATCATTGCCGCATCGCACGGGACTTGCAAATTCAAACAGTGAAACTGAACGGAACTTTTCACTTAATTAGTTTAGTTAGTTCTCCAAGTTGGGATAAGGAGAAGAGGAAGCAGCAAGTTTGAAAGAGTCCTGGTTTATACATTGCCTTGCCATTGGCGCTGGGGCATTGGACAGGACCGGAGTTTTTCATTTATCCCAAGCAAATTGTTCGGAGCTAAACTATTTACCACGGTGCATTAACTATTTACTTACTTATTACTGGTTGATCCAAATCTGTTTGCTTTCCGTCTGACAATAACCAACAGCACGCAACGATGTTTCATACTTATTAGAAATCATCAGTATGGTATATCTAGGTTTATACTTGGAGAACAAACAACGGAAATCAAACAAGGTGATAACTGCCACATACAAATAATTTGCTGAAGCTTAAAACAATGACCGTTTTAAAATAAGAACCTATAGCGCATCGTTCCTGCGTATCCTGTCACGTGAAGTTCGTTCGATCTCAGACACTCCTGGCCAGTCTCTCGCTACGACGCCTTTACGGTTCACGTCTCTGTCGATATTGGTTACGTCGTTATATCGCTTTGTTGGTCGCCACGTAAATCATTAAACCCACCAATTGTAATTTTGTTGTTAAACCCAAAAGAGTTAATCCTGTTATAAATGCTGAGAGGTGCTGCGAAACGTTATTGACGCCTAGGCGCGGTATTCAAAACCGCTGGCTATCGGCGGTATTCACGGCAACGCTTCGCCTCACGTTGTGGCAACAACACAGACGTAACTGGACAAGTATCGTTGAGAATTCCTGGTTGATCCACCATACAGCTCTGGCTAAGCACCTTCGGACTTTCATCTTTTTCCAATCCTTGAGGAATTTCTTGGTGGAAAGCGCTTGGAAAATGATGACATGTTAAAAAAACAATTACAAACAGGCGGCATCGTTCTTTGACACGGGATCCAAAAGCTAGTGCCGCGAATTGACAAATGTTTAAATGATTATGGTGGCTATGTTGAAAAATATGATTGCAACGAGAAAACTATTACAAGCTAAAGGTGCCACCATCATGGAAAGGTAAACAAATCGCAGAAAAAGGCTTTCGAAAAGGGATCCTGATTTAACATGATTGTGTCAGTGGTTTAGATGATATTCCTCTGTCTTTACTGAAAAGTTAAAAAAAAAGATTTCGTCGTTAGGTTTAGACAAGGCATTATATTGGAAAATTGATGGCTTTTATTTTCTCTTAGTACTGGATTTAGCTACTGTTGGACTGGATGAGACTGAGCTTATATTTTGAATACCGTAAATGAAAAAACAAGCTAACCGTCACGCTGAAAAGATACTGAAGCACTTAAGAAAATATATTCTCATATTATAAATTTTTATGTTTGATATTGATTACCAAAAATACGTCATGGAATATAACTCAGGTTAAAGGTTTTCTCTCACATTTTAGTTTGTTGATGTATTTTTAGTTTAGCGTTACACTGTACCTCTGTGGGTGTTAAACTGTACCCCATCCCAGGCGCATGCTATAACAAATTTGTGGTTACCGGAAGCTAACAAAATAAGCAGTTTCTAAGTATATAAGTTTGATATTATTTCCAGCCTAATATGAAGGTTATAGATTGCTGATTTTATGGTAAAAAACTAAGGAGACATAATAAACGCTTGACCCTACGGTGTCGCGCCTGGCGTTGAACAATACAACAGGTTTTAGGACCTATTCATACTATAGGTCGTGCTTACAAGGCATCAAGACTCAGGCACTCGTGGCTTTCTGCTGAAGATAAACTAGTAAGCCTATCATGAACAATAAATGAAAAGTTGCTATCATCGCTGAATAAGTATCAGGCAACATTGTATAACATCATGAAATAGGTCAAAAAGGTCATATAACATGTATGACAAGTCAGTCAAACAGGCGTATACAAATTCGTCCTCAGTTCCCAGCTATTTGAGAATCGCAGCGTTACTACAGGAATGAGTTTGGGTAAGGCCGGTGAACAATACAACCATCGGCAGTGGGATATACCTGTTTCAAATCAGTCTGCTCGTATTTATTTCAAAAGCAAATACGTGAGAAAATCTGTCTTGAGTATGTCTAATGTGAAGACAATATAATCACCGGGGTTGGAAACGTATAAATATACTTACATCAGAAAATTGATATATCCCCTCCCATCCCTTGAACCCTCAACCCCCAATGTTTAACCCTCACTAACAATTTTCTGAAAATGATCGGACATCTCTGAAACGTCCTTAGCTTTGTCGCCAATGGACCGATTTTCAAAAACTGCATAGTAATAGCTTTGTGTGAAAGTTTCATCAAAATCAGAGCAGTATTTTTCAAGTTATAGACGGGCTAAGAATTAACGGGCAAACAGACAGACAGACAGACATGACCCACATGGTTTTCCATCCAAAAAACATAATATTCATTATATCAATATCATTTTCGAAATTTTTTGCGATTACAGTATATCCTCGCCAGTTGCGTGCGAAATAAAATTCACCGAGGTGGCCGGAATGTTATTTCATCTGGTGGACAACACAGCAGGAAGATTTATCCAAATATTTTGAAAAATATTCCATTGGTACATGATAACGTAAACTGAGAACAGCAAATGACGATTCTGAAAAAGATCTAATTTGTCTCCAACATAAACAGTGCTATAAATAGAACTTGGGACACAAAGACTTGTGACTAATGGCCAGGCAGCGTTCAGCGTTGCGTTGGTCAGAATTAATCCTTGTCGTTATACGTCCCAGTTGGAATAACCAACAATAACTCAAACGAACCGGATAATAAAAAGCTTAGACGAAACGGAGACGGCAAATGAAATATTCATCGAACCCTCGGTCTCATTTTGGATTTCTGGATGGAAGCTGTAGGAAAGAAAGCTATAGACAGAGCTGTAACATAATGTTTCTCGGCGGTGCCGTTTTCGCCGCCGGTGCTATTGGACTGCGAGAGCCTTTTGGAATAGTACCCGAAGGAAATCTTGTAACTAAGGCCCGTATCGTCAGTCGTCCCTACAATTGTAGGGCTCCTTTATGGCCTCCTTGATTGTCATAGTTTTCTACTTCTCCGTGTCAGAACTCTATTTTGAGGTTATGTCACAAACATCTATTTGCATCAAATTGTGCTTGCTTTTGAGTTATATCATGTTTTATCAGCCTGAAATTTCCTACAATTTAAACAAATCTTCACAATAGGAGAGCGCTGACGCTCACACGGGACAAGTGTGATCTAGAAATTTGTGAAGGAGGGAAAGCAGTATGACAATCAAGGAGGCCATAAACGCGCCCTACAATTGTAGGGTCGACTGACGCTACGGGCCAACTGTCAAAAAGTTGTTCATCGTGCAGTTTTAGAGGTCCGCGGTTATGAATGCAAAATAACCTTTTGTTCGCTGAAGCTGGAACAGAAAGATTTATAAATAATAATAATAATAACGTATATCTTAAAAGTTTTGGCACAAAATTCATAGGCTTTAATTTTAACAAACACAAAATAATATCAAGTTACCTTTGAAACAAAAAAATTACTACTTTACTGTCAGTTGACAATTATGTTTTATTGTAATAACATGTTTTATTCGATGCTTTTACAAATAAATATTTATTTTGAGTAAGGTGAGAAATCAAAGAATCGAAATGGAGGACACTCACCTTATTGTATTTTTCATAAAGTGACTTTATTCAGAAAATGATCATGGTATGGCGTATTTTAGCAATGGCTACTATACCACTTAATCATGCTACAACCGGATATCACAAAACATTAGGATAACAACAACATGAATCAGATAACAGTAAGAAATGCGTTAAAAAAGAACTTAACATAGAATATTGATATGCAACATATAGAGAGTATGAAATAATAGAACGAACCTATTATAAGCTCTGCCTTCTGTTATAACCAACGAGAGGTGCATAAATTGCGAGTTTCTCGGGAACGTTGAACGCCAGCAACTGGCAGTATAGTTTCCGGCACCAGCGATCCACAAGGGACCTCCTAGCCTACTTTACGCAATTACGAAGTAAACTCATACAGTCTTATGTCGTTGCTTTTGATATCACGAAAACGTCCATCCTATGGGCGCTCAGAGAAGTTTTGCAGATCGATGGCTGACTTTCTGCCTGGCCGCAAGATATCCGTTGTAATTGAAGGATTGTCCTCTTCATTCTACAGTATCAACGCGGGTGTACCCCAGGGATCGGTCTTGGCTTGGACACTATCCCTCTTACATATCAAGCCGATCTCGGAAAGTAAGCTGGAAGAACAGAGACTAGCAGCGATATAAAACGCGTTGAGAAAAAAATACTAAGGTTCATCCTGTTACACTCCCCATATGGAGTCCAAGCCCAGCAAATGATAAAGTTACGTAAATTTTATCATTCACATATAAAGCGATTTGTCAAAGTCAGGTTAATGCTGCACGAGGCTGAGAAAGAAGACACAGCTCTTTTGTGCGGTATTTTGCCCCCCAACCGTAACGTGTTGACATCAAAACCTTTCGCTGAAGGAAAAGTCGGAGTTCGGTATAGAACCACGCTAAAAACTTCTTTTGTTGCCGCTCCATCGGGTGAGGATGAATTTTCTGGAATATTTTTCTCTTCGTATGCGACTGCCGAATAACGTGCTTATCAGCATTGTAGCTGAAGCTTCAGAGGTATAATCGCGCCATTTTAGGTTTGTCGTCAGATGAGGGCATTATCATAATGCTCTCGGTTTATCTGTCTGCTCATTTCGCTTAGTCTGGTAAATACTAGAATAAAATAAGGATGACTTTCGAAACCTGAATAAAACAAAACAGTAAATATGATCTTTTCACTGAAAGATCTAGAATCACAAAATACTGAACTTACAAAATTTCTGGGTATACATATGGAGAAGAAATTGAAGTGGGACATGCACATAATGAAACAGCAAAAAAACACTACGAAAAAACATTTATTTAAATAGAAGCTTATCATATGAGTTGAATAGTGATACATTGAAATTTTTATTTTGCTCTGTCGTGGTTTAATATCATATGGTATCTTAGTTTGGTGCAGACTGACATCCACTATTCTCTTTACAGAGGCGGGCAATTAAGATATTGTATTCACCGAAGAACTCTAAGGATTGCAAACAAACATCAAAATAACGGAGGATACTTACATTGCCGTGAACATATCTTGCATACTGACTGTGATACAAGGAGTGCTGGGAAGTTTGTGAGATTACCAAAAAGTCAGAAAAGTTTAAAATCGCAGCACTCAAATAATACAATAAATTACTACTGCAAATCAAATCCTTAAATATAAACAGAAAGCAAGAAGTTTCCTTGCTGAAAATGCTTTTTATTCATACCAAGAGTTCTTGGATTTTAAATTCTAATATGTGCTTTATGTGTTATTGCTTTTTAAGTAGTTTTTATTATTTTACTATATTTTTATACCCACATTTACATTGTGACATTTTACAGACTTGGCATATACAAAAATTGTTCAAAATGAGCATGCACCACCTTGCCTAACACACTCTCCAGCTCGACGAACTAATTCTTGCTGCACTCTCCAAAGCATTTGGATGTTATTTTTCATTTCGTGGCTATGGTGGAAAATTCTTTGTCGAAGATCATCTACAGTTTCCACTGGCGTATTGTAAACGCGTCGTCTTAAATCACTGCAGAAGAAGAAATCCATAGGACTTAATTCTGGTGATCTAGCCGGCCACGATACAGGTCCTGATCGGCCTATCTACTGGTGTGGATAAACTCTATTTGGGTGCTCTCTAAGTAATATAATAAAATGAGGTAGAGCGCCGTCGTGCATAAATCACATATTCATGCGAGTTTGTAATGGAAGATCTTCCAGCAGAGTGGGTAATTGTTCTTCAAGGGATTGTAAATACCTTTGGCCATTTAGTACAGGTGGTAACTCAATGGGTTCTATTGAATATTGTCCAATTATTCCTGCCCATAAATTAATTTGAAATTGTACTTGGTGGCGGGTTTGTATTATTGCATGAGGATTTTCGCCTGCATAAATGTGAAGATTATGCGAGTTAATGGGCCCATGCCTTCCAAATCTTGCTTCATCCGAAAATAATATTAACGAAGTCAATCCGTTGTCGTGCTTAAACTTCCTCAAAATTCTACCCTTGCTGGCTCATCATCCGCGCCTGAAAAATGGTATTTACTGTACATTTGGAAACTTGAAATTCTCGATCTACATTCCTAACCCCAACTGTAGGATTTTCGAAGACAGCATCCAAAACATTTTTTTCAACTTCAGCTGTACGTACAGTTCTGGGAGTTCCACTATGTCGGCCCATGGTTTGAGCAAAACTACCTAAAATCCAAATGGTTTTTACTACACAAAATAAGGCTATAATAATTTCTTACCAGTTTCTCGTAACCGCTGATCGATTCGATGGAAAGCTTCAAATTAGACAGGTGTGTATTAGGGAATCTGTCTGCTTACAATCTTCGTGCTTTTAAAGTGTTACAACTTGCCCGTCCGTACATTAAGTGCATATCAGAATATTCATCAAAAGTATACTCCATGATGTTTAACAACTTATTGTCAACTTGAAATTATTCATGAAGTTTAAAGCAATATTATGACAAGCATTAGAAACCATAGCAACGCTACTCAGATATTATCCAAAGCAACTTTATTATGTTATAAAAATGTTTTATCATCATGGTACAAATAATGCATTGGAACTTTTAAAAACAAATATCTCAAAAACTATTAGCTTTAGACACTTATAACACGTACACCTTTTTTGTTGTCTAAATACGAGAAAATAAGATTTTTTGTTGTATACAGGGCAGCAAAAAAAGTTATGATGAGTTATTTACCGAAATAGTGCTGTAAGTGGCGCCCTCTAGAAGTTTGGTCATAAAAAATAACGGATTCTTGTTTCTCATGCTTGAAAACCTCCCTATACCAAAATCTGAGATACTTCTCAAGCAATAAGGAAAAATAGAAAATAAAATTGTAACTTTGACACCCTGTATCTCGCAAACTATCAACTTTTGGACTAAGGTATGTTTAGGTCAATTTACATATTTTGGTCTGTAATATCTCCAGCTTCGAGATTTCCCAACCTTTCGCAGACACCGTATATACACTATGATCTGCATTCGACTACTACTATTAAAATTCGGTTCTCTATGTATGGTGTAAAATTTTTCCTACAGAGAGACGTACGTAAATACTGTAAGTATTGTATTGTATTGTCTACAACGATATTCGCATTTCGACAAGTTGTTTTTTGATAGCAACCTTGAACGTCTACATTTTCTACGCCACAAAGCTTTCCTAATTGTAAGGGGAAGATATATCTCAAGAAAAAAGCGCTGGTGCGAAAGACACTAGGGGTGTTTATTTTATGATCGTTGCCTGGGTGTAAATAAATAAAACGTTTGATCTCGCAGTTTGCCGAGGCTTCCTTTTTACGACTTTATTTCCCATGTCACAATTTCACCGGTGAAAGGTATGCGATAAATTGTCACTTTTATGGGGCAACGCTACTGTATGGATAAACAAGTTAATAATCAAAAACTGTTATCGCTTGTATCATGTGTATGAAGCCATACAAATATGTGCCGTTCTGTAATGAGTATTTGTTGTTTATGGAGCAATAAGGGTTTATAGCGGTTCACCCAGGAATGTGGGCCACGCTTATAAAGTGCTTTTCCGACTACGATTTTTTGAACAAATAATGTCAGCAACCTGAAATTCCGAGTGCAAATTGTTGCATGGATACGATATCTAAATATATATATATATATAAATGAATCCCTATTTCGCGTGATCACGCCATAACTTGAGAACGACTTTACCGATTTCATTCATCTTCTTTTTTTTAAGTTTCCTAATGCTGTATAGAAGGTTCTTACTGAAAGAAAAATCAAGAAAGTACCAAAAAAGACAGGCACTCCTCTCCGCCATCTGTATTCCAACAGCTATTGACAGTTAGCTATGTGACAGAAAATTGCTTATGAAGACACGGTGCTTTCGTTTTTGGACTGCAATGTTGCCTAATTCTTATCTTTGTCACTTAATTCTGTGAATAAAAATGGCGGACGATAATACGTTTCTTTTGATTAATTAACTTTCACTCATTTTGAACTTGACAGCTCGCACGCCGCTTTATATTATCGCTTAACAGTGTTTATCGATGAAAACATACTGTTTTATTTAATTAGTAGTGCACAGTCCATTTGATTATAGCTTTTATCCACTTTTCAGTTTGTTCAGTGAGTTCTTTGAGTAGTATTTGTTCAAAAATAATGAACAAGGGTGGAAGTTAGTTCTCCGCGATTCTTTAAAATGCCACCAATTAGACGTACCGATTTAGGTCGCAGAACTCGCAATGCTGCAGGTCAATGATATATACGATGAGGTCAAACTGACGAGCAACGAGAAGCGAGAAATGAAGTTGAACGGGATCCATGGACTGAAGTTCAACAACGTAGAAGTGTCGCATTTAATCCCAACCGAGCTGCATTCAATTATGACGTGGCAATCGATTACAGTTCACAACAAATCGTTACTATTGGACCAATGAACGTTGTGAGTCCACATTGCAAGGCTTTCAAGTTCAAAAATGAAGCTCCGGGATTACGTTGCGTCCGTTGTAAAATCAAATTGGCTCCATTGGTACCACCATCAGAGCCACTACATTCATTGGTTTCCAGAAATGGGCCAGATTCTATACATTTTTTGTCTCATATCCAACAATACAGTAAATGCTTTCAAATGACGTCATTTGGCGCAACAAAATTCATTCGACACAATTGTATGCCTACTTTCAAGATGAGTTGTTGGGGGGAATGGCAGTGCTGCCATCGTATTTTGCTAGCCACATGGCGGTACAAACACTTCGCTATACAATCACCTACGTTCCATATATTTACCCTTTTATTATTCATTATCCATCCCAGTTCATAGACACGTCATCGTCTGTCGGGTCAGCTATTTTCAACATATAAAAATAACAGTTGAAAATTTCACGATGGCGGCTGGGCGTTATTTTGAGGCTACTTATGAGTACATTATAACTAGAGAATCTAAAATCACCATTAACTTTTAAAATGTTGACAGAGTTGAGCGTTTTTGCTTGCTGGATGGATTATAACTACAACATTTGGGTCTGGCAACACGCAGACTCGTTACAAGGGGGCTTTTTTAGTGGGATTATGCGAAAAATATTTTTTCTAAGGTACTTCCTGTACTATAACTACCCCGGTAGTCGACGGCCGGCATCCGATCCCGTCGGAAGTGGGGCGCGTGCCTGTTGCAAAATGAAGGAAGGAAATGGTGTTCCGATACCTTGTTAATGATGATTAGGCAGGTATTGTTATTCCAGCATATTTGGAGGCCGTTTTTTCATACAGGAGCTCATGTCGAGGTGTACTTGTCGAAGGAGATCCATCCAAAATTTGATTCTTGAGTATACTTCCAATTTTCAATATAACCCATGATCAATTTGGGGACTGGATGGTGCCTTGTCAGAGCTTCGTTTGATATGTTACGGAATTGAAGAAAATATTTAGAGAACTGGGTTGATTTGACAGTTTCGCTAATTCTTGTGAACATTTTGCTGCTGATCATTTTCTTTCACTTTATACACGTCGTTTATTTATTTTCAATACATATGTGTCATCCGGGATATAGTCTCTACTAGGGCAAACAAAGCTAATACTAGTTGAGAACATTAACTCATCTATAGGTTTATCAAAATAAGACGAAGTGCCATCTGTTACCAGAATCGATCACAATTCTTATTTCGAAAGACCTCATATGAGTAGTATGGATAAGGGATATTTGCTCATATTCCATTCATTGTCCTCCCTGATAGCAAAACTACACCTGAGGAGTTGCAAAATAGCACGAAACAGCTGTTTATTGTTGGTTGTCTGTGATCGGATGGAAGAAAGCTATATTACTAGTTTGATCTATATTGTGTAGGAAAGTTACTAATGGTACACCTCCTACAGTGGATATATCATATCCTTTGAAGTTTATAGAAGTCTCATTTCATTTCTTTCGCGTTATTTTCGATTCATCATTCTAGTTTTTCACCTAACTACAGATCCGGAAATTCAATTCGTTTACTTAATTCAGTGCCCTTACATCCATTTTCAAACATGACCGTATATTGCAAGTTTTGACAAAATCGGTACAATTTTAGTGAGATTAAGTAATGGCAAAGAAGACAGTACGTCAGATGAATCATCGCTAGTCAGTGACGAATAGGCTAAAAACTATTCTTCAACTCACAATTATTTTAAGCAAAGGATATATGTCATCCATTACCATGCCATAAAAATAATAATGACATGAATCACCCTGTACTCGATGCCATTATAAACATTTTTTTACAACCTATTCCGTATAAAGCAATAGAAAGCGCGGAACCTCTTCAAGTGAGGCACCTAAAAAAAAGGATCCGAGTACTTAAAAAAATGTCGACTTCTTTAGAAGTCGAAAGATCAAAGGCTTTTTCGCGAAAGCCCCTTTTACTGGTAACTTTGTTTCTTTGGTTATCTGTTAACTTCCTGTCAAAAGGTAAAATTACACATATTACACCTGTCTTGTTGCCAGCCTCAAGCCGAATAGTATGAAAATAATGTTCAAAGTAAACCGCTATGAGATATTTGTATGTTGGAATAAAATCTGACACTCGAGGAGATTGCTTCATAAAGTGTCGGTGATAATATAGGGTTTGCAATAACGTATTACGGCAATTTTTATTGCCGCAGAATGGTGCTTGCTATGAATTGCCGGCACTTAAATTCAACAACTGAACGATTCTAGCCGATATTGCGATCACCGAGGACGAAATTTAACCGAAGTATATCTGCAGTATCCGGGTGTTTTATGAATTTAGTTAAAACTGTGATTTGATCGAAATCGATAGTGCTGTGAGCTGAGATCCCACCAAGAAAGCGCAATGTCGGCTGATTATATTTTGAGATTTTAGGCGCAAGTCGACACAGTGGCTCCAGATTTTGTTCACAGTTATAGGGATGCATCTTTTAATAACGTTAGCTTTGCATGCAAAATTATAGTGAAGTGAATGTGTGTCGCATTAAACGTTAAAATGACAAGATGCTCGTATAAAATATTGTATAATCAAAAAGTGCCATGCCTTAAAACACCCAGCAAAATCAAAGGTTTGTATAATAAAGATACGGCATTCAACACATTATACGATACGACAACAATATGTAATTGATATTTTTTCTGTAATTCCTAGTGAATTGGTGAATTCAAAAGAAGAAGTATAGAGTCGAGCCATTTTTCGATTTTATACCGAATAGCGCATTCATAGAGCGACCTAGATCGATTATTTATGGGCAACCAGTATTGCAATAATCCACTATCGTAATAATCTGAACTTTTTTGTGAAATGCAAATGTCTGATCATCCCTAGAATGTTTTTTATGAAATCATTATTGTTTGCTCAAACGGCACTTATCTTCCTCCAAAAAGAGGAATGAAAAATTTTTGATATAAGGCCTGACAAAATATCTGAATGATGCAAAACAATATTTTTCAATGTGGATGAGTATAGTGCAAAGCATTGCACACCAACCTACCATTTCTTGACGCAAATGGAGTATTCAAAAAATGGCGAATGCTTGTACTAGTACATGCATCACGCATCCACCATTCTTACAACTTTTCCTTCCAGACATATTGTAATCCCAGCAGCTTATTAGGAAATTTCTGTATGATTTATATCCCTCAAAAATGCAAGATATGCGACAGCAGAAATGATAAAAATGTCTATGTGGTGCAATAATATATTTTCAAACATATAAAAGCATCGGCCATCCACTACTTCGTGACATAACAATCTTTGTAAAATACCTTCACAAAATTTTGTTGGTAATTCAAGTGAAATCCATCTGTCGTCACAAAAGCTTATCATGTCCAACATAAAACATTGATGGACTTGGAGGGCGCTTAGAAATCCCCCTTTGATCGGAAAACTTGAAGCAGCTTCCCCCCAATCACGTGCCGTCAGATTGAAGTCCGACTCCAACTAAAACAGCATCAATAGTGTAAATCATGGATCGGTGAAAGAGCGAAGCAAAAACCCATTAGGAACTTCCGGGATGATTTATTTTCTTTGCACGTTCCCGGTATATCCCACGGCCACGAATGAAATGTGTAAGCACATGTGAGAGGAAATTCAAACACGATTTTCTGTCTGTCGATTTTTTTGCCAGATAGATATCTCATGACCTGGTAGATATGCGGATGGAAGAAGGCTTTTCGGAACAGAATTTTCTAATTCGCTCAAGCTTCAGGACCTCTTTACCCTTCACCTTGAATGGTTATAGTCCGATCATTTGCTACCCAAAAACGGGATTGGAAAGTGTTAGAAACTAGTAGCTATTTCTTTAGATTTCGCTATGCTCTTTCTGAATTTCAACCTTTTGCACCGCCGTATTAAAAAATCGCGATATCGAGTACTCCCGTTCGAGGTGTTTGTCAAGTAAAATAGTAAAGTTTCATCAGAATATGCCTGATGATGTCGACCGCTCCGGTTCAAGGCGTTTTTCAAATAAATTTGCTAGACTTAGTTCACTGGACGATATTCGTTAGCCCGCCCGATGACATGGACTGCTCCTGTTAAGGTGCTTGTGAAATAGACTTGATAAGGCAATATCTATGAACTCGCCCAATAACATCGACTGCTAATACTCAAGGCGTCCTCTCCATGATCTTGTAAAGTTAACATTTCCAGTTCATGGCATTTTTCAAATAAAACGAGACTAAGTACACTGGACTATATCCGCTAATCCGCACCATGACATGCTCTCCTTCAACGCATTAGCCAAATGAATTTACGAAGTGAATTTAATCAGACTTGCGAAGTTGATTTCACCAGACTATATCTGTTATCCCGCCCAAAAACGTCGACTTCTCTGTTTCAAGGCGTTTGCCACATAAACCTGCGAAGTTAATTTCACCGGCTTATATCTGTTAGGTCGCCATATAGCATCGACTGCTCCTATTCAAATGATCTGGAGAATTTAGTTTCACCAGCCTATTTCAATTAATCTACTCGATGCCGTTAACTGTACCGGTTTTCAGAATAAATTTGCGAAACACAGTTCACTGGACTATATCTGTTAATCCGCCGGATGGCGTCAACTGTTTCAGTTCAGTGTGTTTACCAAATAAAGCGAGACTAAGTCCACTGTACTACATCGTTAATCCGCCCGATGACGTCGACTGTTCCTCTTCAGGTGCTTTCAAAGTTAGCTTCACCAGACTATATCGTTAGCCCGCCCAATAACGTCGATTGCTCTCTTCCAACACGTTATTCGAATAAACTGACGAAGGTAATCTTACCAGACTATATCTGTTTACCCGCCTAATAACGTCGACTGCTCGTATTCAAGGCGTTTGCGAAATAACCTTCCGAAGTTAGTTCTACCTGCTTATTTCCGTTAATCCGCTCGATGATGTTAATTATTCCGGTTCGTGGGTTCCCCAAATAAAGCGCCACTGATTTGACTGGACTTTATATCCGTTACTCTGCCCGTTGGTATCGACTGCTCATGTTCAGGTGCTTGTCAAATGGACTTGCGAAATTAATTTCACCAGACTATATCTGTTGAAACGCCCAATAACTTGTGAAGTTAATTTAACTGGCCTATATCTGTTAGGCGGCCATATGACGTCTAAACAGTGCCATCGGGGACTTTAGTCCCGGAAAGAAAAAAAATGTTTCCATAGATTATATATATATATATATATATATATATATATATACAGGGTGGCGCATCGATAATGAAACAGACGCATTTACTGGCAGCTCAGTTTTTATTTTGAAAAACGCTCAGACCCGTCGATTTTGTTTTCGAGGGGGACACAAGTTTGGAAAAAAATCACGTTGAATAGAAAATGTTCATTGTTTATAATCCGTTCACAGATATCTTCACAAATTTGTAATCGCCGATCAAAATCGTCTTCATTAAGTTCTTGTACCAGGTGAATTTTATGCGGATGAAAACTATGGGGCTTTAGAATCCGTTGGACAGTACGTCGCCTAACACCACACACAGTCTCCAATTTGCGGGTACTTAACGTAGGATCTATATAAACTTGCCCTAAAACCCCCACTTCTATTGCTTCGTTCCTTATGGGATTTTCAATGTTGCGTTTTCTATTGAAGATTGACCCAGTTTCCCGAAATTTAGCTACAAGTTCTAGAACATATTTTCGATGCACGTTAATGTTCTCATCTCGCTCATTAAATATTTCTGCTGTTCTATTAGCGCACTGATTGTTTCCGAAAAATATTTCGATAATTTCAACTCTTTCTGCTGTGGAATATACCATAGTTAATTTATGTAATAAAGCGTTATAAGTTATTTTAGCAACAAAGTTTGGTCAAATCAATCGCAAACTATGTACTAAAATCCTATTTTAAATAAGTATCTCGTACTTATTTAAATTTTATTTCCTTATCTTTCTTCAAGAAAGCAAAACAACAAGATCATTTTTAGTTCACTTTCCAATATTTTGCCGAACTCTGGTGATGCAGGTAATAGTCGCACAACCCCTAACAACGGAACTGATGTAATTCCCAATAATAACATCAATCCTAACAGTACAAGCACCAACCCGGACTCCAGACCTGGTTTTGATGTCCTGCCCTACATCAAGGAACTGACCCCTAAGCTGATCAGATTGTGCAGTCCTTTGAACTTTCGAATTGCTTGCAAATCCGTCCTCACTATAAACTGCATTTTTTCAAAAATGAAAGACAAAGTCCCGTTGCTTGGCTTAACCAACACAGTCTACTCCATCAATAGCAACAACTGCAACCAAATATACATAGGTCAGACCTCCAGATCTCTTAAAGGAAGCATTACATCACACAAGTGATGCTAGGCTTCATCCTGAAAGATGCGCTCTAGCATCTCATGTTAACACAACAGGGCATTCTATGAATTACACAAGTATCAAAGTTCTTGATAAAGAAAAACACCTTTCCAAACGTTTATTCCTGGAAATGTCCCACATTTTCATGAATAACAACTGTATCAACAAAAAGACAGATGTTAAACAACTGAGTGTCATTTACTCATATTTGCTAAACTGCGAAAAATTGGAGAACTTACATATCTCCCCAAATTTCAACTCTTCACAACCATAATTAGAATCTGTGTTTTGGCCGATTCCACCAGTAAATTTCATTCCACTCAAAATATAATAATTCTCTCCTCACGATTTATTAATAATTGTTAATTTAAATTCCCATTAATAAAATATAGTTTATTCAACTGCCTCTGGTCGGTTTAACAAATTCTATCATAAAATTCTGAAAATCTCATCATCTGAAGTGATTTGGCAACGTTTGGCACACGCCTACAATCCGTTCCATCTTTCAACACTGACATTGACATCCTTCGGCCTTCTGTCAAAGGGTTTCATGTCACTCATTATTCCATGACCACTAATTTGTGCAATCATCAAGTGGCTTCACGATGTAATGCTCTAATGTTTTTTAAATAATTTTTAATCTGTTTTTAACTTGTTCTTGTCATATTTTATATAATTTTGACCATTGTACAATCTATCCAGCTCTCACCATGTTACTGGATGTTTCCCTCATTCTATACGTAAACAACAATTAGCAACATCCTCACATACTACTGTAAGTTGAGTCAATTTAAATTCATTTTACACCTTTGTTGCTACTGTTATCATTGTAATTGCAGCTCCTGATGATGATGGCAAAGTCCATTGAAAGCTAGAGAGAATTAAAAAAAGTATAAAGAGTCCTCTTTGCTTAAATTTTGTCGAAGTACCCAACAAAAGGCGGAAGCTTTAATTTTTCACCTATATATATATATATATATATATATATATATATGTGTGAACTTGTGGCACGTTGTTGGTTGTAAAAGGAAGAGCCCAAATGATTTTTGCAATTTGTTGCCTCCTTTAGCTATGTTTCGGTAGTATTTGCGATAAGCTTAATTTTGGAAAATTTCCCCCCAATATCTGCGCATGACTGCATCGCAAGCTCTGTCGAAATCTCGACTTATAGCAACGTTTCTAAATTCGTCGCGAGAAAAAGGAGGTAGCAGATAATGCGATGTGCACTTACGAGGAGGGAGCGATATTATCTACGCATGGTGTCCTGAAAGTTGCGAATTTCCTTTTCACAATGAAACAGGCTGATGTGTCGTTAAACAGTAGCGAAAAGTAAAAAAAAAATAATAAAAAAGTACTTACCGTTCATTTGCAGAGAGAAGTACGGCTCTGTCACTTATAAGTACTGTCCGAAGTTGTCGCCATTGGTAACATGTTTTATAGATAGTTCATTCGCAATGATGATACCATTAACTATACCAGTCCAAATATTCAAAGAAAATGTTTGTTGGAAGAGTGACCGACGGACTACGCTAGGATTTTCCATTAGCCAAACATGAGCGATTTTGCCGTACAAGTGTGCCGTTTTGATTTTTTAGAACCGATTTGTGAATAAATATTTTCTTTACCTAGGCTGCTCACGACCGAGTTGAGAACTCAAGTGCAATATACTAATGTTCTAACAAATCCTACGTCTTTTTGATATCATTGCACCATATGTATAATTGTTCTAGAAGTTGCTTCGTAGGCGTGAAAACTATAGAGTTGGTCTACTTATCGCCATTTTTATGTTGTCGCAAAAGAACCTGTTTTCACTGGAGTAGTATTTCTAAGCCTGTTTTTGATGGTGCAACCACCATATTTTGAAGCACATTCACCATATATTCAAAACAGGAGGAGTAGGCGTTTCTTTTCTACTTTCGCGGCCCGAATGCGGCGAGACTAAACCATGTGCATTATTTATTATTTACTCTACGGTGGATGATGATGAATCCTCAGGCTGACACCAACATGTCGGCCTGCTGTTTACATCGTTCTGTGGCGCTTCACAGCTCTTTTGTTCCCTACATCAATTTATTGTATGCATTATTATCTTAAGGTCAACGAGTTAATTGGAACTATTGGCGCCAGCTACGCAAACAAAGTACCAGACCCGGAAATGGATAATGTTGGCGACAGTGACTTTTTTTTTGTGGTATCGTTAGATTTCTTGTTCGAATTGTCGTCATGATAGGGTTGGAGCGTTCGCCGCCATTTTGATAAACAGACTCAACAATCCTGATGAAAAGTCATAGTAGCAATGCTAGAGATGTGAGTAATGATGATTAGTAGCGAGTTAATCCATGTGAGCTAAATATTTCTCTAAATGAGGTCAGACCTATAAGGAATGGAATGCTTGTTAATTGTACCAACAAGGATGTATAAAAAATCAAAAATGTTCTCTCCCTAAAATCGGGAAAAGTCTACTTAATGTCCGAGGGATCTATGCGCAAGCCGCGCATTAAAATAGAGTGTTGTTATCTGTAATGCTACAAAAGACTCTTTCATTACGAACATGTTTAAGAAAAACGAGTTCTTTCTCTCAGAGCCTAAATGCCAGGACACCGCGGCTGCTATGGGGATCCCAAATAAATTTTGTTAATCCGATTTTTGAACTGCCTAAGGTTAGAAAAACTGGGAAAAGCCTCGTCGTATAGGTTGTTCCACAAACTCGGCACTCTTAGGACAAAGGAGCGGTCGTATTGGCCAGTTTTGGATGTACGATGTCCTTCATGAATTCCATTTAACATACGCTTGGTATAAAAATATAAATCATATTTTTTTTCGAGGTACGTACGACTGAAGCTAAAGACATCAAAGCTTGGCCATGCTAATGCAATGGCAACGCTTTCTGTTGGAAAAGTGAGCTAAAATTTACATATGCATGAATATTTTATGCATACATTCCAGGTTCGTCTTTGATTTATGATGAAAGTTTCAGGCGACATTCTGGATGGAATAATAACATTCTCTTTGATGTATGTGCTTTTGTCTTCGATTGTTTCGTTGATGAAAACTGCGGGAGTATCGTTCGGCTTGAATGAATAAACAACACAGCTCCCTCAGTATATCTAATATTATAAAGGTCTTTGCACACTTTACCATATCATACTATGTCACCGGTTACAGAAAATCGACCCCATGTTATTCGCCGGGAGCGAAGTGCATATTGGGGGTAATGGCTCAAGCGGTGAACAAAAACTCAAACATCATCAGATAGATAGTGAATATACAGTGTGTCTGCGGAAGGTTGGAAAATCTCAAAACTAGAGATACTACAGACCAGAATATGTGAATTGACCTAAACATACCTCAGTTCAAAAGTTGATAGTTTGCGAGATACAGGGTGTCAAAGTTACAATTTTATTTTATATTTCTATCAACTATCAACTTTTGTTATAAGGTATGTTTAGGTCAATTCACATATTTTGGTCTGTAGTACCTCCATTTTCGAGATTTCCCAACCTTTTGCAGACACCCTGTATAGACGTGGTCTCTATTATGAAATGCAGTCGTGTCGGGCTTATTTAAAGCAGGTTTCAATAGCTTATTCTATGTTCTACTTTGCGTAAAAATACACTGTATGCTATGGCTTCTAGCTCAAAAACAGATATAAAAAATTCCACAAGTGATCATAGACAATGCGTGCTCTTTAAATGTTTATTTCTACATAATCTCAGTACTATCGAAGGTCAGTTAATTAGAACATCTTTTGGGGCCTGGTGTCCTTAGCAGGTGGATTGTGCAATTTCAGTTCAAACGCTACAAAATAGGCAATGGCGATGCTGAGCATCGATATGGTGACTTAACTTCTCAGGAAATTTTGCTGGATCGGGTTCGTTTCGCATTTGCTACTGTGAAACTTTGGAGAGACATTTTACCGATAAGTCTCTCTCTCTCAGATGATATATGATAAAAGTACACACAATGTGAAAAAGCATTTTTTGCTACAAATTAAAATAAATACTGAAAAGGAGCTTTGTGGATTCGAACCTCCGTCCTGCGGTTCTGCAATCGTCAATCCTTACCATTACGCTGCGACGCCTTTTGGCTTACTGAATCTTTATACCACTATACTTCATACTGACAAATTTCAAGCGAACGTTGAAGGCATAACAAATCTGTAATAAACAATTAAAATACTCTTCAAAACTATACAAGATACGACGCTCAAACTTTAAATAAAAATTAGGGACTAATACCGAGCATTTTGCCTAATTTTTTAGTTCGCTACAATTGGTTGCTATATGTCTACTGTATTTTCATTTTCCAACATTTTGAACTCGCAACCGTTTTAATCGTACGAGATTTCGAGAACAGACGTATACTAGGTGTAGAGGTATATTAATACCTAATTAAAAAAATGGCACATTACATTTCTTCGTAAAGAAACTGGATTACGTGACCTACTCACTTGACAAAGTCATGCAGTCATCAATAATGCTGCCATTTAGCACATGCTACATAGTAACTAGTCAAGACTGTTGGAAACATAATTGTGTCTTCAGTTTGTGTGTTAACTTCAGCACATTTCAGTATTATTTTTATTATTTTTTTATAAACTTCAAGGCTCATCTGCGATCGTGTAAAACTTTCAGCTCTAAATACTTATATACAAGAGTATGAAAAAAAAATTACCTACAACTAAAAAATGTTTGAATCTGTTCAGAAGAAAAACACGTAACCCTTCGTTTTTCGCATAAAAACAACAAATATCTTTCGGAACGGCCCTGTGATTCATGACGGCAAGATAAACTCGTGTATTTTGCTATAAAATGCACTTTGAACGAATCCTGTATATTACCAGTAAACTAGTAGGGATGGCCGGAACACAGGTGTTTTGGGATAAACAATTAGGAATTCTTAAAAAACTACTTACCAATCAACCCCAAATTTGTTGTGGCTATTTAGAAGTAAAAAGCCTTTGACCGTTAGTGGGATCATTTTACGTGTGCTTTCATTCTGCAGGTCTCATAAATACATGAAAATCTTATTAGAAGAGTTTTTTCGTTCCTGCCTAGACTTTCGATTTAATCCCAAAAACCGCGTTTTCTCATTCTTTGTTGTCGAATAAAGCATCCCACAAACCGGCGCGAAATATTCGCTTTGGCTGCGAAAATTTCGCGGCGATGAATTCGCGATCAGATTAAAACGCGCCGGTTTACGGACAGACTCAGACTTGTGCGAAGCGAATGCGATTGTTCCAGCGTTTTTATCGCGGCGTATTTCAGTTCGCCTTTGACCGCGTTTTTGACGCCGTTCTTCAAAAATTCGCAATGGCAAGAACGGAATTATTGATAGAAATAGTGAAAAAGTATCTTTGTTTGTATGATTTGTCGAACGATGAATACAGGAATGTGAGAAAGAAAGACAAGATTTGGATGGAAATAGGAAAAGAATTAAATACAAATGGTATGTACCTAATATTTTTTATTAACTTGTTAAATAATTTACAGTCTACACAAATGTGAAAACGAACATTCTATATATTGGGCATAGGCATATCAGAATTAAAATAATTTACGAATTTGTCACGAGTAGAAAATGCTAGCCTTGCTGCCCGCCGAGGATCATTTGCTATATCAGTAAAAGCTCCAAGCACGGGTTCTGGGGGATCTAAGGATTGAAAATATTTGTCATCGCCACTTTTACTTCGTAAAAAATTGTGTAAACACGTACGTACGTACAATTAGAATAGTAGTATCCACTTTAGTTTCTAATGGCCTGTAAAATATTCGCCATTTTTGAGACAAAATACCAAACGCATTTTCCACGACCCTTCTAACTCGACAAAGTCTTACATTGTATTTCTCTTGTATGCCGTCTGTTAAAGTCTGCTTATAAGGAAATGGTCTCATAAGGTATGGTTTTAAAGCAAATGCTTCATCACCAATTAAGACGTACGAGCAGATTTCATTTTGCCCAGGGAGATATCTAGGTGCAGGGACACTCATTAACCCTTTCGTCCCTGAATTCAAATACCTTAGTCCAAATAATAAATAGTGTAAAATATTATTGTTAGGATGTCTTACAATGAGTTTTTATTAATATATATTTTTTTCATTGGTCAGTTAACGGTGGAGGGGATGGTTCATATATGTACCAGCAGGTATTTATGGTGGTACACATGCGTACCAACAGGTATGATCGGAAAATTCATAAAAACAGAAAAAACAATGGTATAAGAATATTTATTTAGAAAAAAATACAAAATCAGCTTTGCAAAGAAGAAAATGAACCTAAATAACTATTTGGTATGATACAACATAAAACAGAACTTGCACAATGGAATATTGCACTCCTCGCAAAGAGTTTTGTTCTTGTTTGTTTTTTCTCTTCAGAACATCTAGTGGATGTTCTTCTTGTTGATCCCTCCACAGGAAGATGTAATGCTGATGCACCATATAATTTTCTTTTTCTTGAAGGTGCGCCTTGTTTTGGTAATGGTAAGCTTGTATTTTGTAAACATTCAGATATTAATTCTTCTGCAAGTGTAGTGAGGAAAGAAATATTCTCACTTTTACGTCTCATTTCACGTTTTTCCACCACTTTGCTGATTTTCGGTCATGATCATATAGCCCAATGAATTGATCTGCCCGATCAACCCCTTGAATTTTTTTTCTGTAAAAAGATATGGCCTCTGGACATTGGATATTTTGTTGTTCACCGGTTTTGCTTTTTTTGATAATTGTTGTCACATTGGGCTTATGACAGTTACTCAACAGCAAAACTTCCGTTGTGTCCTGCCACTTTACATAAAGTAATCCCGAAGAAGTGCATCTGAATTGAGATTCCCCTTTTTGCAGCTTGTCTCCCATAGTTGATACGTTCTTGCGATTGGACATGTAAGTTCCCAAGGCTCTAGTGTAAGTAACAAATTCACACTTGTAAAAAAACATAACACTACATTATTTTCTTTGACTGTAGACGCAAGGGCTGTTACGACTCGCTCTCCCAGAGTTAGTGATTGTTTTTATGCGGGAATTGGGTCCTCTTTTCCAGAATATTCATTAACATCATACGTATAGCCCGTAGGTACACTGCGGAAGCCTGATACACCGGACCGGTACAGATTTATACCAAATAAAATGCTTCATTTCACAAGCAGGAATTTTAAATTTGCCTGGTACATATGGGTACCGTTCGGGACGAAAGGGTTAAATTTTGTTCAAATCTTTTTCCCATGTTTGAGGTTTCGAAAATACCCCCATCACTATTTTTTCCGAAACCACCAATATCAACACATATAAATTTATAGTCCGGGCCAACAATGGCCATAAGTACTATTGAATATTTATGTAAATAGCACCAGTAATTGGAGCCACTGTTGTTAGGTCTCTTGATTGTTACATGTTTACCGTCCACGCTGCCAATGCAATTGGGAAATCCCCATCTATTTTCAAATTCTTCAGCACATTTTTTCCATATATTCTCTGTTGGTTCTGGTAAATATATATGCTCCATATGTCTGCATATCGCTTCACAGACTTCGGTTACGATTGCACTCACTGTTGTAAAGCCAACTCGAAAGCTATGCCCAATGGTATAGAAGGTGTCACCAGTGGCAAGGAATCTATAAAAAAAATCGTTTTTAGGTGATGAAGTAAAAAAAAGGTGGAAGAATATCAGAGACACATTTGCAAAATATATAAAATCTACCAAACCAAAGACCGGCCAGGCAGTGGGCAACATAAAAAAATGGCAGTGGGCTGACTACATGGAATTTTTCCGTCATTTTTTGGCATTTGCCAAAACGTCGTCTAATGTGAAAGATATTGACGTCATACATTATGAGACTGCCGAATTTAACTCAAATATATATCAGGAAAGGGCTGGAAATGTAGGAATCGAAAATTTGGAAGACCGCGGCCATGGAGAAGATGAAAATGCTGATGTAGATGCAGAAGATGCACAGAACGCTTCGACAACACAGACTGCACCACCTTCTTCATTGAACACTACAGCAGTGACTACTCCAGGGCACACCTTTCCGCAGACTGCAACTACACCAAAATATAAAACGAGCAGAAAACGCTATGAACCACCATCTTCGTCTATACAACAGCTCATTAATTATTTTGAAGGTAAAAAACCTAAAAAAGAGAACGAGGCCATTGATTCACTTTTCTTGGCACATGCACAGACTGTGAAAACACTTCCCTTAAAGCGTCAAGCCCGAATAAAACTAAAAATAGCCGAATTAATAGCGCACGAAGAATTTGAACATATTGAAGAAATGTCTTCAGCGTCTACCCAGAATTCTGCAAGTATGTATGATAGTAGTATGTCGTCCTTCCCAAGCGGCACTGGGTTTACTCCAATAATATACCCAACAGAGGAGGCAAATTCTGCCTCGAATTATTTAGCAACATTTAATCCTAGTGGCAACATGTAGTCCAATTATTACAATAAAATATTTATTTCACGATCCCTGAAGTTTTCGTATTCGATAAGCCTACTAATTTTAATACATATAATTTGTTTACCTGAGTGTAATAGCAAGTCGTTCTTCTGGCGAAATAGCTTCACGATAATTTGTGTCAGATTTTCGTATTTCATCTTTCACCAAGTTCAATATTTCATCGAAACACTCTGGAGTCATTCTAAAATATACGTAAAAGCGCTGTTCATCCAGCCGAAGTTGTGGCATCAAGGTATGGTATTCCCCAAATTTATTTCGTTCCAAGTTAATATCATGTACCCACTTCCTTCGTTTCCTAAACAAAATTGAAAATATTTGTTTTATGTACTTCGTTAAACTTAATACATACCCAACTATCAAATGGCGTTAAATAAACATAACTTACCGTGCATTTTGTTCCTCTTCTAAAGCAAGAAATAGAAGTGCCTCCTCTTCTTCTGAAGGCGAGCTCATTGCAAAAGGCAAAAATAAAATGTACGCAACCTGTCGAAACCTTCACGTTCGCGGAGCGAATAAGACGCTTTGGTATGAAAAAACAGGCGAAACAGATTGCGAATTTCGCTCTGAATTTCGTTGCGAATATTTCGCCGCGATTATTTCGCGCCGGTTTGTGGGATGCTTAAAAATTGGGGTGTCCATTTTATGTGTCCATGTTTTACATACCCCCTGGAACAATTTGCATCAATACAACCAGACAATTATTTCGTAAACCAGATGTATTTTCGTCTAATATGATTATACTAAATGACGAATAGAAAAAGAAGCATCTCAATAACTCACTAATGTAGTGTAATATCAAATGTTGCTAGTAAAATTAGTTCATTATCTTTTCCTAAAATATCCGCTGGTTATCTTAATCTAAATTACCAATTTCTGGGAGGACTCATACTTGTTATCTTCTCTTAAGCAAACAAATTAAAGTAAAACATTGAGATTAAAATCTGGGACATACCAATCAGAAAAGTTTCTCCCAGCGCGCGTCTGCGAAAATTCCAACTCTTGATATAAATCAAGCAAAACGACATTCTGCGGGTCTAATGAAGAACTTTTAACAAGGTCATAATTAGATAGGGATTTGTTCGGAGTAATTCTGCGAAAGGCGAATTGGATGGGCGGCTATGCATGGAACTAGTTGCTCTCAATTAATAATAAAACGACGCTGAATGACAATCAGATACACAGTTCAGTGGAAAGCAGGGAAATATCGGAATGTTCACGCGGTGACAGGAAATCCTTTTTAATTTCCAGCAGAACGCCATCGTGCGAGAATGCCAATTTTAATTTGTATGTGCAGGGTGTCCTAACAGTGCGAGGATAGATTCAAATTCAAATCTTAATTTACTGCTAAATGCACAGTGCGTGTTTGCAGAAAAAAAAGACAATGAGCCATTTATCAGCAATAAAATGAAAAAAATCAACAATAAACATGAAAAATATATGCACAAGATCAATAAACACCTTTACAATCACAAAAATTTTAAAAACACAGAAACAAATTAAAGAGATCTATTGGAATTCTGAAAAGTTAGTGTTGAAAACTCATCAAAGTTGTAGTATGCTTTGTTGATCAGGAAGCAGTTTATTTTCATTTTAAAGGCTCGTCAATAAGGTGCTTGACTTTATTAGGAATTGCTAAGTATAATGCTGTCTTCAAAGTTGAGACTTTACTCGGCATATAGATCTTGGAAAAATAAGTATTATGTCTTTTCTAGTAATATATACACCAAAGTCTTTGCCGAGAAGATAGTTTCCGCAAAATTTGTCAAGCCTAAAGAAAATCTAATCCGGTCCTGCACCTCGATCAGATCAAACTCGCAAAGGGTGAGTTGAGTATATGTAGTTTCTTTTTTTCTGATAAGCGAACACAGAAAGAAGTTTTTATTATATTATTATTTAAATATCTATCTAATAATTATAAGATTAAACGAACTTACCTAAGTGAAGTTTGATCGTAATTATATGACCGTCTCTTCCGAATAGATCACTATGTAGTTCACTCTCGCCGCTAGGTGGCGCCACGCATTCCAAAGCTAAATAAAATAACATCTGACCGGTCCTACCCTCGCGTACCACCGAACGCCGTTGATGATTCATTATTTCAAAGCAGTAACTGTTGCGTTAGAATAGATCACGGGTTCTGGGAGGGAGGGAGTGATCTATTCGGAAGAGACGGTCATATAATTACGATCAAACTTCACTTAGGTAAGTTCGTTTAATCGTATAATTATATTACCCGTCTCTTCCTCTAGATCACTATGTAGATGTTTAAAGTTGATTCTGCAACAGTTACAGGAGAATAAACGAAAGAGGGAAGTAGTAACTACTCTCTTTAATCTCCAACATTCTTATGAGAGACAACCATTCATGTGCGAAAACTTATTCTAACTGTTACAACTGTAAACTATTCACTATAGTCTGAGAATTGCGTCTGCAAAATTGTCAGTATTTTTTACATGTCTGTTATAAAATCTTGCAAACACATTTGATAACGAAGTCCAACCTGCTGTATTGCGTATTGTATCGATGTTGATACCCCTGTTGACAGCTGCTGACGTGGACGCGTGTCTAGTACTATGTGCTGTAAAGATCGATGTGTCAATTACACTTTTGTCCAGCACTATGCGAATCCAACGACTAATGGACTGTGCCGTTGCTTCCTTATAAGGTTTCTTATGAGTCAGAAAAAGTTTCGAGAGCTTACCAGACTGCCTGAAATCTCTGGTTCTGTTCAAATAACATTTGAACGTACTTGCTACATATAGTTTTGGGTTATTGTGAAAAAATGGCAGTATCAGTAAAGGTTGGTATCTATTTGGGGCAGAGGTTTTAACCCTTGCCGGGACTTTTATTTCTATTTTTGATTCCGATATTTCGACATTTGGTCCATCTATAACTGAAAATGTTTGTACTCTGTGTGCCGTAACCAGGGCCATCAACATCGATAATTTATGTGTCAACGCCTCTAGACTAATTGTATTATTAGGGTAACATGTTTCCAGATAACCTAAAACCACAGCCGGATCCCACGTTACATGATATTTAGGCAAAGGTGGTCGTAATTTGAAAACGCCTTTGAAAAATCTTTTGATCTGGTGGTCTTCGCCAACTCGAGGTGAAATAAGCAAGGATAAAGCCGATCTTGTTGAATTCAACGAACTATATGATCGGCCTTGGCCATACAAGCGCGACAAGAAACATAGTATAGCCTGGCTATTTAGTTCAAAACAGTTTATGTTAAGTTGGTGACAGAATTCCCACCATAGTTTCAATCCGTTGGTGTATTGCTTCAGTGACGACTGTGCTAAAGATGAAACTGATATCTCTACTGCCTCCTCAGGGATTCCATTATTTATCATTGCCTGCCTGATAATAGCCCTGCTTCCAGGGAAAGTTTCCGGTGTAGCGCATGGGGTGTTCTGTCAATGGATAACAATAAATTTATGTTAGGAGAGAAAACTATTGATTTCTTTACAAGCAGTGATTTGAATAGAGGGTACCATGGTTGACTGGGCCAACACGGTACTACGACAATACCCTCCGTTTGTCTGTAATTATTTTCTGTAGCACTTTAGCCACTAGGGAAAAAGGCGGGAATGCATAAAATTTGTAAGTAGTCCAGCAAGTTGTAAACGCGTCGACAATTTCGGCTTCAGGGTCTTTGAACCAAGAAGCAAATCGCTTACATTTTGAATTTACTCTGGAAGCAAATAAATCGATCTCGGGTGTTCCTAAGTCACGACAAATTTGTTTAAAAGCATAATCCGCTATTGAAAACTCTGTTTCAGTATTTAGTTGACGCGATTCCTGATCGGCTATAATGTTATCTTGCGATTTTATATAAGACGCGAAATAAATAAATTGCGCTCTTCACACCACTGCCAAATTTGCTTAGCAAGGCTGTTAAGATGTGGGAACTGAATACCACCCATTCTGTTCACATATGAAATGGCTGTAGTGTTATCTATTCGTAAAAGTATTTCGCGATTTACAAGATCTGCTGCAAAGCATTTAAGTCCAAAGAATGCAGCCAATAACTCTAAATAGTTTATATGTTGCTTCTTATCTTCGTTGGACCAAAAACCGTGCGACTTACAACCATTACAGTGTATCCCCCATCCCGATCGAGAACTGTCACTGAATATTTCCAATTTGAAGTTGAAACTGTGAAAAGTATTTTTGCCCGAAAGATGACTTTTCCACCAGCTAAGATCCATTAGAATCTCTGTAGACATTCTCATCTTGTGATTGTAAGACCCTCTGGACCTTCTCAAGGCCAAAAATTTTTCGCGTTCACAATTCTTGGTGTACAGCCACCCATACTTGATTGCCGGACATGCTGCAATCAATTTACCAATCAATTTCGCAAACTCCCGGATAGGGAAGGTTGTTTTATTCACGAACCTGCGCATATGTTCTGAAATACTGTTTTGTTTGTCTATAGGTAGGCTTAAGGACATATCTATTGTATTATATAGAAACCCCAAATACCTAATTTCTGTGCATGGCACAAGTACACTCTTCTCTAAATTAATCAAAAAACCTAAATCTAACAACACTTTCTTAGTTATGTTAACATTTGTCACACACTCAGCATAACTACGACCCATTAATAGAAAATCATCAATATATAATACTGACAAAAAACCTTGTTGTCGTAAATGGGATAGAACTGGTTTCAACAGTTTCGTAAACACATACGGCGCTGTATTTAGACCGAAAGGTAAACAAGTATATTCATACATTTGTCCGGAAAACACAAACCTGACATATTTCCGATGGTGTTTATGAATAGAAATCAAGTGATACGCGTCTTTGAGATCTATGGATGCAAGAAACATGTTTTTGTCCAATAATCTTGTTACCGTTTTATGGTCCTCCATTTTGAAATGTTCTGTCGTAATAAACTTGTTCAGGTCTTTTAGATTTAAAATCAATCTAAACGAGCCATCCTGTTTGGGTGTGAGAAAAATATTTGAAAGAAATTGGCCGTGCTCGAAAGAACATTTTCTTATAGCGCCCAGGGATAACAAACGCTCGATTTCTAAATTCAAAAATCTCTGTTCTGTTGAAGACCATTTCAATTCCTTAGGAACAGATTTCTGAACAGGTGTCTGAGAAAAAGGTATTAGATAACCTTTAACCCAGGATAACAGAAGATTATCCGAGGTTAACGAATTCCAAGCTGGTAAAAAGAATTTTAGTCTTCCACTTATATAAATTACCTTTAAAGGGTCCGCTTTTGATAGGCTTGGGTTTGATTGGTTCTGTATGCTGGACGAATTTCTTTCGTTGATCGGGGGGCTTTCCGAGGAGTCTTGGCTTCGAAACTCGGGGTTTTCCGTGAGTATTTCGGTCTGCCTCGATAACCCTTGACATTCACTCGAGGCAGACCCTTGAAGTTTACCGAAGACTTCAGTGTAGCAGTAACTGCTTTAGGCTTCAGGTTGGATGACAATTTTTCCATTTCACGAGCTGCTGTCACCCGATCACCCAGATTTTGTCCAAACAGCCAACCATCCACAGATACGTTAGAAAGGGTTCCTCGGAGCTGTTTGTCTACACTCACCGATACCAAATTCCGCCTACACGTAGATTCTTCATGGTGAATGTCCGAAATTAAACGTCCGGCATCACTGAGGCATTCGACCAGCACTCTGGTATGTGCCCCCTCCCCTTTTTCCAACAGAATTGTCAGCGCTTTGCCAATTGCCACCAGGGCAGCCCCCATCTGGTCTTGGCGCTTAGAGAGCTTCAAGTCCCGCTGCTTGTGTTGTTCCGTGAGAACCGATAAAACCTCTGAGTTCAGTTTGGGGGCATTAGCAAGGCTTAAGTTAGTGGGAGGAGAATATTTTTTACATATAGTTGCTAAAACCTCAGAATCCAAACCTTCCTGTAATATATGGGACCAAATTTGAACAAGTTCGCTGTTAATGTCTTTTGTAGAGGCTTGATCGTCCACAGAGTTTTTCCCCAAAAGTCTCAAAATTTCATCCGAGATGGCAACACTGCGTTCGGCAACATCGCACTCGGCAACACTGCGTTCGGCAACGTCGCACTCGGCAACATTGTTCCTCTCCAAGGTTCCGTCTGATATGGCAACATTGCGCTCGGCAAGGTTATTCTCTGCTGCAAAAATGGAAGAAATTATGATACAACTGTACCTGCCTTTAGAAATCGCCAAGACTCGTTGACAATATATGAAAATAAAGGCGACGTCTTGTATTTATTTGCCAAAACTCGTTGGTCTTGCGCTTATCAAAACTCGTTGACGACATCATAAACTACCTTACATGTGGCCAAAACTCGTTGGCATTGTAAAAAATACAAACTTGAATTTGTCAAAACTCGTTGACAAGATAGGAGAATTGTGATGCCCTACATTTCCAAAACTCATTGGCAATGTAATAAAATAATCGTGTGTTTGTCAAAACTCGTTGACCACAGGATTATACCGAAACTCGTCGGTGATACCCAATTTGGGTATAACAAGGGTACCCTTGCTTAGACAGACGTGTGTAACCAAAACTCGTTGGTAGCCATATTGTTTTTGTTTTATACACAATTATATTATGCATCCATAGGATACTTACGTCCCGATGAAGAGGTATCGTAGTTTACCAGGCCTACGGTAGCAGGCCGAATGATTTGGGAGAGGCTTCTTTCACCAACACTACTATCCGAGCTTTCGGGTGACGGCTCTCGTCTTTTGCGCTTCTTCTGAAGTCGGGATACTTTACGAGACAGCTTGTTCAACTGGGTCATGATTCCGGACAGCTCATCAGACGAATCCGAATCTGCATCAGACAGGGCCTGAGCCCGTTTTCGCACATTTCTACTCATTTTCCGAACCGGTCACGTTACGGGCGACGTGGCTCCACTCGCACGCAAAAGAGTAATGAATCATCAACGGCGTTCGGTGGTACGCGAGGGTAGGACCGGTCAGATGTTATTTTATTTAGCTTTGGAATGCGTGGCGCCACCTAGCGGCGAGAGTGAACTACATAGTGATCTAGAGGAAGAGACGGGTAATATAATTGTATCTTTGTCTTAAAGTTTTAACACCTGATTTTATACAATGTCTTAACCAAAATAAGTATCTTTTACTTCGGTTCTATTATTCAAATTGTTATTTAATATATACAGGGTGTTTCACAACTTATCCGACAAATTTTAAAAACATATGCACTGTTACAAAAGAAGTTGATTTCTCAAAAAAAAAAAAAAATGAAATAAAAATCCTACAGAAATTAAGTTATAAACCTGAGTTTCAATAAGAAATTGAAAAATAAATATCTGTACTCGTATTTTGCGTTCATCGTCGTGATATTAGAAACGCATTAATATACTAAGTGACATATAAATCCGAACACCCAGTTTAAATGGTTTTATTTTAATAAAATTTTGTATAAGTACTTAATAAGTAAATGACAAAAATTTCAAAATGATTGCACTGCTTTAAAGCCATTTGACCTTTCATAATGTGTGGATGCACCCTGATGTGCTACGCATTCTCCAACGCGTCTAGGCATGCTTCTGATCAGGTGGTCAATGTCCTTCTGTGGTATCTCATTCCAGGCAACCACCAACTCCTCTCGAAGTGCTTCTAGAGTCTGAGGAGGACGTTGCAAATTGAGCAATCTCCTACCCATCATATCCCACACGTGCTCAATTGGGGATAAGTCGGGAGATCTTGGTGGCCATGGTAACAATGTGACATCATTATGTTGAAAGAAGTCTATTATGATTCTTGCAACATGTGGTCGGGCATTATCTTGTTGGAAAGTTGGATCTGCCAGGGTGTCAAGATAAGGTAAAAGATGGGGTTCTAGAACTTCGTGGATATAACGCTGCGCGTTCATGTTACCTCTGATGAAGATTAAAGGTGACCTGGAACCATAAGCTACAGCATCCCAAACCATAACTCCAACAGTGTGATGAACATGTCTTTCAACAAAAAACTGTGGATTCCTCCTTTCACCACGTCGCCTTCTAACCCTGGCACGACCATCGTGCATGCCTAAACAAAATCGACACTCATCACTAAAGACAATACTGTTCCATTCCTGATCCCAGAGTGACCGTTGTCTGCACCACTCAAGGCGATTACGTCGGTGCTCTCGAGTTAAAGGGAGGACCCAGTGCGGCCGGTATGAAAACAAGCCAAAACTTCTCATTCGTCGGTAAACACTTCGCATGCCAATAGGTCTTCCGTGTTCTGCAAACCAATCATTTGCAATGGACCTGGTAGTAGAGAAACGGTCCCTTAAGGCCAATAATCTTAGGCGGCGATCTTCACGGTCTGTTGTTCTACGGCGGCGTCCAGTGCCCCTTGCTCTTTGCGTACGGCCTTCTCGAAGCGTGTCTACACTTCTTTGCACTCTAACTGCAATTGCCCGAAAAGAAAGTCCAGCTTCCCGAAGTCCCACTATCAAACTCACTAAGTTGACGAAATCGTATAGGTCTCCGTACTCTAGGCATCGTAACCGATCGTAAAGGATGTTAAGAACCAAAATCCGCCAACGTTGATTCTTTAATGCGGCTGCAATATTCATTTTTAGAGCGTTAGTGAATTAAAATAAAGCAGTATGAAAACCGGAATGTCCAACTGATAAGGCTGAAAATTTGTTCACTTGTTATTTACAGTAAGATAAATACATTCACCAACTTTTATTAAAATAAAACCATTTAAACTGGGTGTTCGGATTTATATGTCACTTAGTATAATTTATTGTAGCAAATGTTGTACCAAACAGACGACGAAAACAAAATACCTACTAGGAATTTTTTTATACTGATAAGATCGTGTAAATAAGGTTTAATCTGTATCGTGGGTGATCTTAATGAAGAACGGTCGATTGTTGTGAAGCTAAATAAGAAAATATTTTGCGAGTTTATGTTTTTAGTTATTTATTAGTAAAAATGGCACATGTGTACACCAATGAGGAGTTAGTGGACATTGTTTTAGCGTACGAAGAAGCAGGGCAAAATCCGCGAGCGGCTTCTCGTGTGTATGCACACCGATTTCCGAATAGGCACATACCACATCACGAAACATTTAGTTCAATTGTTTTACCTGCACGTGCTAGTGGAGATTTGCGCCCCAGACGTGTAGTGAATGGGGATCGGGTTCGCTCACAACGCGTTTTAAATGCCGAAGACGAAATTTTGGATATTGTGGAAATAAATCCGGGAATAAGCAAAAGGCGGTTGGCCCAACAGGTCTCAGAAGTGTCACATGCAACAGCGTGGCACATATTACATGAGGTCCAACTGTACCCTTATCACGTCCAGAGAGTCCAGGCGTTACTGCCTACAGACTACCCCCTAAGAGTAAGATTTTGTGAGTGGTTGTTGAAAGAAAATGCTCGAAATGCCTGTTTTACAGCTGATATTTTAGCCACCGATGAAGCTATTTTTGCTCGTAATGGGATAACCAATCTTCATAATACGCACGTTTGGTCTTTTGAGAACCCTTGCGCAGTGGTCCAGACATACTTCCAACATCGTTTTTCTTTAAACGTGTGGGTCGATGAACGTCTAACTGGACCGTTCACATTGCCAGATCGGATGGATGGTCAACAGGATTTGGAATTTCTTCGGAATGATTTGCCTGTCCTTCTTGAAGATGTGCCATTGGCGGTCCAAGCACGGATGTGGTTTCTGCACGATGGGGCACCTCCGCATTTTCGTTTAGAAGTTCGTGATTTTTGAATAAGGTATACCAGATACACTGGATCGGAAGGGGGGGACCAATTGCATCGCCTCCACGGTCTCCCGATCTAAATCCTCTGGACTTTTTTTATGGGGATACTTGAAAAATGAGGTATACCGTACTCCAGTTCAGGATATTGAAGAATTGCGTGACCGAATCACAGTGGCTGCCGATAATTTGAGCCATCAGGCACAGCAGGAAGGAGGTGTATTTGAATTTGTGCACCGAAATTGGATTAGATGCGCCTAAGCTTGCATTGCAGTCAATGGAAACAATTTTGAACAGCTTTTATAAGTGAACTACTATATTATTTTATTATCGCGATTTCTGTAGGACTTTTATTACATTTTTTTTTGAGAAATCAACTTCTTTCGTAACAGTGCATATATGGTTAAATTTTGTCGGATAAGTTGTGAAACATCCTGTATGTAAAGTTTTTTTTGTAGAGCCCTGAATTAATTACAAGAAATTTATATAAAACGGGTCATTAGAAGACTAATTTTCTATACTAAATTTAGCGGAACCAATAATAGGTTCTCTGTCTACTGGGTACATACATTAGGGGTCCCAAAAAATGAAATCCCTTCAATTGATGGGAATAAATGAAGATAGAATTTTCTTGCAGCGGCAGAGAGAGCCAGGGCGACCTGGTCATTTAGCTGGATTGTACATTCAAGCGTATCTATCGACCCACCATGACGAAATGCTGTAATGCGCTTGCATGGTGAGGGGATTTAGTGATTATGCCGTTTTTGGAGAATCTCACACTTCGGACAGGAAAGGGATTCTGCCGAGCTTTCCTACTTGAGAGTGGCTATAAAAGCTTTCTCCTGTCTATAAAGTCTTTGAAATATAGATATCGGTAAAAATTCTGTATCGGTCTATCTCTCTAGTAAGCACGTCAAGCGCCAAGCACCCGGTATGTCATCTTCCGTAGTTTCCACTTCCCATACAGATTTCCATTTTTATGCAACAAGCGGGATGATTTGAGGGAATGGATTGAAAAGGTGACCCCGTTCAAATATTTCACTGTTATGCGAAGCCGTTTGTGCCTGCCTACGAAACTGGGAAAGCAAGGACGGAAATGTGTGCAGATATGTTTTCAAGAGCCTACATGCAGGAGGAGGTTGTTTGAGATACATTCGCATATTCACGTTTATACGCTTGCGTCGTTTATTGAGGTTGTTTATTCATCTGTGAGGGTTGAAGCGCAGATGATAAGGGCTGTTTTAAGTTACTAATTTATGCAATGAAAAATACTGTTGTTCGAGAGAGACTCGCACCCATATTTTACAACTTAAAAAGTGACATAATAGATTTTGACTTCCACGTCGAGGAAATATTGTCGGTCTGTCTGTCTGTCCGCTAATCCGTGTGCGCCTATAACTTGAGAAAGTACCTGTCGGTTTGGGATGAAATTTTCACATAAGGTTGCTACTGTCTCAAGGACGAAAAACCTTTATAGCCTTTAGCCTTTATACCTCTAGCCAGTTTATTATTAGTGTTAACCTATTTCTTATTATATTCCCGACCGTTAGTATTATTTTATAGAATAAAAACTCGGTCCCCCTGAATACATTTCATTTCATTCCTACAACGTTGTATTCTAAATTCTATCCTAAAAAGTTTTACTAACGGTCAGGAATATAACAAGAAATATACTGAGTGACAAAAAAGGTAAACACCTTACGTTTTTCTGTTAAGTTTTTCTGGTGACTGCGAGTATTGTTTGGTGATGAAGAAGCATTCAGCTTTCGTACATTTACGGTCCCAGTTAAATGTTAAATTGTTGTGTAGCTTGTTGAGAAGCCTTTTTGTCATTGCTCAAAATGCCCTGAGTGCGTAGAATTCTTCGGGTGTCCCAGCTAAGTGACTTTGAGAGAAGTCGGGTTGCGTGAAGCCAGTCTATCGATAAAAGAAGTTTCTAGGAGGACCAATTGATCCGTACATAGTAGTGAACGAGCGTGGACTCAGGAAAGCCGAGGACAGTGAGCGAGGGGTTCTGGACGTCCCAGAGGGACCACTGAGTGGCAAGGTGAGGTTAGGACTTCCGGCTCTGAGAGACAGTTTGAGTAGTACTTGAGCCAGCGCTGGTCATTGGTTTAAAGAGCATCGAAGGATAGTTGGTATGCGTACGTTATACCGCCGAATACGACAGCTTTGGCTTTTTTATCATCGCCCACATTGGGTGCTACCTTTCACAGCTGAACATCGGCTTAACCGTTTGCTCTGGTGTAGAGTAAGAATTATATGGGACTGGGAATCGGATAAACATACGTGTGTTTACCCTTTCTGTCACTCAGTATAGCTTAATACGGCCCTGGGTGAAATGGAGCTGAACAGAAGGAGACCCATCCCTCTCGGACAATATAGAAAACTGTAAAAGGAAAAAAGAAAAAGATCAGAAGAATTTTTTGAGCACTTTATGTACCTGTAACTTTGTACGAAATGCAGTTAAATGAATTCACGTTGACCCAAACCCAACAATTTTTATTCTAAAACGTCAAAATTAATGTAATGGAATGATTAATCTTTCAATATTTTTAAACTCTCTAAATGATACAGGGTGACTTTGAAGTTCAGCCATTAATTTTCAGATAATGATTGTAGAAGAAAGATAAACCAAAATATGTGTGTAAAAATAAAAAAAAAAATAAAAAAAATGTTACCTTGTTTTATAAAGTATCCTCCCGACAAGTATTTCAGTGCGGAGCTGTATTTGATCGTGCGGTCTTGGAGCACCGGCATGCCCTCCCCTGTGAGGTCTTAAGTCACCTGATTCACGAGCCCTTTGTACTACATTAACAAAGGAACGAGGTGTTTGTTGTACTCGATTGGGAAACCGATCCGCATAAATCCGTGATGCCGCGGCAGCATTTTGTAAAGACCCCCCCCCGTAAATAAGAATCATGTCCACAAGTTCAGCATTTTCGTAAACGTGCCATTTTTAATTTCGTTTGAGCCACGCAACAAACACCACTATTCACTCACCCGTTACCGACTGACACATTGACTGAATACAACTGAATAAAATTGTAGTAAAAACATCGTGATAAGCGTTTCAAATTCTTTCGCTTTTTTGTTTCCGATGCGATGAACCGATAAGGCGGATTATATCCGTTGTTGCCAAACACGAGCACATAATATTATTATTGAGACAGGGCGGTACTCAAACTTCTAAAGGGCTATAACTTTGTTACTTTAATTTTACCACAAAAATGTTAAAGGAAAAAAACATTTCTTTTGATCAGATCTACTCACTGTTAAAACAAATGACTCAACTCCGAAGTCACCCTGTATACCCGTTTGAGAGTTCATCTGTTCTCATTTGCTAAAGCGCGGGATTAAACGCTTAGTATATCAAGGCTGTCATTAAAAGGTGCAAACGCACTCATTCCTTGCACCTTGCAGATTGCGACAAATTTTGTGAAAATAGTGGAAGGAAAATGTAAACATACAATTGTCGTATTTCTTTTCGCTCCTTCAGATCCAATATTAACCAGTGCTTTGATCGAGACTAACTTTAAAAGTATGTGCTTTAAAGTCGTTCGCGTCCGCACCGAGACCGAGGAGTTTCAAAGTAAATACATCTTCGTCGCGAACCTCGTAATTTCCGTGTTCTATTTTATCTTTTTAATACCCGCATTTTCAAGGAACGTCCCGAAGCCCATCAGCTCAGAGTTTGCCTTGGGAGGACGGACGTACAATAGTATTGTGGACCGAGAGCTGAAGCCCAAATAGCATTTTTTTAAAATGGTCACCTATGATAAGTTTTTTTATTGGAAAATAAAATTGCCGCATCTGCCTAATGGTTGTTAGCGGCGGAACAGTTTAGTGTCATACTGAAGTTTAGGAGCATAGTTGAAATAAGTGTAGGTTGTTGATGTTACATACTGTCTATTAAACTAGATGATAAGTTAGAGGTCATTCGTTGGTATTCTAGCATTGGACACTCCACTAAAATGTGCTTAACTGAGAGGGAAACTTCACAAACTGTACAAAGAAGTATGGGAACCCTATATGGTTCACGACTGAAATAATAACTAATATAAAACAGAAGGATAGGGCCAGAAACTGTTTTAAGCAAACAGGACGCATTCATTTCGAAAATAAATTCAAGCAGCTACGTAGTAACATCAAAGGTCAAATAGAAATTGCTTATGCTGCTTACAACAAAAAGGTTGAAGGTTCAATTCGTCATGATCTGGGTAAGTTTTGGTCATTTTTAAATTCAAAGAATAATCAGTCTGGAATACCAGGCTCTATGTCTCTTGAAGGCAACGTTTTTGATACCCCTCAAGCTATTGTTGATGGATTTGCATAATATTTTTCGAGTGCGTTCTCTACCTCAGATCCGTCGACTTTTAGAAATATTGATTCAGAAAATTGTCACATATCATTAAATCATATCAGTGAACATGATATCATACAGGCATCAAAAAAATTGAAGATAAAATGACGTCTGGTTTTGATGGTGTACCTAGCTTCATAGTTAAGGATTGTATTCATATCCTAGCTAAGCCTCTCTGCTATATGTTCAATTTGATTTTAAAATATCGTTGTTATCTTAAAATTTGGAAGATGACAAAAATTTGTCCTATATTTAAGAGTGGTGTCAACTCAGATGTAAGTAATTATCGTCAAATAGCTATTTTATGTAATTTTAGTAAATTGTTTGAGATAATAATTTATAACACAATATTCAGCTCCGTAAGATCTCTCATCTCTGAAAATCAACACGGTTTTATGGTTGGCAGATCTACGGTCACAAATTTAACTTGTTTCACTCAGTTTGCCGCTAGTGCACTTGATTGTCAGGGTCAAGTAGATGTGATATAAACAGATATTGCGAAGGCCTTTGATCGGGTTGATCATCATGTATATTGTTGGCAAAGCTTGAAGCGTTAGGGTTACATACCTTGCTGATAGGTCACTATATGTTGAATTTGGTGGAAGTAAGTCCAAAATTTATACAGCAACATCTGGAGTTCCACAAGGTTCGAACTTAAGACCCTTGTTATTTCTTATTTTCATTAATGATCTGTCTTTGAAGCTAACCTGTATGCTTTTTGCTGACGACTTGAAGATATTTTCGTCAATTCACTCTTCGAGTGACTGTGTGGAGATGCAAAGCAAGCTTGACTTCATATATGAATGGCGCAACAGAAATCTGCTAACGTTAAATGTCAAAAAATGCAAAGTGGTGTCGTATAGTCGGAAGCAGGACCCCATCATATACAATTATAACTTTAATGAAAGCGGTTTAGGAAGAGATTCAAGTTTTAAAGACTTGGGGGTGTAGTATTCGATAACAAACTCACTTTTAACGATCACATATCAGATATTGTATCACCTGCATCACGGTTGATGGGTTATTATGTACGTAACTGCTCCGGTTTCTCTTATGTGGACTGTTTAAGAATATTGTATTTTTCATTTATCAGGACTAAGTTAGAGTATGCGTCCTTAGTATGGTCCCCCTTATATCAGAATGCAATCGGTAAACTGGAGGCTGTACAAGTTGCAGTGGTAGATACCCCGAGAGAGGATTTGATCATGACGTTTTGTTGTAGTTTTTTGGAATTAAATCACTAAGGAATCGTGGTGACGCTCAAGCTGTCACTTTCCTTTATAAGTCAATAAATAATCATATTAATTGTGGGTTCCTACTGTGTAAGATTGATTTTTATGCTCCCAGATTAGTTGGTCGGCATAATCACATATTTTACTGTGATACAACATGGACGAATATTTTATGCAGATCCCCAGTAATGGTAATGTGTACCTTATTCAATTCAATCTGTAACAGAGCTGATGTAGGTCATGACAGTCTTAATAAAATATTAAACATTTACAGGGAGCAATTGAACTGAAATTGTTTTGTTGATGGTGTCAATTATTGTTATTCTTCAATTGGAGCACTTGTATGTTCTTTTCTTCTCTTTTTTTGTGGAGGTGTTTAATTGTTCAAACACCTATGTATTACTCGTATGTGTTCATTCAGATCACTGATGTTTTTTATTTTTTCTTTTTTTGTTATTATTTTCTGATTCATTGTCTATATATGTATACAGGGTGGCCAAACACGTGACGTCATAAAAAAAAAATTAGATTCCCCACATCGAGAGGAACCCAAATCACCCCCATATACATATATATATATATATCTATGTGTATGTGTACAGGGTGGCGTATCGAAAACGAAACAGACGCATTTACTGGCAGCTCAGGTTTTTTTTTGGAAAAACGCTCAGACCCGTCGATTTTGTTTTCGAGAGGGACACAAGTTTGGTAAAAAATCACGTTAACACGTGCAGCCCCCTGGGCGGGGGTGACACCAACCCTAAAATCTTAAATGGAAAGGGGGGTCGAGTGATACCTTATTTTAAAGGTCTTTCAATTCACTTTATAATGATGTAAAATACATGAGCTTCAGTTCAGTAGTTTTGAATTTTTATTAATTTAAAGCTTAAAGTAGACATCAGATTAGTTTGTACTACTTTCAGAAGAAATTTGACTAAAGGAATTTACTTAATAAGTAAATGCTTTTCTTCACTACGCCCATGGTTTGTTTATCATTTTGTTGTTGAAAATAGCTATTGGAGCGTTTTTTATGGCAAAAAAGTTATTTCTTGAAGAAAGATAAGAAAATATCTCGTACTTATTTTAAATAGGAATTTAGTACATAGTTTGCGATTGATGTGACCAAACTTTGTTGCTAAAATAGCTTGTAACGCTTTATTACCTAAATTAACCATGGTATATTCCACAGCAGAAAGAGTTGAAATTATCGAAATATTTTTCGGAAATAATCAGTGCGCTAATAGAACAGCAGAAATATTTAATGAGCGACATGAGAACAGAAATGTGCTTCGAAAATATGTTCTAGAACTTGTAGCTAAATTTCTGGAACTGGGTCTCAGGGCAAGTTTATGTAGATCCTACGTTAAGTACCCGCAAATTGGAGACTGTGTGTGGTGTTAGTCGACGTACTGTCCAACGGATTCTAAAGGCCCATAGTTTTCATCCGTATAAAATTCACCTGGTACAAGAACTTAATGAAGACGATTTTGATCGGCGATTACAATTTTGTGAAGATATATAATGATCGGCGGTACATTGGGAATAGGTTGATGTTCCAACAAGATGGTGCCCCACCACATTACGCATTACGTGTTCGACAATATTTAGATCAGACGTTTCCAGATCGATGGATTGGTAGAAGAGGTGCCATTGAATGGCCCAAAAGATCGCCAGATTTATCACCGTTGGATTTCTTTATGTGGGGTCATTTAAAAAGCAAAATATATGCTACTCATCCAACATCATTAGAAGACCTGCGACAAAGAATTGTGAATGAGTCACTTCAAATTACTCCTCAAATATTGCAACATGTGCGGCAACGTTTTGACCAAAATCTTTGTTATTGCATGGAGAGTCATGGTGGCCATTTTCAACATTTTCTTGCCTAACGGGTCAGTTCATTCTTCATTTTTAAATTACTTTGCTGCCAAATGTATTGATCTGCACTAATGATGATGTATTAGTTTTATTTAAGCTTTAAATCAATAAATCTTCAAAACTACTGAACTGAAGTACATTAATTTTATATCATTATAAAGGGAATTGAAAGACCTTTAAAATAAGGTATCACCCGACCCCCCTCTCCATTTACGATTTTGGGGGTGGTTTCACCCACGCTTAGGGGGCGGCACGTGCTAACGTGATTTTTTGCCAAACTTGTATCCCCCTCGAAAACAAAATCGACAAGTCTGAGCGTTTTTTAAAAAAAACTGATCTGCCAGTAAATGCGTCTGTTTCGTTTTCGATGCGCCACCCTGTATATCCGTGTATATATGTGTATAATTGTTTTTTTATTGTATTTTATAATCCAATAAATAGCATTTTCTTTTTATTTGTAAATCCGGATGATGAAAGCACATACAGGTGGTTTGAACCATCCAGGTGCAGCTTTCTGTCATCAGGATGTCCTTGATGAAGGGGAATTATATTGTTGTGTTATATATATTTATGTGTATTTACAATTTTTCTATATAATCTTCATTAAATAGTATTGTTATTAAATAAATAAATAAACAAAAACTAAATATGGTACCATTTTGATTTGATTTCACTAATTTCCTGTGATTTTGTATATACCTGTTGGAAATAAATGTATTATTATTATTATACTGTCTATTAAGCTAGATGATAAGTTAGAGGCTACTCGTTGGTATCCTAGCATGAGGCACTCCACTAAAATGTGCTTAACAGAGAGGGAAACTTCACAAACTGTACAAAGAGGTATAGGATCTCGCGAGATAAGGTAACCATATAATCTGAGATAGATGGTGCGTCTATATACTATCAAAGCTACCTATTTATAATTTTTGTAATAGTATATTGCACGTGAAAAGCTTATTTGAATCCACAAAAATTATCAAGGCCCAGAACCAGCAGCTCATTATTTTTTGTATTCAATGACCTCAGTAAATATTATTTTCGATTTATCTTTGATATAACAGCAGTTTCATTATTATTCAGTAGTGGGCGGTTAGTGTACTTTATGGATGGCGCACTAGATTTCCCCGCTGTTTCCGGGTTCGTAATGAGTATTTTTGGCTACTTATACATAAACCATATAATCTGAGATAGATGGTGCGTCTATATACTATCAAAGCTACCTATTTATAATTTTTGTAATAGTATATTGCACGTGAAAAGCTTATTTGAATCCACAAAAATTATCAAGGCCCAGAACCAGCAGCTCATTATTTTTTTGTATTCAATTACCTCAGTAAATATTATTTTCGATTTGTCTTTGATATAACAGCAGTTTCATTATTATATTATTATTCAGTAGTGGGCGGTTAGTGTACTTTATGGATGGCGCACTAGATTTCCCCGCTGTTTCCGGGTTCGTAATGAGTATTTTTGGCTACTTATACAGATAATTTTCATTCACTGGGTTGGATAGGTTCTCAGAGAGGGTAGAAAAACAACTACTTTTAACATTGTCCTTAATAACCACCAAGGTAGTGCTTTGTGGCAAATGATCTAACGTTCGATGCCTGTACCCCCACAAGGGCTTTAAAAATGCCTTTGGCACTATGAATGGCTGATAGTTCAACATCAGCTTTTAGGCCACATCACCCTATCTCCGTGAAATCCGTCTCTGACTCTATCCCGGATTCACGAGCTTATGTAGTATCTTATATCTGCTCCAACTTAACGGTGTCTATCTCTCTCTCTCGACATCCGTTCTTGTTCCTCCATCCACACTTTAGTTAAAAGCATCGAATTCCCATTTCTATCTGCCGTGAGGTGTATTTTACTGCACTGTACGAGTACATATATCTAGAATGTTGACAGTACTCAGGGTAGGGCTAGGAACATGGAATGATCATGGAATATAATTCTAATGGAAATATTAAAATGTTTTTAATCATTGACATAACATTCTTGAGCACCACGCTACGATACCTGACAATACGTAAAAAGTGTAACAAGTGTACATTAGTTGATTCATTCTTTTTATGGCTGAAGACATACCTCAAGTGGGCCATATTAACACGATAAATGCTGAGGTGTGATTTCAAGCTGTCAACTTCTATACTAAATTCATTTTAGACGATTTTTCTCCTTTTATTATCATAATGGGAGGAGCTTAAAGAAGCTTTTTTAATCTGATTTTTGAACTGCCTCAGTTTAGTAGAACCGGAAAAGCCTCTTCAGTTTTCACTTTCACAAGACTAATCAAAATCCTTTAAACCGTTTAAGCTGTAGCCTGTGAAAAGGAAATTTTAAAATAAGTTTCGTTTAAAATCCGCCATTTTGATTCTATAAGACGAATCTAGCACGTGTCAAAATCCATCGAATCGTTTAGACTATTGTAGTCTTTGAATTAGGATTATTCTTGTCCACTTACATATTCACGCGTAAAAAACATCCTAGCTTTAGACTCACGTTCGTCATAGCTCCCTGCCAGTCTGTGAATAACTAAACTTTTCGCATAACCCATTGCTTTAATTTTTTCTGGAATCGACAGGCATTTATTATGTATATAAAAAGCTTTTCAGAGCGCAAATGTAAAATCTGTTCACGCCTGGACAATTTCCAGCCGCTATTACATCAAAACAATGCAATTTTGATAAAAAGTGCTTCACTATAGGCAATTGTGGCTATTATAAAATATTCATTTAACACAAATCGCTGTATGTTCGGTTCAGAAATTTGTTTTAATCGGACTAAATGAAATTTTATGGCTGTGTGGACAATATGAATATTGTTTTTCAATATAATCATGGTTTCATATAAAATTCAGACGTGTCTGCCTAATATTTCACATAAATTTGTAGATAGCATGTCGATTAATTTAATTAATTGTGCTTTGTTGATATTCGAAGCTTGGTGTTGTTGCATATGTTTCAAATGTTACATTTCGGACTGAAATGTTGCCGGAAAGTTGTTAGTGATTGATAATGATAGTATCGATATAATCTGGCTTCAACTATCATTTTTACTTCAAGCCATCAGGAATATCGACCCTCACAGGCGAGCTGTATGCAATACTCATCGACCTCACATACGAGGTCTGTAAGTTAAATGATGAGACTGGCAACGTAGCGTTCGATCTGGCAACACTGGAGGCGCCGGGCTTGGAGAGGAGACTGGGGAACATGTGATCCGCCTTCAGTACAAGTTTGAACTCGCAGGAGTCATTTGGTCCTTCTTATTCGCCTGACTTGAGTCGCTGTGACTTTTTTCTCTTCTTGAAGTTGAAAAATCACCTTGGAACAGTCGAAAAGATTCAAAGAGCTGTAACTGACCAGCTTTTCCGATATCGGGGTTTCAGCACTGCTATCAGGACTGGAAGAACTATCTCCAGCGCTGTTTGGTTTCAGAAGGAGGTTATTTTGAGGGTGAGAATATAAAATTGTAATTATCTTTGAATAAAAACTGCCTCATCACTTAATTTACAGACCTCGTACATAGAAGAAAATTCTTTTACATTTATCGGCAAAATTCACTGTCCCGCAAAATAAGAGATAAAACCTCTCACCAGTAACTCTAGAACGTTTGTATTTAATTTATATGAACCCTGTCTCATGTGAGAATAAAATGGTATGCAGTATCAGATGTTTGCAAAACAAGCTTCACACATGATCTGCGAATCAAACCTTCAACCTTGTGAGAAGTAAAAGGAGACCAAGAAAGCTTCCTTCATCGGAGGTAACCATTTTTAAACTAGATCAGTCCTAGTACACTTTTTTCGCTCTCCTTTGACGTCCACCGCCTTGATGTGGTGCTAAACATCACACCCTGCATATGGATTTTACTGGCTGTAGCATAAAGGCTAACGCTGAAGGGTCACAGTCTCAATTCTCAATCTGCCCGAAAATAAATGCGGATCGTAAATAGAAGCATAAAACGCGAGCGTGGCCAACAAATCAAGTCTAGCTAATCAACTGACACTAAGACATATTTATTAATTAATAGTCTGACCGAGAACACATAAAGTTTGTGTAATATCTTTGTGATAAGAGACAGATTATAGGGGTGTGTTAAAAAGCTATATAATAACATAAACATGAAAAATATTTATGTTCAGTCAATAAGTTTAGTACGGTTGTCAAGACTTGTTTCAAATCAACAAGATAGACTGGAGAGGTAACATACATTCACAGCGCACTATACATTCCACAGATTTGCACTGGTTGAAATGGTGAAAATATCTACTACAGGAGACTGCGAGATCGGTTCCGATGTTTGACCTTTCCTATTGTATTTTTTTAATTTCTATTGGAGTCTGCTACGGATAACAGTGGAATTCGTTAGTATCATTTCAAACGATTCATCAAGTCAAGTAGCTTGATATTTTTATAAACTTCTTGAAACGTTAATGCTTGACTTGACGTGTTTTTTTTGTTGTTCCATTTGACTTGGAGTCAAGCACTTCCAAACTACTTGATACTTGATGGCAAATCATATTTTCGTTCTAATAGAGACCATCACTGATATTTATTCGTGCAACCGACGAGCCGTATTTTGTATTTTCATGCAAATATTCCCGTAGAAAATCGAAAAATGTCACAAAACCCTCGGATGATGCCTGCACGCAGCGTTGCCAAGCCAAAAAATACAAAATCGCCATCTATGAAAGGTAGAATACAACACACACAGATACACAGGTTTTCTAGAAATATAAAAACCAGTTACAATCAAACTTAAAAATACTACTTAACAACTAATTTTGCATGTTTTTCACAAGAATGAAAGATAATGTCCATACATCTTCAGCTATTGTTGTTACTTCCATTATTTTTATTTTTCCACAATTATAAATCCGTTACGTCCCTCATTTGTTTATTCAGCTTCCCTAGTTTACCGTTTTATCGTTCTATTATTTGTTATCGGATGAACACATTATTTTGCTCAATATTTATTGTTTTCTCCGAAACTTGTGACAAAGTCTTTTCTCTGCGTATGTATAACCTATTCGTATTTATATTACAAAAATTATGAAGTTATATCAACACTACTTGAATTTTCAAGTACCTGAGAAACTGACATAAAAACTACTTGACCGTATACGAAAGCGCCATTACCATGTTATGTATTGCTAGTTCCATAAAATCACGACGTTCAAATCGCATATGCCGGGAGATCTCTTGCTAAAATCAACCTTCAGGCAGCAGCGGTGGCTGCAGTAGTAGACTCTTCGGTCTCCTGATCAGTCGCCGTGCGCTGTGCAGGTTCGATTCCCGTCACAGGAGAAATTTTTCTCTTGGCTATGGATGTTGTGATTGTCCGTAGGTGGTAGATGGTCTCTGACAGTCGAACGCGGAGGTACCACCCGGCGGTTCTCGTAGGCGGAGCCAGAATGTGTGCATGTTGCATGCACACGTGTTCCCTCGCCAGAGTCCGTGTGGCGTCCCCCCTTTCCCATGTATCCCCCTATAGCCCGACGGTACCCAATGAGTGCTTAGGCCTTAGGCCTTTGTGGTAGTTGAAGTATAAAAAAAAACAAAAAATGTCGTTAGCGCCTCTCATCCGCATGGGAATTTTGGAGCGACACATGGCTGGAAATGATATACGGTTGCGACCCTTATTTGACGGCAACCACCTCAATTTTTTTGTCTGGACGAAGCATGTTTTTACCCTTTTATTCGAAAAGGCGTTAATGGGATTCTAAGCAAGCGAAATGTTGATCTGTTGCAGTGGATTGCTTTACCGAATAGTAATTATTACAATCTTCATTTTTTTTTCATGTTCAGCATTTTACAGATGAGATGGTTGGTATACCGATTAACTGGTATGCATAACCAGTAGGATTATTGCGTAAAAAATCTAGACAGGATGTCTGCGAAAGGTAGGGAAATCTCGATACTGGAGATACTACAGACCAAAATATGTGAATTGACCTAAACATATCTCAGTCCAAAAGTTGATAGTTTGCGAGATACAAGGTGTCAAAGTTACAATTTTATTTTCTATTTTTCCGTTTTGCTTGAGAAGTATTTCAGATTTTGGCATAAAACTCGGTGTAGGGACAAAGTATGAGAAACAGGAATCCGTTATTTTTTATGGCCAAACTTCTAGAGGGAGCCACTTAGAGCATTATTTCGGTAAATAAATTATCATAACTTTTTTGTGCTACCCTGTATACAACAACTTACCGAAAAATCTTATTTTCTTGTATTTCCACAACAAAAAAGGTTTACTTGTTAGAAGCGTCTAAAGGTAATAGTTTTCGAGATATTTGTTTTTAAATCATTACATCTTGCCAATCCGTACATTAAATGCATATCAGAATATTCATAAAACGCATAGTCCATGATGTTTAACAACTTATTGTCAACTTAAAATTATTCATCATGTTTAAAGCGATATCACGACAAACATTAGAAACCATAGCAACGCTACTAAGATATTATGCAAAGAAACTTGATTGTTATGTTATAAAAATGTTTTATCATCATGGTACAAATAATGCATTGGAACCTTTAAAAACAAATATCTCGAAAAATATTAGCTTTAGACACTTCTAGCAAGTAAACCTATTTTGTTGTGGAAATACGAGAACATAAGATTTTTTGGTCAGTAGTAGTGTACAGGGTAGCTTAAAAAAGTTATGATGAGTTATTTACTGAAATAGTGCTGTAACTGGTGCCCTCTAGACTCTAGAGGTTTGGCCATAAAAAATAACGCATTCTTGTTTCTCATACTAGAAAACCTCCCTATATCGAGTTTTATGCCAAAATCTAAAATAAAATTGTAACTTTGATACCCTGTATCCCGCAAACTATCAACTTTTGGTCTAAGCTATGTTTAGGCCAATTCACATATTCTGGTCTGTAGTATCTCCAGCTTCGAGATTTCCCAACCTTTCGTAGTATAACATCAAGTAGGGAGGTGTACAAGTAGTTGATTCCTCGCTCGCTACAGGCGAGCATGAAATGAACAACAGCCAGTTCCAAGGAAAATCTAAATACTGTCAAAAGAAACCTACATTATATAAAAAAACGACATAATGTCACTTTTTGAGTTAGTAATACCGTATGCGAGTATGTTGCGACAATAGTTCTTGGTGGGATTTCCGCGTTCTGGGAGGGAGCTTAGCTTGTTCGGGACGATGGGCGAGGGTGAAGTGTCTAGTACATTAAAAAAACTACATAGCCTCATACTCGCTTGTCACTTTGGGGGCTGGATGTTTCTTAGGAGCCTACTCCATGAAATCCTGGACTTTTCTAGTTTTATACAGTGCCATCTTAAAATTTTAATGATGGCTTCCCGCGAAGAAAAGACAAATTAACTGTAACCTGTCATCAATTAAATAGAGGGAAATTAAATTATATATGAAATTTGATTCGGCTAGACAGTACAGTCCTATTGATTATCCTGTTTTGGTTTCCCAGCTCCTTGAGTGTGTGATCCACAAACTCCAACCAGATTGGTTGGCATCTCCAACTCAGCATTCATTGTTCAGTGATTATTCAAAATACTTCTTCAAATACTGGATATAGCCATGCAGAATGCGCGATGCTGTTCTAGTTCTCCTATTGGAGGAGACTCCAGTACGTATGTGACATTTCCGATACAAATTCAATATCGAAATCATTCGAATGCTAAGCTCCAACGATTTGCCTGGCCAAGCGGAAAAGACAATTGTCATTTATTAAGCTATGAATTTGCTATTCGACGCGTTCGACCAGTGTAGCGTGGTGGCGTAAAATTTTTCCTTCGCTCATTTTTTTCTGTAGTTTACATCGATTGAACGAGTGCGTGAACCTGCTCGCTTTAAGAGTAATGTTTTAATTAGACCCTTCAGGGCAATAAGTATTCCATATGATTTGATCATTTGCGTTTCCCAAAGAAATTTGTTCTTTTTTCTAAGTTACTAATGGCACTAACGATTTCTTGTTCGTACATATTTCAACCTACAGTCAGTTTTCATCAAAAAAGACAAAAAAGTGACTAACGTTTTGGATGCAGTGGCCTCCTTTTCAGTTTGGTATTTAGTAAATGTTACGTGTTTAGTTAACGCAGTCTTATCTTATGTACTGACCATATTTATATCTTTCAGCAGATTCATATATCGATTTAACTGGAAACTGTAACGCGGCTATTTTGGTATAGCGAAAATTAAAAATTCACACAGCCGCCTATCTGACGGATCTATAAATGGAGACACTGTCAATAACGGGCGTTGGCTGTGCGATGGATTCAGAATGTACAGTGGAAATAATTATCGATTTAAACTAAATGTGTTTTTATGTTTTAGTACTGTGGAAAATAAGAGAGAGGGAGCAATTTATATTGTAATGTAGTACCAATATAGTAGTAAAATACTGTGAAATTCTAGCTTATACAGTAATGAGTCGGTGTCTGCATATAAGAGTAATGTACGATGTGAAAATCTGCTTAAGCTTAATAGCCAGTATTCTTAAGCGTTTTCCTTACAGGTTGTTATCACTTTCTTATTCAGACGATGAATCCCAGGTAGTGAGAGCTCTGTTGATAAGGGACTTACATGAACTAGCGTACATAGGCAGGTACTAAAATGGAATATAGTTGCGTATCTTATCATACGTTGCTGCGAATGCTTTGTATATGAGCTCTTGGATCTCATCGTACCAAAAGGAAGACCGCGTTAGCAGTGGCGTACGGTGCTTTACAATATTTTCTTCCATTCCGGTACTGGACTACAGGTGGATCGGGGGGCTCATTGAGTATGCCAGATTTTTCATATATCTCAAACATGTTGAGAAAATATCCGATATAGTAGTGTGGCTAGTGGATTATCACTTTTTTACTATAAAATATTCAAATTCAGACTTGGAAAAATATATTAAGAGGCTCGTGTGTTATGCCTCTCACTAATCGATATCAGGTTTAGTTTGCACGTTTGATTTTTTCCTATGACTGTCAACCCACACTAACAAATTCAGGTAACGACCAAACATAGATGTCCAATGCCCGTAGCAAAGCACATTGTGGAGACGACATACTAAGCTTTGTTGTTCTTATTGAATTTGCCCTCGCTGGGTCTAGGTTAAACTATAAGCCATTTCATCGTGTATCCTCAAATCCATTGTATCTCGCCATAAAATCTTTACTATCTGCTTGGTAGCTTTTTCAAGACAGGGCTTCAAAATGCCTTTAATTCGGACGCTAAATCAAAATAAAGACTGTTATAACACTCCCAGAGAAAATCTTATAAAATATAGGGCATGAAAATGTTTTATGAACTGATTACGTTCTTTCAACATGGTTTTACAAATATAGCTTTTTCGTTTGAACGTATTGACCTGTTTTTACTGTACTGAATTATTGTTGAAGGAACTTTTGTGTTTTATGCGTATCGGGCAGATCTAAAAAAAAATTGGCGTGATTTGCATCCATACACGGTAAACTCAACTCGCTGCATCCGCATCGCTGTTCACCAGCTCTGGTAGCCTGGGGATACGTTGCTGTATACAATTTTAAGCATCTTACTTTTCTGGGCCAGTATCGGCGGCATATAGCGGTTTATAGCAATTCGGTAGTGAAAGTGATCTAAAAATTCTCTGGCATATCGTTTATAGAGGCTTAGATGACTCTGCTTCGTTCCTCTCTCGACCGTTTTGATAATTTCCAATAAGGGTGACACGTCGCAGTACACATTTCATTGGACATACGGGTGCAGTATTGACTTTTGAGACTTGGAAATGTGCAACCGTTAATGTACTGTCACGAGCAACAGCCACATATAGTTCATAGTAACCCAACTGTGAAAGTGTTCTAGTGGCCTATTGATGAAGACCAGCTACTTAGGCGCCACCATGCGGGCAGCATGTGAAGTAAAAAAGTGAATAGACAAAAATGTCTGCGTTTAAAATTGTAAATCGACAATACATGTATTTAAAGCTAAAAACACATAATACAACAATAATAACGAAAAGTTAGGCTGTTCTTTATGCTTTTTTACCGATAGTTGTTAAAAGAAGAGTTTTTATGATGGCTAAAGTGAACCATTGTAATTTGACAGTCTCGCTTACTCACAATCATGACAAGTTAACCCGAACATTTCAAAACTTTGTAAACATCTTTCATTTTGATAATATTTGTGTGATTGGTCCAAGCCGGTCGAGAAATTAATAGGTTTTGAATCATGGAACCACAGAACAATAAGTTTCAACAACACTAGAAAAAAGAGCTACCTTGCCACGTTTCATACAAACCAGCCCAATTTAATTCAAATACAACACTATCTAATCTGTGCGTTTATTTAATAATTTAATAACCTCACGAAATAGGCCCTTCCTTATTCACCGTAATCCAGGTTAACAAAGATCATAGCAAAACTGTCCATTTTCTGTATGCCATCTGTTATTTGAGCAGCAGCATTTTTATGACGTGCCCCTCGCTTTTTCTTACCGCACACCTGCACCTGTAAAAATGTTTCTCATCTGCAGTAACCTAATAGCAAATATCTCTCTTTGCATCCATATAGACCGAAAGAAATCGTAAATGCAAACGAATGCCACGTTAAATAACACCCTATGTGACTCCTGCATCGTTGTTCAATTTGGTTTAATATAAAATGTATGAGGTTATGTTTAAAATGCAGTCGTATGCGGCTAGGTCGTGGTGCATTTTCCCTTCGGATCTGCTCGATTTGCATTTTATTGGGTTTGTTTGAAGCATCGGCCATCCACAAGGCATTCCATGTTTTATGTTTCACTTTGGAGTGAAATTGCGTAAATATATTCCTTTCTGGAATTTTCCATTCCGCTGGCGTTTCATATTTTCCCTCGCATACAGACAGGTGCATACATTGTTGTACTCCATGTACAGTATCAATAAAGTAGTGTCGCTTCTGGTTAACACGAACATTGATTGCGATAACAGTGTATATGTTTTGTCACTAGAAATTGTTAGCAACTACCTTTTGGAGTACCTAGCAACAAAGATTGAACAGAGTAAAGTTATTACATGATTGCCCTACCAGTGGCCTCTAGTTGAAACTGAAGTGCGGCTAGTATAACGGAAAAAGCCAGATCAAGGAAGAACAAAAAGAAAGAAACAAAGACGAAAGTTCTTCGAAATTAGCTGATAGCTCACCCTAAAGATGATATCAACAAAGGTTACAGAAAACTCAAGGTATTTCATCTGGAGGTGTTTCAATATGGGACCAAAAGCTTAAGATCTACAATTACAGATGTGATATTTTTACCCGAACATTTTTGGAGAAGTTCTCAAAGGCTGTTGTTTTTATAAAATCTTGAAGATATATCAAAACACAACACCAATCTGGGTTGTTTGAAATATGATTCAAGAGCTGGCAAATAGTTTCAGCTATTCCATCATTTTGAACAAGGAGATTGAACTATTTGAGCACAATTACTTAAAGCATTTAAAACAAAGTTACAGGCTATACCTTCTAAATAAGCTAAAGGAAGTTTTTTAGTCCTCTATAATATCTAGTTTTAATCATATCTGCGACTCGGTGCTTTATATGCTAACAAGTTTATCCTTAACTTCAAATTGGGAAAAAACGAGGGAGTCACTTCGTGTAATAGCAGTTCTTAGGTACTGAGATACTTTATTTTATCATTGCTTTGATGGCATAGCTAAGAACAGACTGCATGTTGCAGATTTGTCATTGGTCTAAGTCGTTTTGATCATGTCTCTAATAAGTTTACTTCTTTGTGCTGGTTGAAAATGGCCTATTTAATGAAGCTTGGTTATCTTATTTTCATCCACAAATTGATGCTTACATCTGAAGGGGGAGGAAATATATCAAATGTCTTTTATGAACGAGTCATAGATTAACAAACTAGGGTTAGTTTTTCGCACAAGATTGATGTCCACCATTAATTTGCGATATTCATTCCTCATTCTTTATTTTTCGTTTTTTTAGGAGTGCAACAATTCATAATTTGTACCATGCTCTACCTTGTCATTATGTCAAAGAACTGTATGTACTTGCATGTATATACTAAAGACGAATTTATTATTATTTTTATGATTTATTTATCTTTTAATACACTTCCATTGTGGTATGTAGTTCATTAACTTTGCTACCTCGTATCTTTTCCACCAGCGCCACTATATTGGGAAAACTGGCACCAAAAATAGTTTTTTCAAAATACCACCGCTCCAAGCCTTTAGACGGTGAAAATATTTGACAAATAAGACGTTTCCTGCAATAAATTTACTATAACAAGAATAGGGGAACCTACTCATCGATTTTTTAGGGAAGGTAACGAAAAGTTGATATTCTGTGGATATATAATACACATTTTCTGAGTTCTTACGTAGCTACCTTGCATCTTTGTTACTGATGCATTATCCACGTCGTATATGGTTAACGATATCTTTATTTCAAGCCTTTCGTCGCGGAAAATATCTCTACGATAAACTGAAATAAAGCTACTGTGGTATCTTCGTAATCAGGTTTCCACCTTAGCTACTGCTTTATTATAAAGAAGAATCTGTGAGGACCGGTGTATACTTAGTCATCATTACTTCTATATTTACAAGAATGAAGCCGTCGTTTCCTGTTTGCATTTCCATTTTGTCGTAGTAAGGCGTTATTTTATGTTGCTTTGTGGAAAAACCTCCCTTTCAGAGTTTTTCTTAATTGTACTCACAGGAGGCAGTCTTTGCAGACACAGTTTTAATGACGAAGAAATGAAAATGCTCCATTTTGTTTGATACAATACTGCAAATACGCCGCAGTATTATTTAGAAAAGATATAGTTGAATCTATCTGCTCATTTCATGGTATTTTTGTACTTCGAAAACACTGGTAAAACTTTGTGCGTGACTCATAAGGGAGACTGAAAAAGAACGGGTTGCCATTGTCATGGTTTTAAAAAATACATCTTTGATGTTAAATATTTTTTTGATACGGCACAGTTGCAGAAAATTGTTGGGTCGTTCAAAAAACTGAAGTCTTTGGTAGTAGCGATATAATTCATACAGGGCTGCGTTTGCGAATTGTTACAGGGTGTATTTTGTGATACCCTGTAATAATTTCAGCATTCGTAAGTGTTTGACGTACTTGTTCCATGCTTTCGGAAATAGAACAAAGTAAGCCTTCTAGATTGACAAAAGTGCACTTTTCTTCCGTGCTCAAAACCTTGGGTAAGAGTATTTTCATTCTTATGGTTCATTGTTTGTTTATCGCAGAGAGCTCACAGTTGACAGAATTTATTTTTCACGATAACAGAATTTGAGGTAAAGAAATTGAACTTGAATCCATCCCCGAGTCAAAGCTACCCAAATGACGGGTGAAAATTGAGTTTCAAGTGATTGATGCTAAATCGTTGTATTGTTGGACGCATATTTCAGCAGTCAGATGATGCCTAGAGCTCGATGGTCCTGACAAGACTAGGGTTGGGCCATATATTAGCGAAATAGCGTATAGTAGGTCTCGAAACACAGCACATCTGGGACCCGAAAACGAATTTTCTCCGAATTTAGGGGTAGTTTTGGATCCCGGGGTGAATTCCAGCGTTTCCAAAATTTCGTTGACCCCAAATTCAGCGTCGAAAAATTCATGAGAACACCATTCACCCGGATCTGGCATCCAAAACTTAATTTTTACTCCTCCTATAGATAGTTTTTAGCCTAGGATTTCTAGGAACTTTTCTGGTACCAAATTTAGATTGAGTGTCGAAAAATACATAGGTATCAGACACAAATATCTCTAGGCGGGTCCACGGTTGGAGTATTTTGTGGTTGTATTTACGGGGCAAGGATGTTTCATTACTTTGCGAGTTTGAACTGAAATCAGTCATCTGCCAAACGTCCAGACAGGCATCTGCCAGGGCCGTCTTGCAGCTGCAACTGATTGCAAGCAATTGTGCTGCAGACTGTGAAACTGTTGATAGCATTACACTACGCTGAGTTCCTGCATCTTGAGGCGGTGATGACCTCCAGATTTGTCGATTAAGTGTAGCATAAGCGATATATTTCATACATTTGGAAGCTTCCCTGTTTGCCAAGATTTCACATGAATCTAGAATGTAAACACTGATTTCTGATAGATTAACCATACATTTGAGTTGTTTTTTCTTATAGTCGACTGAAAATCAACTAAATCTTGATAAGGTAAATTATTACAACGTTTTTCTTATTTAGAATACTAATTTTATAGCAGTTTAAAAAATAACGAATTTTATTTTTATAACAAAATTTATATAATAATTTTCTGCTTGTGCTTGTGCTTGTGAGTTGGTATCTCTTATAGCGCCAGAGATCCAACTTTGGTTACTTGCTATTTGTTTTTCTAGTGCTTGGAACTAGGTGGCGCCCAAACCACAACGATGACAGGGTTGTCCGATGACTTCTTGAACTGAAGGCTTCTAGAAGGCAGTTTTAGCTGGTTTTCTCACCTTCTTCCATTATGATAAAACCTGATCTTTGGAGGATCTTGAGTGAGACTAGTTTTTTTGTATAACTATCACATTTAACTGTCTCCATTATTATCTTCGAATGCTGAAATTGTGATGAAATTTGGCCTTCGCCGACTATACTGTAACCTTTTATCCGAGAAAATAAATATCCCCCACTAAAACCATTCTGGCACTCCCGAAATGACCATTTCCCTAAACATTTCCGTCGAACGATTTTCACGTGGGCACCATATTCTCTTACCAATCGAAAGATTGCTTATGTATTTTCATGAGCTCATGCATTATGTATAGCTATTTACTTTTTTTTTTCAGGCAACCCGCGGAACAAATGTGCCCTCCAGCCCGGCCATTCTCTCATGGACTGGATCCGGTTGGGGAACTCCGGAAAGGACCTCACTGGGGTGGGAGATAGGGCTGGTCGGATGACGGTAAGTTGATATATTGTGATACGGACTCGATAATATGGATTTTCGGTTGAGCCGTTACCACTGAGAGTACAAGGCCAAACAACTGGGCTGTGAAAAGCCTGTGACGTCACGCAGAGTAGGCCTATGCATGTTCTTATGGAGTTTCGCGATGCTGGCTGGCAAGACAGCAGCTCCACCATTTCTCTGCGGTGTTGTCATATCTAGATTTGATATAGCAGTATCGAAATCTCTACTAATTAGTTGTACCTCTCTGTAGGCGAATTTGCAAGATGTACTCGGAGCCTGTGCAGCTTCAGTGATGATGTGATTATTCTTTCTGATATGCTTCAGTATGTCAAGAATACATTTTCGATATTACGTTCAATCTGTCACTTGCGAAGTCTAATAATTGGGATATGTGGCAACCTTGGTAATACCGCTAACATCCAACAACCAACTAACCTCAAATTCTGAGCCTCTCTTATGTATCTTTCTGTGCTATGTAAACTGTAAATTATTGATGTTTTAAACTTATATTTGCGTCTCGCGATTATCCAGCTAAGTTTTCAAAATGCCTTACAAGTGTTGCGTTCCTAATTGTGCCGGTAATTACGTGAAGGGTCCGAAGGTACACGTATTTTCGTTTCCATTGAATGAAAACTGTCGTAAAAGATGGCTCAATGCAATCCCTCGTAGTGATTTAGTGGTCACAAAAAATACCAGAGTATGCAATTTGCACTTTGCTGAGGACAGCATCATTTGGGAATCCACCTTCCATGACGAAAAGAGAGGTAGGACCATTACTGTAACCCTTAAGTGTCCAAAGTTGAAGGCAGATGTAATTCCAAGTATCTTTACAAATTTTCCATATCTTTCAAAGGACATATCAAGCAGAAGAAGCCGAGATGAGAAATTGAGGGACAAGGAACAAGAACAACTACTTAAGGCTCTGCAAAGTAGCATTGATGATTATTCCTCCTATCCAAAATCAAGTTTTCAAAATTATTCAGACTTTCTCACAGTTTTCAGTTCATGGCAATGTCCATCTGGGTGGCATAAAATTGTTCAGGATAAAGTTACTTTGTTTAAGTTAGAATATAAACCTGCATCCACCATAACTCACTTTGTAATTGTTGATAAAGATCTCAATGTAAAAACGTATATGTACTCCCAAGAATTGTTCTCAACTCAGGTAATATTAAAACTCCATTTGTATTATCTAATATATACCACTTGGATGATGTTCTGAATGTTCTTTCTGAGAATGTAGATGCTTCGAGGGAATATTCAGGTAAAGACTAGTTCAGAGCCACTATCAACCATGCTTACAATATTTTAAATAGCACAGAACTGTTCACCGATGAAGAGACCCACACTGTCATTCAATTTATTTGTGAGCAACTAAAGCTTGTTATTAGTCAGAAGAACAGACACAGTTAGTCATCAGAAACAATATTGTTTTGCTCTATGTTGTATCAGTCCACAATCATATAGATTTATTAGGAGCCATGGAGCACTTATTTTAGAACACAAAAATACTCTGATGTCAATTTGTAATACATTGATGGTCGATCCAGTTCCCGATGAGAGATATAACTTTTTAGGCTATGCAAAGAACACAACTGTTCAACAAGCACTACATTTTTTATATAATTTTCAAGTACCATTTTATTATGCCTATAATCGGTTGTGACTGACACGTTGAAGAATTTATCATTTTTAGCAAGCTTAATAACATCAACTTATAACTCTAATGTGCACGTAATGTTGGATGAAATATCGGTGAAAATCAGGGTGAAAATAGTTAATAACTACTTTTGTGTTTTCCACCAAGTTGCCTTCGTATACTAAAAACACTTTTTTGAATTATCCGTTATTTACATCAGCTAGAGTATATTAAATATGCTGCAATAATAATATATTATTCACTAGCGCTGATGTACGGCACGCCGTGCTGTCGGCCGGCCGACCGGCCTACTCGTGGTGACGTCACGCATCTGCTGTTAGGCCTTGTACTCTCGGTGGTAACGGTTGAGCACATTTCAGTACTGTAAGCGATATGTACATTTTTGTTCTTCGTATTCTATAAAGCCAGATTAATACCTGCTAAAAACGTATTTTTCAAAATATGTTTAAATGAAATATCTGTGTGCGGATAAGAGTTAGCGAGGCAGAAATTACCGAAAACACTAATAAAAATATTTATTTCTAAAGCAAACGAAAAAGAAGACAGCAAGCATACTGCAGACATATAGCAAATATTTTATATACAGATTTAAAGTGAGATCACGCTATGAAAAGCGGTAGGTTAGAACGATGTTTGGGAATTATTAGAAGGTTGAATTCGGGGCACATTTCTGTAATTAATTTTTACGGTGCAGTAGAACCCCGATTATCCGAATCGCGATTATCCGAAATTCGCTTTATCCGAAACAGATAACATACAATAATTTCTCCGTTTTAACCGAAGATATTCGGAAAATCGGCGTATGATCCGAAATAGCCGCCGGTATTTCCCCTTTCGGCGTTTGCGTCATTAGATTCGCTGCCGGTGATTCACCAATCGCGTTTGCGAAATTCACTGGTATGTGTGCGTGTATGTTTGTTTCAGTCAGGTTCATAAGATGAAGCAGCATAGAAATAAACCTAAACGCGTTTAGATAGAGATGATTCGCTTAAAAACGTGGCAAGTGATTTGGGTGTGGGCGTGAGTACCATTTCAGAGTGGAAAAAACAACGTGAGAAAATTAAAAAGTGGTCTAGTGTTCTGACATCATCGCAACCGTCACGGAAAACTATGAAAAAGGGGTAATATCAAAAAGTGGATGATGCTTTATATCTGTGGTTTACGCAGAATCGAGAACGTGGAATACCAATTTCCGGACCAATTCTAAAGCAAAAAGCAGTCAACTTAAGTGAAGAATTGCCAGTTATTGAGGCGCCTGATAACTTTACAGCCAGTGATGGTTGGCTGCATAGATGGAAAGAACGACACGGTATGCGAGAATTAAAAATTTGCGGAGAAAAGTTATCTGCCGATAAGTCCGCTGCATTAAAATTTGGAGGACATTTTTAATTATTAATGAAGCAGTATGGTTTAAATCCAGAACAAATTGACAACTGTGACGAAACGGGCATAAAATATAAAATGTTACCGGCGAAAAATTTTGCTTCAAAACAAGAATCTGGAGCTCCTGGTTACAAACGCAATGAAAAATGTGTGAAAATCTTTGCTTGTAGCAATGCTTCCGGTACACACAAACTTCCTTTGTTATTAATAGGAAAATCAGCTAAACTAAGAGCATTTAAACACGTCCGTCCCAGCGCTCTTCCAGTGTGGTATAAAAATCCAAAAAATGACTGGTTGGATGCCGCTCTATTTAAGGACTGGTTTTACAAGCATTTCATATTTGAATGAACGCGGTTATCCGAGAAAATGTATTTTGCTATTAGACACTGCTCCCAGCCACCCAAGTGAGGAGCAACTTAAAAGTGGAGAGATACGGGTGGTGTTTTTGCCTCCTAATGTAACGTCACTCATCCAGCCAATGGATCAAGAAGTTTTAGAAAATTTAAAACGCCACACAGACGTTTATTATTAGATCAAATTGTAGATTAAGTTGATAATGGTTGTAACCTCGTTGATTGTTTAAAAGAGATTAACCTCAGGAATGTGTCATATTGGATAGCAGAAGCATGGAGCCAAGTAAAAAATTCTACTGTACAAAAATCTTGGTCGACAATAATTAAGCAAGAAATAGAACCTTAAAAATCTTACCCAAGCAGATGTTGGTGAGTGGATTAATGGTGATGAATTGTTGGAAGAATTAACTGATACGGAACTAATAAAAACTGTTTGTAACAATGACGATGAGACAGTTTTAAGTGATGCTAGTGACAATGAGACAGAAATCTCTGCCAAAATATCACATTCTGAAGGATTAGAAGCTCTACAAAAGGCGTTGACTTACGTCGAACGACAAGAAAATGCGACAGCAGCTAATGTGCTACTTATCAAACGTTGGAGGGATATTGCTGCCAAAAATAGGAACAATAAAAAAAGTGTACTCGTAAATATGTATGTTTGTATCCACATGTTTGTATATATATTTTACGTAACTTTATATAGGTAACATATATGCTCACTTAACACACGCACTTACTTTTTTCAATAAAAGCGTTATGAGTCTAAATATTTATTTCCGTTTTATCCGAAATTTCGATTATCCGGAAGCACGTGGGTCCATATTATTTTGGATAATCGGGGTTTTACTGTACCTGTTACGAATCTGGAACGTCTAACACAAGTCGTCACTTTGCCTAAAGTTTGACATACTGCGAAGTACACAAAATTTGTGCTTCGCGGTTCCATGCTAATTCTTATGAAGAAGTGATCCATGGGGACACTTGATTGAAGCAGAAACATAACATTCAAGTTTGACATAACCTTGACTTCGGGGTCAAGGTCACATTCGGTTGTAAAATTTCTTATTTTTTCCAGTATAAAAATCAGAGGCTTATTTTGGAAAAATTGACTTGACCTCGAAGGGTATGGTTATGGTCATGTCCACGTCATGGACATAGTTATGGCCAAGGTCATGGTCAAAGTAATAGCCAAGGTCGTGATCAAGGTCGCATTTGAGTGATTCCCACAAATCGCACTACTGCACTGTTAAACATTTTTGCTAGAGCAAATAGTTTGCGATGTCTTGATTTGACCTTGAAATAACCATTTCTAGTGCCATGCTAATTCTTATGAAGAAGTGATCCATGGGGACACTTGATTGAAGCAGAAACATAACATTCAAGTTTGACATAACCTTGACTTCGGGGTCAAGGTCACATTCGGTTGTAAAATTTCTTATTTTTTCCAGTATAAAAATCAGAGGCTTATTTTGGAAAAATTGACTTGACCTCGAAGGGTATGGTTATGGTCATTGTCCACGTCATGGACATAGTTATGGCCAAGGTCATGGTCAAAGTAATAGCCAAGGTCGTGATCAAGGTCGCATTTGAGTGATTCCCACAAATCGCACTACTGCACTGTTAAACATTTTTGCTAGAGCAAATAGTTTGCGATGTCTTGATTTGACCTTGAAATAACCATTAAGGCAATAGTCAAGGACATGACCAAGGTGATGTTGAGATGCAGAATTTGCATCCCTGATGTGAAAAAGGTGGCTTCGATTTAAATATATTCATTTGATCTTGAACGTCGTAGACAAGGTCATTGAGGTCACGAACATTTTGCTACCTCGAAACCCTCCAACTTTTATTTGAAACGTGTTTTCTACAATGCGCAGTTTACGAAATATCTAGGTGGAGAGATGAAAATGGGACACCGTGTAGATAGAACGGTGGTGCGTTTTTCTCCGCATTGGACGGAAATATTTTATGACTAGTATAACGACATGAAATACTACTGCTAGGCAAAATTTCATTCAAATCCGTTTCCCCAAGATCGTGCCTCTTTCCCCTCCTTGTCAGTTTTTCCCAACAGCTGGTTTGATATGTGGCTAGTAATGCTAGTATGGGACTAAATACACCTAAGACTTAATATCTTGTGTAGAGTATTCATCTCAAAACGAGCAATAATTGGCGACTTTCACCTTGATAAATCTTCTTCCAGCAAATAGACCTATTTGCCCATGTATTACATATTGCTAAGTATCTGAGAATCAAAATGCCCCTTTGCGCAATTAGAACAAATTAACAAGGAAAACCAAGCAATGATCCAAAGTTTTTCTGTTTGTTTCATGAACCTGACTAGAGCGTTCCCTAAACCTCTATAGTCGCCCTTAAAAGAGTCCAGAACCATCTCTAAAAATTTTGTCCCCATGTACAAGAATTTTTCTTTTAGCTGCTTTCTACCAGGCCGTTTTATGCTTACAGCCGCACACTTGTTCTAGGTTGATGTTTGGGTTTTTGATGCACGGAGCACACATTTGCTGCCCTTTGAGCATCAGCCTTTTGGTTGGAGCTTCAAAGCCATGAAATGTCAAAAATGTGTCAATTTGTTATAAATATGTAAATACATGTTCGTTTAGTAGCTTGCTTTTTTCAGCGTGTGTAATTTAGGCAATACCGATTATTGAAAGGCATTGAAAAACAGAAATATTTTGGCCTATAAAATCTAATAAATATAAAATAAAATTTTGTTAAGAACGAATCAAATCATTATTCAAACCCTCAGATGAAAAAATACCAATGAAAACGAAGGAAAATTGACGGCGAGATGAATACTGATAAATGATAGTTTAAAAAACTAAAAAAACACACTTTTATAGCTAACCGAACTAAAAAGTAGAAAATTAGTTTTAATTACAAACAGTTTATATTACAATGGAAGCTAGTCAATCATAATTAATGACCTCAAAATAAAATTATAATTAAATTTAAGTTATTAGCAGAACAATTTAATTCAGAGCGGGGGGCGTGGGCTGCTTGATATACTAAATTTTACAGTCATTCTATTGTCAACTATCTATGAGAGGAGAGTTATGAAAATGTAGTAAAATGCACCACACAGCAGCAGAGCAGTAAACAGTCGCGAGCCTAGATAAATGACTGCATGGTCGACTATACAACCTTGCAACTTGCGCAATAAACAAGGTGAGAATGCAGTACCTTGAAAATGTATCTGCCTCCGTTGTGCTGCGCCGAGTGCCCAAACCAACAAAGAGTAAGTCTGAAACTGCACGCATGCGCAGATCGCGCGCTAGCTCTATTTCGCTTACCCCCCTACAAAGGATCCATAAAATAGTTCATCAATCCTGGCGGTCCTAATAAGAATAATGAAAAACTGTTATCAAATTGTTGCATTGTCACCGGTCCAGTTGCGTTTCTGGCTTGAAAGCAGCTCTTGAAAGCGATCACTGTAGAGAATATGAAGCATGTGTTTTCGATCACGAAAGATATAGAGTGTGCGTTTTGTTTCAGGTCACAAAAGCAGAGTTAGCTAGGCATAACACGATAGACGATGTTTGGATATCAGTCAGGGGACGTGTGTACAATATAACAGCTTATATACCTTTCCATCCAGGAGGACCAGAGGAACTTATGAAGGGCGCTGGGATCGACGCTACAAAACTGTTTGAACAGGTTTGTATAAAACGGCGTCGAGTAGATTGACCCTGCATTCTTTTGCAACGCAGTCATCAGTTTATTTGGTCATGAAAATTGACCAAAAATTATTTAAAATCGTTAATATCGGTCTTCATGACAGTTAGTGCCGAGCACCTTTTTTTAGATGCAAAATGTATTTAAAAATCCGGTTGTTAAATGGAGATATAAAAGAAAAATCCAGAATTGGGAAGAGGGAAATGATTAATATTGTGAAATAAAAACTCAATAAAACTGTTAACCGACCGTGAATCTGACTAAAACAATTCAAGACTCTACTCATAAATGAAAACAGATTTCGTTCTTTTATTTTAAGGAAAGTACGTGGCGTGCAACTGATTTATTTTTGGAAACTTTACCACCGTGTATCACAAAATTTAAGACGTTCATAAGAAGTCTTCTTTTTCAAATGGATCAAAAAATTAAACGTTGTCATTCAGTTAGTAAACACCCTGAAGTTGTAAAGTTATATATGGCGAGGACGATATCGTCAGACAGTTGCCTGGTTGTCAAAGACCTTCTAAGGCGTAACTTAGTTTCAGTCATGAAGGAAACTTTGGAACGCGCGCTAGAATGTCATTTGACACCTTATTCTGCTATTACATCCTGTGCCGTATATTCTATCTTGCACGGCGAAACAAGGTGCCCTAACTTTCACTTTAGCTTTGTGATAAAATTTAAAGGCAGGGTCGTGGTCTTCATTCGATAAAAGTACATCGGCACATGAAGGAATAACGTTAGCTGCATCACACCACAACGGAAGCTGTGTTTGTATTGTGTAAGGGTATATTGTATGCATATAAAACAAAAAAAAATAATGTAACATCTGAAACTTATCCTGTGGTTTTCGTGTCATGTGTTTGTCTGGCCAATGAAACCAAGTTTTTAAAATTCTTCTTCAATGTATACGTTTCGGTCACAGTGGCGACCTTTTTCAGTACATGACATTTTTGTACATCATAAAACATATTCTTGTTGGTTTCACCAGGAACACATTATACAGGGTGTTTGCGAAAGGTTGGGAAATCTCGAAACTGCAGATACTACAGACCGAAATACGTGAATTGACCTAAACATACCTTTCTCCAAAAGTTGATAGTTTGCGAGATACAGGGTGTCAAAGTTACATTTTTATTTTCTATTTTTCCTTATTGCTTGAGAAGTATTCAGATTTTGGCATAAAACTCAATATAGGCAGGTTTTCTAGTATGAGAAACAGGAATCCGTTATTTTTTATGTCCAAACTTCTAGAGGGTGTCACTTTCACCACTATTTCGGTAAATAACTAATCATAACTTTTTTCTGCTACCCTGTATACAACAACTGACTAAAACATCTTATTTTCTCGTATTTCCACAACACAAAAGGTTCACTTGTTAGAAGTGCTTAACAACTTATTGTTAACTTCAAATTATTCATGAAGTTTAAACCAATATCATGACAAACATTAGAAACCATAGCAACGCTGCTCAGATATTATCCAAAGCAACTTGATTATTATGTTATAATAATGTTTTATCATCATGGTACAAATAATGCATTGAAACTTTTACAAACAAATACCCCGAAAACTATTAGCTTAAGACACTTCTAACAAGTAAACCTTTTTTGTTGTGGAAATACGAGAAAATAAGATTTTTCGGTCAGTTGTATACAGGCTGGCACAAAAAAGTTATGATAAGTTATTTATCGAAATAGTGCTGTAAGTGGCGCCCTCTAGAAGTTTGGCCGTAAAAAATAACGGACTTTCATACTAAAAACCTCCCTATACCGAGCTTTATGCTAAAATCTGAAATAAGGAAATATAGAAAGTAAAATTGTAACTTTGACACCCACCCTGTATCTCGCAAACTATCAACTTTTGAACTAAGGTTTGTTTAGGTCAATTCTCATATGTTGGTCTGTAATATCTCCAGTTTCGAGATTTCCAAACCTTTTCCAGACACCCTGTATGTCACATAGGTCATAAAGGTACACGAAGGAGATCAACAATCTAAAAAGTAACTACATTTCAAGCTGGCTTGATATCACATACTCCATAATATCTTTAAATGAACACTAAGATATAATCAGCAGAAAATAAACCTTTTTTTGTACCGACTGCGACTGTCAGTCTTTGTATTATAAATGTAAACTTGTATGCCATAAATATTTGGAATAGAAACACATTACGTATATGGTACAGAATAAACACTTCTTGTACGAGTGGTACCGTGGTCTCTATTTTACTAACAACATCATCACAATAATGAGCTAAGAGGAAGGATCTCTTTGTTTAAAAACTCCCCGCTATTGGTCTGATTCAATTGTACCATTATAAAATACCTATAAGTATCTTTATCACCATTTTAGTGAAACAACAAACAAAACAAATGTCCCTTATTTCGTGTTATTAGTTTTGCAATATAGAAATGCCTAATGTTGTGAATATGAGTAGACGATGTTTATTGACCATATATTATCATGCATTGAATAACTATAGCAAAATAGTATGAAGAAACATTTGATTGACTTTTACAAAAAAAATGGTAGTAGCAACGATAAAAACCTCATAACACATAACTCTGACAAACTATCTTCCAAGAAACATCAAGCAGGTATCTAGGCCTCCACTATATTTTATTTTGAAACTATATAATTGTACCTCGGTTCTTCATGAATATAAAAATACACAAGAGTAATTATTTGTGGAAAATTGAAGCTAAAACTCGAAAAATTGCGCATACTATTTTTATTTGAAAAAATAATGCCACCAATCTTCTGTATCTCCGCCACTGGTGCACGATAATTTTAAGTAAGGACTTTTGAATATGGATAATACTTAGGTAAATCCACATGCCAAATTTTAGTTCATTCCAGTCGACGGTTTTGAAGATATTAAAGAAATTGTTTTTTATTTTTAAACTTCAATATCCCGTATCTTTTTAGAAAAAAATGCGGTCCTGTGTATGATGTTTCATCTTTGGTCGCGACTTGTGAATCACCCTGTATATACCAACATACTCGAATTTTCGTTATCTTATGAAAACCACCCTCAGTTTACACTTTAGTTGAAAAAAAATGTTCGATAAAGAGTATATCGAAAATTAGCTCAAAAGAAATACTTTTTTCGTTAGATGTAACATACATTTTATGTTTTCTTAAATACTATTTACAGCAGTAAAAATATCAATGAAATAGTCGAATTATAAAAGAAATTTAGGGACAATTAACTGAACCTAAGGGTCGACTGCCAGTTACAAAAATCGCCCAATATTCAAGTTAATGGATACAAATTTTAATTTTGATTTTTGAGACAGCTTAAATGATACGGAAACTCGAAAATAGAGCTTAATAAAATACATCACGTTTTTCTTATTTTGGCACTTCAAACAAAAACTAACGAAGTTATGGACTATCTTGGTGGCTAGGTCTTTATCAAAAGTGAACACTTCATTTTGACAAAGAACACGTCATCATCTCGCACTCAACTCGTCATTTAAAAAGTTACTATCTCACTTATTTTTAGGTGCACCCGTGGGTAAACTACGACCAAATCCTACAGAAATGCTACATCGGTAGACTGGTAGCTGTAGATCCGACTACTGATACAGTAGCGCTGTTGTTCGGAGAGCAGGATAATGCTAGAAAGCCAACGAATATCACACGATTAAAAGAACCCAGAGAGAATTCTATAGAGAAACCAGGTTGTCCGAAGAATAAAGAAAATAACGGTAAAAGTAAGAGCGATAGTTGGAAAGAATCAAGCAGCAACGGGCTGAATCGGTCGTTCTTCAAAGAAGAAGGTAAGCTTTCTAGGCTTAGCCTCTGAACTATATATTTTTACTTTAAAGGTAGCGATTAAAAGTAGCGAACGATGCGATACGCGGCTAAACCCGGGCTTTATCGAATTTTTATTGCTATAAAAAAGTTTTCAACAACTGTTGGAACATACTTTGCTTTACCTTGAAATTCTCAGTTTTTCTAATATCTCTTAATCTTTAAAAAAGTTATTGTTTTGACTAAAAAATGCTACCGCAAAACATTTAAATGCTATTTTAAAGCTAAAGTTTTTAGTTCTGTGACTAACAAGTCCGTGGGAAGTGTATAGAGGTACGACAAGCAGTGTACAAAGCCGGTTCATTAGAGATACGACAATCTAGATAGTTTTTCGGCGTTAAGGTGGCACCTCCCTTTTTTAGATTTCTTTTCAACTTCCTGTTTTGCAGCCGTATTCTAGATCCTTTAATATAATTTAATGGTGTGTATTCAGATGACTAAAAACGTTTTAATTTTTTTTTCAAAATTTTTTGTGCATTTTATTGTGCATGCTTTCTTCAATCGGAACCTGTTAACGAATACAAGTCCAGCTCTGAAATTGTGTGTGAAACTTCCTCTTTTACGGAAGAATAAAACGAGTGATTACTTTTGTTCTTATCACTTTTCCTTTTAAAAAAAATCTTCGATTTTTTTGAGGCGTCGTCTCGCAGCAAGTTGAGTTTTCAATTAAAATCTAAGATTTTCCGAAAAGTAATAAGAATAAAAGTAATCACTCGTGTTATTCTTCCATAAAAGAGGAATTTTCGCACACAATGTCAGAGCTATACTTATATGTGTTAACAAGTTCCGTTTGAAGAACAATTCACAATAAAATGAACAAAAAATGCATTTTTTGACAAAAAAATTGAAACATTGTTTTTTAGTCATCTTATACACACCATGAAATTATCAGATGAAAAGGATTTAGAATACTGCTGCAAACAGGAAGTTGAAAAAAATCTATAAAAAGTAGCTTGCCATCTTAATATGCTAGGATTAAATGCTTAGCTGTAACATAAACATCGAGGAAGAAAATATATAATTATGCATTTTTATGGGTAATATCTGTCTGATTGTCCTAGAATATCTTCCACTTTGTCATTTTATGACCTGCTATGATAACTGCGATATCATTTCGAAATAGAAATAATTCAAGATACACGCTTACTGTGGAGAGGAAAAGAAATTCGCGCCACGCTAACATGCCATTGACAATATTTGACAATGAACTCAAAAAGAGACAACTTGACATTGTCAAGCATTGTTGCTTCACACTGTCGGGCGAGTAATTCGCTTCTGTTCCCCTCAGTGGGCGTGCACCTTTACCTAGATTACCCGGGTCAGATCTATGACGGCATTGGCATGTTGCTCTTGGCAAAGAATGACCTGATAGAAGCATAATGAAGCGTTAAAAACCACATTCCAAATTACATTTCGGCAACTCTACCGTATGCTATAAAGAAGCTCAAAATTAAGTGCTGCTATATAAGATGGTTAACACACGCGCATGCAGAGTGGTGTTTTCTCGCCAAAACGCATATGCGTAGACATATCCTTGTTTACTATCTCTAACGTTTAATGGCAGAGACCCTTCACAGAGATCTTGACATCCAAGGGACTACATCAAAAATCAGGCGCAGCTACGTAGACTAGAGTCGAGCAAGGCAAGATTTTAGGTCTAAATAAAACTCTAATTTTTTACAAATACAAATTGCCTAATTAATCTTTAGATCAATTTAAAGTTCCTGAATGCTAGTTAACAATACCAAAGCACTTCTTTCTCCTGGCTTTGTCTGGTATCTGGGTAAACAAACCTGACACACCAACTGACTAACGATTCTTCAACCAAGAGCGTAATTATATAGTACAAACCGCTCTTATGAACAATAACTAATAGAAGGCAAGGCGATGTCGAAATTAATTTCAACAGTCGAATTCAATTAGAATCAGACTCCAGGTTATTAAGTTTTATGAAGCCAAATAGACCACTATGTTCGATAATTTCTCTTTATACCTTCAGTATAAGCAGCTTTGCATTAACCAACACTTGCAGATGGTACTTCAATGTATACAATATGATTTTTTTTTTTCATAAATACAATCAGAAGGACAATCTCCTCCGTCCAAAGTGGATCCAGCTGGACATGGATCGACATCTTCCTCGACAACAGATTTGACGGAAACATCACAATTAGGAGCTGCTGGAGCAACGTCTGTGGAAGAGGACATCAGGGAGGGATCTACAAGTTTCCCTAGGTTCGACTGGATACAGAGACTAGGGTATGCAATTAAAATCATCCCTCTGAGTTCCTTGAAAAATAACTAGTATTAGACTTTATATGTAACACATTGCAATGTGTCCTAACCAAGGTTCTACCGCTTTGCCATTATTCTGTTAAAATATACTTAAAAAACAACGCATCATCATAAATAAGTAACTAATATTGTGAAATAAACAAGCCGTTACTTTCCCCCTATAGGGTAACAGTCCGTCAAATATAGCGAATGAGCTTTAATACCCATTCAACAAATTTTAGCAAGCAATAGCTGTAAAAATTGGAAACAAAACAGTCAAAGTATGAGATGACAGCTTGTCATTGAAATATCACCAGCTTATTGAATGTTGAGAAATTACATATAATTCAGTCAACATTTAAAAAAAATTTTTGATTTTTGAATAAAATTCAGGTTTTTTTACTATTGTTGATTGTTTATTCATGTTTATGTCATTTTCTTCAATTGACATGCGACTTACCGTGTATTTTCCCATAAACATCTTGCAGATAGCCGTTTCCAAATATTCATTCATTTTATGGCATATATTTTTCAGAAATATTTAAGAAATACTACATTGTAATAACCGTAATGTTTCAAAATCCTTGCAAAATATTTCTGAAAGGTATATTATATATATATATATATATATATATATATATATGTATTATATATATGTATTATATATATATATATATATATGTATTATATATATATATATATGTATTATATATATGTATATACATATATACAGGGTGGCCCATCCATGTGTGGACGGAATATTACTCATAAACAAATACATTTTGGGAAAATCTATTTATGGGATGTTATACATGACATTTGAGGGCACATTTCCAAAATATTGACCATTATACAGGGTCCTCCAATTTCGACCTACATAACAAAGTTGTGATTTTTCAAATGGAATGCCAAGAAAATTGATACATACTATGGGGTTTTGGTAATTAGCTACTGAGATATAAGGTGTTTTGTCTAGAAAAACCCCCCACTTCGGCAACCTCTCAGTCCGCCATTTTGAAATTTGGAGTGCTGAATTTTGTATCAAAAAAAACTTACACACCTCAGCTTTTATTTTATTTGTTACTTATTCGAATTTTAATTTTTGCTCATACAGGGTGGTCAAAAACGCAAATTGTAGTTTTTCTCAAAACTTTCAAATGAATCACCCTGTATATTTGTGCAAGTTTGGATTCAATCTTTCATAAGCTTTTTTTGATACTAGACACATGAGGGTTTTTACGGCAATTTTTTCGGTTATTAGCACGCCTTTTATGGAACGGCTTAATTCCTTGAAATATGGCTTCATCCTTGGAAGCAAATAAATTGTTGATTAGTTACAAACTGACAAAATTAGCTTTGTGAGCATTATAATAAAGACATGTTTGAAAATGAATTTTTCTAAAGAAGAGATGGTGAATATGGTGTTCATTTTGGGCAAATCCCAAAGAAATAGTTTCCTAGCATCTCGCATTTATAAGCAACGGTACCCTAATATGCGACATCCAAGGCCGGAAACATTTTCCACACTACGAGAACGTTTTGAATCAAGTGGAGCAGTGGAATATAGTAAAAAGTGTACAATTAATCAAAGTGTCACTAATGAGGTTAATCAGTTGCAGGAAGTGTACGGCATATTGGAACAGAAACTGATATATGCAGAACTTATGTCCAAAAAATTATTCACAGGCATAGGTACCATCCATATCACTCATGCTTGCATCAAGGCTTTCGTCCTCAGGATTTCGCAGCTCGATTTGAGTTTAGTAATAATATAATGTTAAATAAAGTGACTTTCATGGAAAAGGTTCTTTTTAGCGATGAGGCAACTTTTAACACCATAGGTGTTGTCAGCAGGCATAACATGCACTATTATGCGACGGAAAATCCTTACTGGGTTAGGCAAATAGATTCCCAAAATAAATCGAGCTTGAATGTTCGAGGAGGAGTTATTGGCAGACAAGTTATCCAGCTTTTCTTTTTCTACAACAGATTACCAGGTGCAGAATACTTGAATTTTTTGATCGAGCATTTGCCTCTACATTTGAAGGATGTCAACCTACAAACTCGGATGCATATGTACTTCCAACATGACGGCGCACCTGCGCATTATCATAATCGTGTGCGTAACTATTTGGACACCTGGAGTAACAATCGTTGGATCGGTCGTGATGGGCCTATATCTTGGCCTCCTAGATCACCAGATATGACACCAATGGACTTCTTTCGATGGGGCTACGTTAAGCAAGAGTTTATAGATATCCACCATCTACCCCGGAAAATATGAAGGAAAGGATTAAGGATGCTTTTCTGAACATAAGGGAGCACATACTGGGGGATGTGCAACGGTCATTCATCCAAAGACTACAAGTGTGTATTCAACATGGTGGAGATATTTTCGAGCAGTTTTTGTAGATTAGGTCTTGAGTAGTGATAGTTGTTTGTTTGTTGTTGTTATAGTTGTCTTTCTCTATTACACTTGAAGCTGATTTATACTGTTCTGATTGTTATTAGTTTTTACGTCCAATCTGCACTCTTAGTGGCAATATGGAACTTGCCCACTGTTTGTCCTTTGTTTCCATGGATGATGTGATTTTTTTCTAAATTTTGGTGTGTTGTTCTATTAAAAGCTTAATAACTCAAAATCTAGTGATTTTATCTGAATCAAACCTTATACCAAGAAAAAGCTTATAAAAAATTGAATTCAAACTTGCACAAATATACAGGGTGATGTATTTGAAATTTTTGAGAAAAAGTACAATTCGTGTTTTTGACCACCCTGTATGATCAAAAATGATACTTCGAAAAAGTAACAAATAAGATAAGAGCTGACGTGGGTAAGTTTTTTTTATACAAAATTCAGCACTCCAAATTTCAAAATGGAGTATTGAGGGGTTGCCGAAGTGGACGGTTTTTCTGGACAGAACACCTTACATCTCAGTAGCTAATTACCAGAATCCCATAGTATGACATATCCATCTTCTTCTTATGAATTGGTCTATCCAAATATGCAATAAAATTTGAGATATTCCATTTAAAAAATCACAACTTTGATATGTAGGTCAAAATTGAGACACCCTGTATAATTGCCAATATTTTATAAATGTGCCCTCAAATGCCATGTATAACATCCCATAAACAGATTTTCCCAAAATGTATTTGCTTATGAGTAATATTCCGTCCAATCATGGATGGGCCACCCTATATATAATAACCAAAATGCTTATTTTGCAGACACATAACGCTTATATTCTACACCAAAGCCTTGGCGAACCCTTTAGTAGAAATATGCCCCGAAAAAGAACGAGACCGATCACTTTCGATTTTGATCCGGTACGACGATACCACTTTCAAAAATGACGTCACTTTTTTCGATGAGGTGACGTGGCCTGGTGTACCAAAGGTGACTTATGAAACGGGGAAGGTTGAACTGGTGTTTAGGAAGAAAACGGAAAGGATTTGGGAGCAGTATGGACAACTTAGGCAGTCGATATGCGAGGAAGAAAGTCAAGGTCAGTAGTTATTGGAAGATACATATATAAGGTGGGTGGACCATGGAAGGCCACGATCACATATAAAGTTATTTTCCCTCTATTTACAGGACAAATTAAACAAAGTATTAGGTAATACTGACTTGAGCGAGTAACTTGTACTGAAGGTGGATCGCATGTTCGCCTGTCTCCCTTCCAAGCCCAGCGCCTCCAGTGTTGCCAGATCGAACGCTACGTTGTAGTCTCATCACTTGTTTTACAGAGCTCGTATAACGAATACTAATGACTTCTATGTTCACATGTTAGACCAAACTTATGCGACTTTAGTTTCGCATGACAGGCAGAGCGACCTACGTATTTTTCAGAGGCCGAAATGAAATTGCAATGAAAGAATAAAACAATATTGTTCCAAGTTGTGTGTCATATTATTAACATCGATTTGATTTCAGGAGAGAAGTACATGTTCATGTTTAAAGACAAACCTACTAAAGTGAACCATAATATGTACCTGTTAAGACTGGAAAGCACAGATGGAAGGAGGATAATAACTCCAATAGGAAAACATGTTAGGTTATTTGCTAATTTACATGGTAAGTTGTACTACTTGTCGAATTATAAACTTCACAGTATTTATTTGGAAAATATTTCTTAACAATAAAAAGCGATGATTACTTTTGGAGGTTTGATGGGTATTCACTTGTAATGGCCACTTGAGGGCTGTAATTTAAGCAATTAATAAAGGTTTTACGTTTCAAAATATCCTTCTCTCAAAAATTGTTGCCCACTGATTCGACAAGGTGAATCAGCCCATATTTTTTTGAATATTTAGTCCAGAGATTCCCAATTCGTATTTTAAGATTAAATCACTCCAAAGATTTGAAAATAACCTCGAGCAAGCCAAAAAATTTAAGGTAATCCAAATGTCGGTCCAAACCAACATGAAAACCGACGTATTTTTTTGCAAGTCACGAAAACGTCAATAAATACGTTATTATCAGTACCGTATTCGACCGCTGTTAAAAAATTCCATTATGTGTATGCCAAACACAACCAGATCCGCTTATACTTCAAATAAATTAAATATAAAAGCAAGGAACCTCAAGGATCAGTGCTAGGTCCGTTCCTATTTTTAGCTTATATTAAACATTTAATAAATTTAAACATAAATGGTAAATTAATCATAAATACTTTGGCGAAAGATTGGGAAATCTCGAAACTGGAGATACTACGGACCAAAATACGTGAATTGACCTAAACTTACCTTAGTCCGAATTTTACGAGATACAGGGTGTCAAAGTTACAATTTTATTTTCTATTTTTCCTTATTGCTTGAGAAGTATTCAGATTTTGGCATAAAACTCAATATAGGCAGGTTTTCTAGTATGAGAAACAGGAATCCGTTATTTTTTATGTCCAAACTTCTAGAGGGTGTCACTTTCACCACTATTTCGGTAAATAACTAATCATAACTTTTTTCTGCTACCCTGTATACAACAACTGACTAAAACATCTTATTTTCTCGTATTTCCACAACACAAAAGGTTCACTTGTTAGAAGTGTCTAAAGCTAATAGTTTTCGAGGTATTTGTTTTTAAAAGTTCCAATGCATTATTTGTACCATGATGGTAAAACATTTTTATAACATGATAATCAAGTTGCTTTGAATAATATCTGAGTAGCATTAGTCACGAAGCTTAAGCAATATTATGAGAAACATTAGAAACCATAGCAACGCTACTCAGATATTATCCAAAGCCACTTGATTTTTATGTTATAAAAACGTTTTATTATCATGGTACAAATAATGCACTGAAACCTTTAAAATCAAATATCTCGAAAACTATTAGCTTTAGACACTTCTAACAAATACACTTTTTTGTTGTAGAAATACGAGAAAATAAGATTCTTCGGTCAGCTGTTGTATACGGAGTAGCAAAAAAAAGTTATGATTAGTTATTTACCGAAATAGTGCTGTAAGTGGCGCCCTCTAGATGTTTGGCTATAAAAAATAACGGATTGTTGTTTCTCATACTAGAAAACGCCCCTATATCGTTTTATGCCAGAATCTGAAATACTTCTCAAACAATAAGGAAAAATAGAAAATAAAATTGTAACTTTGTATCTCGCAAACTATCAACTTTTGGACTAAGGTATGTTTAGGTCAATTCACATATTTTGGTCTGTAGTATCTCCAGTTTCGAGATTTCTCAACCTTTCGTATAAATGCAAGTAGGTAAAAATTGACAGTGATATACAAATCAGTCAGAAAATGGATGAACTTTCAATGTAAGTAAGACCAAATTCATGAAATTTAAATACACCCTATTTTATATAATAATTAATTTGAATAATGATTTGAGATCTTAGGACTGACTCAAATTTTACTAACCATGTAGATGAATTGCTTACTCAACTAGCAAAGATTTCCTTTATTATAAGAACAATTAATTACAACGTAGCGAAAAGTACAGCCTTAAATAGTTGATTTTTCCTTATTTGAAAGTAGATTGAGATCTTTTGTGTGACTTTTTTCAAAATTGTTTGAAAAAAGTGCTTATTCTACAAAACCGAACTATTAAATCAGTTAAATTAAAAGCACTCCTATAGCCTTTATTTTTAAATCTTGAAATAATGACTGACGGACCATTGTTTAATTAAGAAATAAATCTAAATTTGCGACAGCAAATACAAGTTAAGGTACTAGACGAAAACAAGATCTTAGTACCTAAATGAACGCTTGTGAAAGACTCAACAATTTAAAGATATTTCTCACTAAACTTAAAACTTCCTAATTTGTGAACCATGTGTGACTTCTACTATTCATACAAATGTACTTTTGTTTAGTTTTAAGATAGTTTTGTCATTAAGAATGAATGTATTTAGCATATCTGTACCTGTGAGCCAGACTATGTGAAGTCCATTTTTGCCTAAAATAAGTATGTTAAGTTCGTGATAATGTTTTGAAGAAAGGACTTTCTAAGCCATTTCAGGTCGGTTACAATACAATACACGATAAATATTTCAAACGCAATTATCTCAAAACTACGGGGTGTCCAGTGTCCACTTTTTGATTTAAGAAAAAAAAAATTCAAACCGAATGAAAAGAAAATATTTATTACTATCAACATATTCGTAAATTTGGCGAGTTTTATTTTCTAAATATAAACAATATACAAAATCAAGAAATGAGTGTGTAGCAGTTCTCAGGAGGGAAAAAATACTATGATAAGAAGATCGATAGCAATAAAAATAATTCTAAAATGATGTGGAAAACATTAAAGAATATTGTTTCTCCTAATAGAAAGACTGAATTATCTAAAATGCGTTTCGAAGATGGGGTAGTGACAGACACATTAATTATAGCAAAATGAACACTTATTTTATAGAAAGTGTAAATCAAATAGTGAAGACGATTGATGATGGTGATCCAAACTTATGTCCATTACAAGTATGTCAGAATTCATCAATGAAGCAATTTAGGACAATTATTAACATCCACAATCTAAGAAAAGCTATCTCAAAATTGAAATCTAATAAAAATCCAAGTGAAAATCTCTCAAAAAATATTCTAAATGATTGTTTCAATATAATTGGAGAGAAATCATTATTATTGGTGAATCATTGCTTAGTACATGGTGAATTCCCATCAAAATTAAAGTGTTCCACCATTACTCCTGTGCCAAAAGTTCAAAATTCTCAGCTGTATACAGATATGCGGCAGATGAATGTCTTGCCCGATGTCGAGAAGCTGTTCGAAGTGATAATATACGAACAAATCATAGAATTCATTGAAGAAACCAAAATTTTGATAAAAAACAAGCTGGATTTAGAAAAAATGCTCCACAGAAACGGCAATCCAAATGGCGGTGGAAGACTGGAGAAGAAGTATATGCTTGGTATATATGTGGATAGTAAGCTACTGTTTCACGAACATTATGAATACATTATTTCAAAAATTTCGAAAAAGATAAATTACTTCTATAGAGTTTCCCATAATCTCAGTATGTATTCCAAAAAAATTGTGTATAACACTATAATTCTTCCCCATTTTTTATATTGTTCAACCATCTGGTTTACAGCAAATCAAAACATATTTTCAAAACTACAAATTCTACAAAATAAAGCTATGAGAATCATTTTAAATAAAAACAAATATTCTAGGATTAAGTCTATGTTAGAAGAACTGAAGTGGTTGGATGTGAAAAATGTCATATATTATTTAGTTCTCGTTTTCATATTCAAATTAAAAGATCATTTATTACCACCACATTTAGAGAACTTCACAAAATTAAATAGTCATTATCATAACTATGAAACTAGAGGCAGTATAGATTTTCATTTGCAAAATTGTGATAGTAGCATAACTAGTAAATCTATATTTCAAAAGGGAGTATTTGAATTTAATAAATTGAATAATGATATTAAACAGAGTTCGAATTTAAAAATATTTAAGGTGAAATTAGAGAATCACTTTATGACTAATCAAAATGCATAGTGACGTAATTTTAATTTTAATAGACAACAATGTAAAATTACAGAAAATGGATCGAAGAAAAATATTTAACCGAATCATTATACAAAATTGACATTGTAATCTTCAACAACAGCAACAAACGATATGATTCCGACCAGAGTTCCGGAGTGGTGTTGTTTATTCCTCGTCGGATGTTGTCTTCCAGCTCCTGCAGTATTCGTCGATTATTGGAATACACTTTTGACCTTAGATAACCCCACAAAAAATCCAAAGGAAAAAGTGCTTTCACCGTGTCTATCGATTCTCTGGAAGTATGGGCAGCGGTCCCATCCTGTTGAGACCATGTGTTTCTGTTAAATCGACGTTCTGTTCTTACAGTAGCAGCAAAAAAGTGTCAATCATGTCCTGGTATCGCTCGGAATTGTCTGTCAATGCATGACCGCATCACTTACTCGACGCACATTTTCTTCGGTTGATACAGTAGGCGTGGGGCTAGGAATGGGTTGACTAAAAGTAGAGCCTGTTTTACGGAACCTCTTAATCCACTTTTTCAATACGTTCTTACTTGGGGCACCTCTTGGCGACGTTGTACCGTGTACAAAATTTCCGAGGGCAGCTGCGTATGCATCACCACTCTTAAAGTGGAGTGAAGTGGAGGGGCTATTTTTTCATTTTGTGCTTACAGTGATATATTATTACCTGGCATATAATGTTCAGCAAATAAATACTTTTGTGGTATGAATCAGCTTCTTTCAATCTAATAAAGACTATAATGCGTCTATTACAGTCTTTTCACTGTGCATTTTTTTGTTTGACGTCATATCTATTTTCTTCGTGATAATATCGTGGAAGAAAGTTTTTGAATGTATTATCAATTGCATAGAAGATGAAATTTCAAGAGTGGGAGCTTCTGGCGAAGATATAATGAATGCAAGATCTGTCCTTTCCTCCATGACTGGACCTTTTTCCTCAATCTGTTATGGTGGCATTCAGTATTGAGCGTAATGAATACGGTGCAGGTTCAAATGCAAAAGAAAGAAATAGTCTTGATGATGGCTCAAAGGTGTATTTCAGCAGCATTGAAAAAATTAAAAGATTTGAGGAGCGAAAGCACATACGATAATTTTTTTCTGGTTTTCTCATTGTCAGAAAGAGGAAAATCAAAAAAATGTTCCAATACACTCAATTTGGATTCTGCGATGGAAGTTTTTGCTGAACGAAAAGCAAGTCGCGGATTCAAATTAGAATAAATCCGTTATTTTGTATTGAATAAAATATGTTTGATCTCGCAGTCTTTACTTGATTCAGGTCATATAGGGATATAGTAAAAAACAGAGGTAACAGTGCATATAATTGTAAGCCTCTGTTAATGTGACAACCTTATTGCCAGCAAAATCTGTAGTCCGAAGTTTATCTGAACATTTTAGATGGATTTTACGTTATCGAAAAATTTTAGATCCGCGTGAGTATTGAAACAGTTGAATTAGCTGTTTTATTGCTACGTTGAAGCAGCATCAGATTAACTGTTTGCATCAAATTACTATTAAAACACCTTTTGCACTATCGATCAGCTTGTTTCGGTTAGTTGTGCAGGTCTTTCTAATTTTTTTATTCTCAGTTGTCGTCATTAATTTACAAATAGCGATAAATGTGGAGAATATCACTTTCGAAAATAGTGCCTAGTATGTACCCTGTAGTAATGCACGTTATTTAACGTATTTTAGTGTTGTTCACCAAGTTTGTATTCAATGAAATATCAATCACGGCTAACATGACAACAACTATCGATCATATTTGTTTTTTTTCCTTATCTACTTATAGTTTTATGCAAATCATATAGATAGCGTGCACTCCAAATTTGACTCGACGCCCTTTACTTATCGGTAGCATCCGCGGTAACTTTTAAACTCTATTATTCACAAGAAGTTTGCTGGTGAATCATCAAGTTTAATTTACTTCAAAAAATTACGGTGCGCATTACAACCTGTCCCGTGTCCGTGCGCACTATTAAATGCAAAAACCAGGCTGATGTACGATTGCACTAACATGACATTACGCATTAAATTTTGATATTTATTTCTGAGTTATCATGCAACTTTCAAAGTTTCCATTGCAGTATTTTATTTGTCAATAATTGCAGTAATTTATGTTGTTCGCAAAACAGTTATAGTGTGCACTATTTGCCGTCTGTCCCCGACCATACCACTGCCCCCCCAGTGCATATTGCCGACCGGGCACTTTTTCTTAAATCCGCCACTGGTCCGTCAAAAAGTATTTTTTATCAAATTTGCTTACAGCTTAAGCGCGCGCACGGACCACCCCTGGATCCGAGCCTGCCTCGATAGCAAAAGTACGTTGCGCTCCGGTCCAACGTTCCATTGTGACTATTTAACCCGCACTCCGAACGCGTCGATCAAGACCTCTCCCCACTTCCTCGCGTATAAGGTTGCCGCGTAATTGAAATTTGAACGGTGAACTTTTCCACTGGATACCCTGTACTTTATTGAGCTTCAGATATTTATCTATCTATCTAAAATAATTCGTTTATTTAAGGACACCAGACCGTTATTAAAGAGCAATTTCTAAAAACCTGGGCTGAAAACCTGATTCGGCAAAAAAAAAAAACATGGAGTTATTTGGATTTGTGTTACAGGTGTGGAGTGTTCCAGGAGCTACACTCCGGTACCACAAACCATATACACCAGGTGCCTATCGACGAACGTCGCCACTACGGATACGATGTGCTTCGCGATAAAATGCTATCCCACAGGAAACATGAGTGATCATCTGACAGATAGAGACAAAGGAGACATTGTGTACCTCACGAGGCCTTTCGGTGATTTCGATCTTTCCAGATTAGACACGAGAGATGGTTTCGTGATGTTGGCTGCAGGGACAGGAATCACACCCATGTTGGGGTTGATCGTGTTTTTGATGGAGAGGAGGGTTAGGAAATGGTGAGTTGTGATTAAAAAAACTATACCGAGAACGGAGAACTAACAGGCAATCGGATTTTTCCGTCAAATATCCGTACAAAATGGAATATTTTACCATACAGTCATTTCGTCATCTAAATTGAAAGGTGCACAAATATGTAAGCAGATCTTGATAATTGTAGTTATGTTCAGCTGTTTTAGCTTTTTAGTGTATAACACCCTTTATTATTCAAAGACATTATTAAATCCTTGTAGTATTTTCACTACTTTCTTCTAGTGAGAGTTTGCATATACAGGGTGTTTCTAATTTGGCACTCACGATTGGGCATCTTGAAAACTGTAAGGGATACGAAGTCGCTTAAATTTGGTAGTTAACAAAATGACACTTAGAAAGTTTGGAAATTCAAAGTACATACTTCCGGAGAGTGACGGAAAAACTGAATTTTCCCAAAATCGTTTTGTTTTTTCCTGGCTTTATTTATATTGGGATTTTAAAATTAATTGCACATTAACGGTGCCACGTTTTCTCCTCTACAAGAAGGCATAATCAGAATTTCTATATGACGGTTCGTCTCTTGTCCACCAACTTTATTATTTCTCAAGGCTATATTTTATTTTTGCACAGATGAATAGGGTTTTAAATTTTGATTCAAAAAATGCAAAATCCGTCACACATTGACGTTTTCAAACCTTAGTTACCTCAAAAAATTTTTAGGTAGGCTTTGAAATTATCAGATTTTTGTTTCGCTCACCAAATTTATCCCAAAGTCTCTCTATTTTTCCTGACTTTATTTGACATGAGACTTCAAAATAAATTGCATATTGTCATTGTTACTTATTCTCATCTACAAGATGGCGTAGTCAAACTTCCAATTCCACATTTCTTCTTCCGACTTCCGTCATCAATTTTGTTATTCAGACGGACACTATATTGGAATTTTGTACATTTAAATGGACTTTTCATCCCTAAATTCAGTGATGTATTCCGTTGGTTGACCATAAATTTGTTGTTGTATGAAAATTATAAGGAAATAAAAAGATATGGTGAAACCTGAATACGAAATGAAAATTTTATTGATGGTAATAACAATAAGTAACATAAATAAGCAGAGATCTTCACAGTCTTCCAAACTCTGTTGCTATGCAAACAAATGAAATCAGAAAATTGGCCTACCTAGGAAGTTGTGGAATAACTAAGGTTTGGCAATGTCAATGTATGACATACACATTTTTGAAATCAGAATAAAAATTCTATTCATGTGTGTAAGAATCCAATATGGCGTCTATAAGAAAAAATTAAGTTGATGCTGGAGGACAAGAGACGAAACGTCATATTGAAATTCTAATTGTGTCGTCTTGTAGAGGAGAAAATGGGTCAGAGTTGATGTACAATTTATTTTGAAATCCCACCATAAATAAAGTCGGGAGAAAATTAGAAACATTTTGGGAAATTTTGTTTTTTTACGTTTCTTTCCGGAAGTGCTTTTAATTTCAAAACTTTCTAAGCGACATTTTGCTGATTATCTCAATTCGCAACTTTGCCCCTATTTAAGCGACTTCGTATACTTAAAGTTTCCGAGATCCCAATGGTGAGGGTAGAATGTAAAATACCCTGTATAGGGAAAATATTATTTTCACCCCAGCAGAAACAGTGGGCTACTCCCTCTTCGTGGACACCCGTGAAAAACAGCTGTATCTTTCCCTTAAACATGTTTGGTATCTGAGTAGCCAGACCGACGAGACTTTTAACTAAGAGCAAAGGTCCACCGGACCGCTCTGAAAAATAATGACAAATAGTAGTAGTAAACAGCTGTATCACAAAATCTCCAGAATTCGTTATTTTGTTTTTTTTCTCATCAGCTTTGGGTTGGACTATACATAGCTAGAATATAGTCGAAATCACAAAAGATGACGATTACGTTATCATTTTAGTCTGTAGTAAAGACAAACTTCATCGATTTATGAATATTTTTAATGATGTTTCTGATATGTTAGACAGAGACAAACAGAATTTTATTGTCTAAACAGACTATTGCTAATTTGCATGTATCCGACATGTTTTGATGTTGCATGATCGATCATATTTGAAAGATGAATAGTTAGGTTATGTTAAAGCAGGTTATGTTGTTTTCGAATAATATTTTGGTCTTTGGTGTTCCTGCCTTGAGGTATTTTACTCATAACTGTTTTTTTTCTCAACACAAAAACTCCCCACTAAAATTATTCTCAAGGTATCACTTAAATATATGAAATAAAATGAAAATAAAAATAATCAGTGAAATAACCTAACTTCACAAAATCAAAATATAAAATTGTTGCCATTAATCTAATTCAAGCGGATAACCAAATGAAAATGGTATTTACCATTTTGGATTGGTATTCATCGATCCGTTCAAGCGAGTTTGGTTATAAGATCCGTGACGTCATGAATCAGCTGTTATATGTTATAGTTATCACCGCAAAATTGTGTTATTTACCCAACTCAGGAGTAGTTTTATATTTTTGTGGTTATTATTTGAAATGTGACAAGATAGAATTTTGCCGGGTATTGGATATTTTTGTTGTACTTCAGCTTCATTCTTGGGAAACTTGATAAGGGCTGGCTTCAGTTGTAGCACGCAAGTAGAGCACCTTATTAGTTATTCTCATTATTGTTGTTGGGGACACATTAAATCTAATTCTTATGCTTAACAAAGTATCCTGTGTAGCGATATTGCACAGGAATATTAAAAAATGGCCATATAAATTCACTGGATGATGTCCACCTGTATACGGTTTTGCTAATATCTTTTTTCATCGCTTTTTCTCATTTCTGCTAAATCAATAAACGTTTCTTCCATTAATATTATGAAAGGTTTTTTAAACTTTCCATACACCGTTGTAGACCAATAAGCACCGATTATTAAGTGATAATAAAAATAATCAGATATTAGATACGCGCTTTTCTAAAATTAACAACTTGCAACAAAACCGCGGTTAAAACCAACGCGTTCAAGCGATTCGAGTAACTGACGTCATCAACCCGAGTGTCATCTTGAACCATATTATAACCGCGGTACATAACACAGACATTTTGGTTATTTCCTTGGATTTGATTATTATGTTCCTGACATCGTGATTTTATCATCGACGTACATCCATTGATTACTTCAGTAACGTTTATGGTATGACGTATTAGTCTTTTTTCGTGATGTTGACTATATCTTCCATTCTATGAGTGCACAATCGGACAGCCTATCCCCATTTTCATCTTGAATGATTTCCATAAGATCTTCAATTTTATTGTTTGATTACATATTCCTCGCTCAATTTGTCTCACCACGCACCACCGCCGAAAATGTGTCCAAAACATGTGTCCAAAGCCGAGTTGATACTCCAAACTTTCAAGATCAGAATATTTCCTAGGTTGTCTATTTTTTGGTACTATTGGACCTATCGGAAAAATGTTAATTCCGGAACAAAAATGACTTCCTTCACTAAGGCCCGATTTTACTAACAGCGGCACAAAATTTGCGCCTATGGAACAAATTCGAGTAATGAGAAGTTGATGTTTGGTAGCAGCTCAATTTTTCCTTCTTCTTCTTAGCACTTCACCAAACCCTGCGCATTATTGTGTCACGTTACCTACTCCAAAACCACTGTGACTCACTCTGATCAGGCTGTTATTGTCTTATATGGTTGTTATCAGCATATTAATAAACACTCCTTGTTTTAATTAATATTTGAGTTTATTCTTAATACGTACATGCACCAGTTCAACAAACTATCTAAAGCAGATCACACACTATGCTACGGCTGTATGAGACAGTTATAATATAAAGTACATACTCCTAGGTAAACCATTTTGAAGTAAAAAACTTCAGCTGCTATACCATATTTGATTATACACGAAAAACATCAACTGAATATAGAAAATCTCAAACATGCAATAGAAGATTTGAAGAACAATAAATTAATTGTTTTAGTCGATACGTCTTATATACATATCTTAGATAGAATAGAAACTGTAAAAAATGACAGTGTAAAAATATGTTCTGCTGATAAAATTGAAGGTCTCTAATCCGAACAATAGTTTGTTTTTGCGGGAGAACCTGGAAGAAAGTTAACCGACATTTTTTTGCTCTCAAGCCACAAGAGACGTATTGGTTCAAAGATTCATTACATAAGTATGTGATGTATGTGAGGGTACTTGAAAAGCGGAATTACCTCGTGGAAAAAATTAGAGATAATCGAACAATAGGAATTGTAATAGGAACTCTTGGAGTGAAAAACTACCTCAATGTAATTGATATAATGAAGGCGTTGATCAATCTTAGTAGAAAAAAGTATTACATAATCAGTGTAGGCAAGCCTACGGTGTCAAAGTTAGCAAACTTTCCAGAGCTGGATGTCTATGTGATGATTACATGTGCCATGAATGAAATCTATGACAGTCGTGATTTCTGTCAACCGATAGCCACAACTTTCGATGTCGAAATCGCCCTCAACAATTCTTCAAACAACATTACTTTTTCTTATGACTACAACCAGTATATTGAACACTGTAAGACTATTGAGTGAAGTAGCAATTAAAACGAAGGTGAACCAGATGTCAGTTTGTTAACCAACAGGATACGAGGTGCTGAGAATGCGGAAGATAATAATTGTGGAAGCAATCAGATTATGTTGAGAAGTGATGGGACTCTAGCTTTGAACACAAGCTATGGAGCAGGGTTCTTAGCAGATAGGACCTGGAAAGGTCTGGAGCAGAACTTGGACAACACAGAGGTAGAAAAAGCTACTGAAGGCAGGAGAGGATTGACACAGAAATATGAAAATGAGAATTGTTGAAGAATTGTTGCTTTTCACTTGTATCAAATAAGTTATATTTCAAATTTAAATAAAATGTCTGAATTAGTTTTGGAACCTTTAATTTGGTATAAAATCTAGTTTTCTGATATCAAAGTTAGTTCTAGCTGCTAGATCAAATTTGGGTTTACCATGATCAAACTATTAACGATACTTCATTTTTTGCAGTCAGTACGTTCGACTGATATTCTTCAACAAAACGCAACAGGATAAAGTTTTCGAGGACCAACTTAATAATCTTAGACAGTACGATACAAGGTAAGAGTGTCAATGGTGAAAATAAAAAAAAATGTTTGCCACATTGTACCCAACATCTCTAACCTTATATAAAACATGATCTATTATACATCCCAACAGCCATTTTGGTACTTGAGGAGTAAACTGAATTTGAGTATTTTTTCTGCACTGATTTCAAAAATGTATTTCTTCTTCCCCTGCAGCTCTAGTTGTCGAGATATAAGCGATTTAATATTTTAAAAAGTGCAAGATATGCCATATTCGACAAAGAAAACAATAGGGGAAGAGAAAATTTTAATGTTGTCAAAGTTCGTAAAGATCCTTCAAACATTCATTAACAAAATTCCAAAGCGTTTTATGGGGTATATAAGTTAATTCGCCATACACTAAACAGTGATTCACTAACAATAATAACTTCTCGCCAATAATGTAGAAACATTCCTTCATAACCATTTTTGAAAGATGTTCACTAGGATTTCTCTTCGATTTCAATCTTGTAATAGATTTTGAAAGATGGCTGATATTTATTGTTTTGAATTGTCTCATAAAAGAATTATAAGTAACTTGCATGTGACATTGATTTGGATCCCCATCTTCAATTGACTCCACTATCTCGTTTATACTTTCCATAAAATAAGTGTTCATTCATTCTGAAGTCAATATTTTTTGTGTTACTTCCTACCTTCGAAGCACATTCTTGATAATTCATTCTTCCTACTGGGAGATACAATATTCTTTAGCGTCTTCCACATTTTACTGTTTTTTTTATTGCAATCGATTTTGTTTTCATAATATCTTCTCTTTTCGTTCCGAAGATTTGTTAAACACTTGTTTCTTGATTTCTTATATTCTATCCAATCTTCCTCAGTTTGAGTGATCGCAAACTTTTTATAGTCATTATCACGCATCAATTTAGAGTCTAAAAACAAAGGTTTAAGATAACAGTCATGGAGTCTATATACCAGGAGAAGCTACGGCAATGCTGTTTGGTTCGTGCTGTAAAAACTAATCTGACACTTGACGTGTGGAGTACCAGTGGTGCTTTGACAGGATTGCCATATTGGGGTATTTTCCCCCAGATTTAGGGATTTTGAGAGGAGAGGATTATTTTTGGGATTGTAATGTTCTGGGGGAAATCACAACTTTCGCGTTCTTTGAAACATATCTACCTCTTAAGTGTGATTTTTTGTGGATTTTTTGAAAAAGGTAGCAAATCTAAGAAATGTTCATGCTTGTTCTGGGGAAATTCTGTCTGAACCATCTGACAACGCTGTGCTTTAACATATCCTACATACGAACACCAATGGATAGCCATTTAGTTCATAGAAAATTAACTCGACTATTTTTGCTTATTCCTTGTAAATCCATGGTGTAAATAGTTGAATATCTGTTGAAAGCTGCTGTTATTTAGCTAGTTTAACTCCCTCGTTAACGGTAACATTGTTTCGAATACCTACTATCGTCCAAAATGTTGTTGAAAAACTCAAAGACCGACCAGATATATGGACTAACTCATTGGTAGAAAAATAGCAAGCATTTGTTCTCGTGGTACACAGACTCCATGATAATAACCCGTAAAATGTATTAAAATTCAGTTAATTGAAGTTTGAAGAACATTTAGGAAATATGACAAAATGAAAGTTCGTTTTTTCATATTGTTTCATCTGGTCAAAAATGACATTTTGCACTTTTTTAAATATTTAATCGCCTGTATCTGGGAAATTTAAAATCAGTGGTTACTTCTTCGGCACAAACCGTTTTTCTCATTTTGTTATTTATACAGGGTGTTCCTTAATGATATGCGAATATTTAAGTGTGTGAATCTACATGAAAAATCAATGTTAGTTCGCTTTATAAACTATGGCCCAAAAATGTTTTAGGAAAAAATGGAAACTAATTAATATTTTCAGAACCGCTTCAGATATTTCACTGATATTTAGTACGTAGTGAAAGTTAATAATGTTGCATATTTTTCAATGCAATAATAATTTTTAGCTTAAACAGTGGCGTACGTACGGGTATTGACTTCGATATTTTTTAAGACAAAAATGGTACGACAATGGTTTTTTGAAAAATCAAAATTAGTTTCGAATTTCCCGTTCAATTAAAAATAAATGATCTCTCTTGAATTGCTTTCCTTCGATGAGTTATTTTTGAGTAAAAAAATAAAAACCGTTCTATTGTCTAACTTGCAAAATTATTATTAATTTAATTGGAAAAATTAAATACATAATGAAATTGTTGAAAATGCCTCCCTCCACTTCGTATCGAAGTCAATACCCGTACGCACGCCACTGTTAAAACTAAAAATTACTTTTGCATTGAAAAATATGCATCTTTATTAACTTTCACTATGTACTAAATATCAGTGAAATATCTGAAGCGGTTCTGAAAATATTAATTAATTTCCATTTTTTTCCTAAAACTTTAACACCACGAGTTTTTGTAAGGACCATAGTTTATAAAAAAGCACACTAACATTAATTTTTCATGTAGATTCACACCCTTAAATATTCGCATATCATTAAGGAATAACCTGTATATTATCTGCATCATTATCACGTTAACTATGGATTAATTTTTGGCAAAAACAGTGGAAAATTTCGCTCTTTTAGCATAATTAATACTCTACTCAAAGGATTTGCATGAAAAAAAAACTTTATTTGGAACTAAAATCGTTTTAATGCATACCATTTATAAACGTTTCAGGTTACATGTGACGCACGTGCTATCAGAACCAGGCGATGGTTGGACAGGCCTTGCCGGTCACGTGAACAAAGAAATGGTAGCGAGTATAGTAGACGAGCACATCAAGGACACCGGTTATACGATAGCCGACGTGTTTTTCTTCGTATGCGGACCTAACCAATTCAACTCGTTAGCTGTGGATGAAATTGGACAATTGGGAGTTACTACTGATCAGATGCATGTATTCCAGGTAAAATATTTCCAACCTGCAATTTCTTGTTCATGAGGGGGTGCGAATACGAAGGCCATGGGAGATTGACATTTTCTAACTTCATAAGTTCTTTGCAACTTTGGGTTGCATTTAATAATAATAAAGTGTCTTTATTAATTTTTATGAAGAAATTATGATGTAATGTAATTCAATACCAATAATAATATTCTACCGAACCACTGGAGGGCAGCGTCCAAATAATTACACAATTAGATTAAAGAATCGATGAAGTAGACAATCAAAAAAAATATATGATAAATGAAGTAGAACTTTCAAAATTTTCTATTTTTTTAAAATTTCACAATTTGCAATATTTCCACAATAGTCGAACTATTCAAACATTTCAAAATATTTAAAAATTTTCAGTCATCGATATTATATAAGCTTTAAAATTTTTAAAAATTTCGGAATTTCCAAAGGACCACGCACAATTCTTATGGGAAAAGTGATTCCGGTGGATTTTCTTCAGACTTTAAATTTGTATTCTCCAGGTGTTGCTGATCAAATGTTCTTGGAAGTTGGGTATCCACAGCGAGAAGGATATCCGTTTTTTTTTAACCAAGTACATAACCTATGGTTTAGATGAGTTCATTACATAACGAATGGCTCAAAAGAATAAATTGTTACTGCAAGTCGGGTTAATCTTTACACTAATTTTGGCCCTTTTATGAACGCGACTGTGTGCGTATAGTGTAACTTTAGGTTACATTTATAGATATTGCATGAGTATTGCGTGGTGTTTGAGGAATGATCTCTCCTTGGATTCTAAACAAACAATAACGTTTCCTCGAGGAACTTCGTAATCTTTGCATTTTTATAGTTACCAAAATTGTAAAATTTTTTTAAATGTTACAATTTACAATATTTTTGGTGCGTGGTCGGTTGAAAACTTTAAAAACTAAAATACCTACACAAAATGTTGAAAATTTTAAAGATTTTTAAAATTTTGAAAGTTGAAAAAGATGAAAATTTTGAAATTTAAGAATTTTGAAAACCCTGAAAAACTTCGAAAATTTCCAAGTCAGTATAATCTATTGGTTATACTGGAATATATACTTTAAGTGAAAGAGTGGTTTTGTTTCATTTCGCTGAACTTTTAATATGTTATGTGTCTTGACATCCTGAATAAATGGCTCGATAGGCACAGGCCCCAAAACTCAACGAGTCCCAAGATCTAGGGCGTCCAAGTCAGTATAATGGGGTATCGGTTCATCTCAGATATCTGGTTCAAGTGAAAGAGTGGTTTTGGTTTATTTTGCTGCATTTTTCATATGTTATGTGTCTCGGCGTCCTTAACAAATGCCTTAATGGGCGGAGGCCCCAAAAAACCAACGGGACCCAATATATCGCGGGTCCAAGTCAGTATAATCTATTGGTTATACTGGAATATATACTTTAAGTGAAAGAGTGGTTTTGTTTAATTTCGCTGAACTTTTAATGTTATTTGTCTCGGCATCCCGAACAAATGCCTTGATGGTCACATGCCCCAAATCTCAGTGTGATTTACTCAGCTATCTGCTCTATCTAGAGGAGTGGTTTCGGTTAATACGATATGAATAATTTTTGAAATGTCATGTATCGCGTCATCCTGAACAAATGTCTCAAAGATCACATATAATTGGAACCACATCCGTTTTCCATTGGGGTTGGAAGAATCAAACTCAACGAAGTTTAGTAGCAGGTAGGCCGACGAATCTGTTAACCGGCTACGACTCAACAAGAGCGATGACAGTGACAGCTCCTTGTGTATTTTTCTATATAAGGGAGACTGCTACATGCGCAGCCGCACATTGATCGAATACGTTGTTGTGAGAGGACATTTTTATTTTATTCGTTAATTGTTGCAATCTACAATCGGTTCATTACTAAGTACTGCTCAAGTATTTTTTGTTTAGTTTTCCATGGCATTATATACTTCTTGTTGGTCGTTTCTCATATTTCGTTTATCGTTAATCGTGTTTTGTTTTTGGTCTCTCGTTTTTTGTTTTCCATTTTCGTTTTGATTCTTCGTACTCTTTTAATTTCGTTATTTTTAGCATTACGTGTAGAGTTTTAATTTCAAGATGTGCAGCTTGCATTTTATACTATAGCAGCGAGCATGGCGCAGCGCATGCCATGTTATGTGTGTAATGAAGTTTTCGCTATTCGAACCATGCGACTTATGAGAAACTTCAGCAATCCAGAAGTGGAGATTGCTATGAGGTACCGCGAGTAGCTGAACTACTCTGTTTTTGTGATAAACTGTGATTTATCCTCTGTCCTTAGACAAAACTCATCTGAAACATGTATGATATGAAATCACCTGAGTATACATTTGCACCGGCTTAGTATTGAGGGTCGAGTTGAAATATATTTGGAGAGTAACATTTACGTCCCTCAAACATCTCGGATCTGTTCACAGCACCTCAAAGAAAAAGAATTTCGTTTGAGGAACTTTTATGTAGAAGTCAGTAGACCTTTTACACGATTAAGAAAATTGGCTCTAAAAAATCGTGCACACTCTCTTGATCCTGATAATTTAACTGATGAAAATTATACTTATCTTACTTCGACATCAAAAGCTCAGTTCAATAATTTACATGAGTCTTACATTCCTGTCGGTGGAAGTAAGAACTTTCGTGGATACCACAACATCTCACCCTATATTGGGACCCATTGAGTTTTGTGGCCTCTGCCCATTAGGGCATTTGTTCAGGACACCGAGTCACATAACGTATAAAAAGTTCAGCGAAATTAACAGAAACCGCTCTTTAACTTGAAGCAGATATTCCACTAGAACCGTAATCTCATTGCACTGACTTGGACGGCCTACATCTTAGGGCCAGTTGAGTTTTGGGGCCTATGCCCATCAATGTACATACTTATCGAGGAGGTCGAGACACATAACATATGAAAAACTCAGAGAAATTAACCGAAACCGCTCTTTCAGTTAAGGCATACATTCGAGTATAACCAATACAGTATATTGACTTGGACACCCTATATCTTGGGACCTGTTGAGTTTTGGGGCATCTGACCATTAAGGCATTTGTTCAGGATTCCGAGTCACATAACATATAAAAATTCAGCGGAATTAACCGAAACCACTATTTCGCTTAAAGCAGATATTCCCATTATACCCAATAGATTATACCGACTTGGACGCCATATACCATGGAATTCGTTGAGTTTTGGGGCCTGTGTCCATTAAAGCATTTATTTAGACTGCCGAGGCACATAACATATAAAAAACTTAGCGAAACCGAAACCACTCTTTCACTTGAAGCAGATATTCGAGACGGACTGATTACTCCATTATACTGACTCAGACGGCCTATATCTTGGGACCCGTTGTGTCTTGGGGCATGGGCCTTTATTCAGTACGCCAAGACACATAACATATCAGTCATTCGGGAAAATTGACCAAAACCACTCTTCCATTTAAAGCAAATATTTGAGTAGAACCCCATTATACCAACTTGGACGCCCTATATCTTGGGACCCGTGGAGGTTAGGGGCCTGTGCCCATTGAAACTTTTGCTCGGGATGCCAAGACTCATAACATTTCAGCGAAATTAACCGAAACCACTTTGCTCATAGGCGTGTTGCCGGGTCCTTTAACATTTATACTTGCAATAGGCTGTATGAGTTCTCATCTTAGGTTTTTATGTTTTTCAAAGTTTTTAAGTTTCTTATAATTTTATATTTTTAAAATCTTGAAAACTGAGAATTTTACTATTTTGAAAATATCGAAAATTTTGACAATTATGGCAATTCTAAAAGTTCTTGAAATGTTGAATATTTTAAACACTAAAATGTTTTGGAAACACGAAATGTTGAAAATTTTTAAAATATTGAAACTTGAAAATTTTAAAAAGATGCAAATTTTTAAAATTAAGAATTTTGAAAATCCTGAAAAAAACCGTAAATTTTGAAAATTCTGAAGATTTTGAGAATTTTGTATTTTTATTGTTTATTTTAAGTAATACTCACTTGATGAATTTAACCTCAAAGTTTGGAATAAATCAACCTGAATCGCTTTTCCCATAACAATGGTCCGTGGCCCTTTAAACATTTTTGAATTTTCAAAATATTCAAAATTTTGGATATTTGTGAAAGATTCGAAAACCATCGAAATTTTAGTTTTGAAAATTCTCTGAAAATTGATTATTTTGGAAATTCTGATCATTATGAAATATATGAATATTTTGATATTCTTGAAGACATTTTTGACATCCCGAAAATTTTTAGGGTTTTCAAATTTGAAATGGGTATTTAATCCCATTAATCGTCTGAAAATGGGTCCACATTTACAGTCGACTCTTGAGGGTTAGTTAGATTAATAAAATTTTGGAAAATGTTGAAAAGATGACAATTTTGAAAATTAAGAATTTTGAAAATTCTGAAAAAATTTGGAAATTCTAAAATTTTGAGAATTTTGTATTTTTATTGTTTATTTTAAGTAATACTCACTGCACAGACTTTAATCTCAAACCTTGGAATAAATCCACCCTGAATCACTTTTCCCATAACAATGATGATTTTTAAAATTTTAAGTTTTTGAAATACTCTGGAAATTGAATATTTGAAAAATAAACACAAAATGTTGATAATTTAAATTAAATTCTGATCATTATGAAATATATGAATATTTTGATATTCTTGCAGACATTTTTGACATCCCGAAAATTTTTAGGGTTTTCAAATTTGAAATGGGTATTTAATCCCATTTAATCGTCTGAAAATGGGTCCACATTTACAGTCGACTCTTGAGGGTGTAGTGCCGATTGAGGGTTAGTTAGATTAATAAAATTGTGGAACTTGAAAATTTTGAAAAAGACGACAATTTTGAAAATACTGAAAAAATTTGGAAATTCCGAAAATTTTGAAAATTCTGAAAATTTTGAGAATTTTGTATTTTTATTGCTTATTTTAAGTAATACTCACTCACAGAATTTAACCTCAAACCTTGGAATAAATCCACCTGAATCACTTTTCCCATAACAATCATGATTTTAGAAATTTTAAAGTTTTGAAAATACTCTGGAAATTGAATATTTTGAAAAATAAACACAAAGGGTTGATACCTTAATTATTTTGGAAATTCTGATCATTATGAATATATGAATATTTTGATATTCTGAAGACATTTTTGACATCCCGAAATTTTTAGGTTTTTCAATTTGAAATGGGTATTTAATCCCATTTAATCGTCTGAAAATGGGTCCACATTTACAGTCGACTCTTGAGGTTAGTTAAGATTAATAAATTTTGGAAATTTTGAAAAAGATGACAATCTTGAAATTAAGGAATTTTGAAAATCTGAAAAAATTTGGAAATTCCGAAAATTTTGAGAATTTTGTATTTTTATTGTTTATTTTAAGTAATACTCACTCACAGAATTTAATCTCAAACCTTGGAATAAATCCACCTGAATCACTTTTCCCATAACAATGATGATTTTAGAAATTTTAAAGTTTTGAAAATACTCTGGAAATTGAATATTTTGAAAAATAAACACAAAATGTTGATAATTTAAAAAAAATTCAAATATTGAAGCTTGAAATTTTCAAAAAATGAAAATTTTAAAATTAAGAATTTTGAAAATCCTGGAAAAAAACGGAAATTTCGAAAATTTTAAAATTCTGAAGACTTTGAGGATTTGTATTTTATTATGTTTATTTTAATTAATACTCATTTGGTGAATTTAACCTCAAAGTTTGCAATAAATTCACCTGAATCACTTTTCCCATAGCAATGGTTCTTTAAAAACTTTCGAATTTTCAAAAATCAATCAAAATTTGGGATGTTCTGAAATATTCGAAAATTTTTAAACGCATAAAAAACATTGCTAATTTTAGAAATTCTAAAGTTTTGAAAATTATCTGAAAACTGAATTTTTTGAAAGTTCTGATCATTACAAAAAAAAGTATTTTGATATTCTTGAAGACTGAAAATTCAAGAAACGTCTATGAATGGGCTCACATTTACAGTCGACCCTTGAGGGCGTTAGTTTAGACCTTAGATGTGGAAGTGGAAATTTAACATTTATATTTGCAATAGGCTGTAGGAGTTCTCATTTTAGGTTTTCGAAGTTTTTAGGTTTATTATAATTCTATATTTTTTAGATTTTTAAAATATTGGAACTTGAACATTTTTAAAAGGATGAAATTTTTTTTATCCCTTAACCGGAAAGGTGCCGTCTGTGAGACTGCGGCGTTTCTATACCTGAGCGTATCTTTTTTTATTGCACCTCTAACAGACGTAAAAACCCATCTAATCCATAAGCTATTAGTGACCATCGCCCACCCCCATTCACACGAGTCTAGCCAAAACGTGCCTTAAATATGGACCAATTTTAGTTTGTTGCAGTCTGTCAGACGGCACGTTTCCGTTCCCGTTTGCTATTTGTGTTGCATAGGTGCGTTTGCGAGTATGGCGGGACCTTCTAAACGTGTACGATACGATGATCCGGAGTTCGAAGAAACCGTTCTAAAATGGTTTGAGGATGAAGGAAGTGACTTTAGTGATATAGACAGTGCCTCAGAAGACGAATACATGGAATCAGATCATACAAGTGATAGTGAGTTATCAGAAGACGGAGCCGAAGGAAATGAAGAGGATTTACCAGCTCAGAATTATTTCTATGGAAAAAATCGTCATAGGTGGAATATTTCGGAAGTTGTACCATCATCACGTACAAGGAAGCACAATATAGTCATTAAAGTACCAACTCTAAGAGGAAAAGCTCATGAATATGGAGAAGAAGTAGCTCCGTTGACGGTTTGGCAGCTTTTGTTCACTGACGACATGTTGGTACATATCGTTAAGTGGACCAATCACAAGCTCAAAGAAATGCGAAAGAGATACAAAAATCAAACCAGCAACCTAAACGACACTGATTTAGTCGAAATAAAGGCACTATTGGGTCTCTTAGTATATACATCGGTGTTCAACAGCAACCACGAGAACATTGAAACACTTTTTGCCACCGATGGCTCTGGAAGAGATATATTCAGAGCTGTCATGAACATAAAACGATTTGGTGTTCTCCTGTCAGCCTTAAGGTTTGATAACCCAGATGACAGGAATGAAAGAAAGAAGCTAGATCCAGTAGCACCAATATCTTTCATTTTTAATAGTTTTATAAAGAACTGTCAAGATGTGTACGGAGTTGGCCAGTCTGTCACTGTCGATGAAATGCTCGTGAGTTTCAGAGGAAGATGTCGATTTAAAATGTATATGCCTGCGAAACCTTGCAAATATGGCATAAAAATTATGACATTGACGGATGCAAGGAATAGCTACCTCTATAACGCATATATATACTGCGGTAAAGATTCCGATAGTTTCGAACTTCCTGAGGAACACAAGCGGTATTCCAAACCCACACAATCAGTTCTACGTATCGCGAAGCCTCTGTTTGGAACTAATCGCAACATTACAGCGGACAACTGGTTTACGTCAATAGAATTAATGGATGTCCTAATGAAGAACAAACTGACCTATGTGGGTACAATGAAGAAAAATAAAAGAGAAATTCCTCCGGCATTTTTACCCAACAAATCAAGAGAAGTCGGATCAACAATGTACGGATTTCGAGAAGATTCCACTATTGTGTCTCATGTAAGCAAAAGAAATAAAGCCACAATACTCATATCTTCTATGCACCACAGAAAATATTGTGATCCGGAAACACAGAAACCGGAAATAATAGCCTATTACAATGCTAATAAAGGTGGAGTTGATTCTCTTGATGAAAAATGTTCGAAGAGTACCTCAAGTCGCCGTTCGCGTAGGTGGCCACTGGTTATTTTCTACCGACTATTGGATATATCGGTAGTGAACTCGTATATTTTACACCAGTGCTATAAGAAAAATGAATTGCAGAAGGAAAAATCGGTATTTGCTAAGATGTTGGCCGCTAACCTGGTCCGTGAGCATATGGAAAAGCGACTAGAGAGTCCCCGTTTACCTCGGGATTTGCGACTTACGATAAATCGCATCCTTGGCAAATGTGAACATCCAGCAACAGAAGCTGAAAATTTGGTTTTGGAAAAAAGGAAAGCCTGCTTTTTATGTCACCGAACGACCCATCGGATGACCAAATTTTTGTGTGTACAATGTAGGAAGCCTGAATGTCTTCAATGCTCCAAACCCAAATGTATTAGCTGCATAAATATAGGCAATGTTTGAGACTTGCAGTGAATTTTGATTGTGTTCTTTTTGTATTTATTGACTATAATATACTTTCCTTGTTCATTACTTAACTAGAAAATAGAAAAATATTGAGACTTTTCCATAGTTTTAATTTAGTTTCTGAATGTTGCAACAACAGCGTTATTTTTGTGTGGTTTTAGCATAGTTAATAAAAATGTTTCTTTATGTTCTTGTATCATTTTGAAATGAGCATTTTACGTATTAAACACATAAAATAAACATCCAGTATCAGTTTCAGCGAAGTTATTGCTTGCTTTTCGCCTTACTCTAATTTTTTGAACATCTTGAAGTTCGCAGTCTGAGAGACGGCATGTTTCCTTTTGTGTTCCAAAAATTCACGTTTTAAAATTAAGAATTTTGAAAATCCTGGAATAAAGGAAATTACGAAAATTTTGAAAATTCTGAAGATTTTGAGAATTTTGTATTTTTATTATGTTTATTAAGTAATATTTGTTACGGCAAGTACCTATGTATTCCATTATCCGCGATAACCACTTGACCGGCTATGGTAGAAACAGGTATGTATTAAGTGTTAGTATGTTTAGTCTTGATTTGGTTATTCCAGGGATAGCAGCGACCCTTATACGGCGACAGAAAGAACAGCGGTCGAAGTTCAATCAGCGAATTTGTGATGGGGGTATTCAACTTTATAGGCCGAAGTAGGGTATCTTAGGGACATTAGTATCATTAGATGGAGTATAAAAGGCAATCCTTTCGAAACAGAAATAATATTTACATTCGTATAAGGATATTCCAATTTTGATCTACTATCCTGTTGACAGAGTGCTTAAGTTTTGTGGAATATGGCAAGTGATATTTCTATAGAAGTTTAAGGAGGACACACATATTTCAGATACAGGTGATACAGGCAGTTGTATTTTTAGTTTTAGGTTGCGAGGGTATCGTAATATTTATCAACTTTTTTGTCTCGATGAAATTAAGACAGAATGTAATCATGTTATGCAATAAACTATATTTCTTGTAAAAAAATCGAGCCTTATCTCACTTTATAAGATATAAAATGCATATAAAAATGCATTGATTCACAATGCTATGGACCACATAAACTACTTATAATTCTTCATTCGCTAGTTAATCCATTTCGCCAAATATTTCTAAGGTTACATATTTTGTTAAATAAAATTATCTATAAATAATGATTTTAGGAATATTTTGCTGTTAAGCGATTTTTCAATGATACTTTTTCATTCGCGATGAGAATGATTATTTGGAAAAATTCTTTTATATTGAGCAGTGTTATAATGTATAAATTAATATAATATGTAATATTCTAAATCATTTAGATCGATATGTTGAACCATTGCGTTCATGATTATGTAAATATAAACGAGTAATATACAAAGTATTTTTGTTGATTAGAAAAATAAAATCATCTTTTTAATGGATTATGAATGAATTCCTGACCAAAACCGCATCATTTAATACTGATCATGTCTGCAAAAAAAGGTGACCGTGTTGTAATGCATACATAAAATGTGGTATTTAGACAAAGTATATGTATATATAAAGTATATGCCTTTTTCAAAATCGCCCCTTAAAAAAATATCCTTATTGTTTCGTTTCTCCCAAAATTTCTATCAGAGGTACTGTTGCTTGTTAGTCTAATCATATTAGATTAAAATATTCCTGGCTTGTGAAATAATTGTTAAGTCTGGTTTTATTGCTGCAAGTTGTTCAATGGGGTATTTTGAAAACATGGACGCATAAAATGGATAGACCAATTTTTGTGAGAAAACTTTTTATTCGACAACAAAGAATAGGAAAAGCTCAATTTTGGGTGACCTGTGATAACACTTTACAAAGAACCTCCATCTATGGACTGGTAGCCCAACTGAACAAATTGTTCTTTTGTCTAGTTGAAAATGCACAGAATTAGCTCAAAATCATTTAAGAAAGGCATATACGGATCAATATATTTTTTGTTCGGCTACACTCCAATAGATGACGCTGCATATCGGTAGCCACCACAAAGTCCACCGTTTTGAATGGCTACCTTGGGCTGCTCTAATCCGTTCAGTAAGCCCCAATGCATGCAAGGAGCAGGATGCTTTGTTTTCCAACAAAGCCAAATCAATACGTAATATTATATATAGCAAACTAATCCAAACAAAATAATCTTTTCAGTAGAAATGGGGGATTTTTAACTCCCCTCACGGAAATTTAAGTTTCTTGATCTTTGAATTTGCGTTGCCAAAAATCCATCCCGAACCCCGACCAGCACGCCCCTAAAGGATCTATCTTTTTTGACCAGTCAAATTTTGTGTGACCAATGAAAACACTTTACAAAGAACCTCCATGTATGGACTGGTAGCCCAACTGAACGAATTGTACTTTTGTCTAGTTGAAAATGCACAGAATTAGCTTAAAATCATTTAAGAAAGGCGTATACGGAAGAATACATTTTTTATTCGGCTACTCTCCAACAGATAGCGCTGCATATCGGTAGCCTCCACAAAGTCCACCATTTCGAATGACTACCTTGGGCTGCTGAAATCCGTTCAGTAAGTCTCAATGCATGCGAGGAGGAGGATGCTTTGTTTTGCAACAAAACCAAATCAATACGTAATATAGATATATCAAACATCGTTTCATCAAATAAATAATAGTTTTATCTTTTATAGCTAACCGAACTAAAAAGTAGGAAATAATTTTTAATTACAAAGAGTTTATATTACAGTAGTAGATGGTCGAACAATCAATCATAATTATTAGTGACCTCAAAATAAAATTATAATAATATATAAGTTATTAACAGAATAATTCAATTTAGATTAAAAAGCGTGGGGTGCTTGATATATTTAATTTTACAATTATTCTATTGGCAACTATTCATGAGAGGAGACTTATGAAAATGTAGTAAAATGCACCCCTGGCTTTTCACTCTGAATTGAATTATTCTGTTAATAACTTGAATTTGATTATAATTTTATTTTGAGATTATGATTGATTGTTCGACCATCTACTACTGTAATATAAAGTCTTTGGAATTGAAAATTATTTTCTACTTTTTAGTTCGGTTAGCTATAAAAGCATGTTTTTTTACTTTTTTTAAAATAATATTTGTTTTTCATTTTATAGTTCGATTTCTCAATTAGTTTTTTGTCGACATGTGGTATTGAAATGTCTTACGAATCATTTCGTAATTTAATAATTTCATTTAACTTAGTAAACTAATCCAAACAAAAATAGTCTTTTCATCAGAAAATGGAGGGATTTTTAAGCCACCTCACGGAAATGTAAGTGTCTTGGTCTTTGAAGGTGCGTTGCCGTAGCAGAGAAAAGAGAAAATCTCCAAGAACAGCTTAAGTATGTGAAACCAGAATATCGATACTTCTCTGAACCAATCTTAGAAACAAAATAATTTGTCATTAAACTGTTATTACCTTATATAAATCAAACATTATTTTGTTGTTGTTTCACGTTTTGTTAGCTGGTTAGGTATGCTTTTTTATATAGAATTTTGTAGTGAATGAAGGTGTTATGTACTGTTTTTTCAAATTTCGTAGACATAATTTTTTTTTGTTGATAATTTTTTCCGTAAATAAAATATTCCATAAATTAGTAACTAAAACGAGAAGTTTCTATATAATAAAGGTACATGTGAGAAAAGTTTACAATATCTCGAAATTTGAATTTTGTAACATAGCACCTTCATCCACCCGTGTCTTCAATTATAGTCTTGCAACGATTATAGTTTCTTTGATCTATCGTAATGTATATATAATTTTACTGTTCTACTCAAATAGGAAATCATGGCTTCAAAAAAAAAAAAATGGTGACAACAAAAATACTTCTTTTTCGAACACCTGATCTTTATCTCAGTGTTATCTAGTGTGGTAACATGATTCGATCTAGTAGTCTAAGGTATATTTCTAGGAAATACGCATGATTCTTCGTTACGCTGGTCTTTTACTTTCCACGCCAACTAGCTAGGAAGTATTGCAATCGCGAAAAAATTTCAAAAACGTTTTTGGACAATATACAGTGTGAGTCTTCATAAAGTGCACATAGCGAAATCAAGGAAACTACACCTTATTTTATTGACGGAAAAATTATCAAAAAAAATTAAAAACAATAATTGATTTTTTATGAATATTTTAAAATTTTTAGAGTCAGCTGTTAACCCTATTTAAATAAATCGTTACAACTTTTAAACTGAATGTCCTATCATATTGGAATTAATTTTGTAGTGATTGCAAATACTAGGCCGTACCAGTAAAGTTAAAATTACCACGAAATTAAATGCTGTAAATATAAAATAAAGAGGAATATGCTGAAACTCACTATTTTTGCAATGATTTTTAAAACAAATGCTAAATTTCAATAAAAATTATCCTATTTACCCTACCTTTTTTAAATGTTAAGTTATTCTACATGTTATTAGCTTCCTAATGGTGAAAAATTGCAAGTTTATTACTTAGATACAAGTTTTTAAATCAGCGTTTCAAAAAGCAGTGAACTCAGTTCAACGCCAGAGTAGGAATAAAACAACAGTATTAACCTACATGAATCATTCATTATCTTTAACAAATAAAATCAAATGGACTTGTCTATAGGATAATCATTTTGGCTCAATGCATCAAATGTTCAAAATGGCCACCCCGTTGCTTCAAACACATTGTAGCGCGAAGTGAAATTTGATGAGTTGCCCTACGAATCATCTCGGTATCATTTTTGATTTCGTTTGCAACACGCACTTCAAGTTCCGCTTCGCTGTTTATGGAACTGCTGTACACCCTTTGTTTCATTGTCCCCCATAAAAAATAGTCGAGAGGTGTGAGATCTGGGGAACGCGCCGGCCACCCAACAGGTCCTTGTCGACCGATCCAGCGGCCTGGATAATTTTCATTAAGAAAAGACCTGACAATCAGCGAGTAATGGGCAGGACATCCATCCATTTGAAGCATCATTCTTCGACGGGTTTGCAGCGGCACTTCTTCCAACAGCAAGGGCAGTTCAGTCCGCAAAAGCTCCAGAAATCTCTCTCCGTTTAATGTCCTCGGGAGTATTATTGGACCAATCAAAAAGTTGTCAATCAGTGCGGCCCACACATTTACAGAAAATTTCCCTTGAAATGTTGAAGCCCTTTTCAGCCTAGGGTTTTCATCTTTTGGGCACCACTTATGTAAATTACGACAGTTCACGATGCCGTCTCTCGAGAATTGAGATTCATCTGTCCACAGAATTGTTTTCGGGAATTCAGGATTGTCTCTTGTTTTTATTAAAATCCATGTAGACATAATGCACATTGGACGCCAATCCACATCTTCATGCAAGTGCTGCACCTTTTGATAATGGTATGGATGCAACCCTGCTTTCCTCAAGATGCGCCAAACCGATTTCTGGGATACGCCATGACGTAACGCCAAACGTCTCGTACTAGTAGTCGGGTCAGCAAACAAATCATCCAAAATGGCTTCTTCGATAGCAACATGAATAATAACACCTGGTTCGCGGCGATCTCGAGGCAAACCAAGTCCAGTGTTAGCCAGTCTTCTATGTACTTCTTGGAAGTTACGGGCTGATGGAACAGGGCGTCGATTTGGAAATGCAGCTAGATAAGCTGTGCAAGCAGCTCTAGCACTCCCTCGGTACATTCCATAATAATAATGGATATCGGCAATGTGTGCCGGAGGGAAATCACTTATACGTGGCATCGCGACCAAAAAGCGAAAGCGTGATATAGTATGTAGCAAACGAAGCTGATAAAGTTGGCGGGAGAAACACAAATAGCTGCCTAACTGCCCAACATTCAATTGTTTTTCAACTGGGCCCGCCTCCCCACTCGTACTTCAGCCCGCGCGACTTTACATTGAATCACCAAAAAAAGGTATCTACATGATAAACAATGGTGCCTAGCAAGACGATGCGCATGGGCTTTTTTATAAACACTCATAGAAACTGTTACATTTGAGTAATGAACGTGCAATTTTTACTTTTATAAAGCTGATAACATGTAGAATAACTTACAAATAAAAAAAGGTAAGGTACAAGGGACGATATTTATAGAAAATTTGAAATTATTGTGAAAATGATGAAAAAAAAAAACAGATTTTCATCAAAACTTTCTTGGATGTCATTAACTTTCCTGGAATTCTTCACTTTTCAGGCACGTCCTTTTACCAGCAATCACTACAAAATGTATTGCAGTATGATAGGACATTTAGTTTAAAAGTTGTAACGAGTTATTTCAATATGGTTAGAAGCTGCTACTAAAAATTTTAAAATATTCATATATTCATAAAAAATCAAATTCATGTTTTTTTGATGATTTATCCGTCGATGAAATAGAGTGTAGTTTCCCTGATTTTGATATGTGCACTTTATGAAGACTCAAACTGTATACTCGTATATGGACGGCTTTTTGCAGAAAGGACCAATCCAGAAATACAATTATTGCGCAATTCGCTTTTAAAGTTTTGACAATGACAAAAAATTCACTTTACACCAAAAACGATGTTATTTAATGGCATACCAGAGGCTTTAAATATGTGTATATAACACAAAACAATTTATAACTTATATGCTCGTAATAAAATATTTTCCTAAAATCCATATTTAGTAGTTCCTTTCTGCAAAAAGCCGTCAGTATGTCATGTAGATCAAGGAAAACCGTCAGTTTGTCCATCTGTCTCATCTGTCCGCTAATCCTTTGTTCCGCTATAATTTGGTTAGTACTTACCAGTTGGATTTTGATAATTGTGACAATCCAAGTCCGAAAAAAGCTTTTTAGTTTTTTTAGAATCGTATGAAACGCGGGGGACCGACTGGCAAAGAACAAAAATCGCTCAAGCTTTGTTTTTTTGACAGTTCAAAAGCCCCTTTTTCAAACTGGAACTTCCACGGACTCTAACGAGAGAGATGGTACCTCCTAGTTCGATTGTCAGAGGCCGTTTACCACCCATCATAATCTAATTATAGAGTTTAGTTTCAACACATTGGTACAACGCTGCTTTCAGAGATATTCGAGGAAAAAAACTAATAGTTCAGAATAGTGTCCAGTGAGCATTACGATCTCAAAAACAATTAGAACCACAATGTTGGTTAAATAAAAAAAAATGCCTTATGATATGGCAGACGAATTCTGTAAACTGTATGTGAAAGATACTATTGCGCAACTTTTTTCCTCATTCAACCAACATTGTAACTCATTTTTGAAATCGCGTTCCTGTACTGGGGCACTCTGTAACTGAACTATTGGTTGTTTGCAAATATTAGCTGTATTAAAAGCCAATTAACATTTAGCAACGTTTTGATGTATTTATAACATTTAACATCTTTTGTTACCTCAATCTCCAATAACATTCATATACTCCCTCTAACATGATGCAAATGACACATTTTTGTCAAAAATATCGAAAATTAGCTATAAAGGGCTATAATCGTACGACCAATTTAGAGGTCCTAAAACAAAATTCAACTCATATAGAGCGATAAGGCGATCCCTTTTCTTTCAATAAAAATTAGTATTGTGGATAATCGTAGCTAACTTTTATTCTCAGAGCGATTAACTTGTACCAAACATATCACTGACTAATGATATTTAGCGAAATTTTTTCCTTGTGGATCGAAACATGTTACTCGCTTTGCAACCTAATTATTCTTTTTTGAATATTCATTTTCTGTGGTAAACTATTTTCCTTGTAAGTAACTAAAAAGCAATACTTTCGAATCAAGACAGTATTATAGTTATGCTGACCACTGAAATCTTTGTGAGGTGAAACTTGTTCAGTACAGTGTGCGCAATGAGTCACAAAAAATGGATTGCATTTTTTCGTTGCTTCTTGTACACATAACATAATAAGCTTTAATCTTAGAGCTCTAAGGATTTTCATGTTTTTTATGCTCTAAAGGCAATGACATGTAGAAAAGGTTTGTATCTATTTATCGTAAGCTTAAGCAATTCTCGACAATGTAACAAAAATATATGTTTGTAGTACATATATGAATGTCCAGCAATATCACACCTTTGTACTATTTCTGTTCTAATGGATCTTTGATTATCTTTCTTTGAATATTTCTAAAAAAATGTGAAACCATCGACTCGGTAACTCTATTTTTTATATAAGTTGATATACTAATTCCAGGTGTAAAAGTGGAATTACTGCCACTTTAGAACTGTAATGAAATAAATTGATTGCTCTATGTAATATTTGTGTTTGATACTTTAATACTAATTTCATATAACATTTTGATTCTACATCATAAAAACCGTTTTTCATGGGAGGTAACCAATCCGAGATACTAATAGGACGAAAATGAACGTAATCAAATTTGAATGATGACGATACATGATTTGATTTTTTCTAAAGAATTTATTTTTGAGTTTGTACATGTACAGCTATCGTGATATACTTTCTTCTGTTCATTATATGATATTCTTGTGATAGACAGCACTATACTGCTACACTCTGTACATTTCTATATATGTATATAACGGGTACAGAATAAAATGTTTTCATTATGCTGATGTCTTTTATTTCCATTTTTCTTATTTCCGAGAAGCAGTTGAGTGATCAGTTACTCTTCTGAATCTAGCCCTTAGGATGTGTGTTGTGTGTTTGGGATTTGTAGGAAATTCTCATTTAAAATATTTTTCATGCAAAGAAAGTATACTACTCAAAAAAATTAATGGAGCAAGGAAAATTCAAATTTTCGGTGATTTTTGACAGGCTATATTTCGGTGAAAATGGTCGCATCTAGACTTTATAAAAGGCATTTTGAAAATCTAGGATTCTAGTTTTGTTTTCTTAGACGAAACTTTTTAGCGGCAATGCAATTTTAACAGATAGTGCAAGGAAAATTTATTGAAACATGTTTGAACAATTTTATTATTCTGTCAGGCTCTCATATTAATCTGATAGCCCGTCTATTCAAACTAAATATCCTGTTTTTAAAATCTCGATATAATCATTTGGCGTGATACCTCGGTAACTAGGCATCCCACAGAGAAAGTGAAGTATTTACGAAAACTGGAATAAATCTCCCATAAAATTTGGTTGCAATCTTTCCGGAAAATAACAAATAACTAAACAGGTTAACCTAGACACCACGCGATGCCTGATATGGATACTGACTCACATAGCCCCACATAGCTCTAGTTCATCAACAGGGGTCTGATTCTAAATGAATTTCGACCATTGAAATTGATCTCGATAGCACCTTGTGACAATATACATGATTCGTTATGATAGTCTTGACAATGCCAAGATAATTTGAATATAGATGATCGATATAAGCAGTATTATTATAGCGAAAGTATATCATCACAAGACAAATTAATTTCAACGGTCGAAGCTCATTTAGAATCAGGTTCCAGTGTTGCCACAGCGTTGTGACCAAATTACTTGCAAATACCAGACAGTTTTACTTGCAAAGTTCAAAGTGATTTTATTCGTTGAGTAATGACAAGTATCGAAATCTGCGAGTCCAATTCTATCGCTGAATGGATTTTCTGTGAACCTGTGCTATGAATTCTCATACCGAGCAGACCCGGCGTCTATGTGGCGGAACGTTATGACACTAAACACTTTTATAAATTCCCAGTTTTATTTGGTTTTATATATGATAAAATATTTTTTGCCTATGCATACGGGACTTTTCTCATCAATTGGAAAAAAATCAATGTTTTATTATATAAATATATTTAATAACTAATTGATCTAAAATTACATGATCATTAATAGAATAAGTACAATTTTCATTTTATCTACTATTCATTAGGGGAATATGGTATTTTAGTGACTGCATTCGCACTTGGGCAAGGAAAACTTCTAGAAAACCTCAACCGTCACTGCTAAGAGCAATTGCTTCAGGTGAAGAAAAACCAAGTCGTTCCACAATTCTGGGTTCATTTGAACAATCGAAAATCGCCAGCATGCCAAAGTTATTAACCTAAAAAAAGGTAACAGTGAAGTAACGGTTTATATGATGGCCATTTTTTTAGGTAAGAACCGTTTTGTAGTCGAGTCAGAAATTTTATTTATGAATGCAAATTGTAAACTAAAATATGAATATTTTTTCATTTTTTAACAAGTCCTAGCACCAGTTTTTAGTTAATGTATCATCTGAAACTTATCCTGTGGTTTTCATATCGATTATTTCAATCATCTTAATTTCTACGAACTACAAACGTGCAATTTTGGATAACAAATGGTTTCTATATGGAAAAATTAGTATGACAGCACCTGTCAGCAGTTTTTTCGAGCTTACCCGCGGCAAAACATGACAGCTGTTATCACCAACAATTACAATACCTTTGATAATCACGGTGCGCAATTGGTTCTTACTTTAAAAACGCCCCTCGTAATTCACTGACTTCTTGCTGATAAAGGTGTTAGAAAAATCAAATTTTGTGAAAGCTTTCTTCTGTAGCGCCACTGCTTTTTGCAATAGGTTTCAAGAGTTATTCGGGGTGTTCGAAAAATAGACGGACATATTTTAGAGGGTTCCTTGTTAAAATTATTTATAAAAATTAATAAACCAAATCTGTCCAGTTACATGCATTGAAACGGTTTATATTTTTTTTTCTCGGATACGAAGAGAGATACGAAAAAAATACAAGAGGCAAGGAAGTTGTATTTTTAGATGCTTAATCAAGCAACAAATATTACAGTTAAAGGCAGTGGCGTACATTTTTTGCCAATAATATTCGCTAAGTTGCTCCCGGAACGCCACTGGACCTAATTTTTATCTATTTAGGGATAAATCTGTCTCTTAATACAACAACTAACACTGCCAAATTTCAATAGAATCGATCGAATGCTTTTTGAGGTATTAATAAAAAAAAATTTTCATATTTTTTAACAAATAATCACCCTCTGGAATATCTCCGTCTATTTTTCGAGTATCCTGTATTTCCTGATAAGCTTGACTTATCGGGTAAGACGTCAGTGAAACATGAAGAATAAATGAGTTCAAGATTATGTAAAAAATACCTTTCATTTCAATTATCAATTCGATTGATGTTCGTTCTGCATGTATCAGCCTGCAATCATCTTCAAGGTCGTGAAGAAATATAACTTTTGGCGTCATTATGTTAGTTTCCCAAATATGTCACTGAATTTCTTCAAACGTATGAAAATCGTGAACGTTTTTAGAAGCTTTTGCTTGGAATCTGGCTGCAAATATTTCTTAAAACTTCATCAATATATTGACAGTAGACCATACTACTATTATCCACACATTTATCTGCAAAGAGAGTTCTCATAAGTACATTTAAATAATAATATTTTGATACATCAAGAAGGTTGAATTTGTATTTCATGGAAAATAGCATAAATTTAAGTACACTTTTGAGTTGAAAGCGTTTGGCCTTCTTAGGGTAGGTTTTGAAAATATATCTCTTGGGAACGTTTCCAAGATCCTCAACAGTTTTATTTATGCTTCAGTGGTTCGTGAAGTTCAAAACGAACTTTCTTGATACCGTACTCTCCAATGCTTACCCTGTAAAAATTTTGAGGCTCGTTTGATTGATGTCTTCACATACAGGGTGGCCCATCCATGTGTGAACGGAATATTCCTCATAAACAAATACATTTGGGAAAATCTATTTACGGCATGTTATACATGACATTTGAGGGCACATTTCTAAAATATTGGCAATTATACAGGGTGTCACAATTTTGACCTACATTTCAAAGTTGTGATTTTTTAAATGGAATGCCTCAAATTTCATATTTGGATGCACCAATTCATAAGACGAAGATTTCCCCCCCCCCTACTAAGCGAGGGCCGTGGAAATGCTTGTTCCGGAAGTTGTTGTATCCAGTATACAACTTCTTCCCGTCCAAGTGATTGTGCACGCCTTAAGGAATACCTCAGTACCGATTGCCGGGTGGCGGTACAAGTCCGCCAACGGGCCACTTTAGGTCTATTTAATATCAATAACACGTAAAAAGAAGGTGGTAGACAAGGACCAGTCGACCGAGGCGGTACCACCCGCTAGCTTTTCCCAGGGTGTCTTATAAATGTCCGCATGTTTCCACACCTAAGCTATGCAGTCGGTTATTTTCCAAAACAAAGAAATTAATGATGATGGATCCCTCGAGCACTAAGAACTCCGGACGTAAACTCACTCCACTCTCGGAATGTCCGTGTGGAGGGTGGGCTCGAGGGAACAACATCGAAGATAAAATTTGTTTTTCGAACATCTGCGGGATTAACAGCAACATCGATGCTGTTCATCACTACCTGCAATCCAATCGTCCCGCCGTGCTTTTCTTGGCGAAGACAAAAATCTCAGAGACTGCACCGATTAACCATCTCAACTTCCCAAACTACGAGGTGCACTCCAATCTGAGAAAGAACGGGGGAGTTGTGGCTTTTGTCCGCAGCAGTCTTTCCTGCTGCTTTGGTATCAGACCGCCGCAACTCCAAAGCCTCACCCAAATTTATTTGCTGCCTTTATCGCTCTCCCTCGAACCATAACTGAGATGACCTACTCGAATACCTCGCCGTCCAGATCGACTTCCTGAACATCAATCACTCCGCTTCAGAGGTAGTTCTTCTCGGTGATTTCAATGCCCATAATGAGCTTTGGTTGGGCTCAAATAAGACCGATACAGCAGGTCGTGCAGTCGAAGCGTTCGCTCTTACTCAAGGGCTGACCCAGCTGGTGACGAGCCCTATTTTTTTCCCCCGCGTCTCGTCACACGCCAGTAGCCTGCTGAATCTCTTTTTGACCACTCATCCTGTCCCTTACAGCACTGCAGTTCTGTCCGCCCTGGGTAACTCAGATCACGGTGTTGTGGAGGTTAGGTTTCGGTCAGAAGCTGCTGTGGCAGCAGAAACTCGTACAGGCCGCAAAACTTGGCATTACGGACATGCCGACTGGGAGGGGCTCAGAGACTTCTTCTCTAGCTTTCCTTGGATAGATGTCTGTTTCACCGACGCGGATGCGTCGACTGTCTGTTCTTCGATAACCGAAATTATCCACGTCGGAATGGAGGCATACATCCCTCACACAGTGAAAGTTCCTAAACCAGGGTCCAACGGCTGGTTCAACAAATCCTGTGACACTGCTCGCCAGCAGAAGATCAAGGCACACAGAACCTACTTACAAAACCCCACTGTAGAGAACAGACAAGCCGACGTCGAGTCCAGAAACAAATATAACGAAGCGGTTCGCAATGCCAAAAACCAGCATATATAAAAGTTAGGCACAGGGTAATGTCGCAGCGCAATGGCAGTCGGTCTTTCTGGACGCTGGCCAAGCAGATTGAAAAGAACTTCTCACACAGTAGCCTTCCACCACTTACGTGTCAGGATGGAACTATTGTATTCGATTCAAAGGCCAAGGCGGAAGTGCTAGCCAAGATCTTTGCTGCCAACACCACCATGGACGTCACCACCAACGCCCAACTGCCGTCAATTCAAAGGGTTACCCACACTATGCGGGAGGTGACATTCAGGCATAACACCGTAAGACGAGTGCTCTTGTCGCTCGACATCAACAAAGCTTCTGGTCCGGACTTTATTCCTGCCATTGTACTGAAGAGATGTGCAGCGGAGCTTGCTCCAGCTCTTTCGCGCCTCTTCCAGATATCTTATGAATCCGGTACCTTCCCAGAAAACTGGATATTTGCTCATGTACAGCCCATCTCAAAAAAGGGACAAAAAAGGGATCTAAGACCGACCCTTACAACTACAGGCCTATAGCTCTGCTTTCTGTTATAAGTAAAGTGATGGAGAGGTGCATAAATCGTGAGCTTCTGGACTACGTCGAACGTCACAGCTTGATTAGCGACAGGCAGTACGGTTTCCGGCACCAACGATCCACAGGGGACCTCCTAGCTTACGTCACGCAACTGTGGAGTAAACTCATCCAGTCTCATGGTGAGGCTCATGTCGTTGCTCTTGACATCACGAAAGCGTTCGATCAGCTGTGGCACGCTGCCCTCTTAAGCAAACTTCCATCCTATGGCCTCCCAGAAAAGCTTTGCAGATGGGTGGCTGACTTTATCTCTGGCCGCAAGATATCCGTCGTAATTGACGGATTCTCCTCTTCATCCCACAACGTCAACGCGGGTTTTCCCCAGGGATCGGTCTTGGCTCCAGCACTGTTTCTCTTACATATCAACGACCTCCTTTCCTGCACGATCAACACAATCCACAGCTTCGCTGATGACTGCACTCTACATGCAGGAATTCAGAGTGACAAGCCGATCTCATCTCTGCCGCTGAGCTGGAAAAAAGAAGACTAGCGACGACTTCTTCTCTGACAAGAGACGTGGAGGCTATCACTGCTTGGGGACGCAACAATCTTGTACAGTTCAATGCTTCCAAAACACAATAGTGTACTTTGACGAACAAAAAGCGTCCTAGCGCTCATGCAGTTTCGATGGACGGCCAAGTTCTACCAAAGAGCCATTCATTTCGGCTGGTCCAGATCACCGAGGACCTGATCTGGCACGAACACATCTCGTCAATAGCTGCAGCTGCTGGGAAAAAGCTAGGCTATTTGTTTAGGGCTAAGAAGTACATTTCTCCGCATGACCTTCTCACTCTATACAAGGCCCAGATAAGGCCTAGCCTCGAGTATTGCTCACAAATTTGGGTGCTGTCGCCCAGACTACATTGTCCATGCTCGATGCTGTCCAGAGGAGGGCGGTCCGACTGATCGATGACTCTTCTCTAACAGACAGTCTCGGAACTCTTTCGCACCGGCGGGCCGTCGGCGATCTAGCTCTTTTCTATCGCTACACCAACGGGCTTTGCTCCTCAGAGCTCTCTTCCATGATGCCGCCGCGTGATGTGCCTGACAGATAGACCCGCCTGACTTTGGCGTCCCATCCTAACCGTGTCAAACTTCGTACATCCAGAACTGGCCGATACGACCGCTCCTTTGTCCCGAGGGTGTCTAGATTTTGGAACAATCTACAAGAGGAAGCTTTTCCCAGTTCCGGTGTTCCGGCATTAGATTTCAAATGCATCACTTTGTATATTTGTGCAAGTTTGGATTAATTTCTTTACAAGCTTTTTTTTGGTATCAGGTTTGACTCAGCTAAAGTCACTAGATTTTGAGTTATTTAGCTTTTAATAGAACAACACACCAAAGTTAAGGAAAAAAATCACATCATCCATGGAAACAAAAGACAAACAGTGGGCTAGTCCCATAGTGCCACTAAGAGTACAGATTTGACGTAAAAACTAATAACAATCAGAACAGTATAGATCGGCTTCAAACATAATAGAGAGAAACAACTATAACAACAACATAAACAAAAAACTATCACTACTCAAGACCTAATCTACAAAAACTGCTCGAAAATATCTCCACCATGTTGAATACACAGCCGTAGTCTTTGGATAAATGACCGTTGCATATCCCTCAGCATGTGTTCCCTTATGTTCAGAAAATCATCCTTAATCCTTTGCTTTATATTTTCCGGGATAGATGGTGGATATCTATAAACCTCTTACTTAACGTAGCCCCATAGAAAGAAGTCATCGGTGTCATATCTGGTGATCTAGGAGGCCAAGATATAGGCCCATCACGAGCGATCCAACGATTGTTACTCCAGGAGTCCAAATAGTTAGGCACACGATTATGATAATGCGCAGGTGCGCCGTCATGTTGGAAGTACATCTGCATCCAAGTTTGCAGGTTGACATTTTCCATAAGCAAAGGCACATGCTCGATCAAAAAATTCAAGAATTCTGTACCTGTTAATCTGTTGTCGAAAAAGAAAGGCATGATAACTTGTCTGCCAATAACTCCTCCCCAAACATTAAAGTTCCATTGATTTTGGAAATCTATTTGCTTAACCCAGTGAGGGTTTTCGGTCGCATAATAGTGCATGTTATGCCTGTTGACAACACCTATGCTGTTAAAAGTTGCCTCATCGCTAAAAAGAACCTTATCCAGGAAAGTAGTGTCTTCACTCACGTTATTTAGCATTATTCTACTAAACTCCATTCGAGCTGCGAAATCCTGAGGACGAAAGCCTTGATCAAGCATAGGTGATATGGATGGTACCTATGCTTGTGAATAATATTTTGGACAGAAGTTCTGCATACGTATATCAGTTTCTGCTCCAATTTGCTGTGCACTTAGAAGCGGATTTTCCTGCAACCTTAACAGAACCTCCAACTGATTCGCCTCATTGGTGACACTTGGATTATTTATACATTTTTTACTATATTCCACTGCTCCACGTGATTCAAGACGTTCTCGTAGTGTGGAAAATGTGTCTGGCCTTGGATGTCGCATATTAGGATACCGTTGCTTATAAATTCGAAATGTTAGTAAACTGTTTCTTTGGGCTTCGCCCAAAACGAACGCCATGTTCACCATTTTTTCTTTAGAAAAATTGATTTTCAAACACGTTTTTATTATAATGCTCACATAGCTAATTTTGACAGTTTGTAACTAATCAACAATTTATTTGTTTCCAAGGATGATGCGATATTTTAGGGAATTAAGCCGTTCCATAAAATACGTGCAAATTACCGAAAAGATAGCAGTAAAAAAAGCTTTTATGTGTCTAGTATAAAAAAAAGCTTATAAAAAATTGGATCCAAACTTGCACAAATATCACAGGGTGATGGATTTGAAATTTTTGAGAAAAACTGCAATTTGCGGTTTTGACCACCCTGTATGACCAAAAATTAAGATTCGAAAAAGTAACAAATAAGATAAAAGCTGGGGTGTGTGAGTTTTCTTTGATACAAAATTCAGCACTCCAAATATCAAAATGGCGGACTGAGGGGTTGAAAAAGTGGGGGGTTTTTCTAGACAGAACACCCAATATCTCAGTAGCTAATTACCAAAACCCCATAGTATGTTGTATCGATGTTCTTCTTTTGAATTGGTCTATCCAAATATGCAATAAAATTTGAGGCATTCGATTTGAAAAATCACGACTTTGATAAGTAGGTCGAAATGGAGATAATGACCAATATTTTAGAAATAAGCCCTTAAATGTCATGTATAACATGCCATAAATAGATTTTCCCAAAATGTAATTGTTTATGAGTAATATTCCGTCCACACATGGATGGGCCACCCTGTATACTGCTGTATAAATCGGGGGCTTTAATCATTCTTAACATGTTTATATTGTTGCTGTTCAGTCTACTCGTGTATGCCCATGAAACATTCATCCAGCTAGCTATCCAGGCAGAACATTTTTTTGGGACAGCTGCCATTATCATCAATATTCATTATAACATATCACGTTTGCCACGCTCGGGAGTGCCCATAACTTGTACCATTCTTGAAATCGAGAGTGTCCCTCTCCAAAGCTTGATACAAATATTAGGGCTATGATTCTGAAGTAAAATGTTACATGTAGTCAGGGGCCAACGGGATTTTTACTCTTTTTTGCCTGAAAATTGCATTAAATGATACTAAAAGATATATATATATATATATTGTGATTATCGAATATTTTCATACCTGAATACAAATGGTTTTTTGGTCGCCCCAGATGGCGACACTGGCACTACAGGTACAATTTAAGACTTGGGTGCCGGTGTCGCCATTTGGTGACAAGATTATTTTTCTTCAAATGAATAGAATATTGAACTAGTCAGGCATTTTTCCACCTGCCTATCTCTCTTGGACATTTACGTAAACATCAGAACATCAGAAAAGACGTATGACAATTATACCTCAAAAAAGGAATAGAAACAAATAGACAGGCCATTCTACCTCAACTTAAAATAAACGCGTAAATTGTTTACGACTTCCCAACAGGTTATTTTAAACGAAACATTAAATTTTTTATTATTTCCAGTATTCCTGATATTAGAAGGAATGAAAATTGTAAAATTTACGTGCAAGATATAATTGTGGGACACATAATTTGTATTTAATTTCTCATTTGCATGTATGTACAAAAACTACATACTGCAAAGATAAATATAAGATTTTAATATTGTTTATTTCTTGAGAATCAAACTGCATAGTCGGATATAATCTAGGTTTTCTTTAGAATAATCCTTACAATATGGTTCTGCACCACTTTTACCTGCCCAAGATTTGAACCATGCATCCCACCCCTTACAATTATGCCAGATACCAAAAGGGAATTTGTAAATCATCGATATTAGTTTAAGGTACAGTATGTTACGAAGAGTGTAGGATTTATGGAAGAAAAATCTATTTTTTTCCTCAAGTACAGCACATGCCGGTCCCACTTCAAGTGCTGATCAACAACAACCCCACAACATTTAATTACATTTACTTCTTTCAAGGCTCATCTATATTATCAGGCGTCATTTGATCAAATGCTGATCTCTTGAGTTTTATATATTCAAAGTTAATTTAAATGTGTCTAGAAGGTTTTTAAGCTTTATAATGACGTTTTAGGTATTTTTACTATTTTAAACAATAGGCCTTTGGCGCGTACGACTTGAGATAATTTTTTTTAAGTATATTTTTCTGATGGAAGCGCTTCATTAATAGGGTGTCCATGCTAAGGCTGACAACACTGCTAATTCTACTCAATCTAAAAGATAGTCTTAATTTACTTTTAGCTTTGTCTAAGTATCGTATATGATATCATACGGGGTGTTCCGCACCTAAATGATCATAGTGAAATGGTAGGTAGTATAGACAACGAACTTTTCATATCTGAAAATAAAAAAAGGTCTAATTTTGTTATTTACGGATTTATCTAAACATCTCAGACACTATTGAATCGATTTTGTTGAAATTCTGCACGACAACAAAGTTACCTAGTCATAACGTAAAACTAGACGGATGGTTGAAAAATCCAGGGCCGGATGCATTTTTTTCACGTTTTTGTCTTTATCGAAATCAACACCTCTTAATGAAATGTTTCACTAAGAACAAAAAAGCCAATGAATGCTTCGATGCTCTGATATTGCGTGCGATAAATATTAAAATCAGTCAGAATGGCAGAAGTAAAAGAATTATCAAAAGGTTTGAGACAAAGTAATTGAATTATTTAGAAGTGGTGTCACTAATGTTGACATTTGTCAAAGATTAAAAATGAACAAAGGGACGATTTCGAAAACTAGTAAAAAATATCAAAAATGCGAATCAACAGCAACGCGGCCCAGGTGCGGAAGACAGAAAAAACCGGTTATGTGTTGGATCGCTACATTAAACGTTTGTCCTATGAACATCCTCGAATGCCAGCCACACAGATTTTAAAAAGAATCGTAAAAGAGGGTGCCCAGAATCTTTTTGTCAGAACGGTGCAAAGACGCTTGGTGAATTTTGTGTTTTTTGGTAGGATGTCCAGTGCAAAAGCCTCGCATTTAAAAAAAATCGTATTGCTCGGCTTGAATTTCCTAAAACTCATCTAACGTGGACAGAACAACAATGGAATACAGTTTTATGGAGTGATGAAAACAAATTTAGCTTGTTTCGATCTGACGGTACGGCATACGTGAGACGTCCAATACGAAAAAGATTCGACAAGAAGTATCAGTTGCCAACACTTGAGCACGGTGGAGGCAACATCACAGTTTGGGGCTGTTTTTCTAGTTCTGGAACGGGTTCAATTGTTAAAATTGTTGGGAAAATGGATCAAAAACTTTACAAAGATATGCTTAGTGACCACATGCTCCCTTTTGCTGAAGAAGAAATGCCTTTACGATGGACATTCCAGCAAGATAATGACCCCAAGCATACCTCAAAATTCGTAAAGGACTGGTTAAGACTAACAAATGTTAATGTTCTTACATGGACTTCGCAATCCCCGGACCTAAACCCTATAGAACGTCTCTGGGAGCATGTTAAAAGACAACTGACAAGAAAGACTTTGAAAAATAGGATCGATTTATTTGATTATGTAAAAAATATTTTGCAAAATATCCCAACAGAGGTCTGTAAAAAATGGGTGTCTTCTATGAGCAGATGTCAGGCAGTATTGAATGCTAGAGGGCTATGATACCACATATTAGCTAAACAGTATTTTTTAAATCTTTTTGTAGAGTTATTGTTTTTAATTTTGTAATGAAAAATACGTTTCCATACTTTTACCGTCTCATTTTTGGTCAAAACCATATGAAGGTATTTTAATGCTAGACTGAAGTACCACAGCAAACACAAATTGTCATTTGTATTCTCAAGACTGTAAGCAAACAATATGAGAAAAAATAGTCCTTGATATTAAAAAATTTGCGCACCTTTTCAGATTACTAAGAATTTTTCTAAACTTTTGTCCGCTACTGTAGTTGGCAGTCAAGTAGCGAAATAGATTAATAGCGCCTCTTTTAGTTTTTCATTAAAAATTCGTTAATTTATTCAAATATGTTATTTTTAGCAGTTTATATGAAACGAATCAAAATTTCAGAATTCCAGTGTCGGTCATCTCTTTTTTGGTTGTCTTTGTTCGCTTGTATTCGCCAGTAGCGGTTTCACGTTTAATGGTCCAGCAGTAGTCTGCCAGCATGTTTGGCGTCCATTTTCCACTATAGCCGTTCTCCATCTGAGCGATTTGTCGGTGAAATCTTTTGCCGTGCTCGTCTGAAACTGCACCAAAACTACCTGTTTCAACACATGTTAATTTTCACACCTGTTTGTGAAAGGTTCCATTGCTGCAAACGAGATCCAAGTTGCTGTGCTTTTCTTTTGGGAAGATCTAAGTCACGAACTAGATCATTGAGCTCTTCCTAAGATATAAAATGTGGCTATTTGCTGCTAATACATTCAAAAACGACTTACTTTTCAAAACTTGTGCCGGCTTCTGGCTCTTCTGTAACAGAATTATCTGGTTCATCATATTTCTTTTGGGGGCTTAGGAACAGGTATGCTAGAAGAGTCATGAGGTGCAGGTCTACTCGCTGAGGGGATATTAGGATACACTATTTTATGCTTGCTATTGCTAGAAAATCCCATAATTTTTGTTAGGCAAAAGTAATAGTCATCAACAGGATTCTTAGGTTCAGTCCAAATCATTGGCACTTCAAATTTCATAGAAGTGTGAGTACCCCGTAGCATCCTGCTATGGTTCTTGAGCAAGTACGGCACCATGTATTGGGAGCCCAAGTTTTGTCCTGTTCGGCCACTTTGGAACCGAAATATAACTCGTGGGCTTTTCTTACAAGTGGGCTCAAGGTTTTTCGCTGAGCTTTCAGTGTCACCTCACCACAAATATAACAGAAACTGCGGATGGATCATACAGGATCGCAACGGCATTATTTCCTTCGACAAGCGGCTGGCTGCTTATATACCCATTTCGAACATCTGGTATTTTCTGGAAACAGCGGAAATCAAGAGATCGGAAACGATTTTTGTATATAGGGGTCATTCAATAAGTAACTGACAGACGACTATAGGGTACGATGAAATCTGGAATTACATGGAGTTCAATGGATATGTCCTTTATTTGGAGCCCTAAGGATTGATACTTCGTAGATGAGGGACATTCCCAGATACCCCCATGCGGAGTTGCCAGACTGTACATACTTTTCCTAGACTAAGAAAAAAACGTAGATTTGGCAATGTCGTGTCTCATTATCCTACAGAAAGATAAATGTCGCACATGTTCATTCTTACATCTGCTTAAAGCATGTTTTTGATACTCTTTGGACTCCGTTACGTGATACGACAATTGAAAGGTCGGTGTAAGGATTAAATAAGTAGAATTTATCAAAATAACGTATTTGATTGGCGGAAAGGATTTTCGTACAGAACACTGAATCGGTTCACCAACATTGCCAAAATCGCTCATCTATGATCTATGGAGGTGGAAACCTTGCTTTGGAATGTACAAGATGCGGTGTTGTCACACGATGCAATGATGCAATGTTACAGAATTTGTGGGGATACTAACCTTTTATTTCGACCTAAAATGGAGCGCCGTTAGGACCAATCGGGAATCTATCTTGAACAGATTCGACACAATTCACGAATGTGTACGCTCAAAATAAAATCATTATTTGAGCGCTGGCTACTTTAGTGGAAAATTGTCGATGACCCGGTAGTTTTTAAAATTTCTACTGCCATTTAATTTGTAATCCCACCCGTAAGCGGCGCAACGACACTATGTATGTACAGAAAACGAGTACTAGCGGAAGTTTGATTGATTGATGACTCAAATTTGAAAACACCCTATATAATGTCAGTAAAAGACATGCTTACTATTTCCTGATCTATACGCTCTTTTAAGGAAACTCTAAGAGAGTGTCTAATTTGCTGTGTCGTCTTGCTGTGTGAAGCAACATATAATATCTCACTGTGATAAGTCCCCCACAAGCCCTTTCTTGGCTTTTTTGATCATGACTTATGAATTTTAATGCCTTATTTCACTTTCCTTCGGATAACAATGCCTCAGTGTCTTCTCTTTTTACCGAATGATGGAATTAATGCACAAAACAGTGGCTGCCGAGGAATTATTATGCAAAATTATACGGAAATGTTGCCCCGTAGTCGGGATTCCTCTATTTGTTTTGGAAAATAACACCAAGGACATCGCATTCAGGGAGAATATTTGCATCTAAATACAGAGCCGTCAGTGAAGAAACGTCTATTGATGCCGAAATTCAGTTTAGTAAAGAAATAAGTGGAGAGGGCGCAGGACTGGTAACGTATTTCCTGCTGAACAACTATCTTATATCTACGGTATAAGGTCTATTGAAATAAAACAGCACATAATGCCATCTATAACCAGGATCGACCACTGCGAGAGTGAAACAACAAGCTGTCTGATGGAACTGTATCTCAGTCCACATCTGTCTGGCGGGTTGCTACTGTGACCGCTAGAAGCCGTCAATCCTGGCGGTAGAGACCAAGCGTAGGCCATGCTGGTGAATTGCTGAAAAGCACGAAACTTCTCACGTAAGGGACAGGGCTTCATGTTAATCAAGGGAAAGTATTGTAACTGTATCAGATTGTGGTATCTCCATGCAGTGATCACTTCCAGATCTCCCGTTAGAGGCCAAATTGATGTTAGTCTTCTTATCTCCAGCTCATTAGCAGAGATAGATCTTGCACTCTAAATACCTGCATGCACGGTGCTGTCATCCGCAAAGCTGTGGATCAGACTCATCGTACATCAGGAGAGGAGCTCGCTAATTTGTAACAGAAACGGTCTCGGAACTAAGACCGATTTGCGGACAATACCACCTAATTGCATATCAAATATCATTTGAGAGATTTGACAATCGTCTGTGGTAAAGCATATACAGAGGATTGCGAGGAAAATATATTACCGGGTACTTGAATTCTTAACCCTCGATAACCTAAAACCGTTCACTAGAAAACCTTGTGCCAATCTCGATATGTCTAAAACTATCTATTAGAAAACTTTGTGCTCATGAAGATCTTTTAACAAGCCATCACAATGCACAATATACTTCAGCTAGTTCTACTGAAGACCCTTCAGTCATGTTCAGGGTGATTCACAAGTCGTGACCAAAAATGAAACATCACACACAGGACCGCACTTTATTGAGGGTCTTCTATGTAACATTTTTTCCTCGAAGGCTTCATTAAAAAGATACGTTGAAGTTTAAAAATAAAAAACAATTTGTTTTAATATCTTCAAAACCATCATCTGGAATGAACTAAAATTGGGATGTGTATTTACCTAAGTATTGTCCACATTCTATAGTCTTTATTTAAAATTATCGTGCACCAGCGGCGGAGATTCAAGGGATTAATGGTATTATTTTTCCAAATAAAAATAGTACGCCACTGTTTTTTTCCGAAACGCGCAATTTTTCGAATTTAACTTCAATTTGCTACTAATAATCACTGTTGTGTTTTTTCTTAGACGGCATTGAAAAAAAAACATATTAGATCACTCGTTAAGAGCCGAGATACAATTATTAGTTTCAAAATAAAATAGGAGACAAACTTGACGTTTCTTGGGAGATAGTTTGTTAGTTATGTGTTATACGGTTGTTATCGTTATTACTACCATTTTTTTTTTGTAAAAGTCAACTCAAAAATTTATTTTTTTCATTTTTGAGTCTTGTGAAATGGAATTTAGGAATGATGAGTAAAAATGGTTTTTTATTTTTAAACTTCAACACCCCGTATCTTTTTAATTAAGCCCTCGAGGAAAAAATGTTACTTCGAAGACCCCCCTTAAAATGCGGTTCTGTGTATAGTGTTTTATCTTTGGTCGTGACTTGTGCATCATCCTGTATTATGTGCGACCTTCTTTCTGTGAGCAAATAAACTGTAACTCATGTGTCAACGAATAGAGTCAAGAAGGAAGAAATAACACGTTACTCAGAATCACAAAACAGTGAAGCACATTTTAAAAAATCGAACTTAGACATTTCTTATATAAATTGTTCTCAGGAAGCAGCTAAAATACTTTCCGATAACATGAATTTACTATTAATTGCTCTTTTTCGAAAAGTCAACACAACCTCAGATGTTCACAAAGAGAAGTTTTGAAGTTCCTTAAGCCGGCAGATATGGTAGAACATCTGAACTGAAAATTAATGTAATTTTTCATACGAGAAGTACGCATGTAGCTTTCAGGATAAAGATCGTAAAGAATGAGGTTATATTTAAAATTTTGCCTGGAATAATGCACTTCTTCGCTGTACTACAGATGCTACAACGCTCATAATCTTAATGTAATACAAACTTAACACAAAGACTTCTCTCAGTGCAACGTAAAACTTATTCTTCAGCGGTTTTCCTTTAAAAAGTAGTTTCAAAATTGGAGCGCTCATACTCTCCCCGCGGCATAAAGTTTCACTACTAATGAAACTACTCATCTCTTGCGTACAGCGCCATCTACCTTAACCAGATTGCTTGCCTTACAAAATTTAATTACGTCTCCGGAACATCTGGCTAGCCGCACTTTCAAGAGTTTTTACGGTACACCCTACATTTTTTGCGGGGCAAATTAAAAAGGACTTTTCTAGTAGCAGCTCTGGTATTTGGTATAGTTAACTGGTTGAGACTTCACTTGATATGCTTGATAATTCTGATGCAGGGATTCTTTGGAATATTATTTACATTTTAACGTAATTTATAAAAATAGTGTCAAGTAGGTTGACTCTGCACTTTCTACGCAACGGTGTCATCACTTCATAAAGGTATAATAAAAGATTTAAATGGATCAAGTTAGTCGAACAGGCTCATACAATTAAAATTTGTGTATTTATCAAGCTTTGCTGTACACTTTCAGGGCCCTTCAGGATTTGGCTCCCTGAGAAATTATGCTACCCTTGCTCTTCAAAAATTTTTGGAGGCAGGTAGGCTATCACACAAAGCTTTCTCTTGCCGATGGATGGCTCTCCTCCTTCCTCTGGGGCAACACAGAAAAGTGTTTTACAAGCAGTTGCTAAGAGCTCTGAAATATGAGAAAAATGTAAGAGTCGCCAAATCGACAGCTCAATTTATTTTGAGTAATAAATCATAGTATATAAAAACTAAAAAGCTCGCTTCTAAAGCTAACCGAACTAAAAAGTAAAAAATAATTTTCAAGTACAAAGAGCTTATATTACAGTAATAGATGGTCGAACAATCAATGATAATTAACGACCTCAAGGTAAAATTATCATAAAATTTAAGTTAATAGAATAATTCAAATTCAGAGTAAAAAGCGTGGGGTGCTTGATATATATTAAATGTTTCAATCATTCTATTGGCAACTATCTATGAGAGGAGAGTTATGAAAATGTAGTAACAACACGTGGGAGGATTTCAATTTCCCTTCAAAAATACTTGTAATATGGTCCGACGAGAGTATGGTCACTATTAATGGCATCTTTAATCACCGCAACACTCATTACTGGGTTCAAGAAAATCTGCGGTCTAAAAAAGTGTTCAGACATCAAGAACCTTTTGAGCTTAATATGTGATGTGGAACTCTAGAGACCAAAATATTAGGTCCATCTGTAGAACGGTACCTTCAACTGTTGTAACATGATCTAGAAGGTTGTTTTGGATAATTTACCTTAGGTACAGGTTGATAGCAGTTGGTTTCAACAAGTTGGTGCTCCTGCACATAACTGTAGACAAATTTGGGAGTATCTTCTTCGGAGATTTCTTGGAAGGTGGATTGGAACTTTCAATATGAAGTGTCCTGGCTACGCGCTAACGGCATGTAAATAGGCCCTCAAAGAACGCAGCTTTTTCCTAATTTGACTTAACCAGGTGTTGAGAACCCCATGCAAATTACGGCACTGCTATGATGATGATCTAATATGTAGAGTTGCTTAGGTTTGCACTTTTCAATTCCTTTGTTCTAGCGTAGGTTATAAGTAAGAGATGCATGTAAACCAAGGTGACCAGTACTCATTCGTCTTCTGTTAAATAAAGTCGCTTTTTTAAAAAGTCGTTCGTTGTTTGCACATTCTTAATTGGCGCTGCGAACAGGATATCGGCGTACCGAATCGATAATCGGCGGTATTGATTCACGAGTATCGCTCAATCGAGACCGAAAAAGTGCAAAAAATCGTCCGGTGTGTTCGGGTACGATTTCAATCGTTTTGACGTCGATCACAAAGAACTTCGAAGGCTACACCGAGCAGGCACATCACCATCGAAGTACCAGGCCGAAATACTTGCTAAGTATTTTGGGAGCAGGCAACGACACTTGAGAAAACGACAGGAACTGACAGGAGCGAGGTGCTGGATCCACGGCAGGCAAGCTGTCAACCAGGAGGAGCTGTATTGGCCCAAGGAGGTATCTCAGATCTCTCCAAATGAAGCTGCTAGTGCCCAGTGTAGCGTAAGAAACAACATTTACAATTTTTGCTGTACTCAGTGATTTTTCCATTTATTTCTCGAAACTTTTTCGCCCTCTATTGCTTTACATTTATATATATTCGTAAAAGTTATCTATAAGTAAACTTATTTAGTGACTTTAATTGCATATATTTAATGTCCGATTCTGAATTTGAATCTGTAGTCGAAAATACACCTGTTAGACAAGTTATTTTGACACCCTCACGTCTTAATTTTAATCAGTCAACCATGTCTCTTCAAGATTTACAAATTAAATTCAATGTAGCTAAATATATGGTACCAGAATATCATGGAGGTCACAGAGATCTAATTTATTTTTTGGATAATTCAGAAAAGTTTATTGCAGAATTTGTTAATACACCTTTTGTTTCGTATGCTTTCCAATACGTTATTTCTCAGCTGAAAAGCGAAGTAAGAGATTTAGTGCATCTAACTAGTCCGAGAACCTGGCCAGATTTAAAATCATTATTATTATCCAAATATAAAGATCCTAGAAATGAAGAAACTCTTCTCACCGCCTTATATACGTCAGTTCAGAAACCTAACCAAAAATATGAAGATTTTTATCAAGAAATTAAATTTAAGGTACAGAGCCTGAAAGAATTTGCAAATTTAGAATACCATGATAATCCCGATCATATCGCTTTTAAATTGAGAGACTATGATAGACAGTCTTTGAGCTCCTTTATCTCTGGTTTGAATGAACCATATAGGTCTTATGTAAGACAGCAAAATCCTACTACAATTGATTCTTGTGTTCAATATTGTCGTGATTATGATAATTTGCAAATGCAAGTTGATTATAAAAATTTCTTAAGAACGAGCCTATATAAACGACAACAGCCTCAGTCTCAGAATAAAGTACAAGCTTCAAATCAAAATTTCCAAAGGTCTAATTTTAATTTTTCTCAAAAGCCCAATCAGTTTAGAGCCCAAAATAGTCAAACTTGGCTAGAGCCACAACAAACCTTCCCTACAGGTCCCATGCAACTACCACCACCTAAACAAAATTTTAAACCTCATTACCCTACAAACATTCAAGCTTTCAGACCACCACAGAATGCTTTTTCCAAAAAACCCATTCCAGGTCAACAAAAAAGTAATCCTATACCTATGTCTGTATCTACAGCACGCACACCGAAACCCCAGCAAAACCCATATCGTCAACAAATGCCCACTAGAGTTAATGCCTTTCAAGTAGGTCCCAAACCAAACCATTATTATGTCGAAGAAATTACTCATCTTGAAAATGAGGAAGAACAAACTTTTGCAGGAACGCCACAATATGAATCTGAGGAATATACCCAAGATTTCGATTCAGACTATATCCCCGATGAATCTTATTTTGAAAACAATGACGAAGAAAATTTTCCTTCGACGAGCCAGTCTCAAAATTTGACTTAGATATAAATAATTATCAAAAAACCCACCTTCCGTATATTTTTTGTTCTCAGTTTAATCTTATCATCTTAATCGATACTGGTGCATCATCCTCCCTGATCAATCCAGAAATTGCTTTTAAATATTTTCCAGATCGTATTTATGATCATCCTTTTGAAATTAATTCATGTACGTCCAATTTTAGAGGTCAATATGCCTGTAAAATTCCCATATTTTCTGAATGGAAGAATAAAACTGAAATTGAATTTTTAATTCTTCCTTGGCATTCACGTTATGACTGCTTATTAGGATTCTATGATTTACAAAAGCTTAATTGCTCTATTGATTTGACTAAACATCAGATTATTACTGATAAATGTAAAATTACTTATAACACCTCTTTTAAGCCAATTCGAGAAAACAATCCAGTTCAGTATAGTTACCCGAAAAAATCATTAATTATCCGAAATTTGGATAATGGTTCTGTTGTTATTCCACCTTTGAAATTCAAAAATTCTGACGAATATTTTCCTGAATGTATTTGTAACGTAGAAAATAATGCTATTCAATATCCAATTGACATAAATCTTCTTGATATTTCCAACCCATTTTTATCTGAACCTCTTGATGATTTTCTAATTGAAAAAGAATCTCCATTTTCCACTGAAAAATCCAATATACGTGTTGAAAATTTAATTCGTACGTCTCATATGAATAGTGAAGAAAAAGAAAAGATTATTAAGCTCTGCAAGCAATTCAAACAGGTATTTTTCAAGCCTAACGAACCATTAACTCCCTGTAATGCCACTGCACACAAAATTAGGTTAAAAAATGAAGACCCAATTTATGTAAAAAATTATCGATATCCTTATCATCTCAAAAAGGAAATCCAAAATCAAGTTTCCAAGTTATTGAATGATGGAATCATTCGACAAAGCAATTCACCCTATCAATCACCCTGCTGGATAGTTCCTAAGAAAATGGATGCATCCGGTGTTAAAAAATATAGGATGGTTATTGATTTCAGAAAACTGAATGAAATAACAATTGAAGATAAATTTCCACTCCCACTAATTGAAGAAATTTTGGAAAATTTAGGCAAAAGCATGTATTTTTCTACTATTGATTTGGCACAAGGGTTCCACCAGATCCCTATGGATCCTGAGTCTATAGAAAAAACGGCTTTTACTGTTGAAAATGGCCACTATGAATATGTCCGTATGCCATTTGGGTTAAAAAATGCCCCTGCTACCTTTCAACGTATGATGAATACTGTATTGTTAGAATATATCAACGTTTTTTGTTTTGTCTATATGGATGATATCATTGTTTTTTCAAAATCCCTAGACGAACACATTTTGCATCTTCGAAAAATATTCCAAAAACTGAATCAGTTTAATTTAAAAATCCAACTGGACAAATCTGAGTTCCTGAGAAAAGATGTTCCATTCTTAGGTCATGTCATCACGCCACAAGGCATACTTCCAAACCCAGATAAAATCAAAGTAATTCAAGAATATCCTCTCCCGACTACGATTAAAGAAATCCAGTCATTTTTAGGCCTTATGAACTATTATCGTAAATTTATTAAAGGATTTGCACAATTGACTAAGCCATTCACAAAATGTTTACGTAAAGATGAAAAAATCAATATCAATAATCCAGATTATATCAATGCATTTAAACTTTGTAAAGAAGCTCTTTGTAACCCACCTATTCTGGCTTATCCTGATTTTTCCAAAAAATTTACATTGACAACTGATTGTAGCAATATAGCCCTATCAGGAGTTCTTAGTCAAAATGATAAGCCTATTGCTTTCCACTCTCGAACATTAAATTCTGCCGAACGCAATTACAGCGTTATTGAAAAAGAACTATTGGCAATAGTTGATTCTTGTAAAAAATTCCGTCCTTATTTATTTGGTCAAAATTTTCTAATCGAATGTGATCACAAGCCCCTAGTTTGGTTGAGTTCTTTATCAGTGCCCAATCAGCGATTGATTAGATGGAAGCTTCAGTTAGAAGAATATAATTTTTCAATTAAATATAAAAAAGGCAAAGACAATGTTGTAGCCGATGCGCTCAGTAGAATTGAAATTAACGCTTTAGAGGATGACGATCTTTTATCCATTTTACCACAAGTAGATTCTGTAGAAGAGTTAACAACCCAAGAACTTGATGAAATCTTGAATGAAGATAATTTACCTTTAATTGATTTATTAGATGAAATGCCGTTAGATGAACGACTCAAAATTGTTGAGCAATCTGATGTTACTCGACATTCATCTGCACAAAATCCTATCAATCATATATTGTATCAAGAAAAGAATTTTTATTTTTTCAAAAATCGAATACATTTTCAGTTAAAAAATCAGTACAAAATAACAAAGTCTTGCAATGGAACTTTAATGGTAACAGTCCGAAGTGGATCTGAAACAGAGCAACTTTTGAAATTCATGAAGGAATATCTTCAGCCCGATCATACTTATGGTATTTGGTATGAAAATCAACTTTTAGAATTTAAACTTAACGAACTTTTAGAACAGTATTTTTCGAACAGCGGTATAAGATTTGTTAAAGCTTCTTATAAGCCTATATACCTACTAAAAGACTCATTTACAGAACAATTGTCTTTCTATCATAGCCAAACGCATAATGGTATCAATGAAACTTACAGCCATTTCAAGAAAAAAGCATTCACTCCAAATATGAAAAAAATAATATCAAATTACATTAATCAGTGCAATACTTGTTTGACATCAAAATACGAAAGACGACCAATCGAACTCCCTATGGAAGGACCTCTAATAGCCAAAAGACCATTTGAACATATATTTCTAGATATTTTTCAAGTCGAACAACAAATATTTTTAACATTTGTTGATTTATTTAGTAAATATGCCCAGGCCTACAATTTAAAATCAAAATTATCTAACGAAATATTAAACAAAATCAGACACTTCTTTTCCCATCACAATTATCCTGACAAAATAACTTTTGATCCTGGTGAACTTAACACAAAAGTTATAAAAGAATTCTGTAATATGCACAAAATTGAATGTCATGTTACTAGTGTAGGTAACCCCTCATCATTATCACCTCTTGAAAGATTTCATAGTACCTTGAAAGAAAAACTCAAAATTTTACGTCAGCAAAATAAAATCGATTCGATTATTGATCTAATGACGACAGCTATCTTAATTTATAACCAAAGTGTCCATTCTACGACCACATATACCCCATTTTCATTATTATACGGTCCTTACGACGATTTGAATAAGCATTTGATCGATACCCCCACAAAATTATATGATGAATATAACGAGAAACGGTACAGAGAATTACTACCTTTTTATGAAGAACTATCGAACCGTGTACTAGATAAGGCAACGGAAAGACTAGAAAAAATTAATCAAAATCGAAATAAGGAAATTCCAACCTTAGAAGGTCCAGTATATCTTAAATCTGCATTAGATCGTTCACATAAAACAAAACCCCTGTATTCTAAAGAGACCTCTTACGAACAAGAAAATGTCCATATTAATTTGCGCACTAAAGGAAAAAAGCATAGACTGAATAGAGTGAAACCGCAACGCAAAATTTCTAACTTTCAGGATCCTAATCCAGGCCCTTCAACTAGCCGGCCTAGAGATCCAGCTGATCGAGAATAAAGCACCATATTTTAAGCAAGAGCTAGGTAACGCCTATCTACTAAAAGCGTACCATAAGACATTTTTTCATATAAATCTCACTCTCATTAATGAAAATATCAAGCAAATAACGTCAAATGTCTATTTTGCAAAACAAAGAATAGATGATACGTTGATGACACAACTTGAACATGAATACAATTTGCTTTTAGACAAATATGAAATGTTAAAATTTAAACGAGTTAAGCGTGGATTATTTAATGGTCTTGGTTCCGTCATAAAATATATTTCAGGCAATTTAGATCAATCTGATCTAGACGAAATAATGGAAAATATGAAAATTCTGAAGGAAAATCAAGATAATTTATCATTACAAAATTCCCGAACCGTCTCTGTAGCAAAACAATTACAAGACAGGTTTGAAAATAACACTTTAATTATAAACAAAAATTTGAGAGATAATTTGGATAACCTCAACAAATTGCATAGCGAATACGCTAATTCTCAGTATGTCTTGAATGAGATAATAATTATTCAAAGATTTTCTAATTATTTATCACACTTACTGTTAACCATTAACCTGAGTACAAATCAGGGCATAAATCTCTTACAGCTGAGTAAGACTGAAATTAATTATATCCATTCGTTATTAAGTGATCTATTTGACAAAAATGAACTTCTCCCACTTGATAAACTGCACAATTTTGAATTTTTCGAATTATGTGAATTAAGTATTATAGTCCTCGAAGAAGAAATCATATTTGTTCTTCACATACCAACAGTTACTGGTAACTTTATATATTCCAATATATACCCCATTATACACCAAAATAATATTCTGGTATTGAAACATAAAAATATTATCGAAAATGAAACTATACATTTTTGTGATGAATGCAAATTATTGAGTAATAAATATTTTTACTGTACTATACTAATCCATTCCAGTTGTAACTTACTTAAAGTTGAAAATTGTACGTTCTTGGCAAAAGGTTCATTTTCAGAAGTAATTCAATTAAAACATGATAACTATTTAGTGAATACTAACAAGAATATTCCAGTATATGAAGATTGTACCAAAGAAAGAAAAGAAATTGATTCCTCTTTTATTATCAGCTTAAACTGTAAAACATTTATTGATCATACTGAGTATTTGAAGATTTCTGATATTTCGAAACCTTTATACATACCTAACATTATGGTGAACTATGATAAGAATATGTTATTTGAAAATACTGATGTAAAGGGTTATTCGGACATACAATTGAATAATGTTTTATTACACGATAAATTAAAAAATTTAGATTTTTCACACAAAACGTCCACGTTTAGCATTGTAACTATTTTATGTATTTTAACATTTGTTGTAATTATACTTTGTTTAAAAAAAACAATTGCTCTCTCTTTTGAAGCAAAAAGAACCAAAAAATCAATCAGTCAAAAATGACATTGAACTTAACCAGATTTTTCCTTTGAACCAGGAGGTTCAATCTTCTTGAAGAGGGAGGAATTACGGCACTGCTATGATGATGATCTAATATGTAGAGTTGCTTAGGTTTGCACTTTTCAATTCCTTTGTTCTAGCGTAGGTTATAAGTAAGAGATGCATGTAAACCAAGGTGACCAGTACTCATTCGTCTTCTGTTAAATAAAGTCGCTTTTTTAAAAAGTCGTTCGTTGTTTGCACATTCTTAATTTGCATAGGATCCTTATATTACTTCAGATACACAGCTTCGCAGTTTGGCCACCTGGAGCGCAAGAGTGAAGCTTCGACTCACCAATGACAAAACAGTCAAACAACAAATTCAAACTCGATATCAACGCTTCCTTTGTTCATGCACACGACATAAATTATTTTGTTCTGCTTCTCATACGTACCTGGATTTACTATAATGCGCGTCTCGCAAATTGTCAACTTGTACGTACACATGCCTGCATGGGCGCCCACATATAGCAAAATTCATTGAGGCGGGGAACATTGGTAGCCACAGTTGAGCAAGATTTTTGTCACGGGGAGGGATCGCAATGATATAAAATTTCTCTTCAATTTAAATCAACCTATTTCACAGGCTACCGTTTAAACGGCTTGCTCGATTTTGGCATAAGACGTGTCTCTAGATTTGTTCTGATAGCGCGAGAAACACTGGATGCGATACTGAATGCAATCAAAATGGCGGATTTTGTTAGAAAATCTCAACTTTGAAGTTCAGTTCACAGCTAGATGGATTTTGACATATGTCTGTAGATTTGTCTGGATAGTGCGAGTGATACTTAGTATACTGAAATTTTGTAAAATCAAAATGGCGGATCTTAAACGCACACTTCAACTTTCAGATTTCTATTGCACAAACGACAAACAGCTTGTTGGTTTTTAACGGGAAATTGACACCCCTTGCCCCCCCTATCGGGCGCCCGTGTGAGTGACTTAAAAGCAGGTAAGTCTAGATACGAGGTGGGTGCGATATTATCTATATTTATGAGAGTTTGGACTGTAATTAGATGAGGTGATCTTACAGTAAGGGTGTCCCAGAAGTCATGAAGGAAACGAGAGGGGATAATAGGAGGAACATTTGCAATCGCAAAAACCGTATATCTCATCCGATTGTGCACGCTTTTTGGAGTTATCGTCATTTTTAAGAATTTGTAGAAAATCGTTACCTTTCAGACTGTACTATTTTTTTCTGAACTTGTCGTTTGTTATTTTTCAACGAAATTCACAGGATGTGAATATGCCAAATGATGTGTCGCGGGAAAAAAGTTACGAGTGAAAATTTATTCCAGTAATGTAGGTACAGTAGTCGGCTTACTGTGCAATTTTGTGTGTTGTCAAAAACATTATAGCAGATTCAACGAGGTCTGTACAAAAAAAATAGCTGTCGGATGAAGTGTCCATAGTGATGAAAAATTTGTAGACACTATGGCCTTCCAAAATATCGGCCTCAACCCTTTATTGTATATAATGCTGACCTTCTACCTTCCAAGTAGGATAAGACAAAACACTTATGTACAATAAGTCTTCAAACTTGAATGAATTATAGTTCGGATTATTCCAAGAGATGGCAGCCTTGACATTATTTTGGATGTTAACAGCGCTACTGAAACAGTACAGTATTATCTAATCCTGTAAGCTCAATTAACATCATTACGTAATTCAAATAGAATATAGTAAATCCTCGAATGTGATTATTAGAGCCCATGAATGTGATGTCTTTTAGGGGTTATTTTTTTTATAAAATATGTTGCGGTTCTGAAAAAGCCCTTCTTTGTTTCCATATTAGTCGATATTTACAGATGTTCGAAGAGTCTTCCTTCTGCTCTAATGCAAGCTCTGCATCGTCGTAGAAAATTTCTTTCAACCCGCTGTATCATGTGTGGATTACTGCGGAAGCAGTGGCTCGCCGTTCTAGTATGATTCACCCCCTCTCGTTTGGTCCGTTTTGGAATCTCTGTATATAGCACTAATTGCACTAGAAGTGGTTTTAAAGGCGTGGAAAGTATAGAGTCAATCTACCTGACGCAATGTATATGTTTCACCGTTAAGATCTAGAAAGGTAGTTTTCGCGGACAAAAAAAAAACACGCGGTATTCGTTGTTTTTAAGAAACGGGTACCCTATTAAGTATATTTTACTTCTCTAGCGAAAGCCATGTGGGTATATGTCACCCCTTGCCCCCTTATTAGGCGCCTATGCATTCCTGGGTAAATTGCAAAACCCTTTCCACCTAGCGAACAGGATTCTGCAGTAAACAAGTTATTTTCCAATCTGTTACTGCAGTGCACGTGCAAGGCGATGTGCAAACTCCCTCTCCTACCCCCCGACTCCTCACCCTAAATGAAATGCGTCACCGTTTTCTCGTTTGATCCACTCTAATTATTTCCGTTCATTTGGAATCCTACCTATCTGCTCCCCTTTCCTCGCTCCCCTTTCATACCTGGATTTTGAAGATTTCCCAGAGGAAAAGTGGTAATTTTCTCTACTGCAGCTATTCTGGATAGCTGTTTGTTCATTCCGAAATTTAAATACGAATAATAGAAGTATGGGACAGCTTGAACGGAGATTTATCTGGCGCGAGGCGAGTTTCATCCATGGACGTAAATTTTAAGGGTAATAGTTGCCACCATAGATTTGAATTCGTTTTTCTAGCAACCTAGACATTTTTCTTCGGAGAAACTTTATCCAAAGTGAGAACTGTCTAAAGAAATGGTGCATAAAGCCTAATAAAACTAAGTTCACATGAGTGACATTCACCTTATATAGAAAAATCCTGCGAGGTATTTGGCTTTCTATTTAGGCAGGTAGCAAGGTAATTTTTCAGGACTAGTAAGGAAGTTTTTACTATGTGATACAGTAACCCGTACCACTTTCTTGAAAAAATGGCAGAACTAGTCGTCTAGGGGGAGCTCACTCCCTTTAAATCCGCCTTGTTGAAACCAATTTAGACGCATCCAGTTATGGAACACTGCAAGCAACAGGAATATTGCTATCCTTTTTCTTTTTAAAACACATTTTTTCAGATATTTGTGGAACCGATAGTCCGATTTCAATAAAGTTTGGAACACATGTGTTTTGCTAGAATATTTGACTTTCATAAAAATACCCAAAAGATTATTATATAAATTATAACAGATTTTTTTTGCAACACTCCTAACGAATCTGATTTTTTCATTTAAAAAATCCTTTCTTTTACATAATTGTTGGTCCAGACCATATCGCATAGCTTTCGAGAAAAAAAAAGTTTTTCGGCGCTGGTTGCTATAAATTCTTCTTACTAAAATCTTGTGTTAAAATCTAGTAGGCATCTAGTTGGCAGAAATGTGGAATGTTATGTCAGTTTTAGATTATTTTTGACAAGCTGCATAAAGTTTAACTGAATAAGTAATGTTTGAGTTTATTTTTGATGGTTAATTTGTTGTTTGTTCTTTATAAATTCTAAATCAATTAATGCTTTAGATTATTTTTTGTCAAGTTGTTGTTGCTTGTTTTTCTCGTGAATATGGAATATTATTTTGACAAACAGACTGATAGGTTGTTAATACTTGGTTTCTGCGGAGGTAATTCCAGAAGAAGTGTTCGCGAGGTATCTGAATCAACGAACTCCAAATCTTCAGACTTTTACAAGCATAAAATGTTGACTTCAAGAAATTGTCATTTCCAACGTCAACGAAAATGGTGGCCATATTGCACAACTTTAATGAAAGATTCACACTAATGCCTGTATCAAATAAAATTGTAGTAAGTTATATCAAACTTGTTTCTTTTCGCTAACTACACTTATAGGATAAGACGCTTTGGACTTCTTGTTGTAACTCATATTTTTTCTCGGAAACTATGCGAGATAGCCTGTTTTTAGGGACACATAAAGTGAAGTAAATAAAAGGAACTTTTGATTAAGGAAATCTAAGTCGTTGGGAGATAATTCTGCCATCATTTATGCAGGGGTGCTGGTAGTTTTCATCCTTCTCGAACCCACTCGATTTTTTGTAAAAGGCAAACGCTAGGACGTCTAGAAAAACGCATGTATTCCGTATTCAAATCGGACTATCGGTTCCAAAGATATTTGAAAAACTGTGTCTTAATAAGAAAAATTTGACCTCGGCCAAATGAAGCACTTTTGCATATAATAATAACAATTTATTTGCCACGTACATATAAATACAAATTTCAGAGATTGTTGCCACAAATGTCAAATGAAAGTAGTGCAACGAAAGAAAAATCTTGTGTGTGACCATCTCATTTTAGTCATCTGTATATCCGCAGTTATAAAGTGTATCAAATATTTGGTGCCCTGACATACTTTGGTGTTACAGAATCACTGGCAGAAACGAAAAAACTTTGAACTGACGCTGGTGCGTTTTATGGCATTAATAACATGAATTTAAAAAAAACTAAATATATTAGGAAGCAACTCGTATGTCATGTCCAATCGACTTATTTTGAGTAAAAAAAATACGTGTTACTTCTATGTCCACAAGATATTGGGCCACCCTGTAGAACAAAGTCCAGTGAATTATCATCGACGGACGGACGTTCCAAATGAAGTGATTCAGTCTGACATACCTCAACAAGGACGTGATCCATAAGTTAGATACAGTAAAAGGGTTGAAACACACCCTAATGTGTTAGCAAATCGATTATATGTGTCCAATAATGAACTACTGAATAAATTGGAACGCTACTTGCTATTTGTCTCGGTGACTACTACTGGTAACCTTAGGTGATAGAATAAGCAATTCATTTAATGTTAGATTGAGATCTCTCACTGGAGTTATAATCTGCATGCCCTTTTTTCTTTCTACGCCACTGAGCAATGAAAAAATTACAGCGAAAAGGCAGAGAGTGCGTCGCAACTGTAGCGTTCAGAAATTTCATGAATCCGGTTACATGACAGTCATCGCTGTGAAAAATACGTTTTTTCTTTCGATATTTATAGTTTTTAAAAATGAAGGATAACCTACAAATAATTAACGGTTTGCCTGTCTTACTCCAAAGAAGATGCACATTCACCAAAAAACTTAATCTTCAGATCTCAATGCCTGAATCACTTTCTTATTTGTCTACCGACCGTCAATTTTGTCTTGAGAACCCACTTACAAGCCGCTTTTTTAATTTGTGGGCCTGTGTAACTGATAAGGTGACATTTTGCTAAATATAACAGCAAGTTATAAAATTAATGGACCATAAGGTCTTGTACTCCAAAATGAGCGTAGTCCGTATCCAGCTAATATAAAATCGTCTGCACAAATGACAAAAGTTGACCGTTAGAATAAGTTACTTTGGTCTTTCTAAATACGTAAGCGAAATTTAGGAATTACAATAAGCAGGACTGTTGTTTTTGGATAACAGGGCTTCGTTAAGTTCTAGCTGTATTTTTTCCAGTCATATCAAAGTCGATTCGATAACCTATGCTGAGTACGTGTACCAACTTCTAGCAAAAAATGACAGATGGTTAAAGAGTTGTGACGCCACAAATAAACTGCCAAAATCAATTAAGCTCTCTGCATCTCGGTTACAACAGATTGAAGGCATATCAACACAAGGCTATGTGAAATTACACCAGTGACCTATATCCACAGACACTTTTCATCTCCCAATTAAAGACCCTATATGATCAGGCTTTATTAATTCCATTTATTTTTAATTATGTAAGAGTAACAGATACTTAGTATTGATTTGTTTTACCGTTCATCAAACAATAATAAACATCTCGCACTCACGTGGTGACTGGGCCTTCAATACGCGGACTGAGTGGTCGATTCGCGCTGTCTTATTTTGATAGTTCTTACACTTGACAGTGTATAGTGCTTGCTGAGTAGGAGCCATAAACCACGGAACAGTAGTCCATGGTTGTCTGTATTTGGTTTGACTAACGATAGGATAGGATAAACATCCTTAATAATAAGCCTCAATTCTCGTGTTCCATAAATATGAATAACTTGTTTACTGCACAGTGTTATCAGAGATACCAGGCTCAGAGAATAACAAGGCTTTTGCGAATGTAATTCAAGGACTACCATCCACTATTTTTTAAAAAGTAATTCGGCCTGAGGTCCCGAGTCGTTGAATGCAATTTAATTTGACTATAAATGTTTTGAAAACTTTTAAATGTCACATTCTAAAATCAAAATTTCTACTTTCTGAATACCTGTCGGATATTCAGTCATTTGTAATGCTGAACAAAACTTGGATAACGATTTTTCTAAGAATTCACTATGATGATATAGTTCTCGTTGCAATAAAAAGTTCTAGTTGGACGCAGGCAACCCTATGATTAGTTTTTGAGAAATACGAGGATCAAGTTTGCCGATTTTCAAAAATGGTGAATGTGTATATAAAATCATTTGTTAAATTCCTTGCGGAATCATTCAAATGCAGCATGTACCAAATCTAGGAGACCCTTATACAAAGCTGCTACTTTTGCTAACAAATACATTCTCCTATTATTGTTTATGGGAGGTGCTAATGCTTCATTAGCGCTTCAGCTGTTAGCAACTGTGCAAGACCCAAACATCGGTCTTGCATTAAACGAAGAACAAAACACTGCCGTTTTGCATGCAATGGTCTTGCGGACTGTAAATTTTATCACAACACACTTTCAATATTTATTGTGATCCATCAGTAATTACCACGAAACGTGGTATTTATTTAACATTTAACGGGATGGATGCCAATATCATCCACTGACACTGTCATAATCATCATTAAATGCTGATGGCATGAATCACAGTGAATTTTGATCATCTGACATTTGCCTCAAATAGATAGGAGAACCGCGATGCATCATCATAACATTTCTGAAAGGTATTTAAAACGCTATGTATATAAGTTTATTGACCACATTAAGTGTGTACATACAATGTAAGATCTCACAAACTCTGTTATTATCTGTCCTAGTGACGTCATAGCATCAACGTACTCAACAAATGAATAGAAACAGCGACTAAACAATGTACTTTTAACATAACTTAAGAAGCAACGATTGGACATATTTTCAAAATTATGTTCTTTTCTGGCATTGACGAATAAATGATGCAATTTAACGTCAGGTCTATTATGTTTAGTCATATTCAGTCGCGAGTATGGATTCCCTAGGTAATTATCATTACGTAATGCGTGGGTGTATATTTCTGCAGAGGTTTGATATTTGTTTATATTTCTGTGGACTTCATGTAACTTGATGGAAGTTATTAGATTATATAAAAAGTGTTTTATTGTTTATATGAACAGAAATATTAACAATGTAATAAAGCAAGTCTACCAACGATGCTATTCACCGGAGAGTTCAAGTCCAACTTCTTCACGATATTGCCCCCAAAGACCAATTATTTTCTGCTTCCGCCCACGATAAAAGTTTTTCCGCTTCCCGTGCCAGGAGAGCGTCCAGCATCATCTGTATCTGTGCGACCTTTAGCAGCGTCAGCCCACGCATCGTTTTCCTCCCTACAGCCTTAATCGCATATCCTCCCAGGCACCTCCGTGAATCCATGAATGAACCCCCCTCCCCACCTCTCAATCGACACGCGTGTTACTGGAGCTTCGCACTATTGCCAAACTTTACACATACGCCTATTTTCAAACAGCTTTTTTCAGTTTATATAAGACCAGACGAAACATGTTCATATAGGTCGGATCGTGATCCGACAAAAAATCCTTTACAAAAAAAGTACGGCTCGGAATGACTTCAACATTTTATCAGCGTATGCTTCCATGATATCAAATATGTTTGCAAGCTTTTTTATCTGAATTCTGGGTGTTGCATTTTATATGTCACTTAGTATATTATTAAAACTATATATGGATATGCAACTTATGTCGTGTGAATAATTCATTCCGATTTGTGAAAGATACCAGTTATTCTATGATATGCAAGTGAAACTGGCGGTATTTTCGGCTATAGGAGACTTCCTAATTACGACAGGTATCTTATGGACCGGGAACCATCCATCTGCAAAGCTTCTTTGCGAGGCCATACGGTGGAAGTTTGCATGCCACAGCTAATTGAATGCTCAAGAACTCAATTTTTCGTTTGTTTTGACAACACTGCGCGCCTCCATCAGGAATTGTCGCCGGCGCCGCATCACACTGGCACTTCGGCTGGCGGAGGCTGGCGCTCGGCGTTTCGCTGGCGCTTAGTAGGCCGCGGATCGCGATGCTCGCTTGTTATGACGCTGGCACGGCCTCCCGGGATGCGATGCACGAATGCACGTGCTGCTGTTGCTCGGGCTCGGAACGCGGCCGCGCTGTTCTATGCGGGTAGCGATGCAGGTGGTTGTTGTGATGCGGGGAGTTTGTGCTTGAAACTTGTTGAACCCGAGATTGATCCGAACTGTCAGTTGGGGTGCATGGACTTATTTTAGAGGATGATATGAGGTGCTCTTTTTGAACAGTTCTAATGCTAACAGTCTGTGCGATTTTTCCGATAAAAATGAGAATTGCAACTATCTACAATCACCGCACTTTCCAACCTTCAACAACAAAAACGTCAATTTTAGCAACAGATCAAAAAGGACTTTTCTGATCTGACATCGAAGTGGCCAGACACGTTTAATGAAATACCGAGTGTGTCGCGCAAAAAAAAATTACGGATGTACCAAAATCATTTAAAAATATACTTCCATTGATATAATTTGATATTACTAAAATTACCTTCCCTTTTCGTTGGGACACTATGTGTAACATAGCTAATGAGTGACATTATATGAACTGATGCATTTCAATTATTGATACAAATTAATGTTTATGTATTAATATCAAAAAGCAGCGTTGCTTGAATATTTGAATTTGGACGTTCCAAATTAAATGTATTTCAATAAAGTTCATTAAATACAAAATAGAACTTTTTTGGATCCAATTATAAATCAGCAAATAATCTGGTTTGGGATAACAGGATCGGTATAGGGAGATTCATAATTAAAGGAAAATTAGTAGTAATTAAAAATAATAACTTCAATGTAACGACGGTCATGTTGCTAATTTTCGAGAAATTTTGCTATTTCTAACACCAAAATAAAAAATGGCATTGAAGGATTTCAATATGTTTTGAGCCTGATTGAAAAATTTCGTCAATTTATTTAACTGACATGATACCATACCTTTAATTCAGGGAGCTTACATTTGTGCGACTATAATACATATTTGATAAATCTCTCTCATACCAACACTAGCTTTTTTACTTCTTACGCTACTGGCGAGGATGTATTGAAATCGCGAAAATGAGCTTTGACGTTTTTTTCCGTCGGTCTGTCTGTCTGTGTGTGTCTGTCTGACCACTTATCCTTTGGGATTTTGATGAGAATTTCACACACGACTGTGCCAAGGACAGGACAGCTTTATAGTTTTTGAAAATTGACTCAGTGGCGGCGGGGTTAGGGGCAAAAAAATAAAAAAAATAAAAATCACTCGAACATTTTTTTTTACGTTTCAGATTGTCCTGATCATTTTTAAATTTTGTTTTGCGGAACAAATTGGGTGGCGGGCATTGTAGTGGGTGGGGGAGGTATATCTCAATTTTTTGACGCAGAAGAGCGAGGGGTGGTATATTTTCTCAGGGAGCCAACTTCTGAAGAGCTTCAAAATTATAAAAATGCTAAATATGCAAATTTTAATTGCATGAGCCCGTTTGACTAACTTGTTCCGTTTATGTTTCCGGTTTCACATGTGCGTAGCTACATATTTTCTCGGAGAGGCCAATTTGTGCCGAACATAATCCTTTATCAGCTTATGACAGCGATGCAGAGTCAACCTACTTGACGCCATGTTTTCTGTTAGCTTTTCAAAGCTTTTCCGAGAATATGGGTGGAAATAGTAGTGATATCTCTAAGTTATCTTGAGTAACCTATTTTGTCGAATTAGTGTTCTTTCTCTCTAGGATGGCCAATTAGGGAAGACATATTGGGGTGGCAACTGGGAGATCTCAGTAGTTTATCTTAATTGCCTCTTCTTCTGGTAAATGCATTGCTTCAACTGTAGTGTGACAACGTCACATGACCCTTTTCAGCCTGATTACTTTTTCATGTGAGTTGTATTAGTTGCAATCTCAAAAAACGGCACCAAGTAGATCAACTGTATACCACCCATGCCTTCGAAACAACTAGAACAATTTCCCATGAACTAAAGCACTATTGAGGCTTTTCATTAAAAAAAATCTCAGATTGCAGCATCTAGCATGTCCGTACACGGTAGCCTAATTTCTTTGAAGCCGTGATGTAAAACTATTTGTCAACAATGTTCACATATATAATACATTATATATATATATATATATATATATATATATATATATGTATATTATACTATAATATAATCAAGTAACTGCGCTAAATTACACTCCATAATGTAGATAATATCACACATTCCTTGTATGTTGCCGCGCCGCTTCATACCTGCTTTTATAAGTCAACTACCAAAAACGCAATCTGTTTAACACAAGTTTTAAAAGCAAATGTACGGCGAAAGGTATGAGATGGTGAAATATAAGAAGTGCGTAGAATTATCGGTGCTGGAAGTGTATTGATATACTGTTATTAAAAAATGGAGATCTACCTTCCCCCACCTCTTACAAACCTTCTTCTCCCGATTTTTTCCCTAATTTTTTCACAAACGATTAGGATTCTTTAAAACGTCAAAAACCGAAATTTGAGCGATTTTTATTTTTTGGTTTTTGGCCTCTTTCTCCGCCACCACTGGACCGATTTTAAAAAACTATAAAGCTTGGCATAGTAGCTACTTTGTGAAAAATTACATTCATATCCGATTAGGCCTTTCCAAGTTATAGAAGGGCCAAGGATTAGTGGACAGACAGATCGACACTTTGAAGTTGAGTCATTAATTTTCAGATAATGATTGTAGAAGGAAGATAAACCAAAATATGTGTGTAAAAATAAAAAATTAGAATTAAAAAAAAAATTTACCTTGTTTTATAAAGTATCCTCCCGACAAGTATTTCAGTGCGGACCTGTATTTGATCGTGCGGTCTTGGAGCACCGGCATGCCCTCCCCTGTGAGGTCTTAAGTCACCTGATTCACGAGCCCTTTGTACTACATTCAGCATTTTCGTAAACATGTGCCATTTTTTATTTCGTTTGAGCCACGCAACAAACACCACTATTCACTCACGCGTTACCGACTGACACACCGACTGAATACAACTGAATAAGATTGTATATTGTAGTAAAAACATCGTTTCAAATTCTTTCGCTTTTTTGTTTCCGATGCGATGAACGGATAAGGCGGATTATATCCGTTGTTGCCAAATACGAGCACATAATATTATTATTGAGACAGGGCGGTACTCAAACTTCTAAAGGGCTATAACTTTGTTACTTTAATTTTACCAGAAAAACGTTAAAGGAAAAAAATATTTCTTTTGATCAGATCTACTCACTGTTAAAATAAATGACTCAACTTCGAAGTATATAACGCCTAAAAAATAATATCTCATTTTAAAAAATTTTCGTAATTACAATATTTTCTTGCCAGTAGGCGTAGAAAGTAAATATCGGTTATCAAGATTCGCTGGGCGCGCGATGGTTGCGCTACCTAGCGGTTGTCGAGCTGACATTTGGCGAATAGCTTATAATGATGACGATATCATATATATACTCATTTATTTATTTCCAATATTGCTTGATGACCAGGGATCAGAGACGACTGGCGGGGTAAACAAAATGGCTGCCGCGATGGAAATAGCATTTTATAGCGTATCATAATCAAAATACTACTACACACACACCAGCATATTTACTGTTTTTCTCCAACCCCAAAGGAGAAACCCATATACCACCTTCTTGTAAGTTCAATAAGAATTCTAAAAGAATAACGGAACTGTTTCAAATATAAAACACCTAATTTGAGTACTATCATAAAACCATCAGATGGCATCCCCGCACCAGCGGAGTTCCCAACCTCATATTTTTTACTTGCCAAACTTCACGCAGTGTTGAACATAGGTGTACAGCTTTTGCAACAGTTTATGATATTCTTTCGGTTTTCTACCTGTGAATGATGGCAACAGTGTATTGAATCGACATTTTGTAAATAGATATATCTATCTCTATTCATCATCGATGGTTAGAACCTTACTTACTTTGAATTCCCGTGTGAGAAGTTCTGCCAACTACTCCTTTGGAAATGCTTTCGGAAATTTTAACTACGAGTTTCCCTAACTTCACCTCTGTAAAAGTGTAATTAGAGTGGCCCCATATATGTGGAAGCGCTGATTTTACAGCTTTTTAATTACACAAACGCGGGCGCATTCACCATATTGTCAACAGCGTAAAATCACAGGATGGATAATTTTACGTCACCGACGTAACGTTTCGCCATTTTGAAATTGAATACGGTTATCTGGTTGGATGTTTAACAAAACATGGTTTTCGGCAGTAGGCTATGAATTTAAAACAAACAATTGTACAGGCCCGTCGTCAACTTGAGCTGCTCTTCAGTGGTATTTGCTTTACGCGCCCAAACAGCTGTAGAAAATGTAAAACCTGGGATCAAAAATTATTACTTATAGTAGGGTTCCATATTCAGCATCTATGATTACAGACAACTACATGGTAATGTTGAAGAGACATTTTCGAATAGTTAGTTTTGAAATGGAGTTGTTCAAAAAGAGCATAAGAATGTATGCAGGAGATATAGCAAAAAAACGGGAAACCGGGACTGGATTTAAAAATGAAGAACATATTTGTGTATGCCGTTTTGGGACAATATTTTGGTGATAAGGTTAAAGTGAACATTTGTGACCGTGACGTCTACTGAGAGGAAGGATCCAATAGAAACGAGCAGGTAATATTCTGTTTTACAATCATGCCGACGTAGAAAAAAACACCCAGTAATAATTAATTTATTACACATTTTTGTACACATGGTTAGGTTCGTAATTGGTCAAAATTTCAGAAGAACGCAACCGTTGAAAAAATGTAAAAGATTGATAATTTGATGGGCCATGATGTTTTATGTAGTCAGAATCACATCTGGGCATATTCCTAATCAGATGACCAATTTCCTTTTGAGGATGGGGTGAATGGGGTATTTATTATTCTTCCCATAATGTTCCAGACATGTGAATGGGTGAAACATCGAGAGATCTAGGGAGCAAGGCAACAAATCGACATGAATGTCTTCAAAATGGACGTCATTCTGGCTGGGTGTTGTTGCATATTAACTTGTTGGAAAAGTGTGCATCAAGTTTAATACAGTATGAAAGTATCGAAAGTAACGAAACCGGTGCAGTCTGGAAATATTTCTGAACAAAGGGCTGACGAATTGGATAGTGCAAATTCTGACTTCTGCAAAAAACAGATTTTTTTTGTGGAAAATATCAAACATATTAAATGTGAAATATCACTTTTTTGAGTATTAGAGATGAGTACACCAAAATGTAATCATTAAACGATTGAGGTGAAAGTGATTGAAAACGGCGACTAAGTTTTGTTTTATTATATACGTAACAAAAAGAGGTTACATGAATACAATTAAAATACACAGTGGTTCCCAAAAACTCCATATATTTTTTTGAATGAGTCAAGATAGAAAGCTGAAATTTGGAGTAGTGGGATTGATGTATGAATATACTGAGTGACAAAAAAAGTAAAGTCCTACGTATGTTTATTAGAATTCAATAATTTTTTACATATGGATTTATCTTGCCATGAACGATGGTCAATTTTTTCTGTTAAGTTGTTGTGGTGCCTGCGTGTATTGTTTGGTGATAAAGAAGCATTCAGATTTCGTACATTTACGGTGTCAGTTAAATATTAAATTTCGTGTAGCTTATTGAGAAGTGACCTTGAGAGAAGTCGAATTGTCGGGTTGTGTCTATCGATAAGTTTCTAGGAGGACCAGCAAATCCTTACGCAGTATACTGCAGTGTGAACGAGCATTCTGGATGTCCCAGAGGGACCACAGGGCGACAAGACCGACGGTTAAGACTTCTGGCTCTGAGAGACAGATTCAGTAGTACTCGAGCCATCGCTAAAATCAGTGGTTTGAAGAACATGGAAGGATGGTTGGTATGCGTACGGAATATCGCCGAATACGACAGTTTGGCCTTTTTTCTTATCGCCCACATTGGGTGCTACCTCTCACAGCTGAACATCAGCGTAACCAGGTGGTCCTTAGTGACGAATCCCGCTTCTGTCTGGGGATGCACGATGGCCGGGCAAGAGTGAGAAGGCGACGTGGTGAAAGACGTGACCCACAATTTAACAGAGAGCGTCACGTTCACCACGCCGTGTGAGTTAAGGTATAGGGTGCTACTGCTTATGGTAGCAGATCATCACTAATTTTCATCAGAGGCAATATGACAGCACGACGCTGTATTCAGGAAGTAGTGGAGCCTCACTTTATTCCATACCTAAGCACCATCCAAAACCCGATTTTTCAACAAGACAATGCCAGACCGCATGTTGCCAGAGCATCGTTAGCCTTAATGGATCAACATCGCATCAACCAGGATCGCCTCACCTATCCCCAATTGAACATGTCTGGGACATGATAGGTCGCAAGCTTTTGAATTTGCAACATCCTCCACTGACTCACGAAGTTGCAGTAGCCTGGAATGAGATACCCCAACAGGATATCGACCATCTTATCAGCGCGATGCCCGGGCATGTCAATGAGTGCATAAGAAATCGTGGATCCTCAACACATTATTGTTCCAGCTTCTGTAGTCAGTTGATGAATCAATCTGAAAATTTAATCATTTTACTAGTAAGAGCCACTGAACATACATGCCAAAAATTATTAAAATCGGATAAATATACGTAGGTGTTTGCCTTTTTTTGTCACTCAGTATAATACTATATTTAGCTTAAGAGTGGCAGTTGAAAGCTCCAAGATGGTGGCTGGGCGCTATTTTGGAATATTTCGTAAATGGAATCAGAGATCCTGTGACACTCCATTTTGAAGCGCGAACTTTATGAACCTAGAATAAGAAATCACTATCCTTTAAAATGACGATCTGACAAAATGTCAAGGTTTACCAACGAATAATCAAAACCCTAGAATCTATATCAATTTTCTTCTTTCGAAAAGGGTATTCAAATATACAATAAAATATGGAACATTCCATTTTCGAAAAATGTCGAAATATGTCAAATTTACTTAAACGAAATTTCTCATATCTTATGGGACATTAAGAAAGGTCCTTCCAAATGACGAATATCGAAATTACACATTCTACGACTATTTCTGGTGTTATGGTACCTACTTTGAAATTTTCATTTTTTATCTAGATCGGTTCAGCTTTTATCAGAAGAAATTGATTTTTCTTATTGAATGAAGTGTGCAATTATGTCAGATCATTAGATTCGGCCTTGATAGGGTAGGATGGGTTGTTATTGGCATGTGGCTTGGGTAATTTTGTCGGCTTGTGTTATTTAAAGTGAAATAAACCGAACAACCGATATCTTATCGTGTTGCTGGACATTTGTGATTAAGGCATTCGGTTTTAAAAAGTATCGCTTTAATTTTTAATTGCGTTGCAGAATTATCATTCATATCAATGACATGAATAGAGAATATCCTCCAAAGTATTCATCTTTTACTCATTTTCCCTTCCAAAATGGTTATTTTTCTTATTTTCGAGGTCCCCGACCAGTGGACAACGAGGGGTTGGGAAAGACGCCCACGTCTCATGGAATATTCTACAGAATACCGAAATGAGTCTTACATTTTTGAGTGAACCATACCTCGGTCTTAGGCTCTGCCTTGGCGGCTGTTCCAATATATAAAAATATATGCATTGTTATCACAGCTATCCTTGCTATTTTTTAGAACCTCAAATGACCTTGAGCAAAAAAGTTTTCTGCTTGTTCATTACTTTCTAAGCTGCATTCCTTTGTTCCATGAGCTGAGTAATAAATGGGCTTTTAATCTCCGCTGGAAATTAAAATTTTAACGGGTTTCAATTTCAGAGTATATATATATATATATATAGTCTCTAGTACGATGGACTATAAACAGCATCATGCATAGAAAAAAGGGATTAGCGCTTCACAAAAGCCTCCACGTTGATATCGCACCTTGCAGCAATAGAGTGCACCAAAAAGTGGCGTTGATAATATTGTCGTATCAGAAAAAACAAATGCTTACCTGCAGTGTCAGAAATAGAACGTGAGGTTCAGATAGCTTTGTCCCCCAATGAAAAAATATAGTCGTATTTTTTAGTCAAATCGATATAGTACATTTTGGCGAATGCTGTCTGGTTGGAGAGCTGGATATGGAGGTTTTTAAAGGACCCCGCACAAAACATATGAACAAAAGTTCTCACGGGCTCAAAGCAATCGTGTGATTAGTATCGGAGAAACAGGGGAGGAAGTTTGACCGATTTGCAAAATTGGTGAATGTGCAGGCTCAGACGAAATAGTCGGAGACTTGTACTGAAGAAAACGTTTCATTTAAAAATCTTTGTAAGATGTTGGCCGTTATTGCTTTAATTAGTGAAACGTAAATAAGTTTATCCGTTTATTAACTCTCAAGATAAAAAGATTACTTAAAATGATTAATTAAAATTCAAACTTCAAGCAATTAGCTCATCCAATAAGGAAGAACAACTAGAGATTTAAATGAGATAAGTTCTATAAGATCAAGAGATTGAGAGCCTCACTATCAAAGTATTAATTGATCTATAAGGAAGTCATAAACATTTTACCAACAATCTAACAAGCCACTGTTGTAATAATTAGTGAAATCAAGACCAGAAAGATATTGGGAATTCAAGCGCTAAAGAACAGAGAACTACGAGGTCTATCGAGTTGAATATTTTATTTTATTACATCTATAATCGAATAAATGTTTAACTTCTACAAGCCCGCTTTTTGTGTGTTATTGTGCGTTTCCCTCTTCTGAGGATAAAGTTTTTGTTGGAAGGCTGTAAACTTTATGGGTTGTGGTGGTAAGAAGGTGTTGAGTGGTGTCATATTACTCTTGGCCATAATCCTTAACAGGTCAATTTAAGGGCAAGCTTAGAAAATTAGTTAAGACGATATCTCGCTTCACAAGGGCACGGAAAGGTCGTGGTTGTTTAGATGTATTTGATTATGAGCTTCATAAGGCACTAATGTGAACCGGCAGACCAACAGACAAGATGACGGAAATGAGCGACATGGTTTTTCATGATGTGTATGTCGCTTAATAACAAAAAAACAAAATATCTCATTTTAGATATTATTTTCGCGATTACAATACTTCCTCAGTGGGAAATAAATCTGCTTGTTGTGCTGTTTCATACATAACTCTATCCTGTTACTTTTTTAACTTGACTATCGCATATATTGGTCATGCCAGCATGTGTAAAATGCCGGATCAAATATTCACGAGTGAACAAAGTTCAAATAGCCGCAGTAATCTGGGCGTTTTTAGTAATAATGATGTTGAATACCCAATTAGTCCCGGGAGAAAATAGATTCGTTAAAATTTCATGCTATCATATACTAGGATTACGAACCCTTTTGAAGGGTAAAAAGGGTATCAGCCGACCTATGTGGAGCGACACAAAACAAAAGGTCAGTTAGATAGTAATTTTTGTCTTTCACAGGTCAAACGATCATTAGGTAACATGTTCATGTGGGTGAACCTAACACGTTCAAACCATATAATTATGTGTATTTTTTTGTAATTTTTTCAAATATCCTTTACCTAATTTGGCTGTAATATGGCGGTAGTATTTATAACATTAAGGATCTAATTTAGCCATAACTTGACTAAATTTACCAAGTCCAGTGGCGTCTCGAGCGGGATATGAACGAATATTGGCGACAAAAAAATATGCGCTACTGATAAAATGTCTCCCATTCAAGATAGAGGTTGTTGTGAATTCCGACGTCACTGATGGTCTGATCTCAAATAATGCTGTAGATTTTAATATTATTGAAGATGTATGGAGACATCTTGCTAGGAGTGTTTACAGCGAAAGCCGATGAAGAATAAAAAAAATCCGTAGGTTTCCCCCAAGAGTTGATTCATCGTCATTTTGATTCGCTTACAAATCGTATGGCTGCTGCGTTAGAAAACGATGGTGAGTATACAGAATATAGATACTTTCATTGTATAGAAAATTATTCTTTTAATGACCCTATTTATATAAATTTCTAGTAATTAATTGGGTATGGGGTCTGAAGAAACATAGTTTCCTGCTATGAAGTTGCCGACGGCTCGGAAAAATTAATTTCCTTCTTCAGTACACTAAAAATTAAAACACTAAATTTACATATACCTATATTACTCAACAATTTAAATAATAAATTTGAAGTAAAATATATTTATTTTGGTTAAGACATTATATAAAATGAGCGACTTAAACTCATCCCCGAATTTCAATAAAAAATAAAAATGAAACAAGGATAAAATGATTAGATACATATTTAAAAACGAATGAAAAGTTGTTTCTGTGTTCGATTCATTGTTTTATTATTATTATTCTCTGTGATATCTTTTTTTCCACTCCAGATCAAGAATTATTTATAGTACTCTTGCAAATTATGTTTTACGAACTACTTGAGGAGAAAATTTGTTCTAGTTTTAGCAGAATGAACCACGCATTAAAAAAATACATCAATTGTTAAATTTGTTAAAGAGAAGAAATTTTGAGTGAGCCGTCATTTTATCCCGGACCTTAAAAAATGTTTCAGATGGAAAACTATTTGTATGTATTAGGAGAAAAGTCCGTAGCTCTATTTGAGCAATACTCGTGTGGTGTTTATATTATCTCATCAGTGCCTTTGATAACACCTTTAACGAACTTTCTTTTGTTATATGTAACTGAAAACCTGTATCTTAAAAATTGAGAACTGACATATATAAGAGCCTTTTGCTTAGACTCGCCTTTGTTTGCTACTATACAGAGTGTTCATTTGAAAACTTCGGATTTGTCGAAAACCACTGATTAAAAGTAAAAACGCCGAAATACGTCAAAAGATTTGCCAAGAGGGACAACTTTTTAACAAAAAACTACTTCACCACTTTCCACCATCTGCCTCCCAGGGACATCCCCTTAAAAATTTTAAAAGACAGTAATAGCTTATTTGAAAGCTCTTTCGAAGTCCTTTAATTTTGATGTTTGATTTTTCAAAATCGGTGAATTCATTTTCAAGGAAATTAGTAAAATATTTATCTTAATTTGTTCAGAGAGAAAACAAAAACAGGAAAATATCACTTTTTATTTCAATAAGTGTTCAAAATGTTGCCCGTTATTGGCCAAACAATAATATAGGTGATGTGCAAATACCCGACGGACATTTTCAAAAACATGTTGTGGATATAATCGCAGCTTTCGATGATGCGTTGACGCAGTTCATCCAAACTTTCAGGTTTGAGAGTAAACCCACTCGATTTCAAATGGCCCCATAGAAAAAAGTCTAATGACGTCAAATCAGGAGATCTAGCAGGCCATTTCATAGGAACTCTTTGCCTTATCAATTTATCTGGAGACTGGTGGTCTAGCCATTGCCGAACCGGAAGAACATAGTGAGGAGGGGCGCCGTCTTGCTGGAAATATATTTCAACCTCATCAAGTATAGGGTTTCCTTCCTCTCCGATTTGGTTTTCAATGGTTTCAGTGATAAGCGGATTGATGGTATTTTCCAACATATCCAAATAAATGTCTCCATTCAAATTTCCATTAATAAACTATTTCCCATTCACTTTATTTCCTAAAATGCCTGCCCATAAATTAAATTTTTGGGGGTACTGGGTATGTCCTTCTACAAAAGCATGAGGACTGTCATTGCTCCAATACCTGCAGTTATGCTTATTAACAAATCCATTTAGATATAATGTGTATTCATCACTAAAGAAGATAGATTTACATGAGTGGTATTATCATTAATCTCTGCAGTCATTTGTTCACAAAACTCAAGTCGCTCTTCGAAATCATCTTCGGTTAATTAACTCTTGCAATATTTTGATTTTGAATGTATAAAACTTATGGAGTTTAGTAACTGTGTGTACAGAGCCCAATGGGATACCAGTCGCAGCAACAATTTTGCGAAATGAAGTATTAGGATTTATTCCAAAATGACCAAAAACTTCAACATGAGCGGCTTCGTCCAAAACTCTCCGATGATCACGTTCTTTATTTGCAACAAATCCAGTTTGAGCAAATTGGGTACCATAAATTAGAATCATTTCTACTCTTTCCGCTAGTGTGTTAACCATTTTGGAAGTAAAATCTGAATCAATACATTAATTTTCATTTACCCAAGATTGTCACATAGGTAACTGACAGCAAATTAAATTCATTCTTTCTCCTAGCAACAAATAACTAAACAGGTATAACAATAAATACAGTTCGCCCAGGATATCTGTGTTGATGAAAATAATGCGGAAAGAAATTTGGATTGTTATTTGGTTGTTACCACGTCGAATCTTCCGAATTGCTGTTTATGTTGGTAGTTTCCGTTTTAAATTATAAACGAATTGTAGATTTGGCAAACCCTAACGGGCAACAATTTGAACACTTATTGAAATGAAAAGTTATATTTTCGTGTTTTTTGTTTTCTATCTGAACAAATTAACATAATTAATGATTTTTCTAATTTTCTCGAAAACGAATCGACTGTTTTTAAAAGATGAAACGTCAAAATAAATATCTTTCAAACAAACTAATACTCGACTTTTAAAATTTTTAAGGGAATGACCCTGGGGGGCGAGGGTGAAATGGGCTGAAGTAGTTTTTGGTTAAAAAGTTGTCCCCCTTCACAAATATTTTAACGAGTCTTGGCTTTTTTTCTTTTAATCCGTGGTTTTCAATAAATCCGCGGGGGGAATTTTTCAAATGAACACCCTGTATAACCATGGTTAGCACATACATTTATGTCTATGTTTTTCCATGATGTCTATTCTGCTGTAGAAAGAAGCAACCCTCGAGGCATTCCTTCCTTATTCAACGCGGTCAGTTATCTGATCGTATATTCGTCTACTAGTCGCCAAGTTATAATTACATCGTCAAGAATCGCTTTGTGTCATTAGCCAGCTAGTTCGCCAATCATTATTTCGCCTTATTAATTTTGGGGGTACCGTTATAAGTTGGCTCCCAGCCGCATGCTATTCACGTCTTAGGCAGGATGTGGCGTACGATCATTGGTGTACCATTATGCGCTAACAGATGCTTTGATCCGAATCATAATTTAGTTCTTGTACCTGGAAATTTGACGCATATCAGTATGCTATGGATGTACTTGTCGGAACTATATTAACATATGTGTTGTATAAATTACATATGGATGCATTGTTATGAAGACAGACAGAAAAAAATAGTGGCAAGTAGGTCCCAGGCAACGCCGTTATCAGTCCATAAAGGATTATGTTCATCAAAAACTAGACCATCCGAGAGAAAAGTCAGTCAAACAGGACCATGCATTGTTCTTAGAATTTCTTTCCCTGCCCTACCGGTAGTGCATCCAGAAACGTCGCCTATTCAAGATAGTTGGCCTGGAGACGTGGCAACGCGGTCAGAGCTTAGGAAACACTACACTATGGCGCGGTAGAAATATGTGTGATACCAAGGCCGACGGCGTACCGTCGGGAGCAGCAGCCGTGGCCGGTAGATACGCGATCCGTCTGCTGAAAGTATTTCTTTAGGGCTAACTTGCGGAGAAATCTATGATGTGTGAAATAAGGTTGAGAGCGTATAACTGTACTAATCTCAAAAAATTGTGATAGACCTTCCCCACCTTGCATAACCTCCGCTCTGTTTAATCCCTATTTTTTTTCAAGAATGATCCACTCAAACGTCAAAAACGAAGTTTGAGTGAATTTCATTCTTTTTCGTTTTTAGCATTGTTGGACTGGAGCGATTTTCAAAAACTTTTGTTATTCTCAGATTAGCGGACAGACCGGACAGACAGACCGGAAATAAATTACATGGTTTTTCGTGATGTACATGTCAGATAACGCTAGTTGCCGTGTGAAGCAAGAATCGGGATTTATTTAGTAAAAGAATATAGTTTGATTTTATGGCAAGAATTAATTTCTTGAGGGCAAATCAAAATGTGATTGGTCTAAAGATACAAAAATAATATTGGGCACCCGTTTTATTAAGCGCGAAAGTTGTAAAAATCGTTTTCATCGCATATATTAAAAACCATGGAGTACTTGCTACTAAGATATATTATAACTCATATCTGATTATATTGAAAAATTGGCCAATCCCGAGCCTCCATCCAAATTATCTAAATATCTATCGATACTTCTCGAACGCTTCCGATGCGGGCCGATCCATCTCGATGATGCTGGAAGTTATACCACTCCTGATATACGGTAGCGTAACTCAGGTTGCATATCCGTCGTCTTTTCCCGAAGCATTGCGAATCCTCTAGTCGATGTATGAATTATTTATGCTTTTGATTTATTTCATCTGTTATATCAGCCTGAAGTATCCTACGATTCAAAAAGAAAACATAGGAGCGCTGACGCTGACAGGAAACAGTCGAAATCTAGAAATACCCCAGCCTTTCTGAAGGAGAGAAAAGACTATGAAAATCAGGGAGGCCATAGAGGCATCCTGCAATTGTAGGAACGACTGACGATACGGCTCTTAGAGTGTCGAGATTTTGGAATAATCTAGCCGAGGAGGCTGTTCCCGGTTCTACTAACCTTAGGCACTCCAAACATCAGATTAACAAAGTTTCTTTATGCTCCTTATACTCGTAGTAGGCGCGGTAGCCTGGATTAAAAAAATATATTTTCACGTTCTTAGTGCGACCAAAAATAAACTACGCGGGGTGTTGTCATACAACTCTCAGAAAGGATCATTTGCCATTGTCGATGATTATTAAAGTTTAATAGCTGACTTTAGAAAAGTTTCAGCATCTTCTGCACCACCCTTCAAGCTTAGATTGCCGGTTTCATCGTTTAATATGTCTTTTGCTGCTCAAAGTTGAGCGCAATCTGGCGCTTTACTTATGATACAGTGCCAGTCCTTTTTTGATTTTCTACTAGGTGTCTCAATATGTTGAGCCCAATATTGAATATATCCAAATCTCTCACATGGTGCGCGGATGTGACAGCCAGTAGAAGGGCTGATAAATACTGCCATGCTTAGCGCCCTAACTTTGAATTTCTGAATTTCGCTTATCAAATAGCCAGAACTGGTTATTTCATATTCATCGACTTCATAATTATTTCATCAGCTTAATGTTAATCTACTAAGTAATATAGCTATATGTATTTGTATGATACAATAAAGCGATTGACTGACTTGCTTTCGAGATTAAATATTACCAGCAAACATACTAAAGCAAGAAAAGTTGTAACTGTTACATTGCTAAACACATCAAAATTGTATTGACACGGTACTAGTCTAAAAAGTCGTATCTACAGTAGCTATTTCTACTGTTGAAAAAAAGTAAAAAAGTAGCACACGATTCTAGGCAAAAAAAAATCGTATCTACAGCAGCTTTGCTACAAATCATATAAAAACGTGACAATTGTCCAAATAAATCCAATAAAAATGTAGGATTACAAGAAAACAATTTTTTTTTGCTCAAAAACATTACCAATGAGTAGTTTACTGAATGTGTTTCAAAATTGCAAATACCCTCTGTGCTTAACACGACAGTACAGGGAATATGTTATTGAGCTTCAGTAGACAGTCGATGACTATCACGGACCATTTTTCTCCAAGAAAAATTCGTTTACACCGAGAAATTTTGTTAATACTTCTGTCGACCTCTCTAAATCCATACCTGATGAAAAGAACAGGAATTTTGGAGTTGACTTAAAAATAAATATTTTTTCATTTCCAAATAACCTCTTCTACAAAATCTAGCCAGGGTACAGCACTGGACTTGGTCCACGAACGATGACCTAAGCACTTTTCCCCAACGCATTCCATCACATCAAACTGGCATGCCTGTAGTCACGATTATACACTACACAATACAAAAATAAGGTTGACCTAGGTCGCAACGTAGATATTGCCTTAGAATTATTCTTTCGCGTGATAAATTTCGTGTGAGAATAGTATTTCAATTACGGTAATGGCGAAATGTGTCAATTATGGCTGAATGGGAAACGTGAACATGAGCTTCGATCCTAATGAGACCTTGTAGCGCACCTTTCATGTGGTTCTATGAATGATCGGGCGGTATATTGATCTTTATTTATTGATTTATTGTTATATTATGTAAAGTCACGAAACTAAGCAGTTCACTTCTAGTGGTGACTGTTTTCTAGAATCACTTAGATAGATAGACATTTATTTCCAACAGGCAAACGCACCTGATAATCAGGAACCTGAAATGTGAGAACAAATTTGAGCAATTTTTGTTCTTTCTCTTTTTGTCCGTAGGTCCGCTGCCGCTGGATCAAATTTAAAAAAAACCTCATCATAATCCGACCGGTACATTCTACGTTATAGAGGGGCCAATGATTAGTTATTTTTGAAAATTTTTGCGATTGCAGTACTTCATCGCCAATTAACGTGGCACTTCAACCAGGGTTGATTATAGCGCAGCTAAAGGATACTATTCAGGAAGCTATTTAGGACATCTTCCCAAAATTTTCTTTGGGTTGAAAATTTTGGGGTTGTGGGTAGAATAGAAATAAGTCAATCAGTGTGGCCAACTGCCCTCCGGTCACTGTGCTTCCTATCTCAGTCTAAGACAAATTTAATCTATGTTGTTAACACTTTCTCATTACATCATGAAACGTGAGCCTGGACTATGTCACTACAATTATGAAAGCAGTTTTTTTATCTATCGAGAATTAAGATGAGAAGCTCCGACAAACTTCATATCTGCAATTCAGATAGGGAATCGACCGTATTAGAAACGGTAGTGGCTTTAGAGTTTTCCGATATCTGAGAAGAGCATGAACCGAGTAAAATAGCACGTAGTAAAATTCGAAATTATGCAGAACGCAGCAAGCACCAAGCATGCAGCAGCACATTCCAAAAAGAAGAGGAACCCATTGACATAGATTCGCCGAGGCGGCGCTATGAGCGAGAATTCTGACTCCATATTGGCTGCGTGATATTCTAAACAACTGTTCATCCTTTTTTATTCTGTTATCACATTATATCTCTTTCATACATTATGAATGGCGCTCGGAAATACAGAAAGCAAGACTGTATTCAACTTGAACTTGACAGACATTTATTTATGTATTTGGTTATTTCGTACATTATAAGTGGTGCTCATAAATAAAGAAAGCAAAGTTGTATTCTAACTGAGCTTGACGGATATTTATCTATTTGTACTTATTTATTTATTTCGAACATTATAAGTGGTGCTCAAAAATATAGAAACCAAAGCTGGATCCACTTGATCTTGATGAAAAATTTATTTATCCATTTATTTATCTAAACCCTAACAGTCGATATTTGAGCACCAGCTATGGCATGCAGCAGGGCTCGGTGCTGGGACGATTCGCGTTATGCTCTAAGGCGAATATCACGCGAACTGTATTTTATCTGTGGTTCGTACCATCAGTATTTACTGAAAGTTCGATCAGTGACATTTGATTTCTATCTATCACATTATCGTCCTACGTTGCAAAATGCAGACAAATGCATATAGGGCAAACACTAGAGGTTAAAACAAAACGTATCTACAGAGGATAATATTTTAGCAGTTATCTCAAGTATCTATCACCTGACTTCCGTTGATCCACTACTAACTTTACACCCTGTATATTGCTCCCAAGCTGTACAATACTCTTCCTTCAAATGTACGACATGCTAACGACTTGACGCCATTCAAAAAAGCATTAAAGCACTTAATTTTGAACCAGCCACGGCAAACAATGGAGAATTTAATTAATTAATGATCAGATGTACTGTAATTATGTACTTGAATTAAAGTAACTGTAGTGTTATGTTCATAGTGCTTGCATGTGGTGTCCTTCGTAATTATAAGTGTTTTCATTATAATTAGAAAAATGTCCGCTTTCAACTGCTTTTCTTTTTTATGTCGAAACAAGTATTTTATGCTTATTGGTAGTACGCTTTATTCGTACATTCATTTTCGCTTTGTAGCTAACTTATTTTAAATAATGCTCATTGATTGAATCCATGATAAATACTGCGTGAAAGGTGGTAAAAAGCTATTTATAATTCCAAAAATGTACACCTCCACCAAACATTTATTTTATACCTAACTAAGCACGGAAATAATCAAAAAATCAAGTTTCGGAATCATCTGAAACTCATTTCCTTTTTGCTTATATTCTTTCCACCATTGCAAATATTTTCAAAACTGCAGCAGCAATACGAGTAACTACTGTCACGTTATAGTATGTTAGTCAACAAATTCGATCAAAATCGGTTCCGCCGTTTCTGAGATTGCGTTAAAAGAACGCCAACAGATGGACCGACCGGTGGAAATGTAAAGCTTGACTTTTCATGACAGACATTGTAAACCATAAGATTAACAAACAGAAAATGTTTGCAATTACAGTAGCAACTTTGCCTGTGCGTGCAAACAGAGATAAGTCGTGCGACTTAAATGCATAGCAACTGAGTTTTCACTGAGATAATTGAATTTAAATCTGAAAACAACACCTTGCAGCTGCGGGCTTTTATTCCTAGTCATGGCGTTCTCAGAGTTTCCTTTGCAATGGAAATCAGGAACCTCCGCAGAAGCTTAAAGAAACGCAATTAAACGAAGTTAACAAACTTAACAAAGATCACGCTCGGGTGCATCAGTTTTGTCAGTTTATTTGGGGATGAATTTCAAAGAAAAAGAGACGCCGAATAATATTAGGCCACTTTTTGTCTTGCGTATAAGGGCAAGAAACGTTTATTTTCTTCAGTACAGATCTACAATGCAAATAAATAAAATAAAAAATACGTCTTTAATAACAAACTGTCCATAAAATGGACTGAAAACTTAAAAATAATATTCTCCGATTGGGTTACACCCTTTATCCATCCCGCTATCAAAACGTAACAAGCTTTTATTTGAAAACATGAAATTGAATGAGCTTCATTATCGTTTGAATATTTCCTTTTTTTTCAGTTCATTTTATCAACAGCTTGATAAAAGCTTGTTTTTAAAAACGTTTTTTTTTATTTTTATAAATTTTTTACTCTTTAGTATTTATGATGTTAGATAACTAGCTTTTTCATAATGTTCATGTTTTATTAATTCTTACTTTTCTTTTATTATAAAATTTCGGTAAATATAAATCATATAATAATAAATCGATAATGACGCTTATTATGTTTCTCTGAGCAAGCCCTTTCATATGATACCCATATCGCAGGGGTGACGATGAAAAATATAAATCGCCATTTTGTGGCGGCAGATATATTTGATTTATAATGACGTCACTTTGCTTATTGTGTTTCTCTCATCAAGCCCTTTTGTTTGATATAGATATCAAGATACACACTGGTTCAAAATTCAGATCCAAGATTTTTCTCACACATACATAGGTACTAAATACTATCAACCAGGCTTCGCCCCTACTGAGCGGGGCCGTGGCAAATGCTTGTTCCGGAAGTTGTTGTCTCCAGTATTCAACTTCTTCCCGTTCAAGTGATTGTACACGTGTAAGGAATACCTCAGTACAAGTCCGCCAACGGGCCACTTTAGGTCTATTTAATATCACTAACACGTAGATTTCAATGCCCGTAATGAGCTTTGGTTGGGCTCAAACAAGACCGATGCAGCAGGTCGTGCAGTCAAAGCATTCGCTCTTACTCAAGGGCTCACCCAGCTGGTGACGAGCCCTACTTTTTTCCCCCGCGTCTCGTCACACGCCAGTAGGCTGCTGGATCTCTTTCTGACCACGCATCCTATCCCTTACAGGACTACTGTCCTGTCCCCCTGGATAACTCAGACCACGGTGTTGTGGAGGTTAGGTTTCGGTCAGAACCCGCTGTGGCAGCAGAAACTCGTACATGCCGCAAAACTTGGCATTACGGACAGGCCAACTGGGAGGGGCTCAGACACTTCTTCTCTAGCTTTCCTTGGAAAGATGTCTGTTTCACTGACCCGGATGCGTCGGCTTTCTGTTCTTTGATAATCGAAATTATCCACGTCGGAATAGAGGAATTTATCCCTCACACAGTGAAAGTGCCTAGACCAGGGTCCAACGGCCGGTTTAACAAATCGTGTGACGCTGCTCACCAGCAGAAGATGAAGGCACAGAACCTTCTTACAAAGCCCCACTGTAGAGAACAGACGTTGAGTCCAGAAACAAATATAACGAAGCGGTTCGCAATGCCAAAAACCAGCACAATATAAAAGTTAGGCACAGGGTAATGTCGCGCGCAATGGCTATCGGCCTTTCTGGACGCTGGCCAAGCAGATGGTTCTTTCGCGTCTCTTCCAGATGTCTTATGAATCTGGCACCTTCCCAGAAAACTGGAAATTTGCTCGTTCAACCCATCCCAAAAAAGGGGACTAAGACCGACCCTTACAACTACAGGCCTATAGCTCTGCTTTCTGTTTCAAGTAAGGTGATGGAGAGGTGCATAAATCGCGAGCTTCTGGACTATCTCGAACGTCACAGCTTGATTAGCGACAGGTAGTATGGTTTCCGGCACCAGCGATCCACAGGGGTCCTCCTAGCTTACGTCACGCAATTGTGGAGTAAACGCATCCAGTCTTATGGTGAGGCTCATGTCCTTGCTCTTGACATTACGAAAGCGTTCGATCAGCTGTGGCACGCTGCCCTCTTAAGCAAACTTCCATCCTATGGCCGCCCAGAAAAGCTTTGCAGATGGGTGGCTGACTTTACCTCTGGCCGCAATATATCCGCCGTAATTGACGGGTTCTTCCCTTCATCCCACAACGTCAACGCGAGTGTTCCCCAGGGATCGGTCTTGGCTCCGAAACTGTTTTCCTTACATATTAATGAACCCCTTTCCTGCACGATCAACCCAATCCACAGCTTCGCTGATGACAGCAGTCTACATGCAGGAATTCAGAGTGACAAGCCGATCTCTGCCGCTGAGTTGGAAAAAAGAAGACTAGCGATGACTTCCTCTCTGACAAGAGACCTGGAGGCTACCATTGCTTGTGGACGCAACAATCTTGTACAGTTCAATGCTTCCAAAACACAGTACTGTTCTTTAACGAACAAAACGCGTCCCTGCGCTCACCCGGTTTCGATGGATGGCCGAGTTCTGCCAAAGAGCCATTCATTTCGGCTGGTCGGAGTCCAGATCGCCGAGGACCTGATCTGGCACGAACACATCTCGTCAATAGCTGCAGCCGCTGGGAAAAAGCTAAGAAGTAGTCTTCTCCGCATGACCTTCTCACTCTATACAAGGCCCAGATAAGGCCTAGCCTCGAGTATTGCTCACACGTTCGGGGTGCTGCCGCCCCGACTACATTATCCATGCTCGATGCTGTCCAGAGGAGGGCGGTCCGACTGATCGATGACTCTTCTCTAATAGTCAGTCTCGGGACTCTTTCGCACCGGCCGGCTGTCGGCGATCTAGCTCTTTTCTACCGTTACACCAACGGGCTTTGCTCGTCAGAGCTCTCTTCCGTGATGCCGCCGCGCGATGTGCCTGCCAGACAGACCCGCCTGACTTTGGCGTCCCATCGTAACCGTGTCGAACTTCCTACATCCAGAACTGGGCGATACGACCGCCCCTTTGTCCCGAGGGTGTCGAGATTGTGGAACAATCTACAAGAGGAAGCTTTTCCCAGTTCTATTAACCTCAGGCAGTTCAAAAATCGTATTAACAAAATTTCTTTGGGATCATCATACCAGCCGCGGTGTTCCGGCATTTAGGCTTCTGCCTGCGCGGCTGCTTCGATATAAAAAAAAATAAAAGCTTCTAAAAATAGTGGATGAGGTCTAGTTATCTTGCGTAACAAGATGCTAGTTACACCCTCATACCTTATGATTTGTCTAAAGTTTCCAATCTAATGTCCTTTCTCCTGTATTTTGTATTTTACAAGCTTTTATTTATAACGAAAATACATTAAAAATAAATGTCATGAACAAAAGGTTTCATTTATTCTCATGAACGAGTTTTCCATTGACATTTGTAGGCATCTATAAGCACAACCGCACAAACACGGACGTTTGTCATCCCCGGGACATTTGATTTAATAAAACGTAAAAACAGCATCAAAACAGAGCTGAGCTTTTAACATCTATAGCAGAGGAACATTAAACACCTGATGACCACTGAACTAACCATGCACTACTTATAATCCGATATCGAATATTTTAACAGCTTTGACTTGTATGTGGTAAGTCTTGTCAGAAGGCAGTTTGAGCAAAATGTGCACAAATCAGTGTATCCGAAGTTATAAAGCTAGGAATCGCTGGTTGTACCAGTGTGTGTGAGTGCTCTTTATTCTCGTTAGTATCAGTATTTTCGGTATTTTCTAGCAGCAAAGCAGCTCGAAAATTCTAAATATACAGGTTGTTCCTTAATGATATGCGAATATTTAAGGGTGTGAATATACATGAAAAATTAATGTTATAAACTATGGTCCAAAAATGTTTCGGTGCAAAATCTCTAGGTGTCGAAGTTTTAGGAAAAAATGGATATTAATTAATACTATCAGAACCGCTTCAGATGTTTCACTGATATTTAGTACGTAGTCGAAGTTGATAAAATTGCATATTTTTCAATGCGAAAATAATATTTAGCTTTAACAGTGGCGTGCGTATGGTGTTGACTTCGATATTTTTTAAGAAAAAAATGGTTTGAATTCCCCGTTCAATTTAATGCATTGTTTTCCTTCGATGGGCCATTTTTGAGTAAAAAAATAAAAACCGTTCTATTGTCTAACTTGCAAAATTTTTATTAATTCAATGAAATACATCAGGGGTAATGAACAACAACAACGGACAACATAAACATAACATTAAAACCAACGAAATGAACATATGCCAAAAATTCCAATAAACATACGTAGGTGTTTACCTTTTTTTTGTCACTTAGTATGCAAGTTAAATGTATGATGTACGAAATATGTCTTATAGGATCTAATTGTTTGAGTTTCAATATTTAATCGACGATCATAACCAGTATCAGTTGAATTTCATCCCTGATAGTTACTTTATCCCTACAAAAAAATATAAAATCAAGTTACATAACCAGATTTATTTATTTTCAAATAGCTTTTCATTTCTTTATCTTAGAGAGTTTAGTAAATGGGTACCCTTCAACTCTCGACAATCAGTTGTTTTATCTCGTAGCCATATAGTTCAACACTTGACCCCAACCGAGTGTCAGACTTTACTTGAATGTCTCCAGTCCGACACTCTTGAGAATGAAGTGATTTGAACAGCGTCAAAAGTGATAAGGTCGTAGCTTCCCAAGATCCTTCTTATCAGTTTTCAAACATTAAATAAATATAACTAAAGTATAGAATCAACCAAGCCGATCTTAAGAAGTTTTCTCAGCGTAAGTTAGTAAATAAGTTTTTCTCAAATCGCTGTCTCCTCAGCACCAACCTGTTTTTTAGCTTATGTCCAAATAATTCCTTTTTTTGATATCGGTTTTTATTTCTCTGAAAAGTTGCATCATTTTAGTGTTTGTTCTCCACGACCTCAACCTTTTTATTAAATGACGATATTTAGACCTTATTGACTGGACTATTCCTAGTTTCCAGCTCTTCATAATTCATCCCCACGGGGCGGGTTCGCGACCTGGGACTCTTAATCAGGCTAGAAATCAAATTATCATCATGAAAGTCGCAAAGTTGTAGCACAGACCTCCACACGAACAGCAAAAAACACTGTTGGAAATGCCATCAGTCTTTTGTTTTCCCAGATTAAGCCATTTAAAATTTAATCTTGCCCACCATTTCCAAAATGGCTTCTCGAAGGTCCGGACTGTGGGAGGTACATAATTTTCTGTGAACGGCAGATCAAGTAGTGGTAAAGGCAAACAATAACTGAGTTTTTGAATGACATTTTCTGAATTCGAGAGGAGGATTGCCAGGAAGATATGGCACTCGAGTGCTTTTAAATCAAAGAACGAAATATACTTCGTATTCGGAAATATCAGGCTTTCCCGTTTAGAAACACTCATGCTAGAAATAACGGGGTCAAAAATCAGCGAAGTAAAAAATGACGTCAAGTAGGTTGACTTTAATCGTCCTACGCATCCCTGTCATCAAATCCTAAATGATCATGTTCGGCACAAGTAAGTCCCTCTTAGCGTTAGTGTTAGAAGCAGATAGTTGCACTCTTGAGTTCCCGAGCACGCGTATACTATATAGTATATATCATCTCTCAAGTTTTAAGGGCAAATGAATGGGGAAACGTATGACATAATATGTTTCATCGCAACACACAATTTTGGTCATATTCAAAACCATGGGTGCCCGTAGGAATTATTCTCAGGAAGAGCCAATTACTGGGAAGAAATAAGTTTTTTTTAGGTGCGGCTAGCTATAAAAGCGTGTTTTTTTTTTTGTTTTTTAAGCTATTATGCGAAGTGGTTGAACTGTTAGAGTCAAATAAGCTTTTACCAACAATTCAGGTTATTTTTTATTTTCTTTCTTTTTAATTGTAGCTAACTCCCCCCAAATTATTCATAGCATGTATTTACTTACATCATTGTTTTTCACGCCGGGTTGATGAGTGAAGGAAACTATTACCTCATTTTTAGGCTTTGCATAATAGCAAAAGGTTAGAAACTTTGACATTGTAATGTTTCTTAAGAGCATAGAACAGAGATATGATACAGTTCTTAGAACACCTAAATCGTTAATGTATCAAAAGTTTGATTCTATAAAAGACCATATTAATCAATACGAAGGTTTCAGCTTCTGCCGTGAAATGTCGAAATCAATGTTTTGCTTTATCATAATACTTCTGCGCCTATTAGCATGAGAAATGAAAAGTCTGCACATCATGACTAACAAGGCCGGCTCTGTACCGAGAATTCTTTTTCTCTCTTCATTGGTTAACTTGTTTTTCATCTATCCACTTTATCTAATTTTACATTTTCATTTTTATGTGAGTTCAACCGGCTTTGCAGTTCACTAATTCAGAACCCATTCCTCTGCATTTATTATACCTAATCCTAGAAATGAACCGAGGAAATTAAAAATTCTGGAGAGGCTGTGTCCAATCAAGAACAACAAAATAGAATGGTAGCGAAGCTAGTCTATTCGCTTTAATCGTTAGGTTAAGAAAATATAGTATTCTATTTTCTATCCTAAATCCTGCAACTATCAGAATGCATCGCAGACGACCAACATATTGTTCAGAGCTTTAGGGACTTTGGTGAACTTGGTCAGGAGAATGTTGTGTGAGAATTGACGAAACACAAAGCTGGAGCAATTACTGCCTATTGATGAAGGAATATATAGTTTAGTATATATGAGTCTCAGTACTACATATTACCGGTTTAAAGAATATGCACTTTTAGGCATTCACAAATGTCAATATTTAGTTTTAAAATCTGGCGTCACATATCCAAGGGTAATCTGACCGCACTTTATTGCATCTCATCAGCCTGTCAAAAATTAGGTGCGTTGCGTAGGTAGGATTCCCATCACTGTTACTGTGACAGATTCAAACAATAAATTTAAAAAAGAAAAAAGACATATGAATTTGGGGCTGTATTTTTTTTCGAAAGATCAGAAAAGGTGGACTTATTAAGTATTTAATATTCCATACCTGTATAATTAACATGAGAAGGTTGATTTCGCCGGGAGCACCGTCATACATTTTTCATATGCACCCTTTAAAAAAATTCTTCAGGACACCCATGCTAATTTTTAGGATCGTTGTCAAACAGTTTCGGACACTAAGTTCAAATGAGCAAGCAGTAGTTGTCGCATCTGTAAGTAATCTGTGATCTCATCTTATCCCGAACGGTTGATTGTTATCGGAAAAGCGTGAGCGCTTAGGTCAGAGTACGTCCTGTGATTAATCTCTTGTTAGTTGTTTCGTAAACCCCTAAAATTTTCGTCTGCCACTTTAACGCTAGAATACTCGTGCCTCTATTTGTCGCAGCGTAATGGCAGTCGGTCTTTCTGGACGCTGGCCAAACATATTGAAGGGAACTTTTCAAAGAGTAGCCTTCCACCGCTTACATGTCAGGATGGAAAGGCTAAGGCGGCTGTGTTCGTCAAGATTTTTGCTGTAACTTCATCATGGACATCCCCATCAATGCCGGAATGACGACGATTCAAAGGGCTCTAACTTTGCTCATGTCGAGTCAATCCCAAGAAAAGATCTAAAAGCTACCCTTACAACTACAGGCCTGTAGGTCTGCTATAACTGGTGAAGCACATTGTAGGACACATTGCATAGTTGGTTAACATGTTTAGTAAAGCGCAAATATCAGTCAAACCAGATACCAAGGTTTTTGCACTCGTTTACAAACGATATGTCTTCATTGTTCACCATAAAATTAATGCGATCTTGACTTAATTCACGATTCTTTTTGGGCCTAAATAAGATGAGTCAAGATTTGCCAGCTTTCAGGTTTAGATTACGTGTACAAGATATCGTCAAAAATAGACTGCAGATCTTGATTTATTTGACGTTGTCCAAGCATGCACGCGTCAGGATCAAAGCTCTTATAAAGTTGTGTATCATCTTCATAATGATAAACGACTGAGTAGTCATATACAAAGAGCAAATAAAAGGGGACTCAAAATAGATCCTTGAGGGCAACAAAATTTCTGAATAAAGTTGATATATTATTTTTATATATGTCAGACTATGATCGATCAGTTATGCAGCTCCGAATCAACGTACAAGCCGACGAGAACAGGCCAACTTTATTAACGAGATTATTTGGTTCAACTGTATCAAAAGCTTTGCTAAAATCAAGAACTAAGCAAGACATCTTTCGTTGGTCAGCTGCACTATAGATATCATCGAATATAGACAGAAGCACAGTGGTGGTGCTACGTAATGGTCTTAATTCGTAATATTTATATGTCCCGACTATAATTCCAAAATCCCGAATTAATGAAATTTTGCTCAGATATTTTGGTTATCCTATCTCATAACCCAAACACTTATTATTCGCATATGTTAAACCGTAGGTTTAATTAGAACTTGTATCCGTTGTAAACAGTTCCGCGACTCTCAATATCCCTATTAGAGGGTTGGAATGCTTGGTAATATCACGCACGGTTCGGCCCCACGCAGCCCCATATTTACAGGACAAATAGCGTTACTGCCCCCACAACGCAGCCTGACATTGCTGCGGGAATCTCGCTAAACTATGCCGTAACTCGGCGGTTGAGTGACTACGTCCATATTTTGTACATGTCGACATTTAATAGTCACAGTTTAATTCTGTAGACAAGTGCGAAAGATTGACTATTACAATATTGACTCAGAAACTTTAGCGTTGGAGTCGAGTTTGACAAGAGAATTTTCTTTATACACTTTTCACCTATTATTAACAGAGTTATCCTAATCAACGAATTTGAATTGATTAGGAGCCAAGCGTATCTGTCTATATAGCGGTGTTTAAGTTTACGTAGTTCTGGTCCATAATTCTGGGGGGAATTTTCCTGCCAATTCCTACCAAAGTGACAGAATATTTATCGCCGTGCATTGTTCTATCTGTAAAGGATACTGAAGTAGCCAATCGTATTGAGTACTTACGTATAGCATTGCCAAATACTATCTGTGTGGCGATGTGAATCGCTCAGGTTTTGTAATTAAACAGGGATAAATTAATTAGAGCTACTGATATTTATTAACATTACAGCTTATGAAAACTTCTGGCTTCATTTGTGGTTTTGGAAACATATAAAAATTGGTCTTCATAAGATACAGCAATAGTAATTGCTTTCACTAGCTGGACTCCTATGTATTTAACCTAATTTTCTCAAATTTCAGGAGGTCTGATTTACATGAAAATTTGCATAGCGGCCAAGGGCCGATGACATAATCTTGGAAAACAATCGAATTTGAATATTTTTAAAAAATTTGAATTTTGTAAAATTTAGAAAATAATTGGAAATTTCTATGGTTTGGAAAATAATTTGAAGATTTGAAAATTTAAAGAAATAAAATTTTGAAAAAAATTGTAAAATCCACAATTTGAAAGTAAATTTTGATTTAGTGTCAAATATAAAATATGCTTAAATATCATATCAAACTGTAAAGTAGAAAATAGTCTTAGGTCTTTGGAAAACAAGTTGAAGACTGGAGATTATGAAAAAATTTGAAAATTTAGAAATATGAAAAAATATATCAAAATTCGATACTTTATGAGTACACTTGTGTCATTTTGAGACTAAAACCTCGGAAAATAAATTATAGTTTAAAAAAAACGCATGCTGCAATGGAAAATCGATGTTAAAAGTAGAAAATAGGATATTAAACAAAAAATAAATTATACTCAAAAAGCATGGGGTGCAATTAGCTATATTTTCAGAATTATTTTTTTTTTGTTTACTATAATTGAATTCTTTGCTAATACCTTGGTATATTTTTATATTGATCTTATTCTAAATTGTTTAGTCATACTTGATTGTTGGCCTTTCTATTTCAATAACACAAACGCTCCTATAATTGAAAATTATTACCTACTGTTTAGTTCGATTTTCTATTAAAGCGAGTTTTTCAGGCTCTTGAACTATAATTTATTTTAAATAATTGTTATCATCCAGGCAGATTCTTGGCTAGCATAATCTGGAAATTACTGTTTTAATACTATCGTCTCTATATTTTTCCAATAAAATGATTTGTAAGTGATATGATTAGCTTTATATTCATACATTTTTTAGGCATACTCAGCTTCCCCAACAGAATATCGTGATTCTATGAATTTTTATATAGTAATGGAATTAGGTTCACAAGAAAATAGCATTTGAGACAGTGAAGTGTGGAAAATCACATCAAGCATGTGGTGTCCGAAATCGTTGATGCAGTGCTGGAGGCGTTCTTGGAAGTTCGCGTAGACTCTCTCCAACATCGCTCTCTCAACTTGCGACTTCCACGCGAATTTCGCCCTTCAATTCGTCCAGAGTCGAACGAGTTCAACATTTTCAGGAGTTCGAACTGTTCGCGGCGCTCCTCTTGGTCTTCTGTTGATCAGTTCACCACGCCTGCGAAGTGATTCAACCCAACGAAGGATGGTATTTCGAGAGGGAACAGCTCTATTCCGATGAATGTTGAAGTGGCGACGAAACTCACGCTGTACGACGATGACTGACTCATTATTTCGGACGAAACAATCATAGGCGAAAACGCGGTGCTCCACCGTCCAAGGCTCCATAACGACAACTGGTAAAATAATGCTAGGATCTCACGAGTCAAACGGCACCCTCCCCACCTCTCTCGTAGACGGAGGCGGAGAGTACTACCCATCCCAAAAACGTCCGTCCTCTCTGCCGCACCCTGTATTTAAAATGAAAGCAGATAAGACTCAAAGTCCAAATTTCGACTAATTTTTTTTTAGTCCAGGCAATATCTTCGCAACTGATGGAAAAACATACACACGTTTTTTTACACAATTTTTTTAAACAAATTTCAAAAATAGTTTTTTTTTTCGTTTCGGCCAAAGTGTTTCTGGCTGATTCTGGAATATTCTGAACAAAAAAGATTCTTTAAAACTTTTTTAAGCGACATTGGCGACATCAGAGTTTTTGTTTTTTCGTAGTGCTTTTCGGGGTCGAAAATGGCATATTTCGCACTTTTTCAAAGACTGCAATGCGTATATCTCGAAAACTATCAGCTTTGAAGGAAAGTTACAATGATTTTTTTTTGTTCAGAATGGTCCAAAAAATTAAAAAATACTTTGACTTGAGATAAAAAAAAACTCTTGACGAAAATTTGCAAAAATCTGAATCAGAATATTTTCCTGTCAAATGCAAACATCTTGTCCGGACTATTATAGTATCCGCCAAAAAGCTTGGTCTGTTTCCAATATTCTGTATTTGTCAGGTTTAGGTAGGAATTAGATTTGATAAACCTTTCATTGAAAGTGGCACTCAAAAAAACACGAAGTGGAATGACATAAATTAAAATTAGCTCCTATATGTCTAGGTCTTTATCTATTGACAAAAATGTATGCTTTTATTTAGCTTAAACTGCTCTTTGGAATCCACAGAAACATTTTCGGCAACTGTCTAGAACACTAGAACTGTCTAGAACCTACGCACTTTTATATGTTGTGGCAGAAAAAACCAGTTTACGTAAAAACAGGCTTGCTTCTTCTACTTAGTCCGATTTCGTTCTGGCTATACGTAAGCACCTATTTACCTATGCAGTTTCCTCACAGAAACTTAGCACCTATATTTCCCACCCGACACATAATTCATTACATTTTACCCGTATCTATATCCCTAAAACTGGCAGCGAAAGTAAAATCAACCCGAACGAAATACATTCTTTACTTCCAAAGGTTTCTTTGGCAATAATGGAAAGTCTGTTGACTCCTCGGACGGTTGTAAAATAAAAGAATGAGAAAAACTCACCGCCAGTAAAACGCAGGCCCACGTGGGATTTTCTTTTGTTATGTGGCTGATGCTTTTCGCGATCCCACGTGGCGTGCCAATCTGTGAGAATGGGCTGTCTTGTTTTTTTGTAGGTGTTGTTCCAAGGACGGGGCGAATGACATTCGGAAACGGTGATTTCTCCTTCTCAAGGAGCTGGTAAACAGTGGAGCTTTCTAAATAGACGGAATAGCTCAGGGGAAGCTGGCAGCTTCAGCTTGAAGAACTAATGAAACGTTGCCAGTTTATTGGTTCCTATGCTGGCAAACGTCCAAGCAAAATTAATGTAGGCCGAGGAACAATTCAAATTGACAGATTATTAATAGTATAGCAGATCAGGACTTGTAATTTGTTTAAAGTATTATTTTGCTTACACTCTCCTAATTTCAAAGGCGATATACAGATCGTAACTCCACTTTTTGGGTATACATTGTGTTCATTGAAGAAATGATCATAGTGAAAATAGGTGGTAGTGCGGACATTGTAAATGGAGAATTAAAGAACATAAATGAAAAGTCTCAGAATCAGCACTAAGCGAACATGTATGGGGAAAAGGACATAGGGTAAAATGGGAATCAGCTACACAAAATTAAACAATTATTGTCTTTCTAGTTCTTCTGTGAATAGTGACCCAATTTGGATGAATATCCTTGAAGGAAAGATCTAGTTGATATCCATAAAAAATGGGCTTGCAACATTTCAGTCCAAGATTGCATAACGTTTAACCGGTATGTTACGACGCGTTTTTTTTTTGAGGTTTTTTCGCGTCTTCGGAACGATGGACGAGGGTGACGTATCTGATACCTTAGAAAAAAACGACAGGTAACCTCATGCTCGCTTGTCGTTTTGGAGGGCTGGACATCCTTTTCTGTGCGGTCCTAGACTATGCTGGTTTTGCATGGTGTCATCTTAAAATATGGAATCTCAGCAGGTTACGGAATCTTGCACACTATTGTGATAAAATAAGACAATGTATTCTAATATGAAAATGAAAAGAAGAAACAAACAAAGCGTCATCTGGAAAACACATAATTCGGTTCTTTTCAAGGCGGAGTAATATGACTGAATGCCTTGTGCAAAAGTAACTTTTTCCATTAAGGTTACGAAGAAAAAACGGAGTCGATTTTTTCTCGCTACCTGTCAGCGACTCTATTCATCATTCTATGACGCTAACATACCTACCCTTCATGGATGAATTAACTTCGCTAAAACTTCCCCTCATAATTTTTCCCACCTTCCAAGGCGTTCCTTCAGACCACTTTATCAAAGTACCACAATATTGCAAAACTCTTTACCTCGACACTCTCTTCACGGCTCTTAACCTCTCAAAAAAGATATTCCATTCGGGATAAAAGTCGAGCATCTTTTTCCATATAGCCGGTGAGCATATTTCTGTATCTGTATAATGATTGCACTAACCATCGCAAGCATAACAAATCCTTGTACCTCAAACTCAAGTCAGATACAATAATCCTAACGAGGATGTAATACAAACACTAACTCATATAGAGTGACAAAAAACCCCAGAACGGTAAGATATTTGAAAATATTCAAGTATATAAACTTTAAATACTAATACTTCAATATTTTCCATGGCTATTTTGTGCTGGCCTTGAATTTGACCTTGCGCATGACGTTGAAGGTCAAACCACTGTTAATACGAATTTTTTAAATGTGACCCTACAGTTCCAACCCAGGCAGCAGATAATTTCACGTTCAGATCTGACCTTGGGGAATATTATTTTGACCTTGAACATCGGGGTGCTGAAAAAGGAAGAGATCAGCTAAACAGGATACGCACGTACCGACTTTGTCAATACAAAGGCACATTGGATAAAGAATTCCTAGGTGACCTTGGATTTGACCTTGATCCTCACTTTCAAGGTTACTTCAAGGTAGACTTTAATTTTTCAAGTGGAATGCCCGCTTTTTGGCGCCAACAATCGAAAAAACGGATAGTTCCACGTCCGAATATTTATCAGTCTTAGATTAAGGTCACCTTTAAAGGTCGAATGAAGGTCAAACATATGAGGCTACGAAACATTTCTATAAGCTTAGCAGAATTGTTGCTAGAAAAATTAATAAAATCAAATAAGGGTTTCGATATTTTCTTGGAATTGACCTTGATCCTCACTTTCGAGGTCATAATGGTACACGTATTAAACAAAAGAGGTTCCCAGTTAACACAGTTGACCTTGTAACGACTGAAGGCGATATCAAGGTTGAATCCAAAGTCACCATTGAGGGCTTGCTGTATTCGTGTCCTTACTTAATATATTTTTTTTATCAAGAACTGCTGTACTGCCACGAATTCTCCATTGCCTTACGCGTTTGACCTTGGTGCGATCCTTAAAGGTGAGTTTGATCTGATATTTTAATACTTTATTCAGACGTAGAAGGGTCCGTTCCTTCAATTGCTGGTGTCAAAAGTGAGATTTCCATTTGAAAAAGAAAAGCTGAACGTGCAATAATCCTGAAGAAGATGTTCAAGGTCAAATCTAAGGTCATCGTTGTACTCCTTAAAGTTAAGTAAAGACATGACCAAAAAGTAGTTATATCAAGAGAAGACACCTTATAGTTCACCGAGTTTGCTGTTTGGCATAGAAAAATAAGCAAGATTGGACTAGTTTTTAACATATCACTTCAGTAAAATAGCGATCTGCGTGTCAACCGTCCTTGGTTTGGCGATTTGCTTATAGATGGCAGTGCATGTACTGAGGCGGTGTAATCAAACTGCCATAAAATGTTGAGAAAACGCTACCTTTATTCTGAGTTTTAAGCAGAAGGATTATAGATATTCTCCAACATGAGTGAATATCTAAGCAAACTCAAATTTGAACAGAAAATGCCTTTACTGCAAGTCAATGAACTACTCAACCAGAGGATTATCTACCTGGCAACACCGCATTTATCTCCAACTAAATAAGAACTTTATTCGCCCTGCCTGTCATCTATTCCTATTTACATAACTACTCTTCCACATGACCTTGGCTTTTCATAAAAACACTTTACCTGGAAAATACAGTTCTGCTACTTTTGGTACATCCGGTATATCCATCCAAAGTGCTATAAAGTGTCGCTGGACGCATCTATAAACTTTATGGGGCGATAGATTCCACCCTTCATTTTATCTGACGTACGGAGTGACGTATACTAATAGGGCAAAAAATCGCAGCCGATGCCGGTTCAAGCCATATTGATGTGCGGCGAGGACGTGAAAAGTAACAGCTTCAGCTTTGGTGTCAGGAAATATCTCTCTGGCGTTAGCTACTCGCTCTCATCACTCACGCATTTACCGATCAATTTATCTTTCAAGTTCATTGACGCCTTTTTCATTCCATCCAATCTGTGATTCGATCATCAAGCGACCAAAATAAATTTTATCTGTTTATATGATGGAACTGAAGCTTACAATTTGCTTTATTATGCGTGCAGGCGTCAAGCCGATTGACTCCTAGTACGATACACTCTTTTATGGCACCAGAAAGACCATTAGTCAACCGTTTTGAGCTTTCCATGAAATAAACTGTTATCAGATTCCAGCAATAATCATCTCCAAATTCACTTACCTCAGTCCTTTGCTGCAGAACTGTTTATCAACAATATTTGATAACTGATTATAATATCTCTTGATTCGTATTATTGTACATAATATGTACCTTACTGTAATATTATTTCAAGAAATCAAGAAGTAGTAGTAGTAGATATTTATTTACTCCATAATATAATAATAATAACAATATAGAATGAATAGATAAATATTCTGAATCCAGAGATCAGTTGTATGAAGTTGAAAGAAACTTTATATCAAAGACGTGTACTCGAATATGTAAAAACGATAAGTTTTAATGAATATTTGATGTAAGTTCTATATGTCGTCTTGGTAATTTCTTTTTAAAATTATGTGCCTTTCGAAATTGTTTTAAGTCTTAGAGTACGTGTTTATATAATTTTGGAACCAAATAGAGAAAAGATCGCTTCATAATGGTCTTATGAGGCTTATGCACATTTTTTGCACCTGATTTATATCGAGTATCATGGCTATGTGTGATTTTATCGCGCTCGCTGAAAACTTTGTGACAATGGCTGATAGTATGTAAGAAATAAAGTTGCTTGATACCAAATAATTTTGTTTTGTTGTGTAAATCATGTGTTGAATATAATTTTGATGTTCCTTACATAGTTTTCAAAATATTTCTCTGTAAAACTTTTATATCGCTGGACATGCTGCACCCCACGCTAATATACAATACATTAGGTGCGGCTCATTTAAGTCATGATATGTAGTGCGCATATTTAAGGCATGGTATATAGTGCGCATATAATTTTCTGTCAATATTCCTGTGATTAATTCAATATTGTATGTAACAAATATCATTGTCTTCAAAATCAGGGCTGCACGGTGTGGAGGAAAAATGCGTTTTTCAAAGTTGACGGTTAACGTTCTAGGGTTTAAAAATCGAATAATCTTACAAAAGTTGTACTGCGAAATCGAACCATTCAATAAACTAAAATTATTTTTAATCACATGTACGCGATCTCTCTATAACTTGTAAACTATTTTTATAGGAAGACTATAAATCCATCAAGATAAATTAAAATAAGATAACAAGGGAGCCAATCTTCATTTAGAACAAGGTGTGTTCTTTCGCGTGATTTTAGCTTTTTCCAAGGTTTCAGAAAATTGCACAAAACTCAAAACTTTGTGATGTGTTCTAACAGCCCTTAAAAGGTTGGTGTCTACCTTCCGAATAATAATAATAATAATAATAATAATAATAATAATAATAATAATAATAATAATAATAATAATAGTAATAATAATAATAGTAATAATAATAATAATAGTAATAATAATAATAATAATAAGCTCAGGGTACGCTTGGCACCACTTTTCATGCAGCCTTTTCATATAACCTCTTCGCTGTGGTTCAACCGATTCGTATATACGAATCAAATCATCTTGCTGCTCAAATGACCATACATGACGGCCATGACGCACGTTTCATAAATGAAATTCCGGCTTGCAAAGCTCAAAGTACCTCGCTGGCATATAAGATGCAAAAAGCCGTATTGCTTGGCTCAATGAAAATTGTGAGGGCCTATGATGCATTGCTTTAGATATTCTCAGCCGCACATCGCCATTGTTTGGGACGCGGCTGAGAAATGGTCAGCTAGCTTAGACCATCCAACTAGCTTACTGCTTAGATCACAATAATAAATCCGAAGGCCGCTAGTATGTAATAATACTAATAATAATAATAATAATAATAATAATAATAATAATAATAATAATAATAATAATAATAATAATGTTTATTTGGAAAATACAACTAGTCTCGAACAAAACAAATCAACAAAGAGTACCAGCAGAAGGCAGTTAGTTACCGTGTATTTTTCTCAGTGTACCTCAACACATTCCTGGCTTCAACATCCATCCAGAATATAACCTCCTAACCCTTCGACATCTCGCTATAATATGCAATTTCGGCCATTTCTCCGCCCGCATCGCTCCTTTTAATTTATTTTTGATTGGATCCACACCCGTCAACGTCGCATTCGGCCTTTTTTCAATCATGGCGCTGCCTCTCCAAAACTCATATCCGATTTTCATAATGCACTTTTTTCCGGCATATGCATCGGTAATGGAGGGTATTCCGGTTTTGGAAACGAATTAGGTGCGTGTAGTCGGTGAATGTTAAAGCTAGCAGGCTGACATTTCGACGCTGTCTATTAGCTAGGTGCGGGATTTAGAATCCTACAGTGGGTCATTTGCTAAGTCAGATTGAGATTCTCGGATGTAGAGACTCCAGTTCATATACGAATTCCAATGGAAGGAGAAAGATTATATGTTTACATGGCAGTGCTTGTTGCCAAAATTACGTAGGTTTAGTGTACCTTTTTGGGTAGATTTGCCTACAAAACCAACACAACAAGGTTATTTTTTTCTCTGGTAGTGATAGGCGGTCCACGGACAGACTGACGGAAATGAGTGAAATGGCTTTTCGTGATGTACAGATCGTATAACATCCAGAAACCATTATATCTCATTTTCGATTTTTTTCGCGATTTCTCAGCTGTACTGAACATGCGAGATGGTGTTGATGAATATATATTAACGATCAATCTGATCTCTGCAAATTTAGTACAATCTGTTAATAAAAAATAACTCGTTCCTTATAAAAGCTCGTGTAACTATTATATGGATCATCTAAGGAACTAAACGGTTGATTTTAATCAAACTTCTTAGAAACACATGTCAGTACCAATATCATATAAAAATTTGTGATCAAAAGTCTATTTTCCCCCCTGTTTCGAATCTTTAGAATAAATGATTTGACTAAAAGGTTTATATCTTAAATGTTTAAGCATCTAAATTTTGGGATCTATAAACAGCAACGTTTATCCTTATACCTTTCCATGGGTTTCGCTAGGTGCATCGAGCTTTCTCGCACATAGAAGCTTTTCCCTGTCTGAAAAAAGCATCACTCATTTCCGATTCATTGGTTATTCATTCACCATCTAAAAGATCTCAACCCACATATTCAAAATCTCTACCTAGGGATGTCTTCCCTTCTCTGTAAAACCAGAGTTGAATTGAAACAAGACAATGCATCGAATTCGAGTCTCATTTTTTTATTGAAAATGTTTTGGATCACTGAGATAAGTGAATAAGCAGGCCAAATATTTGTAAATAAAACTGAGCGTAAAAAGCTACAAGACAATGCAGTCCTCCTCCAGAAAATTTGTGAATTAGCTGAAGTTTGTTTTAAGAATAGCTATTTGAATTGAAATTACTTCATAAGAAATTAATTGCTACCTGAATATTTCATAGTCTGAGATCAACATGCTTGATCCTTTGAAACTCAACTCCCTCAAAAAATACTCACGACTTAAAATTAATTAAATATAAAGAGACGGTCAAGAACCAAAATCACAATTGTTAGGATATTGAAGGACAACATCCGAGATAATCATAATATCTTATCTCAAATATATGATATTTCCAACTTCTACGGCTTCATCAGAATAAAATCCCACAGGTGGATCTAGACTGGAAAGTATGTCTGCACCATGAATAAAAACGAGTTACAAGGCATTTGGTACCAATGGTACTCCTGCTCAATATTTAATTTTGCTGTGAAATCTAATAAATTGTTTACTACTAAACTATTTAAAGCCTTCACCCGTGAGAGAGGTTGCTCATCATTGTATTTAAGAAAATGTATTCTGTCTGTGGATAAGAAGAATTTAAGCTGCCTGGGATCGAACAACTCACACTAATATCTATTTGTGACTGAAGTAAAGATCAGTAGGGTTGAAAATGAAGATGTAAAGAATGATCACTTATTACCAAACATCGCTATACTCTTCCATTGTGATGTTTCTTAGCTACTCGCTGTAGAGTCAGACTTACATTATGACTAGAAGGTTTCTTGTTTCTGATTCTGCGACCGTTTCTTCCACTTGGCATCAGTTTGGACACGAATACGTCCGAACTTTACGAAATAAAACAACAAGTTCGACGTGGCACGGTACGCAGCGTTCAATGTCGTGAAGGAACCAGTTGAAAGTAGTGGCCAAAGCAAGTTTTCGGAAATATTTTGCAAAACATAGATTGTTTAAGATCATTGAAGATAATTTTATGTTCCAAAAATAAGTACAGAGTGGCCAATATATAAGTGACTGATTTAAATTGTGTGCCACGATCTCACAACGCGTGTGTATTGTTAAAACGTTTTACTTAGACAATGCTAGGACAATATTTCGGTCGAAATAATGTACCCACTGTCAACACCATTCGTCAGTTGGTGCGGCGCCCTGAGACGTCTACCAGACATCGTTCTCAAGAACTGTGTATTCGACGCACATCATTATGTACTACTTTAAAAAAAGACTTGCATTTGCAGCCACACAAAATTTAGTTAACCCAAGATCTACAGCCTAGTGACCATGAAAAAGTCGCCGACAATACAGTCATGCAATATTGTAGCTTAATACCCAAAATAACGATTTTTACCGACAAAGGATAATGAGCGACGAAGCCCACTTCGATATGAACGGATTTGTTAATAAGAAGAATTGTCTTCCTGGCTCCGCAAATCCAACAATTTAACCTGCAAAACATGTGGTTCCAGCAGGAAGGAGCAACTTGTCACATAGCTAGGGAAACAATGAATCTTTTGCGAACAATATTTCCGACACGTTTAATTTCTCGATTTGGTGATGTCACCAAGGTCAGTCACCGGATTTGACGGCTCCTGACTTTTTATATGGGGCATGTCTCTACAATTCATGTACAGTTATAGGTATATCGATGAGGCCTTCTTATGACCTTTGGCTATGAACATAGGAACTAAAATGGTCAGGCCCATTCCTTTCTTGCGGGCAGTGGTAAAATGAAGCAGCCTTCAAAATAACAGCTGTGTGAGGCAATGTTGCCTTCTTTCTAAAGGGACGTCTATACGCCCAAATAATTTGCACAAACTGAATTGCACATGGGTATAATTAAATAAGCAGATGCTAGTACGTGGCTTCGTCCATTCGTAAATAGTTACAAATATCGTCACTGCTTAATTCATCAATTAAATTTGTGTGGGAAAACAACTTACACTTGAGCAACCATCCTGTGCTCCATTTTGTTTCCAACTCCTTTTTTATTAAGTACACTGCAGCAGTAGAAATAATAACCTCTTGAACCATTGTTTAATTTTAAGCACTCAAATTAGATTATGCACTTAAATTGTGCGATCAACTGCAAACTTGCACAAGCACAACTCCGCATGAGGACTTCAACTACATATTGTTCCGTTCAGTATATATAATTTGTGCAAATTATTTGAGCGTGTAGATCTTATTTTAAGAGAGATATTTGCTAACTCTCCTGTCCATGAGTCTAACTGTCGACCCAGATCCGTCAAGTGAAAAAACGCCTATACATTCGGCAAACTAAGTTTAAGACGTTCTCATTGCACCTCACGTAGTGACGCATTACGTCAAAAGTGCATAAAGGCCTCATTTTTCGCGCAGCGCTACTGAATGGAGACATGCATTATGTATAACACCGGAGCGGTAACCCGTGGTTTGTGATAATTCGCGACAGCTATTACAGTGAACGCCAGTAGCAAAAGCTCGACAGGAACGTAATGATATCTTAAGTAAATGCAGGATGGAACGCACCACACCAAATTACACATCATTTCTGTATAATGTGCTGCCGATACAAGAAGATGGGAGCTTAAGAGAGGACGTTGCAGTTTGCAGATCATCTGCTTGGAAACGATAATATACTCGGAGTCTAGAGCTCTTGAATTATTATCATATATGCTATGTAGTGAAAGCACAGAGATTGTTAACTTTAGTGAGGAGGAGGACGGCCCATAAGGCCGGTCTTCGGCCTATACAATTTCAATAAAAAAAGTAAAACCTGTATTTTATGTATACAGGGTGACCGATATTCCGTGAACATAGAAGATTCAAAATAAGTCTGACTGCAGAAGTTGGTTCTATAATGGGTTGAGGATCCACTTATACACTCATTGACACGCCTGGGCATTGTGCTGATAAGGTGGTCGATTCTCTGCTGGAGTATCTCATTCCGGGCTACTGGAACTTCGAGAGTAAGAGCTGCTAAAGTCTGTGGAGGATGTTGCAAATTCAAGAGCCCGCGACCTATCATGCCCCAGACATGTTCAATTGTATATAGGTCAGGCGGTCGAGGTGGCCAGGGTAAACGGTTAATGCGATGTTGATCCATGAAGGTTAACGATGCTCTGGCAACACGCGATCTGGCATTGTCTTGCAAAAAAATAGAGTTTTGGTTGGCGTTTAGGTATGGAATAAAATGAGGCTCCACTACTTCCTGAATATGGCGTCGGGCTGTCATATTGCCTCTGATGAAAATTAGTGGTGATCTGCTACCCATACCATAACTCCCACGGTGTGGTGAACGTGACGCTCTCTGTCAAATTTTGGGTCACGACTTTCACCACGTTGCCTTCTCACTCTTGCCCGAATATCGTGCATCCCCAGACAGAAGCGGGATTCGTCACTGATTCCATTCCCGGTCCCATAGAATTTTTTCTCTACAACATAGCAAACGGTTACGCCAATGTTCAGCTATGAGATGTAGATGTGCGTCGTATTCGGCGATAAACCGTACGCGATAGCTCGAGTACTACTGAATCTGTCTCTCAGAGCCAGAAGTCTAAACCGGCGGTCTTGTCGCTCTGTGGTCTCTCTGAGACGTCCAGAACCCCTCGCTCGCTGTCCTCGGCCTTCCTGAGTCTACGCTCGTTCACACTGCAGTATAATGCGTAAGGATCCGTCAGTCCTAGAAACTTCTCTTATCGATAGACCGGCTTCACGCAACCCGACAATTCGACCCCTCTCAAAGTCACTTAGCTGGGACATCCGGCTGATTTTACGCACTGTAGGCACTTTGAGCATTCACAAAAAGGCATCTGAATAAGCTACACGTAATTTAACATTTAACTGACACCGTAAATGTATGAAAAATGAATGCTTCTTCATCACCAAACAGTACACGCAGCCACCACAAAAACTTAACAGATAAGCCTGACCATTTTATAACTTGTTCATGGCAAGATAAATCGATATGTAAAACATTCTTGAACTCTAATAAGCACACGTATGTGCTTACCTTTTTTGTCACTCAGTATATTTTAAGAAGCGATGATGGGATTTGAATGAAATTGGGAGCACGTATGCTTTAATAGACGTTCTAATATTTGACATTTACAAAAAACTCTAGGGTTAAATTGTAGCAGAATTATTTGGCAATTTTCCATTTTTTGTCTTCTATAGAAGGAGGCCATCCGAACTAATAGAACTGATATAGAAGCTTGTCTCTTAGCTCATCGTGGTTTTCAAGTAGGTCTTAATGAAGCTATACTAAGTGGAACTGTGAGCACGATTTTGATTGTTATGCAAGCATTTGGATATACTTCTTCCAAACTATTTTCTGAAATGTACTGGATCAGTGGATTTTGAAAGCCGGAGTTCTTCTTACAGTTCGAAAGACTGTATGTTTCACCTGTCCAAAGACAAGGTCATCCTTTGATAGGGATTTCAAGAGCACATATTCTCTTAAATTTATGCCGTGGATTCGAGATCATAGATACTTGAAATGAGATTGTTTCAAATAGAGTCTATATAATTAAGAAATGAATCCCAGTTCAGAGGAATAAGTCATATCTGCGTGCCAGCAGATCTGAAGAGAAAAAGATATAAGTATAAAATACAGTCAATAGTGATGCTAAAAGATAATTATGAAACAATATGCTACAGAAAAAATGAATGAGACAGTTAAATGGCGCACTACCATATTCTGAAAAACATTCGATAGTCAACGGTCAGAAGCTTATAGACATATCCAGTGATTTTATCACAAAGAATAAACAATCTAACGTGTAAAAAGTATTTACATATCAACAAATACAAAAAGTACATAGTTGTGACACTCAATTTTTGTTTTGACATTCTCACAGATCAGTAAACTCTGTTGTTTTGTGTTTTCTGGTTTTGTTTGATTTTGTTGTATTTTTGGATGGTTTTGGATTTGCGTTTTGAATAGTGGAGATACTACTTTAGGGAATGAAGAAATTGACCTTTACAGTCGCTGACCAGAAGCTCCTTATGTCTAGCTCTACAAAACTCAAAAAAACATCGATTTATCAATACAGTGATGTTTATCTCTACAATGTTTACAAACCTATTCGAAAATAATGACGGAGATTCCCCGAGTATGGCACATGGTATAATTTCTTTTTTGAGTTGGTGGCTCTAGATTCCATATCTTTTAAACATAGGATTGCCTAATGGCGAAAAATAGGATATTTTTATACCTTTCTTGCTAGGCCCCCCTAGGTCTAAAGCCAACACTGTTCGCTCCTATGACCTCAATGTAATATAATCAACAAAGTTATGTAAAATAATATAGCTAGCCCGTTTATAAGGCTTCAGTAATGAGAATTCATCGCAAAATAATTAGCTGCTAGTAAATGAATATGCTGCAGAACTATCTTTGGCTCTGGAGATCAGTATGAAAAGAATTACCATCAGATGAAATGCACATTTTTTGTACCTTCAGTGGGGGCAAGACAAAGGCAAATGGAAGGCTCTGGGATTTTCGTATATTATTGTCCTCTGCATTCCACGGAATAGCACTGAGAACAGAGGCATGCACAGTAGCTAATGTATTCTATGAAATATGGTGGTAATATGATAGTATGAAAGGGGCTAGCAGAAGGTTGTTGGGCGTAGGTAAAGTACAGGATGTTTCCAAAACCTGTAATTCTTCGGATGGTTTTGAGACTGTTTTGACGAACTGACAGACATCGCCTTTAGAAGACACTAGGTGGACAAGATTAATAAAAACATTTTTTTGTTAGTTAAAATTACACATATGCTCATTAGTCAGAATGGCTATACACGGTGTCCCATCTTAATCTCCTTACCTAAATATTTCCAAAAATGCGCAGTCTATAAAAAAGTTACAAATGAAAGCTGTAGGCTTTCGAAGGGCCACAAACTTCAAGGTCATTCCAAGCTCAGGTCAATACTTTTAAATGGAATCCCCTTTTTCGGAAAAGACGATCAAATTTTACTTCCGAGCAGCATCTTCGCCATTACCTTGACCATTAATTAAAGGCCATTTCAAGGCAACGAAAATAATTTGCTCTGGCAAAAATGTTCGACAGCACAATTTTGAACTCAAAAACTCAATTCACGCATATGAGTTAGCCAAGTATCGTTTGGAATGTCAAAAATAGAAAAAAATCAGCCAAAATACGGTTTCTCTTTTATTTACAATTTTCCGGACTACGAATCACATTAGAACTTGAAAGAAAGAACTAAAACATATCATATGCACCTTGGGTTTTTGAGTCAGCCAAGTTACAATATATGCGGTTTTTTAACAATTTTTCGGGCAATGAATCATGATTGAGTTCTTGAGTTCTTGAGTTAGCCACCAAGCATTCCTTTTGTAACCCAAATCATTAAAAATTAAAAAAACCAGCAAACATGTGGTTTTCTCTATTTTCGAAATTTTCTGGTCAACAAATTACATTTTTTTTAATGAAACCTAAAAGATTACGCCTGGATACGTATAACATCGAATTTTTCAGTCAGCGAACTTATGATATCCTTCTATAAAAATGTCAAAAAATCGGTGAAAATGGGGTTTTTGTGGTTTATGAAGATTTTTCAGATATTATGATTTTGACAACGCAACTGAAACGAATGTAAACAAATTCTTATATACAGTGGGTTCCGGTATTCCTCAAGTTTTCCTTTCATGGCCAAAAACGTCAAAAAATTGTAGAACACCAACGAAATTGCAGTTTTTCCTATTTTCGAAGTGTTCCGGACAATAAATCACAATTTTTACAATGAAAGCTGAGAGAAGCACAAAAATATACACACACTGAGCCTTTGCGTTAGACAAGATATCCTTCTCGAAAAATATCTAAAATTCGAAATGTTGGTTTTTCCGATTTTTGTCAATTTTCCAGACAAAATGTCATTATGAAAAGAACGGAACTGAAAAGAGCGTAGAAAATGCATGTAAGCAATGTATTACTAGGGTAGCTAATCTGACCAAAAGCGTCAATAATTGCGGTTTTTCCTATTTTTACAATCCGGGTACAATATCAACATTGCATTTTTTAAGGGAAGTCATTGTTTCATGTTATGACAAAAACTAAAATATAGTCGTATATGTTTCTTTACTGACAGATATTTGGCTAGTTCTAAGTTGATAATAGGGAAACCGTTCAAATCATGGAGCAGTCTAATTAAAAAAAATCGTAAAGCTATGACCTACTTTGACTGGTACTCTAAAAAAGGACTCAAATGGTTATCTATTGGATGGAGTGACTGTGGTCTCTAAATTTTTGATTTATGTGGCCAGTTTGGACTGTTGCTTAAACTATTTATTGTCTTTCAAATGCGCCCGCCCTGTTTTCTAAAAATATCGCACGCCATTGATCCGTTGGGTCAACTCTCCATCCGGTAGCTACTTTTAATTTTGTAAGCCACCGTCTGTGCAGTCGCTCCATTTATGTTAATATTTAATTTTCATTTTATTGTTTGTTGGACTTAAAGTTATTATTAGGATATAGGAATGCCGTCAGAATCATATCTTGGCGTATAATCGCCAAAGGCCATCAACAACTCATGTGGTAATCTTGGTGTTGTTGGAGTAGGCATCACAATCTTCTTCTGACAGTGAGTGTTATACAGGGTTACTGGTAATTCGCCGAATTCCCGCTAAGGCACGATAAGGGACCTAAAGTCCAGCCTATATACAGGGTGTCTGCAAAAGGTTAGGAAATCTCGAAACTAGAGATACTACAGACCAAAATGTGTGAATTGACCTAAACATATCTCAGTCCAAAACTTCATAGTTTGCGAGATACAGGATGTCAAAGTAACAATTTTATTTTCTATTTTTCCTTATTGCTTGAGAATTATTTCAGATCTTGGCATAGAACTCGGTATAGGGAAGTTTTCTAGTATGAGAAACAAGAATCCGTTATTTGTTATGGCAAAGCTTCTAGAGTGCGCCACTTACAGCACTATTTCGGTAAATAACTTATAATTATTTTTTTGTTCTACCCTGTGTCCTAACTGACCGAAAAATCTTCTTTTCTCGTCATCTCACAACAAAAAAAGTTTACTTGTTAGAAGTGTCTAAAGCTAATAGTTTTCGAAGTATTTGTTTTTAAAAGTTCCAATGCATTATTTGTACCATGATGATAAAACATTTTTCTAACATAATAATCAAGTTGCTTTGGATAATATTTGAGTAGCGTTGCTATGGTTTCTAATGTTTGTCATAAAATTGCTTTAATATTCATGAATAATTTTAAGTTGACAATAAGTTTTCAAACATCTTGGAGTTTTCGTTTGATGAATGTTCTGACATGCATTTAATGTACGGATTGGCAAGGCGTAATGCTTTAAAAACAAATATCTCGAAAACTATTAGCTTTAGGCACTTCTAACAAGTAAACTTTTTTTGTTGTGGAAATACGAGAAAATAAGATTTTTTGGTCAGTTGTTGTATACAGGGTAGCACAAAAAAGTTATGATAAGTTATTTACCGAAAAAGTGCTGTAAGTGGCGCCCTCTAGAAGTTTGGTCATGAAAAATAACGGATTCTTGTTTCTCATACTAGAAAATACTAGAAAACCTCCATAGCTTTATGCCTAAATCTGAAATACTTCTCAAGCAATAACGAAAAATAGAAAATAAAATTGTAACCTTGACACCCTGTATCTCGGAAACTATCAACTTTTGGACTGAGGTATGTTTAGGTTAATTCACATATTTTGGTTAGCAGTATCTCCAGTTTCGAGATTTCCCAACCTTTCGTAGAAATTTAAAATCTAAAGTCATCCAAAAAAATTGAGCATTTGAGTCTCGAGCCTCGAATGCTGCTCATGTGTTTCGGCTGTTATTTTAAAGAAATGTTTTAGTTTCCAGCTCTTTAGAATAAAATTGCGTCCATGTTTAGTGTACAATTTGCTAAATGATAAACTTGCCCAAATGACAGCTTTCAAAAAAGAAATGGTATAAACCATCAATATGAAAGTGTCAATCTTGATAGATAACAAATCAAACCTATTATTCAAGATACCTTTTGACTAACGGATAAGTTCAATAAGCATTCCAACTAACTGTATAGTCTAATGTCTAATCATATTAGACGAAAATACCCTGGTTTTCGAAATAATTGTAAATTCCGGTTTTATTGCTGCAAGTTGTTCAAGAGGGTATTCAAAACATGGACGCATAAAATGGGTACACCAATTTTTGTGGGAAAACTTTTTATTCGACAACAAATAATGAGAAAACGTGTTTTTTGGGATACAATCGAAAGTGTTGGAAGGAACAAAAAACTCTTTATATAAGATTTTTAGGTATTTATGAGACCTACATAATGAGACGACACGTAAAAATATCCGACTAATAGCAAAAAAGTTATTACCGAAACCGAGGCAAACTACAGGCTTTGGAACTTGTTGTTAATACGACGAAGGTTCCTCGCAGATATTTGAAATTTTTCAAATTCGTAGGATTCGTACTTCTAAATAACCACAACAAAATTGGAGTAGATTGGTCAAGTAGTCTTTGAGAATGTCTAATTGTTTATCAAAAACAGCTGTTTTATGGCCATCACGACTAGTTTATTGAGCAATATACAGGGTTCGTTCAAAGGGCATTTTATAGCAAAATAAACTAGTGTTCCTTGCCGATATGAATCGCAAACCATTCCGGAAGATAAATGTTATTTTGTCGCCCATACTACATTATCCATGCTTGATGCTGTTCAGAAAATGGGTCTCAAACTGATCAGTGATCTTTCCTGACGTACAGTCTCGGGACCCTTTCGCACCTGCGGCAACCTCGGAGATCTAGCTCTCTTCTACCGCTACACCAACGGGCTTTGCTCCTCGGAGCTCTCGTCCATGATGCCGCACAATGTAACTGCCTTGCAGAACCACCATCATAACCGTGTCGAAATTCGTACATTCAGAACAGGCTCTTGTGTAGGATCAGCTAAGTCAGGAGGTGGCACTCAAATACCAGAAAGTGCAGACATTTCTTCTAGTGTAGATTTATGCGGGGAACTTTTAAAGCCGCATCCATGGCTCGGCGGTAGAAATTCCCAATTTATCGTTTCCTGGGTAAATTGAACATGGAGCAACGCGGTGCGCCTGAAACGAAATATTCCCGAATCCCAGAGTGCGAAACCACGCCAACAGCATATCAGAGATCCTGCGTTTGGAAATGTCGATATATCTTATTTTTGGTCCTATTAGCAGTCTGTCACTCAACCGTTATCATTGCCGACGTAAATTATTTCAATGGTTCCATCTGCCCAGCACATTTGTACAGTATGACAGAGATGAATTCTTTCAAATCATGTTTTTTTACTTGCCAATATTAGAAACTTTGGCCCACGTCAATAGTCGACTGACTCTTGGGCAGTTCTGAAATCTGATCATAGGCAACTCACAACACCGCATCCGGAATTAACTTCCGAAACGGCTACCAAGTCTCCTACGAAACACTACACCCAAGTACCTCAAAAACTTGAAAACCAGGCAGCTATCTTTGATGAAACGGTTTGTACAAAGGATTCAAGACAGTTTATTGTGACCTCTAGTATAACGAGTACTCGGGTGTCTGAAAGGTTTGAAAGATTGACAAGAGTAGTTGCTAAGGAGCTGTAATTGTGTTTTAGAACTAATAAAAGTTCACTGAGAAAGTGCAGTAGTTTTTCTTCTAGAAACAGTAAAAGTAAAAGTAAAAACCCGAACAGGTTATGCGCCCAGTTCACGCAAGTGCATGAGAAGAAAGAAAAACTCAAGAGAAGCAGTAAAATCCGTAAAATCAGTGAAAGCAAACCAAGGACTTTGACAGCTGAAAATTAAAATCGGAAAAATAAAAATGGCGTCAAGCAACGAAGAAACTCCAAATATTGAAAAACTGGTAAACAGTGAAAGCTTTGAAACATGGAGATTTCAAATAAATATCGTTTTCAAATCTCAAGGACTGTAGGAGATCGTGAATGGTATAAAAATAATTGATCCATCGGCAACTGCAGAGGACAGGACATGTTGGGAAAAGAAAGATGTAAAAGCTCAGAAGTACATAATTAGCTATGTAGTATTTTTCTGAAAGACACTAAAGATAAAAAATGTGCATTGTTGTGTGAGTTTTTCAATCTGACATATCAGAAAGGAAGTTGTCTCTGCACATTTCTAAAATTGAAAATCTTGCATACAGACTAAGAAATTTGCATCAATCAGTCGAAGATGAAATTATTATCTCCAAGATATTGTCAACCTTATCAAGGCAGTACAATTACTTTGCAACTGCCTCTGAATCAACCCCTGTAAGTGAAAACAACAACATTAACAAAACTGAGGATGCAGTAGCATTTAAAACAACAGTTCCTGTAAAATCAAATGAAAATAAGTAGTACAGACGTTTCTCTCGTGGTGAAGCTGGACATTTTGCAAAAGCATGTAAAAATAAACTGATAAGAGGGAGATCAAAACAATGCAACATTTGTAAGAAAACAAATCATGATACAGAAGATTGTCTTTTTCGCAAAAAGGAAAATAAAAGATTGAATCAAGAAAAAGATGCTTTTCTGACGGGAAAAGAAAATGAGAAGCAAGTAAGGAAAATATATATTTGTCGCATATGTCGAAAGATAGAGAACTTTTTGAGTATATGAAAGAAATTGTAACAAATATCAATATCGCAAAAAAGCAAGAAAAAATGAAAAACCTATGAATAGGGAATATTGAAGGTGAAAATTATATACTGAATAATGTATGTATGTTCCTGAATTAAGTAAGAATCTGCTTTCTGTCAATGCTGTAACAGAAAAAGGTGGAATTGCTATTTTGTGGCATACGAAACTAGGACATTTAAGCATAAATAATATGAAAAAGTTGTTCGACTTATGCGATGGTGTAAAAATTAGTAAAAGTGAGTGTAATAAACTTGAAAAGATATGCAAAGTTTGTTTAGAGCAAAACAAACCAGACAACCATTTAGAACTGTAAGATCACGTGCAATTCCTCCCCTTGAAGTTATTCATACAGATTTATGTGGTCCTGTAGATCCAGTTACATGGGATAATAAAAGATATCTTGACATTCTTAGATGATTACACCCACTTCTGCATGACTTATCTGTTAGAACAAAAATCAGAGTTTCCAGAATTTTTAAAATCATATGTCAAAGAAGTGGAGGCTTTCGCAATCTTAAAGTGTCCAAAATACGCTGTGATAATGGAGGTGAGTACATGAATCATGAACTTAAAACTTGGTGTAAAGACAGGGGGATAGTTCTTGACTGCACAATACCTTATATCCTACAACTTAATGGTAAAGCGGAGAGACTCAATAGAACAATAATGGAAAAGGCAAGAGCAGTGCTATTTGAGTCATCATTGAATCAAGAAGTCCAAGTGAAGCTTTGGAAGTAACACCAGCTGAAAGTTGGATGGGTAGAAGACCAAACCTGTCCAATTTACATATTTTTGGGAGTGATGCTCATGCAAAACTGCTAGGGAAACTAAAAAAAATTGGATGCTAGAAGTAAGAAATACATTTTCATTGGTTATGCATTGAATGGATATCGACTTTGGGATGAGAAGAAACATTTTAATAAGAAAAGATGTTGTGTTTAATGAAAGAAAAATAACAGTAAAAGGTGATTCTCATGTGAAACTAGAATAATTTGGTGAAGATCTAGAAAATGAAATCCCAGGAAGCTCATCCGATGAATATGCAGAAGAACAAGTAGAAAATAGTGAAGAATCAGATGAGCGAATTGAAAATGCTGGAGACTCAGGAGAAGGCATAGAAGAACAAGGACTTAGAAGAGAAATAAGGTTAGCAAGAAGATTTGAAGAATATGTGATGCTAACATATACAGAAGCTATGAGTGGTGAAGACAAAGAAAAATGGGAGAAAGCAATCATAGATGAAAAAGAATCATTGCAGAAAAATGATACCTGGGAATATGTTTATAAAAATGGTGTGGAAAATGGGAAAATCTTATCCAGCAAATGGATTTTCACAATAAAGGATGATGGAAAATACAAAGCAAGACTAGTGATACGAGGTGGAATAGACTATAAAGAAACATTCAGTCCAGTAGTGAATATTAGTTCTTCAAGAATAATGTTTGGTGTAGCTGCAAGAAATAGCTGTCATATTAAGAAATTTGATGTAAAAACAGCATTCCTGTATGGAGATTTAGATGAAAAGATCTACATGGAAGTTCCAGAAGGATATACTGAAGAGAACAAAGTTTGTCTTTTAAGAAAAGCTTTGTATGGTTTAAAGCAGGCTCCATTACAATGGAATATAAAATTCACAAAAACAGAAAATTGTGTTTTCAAAAATCAAACTGGATCACTAACACTGGCTATTTACGTTGATGATGGATTATTGATTGGGTCAGATGAAGAAGAAATGGAAGATTTACTAAAACACAGTTTGAAATAGTTTCTATGAACAATCCAACTACTTTTTTAGGAATGGAAATACTAAAAGTTTCTCAAATAATCTAAATATCGTCAATGTGCTATCAAAGGTCGTTGCTGCAATTTACAAACTTGACTTCCAAGTTACATCTGAAGTCAAGGTCATATTCGAGGTTATCAGTAAAATATTGTTTTCCGGAAACATTTGTGTGATCCCTTATCCAAAACAAATGCGTTGTACTGCAGTCTCCGGGGCGTTCATTTCCATCTGAGAATTTACAATTGAAGCCACAAGTGGATAAAGGTGTCATGCATCATTTTTTAAAAATTGCTTTTTTGGAATAAACTAATCTTAAGGAGTGATTCTTTCATTCTGTGATTACTTTGTTGCAAAAACAAGAAAATAAGAAACTAATTAAACAAAAAACTTAACTGAAAATGTCAATAAAGTAAAAAGTCCCAATAAAAAATGTCTAAAGTCAATTTCAATTTCATTCGTGCACTTTTGACCGTCTGACCTCATGTAGAATCTTATGCCGATCACGAATCTGGTATCAAAAATGATTGCTACGAATTTAACCTTCAAATGACCTCTGAGGTCATAATCTAGGTCATACATTCCTTTTCTGATCTCATAAAACGCAAGCGGGAATCTGCATGTTCGCCAAATATTGTTGATGTTCGTCTGTTTAATAGACATCCTGTATACCTTCTTCATTAGGATACTAATAGAGCCTTTCATTATGCATTTTCTTTTTGATTTCGCCCACAAACAGAGTAATTCACATCGCAACGAATGTTCCTAAGGTCTTCTACGTCACTTATCGTTTGAAAAGAAGATTAATTCAAAATCGCCACTTGGTCATTATCGTAAACCTAAGTTGTCACGAAAGAAACACATGCAGACAAATAGCATTCTTCAAACACAAACACCACCATTAAATCCTGCTTGAGAACTACATGTTACAAGTTATACTTTCTAAAAAAATCCATGCTGTTCCTCAAGATCTATGTTATGACTAGACAATAATTTGTTCTTACAAGACGTTCGCTGGGAGATGTGAAATTGCAACGGAAAAGAACACTCAAGTATGGAATCATCAATTGTGTGCAATTTACGTGGTATTTTTAAATGGGTCCAGCTGCGGAGGAAAATTATAAATACTAAGATACTGCGACTATTCTTTAGAAGTTGATACCAGTTAATGAGCCGTATTCATAAAAGAGAAGCATATCCTCGGAAGCATAAGGTAAAAGTATAAGGTCTTGCTTCGGAGAAAAAGGTAGAAAAGTATACGCATATCCTTGTTTTCATATTCATAATGATTACCTTATACTCGCGAGGATATCCTCCAAGAAGAAGTAAAAGGTTGACTGGTATTTGTAAATCGAGCAACATGTCCTGACTTATCTATATCTATTCGTCATTATCTGTCAGAGCGGTCCGTAGGACCTTTGCTCTTGGTTGAAGTCTTGTAAGTCGGTAGGTCTGTCAGGTCTGGTTGCGCAGATACCAAACAAAGTCAGGGAGAAAGAAGGGAAGAAGAAAGGAAGGAAGGAAGGAAGGGGGGAGAGCAAAGAAAAAATAAGTGCATCAATTTGAGGGGTGCCTTGGCATTGCTAATTAATATTCGGCAATTTTAAATTGTTCCTAAAATTAATTTTGGGATTGGTTGTTGAAGAAAAATTATAATTTTGGTTGGACCTAAAGTCGCACGAGTTAATTTTGTTCACAGTGCGAGTCGCGGCCTTGTGTGCTTGCGAACTTGCTCGACTGTTTAGTCTACTGACTCGCGCAAGAAAGGGTTGTTATGTGATTCCGCTTGACTATAACGTAGCTGCGCTTGTTGTTTGATGTACTCGTTAGTCCCTTAGGTAATGGATGTCAAGGCATCTGTGAAGGGTCTCGTTGGAAACATACCATGGGGCGTTGGTGATTGTACGATGTCCTGACTTGCTCCAGCTTGTAGTTGTCGTGGGAGTTCGTTCACTCAGCATCACTGACAGTTGTACACCAGAGCTTAGACAGACCGTTCCCCATTTTTACTGGATACAGTTTATCAAATTAATTAGCTTGTCATCCTCAAGTGATGAGGAAACTATATAAAATAATGGCAACGACCTGCAGTTCATCGCATTTTGCCATTGCTCCCATTACTTTGTAAAAGTCACAAGTTCGAAAAATAAAAATGAGAAAGGACGATGCCTTGAAGAAGATGTTGAAAAAAAACGAATCAACATTCGGTAAACCATTAGATACTAAAGGCTTATTAAAAAAAATCAACAACATGAAATCAAGATTGAAGAAAAAACAGATCTAAAAAAACTGGTAATACAGCAATTAAATTGTTAGATTGGGAAAGAAAGTTGCTGAAAGCTATGGAAGGTGACTGTAATCCTACAATTGGGAAAATTAGAGGTGCCATTCAGGTTGGTAGTGTTCAAGAAGAAGGAAGTGAACTATATACCGAGCGCAGTGAGCAAACAGTTAGTATTACAGCGCCAGCAATTCAGAAGACATTGCCACCAAAAAGAAAATTAGCAACAGAGAAAGACGAAACTGAGGAAACCAAAGGGTTAACTACAAAAGAACTGCTACGTCTAGTCCTATTAAAGCAGTACCAAAGAAGTATTTTACAACAAGAGTTTTATAAAACGAAATTAGAAATGATGCAGCGTACGAAGCCACCTGTAACTTATGATGTTCCCGAAAATAAAACTTATTATAACTTATAAATACACTTTAATCAGTAAAAATATTTATTATAATACTCAAGTTTCTTCTTATTTGTTGACCTAGTTGGCGGAGAGCAAGTTCGTCATTCTCATGGTTTCCTTCATCTTCATGTGGGTCTTGTTCAACTAGTTCAAAGTCAGGATCGCCCAAGCTCTTCGCCACATTATGGAGTACAATACAAGCAATAATTATTTTCGGCACATTTTCCAACTTTACGCGGCAAACATACAGTAGGATAGGAAACTGGCGTTTCAGTTGGGCGAAACAGCGTTCAATTATAACTCTTTACTTGTTTTAAAAGCTTATTATAATTTATTTCTGTACCTGGAGCAGGATTTCTGTAGGGAGTCATAAGGCATGGCTCAATACTATAACCGTATTCGCCAAGTAGTACAACATTTGCTTTATTTATTAATTGTGATCTAGTCTGTGAATTTCTCCATATTCTGGAATCATGCACTGATCCAGGCCAACTGACATCAACATTTGTGATCATCTCTCTGGCTTGCACATTTAAAGTAGGTTTCCCTTTTCGGTTGATATACTCATCTCCATTGCGATTTGGTTCCAGGATTCCTATATGTGTACAATCAATTACACCAATTGCTGTCGGAAATTTATACATGCCATATCCGCTTGGCTTCCATCAGTTCATGGTTGGCAGTTGGCAACTTGATCCATTCGTTCGACTGTGCAACTATGCTGTTCACAACTCTATTTACAGTCCGAGATAGCGTTGCTTGACTAACACCAAGTTCCTGACCAATACCTTCTTGATATCCAGAGTCACCGAGATAGCGTAGACACATCTTCATTTTATGAATACATGAAAGTGCTCCTCCTCGAGTTTCCTCATTCTCAACTATAAATCTGTCCTCAAGCCATTGTACATTTGCTTCGTCGAACCGATATAATTTTTTGAAGTCACGACCAAGTCAAGGTAAACGAGGTTTGTACGTTTAACATCCCTAACATCCACAATTTCCACCACCATCGTTTGACCACCTTTCGTTACGAACTTGAGTCTGCTACTGATCACACTCAGAATTTTTGAAGGATATGCTTCCTATGCCAAGTATAAAGTGAAGATTATGAATATCATTTTACTTATGTCACTGCTTTGAAGGATATGCTTATACTCAAAAATCAAAAGCATTGAATTCAGATTATTATAAATACCATCTGGAGGATTTCCTTCAAAATTTGAATACGGCTCATTGTCTCAAAACTAAAGAACAGCTTGTTACGAGCAATGTTATGTAAATTCTAATATCACCGTGGAAAATACCTAAAAGAGTCACCGTGCTGAATTAGAGGTGAACAATTGGTAAAAAACAGTCACCCGGGGCCACCCGTGAATCCTAGCACCAAACTGACATCGAATTCGCAATTTACCCACCCGGCTTAGCTAGAAAACAGGCTTCCATCCAGATAATATACGCGCAACAACTTCTGTATTTTTTTACTTTTCGTTTTTTGATAATCAGGATTCTTGCCAGTATCTCGAAAACAAGGCATTTCTTGGCTGAATGACTCCTGGATTCGGCTTTAGCGACCCAAAAAACGGGGGGGTTTGAAGGATTGCCGGGATCATGTTCCCAACTGATTCATTCTTGGCCGTTTTTCTAACATAAAACCGCTCGTGGTTACAAAAAATTAAAATCTTAAAATGTAGCTTATATGACCTCTATCTTACGTATTTTTGGTACCGAAAACCAAACTGTAAGTCACCCGGTTTACCTATCAAGCAATCTTCTCCAGATCATAGTCGCGTAGAAACAACAAAAAAAAGCATTATCAATTGGATACCACGCTGTCGAATGGAGAAAATCGTGACTACAGTCCATCTGTCGAACAAAGAAACTAAACCCAAACATCTTCTTTCTTGGATATACATACTTAAGTTACTACAATCAGACATGGCTCTGCGCTGTCGGTTTTGACGAATCCCCGTGGATCAATAATAGCCCATTAGCATATCCTAGATGAGCGAAAAAATTTGCATTCGTGGTAGTGGAATTGTTAAAAGCCAGGTTACATCCGCATATGTAAAGTAAAGAGAAAAAGTATTCGCTGCATATGCATGCAGAAATCTATCAATCCCGGTACGTGATGTCCAGAGAAATGTGACCAAGCTACTAGATTGTGAAAAAGAGACATTTGGACTTGACCAAGTGGCAAAAAGCCTTTTTCAGGACTATGAAAAAATGTTAGCAATTCGTTAAAAATCAACGAGACGATTGTATTGACTAATTTTTTTTCTGTGAATAAAATTATAAATTTATGTATCTAGTCATTTTTTCAATAACTCTTATACCTGGAACCTGATTATGAAAGACAAATAATAGCTCGAATTTAAAATGCATCACCAATTAGATCTTGGGTATGAGACTTTTCCATGATTTTAAATATTCTAGTTTCTATTCTAATATAGGTTTTCCATTGGCTCGGGTTTACTAAGTATTCTTCGAATCGGAGTGTTCGATGGCCAGCTACGTTTTTTTCCTCTCAGTATTAATCTCTTCAGAGTCAGCTTGAAAATCAGCTACCACAAAAATACTAAAGAGCTTCAAGTGCTTTGAGCACCTCATTTTCTCTAATTTTCCCTCATCATACAGTGCCTTTCAGAAGGGTCTCCCTACTTATTTCTCTGCCACCACTGGATCGACGTCCAAAAACTACAAAGCTTTTTGGGCTTTGGGATAGCAGTAGCCTTGTGTGAAAACTCCATCAAAATCCTAGCACACTGATTTTAAAATCATAACACAGTTGGGTGGAGGGTTGTTACGATTTTTATGAATAAACTTGGTTTATTTAAAGTTTCCTGGTGATAATCACCAAAGAAGTTTTGTCCCCCACTTCATTACCGCGCTATATAGCTCATTCTTAGCTGTTATCTGAAATTCGAAAATTTCCGTTACAATATTTCTCTCGCTTCCGCGTTGGAAGACAAAAGGTATTTTCTTCTAAAGCTGAGTGCAATGACATCATATCCTACCACAAGTTCTTGTCTCCATCACCTCACAATGTCATAATCGCATACACCTACTTCCAGAGTTGGTGTTAGATGCAGTTGCCGGTGGCTGGCTAACATACGTTTCACAATATAAGCGCGAAATAGCGTCGCCTAGTCCGTATAGCGCAGTCTGCAGAAGTTGCAGCCCTTATTTACTAGCGCGGCTTCGAGCTTGAAGTTGCTTTTCAAGGAGATTATTGTGCTATGGAGATAATGCTTCTTTTCAGCATGCGGTGAACGTAGTCAGCGAATAAATTAACATAGGTCGCTGGCTTGTGACTTTTAACAATTAGGTGGTGTAGCGGAGGTATAGTTTCACTGTTGACTACAAAAAAATGTTTCAGTCTTTTACTTTCCACGCCTACTGGCTGTAATCACGAAAAAGTTTCACAAAATATTGTATATAATGCCTTTATTTTCGAAGCAGAACTTACACCCACTAATAATATGAAATGTTCCTACAAACACATGTACTGTATACGGATGCTATAGATAGAAAGTTAAACTGCCTAGTGCATACTTATTCACATCAAGCTAATCATGTCGCCAAGGATAGTATAGCTTTTGGAAATCTAGTAGAGCATCTGCGGGTTGGAAAATGTCATTCTGGACCTGCCGAAATATCTGTGAAAATTTCACTCAAGTTTTGCCATGCTTTGTAGGTTTATTAATTCGTGGTTAATTAACATTATCCAATATTTCTGCTTGCAATTCGTCCGGACTGTCAAAATTGTAGTGTTTACAGTCATGACGACAACAACAGTGGAGAGATGACACATGCGCAAAATCTGAAATATATTTTCTGCGCATGGTACACACGAGGGGACGCCTTATGCGCAGCACTTGGAACTCATTTCTTGCGCAGTGTACTAACTTACTTCATGATCGACATTTTTAACTTTACCCCTACTCTGTGAGGCTTTCTACGCACATAATATATGCATAGACAAACACGGTTGGAATGGAAATGTTCGCTCTTCGCCTGTGTAACCATGACTAACCTCAGTCACGGTCATGGTCACAGAGATGGAAAGCAAACATGCTCATTCCAACTGTGTCTATTTATGGATATAGGTATAGAAGGCCATTTCTGGTCTAATTAATACTTAGTATTCTGATTACTCCATGGTCGGCCGTTATGTTAGTGCGACTCTATCTGTCCATTGCGCAGAATGTCGAGCAGTTATGAGCTAGACGCGTGGGGGTCTTTTGCCATCTTCATCGTATTGGATGAGGTTGAAAATTGTCAAATATCTCACCTACTTCCGCACAGTATTTTGATTTTTTCATATGACCATACCCACTTCCATGCTTTCTGTCAAGGACTACTAGACCTAGACCGAACTGATGAATTGCTGACGAGCACGAAACAGCGCTGGCTGTGGTTGATCATGGTTACAGGAGACGGAAGGCAGACATGTTCATTTCAACCAAAATAACGTTGTATGCTGCTGTTGACTAAGAACAAGACAAGATCATCATTATTTTTTTGTTCCTTGTTCCTTCTTGCACAATTTTAAGCAGTAACAATAGTTCATACTTTCACGAGTTCCATATTCTAATGCATACCTTATTTTTTACAGGTAGGTGCCTGATGGACATGACTAGATCCATGTTAAATATATCCTGGGGTTCGGAACTCTCAAACGATGCGACGGTAAGATGTGGCGAATGAAAAATACAAAACTCACCTCTCTGTTTTTCTCGTCACATACCTTGTACTATTGGTTGAATTCCAAGCCACTAGGCCTTGCTTACATGCTTGGCAAAGTTGTCAGCAGTGATCCTTTAGTTGAGCGTCACTACTAGTATTCTACGTAAAAGTACCCAAGAGTATTCTAAATTCCTGCGTCCAAAAATGATCCGCAATAAAATGAGAAGCCGTAGAATCGTCTCTCAGAATTTGTCACAGCTGTTCCTTTACCTTTACCTTATATATTATGCTTGGAAAAAATTAGTGTCTCATAAAAGGCGCTGTCTGTATGAGCATTTTCACGCATATGGGTAAGTATATATAGTAAACTGTGACAAATTCTCATAGATCATGTTGTATCTTATTTTACCTAGGATATTTCTTTAAACGTGGCAATATAGCATCAGGTTGGCTTCTGGTAGAAAACGTTAATCAAAGATACACATTATTAGATATTTCAGAGCCTTTATGCTTCCAGGAACAGCGTTATATGTTTACTCTTTAGCCAATGACTCTGAACTCCTAAAGAACTGAGGTGCAAAATTTACCACTTCGAGTCCAATGAACGTTCACCGAAGGTCTGAAAAAGCAGAAACGCTTAGAAGTTGAATTACTAGCTGTGGTGTTGACTCGTTGCCCTCTATATTTCTTACTTCTCTGACATCACGCACTTCCGGGTGCTTGACGTTGGTTTATAAAGTAATAAAATAGAGCGAAATGGGTTTCCCCTGACAGCTAACTTAGGGACCATTCATTTCCACTGCTATTCCAGGACCTCTACAGGCACATTACTCCGGTCATCTAGGATAAAATAGGAGCGTTTGTTACGATACCACGTACAAATATTAAATCTTTGTTACTGTATATTACTTACTTTTCAGCTTAAATTGTATCGTGCTTTGTTGCAACGTAGCGTTAGTTCTGGCATTCTGGCAAAACTTGAGCCGTCTGGCTTGGGGGGAGACCGGAGAACATGTGATCTGTGTACTTCCAGTTTTTATAAACCGATAAAACCGATAGATAATTTGATGCAGTTATAGTAGGATGACCTTTTGAAACGTGTTGTGATATGGGTATAGATGATTTTTAAATTTTGATTTCTAGCATTATAATTATGATGAGCATTAATATTTGGGTATAGGCTATTAAACTTCTTAACGTAAGTAATACATTTCAAAATGTACTTAGCTGGATGTATGTATTATGTATTGTAACGTATAATGTGCTAAAAAATACTACATTTTTTAATTATATAATAGTGACCTCGCTTTTTAAGAGGTTTTAACATGTTTTAAAATACAGGGTGTTTCAGAACTAAGGGATCAAACTTCTAGTGGTTATTCCGTGTAACAGTAGAATACATTTGAGTATAGGGACCCATATCCGGAAAAGTGACACTACGGCACTACGGCCGTAAGACGCATTAAAATTTAGAAAGACGATGAGTTGCCTAAATAGGATTTAATGCATTTAATTTTTGCCTTTTGTACATGATATAATTACAACAATTGTTCAAAATGTCTTTCTCCAACCTGAATACACCGATTTACGATGCACACGATTTCGGCGGACTTGACTAAAAATTTGATACTCATTTTGAATGATTTCAAATGCTGGTGTAATTCGACCAATTAAGTATTGCTCTGTTTCTACTGGAGTTTCGTAAGCCAAAGACTTTACATGTCCCCACAGGAAAAAATCTAGCGACGTTGAGTCGGATGACCTAGGAGGCCAAGAAAATGCTCCACCCCTGGCAATCCAACGGTGCCCAAACCGCTGAGCCAAATACTCAACACACACACAACACACAAGTGCCAGATATGGGTCCCTATACTCAAATGTTTTCTACTGTTACAATGTATAACCCCTATAAGTTTGATCTCATAGTTCTGAAACACTCTGTATATCTGTGAATGCACTTGAATGTATTCAAATGTATCATTCATTCATACAATCACTGTATCTTGTATATATAAGTGATTTGAAAAGAATACAAAAAACACTTCTCGATAAATGCTCTCTATCATTAGCATTTTTTTAGAGATTTCTATGGGCCAAGGTGTTTGCTTTCGCAATCTCGTTCAAACAGTTCCAACAGGCTTTATGAGTTCCTTGCTATAGGGAAGTGTATCTTTTTCATTGCTGGAAAAATCGTCACTTTGAAGAAAATGCACCTACGGCCAAGTAATGAACCGAATATCCCGTATCCGTTATCCGACCAATTCAGTATCCGCTGCAACCCCTATTATGATCTAAAGGACACCAACTTCAACTTTCTAATGCAGTAGTCGAACTATTTCTCGGGCTGTATGGCGGGGTATCTTTTTGAATCCAAACGTTGTTTACACCATTGTTATCCAACTCACGCAGAAGAACCGAATATGGAAATCCAACACTGCATCAACAAAATTTAGCCAAATTTATGCAAAACGATGATACAAAATTTCGACAAAAGGAATAGATGTGATATTTGATGTATCTATAACTATAAGGAATATCAGTCTGAAGAAGAAACAGTGTTTTCTATCTCATAAAATCTTTTTGGGTCACCCTTTACAGGATCATATAATCTTTGAATAAACTCTAATGTTCCTGAACTGTGGAATAAGATGGATGGACATTGAGTCAGCCGAAAGAAAAACAGTTTTCCTTTATTGCCTTATAAGGAGGCGTCGACAGTTCGAACTGGATAATGTCGAGGGTAAAAGTTTTTTGTGCGAGAAAAAGAGCAATATAAAAGATTAATGTTATTTTTCGATTTCAACTGTACTTAAAATTACCTTCATTTCGTTAACATGAGCAAGAAAGCTAACGAACGCTTAGTAGCTATTATAAACAACTGTATCTGCGCCTGTCAATTTTTTGTTTCAATTGTTTTTTACCTTCCGCTTGGAATCCAAGAAAAAGATATGAAGATATGTCGAAAAAAGTCTCACTGTTAAAAAAGGAGCAATTATCACGTCCAAACATCTTCATTACCATTTTTCATCAAATATCTCAAAAATAAAGTCTGTAGAAGACTAATCCTGAATCAAAGGACTCAACTTATGTTAGCTATACATATTCGAATCAACCATTCTAAAACGTGCTATTAGTTAGGATGTTATTGAAATTTTCTAGACACACCACTGGGTATTTGAGATCGCCATTTGATGAAACAATTTGAAGTATACTACTTCTTTGTTTTTTGCAATTTTTGCGTATCTAGGTTAGATTTTGATAAAGGTCGAATTTTCAATGGAGAACTGTGTTAATTGTTCCGAAAAGTAAGCTTTATTTCGAATAGAGCTCAGTACGTAAAAAGCACAACAAGCATGGACATTACAATGTGTTGTCTTTTCCATCTTGCTATCAAAACGTATCACGCTTTTATTTGAAAACTTGAGATCGCTTTATAATCATTTAAATATTCCCAATCAGAAAAAATACTTTAAATTTTTATCGTTATGAACATATAAACAACAGCTTGTTTTTACAAACGCATTTTATTTTGTTTATTTTACACTTTTCGGTATTTATGATGTTGAATAACTAGTTTAGTAATTTCTCTATATAACTTTCATATGTTTCAATCATATAATGATAAATCGATATTTTGCGGAGATCGCCATATGGAATTTATAATGACGTTATTTGGTTATCGTGTTTCTCTCCTTAAAGCTATTTATTCATTTTACACCCACATCACAGCCATTCAGCGGCGGCCGCCATGTTGTATCTAGAATGACCTCACTTTGCTTCCTTCATGAAGTACTTTCATTGTTTGATACCCGCACAGCATAGGGATCACTATGGATATTATAATGATAATATATAATTATTAACGCAATCTTGAAGCGGTCGCCTAATTGGATTTGGAATAACGGCACTTTGCTTGTTACGTCTCTCTCATCGAGCCCTTTTATTTGATATCCATATCACAGGGGTGAGTATGAAAAATGTAAATCGCCATTTTGCGGCCCCCGCCATATTAGATTTGGAATGATGTCAATTTGCTTATAGCATTTTTCTCATCAAGCCCTTTTATTTTATGCCCATATCATAGGGTTTATTATGTAAATGATGAATCGCCATTTCTTTCTCAAATATTTGAATGCAAAAGCTTCACAGTCACTATCAACTTAGAGTTTGAGTTATTTTGAAGGCCGACAGCTCCGGTTCTAGATCCTGATCCTTTAAGGTTATCAAACTGGTTTTAATTCACTTATATTCTTACTGCTGAAGGCCTTAATTTCAGCCGGACTTACAATTCGACCGTAGCTTAGCTCTAAGCTCACTGCAAAGCTCTAAAGCTCTTTATAATGGTAGCGCCGACTTGAGAATTTGTGCTGTAGAGGGGAGGCAGATAATCTTTATCTCAATGGAACGTCTGATGCAACCTGGATAAATGATTACAAGAACCAGAACTATTATAAAAAGATAAAATTTTGGTATGGAAGGCTTTCTATGTACAGTGGAAGTTATTTAGCTACATATGGGAGAAAAATTCCTTATAAAGTGGATAAAAGTATGAGGTCTGTACATGAAGTGATGAGACTGGCAACGTAGCATTCAATCTGGCAACACTGGAGGCGCCGGGGTTGGAGGGGAGATGTGGAAACATGTGATCCGCCTTCAGTATAAGTTTGAACTCGATCGAGTCGTTTGGTTGTCCGTAGCGATCTAGTAAAAGTGAAGTAAAAACATTCCTGTGGCTCTTCGGCCTTCTTATTCGCCTGACTCGAGTCCTTGCGACTTCTTACTTGTATGACCTTACACAGGTTTCAAAACCGTTACATAAGTAAAGGAGTGTAAATCTCAATCTTGGTGCGCAAGCTGGCGAATCTTGGTGTGATTCTAAGAAGAAAAGTCCATAGAAACATAGTTTCTGTTGTTTCGTTTCCAAGGTACAGAATGTCAAAGTTCCGTAATAATCCTTTAGCCGATGTTGTTGAACTTTAGCAGACTCACAGAGGTTATCAGATTTGCTTCTTTTACTTGTTTAGGTCTTACTGGTACGTTTTTCCAATTTTTTCCTGATTTTTAGCTTAATCTAAGTTTCTAATGTTACATCTCTGCACGTAAAAAATCCACAAAACAACAAAACAGTTTGAAACTGTATCTCATGAACATAACGGATTATAGCGCCTAAGTTTATATAAACTTTTCGTATTTGAAGAATTCAAGGAGCAAATAAATTATTATTAACAGCCTGTATAGATAGATTGAACATTTGTAAATATTGCCAAATAGACATCCAAATGAAAAGTCCGTTAAAAACATAGTCAATTGTCTTTTTTTGCTCAGAATATTGCTAAACGCCATCGGCTGCGAAGATTTTTATTTCAGAAAGACTTCAGACACGTGAACAGAGTCATTATCGAAATTCGTATACAAGATATATGGACCATTACATATCAAACTTTATAGCATTTAACCATAAATAAAAACTAGGAAACAGTTTTTATATTAGTGTCAGGATCAACGTATTTATAATTACCTATTAGAGTCTCTCGCACTCATTTATCTATATTGTTTCAATAATAAATATTTGATGCTAGGTACTGCAAGGTAGTTGCGGTCATTCCTTTGCTTACCGCAGTATTTCTGGAGACCTATGTTACTTGCAATTCCTAAGAATAGATTCTAATAATAATATTTATATAGTGTGTTCATACCATAGTACAATGGCCTCGAACTTCCAGGCGTATTTAGGATTAAATCACAATCCTACTCCTGAAAGGGAAACCAAAACTCTCAACAGTAGGTCCCTTTTAATTTGGTTCTGTTTTCGTATCCAGGTTTTTGTAATTGAAAAAGTTTAGTACTTTACACAGAGATTTAATAAAGAAAGCTCTTACTAATATGTACGTTTTCTTAAAGCATTCGCTCCAAGATACCGAACGGAAGAAATTAAAAAAGTTATTCTGGGAGTAAGAGCATACTTGACAATTTAGATGAAAATTTGTGTGAGCCTAGCGAGAGGCACTTTAATCATATTGGAATTTGAAGTTTGAAGTGCTTAAGCTAGTTAAGAAAAAATTACAGTTTGCTATCATACTGACATATAAGGAAGACACCCAGTAATCTCATAATTAACTTCCTATATCAATTTTGAAGCTCTAGTTCTAGTTAGCAATGCCTATATACTCCTCCAATCGTAGCACCTTCTCATCTCTACTCTTTCCTCTTTCCTTCTTTTCCCCTGACTTTGTTTTGTATCTGGATAAACGGACCTGACAAACCTATTGCTCTACAAGGCATCAACCAAGAGCGAAGATCCTACGGATCATAAGTAACATATTTCCAAAGTGCAATCTACCGACTTTTTTTTCACCAATGGAACATTTTCTGGATAATCCATGAGTCCTGTTTGATCACAGGTGTAACATAGAATAAGTCGAAACGATGCAAAGCTGAGTTACGTACACATAGGTACACCGCAAAAGATGAAATAAACGACGAAAAATCGACTGATAGTAAAACGACGAACAAATAAATAAATAAAATAACAATAAAATCAATAAAACAAGAAAATCACACGTTAAAAATTCATCCACAGCTTTTTCCAGTAGAATTTTCTTCACTGTTTCACAAATAATGTTTAGTCGTTGTGATTTTAAATCGTTGGAGAGTACATAGGTATGTTGAAAAGCTTAACAGCCTTATATCCAGGACTCTCCTCCGTTTTCACCAATCTATACTAAGTGACATATAAATCCGAACACCCAGTTTAAATGGTTTTATTTTAATAAAATTTTGTATAAGTACTTAATGAAGCATAATAAGTAAATGATAAAAATTTCAAAATGATTGCACTGCTTTAAAGCCATTTGACCTTTAATAATGTGTGGATGCAACCTGATGTGCTACGCATTCTCCAACGCGCCTAGGCATGCTTCTGATCAGGTGGTCAATGTCCTCCTGTGGTATCTCAGTCCAGGCAACCACCAACTCCTCTCGAAGTGCTTCTAGAGTCTGAGGAGGACGTTGCAAATTGAGCAATCTCCTACCCATCATATCCCACACGTGCTCAATTGGGGATAAGTCTGGAGATCTTGGTGGCCATGGTAACAATGTGACATTATGTTGAAAGAAGTCTATTGTGACTCTTGCAACATGTGGTCGGGCATTATCTTGTTGGAAATTTGGATCTGCCAGGGTGTCAAGATAGGGTAAAAGATGGGGTTCTAGAACTTCGTGGATATAACGCTGCGCGTTCATGTTACCTCTGATGAAGATTAAAGGTGACCTGGAACCATAAGCTATAGCACCCCAAACCATAACTCCAACAGTGTGATGAACATGTCTTTCAACAAAAAACTGTGGATTCCTCCTTTCACCACGTCGCCTTCTAATCCTGGCAAGATCATTGCGAATGCCTAAACAAAATCGAGACTCGTCACTAAAGACAATACTGTTCCATTCCTGATCCCAGAGTGACCGTTGTCTGCACCACTCAAGGCGATTACGTCGGTGTTCTCGAGTTAAAGGGAGGACCCAGTGTGGCCGGTATGAAAACAAGCCAAAACTTCCCATTCGTCGGTAAACACTTCGCATGCCAATAGGTCTTCCGTGTTCTGCAAACCATTCATTTGCAATGGACCTGGTAGTGGAGAAACGGTCCCTTAAGGCCAATAATCTTAGGCGGCGATCTTCACGGTCTGTTGTTCTACGGCAGCGTCCAGTGCCCCTTGCTCTTTGCGTACGGGCTTCTCGAAGCCATGCCTGACAACACCTAACCACAGTGTCTACACTTCTTTGCACTCTAACTGCAATTGCCCGAAAAGAAAGTCCAGCTTCCCGAAGTCCCACTATATGGCCCCTATCAAACTCACTAAGTTGACGAAATCATACAGGTCTCCGTACTCGTAACCGATCGTAAAGGATGTCAAGAACCAAAATCCGCCAACGTTGATTCTTTACTGCGGCTAAAATATTCATTTATAGAGCGTTAGTGAATTAAAAAAAAAGCACTATAAAAACCGGAATGTCCAACTGATAAGGCTGAAAATTTTTTCACTTGTTATTTACAGTAAGATAAATACATTCACCAACTTTTATTAAAATAAAACCATTTAAACTGGGTGTTCGGATTTATAGGTCACTTAGTATATGTGACTTGAACTTGTTTAAGTGTGTTTTAGCATGGATGGATATGGGTAATTCATAAGTCGTGACCATAAATACACAGGGCCGCATTTTAAGGAGGGTCTCCTATGTAACATTTTTTCCTAGAGGGCTTCATTAAAAAGATACGAGGTGTCGAAGTTTAACAATAAAGAACATTTTTTTTTGATATCTTCAAAACCTGAAATGAACTAAAACTAGGCATGTGGATTTACCTAAGTATTGTCCACATTCAAAAGTCTTAACTCTAAATCAACGTGCACCAGTGGCGGAGATACAGGGGATTGGTGGCATTATTTTTACAAATAGACATATGTAGTATGCTACTGTTTTTTATTTTTAAACTTCAACGCCCCGTATCTTTTTAATGAAGCAATCGAGGAAAACATGTTACATAGAAGATCTCCCTTAAAATGCGATCCTGTGTATGATGTTTCATTTTTGGTCACAACTTGTAAATCACCCTGTATGCACAGCTGGCAAGGTTAGAATTTTGAAAGTTCTGAACAAATCTTTGCAACTAGTGCACCTTCTCCATTTATCGATCGGGTACCGCATTCATAAAGCAATTTTGATTGAATTCCCATACATTGGTCGCCACTCCAGAGGTCACTGTGATTTCTTTTCCTACCATATTTCTGCCTCAGCGAATCGGCATTATAAAATTCCCTTTTCCCGAACGACTTCCAGCTTATTCCTGGCATCTGACATGACGTTACTCGAATCAAAATTTATCGTGGACCTATTCGGAACGCTAGGCATGACTATACTCAGTCATCCTTGAATGAAATGGTCGAATAATATCGAAACATGCAAAATGTAGGGGGTTTGATGCATAATAATGCTTACGACTGCTCAACTGCTTAGGATTTTTTTAGCTAACCCAGCAAGCGGGCAACGATATGCTAGATATTAAATGTAAGATGTAGGATTTTCCTGAAGGAGGAATGCCTTCACGTATCAGCCCGAATAGTTTTTATAATAAGTAATATCTTTAAAACGTGATTTTACTGGCAGTCTTTGGCAGACGGCGCTGTAATACTCTTTCAGGGCACTTCATGGCAAGAAATTAAACAGGTTGCTGAAACAGAAATTAAATGTATTTCGTATTGGTTCAGCAACATGTACCTAACCGTAAAGAGACATACCATGTCAGATATTTAGGGGTTGATAACAACAGATTTATGAGATGCGATATTCATGCCAGAAATTCAGTATAAAAATTGAGAATAATTTTATAAATTTTCAAAATAGCTATAATACATTTTATAAATGACAAAAATAAATATTTGAACAGGTTATTAATGTTGAGCTGTTACAAAATCGTATTTCCCAAGATTATTTGTTAACCGGCAACAAATTTTTTGAATTTTTTGTAGTCTGTAGGCGAACATTTGATCTAAGGATAATACATGAAGACTTAAAGTAATAAAATATATAATAATAATAATAAAAATTGAACATATGTTTATTCAAGTAAGCATTTTTCTATGTACTCAATATTTTCGGAAACTTTTTTTTAAAAGTAGCAGAAAAAAATTATAACAGTTACAAAACCATAGAACGTGCTAAGTGCCATTCCAGAAATATAAATATCGTGGTAAATAATAACGACGAAAAAACATAAAAAAATTAGCTTCTAATGAATATTAGTATTCAATGGATCTTCATAAAATTATCTATTTTCTTCCTTCAAGTAAGAAGTAGAAAGTCTACTTTGGCAGGTCAGGTTTGGAAGAGTCATTTCTGTGATAGTTTCGATAGTTTTTTTTTCAAAATCTTCGTTGTACTCTATGGTAGGTAGACCATATTTACTTTACAGCCAGAATCGTCAGCCGTCTAGCGGTCACGTGGTGACTGGGCTATTAAACGTGAACTGAGAACCCTAACAGTTCCAACTAACACCAGCTGTGCGCTTTCATTAGTGGTCGATTCTAGTGTGATAGATGGCGCTTTGCGCTGCCTGATTTCGGTAACAAGTTGTACTCGAGTTTTAAATGTTATATCATAGAATAACATATCTGAATGTAAATGTACAGTTTAAAAACGCGCCCGAAATGGATTCACGATCCATTATCTAATTTCCTTCGGAATGACGATCGGATTCAATTATGAGAAGCAGACGGGCGCTAGATATTTCTATTACAATAGTTTTCCACCAGTGAAACCATCTCATCGTCTTGTTTCCGGCGCTACCGCCGCGTCGCTTTCCCTGTCCCACCCCCGTTAGCTGGTTTCAGGGAAAGGACCGGGAAAATGTCGGGAAAGCCCCCGGGATAACCGGTTAACTCTAAGTGGCTGGAATTGTTGGTAGTCGAGCAAGAGGAAAATTTATCAGCGTTCGGTTGATTCTGTTCTGGATAGGTATGACGGAGGAAATGCTGTTCGGATTCTAATTGAGCGGTTTCATGCGAAAACGGGATTTTTGTCATCTCTGATTGCTGCTCACTAGACGAGGAATTTGCCGACACGATTTTCCAGACTTCTTGGAGCGCTTTGGACAAAACTATCCATAGTAAATTTTCTATAATGTTGATAGTTTTTGAGCTATAAGTGATTTAAGATCTGAAGTACATCATCGGGTATTGATACAATGCTGTAAAAACTGGTCAAATCTTAAGTATCCTGATGCTAAACAGCAAACTGCAAAGTCTTCTCCTACTAGAAGAAATGCATTATCTAAAATGGGGTATTGACAAATGAAAAAATAGTAGCAGATCGACTGAATGCATATTTGGAATAATAAATATTAATCATCTCAAGAAAATTGTATCAAATCTGAAATCAAGTCAAAATAAGAGTAAGATTTTGTCAAAAAGGGTGCTTAATGAATGTTTTGATATTATTGGAGCAAGAATATTAATCCTGATTAATAACTGTTCAAAATATGGTAAATTTCCAACAAAATTGAAGTGTGTAACAACACAAGGTTGGGAACTATAAATATTGAACGTTCTGCCAGATGCTGAAAACGTATCTGTAGAAATTATTTACGGACAGATCATCGAATTGATCGAGGGAAGTAGAATTTCAACCAAATTTCAAGCTGAATTTAAGAAGGAACGCCCAACTGAAACGGCAATACGAATAGCTTTAGAGGACTGGATGTAATGTATGGACAATAAGAAAATACAGTGACAGCGATTTTGGACTTCAGGTGGGCATTTGACAGGGAATATACTTACAAAGTTTCGTAACTATGGATTTAAATGATCTGTATTGAAAGTTCTACAAAACTACTTAATTGATGGAAACCAAAAATCAAAACTGAATGTACATTAACCAGCTTAAGAAATGTTGCTCTTGGTGCAAGGTAGTAAACTGGTTCCACTACTATTTATCTTATACATTAATGACATTCGTGATAATTTAGATTAGATATCATATGAAAATATTAACACTGCTTTAAAGATGCCAAGTCAGATATTAATCAGACTTGGAAAAAATCACAAATTGATTTAATTAAATACGCTGAAATTAAATGCTTCTAAAGCAAAATTTATGCTGATAAGGAAATACTCAAATGAAAATATTATCACAGTTAGGATAAATGGTGAAAAAGTTGAATCAATTAAATGTTTGGGCTTATATGTTAATAGTAAACTCTAAGTTTGAGGATCACTATGGATACACAAAACAAATAGATTTTATAGGGCTTCTCATATCAACCACAATATTTATCCAATAAGATAACTGATGTTCATAATTTAAATTTGCGGTTTCGGGGCTACATATCACTTCCTCCTCATGTTACCCTCGTGCCAGCGGGGTGGTTGTAGATGCACTTCCCTGCACGATGAATGTTACTTCTGGGGTTCGAAGTGGTTGTTGATTTGGAGGATTAGGGTGCTGGGGGAGATGAAAAGATTGCCAATTTCCAGAGCTTGCCCAAAATCTATTTTAACTATTTTTAATAAATCACATGAAGGGTACTATTACAAAGTGTGCAACAAACTACCTGAAGGGTGCTATGACAGGATTTTCAAGTATTCAAAATGATCACAGTAAGCTCAAAATTTCACTTTGCAATGGTTAATCGATCACCTAACAACAAATGAAAACGAACATTAGTGACTTACCAAGTTTCCGGGGGTATGCATACCTCAGGATCACACCAGCTGTGAAGTTAGGATAAATAATTCATATTAAGTGGAATTAGCTGCTTAAGTATATAGATGCAGTTCGACGGGGTTTCAGCACATGGCGTCTGTGGACATTGGCAACAGCTGAATCAGCTCCCTTCCTCAGGGGCTGCTTGGAACTCTCATTACAGGGCAGGGCGTGGAAAAGTCGTCAGGGCTTCATCTGAAGGTATCAGCAGTAGTTTGGCGGAGAAAACGTAAGGTGAAGAAGACGTAAAGTTGGAAGAAGATGAAAAAGGCCTGAAACAAAAATCCAATATGGCGCCGGGTACCATTTTAACGCAAGCCGAATTGCTTACCTCTGTTGGAGTATGGAAGTGTCGGTTAGAACGCCGTAAAAGCGTCGAAGACTCCGGTCTCCCACATCCAAGTAGGATTATATGAGACATAAAGAGGAAAAACGCTTAGACTTTATTTGGCGTAAAGATCCGCAAAATGCGTGCTTCTCAACAGAGCTACGACCAAAAAGTGAAGTTTCTTCAACTTGGACATGGAACACAAAGTTCGAGAGGAGCAATGGAGCAATGGAACAACAGCGGACTGTTCCCGGACTGAAAGGACCGAACACTTGTCAAAATGTAACATTGAGGTTAGGAAAGAAACGAAGACGTAAACAATTCTCAGATGAAGGGACCTCAACTACAAAATGAGATAACAAGTGGAGAGTTACGTATAAACCATAGAGAAAATCTTCAGGTAGTTAAACTAGAAATATGTCTACCCTTGTTTAGTGTTTACGATTATTGCAGAGTCACGGCAGTTCCTACAAGGTTTGTACAAAGTTTAGGGCTGATCCCACGGGCCACGATAGCACCTAGGACTTAAGATTGTGAATCTAGTCTTGGTAACCGCTCACAGTGTACAATTTTCAGCTAATAAATCTTGAATTCTGAAGTAAGAGTATGATTTCAAATTAAACCCGTAACACTCATCAAACCTCTTATTTTCGAAGACCTTTTTCATAAAACTTTTATATCGGCTTCGATTTAAAAATGATATCACGTGGAATAAGGGATGGCGACCATGGTTCAACTAATTATCACGACTTCTCATGAGGGAAGGAAGGGAGGAGAAGAGGTCAAAAACGCCTCACATAATTAGTGGACGTACCTACCGTTATTCTATGCATCGTACTCTTTACGTTGTACCTCAAATTGACACTAAAAATAGATCAATCACAGCCTACCTTACAGCTTGAAGTACACAGATTAATACTTAATTGGCCTCTCTGGCTTGTGGCGCCTAGAGGATGGTATTTGAGTGACACTGTAACAGACGCCCGTTAATTAAGAGCGTTATTTCTGCTACGTGCTGTCCACAGCCGGGCCAACGTTTCAAGACAAATGCCCGTTTTATCTCGCACGCTGTCAGAGGCACGTGGTATCTTCTACATTTGATGTATTTACATTTGCTACGGCCTACCACAGAAGTAAAAAATATGGCGTGTTTTATAAAACTTAATTATCCATTAGACCACCGATCTTTACATACTAGAATTGGGGAAAAGATAATTGTATTTCAGTTAAAAGGTCAGCCTCCGCCATATATATTGTCAAATATTGACTGACTCAAATAAAGCGTGGTTTTCGAAATTGGTATTAAAACTACACTCTTCAATAATATGTAACACTCGATACTTTATTCAAAAGAATTCACCTTCCGATTATCTATGAAGAACAATCAGTTAAATGGCTGCCGCGCTGGTCTGCGAGTAGTCCATCCCCTTAACCCAATTTTGAAGCACATTTTCGATAGTTTGTGTGTCTATTTCATCAATAGCTCGATGGATATTTTCCTTAAGAACATCAACTGATTGAGGATCGCTAGTGTAACAGCGGTCCTTAACGGTACCCCATGGGAAGTAATCCATGGGCGTCAAATCACAGCTGCGGGCTGGCCAATGAACGTCTCCAAAACGGCTGATAATGCGATGACAGAGTTTGGTGTCTAAAAGATCGATCGTTTCACAGCCGGTGTGGCATGTCGCGCCATCCTGCTGGAAACAGAGATTGTGCAAATAGTGGCCACAAAAAATTCCTCAACATGTCTATATAGCGTTCCCCGTTTACCGTCATGCTATTACCATCTTGAATTCGAAAAAAGTAGGGAAGAAAAATTCCCACCACTCCAAAAGCCACACCGACATGTGGATTTTCCGAACCCCAAATCCTACAGTTCTGCTTGTTAACGTAATCTCCCACATGGAAGTGGGCTTCTTCCGAAAAGATGACTTGGCGACAAAAATCGACGTTCGTTTTCAATTAATTTAGAGCCCACACATGTTTTGTTTCAACTTTTGTACAAGTTACACCTTGAAGGGAAATAATCCCAAGTCCTTATGCAATATTCTCCGCACAGAAGTGCGACCGATGCCCACTTGTTGTGCTCTGTGACGAGTTAACATTCTTGCGTTTTCACGCACACTCTGGGCAACAGCAGCAACGTTTTCGGTTGTACGTACGGATCAAACACGCTCATACCTGCTGTTATCCACAAGCAGGCCAGTTTCACGAATTTTCGTATACCAGTCACAGACGGGGCTTCATTCCGACCAAATAGTCTTCTCAATTTTCGAATTTTCGCAAAGTTTCTGCAGCACAGTACTCACTTTGAAAATAGTTTTTCAATATTTCCTACCTTTGTTCAAGATTAAAACGATTCACTCACAGCGGAAGTTTGACAAAATATATCTGTTAATATGCTGAGCATGGAAGTGTTTCCAACCGTCAAAATAATACCAACTTGATAAAAGCAACTGATGGACCACCCTTTACTAGCTGATTTTATAGGAAGTGATGAAGTTCACGAACATCCACTGCGACTCCCTGACCAAGTCAATGTCCATTGCCAGAGCCGTCTATAAGACCGTTCTTGTGTCAGAGTAACAGACTGAAAACCCAGAAACCAGACAGTGTTAAGGAAAAAAAATGAACAGTAAAAGAAGGAAGGGCGAAAAAGGTACCAAAGAAGAAGAAAATCTTTTAGGACAGGAAGCGATTTATTGTGACTCAAATTTGTCTGTAGTTCCTCTGGCAGGTGATATGTCAGGTCTGAACGACGTTAAGGGAGAATGGAAGTCGAAAATAAAGAAGGAACAGAGACAGCAAAGGCGATGAAGATACTCTTTCACGACAGGAAACGATCAAACGTTGTACGCCTCTGATTTACTGTGTCACATATATTTATATTTCTTATAAAAGTTCCGGTTCTTGAAGAAGCCGATTTGATTCTCAGAAGATGTGCCTTCAGATCCTTCGCGTGAAGCGTTGTGTTCAACAAGTAGATGTCATCTGACTTAAAGTTTTAACTAAATATGTTCTACACTTTCTTCTTCCTTCTCCTTCTGCTTTGATAATTGACCATCGTTGGCTAATATGTGGCAGTCTTACTTACTGTGATAGTTTTGTTCACGACTGCCCTAAATAACTGGATTGTAGATTTTTCAAACCATCATCATAGATGTTCTACCCGGACTGTCTTGTTTGATAGTCTTTCCTTGTATAGATGTAGGAGCTCATACTTTTCTTAATGTTTCATAGTGTGGCCAAAATAGTGAAGTATGTGACGCTCCTTCCATCCATGCAAAGGAGAAATTGATTCCATTGTGAATGTTGGCTTGGAATTCACAAGAATAATCTTCTCTGGAGCAGGAGTAACACCGACGTTTCAGGTTAGGTGTTCTGTATAGCAAACTTCAAGTTTGAGTTGATACACCTGCTTCCACCTTATAAGTAAGATAGCATTGATCTAATAATTTCGTTTGTTCTACACCCCTTAGTAATTAAAACCTGGATTCTAGATTGAACATTTTAACCTCTGTGGATACCTCTACCATTTTTCCTGCAAAATTTATAGTTGTGTGTTTTGGAGAGTGTCAGTTGGGACAGACGTTACTTTATCTGTTATTTACGGTCGAGGATTCAAAATTTCCGCCTGCGTAATTGGCGACCAAAAGTTGTATTATTTACATATTAATTTATTCTGGACCCTTGTGAGGTTGCATTTTATTCTATGCTGCAGACGAGGACAACAGAAGCAACGTGTAAAATATAAGAAATAGTTATCGGGATTACAAACGACACAAGAAACCATTTTTTGTATTAGAGGCACTGTATACAGTATACCAAGAAATTTTGACAAACAAAAGCGAAAAATCCTTGACGTTATTAAAGTGTGGATCTTTCTTTCGAGAAACAACTAAGTAAAACAGCTTTGCCTCACTTGACGTTCCTACAAGTGGCATTTGTAAGAGATACATCAACCTACGAGGCCGGTGGGCGGTGGAAACATCCAGGGAAAATGATAAGCCATTATCAAATCGGAAAGTTTGATATTGCTGTAGGAAAGTGTCTGTTTTCTTCATAAACGAACTGCAAGGCGCCTGAGTGGAGCGCTGATGCATGTCGTATTTTTCAGGCTAGTGCTTTTCTGGAGAAAGAACATGATTTAAAATAGTAGGTCTTGGAACCTGATAACTGTTATCTTGAAACCTTTGTATACGAATTAGAAGAAAATTTTGCTTATTCACACAATAACGAATAAGTAAATTAGAGAGAGCTAGAGACATTTCGACCACCGAGTAGTACCAGTAGCTTTGGATGTCTATACCAGGTATTTCAAATTCGACTCCCATCGTTGGGATCTCGGAAATGGTAAGAGATACGAAGTCGCTTTGCTGCGGACAAAGCTGCGTATCTAGAAAGCCAGCAAGATGCTGCTTAAAAAGTTTAAAAGTTTAACGCAGGTCTGGAGAGAACCGAATTTAATTGTTTTATAAGGATATCAAAATCAATTGCACATTAACATTGCCACTTTTCCCTTTACTTCAGAGTTTTCTACATAGGCCTTGAGATTGTCAGTCATTTGTTTCGTATATGATAGCGGCTATTACAGGATCCTTAAAATCGTGGCACAGTCAAGAGCATTATTTTCTTCCTTTCTGTGCGAATAACCTCAATTTTTACTATATACGGAAAGTAGTTTCCTTTGCCATTTTCTCGCTATTATTTTGTACTATTCGTTGATTGTAAGTTTAATTGGTGAAAATCGTGTACCCTTTGGCTGTAACATTCAAATCAAAAAGGCTGATATTTACCTCCAACGAATTGCAAAACACGAAGAAGTACAAAAACAATAGCAAAACTTTAAAATCAATAAAGCTATTGGTACACTTTTGAACAAGATAAAAGTTTATTTTATCCCAGTATTTCGAGGTTAGAAATAGTGCACTTCTACCACGATTATTATTATTTCTACCTAAAAATAGCTAAAAGCCTACTTGCAACTAGACCGTAAATGAGATCTTGCGTCTGTCGAAGTTGTCCGGAAATGCTACTCCATTGTAGGGAGAATGCATCTTTATAGTCAGGTGCTTAAAATACAGTTAATTTTAGCAACAAACAATAACTAATTCAACTATATTCCAGTGGTTCTATTTGCTTTCCATACGGTATTGCTTTTGTACCGTATCCATAACTTGCATATCGAATCCATTGCACAGCTTTGCAAGTTTATGCATACAATAATTAATTTAACTCTTATCAGACCGCTCATGTGATTTTTTCAGCCATCAATATTTCATACGAATCCATATTCAGAATTGGTCTGTGATAGGTGATAGCGGATATTAATAATCACGAAATTCATGACGTGCCATGCATGTACATAAAACATTCGTTTATAACTGGGATGCCATTTATTTTATTAGTATTCAACCAACCGTTTTAAATATACATTAAACTATTGGTACATCTAGGTCTGATTACACATACGTAATTCCTGGATTTCAGATTGGTACAGGTACCTGTATATAGAAGTATGACGACTGAGATAAATAACCGAAAAGTGTCGCATTTCCTTCGAGAAAAATCTCAAATCATAGAGTGCTTTTTAAACAGTCCCCCTTTTTTACACTGAAGCAGACTGATTTGTTTCTCTAATATCATTTTCATTACACTGTAGTAGCCGTGCAGGCAGAAGCCTAAATACCAAGGCACCGCGGGTGCTATGAGGATTCCAAAGAAACTTTGTTAATCAGATTTTTGAACTCCCTAAGGATAGTACGAGCCCCTTCCCACTTCAGTTGGCCCACTTCAAGATTTGTACCAAAATATGCCTTTATAAACTAAACATGACGAAAGTATTTACTTCTAAAACAATTTATTTTCTCAATAACATTTTAGATACACTCTAGTCGTAAAAAATACATATTTGAAACCACTTAGACCTATAACTAATAGAACATCTGAACAAATAAACAATGTGCGAATAAATGCGCGAAGTTAACAAAGCAACAATTGAAAGATTACCATTGGGTAACATCACTTTTATTTTTTATTACGGCTGAAATTCTTTGAGGCATAGTGTTAACCAAGTTTTGGCAAAAATTTGGTGTAAAACAATCCCATATTTCTTGAAGCTTTTGTCTTAGTTCGGTGATTGTACGAGCAGGATGTTGTCGTAGAACCTCTTTCATCTCGTGCCACAAAGTTTCAATAGGTGACAGATCTGGACTGCTAGAAACCCATTTCAAAAGTGGTACATGATTTTCTTCCATCCATTTTATAGACTTTTTTGAGGTATGGCACGCTGCACCATCTTGCTCAAACACAAAATCTTGGCCGGATGTCAAACATTCTTCCATCACTGGTAAAAGCGATTCTTCTAAAATTGCCAAATATTTGTCTGTATCCACATTTCCATCAATAAAATGAAGTTTTCCTACTCCTGTTGATAACATACTGCCCCAGACCATAATGGATGCTGGAAATTTCACTTTTCTCTTCAGACAGTCAACATGGAATGCTTTATTTTTTTGCGAATAGCTCTACTGCGACTGTCACCAACACAAACTTCGAATCGGGCCTAATCACTCATTGTGTTGCACACCATTGTTGAGGTGTCCATTGTCTATGTTCTTTAGCCCATCTAAGCCGATTTTTCTTTTGCAGTGGAGTTAATAGTGGCTTTTATTTGGCCTATAAATAAGTTGTGCAACTTTAGGGTTTTAACTTCACTTTTTTTTTATAAGAAAGCTTACCTTGCAAGTGTTAAATCCCAGCTTGTGCGCCTCTATATGAGTTGTGGACCTAGAAATTCTCCTTTCAACAGCGTCACTCCACACAGCACTTAATTGTAAATAATTGGCACGCCTGTTTTTCACGATTATTCGTCTTAATGCTCTTCGGTCGGCATTTGTGATATTAATTTTTTCACATATCGTGGCTTAATATTAACTGAACCAGTTACGTTATATCTTCTAACAATATTTCTCACACTGTACCGCGATAAGTCTAACAAAGTTGCAATTTCTGAGTTTGATTTCCCAGAATCAAGAAATTTAATTATCAGTAACCGAATTTTCTTACTAATAACATTTCCTCTACTCATTTTGAAAACCTTAACTACCCAAAACTATTTTAGACATATTCTGATAGCTGTGATTAATAAAAACAATTGTCATGGCTTTTATTTTGCATTGAAATGAAAATTGATATGCTGTAATTGCAACATGTGTTATTTTTATGCCGCAAATTTGATTAGGGAGTGAAAAAGTTGGTGTTTTCTACTATATATTATCAAAATATTCATTGTTAATATTTTAAGCCTATAACACCCTGCTACATTTTTATTATTTGTGTTTAATAATTAAAAAACTAAGATTTCTATAGTTGGGCCAACTGAAGTGGGAAAGGGCTCGTAGAACTGAGAAATTCCTCCTCCTGTAGATTGTTCCACAATCCCGACAAAAGGGGCAAAGGAGCGATCGTATCGGCCAGTTTCTTTATATCACGCAGCGGCATCATGGAGGAGAATTCTAAGGAGCAAACCCCTTGGGGTGCCGATAGAAGAGACCTGGATCGCCGACGGCCCGCCGCCGCGAAAGGGTCCCGAGACTGTCCGTTAGAGAAGTCAGACAGCCCTCATCTGAACAGCATCGAGCATAGGTAATGTAGTATGAGCGGCAGCACTCCAAAAGTGTGCACAATACTCGAGGCTGGTTCTACTTATTTTTTGAAATGGTCAAGTTAGCAAAATGAAATTCTTAGTGATGAAATACTCGTAAGTCCATGAACACTATATTTTAAACTTTCTAAATGGCAGCTGGGCGCAGTTTTGCATCTTGTAATATTCCGATCTCGAACTTCTTATAGACCTGAAAAATAGTTATCCATCATATATTGAAAAGCAATAATCTTGAAAGTCAAGCTCAAGGTAAAATTCAAGGTTATCGTTGAATTCCTTACTGAAAGCTACTGAAGACCTGACCTTGATCTTTTCCAAAAGTATCTCATCAATATATATATATATATATATATATATATATGATCTTTTCCAAAAGTATCTCATCAAGATATATATATATATAGGTGAAAAATTAAAGCTTCCGCCTTTTGTTGGGTACTTCGACAAAATTTAAGCAAAGAGGACTCTTTATACTTTTTTTAATTCTCTCTAGCTTTCAATGGACTTTGCCATCATCATCAGGAGAGTAGTATGTGAGGATGTTGCTAATTGTTGTTTACGTATAGGATGAGGGAAGTCGAAGTACCCAACAAAAGGCGGAAGCTTTAATTTTTCACCTAACTGGTCTAGACGACAATGACCACGTCTCAAGTTATATATATATATATATATATATATATATATATATATATATATATAGTATTCATAGTTAATTACCTTAACTGTTAGGAGAAAATATCCTTGAATTTCTTTGGGTAGAAGGCAAAGTATTGCATAAGCACACTCTTATAACTTAAACTCGAGCTTTCGAAAATCTATGCCCTCATCGTCTGGAGTAAGCCTACGTTTTATTCGTCGACTATGTGTTCCCTTCACTGTCATTTAAGAACTTTTTCAGCAACAATCTCGCCGACTTACTCCAGACGATGAGGGTATAGACCTTCGAAAGCTCGAGTTTAAGTTATAAGGGTGTGCTTATGCAATACTTTGCCTTCTACCCAAAGAAATTCAAGGATATATATATATAGACAACATTTTTTAGGTTTTGGTAAACTCTTTTAACGGTAATCTAGAGCTTTCGGCATTCTCTATGGAGCCATCTTCAGGAGCTGAAAACAAAAATATGATGCTAGCAACCAATGCGGGAAGGACTTAAATTATCAGACAACTTACTCGTCGCTGAGGTTGCAGCCAAATCTTGTTTCAAAATGAGAGCACTTGTTACAAATATAAAACCAAAAGTAAAGACACATTGGGTTTATCAATAACGACGGAAACCATCGTTATCTGTTAACACTATATATCAATATACCCGAACACATTAAAAATTATCAAAAACCAATTTTGGGAAAAAAAACGCGAAAGTCCCTCCTACATCTATTTCACTGGAGCAAATGGGCGAACCGGAAGACTGATGCGTCGGCAGATGACAGGTGACTGTCACGAAGGAATGTGGAAATGTAAACATCATTGCCAAACTTCAGGTATAGTGTATACGAGGGACGCTCGGTGAAAACTCATCCTAATTCCTAAATTGCTGGATTAAATTGGTTCTGGAGAAAGTGTTATTCATATCACTGTACGAGTGTAAGATGTACGCTTGAAAAGATGGGTTGTATGAAAAGATATTAAAATTTATTATTACCATGAGGGAATGTTTCAAATAGCAGGATAAATAATTGGAATTGTGTTTTAATTTTGGGAGGACATTAGATCAACTGGGATATGTAGACGTTCTAACTTTTCGCAATTCAACAAGTAAGAATAAATGACACTAAGCTGCTTAAAATCAGCCTCTTTATTCATGCAATGATCTGTCATGAAAATGTGGGACATCTCTATAAATAGACGTTTTGAGAGTTGTTGTTCCTTGTCAAGAACCTTAATACTGCCATAACTCATAGAATGACCTGTGATGTTAACATGTAATGCCAAAGCACATCTCTCTGGATGTAATCTGGCGTCACTTTTGTCTGAGGTTATCCTGCCTTTAAGTGATTCCGATGTTTGGCCTATGTAAACTAAATTACAGTTGTTACAATCAACGCGATAGACAGTGTTGGTTGAATCAAGCAACTGAACCCTATCCTTCATTCTGGAAAACACACTGTGAGAACTCATTTACAAGGAAAACGACAATTTGAGGAATCATACAGCCTGACCAATTTTGGAGTTAATTCTTTGAAGTATGGCAAGACAACATAACTAACTCTGAAAATACAAGCATCAACCGTAGTGCTGTCATTCTCATTAGTTGAAGAATTAATGGGCGTCGGGTTGGACAGGACAGTGTTGTCATTGTCAATATTGTTATTCGCAATTGGCAAAATATTAGGAGGAGAGCTGAACAGGATTCTGTTAACTATATACTTCTGATAACCATTATTGATGAATAAGACTGAAAGCTTCCTCAAATTAGAAAGATGGAAAGTACTGTCAGAGATTTTTATTATCCTGTTCTTCATTTGTTTCACCAGGTTTATCCCTATTTTAAGTTCGTGGTAAAACCTGAAGTTCAGGAACCTTCCAGAGGAAATTGGTTTCCTGTACCAGTCTACCAGTAATATATTATCGTTGGTGCGAATCAATCATGATTCCAACAAGGGAACTGATTGATTATCATCTTCTTTTTCGATGGTGAACTGAATGTAGGAATCATAGCTGTTAAAAACTTCAACAATATCGTCCACCCCTCAATAAGGAAGACAAACGATAATATCGTCCAATATTTTTTCATAAAGATTAGATTATATGGCAATACCTGAATAACAATATCAAGCAGGTCATCCATCACATATTCTGCCAAAATTGGAGATAACACTGAGCCCATTGGGCAACCATGTGTTTGTGAGAACACTTTGTTATTAAAAGTGAAATAATTGTTCTGGAAAAGGTAATCTGAGACATTAATGAAAGAATCAAGAGTTAGATTGCTGTGTTGGCATATTTGATCCCAATGTTTGTCGATGGATCTAGTGCAAGCTTCCAAATAAGCATTACTGAAAAGTGAGACTATATCTAGACTAGCAATAACATATTTGAAACCTAATAAATTGTTGACAAACACCAAAAGAGTCTTTTATATAGTATTCTCCTTTAATGTGAGCTGACTTTAGAGTATCTGCAACTAATGAGGATAAGGCTAGTGTGGCTGATTCAACAGAAGCCAAAATGGGTCTTACTGACAGAAAAGGTTTATGTATTTTGGGAAGAGCATAAACTTTAGGAGAGACAGAATTATAAGTGATTACGGACTTCTTTTGGTCCTGGTTGATTTCACTAGTGCTGAGTAGCCTCTGTTTCATTGCATCCTTTCTCTACTTTAGATGTATTGTCTTTATTGATAACTGTATAAGAGGGATCATTCTCAATCAACTTATTACATAGGTCAACATATTGTTGTCTTAACATAATTACAGTAACATTACCTTTGTCTGATTGTGTAACAATTAATTCAGGATGATGTTTTATAAATTTCCTTGTTTTATTTAACAGGTTGTGATAGAAAGAGTGTTTTTTGTTGATGCTACTGTTATGAAAGTAGTTTGTGATAATGTTGGTGCAACGAGTTATGACAATGTTCCTTTTTGTATCATCTCTAATGAAAAAAGATATCGAATCTACATCAGCCAGAATATGTCTGATTGTAATGTTACTGTTAACAAACGGTTCAATGCTGAATTTTGGACCCAAAGAAAGAAATCTTGAGATGTCATCCGGAATTCTAAGGTTCTTCACCCAGTTTGGCTGAGTGTTGAGCAAAATTTTCATTGTGTCACTTAGTAACCTTGATAGAATGAAACAATGTATTATTATTTCTTAATTGCATCGATTGAAAATTGAAATTGGAAATTAAGGGGGAAGTGAGAGAAATGATTTCAGTTTTCAAAGATTTAAAGGATGAGTGAAGTTTTTTAATTGTTTATGACAAGAAGAAATTCCAAGATATTGTAGCCCATCTTCTACAAGGTGATTGTGTATGATGTGGTTTATGGTGGTGGTAGGATGTTGTTCTTCCTGCACCTTATTAAGAAAATACGTCTGTTTATTTCATGCGCCAAGCGTTTTCTGTACTTGATCCAGTCCTTCAGCAAAGTAACTGAGAATGTCCCATATCGTTCTCCGATATTTATAAAGGTTGGGTGAGAAAATACTATCTCTTGAAATTTCTTCTTGTCATAAACAATTAAAAAAACTTCACTCATCCCTTAAATCTTTAAAAACTGAAATCATTTCTCTCACTTCCCCCTTGATTTTCAATAATTTTCAATCGATGTAATTAAGACATTATAATACATTGTTCCATTCTATTAAGGTTAGTAAATGACACAATGAAAATTTTGCTCAACACTCAGCCAAACTGGGTGAAGAACCTTAGTAATGTCAGCATTCCGGATGACATCTCGAGATTTCTTTCTTTGGGTCCAAAATTCAGCGTTGAACCGTTTGTTAACAGTGACATTACAAATATTCTGGCTGATGTAGATTCGATATCTTCTTCCATTAGTGATGATACAGAAAGGAACATTGTCATAACTCGTTTCCACCAACATTATCACGAACTACTTTCATAACAGTAGCATCAACAAAAACACTCTTTCTATCACAACCTGTTGAATAAAACAAGGAAATTTATAAAAGATCATCCTGAATTAATTGTTATAAAATCAGATAAAGGCAATGTTAGTGTAATCATGTTAAGACAACAATATGTTGACCTATGTAATAACTTGATTGAAAATGATCCCTCTTATAAAGTTATCAATAAAGACCCTACATCTAAAGTAGAGAAAGGATGCAATGACATTATTAACAGGCTGCTCACCACTGGTCAAATCAACCAGGACCAAAAAAATTTCTTAATCACTTATAATTCTGTGTCTCCTAAATTTTATGCTCTTCCCAAAATACATAAGCCGATTCTGTCAGTAAGACCCATTGTGGCTTCTGTTGAATCAGCCACACTAGCCTTATCCTCATTAATTGCAGAGACCTTTTTGATGTTTGTCAACAATTTAATAGGTTTAAAATACCTCCTGATCATGTTATTGCTAGTCTAGATGTAGTCTCACTTTTCAGTCATGCTTATTTTAAGCTTGCATTAGATCCATCGACAAACATTGGGATCAAATATGCCAAACACAGCAATCTAACTCTTGATTCTTTCATTAATGTCTCAGATTACCTTTTCCAGAACAATTATTTCACTTTTAATAACAAAGTGTTCTCACAAACTCATGGTTGCCCCATGGGCTCAGTGTTATCTCCAATTTTGGCAGAATATGTGATGGATGTCCTGCTTGATATTGTTATTCAGGTATTGCCATATAATCTAATCTTTATAAAAAAAATATGTGGACGATATTATCGTTTGTCTTCCTTATTAAGGGGTGGATGATATTGTTGAAGTTTTTAACATCTATGATCCCTACATTCAGTTCACCATCGAAAAAGAAGATGATAATCAATCAGTTCCCTTTTTGGACTCAATACTGATTTGCACCAACGATAATATATTACTGGTTGACTGGTACAGGAAACCAATTTCCTCTGGAAGGTTCCTGAACCTCAGGTCATACCACGAACTTAAAATGAAGATAAACCTGGTGAAACAAATGAGGAACAGGGTAATAAAAATCTATGACAATACTTTCCATCTTTCCAATTTAAGGAAGCTTTCAGTCTTAATAATCAACAATGGTTATCCGAAGTTCATATTTGGTTAACAGATCCTGTTCAGCTCTCCTTCTAATATTTTGTCAATTGCGAATAACAATATTGTCAATGACAATACTGTCCAGTTGATGCTTCTATTTCCAGAGTTAATTCTGTTGTCTTGCCATACATCAAAGAATTAACTCCAAAATTGATCAGGCTGTATATATCCTTAAATTGTCGTTTTGCTTGTAAATCAGTTCTCACAGTCAACAGTGTGTTTTCCAAAATGAAGGATAGGGTTCAGTTGCTTGATTCAACCAACACTGTCTATCGCATTAATTGTAACAACTGTAATTTAGTTTACATAGGCCAAACATCGATATCACTGAAAGGCAGGATAAACTCAGTGACGTCAGATTACACCAAGAGAGATGTGCTTTGGCATCACATGTTAACACCACAGGTCATTCCAAGAGTTATGGCAGTATTAAGGTTCTTGACAACGAACAACAACTCTCAAAACGTCTATTTTTAGAGATGTTTCACATGCTCATGACAGATCATTGCATGAATAAAAATGCTGATGTTAAGCAGCTTAGTGTCATTTATTTTTACTTGTTGAATTGCGAAAGGTTAGAACGTCTACATATCCCAGTTGATCTAACGTCCTCCCAAAATTAAAACACAATTCCAATTATTTATCCTGTTATTTGAAACATAGCCCCCACGGTGATAATAAATTTTAATATATTTTCATACAACCCACCTTTTCAAGCGAGTATCACCATCTTATACTGGTACACTTTTCTCCACGTGAAGCAGATGTAGGAGGTTAGAAGGGTTTTTTCCCCCAAAATTGCTTTTCGATAATTTTTAATGTGTTCGGGTGTATTGATATAGTGTTAACACCAAACGATTGTTTCCGTCGTTATCAATAAGCCCAATGTGTCCGTCCCTTTGGTTTTATATTTGTAACAAGTGCTCTCATCCACGCTTTCGTTTTGAAACACCATTTCACTGCAACCTCGACGAGTAAGTTGTCTGATAATTTAAATCCTTCCCGTATTGGTTGCTAGCATGATATTTGTGTTTTCAGCTCCTGAAGATGGCTCCATAGAGAATGGCGAAAGCTCGAGATTACCGTTAAAAGAGTTTACTAAAGCCTAAAAAATTTTGCCAAGTTAACAATTGATTGTATTTTCTGTCCAACTGGTCGTTGGCAATGGCAATGACTACTCCTCGTATATACATATATACAGGGTGACTTTGAAGTTGAGTCATTAATTTTCAGATAATGATTGTAGAATGAAATAATTGTAAAAACATCGTTCCAAATTCTTTCGCTTTTTTGTTTCCGATGCGATGAACCGATAAGGCGGATTATATCCGTTGTCGCCAAACACGAGCACATAATATTATTATTGAGACAGGGCGGTACTCAAACTTTCAAAGGGCTATAACTTTGTTACTTTAATTTTACCAGAAAAATGGTAAAGGAAAAAAACATTTCTTTTGATCAGATCTACTCACTGTTAAAATAAATGACTCAACTTCGAAGTCACCCTGTATATATACATACAGGGTGACTTTGAAGTTGAGTCATTAATTTTCAGATAATGATTGTAGAAGGAAGATAAACCAAAATATGTGTGTAAAAATAAAAAAAAAATGTTACCTTGTTTTATAAAGTATCCTCCCGACAAGTATTTCAGTGCGACCTGTATTTGATCGTGCGGTCTTGGAGCAGCATGCCCTCACCTGTGAGGTCTTAAGTCACCTGATTTACGAGCCCTTTGTACTACATTAACAAAGGCACGAGGGGTTGGTTGCACTCGATTGGGAAACCGATTCGCATAAATCCGTGATGCATCCGGGAGCATTTTGTAAAGACTGCCCCCCCGTAAATAAGAATCATGTCCACAAGTTCAGCATTTTCGTAAACATGTGCCATTTTTGATTTCGTTTGAACCACGCAACACACTACTATTCACTTACGCGTTATCGACTGACGAAAAACATCGTGATAAACGTTTCAAATTCTTTCGCTTTTTTGTTTCCGATGCGATGAACCGGTCAGGCGGATTATATCCGTTGTCGCCAAACACGAGCGTATAATAGGCAGGGCGGTACTCAAACTTCCAAAGGTCTATAACTTTGTTACTTTAATTTTACCAGAAAAATGGTAAAGGAAAAAAACATTTCTTTTGATCAGATCTACTCACTGTTAAAATAAATGACTCAACTTCGAAGTCACCCTGTATATATATATATATATATAAATAAAGAGAATATGATCATGCGGAGAAAAGTATATAACAACAAGTAGGAAAATAATGGGCAAAATCCGGGATTTTTTACTTGTTGTTATACGTATATATATATATATATATATATATATATATATATATATATATAAAAATTTTTCATCGTAATGGGAATTCTTTCAATATGTTTTGAAAGCAAGAATGATGACTCATTTTACAGGCAGATGTATATTTTTGGGTATCTTACTCATATATCAACACACCCTGGGAATTACCGCCCACAACGCACTCCGTGGTTAATGTATTTATTTTAATTAGAATAGATTATTCAGATTACACCCTGCAACGCTGTACCGTTGTTATCGCTTTTAATTACAACTGTGTAACAAATTATTATGTAAAATAACTAATCCCGAACAGTGTGATGACACACTACTTTCCTTTGGCGAAATAGTTTATAACGTTGAGTCAACTCAAATAGTTAATGTACAAAAATCTACATAATGTGATAAAAATCATAATATTGCCACTTTTTAGGGGCATATACAGATTGTCCCACTGCAGACAATGATTACTGGGAAAGTATGATTTACACAATAACCTATATGTAATTCTGAGGTTTTTGTAAAATTGATTAGAGCACTCCGTTAAAATAGTGGCAATACTGATTACACCAGAAGTTGATAGCAATCTGCATCTCTGTACTCAATGTGTTCATATTTTAATAATCTTCGAGTCTGTTTTAATATATTTATTCCAAAATTGTGATACATCTAGTAAATATGTAACAATGTGGCTTAGTGCGAAATACATTTCTGTGTTTGTTATATTCCCACCAATAATTGGTGTATCTGATGGTGGTATATAAATAAATAAGTACTCTTGTCGTTGAAAAAAGCGTTTCGAGAGTTAACTTTTGGTTAGCAGTAAGGTCACAGTAAAGCTGTAACTGAAAAATTGGGCTTGGACGGTGTTCTGTCATCAGATTCACTAGTTTCGCTCATCGTCTGATATCATACCGATGATCTCTAATAAAGAAGAAACGGTGTCGTCTATGATTAGTTGAGAAAACCTGGGAGAGAAAGCAGCAGTTTGTGAAAACAAAACAGAGCAGTATATGGTTTACCTATCAAATTATAGATCTACTAGATAATCTACGGTAGCTTCCAGAGACAACAGCGCTCTAGGTACCCGCTTTCAAACTATTTGCTCGTATGTCACAGATATTAATAATTGGAAGCTAGATGAGGAAGCGCTTTATAATTCAAGTGCGGCTGGAGTGTCATACATAATAAGGAATTTCTAGACACTAGATAAATGGCCTTGCGCTTTAACCTATGAATATATTAGCAAATTGCTGTGCCGTAGTTTATTCAGGATCGCCAAGGCTATCAGATTTTAGTCAAAGATGCTTGCCGGAATTTTGTTTTGCCGTCAAATAATTAGAATTAGAAGAAGCACAAAGAAAAATCGTTTTGACTCCCCTTACCTGAACCTACGAGAAAAATAAATCTAAAACGTGCTGTATGATACAAGCAAAAGCTGGCCACTCCCGGTGAAGAAAATTAATCCGGTTCTATATGTCATCTTTGTTAATCGGCATAATGAGCAGCATTGCTTGGATGCCAGCTCACAGTCCTTGCTTCTCGTCTCCTATACACATGTTTAGCTAATCAGATCCGTTGGAAAGGAAATTATAGATTTCATCGAAGTTTTAATAACAAGTACGTATCTGCTCAGGTGATGTGTGCTATTTTGAGCTTATTCAGTGAAAATACACCTTTACCGATTAAGCATTGTTTGCCGACGATATGCTTATTTCTCAGTGGATGCGGTTTAGGATATCTATCGACCTATATGGCGCCTATGGAATGGCACACCCCTAGTGTGAGAAGTCAGAAGTCATTGATGTGTTTTCGTCCATCACAAGTGTGCCGCAAGGTTCAGTTTTAGCGACTAGATATACAGATATATGCACTTTTCCTCTTTGACTGAGTACCGTATATTTCATCTGATACGAAGCACCCAAATACACATTCTTTGATTCATGGATCAGCTGTTGGTCCTGGATTAATTAAAGCCAGAAAGTAATTTGCAAAATGTAGCCTTCTTATTCTGTACCTTTGAGCTCTGAGGTGAAATACTGCTCACTCGACTGAGTGGATGCTCTTTATTTGATGCGGTTCAGAGGAGGGCAATCCAACTGATAGGCGCTACATCCTTAACAGGCGGTCTGTAGTCAGATTCACATCTGCAGACGGTTAGTGATCTATCAGCCCCTTACCTAATCTACTTATTTGCTGGACTTTTGCTTCTCATTCTGGCCCAGCCAACATCCATACCCAGTGAACTGGTCAGTATGATCACACCACTACTTCTGGGGTATAAAAAATTCAGAGCAATCTACAAGGTGTGGCTTTTCCCAGTCCCTGATTTTAGACATTCAAAAATACTGCTTCACCATGAAAGACCTAAACATTATATCCCTCAGTAGACCTTTTTCTAACCGGGATTTTTATGTTCATCCATTCGGCAACCCCTGCAAATAAAATTCAAAATCTGCCACTGATAGCAGCTAATGAACGACTTGCTATTTACGCTTAAGACGTTCTTGGCTTTTCCTTACGAACCCACCCCCGTAAATCACTAGGGTAGGGTTGCGAGAAGCGGGCCTCTATATCAAAATCAGCCCTGCCGCTGCCTTTAGTACAGTACTCGGGATGAATATTTTACCTAATGTTCAGAAACATTAATAACAAGCTCGGTAGTGGTTTACAGTAGTGGAAATGAATATCAAATTCACATTTCGACTTAAAGACTTGATGGTCTGTGGAAGCATAACCGATGAAATGTTAAAATAATTATGCTCTTTTTATTTTAAATAATATGGGAATTTTAAAAAATCTGTAAGAAAATATGTAATTAGTGTGGACTATGCGTGTAGTCCTAAACAATTATGGATTATCTTGCGAAAACAAGTATATACATGTGGATTAATTATTCCATTAAATTGGAATAGTAGGTACATAAAAGTGTTACCGATGCGATGTCAATGGGGCACATGTTTGTGATGCTGCATCCCGGACTAGATTGTATTTATCTGATGATGTCCAGAGAAGGTCTGTCGGGATGATCGATGACACTTCTCTAACGCGATCAGCGGTCTGGCTGTCTTCTACCGCTATGTCAGCGGCTTTCGCTACTCAGAGCCCTCCCCCATCATGACGCTGCGCCTGTCAGATGGGAAGCTTTGGCACTCCATCCTAACGCTGTCAGATATGACCGCTCCTTTGTTTCCAGAGATTGCGGAACGATCTACCTGACGAGGATTTCTCTAGGTCCGACAGTTGAAACAGGTGCGTTATTTTTTTTCCAACGCGATATAAATTTGAGCGTTTCTGTGTTATGTGGCATCGTCAGAGCATAAGGCAGCCCCACAAAAAAATCTAGATTCGTGACAGACTACGATATTCTTATTTATTTTTCGATAATGAATGAAAATCCCGGATCAGAAAAGTTCATAAACGACTTGAATTCACCCCCGGGCCCAAAAAGTATAGGCGAAAATTGAGTCTGAGATTCCAGATGCTGCAGCGTGCTCTCATGTATTTTTCAACGTTGAATTCAAATTTCATGTCATCCAAATTTTTACAGCTCTAGAATTTGCCTCTGCGACCAAAAACTTTCCCTAAGATTGGGTGGAAAGTTCATTTTCAAATGACATTCGCTTAAACATTGCTATGGCACCCATCAGACAATGCTGTCACACAATGTAGTCCCAAAGCCGGAGAAAACATTGTTTCTCTGTTCAATACAATCCTCGTGCCTTGCAAAAAAAGTAAACAACTTCAATTCATTTAAAAAACAAATGAAGGCCTGTCTGCAGAAAGTACAGAGAACTAAAATTTAAATACATTGTAAGGTTTTTTCTGACAGATTTTTCCCCGTTTTCGTGGATACTGTTTAACTCTTCTTATATCCTAGTTGTTGTAGATTTTATTTACTCCTGACGGCCGTTTGTGGTATGGCCAAAAAATAATTAATTATAGGTAGACCAGCCGCTATTTCAGTTGGTACTAAATCTTAGTGGCCCACTTTAGTGTTCTGTCTTTAAAATATTTAAGCTTAGTTTTGGTCCACTAGGATGTAATAGCTACGCACAGGTTATCCTTCACTGCAAGTGGCTATAACCGGCTGCGTGGTTGTGGTTAGATATCTCCTTGAAGATTCGAGGTCTTCTAGCCATTTTATACTACAATGCGTAGGTTGGCTCTTGTTGTGAACTTCGTGTGTCGTTTTTTTCCCTGTCCATCTTCGTTTCCTCAGGTTACACCCGTATCCGGTTGTGTGTGCATGTGTATCTACTTTTGTTTTGTTGTTGCATATGTGCATTCATTTCGGGCCTGATGAAGTCAACCAGCAGAATTACGTATGGCTCGGGTTACCTATCCTATTTTCTGCTCGAATCCACTTTATTCCTGTTTGCGGATTTTGCCCATTATTCTCCTACTTTTTGTTATATACCTTTCTCCCCATGATCATTTTCTCTCTCTCTATATATATATATCTATATATATATACTACATAGAGATATATTTTCAGATCCTGTTTTCTTTTTTGTTTTATTTAGAAATAGTACTGATTCTTTACATCAATTATTTCAAGTCTGGCTTGACCGAAAATCCAGAATCTCACTTGTCAAGACAACTAGTAGATCAAAACATTGTCCCCATATAAATTAACATAGATTTCACTCTATCAATGCAGATTTTTGAAGACTTACATACTTTTCGAGATATGGAGAAAGCAATTTTCACATTTCAACGCTTATTTTTCTAGAATCTCAATTGTGACAAGTGAGGTGAGGATTGCTCTTTGTTTCTAGTACTATTAACTGTCAACCACTTCAAACTTCAGCCTATTATCAGTCTTTCTGAGGACTAAAATATTCTTCCCGGGTACTGTACTGTACAGCGTCAGGAGAAGCAGCCCATCTATATCAAAATTAGCCCCGCTGTTGCCTTTACGTTTCGCGAGCACCAGTTGAGGATTTACTGATCGTCGTTTATGGAGAAAAATGGCGAACGAGGCATTAACAGTTTTCCATGGAAATTTTGTTCTCGCGGTTTCATGATTAAGGAACGGGTGAAATATGGTTCTAATTTCTGCATCGTAACTCAGTCGATGATACCGTTTTGTTTACATCAGGTGGATAATTTGGAGTAATAGGGGAATTAATAATTAGACTTGAATACAGGAATTTTCAACTTTGACTTTCTTTACTCGTTGGTGGGTTTTACAACCAGGGTGTCCCAATATTATGTGGACATGGAATTATAATGCAATGTCAGACTCAAACTAACTCGATTTCTTTTAAAACACATTTTTGCAGATATTTTTGATACTGATAGATGGAACACATGTGATTTGATAGAATTCCTAATATTTGACTTTTACAAAAAATCTAAAATGTTGCAGATGGGTGAAAACTACCCTCACCCCCCATAAATTATAGCAGAATATTTTCGCAACTCTCCCAAAGGCTCAGATTTTTTTGTTTAAAGTATCTTTCTACTTACTTCATTCTTATATTATAAATCTCGCATAGTTTTCGGGATCAACAATTATTTCGGGGACCTCGGTTGGCCGCTTGGGTCAGAGTGTCGTGCTACTGATCAGCCGGCCGGCCGGGCCGCGAGTTCGAATCTCGCCTTCGTAAATCACATTTCGAAGCCATGGATGTTGTGAAGTCGTGTGTTTGTCCAAAATTAGAGATATACGTACATACAAGATTGGATCTGGCTAATGGGACGCAATGTCCTAGTGCAAAAAAAATTATTTCGGAGCTGGTCTCAAAAATATTTCAAGTGTTAAAAACTAGTAGCCACGTAGTTGGCGGAAATGTGGAATGTTATGTGGGATATTCATTCTTAGAGGGAATTGCCTCTGGATGTAAGAAAATACATGTTATGCATGATGGTGCTCCTCCTCTCACTTTGCGCGTACTGTAAGAAATTGCTTAACTAGAAATTTGATGGTAGATGGATTAGTAGAGGTCAAGAAGCCCCTAGTCAATCGCCACCTCGTTCCCCGGATCTTGTGACTTTTTATATGGGGACCAATAATTATTTCAAAAATTACATACTGCGATATTGTTTATCATTCCATTTTTAGATTCCGTATCCGTCAGCAAAATTCAAAATTCATGTTGCAGATTAAACTGTAACTTGAAAAAATGTTACTACCTTACCTCCTCGTTTATAAAATTGGAATGGTTGCATGTTCCTAATCTATTTAAATTTCTTTTGCTATGTCATATTCATAAGCTTTACCTCAATTTCCCCATTTTTAAAAGATAAGTCAAAATTTCGTGATTCTATGCACCCACGAGATATTCGCCTTATTGATTCTCACATAACTTAATTTTTTACTAAGTGTTTCACTCATAATGCTACTATCATGTACTGTGCTTTACCCTCTGATAATTAAATTTCGAGATCTAGGAGTATCTAATTTTGATTTATTAATTAATTAATTAGTTCGCTTTTATATTGAAACTTCTACATTTTTAGTGCTATATATTGTTTTTATTGTTTATTTTATGAATAGACATTTTACGGGTTAAGTTGTAGAATCGGTTATTCTAAATTTCGTCCAATAAAGACGTTTTGTTATTATTAAAAACAAAAGTATTCGAGTACCAGATAGATAACGCCAATTAACTATGGGACAAGATGCAAAATGCTGCAAGGACGTTAAAGAATAATGACATCTTAGAGAAAGATAACTACAGTTTTTGCGCCGTATTGTTATGTGCAGGACCAAAAATGGTGGTCATATTGAACACTTTTTATAAAAGGTTCCCACCATTGCCCGTATTAAATAAAATTGTGATAACTCATATTACATTTTGTTCATTGTACTAACTGCCCTCTCATAGATAGTTGCCAACAGAATAATTGTAACATTCAATATATCAAGCACCCCACGCCTTTTACTCTGAATTGAATTATTCTGTTAACAACTTAAGTTTTATTATAATTTTATTTTCATATCATTAATTATAATTGACTGTTCAACCATCTGCTGCTGTAATACTCGTATAACTCTTTGTAATTAAATATTATTTTCTACTTATTAGTTTGGTTAGCTATTAAAGCGTGTTTTTTAGTTTTTTTGAACTATTATTTAATTTTACTTCATGTGCATTCTTTCTGATCCAAAATAATTAGTTTGTATGGGATAATCCGGTGAATTGAGGGAACTTGAAATTCAAAAAAAGAGTCTAATTTGATCGAAACCTTCAGATCTTGGAATCATTTCAAATTTGAATATTTTCAGAAAACAAAAAGTAGTGCTTCTGTTTCTAATTTGAGATCTGGTAAACCTTTAGGCGAAAAAACTAGCCTTTCTGAAAGGACAAATATTCTAATTCTTATTCCGCAAAGAAATGTATTGACGAAGAAGTGTTCGTCGATTGACGCCTACTGAATGTCAGTTTCACATCTAAGTAAAAAATGTTTCTTGTCGAACTGTTTCTCAGATAATAATTTAGGAATCGAGTCAAACATCGTCTTCGCAAAAACGTACCAATATCTATATTTTAGTGTTAGAAAAACTTCAACATAAAGTGGCAAGATATTGCCTCGAATTTTAAAACTTCTGGAACCCTGAGCTATGCTTCGGAAGTAATACCAAGTCACATTTTTGGGAGAGCTGCACGTATTGCATTCCACCAGGCTATATTCTATCGCATTTGGGTCAAACTACACCATACATGTTTCCTGAATGGATTTCAAAACTATGACAAACTCTTGAGTGTCATCATCCCAACCGAATACTGAAGTGGGCTATAACTTCTGCCCGAAATCTATTTAGAGCACATAAATTTCAGAAATACGGCACCAGAGCAAAAATCGCTTGTTTGGATTAAAATCCTCTAATATTATGGCCAAAGTTATGGGCCATACACGTCAAAATCAGCGCTCGTATTGCCTAAATTGCACACAACTAAACGGGAAAAATTTACCCGGTCGAACAACTACTAATGTTTGCGAACTATAAACATAACTCATTATTAGAATTTCGTCGTATGTAGGTGGAGTTTGCTCATAACACATTAGGCCTTTTAATTCACGATACAAACATATATGTTTGCAATTTGCTTTATATCGGTTACCAAATACGAATGCGTGGTACTGTATCTGGAAACCTATACATTGTAGAGGGTTGCGGTGCTTATTAAGAGTCAGAAAAACCGTAATATTTAAATTTGGCTTATAAAATTGAATGATTCATGGTGGCAAATGTTATCGGTTAAGTTTAATAATGCTTATAAGAGTGACATTTTAGAGCATCCTGAAATGAAAATTCATGATATTGAAAAACGTGTGGCAAACAAAACAGGCTAATGTCCTAAGACAATTTTCAACATTGTTAAATATTACAAAAAGAAAATTGTCTCCACCACACATGAGGCTGCATTACACGAAGCCGTTGAATACAGTTGATAACTCTGATCGAAATGCCATCAGTCCAGGACCAAATTCTATAGTATTGTCGCCATCAAAATAACTTTCTTCTTAAGCCATACAGCGCTAGAGGTAGGTGCTTCTTCCACTCCTCATAACAGTGCTGGAACTCCGACACCGAAATAGCCTTCATCTGGTCGATTATAGACGTTTGAATGTTTTCGACTGTCCTAAAATGAGTTCCCTAACTTCGGGAAGAGAAAAAAGTCACAAGGACTGAAGCCTTGCCCTGATCGATCTGAACGCGCACGATCCCGGATTTTGTCGATGCTTTCATCGGTTCTTCTTCTTCTTGGTTAAGCTGCAATCGCACCAGTTTATTCTTCATTTCAGCGTTGAAATTTTCCAGTTCACTTCCAATTTCGACTTTTGCGCCTGCAACTGACACACTTGCTGTTGCAAATTCTGATTCATATTTTCGAATTCGGAACAGAAACTTTCCAAATGTTGTTTAAACTCTGCGCATTTTGCTTGATACCTCTGCAGGTCTTTTTATAAGGCCGTCTTCTCGTTAGCCAGCTGAGCTTCTCGAGCGAGTTCAAACTTGTAACTTACAGACATCGTAAGCTGCAGTTCCTTGGCTGTATTTTACACATTCCCCAAAGCTAAACGAAGAAACTGATAATGGAAGCAAACTTCCGGAGATACATATATTTCGAATTTTTAAATCAATTATACTAAGTGACATATAAATCCGAACACCCAGTTTAAATGGTTTTATTTCAATAAAAGTTGGTGAATGTATTTATCTTACTGTAAATAACAAGTGAAAAAATTTTCAGCCTTATCAGTTGGACATTCCGGTTTTTATACTGCTTTTTTTTAATCCACTAACGCTCTAAAAATGAATATTTTAGCCGCAATAAAGAATCAACGTTGGCGGATTTTGGTTCTTGACATCCTTTACGATCGGTTACGATGCCTAGAGTACGTAGACCTGTACGATTTCGTCAACTTAGTGAGTTTGATAGGGGCCGTATAGTGGGACTTCGGGAAGCTGGACTTTCTTTTCGGGCAATTGTAGTTAGAGTGCAAAGAAGTGTAGACACTGTGGTTAGGTGTCGTCAGGCATGGCTTCGAGAAGGCCGTACGCAAAGAGCAAGGGGCACTGGACGCCGCCGTAGAACAACAGACCGTGAAGATCGCCGCCTAAGATTATTGGCCTTAAGGGACCGTTTCTACACTACCAGGTCCATTGCAAATGAATGGTTTGCAGAACACGGAAGACCTATTGGCATGCGAAGTGTTTACCGACGAATGAGAAGTTTTGGCTTGTTTTCATACTGGCCACACTGGGTCCTCCCTTTAACTCGAGAACACCGACGTAATCGCCTTGAGTGGTGCAGACAACGGTCACTCTGGGATCAGGAATGGAACAGTATTGTCTTTCGTGACGAGTCTCGATTTTGTTTAGGCATGCACGATGGTCGTGCCAGGGTTAGAAGGCGACGTGGTGAAAGGAGGAATCCACAGTTTTTTGTTGAAAGACGTGTTCATCACACTGTTGGAGTTATGGTTTGGGGTGCTATAGCTTATGGTTCCAGGTCACCTTTAATCTTCATCAGAGGTAACATGAACGCGCATCGTTATATCCACCAAGTTCTAGAACCCAATGTTTTACCCTATTTTGACACCCTGGCAGATCCAACTTTCCAACAAGATAATGCCCGACCACATGTTGCAAGAGTCACAATAGACTTCTTTCAACATAATGATGTCACATTGTTACCATGGCCACCAAGATCTCCCGACTTATCCCCAATTGAGCACGTGTGGGATATAATGGGTAGGAGATTGCTCAATTTGTAACGTCCTCCTCAGGCTCTAGAAGCACTTCGAGAGGAGTTGGTGGTTGCCTGGAATGAGATACCACAGGAGGACATTGACAACCTGATCAGAAGCATGCCTAGGCCTGTTGGAGAATGCGTGCATCCACACATTATTAAAGGTCAAAGGGCTTTAGAGCAGTGCAATCATTTTAAAATGTTTATCATTTACTTATTATGCTTCATTAAGTACTTATACAAAATTTTATTAAAATAAAACCATTTAAACTGGGTGTTCGGATTTATATGTTACTTAGTATAATTTTAATAGCGTTGATAGGCACAAGGGCCCAAGGAACGCGAAACTGAGATTTAGGTTGGCGTTAATGCTTAAGCTAATTAGTTGAACGGCAATTGTGTAGTTACTGGCGTCGGTTGGCAGCGAGACGGTCATGAATAATTATTGCACTTTACCCCTAAATAGGCGATTTGATATGTACGCGTAATTGGCCTGCCGTTAGGTGTATTCCATTTTACGTTTCTGCCCAGGTATAGGAATGATTAGTGACATGTTCTGCAGATAGATGTGGAACATAGTAAAGTCGCTATGGAGACACCGCTTAGTATTAGATCTGGATACATGCCATCCATTAAAAAGTGGCTGCAGCAATACAGTTACACTGGGATTTCCTAATGCACAAAACATTTAATAACTTTAAATTTTCAAAAAACCGATTTGGATGACCCACAAAAAACTAAATTTTCATACTTACCTATATTTGTATGAGTGCCGTACCTTTAAAGCTCACTGTAGTCATTTGGTCTCGTTGAAGTCACTGTCATATATTTTTAATAATTTCCGAACTCTGAGAATAAACTAAAGGGTTTTCCAGTAAGAACTTGACTACTTTCTTTTTAAATAAAACGCAAGCCATTTGAGATATCTCGAAAATTTTATTATTGAATTGAAGTATACTCAAAACATTTATGTATGGAATTCGACCTGGTCACGTTCGCAGCGATCGATTCGTTGTACCCAATTGTAAATGACTCGGCCTCATATTTCGGCAGATACGGCCGCTGTCTCTCGTTCAATATTGGCCCTGAGCTCCTTTAATGACGCCGGCTGGTAGCCCCACAAAAAGTCCAGAGGTGTTAAATCACACGATCTAGGCGGCCATTCGATATAACACGTTCACCGAATTTTGATGTCAATATGTCGATTGTTTCACCCGCTGTGTGGCTTGTGGCACCGTCTTGTTGAAGCCACATATCATTAATGTCTAGCCCATCCAATTGACCAAAAAATAACGTTGCAACATGTCTCTGTAGCGATATCCGTTGACTGTAACGTAACGGTCATTTTCATCAACGAAAAAAAAACGACCCAATGACACCACCGGTATGATAACCACACCTTACAATTATTGGTTGTGGATGAAGTGGTGTTTCTTTAAGCTCATGAGGGTTTTCAGCTGACCAATAATGCATGTTCTGTTTGTTGACGAAACCGTTTAGCAAAAATGCGCCTTATCACTGAAGACGATTTTGCAATGAAATTGATCATTTTCTTGCAACATTTCTAGAGCCCAATTCGAGAACGTTCGTCGGTACATATGATCGAACGGCTTTATTTTTTGAGTTAACCATCTGATAAGAGTGCAGGCCAAGATCTCTTCGCAAAATTAGCCATAGTGTGGTCTGAGCGATGCCCAATTCTTGAGAACGTCGTGGAATCGACGTGTTCTGTTCGTTTGCGACGGAAGTTCGAACAGCAGTAATATTCTCGGCACTTCGATCAACCCATTGTCTCAATGGCACGGGAACGTCCAGCAGCGAATATGTGGGCCTGTCTACTGGGATGAGAATTATGACTAAAAATTGGCGTTAACGCTCTTGAAGTTGCAGTCACCGACCCGGAATTTCGGTAGTAAATTTTAATTATTTGTAAGCGCTGTTCGTTCGTGTACTTCACCATGATGAAAATGTTTTCTTTAGAGAATGTTTTGAAATTGACAGTTCGGTAATTGACTTAAATGCGCGTTCACAGTGAAAGTTCAAAGTTATCAAGTCCCTATTGGAAAACCCGATAGTTGGTTTCACTTTATGACGTTCAAGTAGAATCCAGGCTCAGATACAAATACACGTCAGGTTTTCTTGAACCAGAAAAGAGTGTTAACTTGTATGAGCTCTTTCTGCACTATAAAATCTTAAAACTGCCTGCTCTATTGATATATGATTAGGCAATATACTTATACAAAAACAAGCATAACTTCACGTTTAAAAGTGATCCACATAATTTTTGCAAAATACTCAAAGGGTAAGTCGTCCAGTGTTTTGCGTGAAAAAATCTGTAATCAGTTACCTAATGAAGTATGCTTAAAACGCGTTTCGCTAAATAAGTGCATGTTTGTACCTGACAAATCCAATTTTTATGTCTCATGAATATGTAATAGAGAATTAATAATTATAAAATGCCAAACCAAAATTATTGAATAAGAGACTATTCTAGCAAGCCTCAGCCGATACAGAGCAACTGACATGCTTGGATATAAACAACCTGGGATTTGATCCTGTCCATAAGCAGCATCAGTTCTAACAATTCCAGCTTCGGAGCTTCTCCTCTGACGATTATGCTGCAAATTAGATCTATACTGAGCCTGGAATGCATTGTTCCAAAATATAAAATAGAAGCTATCTAGCCGTGCCACAAACATATCTCGGCTTCTGTTAAGCCTAAAACGCCATAATTATTCATGATGCATAGCATTGATGCGGAGTTATCGAGCTGTGTACGCTGCATTCCATTTTCCGTCACTAATTAAGACGAACATTTCTCCTCGATTGCAGCTTCGACTACAGTCAGCCAGTTTTGGAAGCAACAGGTCCTTGATTGTACAACTTCGTTGCTAGAAACTCGCCAAATAACATCCAAAAGCTGGTACCCATCGTGCAATCAATGTTGATTTTAGTATTATGGCGGAAAAAGCATGAAAGTGTTAGTTGATCAATTCTTATCAGAATTGAGTATGAATTAGCAAAATTCCAATAAAAGTATTCTTTGCAATAATTAAATAATAATATTAATAATAATAGCATTTATTGCCCATTTATAATTCCATTTACAGGAGAAAGGGTCGAAATCTGGCACAACAATAAAAAAATCCAATCCAATCCATAGCTTTGCTCATGACAGCTCGCTACATGCAGGAATTCAGACCGACAAGCCGATCGCTGCCGGTGAGCTTGATAGAAGAAGACTAGCAGCGATTTTCTCAGACGGGAGGCCTGGAGATGATTACTGCTTGGGCACGCAACAGTCTTGGACAGTATTATGCTTCCAAAAGTACCTTGACGGACAAAAAGCGTCCTTGCGCTCATTTGGTTTCTATGGATGGCCTAATTTTGCCAAAGACCCATTCATTTCGGCTGGTTCGAGTCCAGATCACCGAGGCCTGGATCTGGCAAGAACACATGTCATCAATAGTGGCAGCTGCTGGGAAAAATCTAGGCTATTTGTGATTGGTTAAGAAGTACTTTTCTCCGCATGACCTCCTCACTCTATAGAGGGCCCAAATCAGAAGTAGCCTCGAGTGTTGCTCACACGTTTGGGGTACTGCTGCCCCGACTACGTTACTTATGGTCGATGCTGTCCAGAAGAGGGCAGTCCGACTGATCGACGACTCTTCTCTAACAGATAGTCTCGGGACCTTCTACTACTAAACCAACGGGCTTTGCCCCTCAGAGTTCTCCACCATGATGCCGCCGCGCGATGTGCCTGCTAGACAGACCCGCCTGACTCCGGCCTTCCATCCTAACCGTGTCGAACTTCGTACATACGATACGAGCTCTCCTTTGTCCTTATGGCATCGGGATTGTGTAATAATCTACATGAGTTAACCTTGAGCTGTTTAAAAATAGGACTAAAAACGTTTCTTTAAGCTCCTCGTAGTAACGGCGGTGCCTGCGCGGCTGATTCGGTATAAAAAATATCTATACTACAAATATTTATCTACCAATTGACTTACACTTTTTTTCTTGTTTTTTACAAACCCAACTCTTAAATTATTTCAATTGCCAAATGCCCTACACGCAAAAGAAAATTATCACCGAATCGGTCATCTGTGATAAACCATTTATGCTACTAATGTAAAGGTTCAGTATAATACAATCGAACTCGAATAATCCCACGTACACCCAACTGCATTCCCGCAAAATTAAAAAATGAACCGCTAATCAACTTTTATTTACCGCTCACCAGAGGGCGCGTTTCCGTCGAGCGAATTAAGCAAAAATTTAATTACGGCACTTGAATATTTCCGCCGCTTTTATCCAGAATAAAAAATAAATATATGTAGTCGCACATGTGTGTTAACAGCCTGGCGTTGGTAATAATTCAGGGATGTTAGGTTTGTTCTCTTCACTGAATAAAAATTGTATATAGTCATCTGCCAGGAAGTATATTTACTTACGAAAGATGCTGGATGATCACTGACTGAAAACCAATGGACCAGGCCCACTAGCCAAAAATCGACCCTGTTTCCAAAAAAGTTACAATATGCGGTTTCACAATGGCCTTATATTCTAGTGGGTATATAACAAGGCTCAACGGGAGATACAACAAATTTTACAAACTTTTTATTAAACGTCAAAGTTGTAAAAATCATTTTCTTGCGTATACTCAAAGAGTCAAAAATACGTTTTCAGAATTTCATGTGTTTAATCTTGATTTTGGGAGGCCCTATGTAGAAATGATAACTATGAAAAAAGATTTTCCTGGAAATGTTGGTAACCGAACAGGACAATAATGCAGCTAACAAAAGAAGAGACAGACCATAAGAAGTACTATCTTCTACAACATCATTAACTCCATAACGACTAAATAACGACCACCACATAATATTTCTTCTTGGGCATATTAAAAGAGTCCAAAACATGTTTTCAGAATGTCATGTTTTTAATTTTGATTTTTGCGTGGCCCTATGTAGAAATGGTAACTATAAAAAAAGATTTTGGAGTAACTTTCTCCTTTCCATCAATCTGTGTCTAGCTGTACCTCGTAAAACAGTCTTTTGGTTGTTATATCTTTGACAACCACAGTAAAATTGTGAGTTTTCTTTTTTCTGATAATCGAACACGGGAAAAACCTTATAGTCGTTTTTAAAATACACAAATAACTTTATCTTTGTTTTATTTTTAATTTTATGTGTGTGTGTGTGAGTGTATCTTGGGACTTGCTATTTTGTTAATGAAACTCGAAGATGAGTTTAAGTAGCTCATTTTATATAATATCTCTATCAAAATAAGTATATTTTACTGCGATCTTATTATTTAAATTATTAATTAATGTATATGTAAGTTAGTATTTTGATTTTTTTTAATAGAGCCATGGAGAAAGAAATACATCTTTCCGAAACGTTGGCAACTTTATACCAGGAAAGTGTGTTTCAGTGGACCCCGTATCCAATTAATTACGAGAAATTTATTCAAATATACCGAGTGACAAGGGAAGGTCAACACCGTCGTATGTTTATCCGATTTTAATAACTTTTGGCACATGTATTCAGTGTTCCTTACTAGTAAAATGGTTAAATTTTCAGCTTGATTCGTCAACTGACTGAAGAAGTTGGTTCAATAATGTGTTGACGATCCGCTATTTCTTATACACTCATTGACACGCCTGGGCGTCGTGCTGATAAGGCGGTCAATATCCTGTTGTGGTATCTCACTCCAGACTACTGCAACTGCATGAGTAAGAGCTGCTAAAGTCTGTGGAGACCTATACAGTTATCAAAAATTCCAAAAGTGATGCTCGTCCAGCACCGACTTTATCATTTTCAAAAAGGTATCCTTCGCCATCACCTGTAGTCTGAAATATTCCACACCTAGCAAACTGAAAAACTTGTCGAACCGTATCAAATACGACCCAATTCAAAAAACAACTCTTTCCAGAGCAACACTAACCAACGAACTTTGACCGTTGGAGTGTAATCGACAGATTCCAGGCTGCTTTTGTCGGACTCCGGTGCATTTTCCGGGCGGATCGAAAAAAGAAAAGTGACTGCACGTTGCAGGTGTGTTAGGATGAATATACAGGACGATGTGCATTCTTTCTCCACATTTGATCATTTTAGCTTCAATGGAAAAGATACGAGTAAAATTTTGATGGAAAATTTCATGAAACATCGAAGAATCTACGATAGAGTTGTCTGATTTGTTCACAATAGTCTGTCGAATAGAGAATCGAGATATGCGACTGGCTTTTTAATAATAAATTTATTTTTACTTCAGACAAGCATGAACATGTATCGGTTTTGGCAAAAATACAATAAATGAATATGTATGAAATAAAAAAAAACAAATAACATGCAACAACAAACAAGTTAAAATTAGTGACAAACGGTATTGTACGGTACACTTTTCTCAATCGCCAGATCAATATTAGTCAAAGAATCACTCCCAAAGCGACTCATTTTCCCTACATGGGCTGACTAGCACTATTCAAAAACAATATTACAAAATTTATTGACAATAAAATCAGAAAAATTGTTTAGCGTTGTTTTCTGGTGTCCTAGGTGACCATAATTACTTGTTATCACAGGTATTGTAATTTTTGGTGACAACAGCTTTCAAGTTCTGCCGCGGGTAAACTCGAAAAAACTGCTGACAGGTGCTGTCATACATCTACCAACTAGAAACCATTTGCAATCCAAAATTGCACGTTTGTGATTGGTAGATATTAAGACGAGGAAAATAGTCAAAGATGAAATACTTTTGTAAGAAAACATTTTATTGTGTTTAATTGAGTAAAATGCATAGTATATATTCGGAGTATAAAATTTATTGAAATAAGACAGCACAAAGTGCCATCTATCACCAGAATAGACCACTGTGACGGTATCTACTACAGTACCAGAATCGGCGGCATCTAGCGGTCACAATAGCGAGCCGGCTGGCAATACGAACTGATATATAGTTCCAACACCTTGCTGTTTTCGCTTTCGCTGTGGTAGAATTCTGGTGTCTCATGGCACTTTTTTCGATAGGTGCCATATGTTGAGCCTGGTTGAGTCCATCAAAAATACGAGTTATCGTTACTTGCGTAATAGTTCAAACTTAAACGACTGAGCTTTGTACCTACTAACCAGTGTTAATGCGTTATCTGTCCTGTATCTATCCTAAATTGAGCACAGTGCTGAAACTCCGTTTTAACAAATTTTAAAGTGGACCGTATTCATTCAATTAAACCAACATGCACGGTAATTGAACATTTCGAATGCACACAAAAGCTGTTTTTCCAACCGATTTTACTCATCGACTTCTTTTTCTGAACGCAGCAGAACAAACTATCGTTTGCCAATTCCGGCTTCTGTAGAAACCGCAAATTGATTTACTTTATATCGGACTCCAACCTACATATTACGTAGAGCTCTCAGTTATATAGCATGGTCTCCTTGGCTACATATACCAAAATTACTCCAGTCGCACAGTGGTTCAGAGGGCACCATTTCTGCGAAAGAAGTATCAATATTTCTAATTTTGTTGTTTGTTTTAACCTTACAAAAAAACCTGATCTTCACAATCGATTATAAAGTGAACTTTTTTTGCTTGACGATTTTTGCCGTATCTATAAAAATAAAGTGGTGGGGGGTATTCAAAGGTTTGCGTAAAGAACACCCTGTATAGGCGAAATGACTGAGCCGATTTTAACAAACTTGGGCTAGTAGAAAGCAGCTATTCTTGGGCTACAAATGTAAAGTTTGTTTTTTTAGTTTTACATCGAAGATACAGGGTGTTCTTCACCACTTTATTTTTAGAGATACAGCTAAAGCTGTGAAACAAAAAAGGTTACAGTACCGTGCATTCTTAGTTGGCCACGCTGTACATAAATGGTGTATGGTCTATCTCAGGAACTAAATGTACCAATGCTGTGGATTGAACATACAAAATGTCCAGGCAACTCTTTAAATTGTGGCCAATTGCAAGTATCACGTCAAGCAGTATTTTATTTACTGTTACATACTGGCTAGATATAGTCATACTGGAGTAAAGATATTTCCTGGAACTTCTTGAGTTCCTCTAGGGATTCGTATCACGTACTCCCGAAGTCCCAGAACCGCGGGAACTCCGGATTTGCCTGCTGTATACCTAACAAATTGAATGGAGGATTATCGGCTTTTTTGTTGGCCGTTATACGTGTTCGCGTCTTTTTTATGGCATATTTCCTTTGATAGGAAATGTACGTGATAGAATTACAATGGTCGGAATTGATCAAGAATCCAATTTACTTTAAAAACATTCCGGTGCTTCAGGAAAGGGCGGAGGCATCGTAAATTTTTAATTTTAGGTAACGCTTGGGATAATATCTAATGCATTATAATTTTCACCTAGGCAAAGCCCAAATTGCGAACTACCGCAGATGTTCGAAACAGATGGCGTCAAGTAGGTTGACTCTGCACTTCTTAGGTAACGCCGCCATCAGTTCATAAAGGAGGTTCAGCACAAGTTAAATCCTCCGAGAAAATTAGTTACGAACATCTACAATAAAGAAATTAAGCAGCTCAAGTCAGTCAATCAGGCCCATACAACAAGTCAATAGATATTATTTTCCTGCCCTACCGTGAATTACCGTCCGTCTGGCATCTTCACATATCGTTACGGCGGGCACTCAGCCCAGATAGCAGAAGGAGACGTGTATCAAAAACATTTTTCTATCATTCGAAGTTTTAAATACAAATGTAGGGGGAAATCTGAGCAGTACTTTCCAAGATATAGAGGGGCCAAGGATTACCGGGCAGACTGACAGTCACAACTACGGAAATGAGTGACATGGTTTTTCGTGATGTGTATATAATATCCAAAAAACATAAACTCTCATTTTCGGAAATTTTTGCGATTACAATAATGCCCTGCTAGTTGGCGTGGGAAGTAATATACCGTTTATGTAATGATAATGTAATAATGAGCCCCTAATTCCCATAATAATTAATCAAGCAATACTTCCCGAATCTAGCTATAAGAATGTATTTTTTCATTTGATCAAACCGCGACCTACTTGCAAATTCCACCAATCGGTAATAAGTTTTATAACTACGTTGAATATTTGAAAACTTACCACCACGGAATTATCGAAAACAAGTAATTAAAAGAAAAAAACGCTGAGACACGTCAAAAGATTTGTCAAGGGGTACAACTTCTCAATCAAAAACTACTTCACCCCCTTTCACCCTCGGCCGCCCAGGATCATTCCCTTGAAAATATCAAATGACAATAGGTATCGGTAATAGATTTTTTGAAAGGCCTTTCGAAGTCTTTATTTTGACGTTTGATTTTTTAGAATCGGTCGATTCGTTTTCAAGAGAATTAGAAAAATCTTTATTTATCTTAATTTTTTCAGATAGAAAACAAAAATACACGAAAATATAACTTTTTATTTCAATAAGTGATCAAAATGTTGCCCGTTATTGGCCAAACAATGATATAGGCAATGTTAAAATTCCTGACGGACATTTTCAGAAACATGTTGGATATCATGGCAGCTTTCGATGATGCATTGACGAAGTTAGTCCAAAGTTTCACGTTGGGGAGTAACCACAATAGGTTTTAAATGACCTGAGGGAAAAAAGTCTAATGGCGTCAAATTAGGAGATCTAGCAGGTTATTCTACAGGCCCTCTTTGCCCTATCCATTTATCTGGAAACTCATCTAGCCATGCGACCAGAGTCAAATGAAAAAACGAGGTTTTGAGTTTGAGAGATATTTTACAAGAAATCGACTATATTCATTATACTCGTTTTTACATTAACAATAAATCTACGGAAAGTGTGAAACAGGAATTTGACGTCAAATAAATCCATGAAGTGGATTTCTTCACGACACTAGATCTAATTTTTGCTGAGTTGTAGGTCTAATTCCATGGTACCAGTCTTGTTTTCCTTTCTCTTATATTGAACAACTTTTTAGTTCAAGTATAGAATAAAGCTACAGTATCCAATAGTATAGCTTCTGTTTATGGTATTCACCCCCAAATAAAAGCCACACTACATATAAAAAAATGTTTCTGGCAAAAATGTGTTGTGAGACAAATGATCAATGAGTCCATCGATGTAAGGACAGCAAAACATAATCAGAATAACCTATGAAAAAATCCAGCTTTAAAATTCGTGAAGATATTGTTGATGTAAAACGGGAAGGAGGAGGACGCTTTTTGCTTCACAAAGTCAAACCAATACGTAATATTATATATATAATAAAATATTCCAAACAAAATAATCTTTTCATCAAAAAATGGGGGGATTTTTAACGATCCTCACGGAAATTTAAGTTTCTTGATCTTCGAAGATGCGTTGCCACAGTGTAACCATTATTTCAAAAACGCCTTTTGATTGACCGCTCGAGACGCAAATTTGGCGCGTCGTATACTGGACACTCCCAAACACTTTTCGGTATCTTAGGGCCATATCGTTAGACGTTCTTACAATTGTAGGACGCCCTGATGGCCTGCTTGATTTTGATAGCCTTTTCTCTCCTTCATAAATGCTAGATTTCTACTGGTCCGTGTAAGCGTCAGCTCTTTCTTTTTCTGAGGCTAGGCTCTCTTGTTGAATTAGGAAATTTCAGGCTGATATAACAGATGATGTAAATCAAAAGCATAAACAATTTGGGGCCAATAGATATTTGTAACATAACCTCAAGATAGAGCGCTGACACGGAGCAGTAGGAAATATGAAAATCAAGGAGGCCATAAAGGCAGCCTACAATTGTAGGAGCGACTGACGATCCCGCCCTAAATCAATGACAGTATCTGGAATATCAGAATCCAAGGTGAGGTTTGCCTTTATGTACATGATGACGCCTTTGTGTGGAATCGTTGGAATCAATTTGCATATATACGTTGGGTATGCCGAAGATCCTGAAAAGCCGTGAGCGTTTAAGGAAGCAAATTGGGTTGGTATAAAGCCGACTGTTCGGTGAAGGAGCCAACAGCTTTACCAAAGTCGTCGGTCGGACTTCAAACGATTGCTGTTTGGCACGTGTTAGGGATATTTGGTTGACATTATTTTAAGGCCAGTATGAGTTGTCGCTTGCCTACCCCGCGCTCTTGCGCTGCTAGGATAATAAAACGATGAGAGATACTAGCTCACAGAGTGGCCACACAAATACGCCGCAACCCGCATACCGTGATAACATATATACCCGCAACCGCATACCGTGAGACCACGTGTCTAAGCAGCAAACGCATATAATCAGAAACCGCATATACGCAGCAAACGCACAGAGTCAGAACCGCTCCCACACCCGCATTCTTCACGCTCCTGCATCACCGCTATGCCAGGAATTCGAACCATAATTAGGCAGAATATCGGATCAAAGGTAGGCGACAACCACATCTCATTCTTGAACCAGCCGCTATACAGTCCACTTGAATACTCTAACAGCACGAACTCGCGGAAAGCATTACCAGCAAAGTGAAAAAATGGCGCCAAGTAAGTTAGACATACAATTTTCACGTGATGAACAATGATAAATGGGCTTTATTTCGTACAAAAGTACAAAAAGGTGTCGCTAAGAATAGCGTTTTTCAACTTTACCTTTGAATAAAAAAATATATAATACTGAGCTAATACAAATTAACTAATTAATTAGCAACGCAAAATAACCAATTACAAGAAAAGTCCATATTTCCAGCATCTTGTGTATTCACGAGAAAACCTCGGCGTGCTGTTTTAGTTTAATTCACATTTTGGAACGTAACAGGCAGATAATTATACAGGGTGACTTCGAAGTTGAGTCATTTATTTTAACAGTGAGTAGATCTGATCAAAAGAAATGTTTTTTCCTTTAACATTTTTCTGGTAAAATTAAATTAACAAAGTTATAGCCCTTTAGAGGTTTGAGTACCGCCCTGTCTCAATAGTAATATTATGTGCTCGTGTTTGGCAACAACGGATATAATCCGCCTTGTCGGTTCATCGCATCGGAAACAAAAAAGCGAAAGAATTTCAATTTCAATGTTTCAGTCGGTAACGCGTGAGTGAATAGTGGTTTTTGTTGCGTGGCTCAAACGAAATATAAAATGGCACATGTTTACGAAAATGCTGAACTTGTGGACATGATTCTTATTTAATCGAGTACAACCAACCCCTCGTGCCTTTGTTAATGTAGTACAAAGGGCTCGTGAATCAGGTGACTTAAGACCTCACAGGGGAGGACATGCCGGTGCTCCAAGACCGCACGAACAAATACAGGTCCGCACTGAAATACTTGTCGGGAGGATACTTTATAAAACAAGGTAACATTTTTTTTATTTTATTTTATTTTTACACACATATTTTGGTTTATCTTCCTTCTACAATCATTATCTGAAAATTAATGACTCAACTTCAAAGTCACCCTGTATAATTTAATAGCGTTGTAACTAAGTGACTTTTTTAAACAGCTTTAGAATATAGGGATATCACTAACTTACTTCTGTTCCATGGATTTAGTTAATTATGATATATCGCTACATCGTGCTAAGTTCTTGTGCAAATATCGTAACTCTTTGGTGGTTAACACCTTATGCATGCATGTAATTTGCAGAATATTAAGCTCCTTAAATTTATAAGAAATATGATCAAACTTTCGTATTCTGCAAGAAAATCTGACCCACGACTTCTGAATACGTTGTAACTTGCTTTTTTCACTTTAGCATAGAGCGGGGCCATATACAGGGTAACTTTGAAGTTGAGTCATTAATTTTCAGATAATGATTGTAGAAGGAAGATAAACCAAAATATGTGTGTAAAAATAAAAAAAAAATATTACCTTGTTTTATAAAGTATCCTCCCGACAAGTATTTCAGTGCGGACCTGTATTTGATCGTGCGGTCTTGGAGCACCGGCATGACCTCCCCTGTGAGGTCTTAAGTCACCTGATTTACGAGCCCTTTGTACTACATTAACAAAGGCACGAGGGGTTGGTTGCACTCGATTGGGAAACCGATAAGCATAAATCCGTGATGCCGCGTAAATAAGAATCACGTCCACTAGTTCAGCATTTTCGTAAACATGTGCCATTTTTTATTTCGTTTGAGCCACGCAACAGACACCACTATTCACTCACGCGTTACCGACTGACACTGACTGTATACAACTGAATAAAATATTTGTAAAAACATCGTTCCAAATTCTTTCGCTTTTTTGTTTCCGATGCGATGAACCGATAAGGCGGATTATATCCGTTGTTGCCAAACACGAGCACATAATATTATTATTGAGACAGGGCGGTACTCACACTTCCAAAGGGCTATAACTTTGTTACTTTAATTTTACCAAAAAAATGGTAAAGGAAAAAACATTTCTTTTGATCAGATCTACTCGTTGTTAAAATAAATGACTCAACTTCGAAGTCACCCTGTATATATACATACATACATATATATATATATATGTATATATAGACAATGAATCAGAAAATAATAACAAAAAAAAGAAAAAAGAAAAACATCGGTGATCTGAATGAACACATAATACATAGGTGTTTGAACAGTTAAACACTTCCACAAAAAAAGAGAAGAAAAAAAACACAAGTGCTCCATTGAAGAATAACAATAATTGACACCATCAACAAAACGATTTTATCTCAATATTGATCCCTGTAAATGTTTAATATTTTATTAAGACTGTCATGACATACATCAGCTCTGTTACAGATTGAATTGAGTAAAGTACACATTACCATTACTGGGGATCTGCATAAGATATTCGCCAGTGGTGTATCACAGTAAAATATGTGATTATGCCGACCAAATAACCTGGGAGCATGAAAATTCATCTTACTCAGTAGGAACCCATAATCAATATGAATATTCATTAACTTATAAAGGAAAGTGAGAGCTTAAGCGTCACGACGATTCCTTAGTGATTCAATGCCAAAAAACTCCAATAAAACGCTATGATCAAACCCTCTCTCTGGGTATCTACCACTGCACTTAAAATAGCAATACTTTAGAGCTTCACGTTGTACAGCCTCCAGTTTACCGATTGCATTCTGATATAGGGGGGACCATACTAAGGACGCATACTCGAACTTAGTCCTGATAAATGAAAGATACAATATTCTTAAACAGTCCACATTAGAGAAACGGGACCAATTACGTACACAATAACCCATCAACCGTGATGCAGATGATTCAATATCTGATATGTGATCGTTAAAAGTGAGTTTGTCATCGAATACTACTCCCAAGTCTTTAAAACTTGAATCTCTTTCTAAAACGCTTTCATTAAAGTTATAATTGTATATGATGGGATCCTGCTTCCGACTATGCGAAACCACTTTGCATTTTTTTACATTTATCGTTAGCAGATTTCTGTTGCACCATTCATATATGAAGTCAAGCTTGCTTTGCATCTCCACACAGTCACTCGAAGAGTGAATTGGCGAAAATATCTTCAAGTCGTTAGCAAAAAGCAAGTGCATACAGGTTAGCTTCAAAGACAGATCGTTAATGGACATAAGAAATAACAAGGGTCCTAAGTTCGAACCTTGTGGAACTCGAGATGTTGCTGTATCAATTGTGGACTTACTTCGAGCAAATTCGACATATAGTGACCTATCAGCAAGGTATGACCGTAAGAGAATCAACATAGAGGCTGATACCCCTAATGCTTCAAGCTCTGCCAACAATATATAATGATCAACCCGATCAAAGGCCTTCGCAATATCTGTATATATCACATCTACTTGCCCTGACAATCAAGTGTACTAGTGGCAAACTGAGTGAAACAAGCTAAATTTGTGACCGTAGACCTGCCAACTATAAAACCATGTTGATTTTCAGAGATGGGAGGTCTTACGGAGCTGAATATTGTGTTATAAATTATTATCTCAAACAATTTACTAAAATTACATAAAATAGCTATTTGACGATAATTACTTACATCTGAGTTGGCACTACTCTTAAATGTAAGAGAAAGTTTTGTCATCCTCCAAATTTTAGGCTAACAACGAGTTTTTAAAATCAAATTGAATGTATATCAAAGAGGCTTAGCTAGGATATGAATAAAATCCTTAACTATGAAGCTAAGTACACCATCAAAACCAATTTTTTTGATGCCTGTATTATATTATGTTCACTGATATGATTTAATGATATGTGACAATTTTCTGAAGCGATATTTCTAAAAGTCGACGGATCTGAGATTAGAGAACGCATTCGAAAAATATTGTGCAAATCCATCAACAATAGCTTGAGGGGTATCAAAAACCTTGCCATCAAAAGACATGGAGCCTGGTATGCTAGACTGATTATTCTTTGAATTTAAAAATGACCAAAACTGACGAATTGAATCTTCAACCTTCTTGGTGTAAGCAGCATAAGCAATTTCTATTTGAGCCTTGATGTTACTACGTAGCTGCTTGAATTTATTTTCGAAATGAATGAGTCCTGTTTGCTTAAAACAGTTTCTGTCCCTATCCTTCTGTTTTATATTAGTTATTGTTTCAGTCGTGAACCATAAAGGGTAACGACGCTGTGCTTGCATAAACCTTGGAGTATACAAATCAAAAAGTTCATTCAATATTGAATATAAGTATGAGCAAGCATTCTCTACATCATTCACTTCTTTGAAGTGTTACCAATCAATATTCAAAACAGCATTATACAAGGCTACATAATTAGCACGATGGAAGTTATATCTAGAGTCGGTCTTCAAATTAAAATTATTTTCCATACTCCCAACCGTGAAGTTAAATTGGAGAGCTGGATGATACTTATCTTCCTTAACTAAAGGGTAACAATCTCTTATCACTACAATATTAAAATTAGTCAATACTAAATGGATTAGTCTCCCAATGCAGTTCACAATGCTGTTAAAATTGGTGAGGTCCGAGAAAGCACAGAATTGACTCAAGGATTGGAATCTTCTGTCATTGAATTGGATATTAAAGCAAGGGACGTTGAAGTCACCATTTATAACAATATAATAGAATTGTTTCAAGACCATCCAAATAACACTCAAACTCATCAAGTTCTACAGACGGTGGAACATAAATGCAAAATGCAATCAGTGGTTTTATCTGCAGATTCGCCTTCACGGCAACAGTATCAATTAGCGGAAAGGAACTGTCCAGTATATTTGTATTAACCTCAGATACACTAAATGTGTCCCTAACAGCAATCAACGTACCACCACCTGTTCACAATTCAGTTGTTGCAAAGTCACGATCAGAGCGAAATACAGAGTACTCAACAGGAAAACGTTCTGAGCTATTAACATGAACTGACAGCCAGGTTTCACTGAGACATGTCAAGTCAAACTCACACTCAGTCACAGCGCTATAAAATCTAGAAACTTTAGAATTCAGACCTCTAACGTTTTGATAATAGCATCTAAACTCTGTGGACTCAACATTATCAGAACTGCAAGAGGGTGTGCTGCCTAGTTTAAACTTATGATTTTATCCCATTGACATATTTAATTTTGAGATTCCTTTCGCCTTGCTGCGTGCGTTCTTCTAGTTTTTTCCTCATTTGCCGATAGATTTCAACTTGTTTGGGGGTTCTATCGAATGAGACGGTTATTCTATACTGGCTAGATGCCACAATATCTTTAGCCTTTTTGATAACCTCATAAACATCCGCTCAAAAATCCCCGTCTATGCTACGAATATAAGACATGTCGAAACGGTTCCATAAACTCCTTCCAGAGATGAAATATAGTTGAAATATCTATATTGAGGCGTGACTCCCTTTCGTGAAACGTTCCATCCCAGTTTTTAGAAGAGACATTTTTACAGCGAAAGGAAAAAGCGGACGTCGAATCTGCGGAAAATTCTTGGGAAAATCAGAAGTGGGTCGACAGAAAGCAGAGTATTATCTTGTGCGTGATGATCGTGAAAGGGATGCCTCGTTTTTTGTACTACCCTATCACGAGCTTTCCAATCTATACCCTTCACAGTGTGACAGCCCGGCGACGAAACGAAACAAACTCGAAGGGGAAGAGAAACACGATTGATGTTTTCTTTATACACCATGATAAACAAACAAGTTGAGTTACATTTCTTCAATTTTATAGGTTATTTATAGAGTTTTTTGATAGTATTAAGATATTTTATCTGAAACTCAATCTCGGTTTCGTAGAGGACATCGCAGTACAACTGTTCTACTACATGTATCTGATGACAATATACAATTCTTAGACATGTTGTGTCCTTTAGACAGAGAGTGTGGGGGTTTACTGCTAAATTCGCAAGTAGTTCACCAGCAATCAGCAGTACTTGACTTCTGAAAAAACATTAATTGTCCGATCCCATAGCATCCAGAAAAAATCGTTTTCCTTAAATATCACTTTTAATAGCTCAAGAATATCCCTTGACACCCAACTTAAATTCTTGGGCTTGTAACTAAATACAGGTTTAAACTTTAAAGACCACTGTGCATACAGGGTGTTTCACAACTTGACCGACATGTTTTTACCACATATGCACTGTTACGAAAGAAGTTGATTTCTCAAAAAAAAAAAATGTAAAAACACATAAAAATAAGTCTAGAGGATTTAGATCAGAAGACCATGGAGGCCATGCAGTTGGTTCACCCTTCCGATCCAGCGTATCTGGTATACCTGACTCAAAAAATCACGAACTTCTAAACGGAAATGCGGAGGTGCCCCATCGTGCAGAAACCAAATCCGTGCTCGGACCGCCAATGGCACATCTTCAAGAAGGACCGGCAAATCATTCCAAAGAAATTCCAAATACTGGTGACCATCCATCCGATCTGGCAATATGAACGATCCAATTAGACGTTCATCGACAACACCTGCCCACACGTTTAAAGAAAAACGATGTTGGAAGTATGTCTGGACCACTACGTGAGTATTCTCAAAGGACCAAACGTGTGTATTATGAAGATTGGTTATCCCATTACGAGTAAAAATAACTTCATCGGTGGCCAAAATATCAGCTGTAAAACGGGCATTTCGAGCATTTTGTTGCAACAACCACTCACAAAATCTTACTCTTAGGGGGTGGGGGTAGTCTGTAGGTAGCAACGCCTAGATTCTCTGGACGTGATAAGGGTACAGTTGTGCCTCATGTAATATGCGCCACGCTGTTACATGTGACACTTCTGGGACCTGGTCGGCTAACTGCCTCGTGCTTATTCCCGGATTTTCTTAAACAATATTCAAAATTTCCTCTTCGGCATTTAAAACGCGTTGTGGGCGAACCCGACCCCCATCCAATCCACGTCTAGGGCGCAAATCTTCACTCGCTCGTACACGTAAAACAATTGAACTAAACGTTCCGTGATGTGGTATGTACCTATTTGGAAATCGGTGTGCATACAAACAGTAAGCTGCTCGCGTATTTTGCCCTGCTTCTCAGTACGCTAAGTCAATGTCCACTAGATCCTCATTAGTGTACACATGTGCCATTTTTATAAATAAATAACTAAAAACATAAACTCGTAAAATACTTTCTTATTTAAGTTCACAAAAGACGACCTTATTTACACGTTCTTATCCGTATGAAAAAAAAAACAAAAAATCCCTGGTATTTTGTTTTCGTCAGTTGTTTGGTACAACATTTGCTACAATAAATTATTAATGCGTGTTCTAATATCACGAAGATGAAAGCAAAATACAGATATTTATTTTTCAATTTATTATTGAAACTCAGGTTTATAACTTTTTCGGTAGGACTTTTTTTATTACTTTTTTTTTGAGTAATCAACTTCTCTCGTAACAGTGCATATGTGGTTAAAGTTTGTCGGATAAGTTGTGACACACCCTGTGTCTTGCTTCAAAGATAAACTCCGAATCATATCTCATGAGAAATTACTGAGACACAGCTAGTTTCTGTGTACTAAGTTCAGACAAGACTGTGGTATGCCCTATGCTTCTGGGGTTTGTCCACAAAAAACAAGTATTTTTGTCTCAGAAAGGACTGGTTAGATGAGTGATCGGAATCAATAGTAGGCATTCTTGTAAGAATATTTCTAAGCATTTTAAGAGCTTAACTTTACCATCATTATTTTTATACGAAATAGATATGTATAATTTTACTAACAAAAATAGGTTTTTAAAGAATTTTAACTCATACTCGACCGGGCAAGCTTGAAACTAAATGTGTATTTTGCCAAAAATAATAAGATCCGCGTCACGTCCCGGAAATACTGGGTCCACGCATTTTCAATAGTCCAAATTACATTAAAGAATGTGGAAATATAAATAATCTTAAAGCTAAACTTACACAATTTCTTGTTAGTACATATTATTATGATTTCTCTGAGTTTGTTATTTTATAATTGACTTGTCTGTTTGTTTTGTTTGTTTCATAAATATATTTATTTTGTGTTGCTTTATTAGTTTTTACTCTGACGAATCCTATACAAACATTGTAATGTCTCTCAGGATGATGACGAATGATTCATATTTGGTTTAATGCTAGATTTTATACAGCTCATCATATCATACTTAAGTAATCGCTCATAGATTGTACAATTAGGTCAGGAAATATATCAACCAAGAATTGTAATATCAGGTGTTCCCCAAGGTTCCGTACTGGGACCTCTACTATGTAACTTGTACACCAGCCAACTCATATGCAGACATTGGGTTATCACTCTGAATGAAATATTGGAGGAGCTGAGGGTGCAGCAATCAGACCCTACTGTGGCCATTCTACAACCCTGGGAAATCTTCAAGGCTATGCCATAAGCCACACCAAACTACTAAAGAAGAGGTGATACTACCAAGAGGAGTTGCTACCTTAAAATGGATCCTCGTAGCTCGGCAATCGCAGTGCTTAGCACTCCCATGCCCCCCAAAAAAATGTGTCAATGTCTCATGCAATAGAGATGCTTCCTTATCTGGCAGTGTCCAGTCTCAATGCTAGTAGCAAATCGATGCTGCTGAGGGATACCCTAGCGAACAGGTAGCCAGACGTATCGGCCCACATATTCAACTTTGTGGGTGTAATCGTTTTATGCCTCCCGGATAGAATGCAGAGAGGTCCAGATTTTTTTGGTACCATTGAGCTTTCTTTCCAGATAATAGATTGTGATTCTACACTTAGAGTATGGGTAACGTTTCACCCCGAGTTATGTTATATAAAATCTTGTTCGGTTATTATAAAATTTGTTCTTGCAGCTTCTGGTCAACTGGAAATTTGCTCGTGTCCAACCCATCCCAAAAAGAGGATCTAAGATCGACCTTTACAACTACTGGCCTATAGCTCTGCTTTCTGTTAAGTAGGGTGATGAGGATGTCCATAAATCGGGACCTTCTGGAGTACCTCGAACGTCATGGCTTGATTAGTGACAGGCAGTATGGTTCCCGGCACCAGCAACAATCTTGTACAGTTTAATGCTTAAAAAACATAGTATTGTACCCTGACGAACAAGAATCGTCCTACAGCTCATCCGTTTTCGATGGACGGTCTAGTTCTACTAAAGAGCCGAATATTTCAGATAGTCGGAGTCCAGATCACCAATGACTTGATCTGGCACGAAGACATATCGTCACGAAAAAGCTAGGTTATTTGCTTAGAGGTCAGAAGTACTTTTCTCCACATTACATTATCCATGCTCGATGCTGTTCAAAGGAGGGCTGTCCGACTGATCGATGACTCTTCTCTAATGAACAGTCTTGGGGCCCTTTCGCACTGGCGGGTGATCGACGATCTAACTCTCGTCTACAGCTACGCCAATCGTCTTTGCTCCTCAGAGCTCTCCTCCATGATGCCGCCGCGTGATATGCCTGCCAGACATACCCGCCTGACTTTGGCCTCATATCCTAACCGTGTCTAACTTCGTACATACAGAGCTGGACGATACGACCGTTCCTTTGTCCCTAGAGTATCGAGACTGTGAGAAAATTTACATAAGGAGATTTTTCCTAGTTCTAATAAGCTTAGTCGGTTCAAAATTGACAAAGTTTCTTCAAGCTCCTCATAGCAGCCGCGTCATTTAGGCTTCTTCCTGTAAGGCTGCTTCGGCGTAAAAAAATCTCTTTGGCGCCAAGCACATACCAATAGGACAAGAGCTCGTACGCTCCCCTTTAAAATAAAAATCGAAGTGGAAACGTGCTGGCAAAAAACTTTGCAGCAAGTTCACGAGCAAAAGCAGATGTTAGATGCTGCTGGATGTCACAGTTCTTTTCCTCATTTATTTCCAGACGAGTTGTGTTCGTTTTCGAACACGTCGCTTCACTTTTTGTGGCTTCCGAAAAACAAAAGAAGTAGCAGTAAATACCGACGCGGGAAAAAAGATTACAAGTAAATTGCACATGACAGAAAAACGTCCGAGATATAATTATCGGATTCTGCTGATTGGTTGCGTAGTCGGGACCAAAGAATTCGGACTAGCTAGAAGAAGCAAGTATGGGAATTGATTACGACTCATTAGGGGAATTCGACGTAGAAAAGTTACTTCATATGTGTTAGCTGAAACAAACTGGTTAAATATGAAAGATAGACGAGAATTGTATAGCGCATGCTTTCATCATAAGGCTGTGATCACGAAAACTCCTTCAAATGTATACAATAAAATTACGGTTCGCGTATCTACGTGGTCTCACTGTGAGCTAGTATCTTTCTTCCTTTTTTGTCCTAGCAGCGCACGCCCGCGGGATAGCCAAGCGACAACTCAGACTAGCCTTACAATAAAGCCAACCAAATATCCCTAACACGTATATGATTACATATATCTATCTCTCTCTCTCTCATCGTATTTTTCCTGTTTTCTTTCTGTCCCTGTATTCTGTCAATCTTTCCTTTCTTTTATACATAGTAACTATGTCATTGTTTTGAAACAGCTGCTGATAATTAAATATTATTCTTGCATCTTACCTTGATCTTATATCTTCATATTTTAAGCTTGTATTTTGAGTGCATTACGCATGGTTCAGTACAGCCATTCTCCTAGGAATAAAAGCTGAACTTTTCTGGGTGGCAATTCATACCTTTGAACTTTGCCTTCAAGACATTCCACTATTGCTCGCTATGAGCGCTGTGAGCGTCACCGTAGCGCCATCTATGGAGGAAAAACTCAACGATATGACAGCGTGCTTTATTGGTTGCAGAATCGCGAGATAGGCTGTAGAGTACGTATCTCCGAGAAGGTATAAAAGAAAGAAAATTAGTTAGCTTCTCACATATGTTTTATTTCATTGTGAACGTTAACTGTTTTATGCGGGTTTGTTGCAAAGTTGAATTTCAAATGGAGATAAAAGGAAATGTTGCTAGACTGCGTAGATGGTATTTTAGACGAGTCAATTGTAAGTATCTTTAGTATTCGTGAGAACCATAGTAACTAATTGTTTAGACCAAAATAAAGTTTCCTTGAACTAGTTAACAACGCCAAGGCACCTCTCTAGCCGACGACTTCATCCCCTTTGCTTTACCTTTTCCATCTTTTTTTTACTTTTCCCTTATTTTCTACTGACTAACAATGACGAATAGATGGAAGTATAGAAACTGTTATTGACAACCACAAGAAAGGATCTGGGTAGGATTTAAGTCAAATCCCATAATGAACCATTACGTAAGGGTGCTGTTTTTAACATTAGAGGCGTGGTTCTTTGTAAACGAAATGATATCTATAGGCGGGATAGCAAAGTACCAGGCACAAAACATATGGAATTTGACCATTGGTCAATTTTATTGAAAATTCGTATAGTAGTAGTTCGTGTTGTATTGATCAAATGTGACAATGGGTGAAAAGCCTGAACATCTTTTCTATTGAAGATACAGGGTGTTAAAGTTTGGTATTTTACCTCATGTGGGTACGCCCAACGAATAGATAGAAGAAGACAAGCCTTTATATTTACATTGCATTGTTTGTCGTCAAAGTTGCGTAGTTTTAGTTCATGCTTTTGACTCTTTTGTCTACCAATGCCTATCAAGGTAACAGCGTTGTATCAACATTATATTAATTTCTACTTTATTAGGCTTGTACAGATCTTTGCAAATTATGTAGTGTCTTAAAATCGCTTATCACCAAACTTACCAGTAAACACTCTCACTTTTAAATAACGCTATGTACATGAAGGAATTTAGTGACAGAACTGTCAGTATTAGAAGACAAAAAAATTCTTGGCTGGCCCCGTCTCCCTAGTCTGAACTCATCGGGCCGCCTCATTGCACCATTCCGTCAAAACTAACTCTCTCTATTGTAGGCAAGATCACATAAACACATACATTACATAGAGGGTGTTCCATCGAAGATGGAAAGTAGTTTAATAGAAAGACTATAAAAGAGGAAAAGACGAAAATAACTTGCTCTTAGGGTCCCATACCCTGAAATTGCAGTATGAAGAATACTAAACTTCTCAAAACTATACTAAGTGACAGATAAATCCGAACACAAAGTTTAAATGGTTTTATTTTAATAAAAGTTGGTGAATGTATTTATCTTACTGTAAATAACAAGTGAAAAATTTTTCAGCCTTATCAGTTGGACATTCCGGTTTTTATACTGCTTTTTTTTTAATTCACTAACGCTCTAAAAATGAATATTTCAGCCGCAGTAAAGAATCAACGTCGGCGGATTTTGGTTCTTGACATCCTTTACGATCGGTTACGATGTCTAGAGTACGGAGACCTGTACGATTTCGTCAACTTAGTGAGTTTGATAGGGGCCGTATAGTGGGACTTCGGGAAGCTGGACTTTCTTTTCGGGCAATTGCAGTTAGAGTGCAAAGAAGTGTAGACACTGTGGTTAGGTGTTGTCAGGCATGGCTTCGAGAAGGCCATATGCAAAGAGCAAGGGGCACTGGACGGACGCCGCCGTAAAACTACAGACCGTGAAGATCGCCGCCTAAGATTATTGGCCTTAAGGGACCGTTTCTCCACCAGCAGGTCCACTGCAAATGAATGGTTTGCAGAACACGGAAGACCTATTGGCATGCGAAGTGTTTACCGACGAATGAGAAGTTTTTGCTTGTTTTCATACCGGCCATACTGGGTCCTCCCTTTAACTCGAGAACACCGACGTAATCGCCTTGAGTGGTGCAGACAACGGTCACTCTGGGATCAGGAATGGAACAGTATTGTCTTTAGTGACGAGTCTCGATTTTGTTTAGGCATGCACGATGGTCGTGTCAGGGCTAGAAGGCGACGTGGTGAAAGGAGGAATCCACAGTTTTTTGTTGAAAGACATGTTCATCACACTGTTGGAGCTATGGCTTGGGGTGCTATAGCTTATGGTTCCAGGTCACCTTTAATCTTCATCAGCGGTAACATGAACGCGCAGCGTTATATCCACGAAGTTCTAGAACCCCATCTTTTACCCTATCTTGACATCCTGGCAGATCCAACTTTCCAACAAGATAATGCCCGACCACATGTTGCAAGAGTCACAATAGACTTCTTTCAACATAATGATGTCACATTGTTACCATGGCCACCAAGATCTCCCGACTTATCCCCAATTGAGCACGTGTGGGATATGATGGGTAGGAGATTGCTCAATTTGCAACGTCCTCCTCAGACTCTAGAAGCACTTCGAGAGGAGTTGGTGGTTGCCTGGAATGAGATACCACAGGAGGACATTGACCACCTGATCAGAAGCATGCCTAGGCGCGTTGGAGAATGCGTAGCACATCAGGGTGTATCCACACATTATTAAAGGTCAAAGGGCTTTAAAGCAGTGCAATCATTTTGAAATTTTTATCATTTACTCATTATGCTTCATTAAGTACTTATACAAGATTTTATTAAAATAAAACCATTTAAACTGGGTGTTCGGATTTATATGTCACTTAGTATATGTAAGGTAATCACTGACTACCGAACACGATATTCGAGCTACTCTAACTACAGCCCATTGGTTGGCACGTAGCTCGCTGACAGATACATAAATAACATTGTTCCATAACTGCCAGCATTCCCTTAAGACCATGCACAACTGCAATGCACTTCATGCGGCAGATTTCCCGGCTTCTCCCTCAAAGGACCGTACTGCGGTGTTGAAGCGTTATGCTGAAATTTTGGAGTGCATTCTTGAACGGTTATCACCCACACTGCCGTACTATGTTTAAGTTTGATATTTCTTTCATGATATCAATTAGAAAATTTCCTAACCATAAAAGCAGTAAATGAATTTATCAAAGTAAATAAGCAGTTGTTTTCAAACTATACTATGTTATACAAGTACTGCCTTTTTACCGTTTATAACCTGTTATTTTTTTTGCTTATTTAGGTTTTTTATGTAATAATTCTATTATTTGTGAATAAGTACTTATTTCTATGAGTAATAGCTTTTGCAATAAAATAATAATTCGTGATCCCTAACGGCGTTAGTCACTGATATATAGGGACCAATATTTTTTGCAAGAGTTGATCGACTATTTTATTCTCATTCTATTAGTCTTTTTTGAGGCCTCAAACACTGTCATTTGAAGCAACTTCCACAATAATAAATATCCTTGCCTATATAGTCGATTCGATCATATCAGAAACAAACGAAATACAAAATTAACAAGAAACGCCTGAGCAAGTCTGTTGTTACCCCCCGGGGAAAGATAAATTTCTGCTCTGCTTAAGACTCGTTCGACATTCCAGATTCATGAAGGAAGGAGTAATTTATTAAACTCTAAAACATCGAGGCAAAGATTGATAGCTACTCAGGCTTGCTGTTTCTAAGTTGGGGGAATCTTGTTTAACACTGGCACATACACCTTAAAGGCAATAAAACGCATAATAGATAACTTGCTGTCCGGTGACAAGCAGCTGCCTGTTTAGTAACTATTCGTGGCTAACCGTTGCATATCATTGCTGTCCGTAGCTGTCCATCACTAAAAAGATTTGCTTTAATACTAAAAAAGCACCCAAGTTGCATCACTTCTCAAAAGCAACAATCTATACTATGGTCACAGACCAAAGCTAACAGCAAGAAAATTCTGATGGAGACTTTAGTGTTGTCACATGATACTTATGCCATGTTTAAGTAAACGCGATGAAGACACTCCAGCCTACAACAGCTGTTACGAATGAAATTTGCATCCTGCATTAAATTTGTCAAGATTATCACCAAACAAGCTTCAGCTTATCTGTAGAACACACTCTCACCCTGGGTTACAGATATTTAGTTTCTTTTCCTAAATTCTGTATATCGTTTTTAAGGTCTCTTTTTCTTACAATGTCGCACGGCCTTTCAATAAGGTACCGATTCCATACAGGAGTTTGTCAATGAATTCATTAAAAAAAACAATAAAGCGTTTTCTATTGGCTTATGACTGTATTGAAATATACAAAATTTAACTCAATTTCTATGGTGTATATAATATTTTGTCATTTGTTTTTCTTCAACTCTTTTTGGATCAAGTTTGTTTCTTCCAGGTAATACATTATTGTATTTATTTTCGGTTGAATGGAAGAGCGGATCTTTCTATTATCTAGTAAGATCAGAATTCTGCCGTTTGCCAGGACAGAAACTAGAATTTTTTTAAGTAAAATTGTCATTGTGTTGACCTGTCACCTTTTTCTTTCAAAACTTTGTATTGTGCTTTGTCTTCTTTCTGGTCCCTGGTCCCCAACTCACAGATTAACCGATTAGAGCGTGTGAAAAAAAATTGAGAACCATGGATACAAAATGAGTTTTATTAGCGAGGAGTATAGTTATACTGAGACTCTACACGATTATGACTTCTCTTGAGCGATGCAGGCTAGAATCTGACTTACTTTTCTTACACAAAAGGATCTATCACGTTGGTTTGCCTCAAACGTTAAAGATAAATTCACTTAATGTGAATGATAGAAGAACGCGATATACTGATACATTCTTTGTCCCCATTCATCAAACAAATTATGGTTTCTCGTCTTTTTAGGTTAGGTAATAGATATATATCTAGCTTAGATATATTTTGAACTTCTGTTAGTTTACACGAAATGATAACATCACAATGTAATTCTATAAATCGAAACTGCTTTGTATTTGTAGGGTAGAAACCCGTTGGTTAAATAGATAAACAAAGTAAATACAATAAACACAATAAATATATAATAAATATGTAGTAAATATATAAAAAATATATAATAAATATATAATAAATATATAATAAATATATAATAAATATATAATAAATATATAATAAATATATAATAAAACGAATAAAACGGATAAAACGAATAAAACGAATAAAACGAATAAAACGAATAAAACGAATAAAACGAATAAACGAATAAACGAATAAAACGAATAAAACGAATAACGATAAAACGAATAAAACGAATAAAACGAATAAAACGAATAAACGAATAAAACGAATAAAACGAATAAAACGAATAAAACGAATAAAACGAATAAAACGAATAAAACGAATAAAACGAATAAAACGAATAAAACGAATAAAACGAATAAAACGAATAAAACGAATAAAACGAATAAAACGAATAAAACGAATAAAACGAATAAAACGAATAAAACGAATAAAACGAATAAAACGAATAAAACGAATAAAACGAATAAAACGAATAAAACGAATAAAACGAATAAAACGAATAAAACGAATAAAACGAATAAAACGAATAAAACGAATAAAACGAATAAACGAATAACGAATAAACGAATAAAACGAATAAACGAATAAAACGAATAAAACGAATAAAACGAATAAACGAATAAAACGAATAAAACGAATAAACGAATAAAACGAATAAAACGAATAAAACGAATAAAACGAATAAACGAATAAAACGAATAAAACGAATAAAACGAATAAAACGAATAAAACGAATAAAACGAATAAAACGAATAAAACGAATAAACGAATAAAACGAATAAAACGAATAAAACGAATAAAACGAATAAAACGAATAAAACGAATAAAACGAATAAAACGAATAAAACGAATAAAACGAATAAAACGAATAAAACGAATAAAACGAATAAAACGAATAAAACGAATAAAACGAATAAAACGAATAAAACGAATAAAACGAATAAAACGAATAAAACGAATAAAACGAATAAAACGAATAAAACGAATAAAACGAATAAAACGAATAAAACGAATAAAACGAATAAAACGAATAAAACGAATAAAACGAATAAAACGAATAAAACGAATAAAACGAATAAAACGAATAAAACGAATAAAATAAAACGAATAAAACGAATAAAACGAATAAAACGAATAAAACGAATAAAACGAATAAAACGAATAAAACGAATAAAACGAATAAAACGAATAAAACGAATAAAACGAATAAAACGAATAAAACGAATAAAACGAATAAAACGAATAAAACGAATAAAACGAATAAAACGAATAAACGAATAAAACGAATAAAACGAACTAAACGAATAAAACGAAACGAACGAAACGAACGAAACGAACGAAAACGAACGAAACGAACGAAACGAACGAAACGAACGAAACGAACGAAACGAACGAACGAACGAAACGAACGAAACGAACGAAACGAACGAAACGAACGAAACGAACGAAACGAACGAAACGAACGAAACGAACGAAACGAACGAAACGAACGAAACGAACGAAACGAACGAAACGAACGAAACGAACGAAACGAACGAACGAACGAACGAACTAAACGAACGAAACGAACGAAACGAACGAAACGAACGAAACGAACGAAACGAACGAAACGAACGAAACGAACGAAACGAACGAAACGAACGAAACGAACGAAACGAACGAAACGAACGAAACGAACGAAACGAACGACAACGAACGAAACGAACGAAACGAACGAAACGAACGAAACGAACGAAACGAACGAACGAACGAAACGAACGAAACGAACGAACGAACGAAACGAACGAAACGAACGAACGAACGAACGAACGAAACGAACGAAACGAACGAAACGAACGAAACGAACGAAACGAACGAAACGAACGAACGAACGAAACGAACGAAACGAACGAAACGAACGAAACGAACGAAACGAACGAAACGAACGAAACGAACGAAACGAACGAAACGAACGAAACGAACGAAACGAACGAAACGAAACGAAACGAACGAAACGAACGAAACGAACGAAACGAACGAAACGAACGAAACGAAACGAACGAAACGAACGAACGAACGAAACGAACGAAACGAACGAAACGAACGAAACGAACGAAACGAACGAAACGAACGAAACGAACGAAACGAACGAAACGAACGAAACGAACGAACGACGAACGAACGAAACGAACGAAACGAACGAAACGAACGAAACGAACGAAACGAACGAAACGAACGAAACGAACGAAACGAACGAAACGAACGAAACGAACGAAACGAACGAAACGAACGAAACGAACGAACGAACGAAACGAACGAAACGAACGAAACGAACGAAACGAACGAAACGAACGAAACGAACGAACGAACGAAACGACGAAACGAACGAAACGAACGAAACGAACGAAACGAACGAAACGAACGAAACGAACGAAACGAACGAAACGAACGAACGAACGAAACGAACGAAACGAACGAAACGAACGAAACGAACGAAACGAACGAAACGAACGAAACGACGAACGAACGAAACGAACGAAACGAACGAAACGAACGAAACGAACGAAACGAACGAAACGAACGAAACGAACGAAACGAACGAAACGAACGAAACGAACGAAACGAACGAAACGAACGAAACGAACGAAACGAACGAAACGAACGAAACGAACGAAACGAACGAAAACGAACGAAACGAACGAAACGAACGAAACGAACGAAACGAACGAAACGACGAAACGAACGAACGAACGAAACGAACGAAACGAACGAAACGAACGAAACGAACGAAACGAACGAAACGAACGAACGAAACGAACGACGAACGAAACGAACGAAACGAACGAAACGAACGAAACGAACGAAACGAACGAACGACGAAACGAACGAACGAACGAAACGAACGAAACGAACGAAACGAAACGAAACGAACGAAACGAACGAAACGAACGAAACGAACGAAACGAACGAAACGAACGAAACGAACGAACGAACGAAACGAAACGAACGAAACGAACGAAACGAACGAAACGAACGAAACGAACGAAACGAACGAAACGAACGAAACGAACGAAACGAACGAAACGAACGAAACGAACGAAACGAACGAAACGAACGAAACGAACGAAACGAACGAAACGAACGAAACGAACGAAACGAACGAAACGAACGAAACGAACGAAACGAACGAAACGAACGAAACGAACGAAACGAACGAAACGAACGAACGAACGAACGAACGAAACGAACGAAACCTACGAAACGAACGAAACGAACGAAACGAACGAAACGAACGAAACGAACGAAACGAATGAAACGAATGGAACGAATGAAATAAATAAATAAATACAATATATTATAATAATAGAATTAACAGAATTAACAGAATAAACGGAATTAACGGAATTAATAGAATTAACGAAATTAACGGAATTAACGGAATTAAAGGAATTAACGGAATTAATAGAATTAATAGGATTAATAGAATCAATAGAATCAATAGAATCAATAGAATCAATAGAATTAATAGAATAAATAGAATAAATAGAATTAATGGAATTAATAGAATTAATAGAATTAATAGAATTAATAGAATTAGTAGAATTAATAGAATTAATAGAATTAATAGAATTAATAGAATTAATAGAATTAATAGAATTAATAGAATTAATGGAACTAATAGAATTAATAGAATTAATAGAACTGATAGAATTGATAGAATTGATAGAATTGATAGAATTAATAGAATTAGTAGAATTAATAGAATTAATAGAATTAATAGAATTAATAGAATTAATAGAATTAATAGAATTAATAGAATTAATAGAATTAATAGAATTAATAGAATTAATGGAATTAATAGAATTAATAGAATTAATAAAATAATAGAATTAATAGAATTAATAGAATTAATAGAATTAATAGAATTAATAGAATTAATAGAATAATAGAATTAATAGAATTAATAGAATTATAGAATTAATAGAATTAATAGAATTAATAGACTTAATAGAATTAATAGAATTAATAGAATTAATAGAATTAATAGAATTAATAGAATTAATAGATAGAATTGATAGAATTAATAGAATTAATAGAATTAATAGAATTAATAGAATTAATAGGATTAATTGAATTAATAGAATTAATAGAATTAATAGAATCAATAGAATCAATAGAATCAATAGAATTAATAGAATTAATAGAATTAATAGAATTAATAGAATTAATAGAATTAATAGAATTAATAGAATTAATAATTAATAGAATTAATAGAATTAATTGAATCAATTGAATTAATAGAATTAATAGAATTAATCGAATTAATCGAATTAATCGAATTAATCGAATTAATCGAATTAATCGAATTAATCGAATTAATCGAATTAATCGAATTAATCGAATTAATCGAATTAATCGAATTAATCGAATTAATCGAATTAATCGAATTAATCGAATTAATCGAATTAATCGAATTAATCGAATTAATCGAATTAATCGAATTAATCGAATTAATCGAATTAATCGAATTAATCGAATTAATCGAATTAATCGAATTAATCGAATTAATCGAATTAATCGAATTAATCGAATTAATCGAATTAATCGAATTAATCGAATTAATCGAAATAATCGAATTAATCGAATTAATCGAATTAATCGAATTAATCGAATTAATCTAATTAATCGAAATCGAATTAATAGAATTAATAGAATTTAGAATTATAGAATTAATAGAATTAATAGAATTAATAGAATTAATAGAATTAATAGAATTAATAGATAATAGAATTAATAGAATTAATTGAATTAATAGAATTAATAGAATAATAGAATTAATAGAATTAATAGAATTAATAGAATTAATAGAATTAATAGAATTAATAGAATTAATAGAATTAATAGAATTAATAGAATTAATAGAATTAATAGAGATAATAGATTAATAGAATTAATAGAATTAGTAGATTATAGAATTAATAGAATTAATAGTATTAATAGAATTAATAGAATTAATAGAATTAATAAAATTAATAGAATTAATAGAATTAATAGAATTAATAGAATTAATAGAATTAATAGAATTAATAGAATTAATAGAATTAATAGAATTAATAGAATTAATAGAATTAATAGAATTAATGAAAATAGAATTAATAGAATTAATAGATTAATAGAATTAATAGAATTAATAGAATTAATAGATTAATAGAATTAATAGAATTAATAGAATTAATAGAATTAATAGAATTAATAGAATTAATAGAATTATAGAATTAATAGAATTAATAGAATTAATAGAATTAATAGAATTAATAGAATTAATAGAATTAATAGAATTAATAGAATTAATAGAATTAATAGAATTAATAGAATTAATAGAATTAATAGAATTAATAGAATTAATAGAATTAATAGAATTAATAGAATTAATAGAATTAATAGAATTAATAGAATTAATAGAATTAATAGAATTAATAGAATTAATAGAATTAATAGAATTAATAGAATTAATAGAATTAATAGAATTAATAGAATTAATAGAATTATAGAATTAATAGAATTAATAGAATTATAGAATTAATAGAATTAATAGAATTAATAGAATTAATAGAATTAATAGAATTAATAGAATTAATAGAATTAATAGAATTAATAGACTTAATAGAATTAATAGAATTAATAGAATTATAGATTAATAGAATTAATAGATAGAATTAGAATTAATAGAATTAATAGAATTAATAGAATTAATAGAATTAATAGAATTAATAGAATTAATAGAATTAATAGAATTAATAGAATTAATAGAATTAATAGAATTAATAGAATTAATAGAATTAATAGAATTAATAGAATTAATAGAATTAATAGAATTAATAGAATTAATAGAATTAATAAATTAATAGAATTAATAGAATTAATAGAATAATAGAATTAATAGAATTAATAGAATTAATAGAATTAGAATAATAGAATTAATAGAATTAATGAATTAATGAATTAATAGATTAATAGACTTAATAGAATAATAGGATTAATAGGAGTAGTAATAGGAGTAGTACTAGATTAATAGAATTAATGAATAATTGAATAATAGAATAATAGAATTCATAGAATTAATAGAATTAATAGATTAATAGAATTAATAGAATTAATAGATTTATAGAATTTATAGAATTTATAAGAATTAGTAGACTTAATAGAGTTAATAGAATTAATAAAATAAATCAAAATAAGTAAAACATGCATATGGCATTCTGGCGATAATCTTTCGGATAAAAAATAGGAAATTCGGGATACTCGTGTTGCCCCTCGTTTGGAATCCAACGCTTAAGCGAAACTGAAAATGATCATCAAGCATATGTTCGAATTGAATATTCAAAAAGCACAGCGGCGTTTTCACGCCATGTCAGAGGCAACATAGCTCGAAGGGTTTGCTTTTGCAATTTATCATCGGCCAGCGCTTGCAAATCTAGCTAAAGCTAATTATACGCGACTGGAAATTCGTAGTGCTGTCCGTGAACGTACACACAAAGACAAAGAGTCGTTTTTATATTCACAACATTTTTACATTCAGGTTTGCTTTAATCTTTGCCAAAAGAGGTACTGAACTGCGCATAAGAGCGACAAAAAATGTGGCCGGAGGCCTCCTCCTCAACGCAATATCGCCCGCAAAGCAAATCATCGTCAACCTTGATATGATATGGACGTGTCTTGACCAGGAAAAGGTTCAACAATCATAATTACTATTCTCCAGAGAAATTACTGAAAACGCTCTTGCCTGACTTTCCTAGCTTGTCTGGAGGTCTTTTTCTATCTCAGAGAATGTTTGTCTTGCCTTTTACTGAACTATACCCTTGTGAGATGTGTTGTTTACTCGAATCGCTGCACAATATCCACTAAAACTTTTCGAAATTCACACTTATCAACAATAATATTAATAATTCATTGGTATTAATGCACGTGACCTGCTTACACACGTCAGAGCAAAATATAAAGATATATACTCTGAGAGAGAATAAAATAGCACACAATACGACATTATAAACAAGACAAACAAAGGCAAAATATGATGACTAGAATGGTAGCCAAGAAAAAATAGGTTAGCTATGTCAAAACCGAAAAGTCGTAAGACAGAAAATTCATTGAGGTCGAAGAAATCTGTTGATAAAAAAAGATACTCTTCATAAGAGCATTAAAATCGTCAATATCTAGAACTCTAGTCTGATGAGGTAAGCCAATGAAAAGTTTCAAGCCAAGAAAGTTAATGCCTTTTTTAGTTTTAGTGATTCTGAGATGGTTTAGGTTTAGTTTGCTTATTGAGTATCGTATGAATGAATTCCTTGGTGGATTGTATATGCGTGTACTCTCACGCAATTGACTCTAATTTTGACATAAATGAGGCAGTATTCGATGTAAGCACAAGACAAGACAAAGTCATCATCCTTAGCTTTATAAATTCTTCTCTGTACTTCAGGCTTGATATGTACCTAACACACCTCTGTAGAGCAAACACTTTTACTATGAATACAAAATTTTCTGGGGTACAGAATTTTTAGGATTACGAATATTTTTTTAATGATTTGTTTACATAATTAATGTGTCCATCCCAGTTTAAAGTGGCATTTATGTATATACTAAGAAATTTAACTGTCTCCTCATGGTTATTCCCAACATCATGATTCCGTAGAGTAATCGTCATGGATTGAGTTTTGTTTGAATTTACGGTGTTAGCCTATTGATTGCAAATCAAGCAAGAACGTCGGACTTACAATAAAATGTCACATTATCCAAGATGGTAAGAGAATCGTGAGTCGAAACGAGAGTGGTGTCATCGGCGTATAGAGTTAGCTTGTTATCAATGTTGTTGGAAAGACAATTTTTACATACAATAATGATAACAGAGGCCCGAGGACAGAACCTTGTTGAACATCGTGGAAAATAGGGCTGATTACAGCCATTGTATTCCACGAATTGCTGTCTATCAGTTAGGTGGGATTCAAAGAGCATTGTGCTAGTTGGATCGAAGAAGTAAAATTGTAGCTTTGAGAGAAGAATGTCGGGTTGTACATTGCTTTTAGATTACCGCCTAGCTAGCCAAACGTTCCATAGGTGTGTGTGGATGTGAGATACTGTTGGAGTGTTCCACAAGAGAAAGCGAGATGCTTGTTCCTTTGTTTGGGAGCCTAGACTAGCCTGTCCTCCTCAAAAATCTCCTGACCCCATGACTTCCATTTCTCTCAAACCAGAAGGTCAGTACACCAAAATACATCAATTTAGACCAACATTACCTTCCGCAAGAGGGTACTAACGTATCATCATAAAAAGAATCTAACGAAGAAATAAAAAGACGCGTCTACTGAATAATATACGAGGAAACCCCACTTTCCTTTACACGGTTCGTTTCAAGAGCGTTTGCCTTCCATTCTCTATTCATTTGGCTTTCCTTTTCTGAAACTCTTCCACGGCCGAGTCAATTCTGAATTCAATCTCCCCTCCTAAGCCATTCTAAATATTACCTTAAGCTGTTAATAAAGTTAATTAAGTAAGCATCTTCGAGAATAAACGGCGTTTAAAATTAAACACACGTAAATTCTTGGTTGATTCAAGATACGAGTTGTAGCTCAAATTGAGAAGAGTGTGTATCAGAGAATCAATTGCAACTTTTAGTAGGCTATTTTTCAATATAGAGTCAAAGCCAGAATGCTCAAAATGGACCCATTCTGTTCCATTTACAAACCATAATTATTTCATTCCTGGAAATATAACGCTTAGAAATAAGAGGAAAAATGAGTCAGAAGAGTCATCTAAAAAACCAATTAGTGTCCAAAGACTTATCAAGAGAGAGATGACGCGAAGCCAGAAAGAGCCTGACACTATTAGTAGGCTACTTTTTAAAAAAAGAGTAGTGGTTCAGGTTTGCACATACAACTCAGTAATATTATTGAGAATCCCAGTAAATGTTTCTATATATTTTTTCTATTTACATACTCTTAATTTTAGCCTCAAACTCATGCATTAGTTGCAATGCACTCTGTAATTCCGAATTGGATTCAGAAATTGTTACTGCCTAGTCGGCGAATTTTTTCTTATTCCTCCTGTGCTACAATACATCTGGCATTTTAAGTTAACCAAGAATCAATGTGCGTTTGGGCTCTCAGCGAATGCAAATAAACTGCTGACCTTTTTACGGAAAGGTTGAAAGATTTGAATGTGAAAGCGCCACTAGGAAAAATGGTGCAGATTATACTGACAGATAATCAGTCTGGGGATTTAGTAAAGAAGGTCGGAAAAATAGATCCTAAATTTTATTGGACGGTTTGAATGATGCGCTAAATAATTATGCCTTTTTTCTTAATTCTCTACCACCTAACCTTACAGCGCAGGCAAACACACAGAAAGAATTACCTGATTTAATTTAGGTTTTTCGGGCTGTTGAGCCGTGGTCGAGTTGGATTTGATTTAGAGCTTTCAGCTACATCTGCGGCAGCCATCTTCAGAGGCGCTGTAGGCGAGAGCGAAGTGCTCGGCTTGGCGGGTCAACTGAAACTGATCGATCAACTGGATAGGCGTGCGGTTTTATAGGCGATCGGCGAACTGGGGACTGAGCTGTCTGGTGGGGATACTCTGGGTCGCTTGAGTGACGTGGTTTTTGCGCTGTGTTTTTTAGAATTGGGAACCACGTTTTGTTTAAAGCAAGGCCTTCTTCTTTTCAATTGAAATTATCATTGTGTTTGTAGATTTCAATTGCTTCTCTGTACATTCGGGCTGAGTAGTGAGTGGGTGTTGATAGGACTTCAGTTTGGTCGAACAGAACATTGTGGCCGTCTTGGAGTGCTTGTTCGGCCACCGCTGATTTATCAGTTTGTCCTAGTCGACAGTTTCTTTCATGCTCCTTGATGCGTGTTTGGAAGCTGCGTTTAGTGGTGCCTACGTATACTTTACCACAGGAACACGGTATTCTGTACACGCCGGCACCGCTCAGGGGGTCCCTAGGGTCCTTTACTGATGTTAGGAGTTGCTGGATTTTATTTGTCGACTTGTAGATGGTCTTGACGTTGTGTTTCTGTAGCAACCTTCCTATTCTATACGTAATGCCTTTTATGTATGGTAGGAAGGAGACTCCCGCAGGTGGTTCCTTGTCTCCTGCCAGCGGTCTGTTTTTTTGTCGTGATACCTGTTCTATTTGTTTTCTGCGATAGCCGTTTGCTTGTAAAACTATGTTAACATGTTCCAGTTCCCCCTGCAGGTATTGAGGTTCACAAATTCGATGTACCCTGTCTATCAGATTTTGTCATTGATTGTCCTCTTCTATATCCATTGTGAATTTGATGTTGGGGTGAATGCTGTTTAGGTGATTTAGGAACACTGCTAGTTCTGTTCTTCCGTGGCTCCATACCGCGAAGGGATCATCCACATACCGTAGCCAACAACTGGGACGAGTGGGGGCGGTGTTCAGTGCTGGTTCTTCCTCGAAGTTTTTCCTGTAGAAATTGGCTATTACCGGGCTTAACGGACTTCCCATTGCGACGCCGTCAGTTTGTTCATAAAATTGATTGTTCCACTGGAAAATATGTAGTTGTTAGGGTGTGTCGGAACAAGGTCAGGATATCCTCTGGAAAAACTTGCTTCAGGTAATCCAGTGATAGGTCTAGTGGAACATTTGTGAAAAGCGACACTACATCAAAACTGACTAAAATGTCGTCTGGTGTGAGCCGGATGTTCTGTATCTGTCTTATGAAATTGGTGGAGCCCTTGACATACGACTGGCTGTAACCGCACGCCCATCCAGTTGACCGATCAGTTTCAGTCGACACGCCAAGCCGAGCACTTCGCTCTCGACGACAGCGCCACTGAAGGTGGCTACCGCAGATGTAGCCGAAAGCTCTGGATCAAATCCAACCCGACCACGGCTCAAGAGCTGGAAAAAGTTACATTAGAATTAGCCGTGAAAGCCTTCATTCTTTAATTAATTAACTGATTACCATAAGCTTCTAGAAATTAGGTAAAGCCTAAAGATCAAATAAGCTGGATAATCACAAGACTAAGAGTGGGCACTAACAGAAAAAAATAACACAATATGTTCTGCTCAAAAAGAAAGAAAAGAGAACCAATCAAATAGTGCATGAATATGTATATACGACTTGACTGCAATGTAATATACAGCACTATGGTGATATCAAAACTTTATTAATTAGCTCATCTAGCAGATCCCAGAAGGTGCTTCTTGATGGTGTTTTGCATTCAAGTAGACATTGACTTTTGCGAGTATCGTTGAGAGCATTATATGGTTTCACAGCATGATAGGGGAAGCTATGTTAGAAAATGTTAGTTCTATAACTAGGTATATTGAAGTACGAGTTCTGCCTGAGATTTTTGGAATTAAGATCACCATGTTGAATAAGCTTTTTAGTAGATGAGAGGGACCCTATCATATCTAATTCTTTGTACTAAAATGAGTAGAGGTATGTAAAAGGCTGGTCAACCCTCAACAATCTCAACGCATTAATCTTTTGAGACCCATTACTAAACTTTCGCAGACCATAAACGAACCTACAGCAGCTATTTTGAGCTTTTCCTGCTCTATATAATAATTTATCAACGACATCTAGAGTTTCAGCTAGCTTGTTGCAAGTCTTGGAGGTCAAAATACAGTGGAATCCACTTATAATGAACTTGCTTATAATGGACACAATTTAAGGTCCTAAGTAATTGCTTGTAAAATCCTCGGATATTATAGACTCGCTTAAAATAGACCCTCGCTTATAGCGGACTATTTTAATCCATTATATGCGAGCTATTTTGGTAATTTCCCGAAGCAGATTTAGCTGATGCAATCGTTTACGGCGGTTTGGCTTCGCAGTTTGCATTCGAACTTAGCCACCAGTGTTATACTATATTTATTAGAGTTATAAACATGTCGAAAAGTGCGAAACGCGCATTCACATTACACGAAAAGTTTACAATAATTAGTGAGCTTGAGCAGGGTTCATCTCAAGCAAATATATGTGGTCGTATGGCTTTAAAAAAGCCACTGTGTCAATTTTTGGAAAAACTGTGACAAAATTAAAAATGGCTAGAAATCAAATAGTCAAAAGAAAAAATGCGGTTATCGCTGCATCCCCAAGTTGATGATTTGCTGTTTAAATGCTTTCAACAAAAGTGTGCTAATAATTTTCCTATAAGTAGACCTATGCTACAAATAAAGGCTAAAGAATTTGGAAAATTGATTAGAGATTACTTTAAATGTAGTTCCGGTTGGCTAGACAGGTTTAAGAAAAGACATAACATTGTTTTTGGAAAATGTGTGGTGAGCCAGCTTCAGTTGACAAAAACGTTACCAATGACTGGATTTCTCAAGTTTGGCCCGTAATATCCAGTGAGTATTCAGATGATGACATATTCAATGCAGATGAAACTGAGATATTTTATAGAATGCTACCAGATAAAACTCATAAATTAAAAGATGAAACTTGCAATAGTGGGAAACTATCAAAAGAGCCAATAACTGTTATGATTTGTGTTAATGCTTCTGGTACTGAAAAACGGAAACTATTGATGATAGGTACGTGAATGAATAGAAATTCATGTTCTAATTTTTTTGATATTCAATGGCAGTGCTGCAAAGAATTTATGACCTTTTTTTATTTCAGGGAAATTAAAGAATCCCAGGTGTTTCAAAAATGTTAAAACATTTTCCGTCGATTATGTTGGAAATAATAAAGCTTGGATGACTTCATCAATTTTTGAAGAATATTTGAAAAAGTGGGACGCTGAACTTGTTAAGAAAAATCGTAAAGTTTTGCTCTTGGTCGATAACTGCTCCGGTCATCCAAATATGTATTTCACCTAATAACATCAACCTTCAATTTTTTCCACCCAATGTGACATCAGTTCTGCAAGCAATGGACCAGGGTGTCATTTGGAGTCTTAAACAAATGTATCGGAAACATATGTTGATGACAATTATGGAGCTTCAAGAAGATGTCAACATTACTAAAGCTGTCACCAGATGCTATAAATTTGCTAACTATTGCATGGGAGTTGGTTACTCCAGAAGCGATTCGTGAATCTTTTCGCCATGACGGTTTAGTGAAAAACATAACTGAAATAGTCAACGATTTTAATCTCGAAGATGAAATTCTATTAAGCGATTTACTGCAAATGAATAGTTTACTGAATATAGACAAATTTAATGAGTTTGTAAATGTTGACAATAATTTAATAGCAACACACGAATTGTCAGACTCCAATTTGGTTAATGAAGCATCCGTTCATAACGAACAGGAAGACGAACTAGAAAACAACTATGAAGAATAGCTTCCAATGGCAACTAAGGAGGCATTAGACTGCGTGAAAAATTTGCAACGTTATTTTCAGCAAGAAGAAGATAGTATAGCCACACTTACCGAATTAAATAAAATTCAACTTGCTGTTATAAATAATTATACAAAAAAACAAACTGTTCAAATGAAAATTACTAGCTTTCTTACCAAATAATTTACGGTTTGTACACATACCTACACAGTAAGTATGCCTGTAATATGTGTATCAGATTCTGAAAAAATGCAAATTTCAAAATTACGTATGACTTTTTTGTATGCATCCTTATTTATGTAATACATGTTAAGCAAACACATTTTAAGCTTTTGATATGTTATTTCTGCTGCTTTTTTCATTAAAAAATGTGTTTCCTTTAAGATGGTCATCCGCCTATAATAGTCTATTTGTCACAGTCCCGCCGTGTCCATTATAAGCGGGTTGCACTGAATGGAGATTAGAGTATACAAATTTTAAACGCATATATGTTGATCTAGATTAATTTGTAACATATTGCTTAAACCTCAAATCTGAATCCATCATGACTCCTGAATCCTTGGCGTGGTCCAGGATGGGATTATACGTAATATTAAGATAATTGGGGACAACTGTTTGGGTTCAAATAACATAGAACATTGGTGTTTGAACAATGTCTCCAACATCAATTTCCAATGCTAACTAGATCTTAGTTCAATTTTTGTGCAAGCCAGTTGAATCAAAAGACAGGGTTAGCTGAATGTCGTCTACTTAGTTTTGAATATTGCAGTGTTGAAGGCAATCATGTAAATCAAAAGGGTGATGGTCACAACACAGAGCCTTGAGGGATACCGGATGGAACGTTTTCTGCCGAAGAAATACCCTTAAATGCCTTCACTTTCTGGATACGACTTCGCTATCATCATTTGTCCGACGGATCCTAATCAGATCATAGCTGCCCAGCAATTTTTTGAAAAATTTTCATTAGCCGTTCTGTCGTTCTTTGATAACTAGGCTCTTTGTCAGTATCTCAAAAACTGAATTGGACTGAATATGCTCCGGATTTTGTTTCAGCTACAAAAAACATATAAGGATACCATGACCCACTTTTGGCCATATAGTATTCCCTAAAATTTCATACAAATCTTACGTATTTTGGGCCTCTACAATCGAATTCTAAGTTAATTCACATGTATTTGATACCTGTTGTCACGTATTATTTGGAGAAAAATTGCAAAACTATGCGACATTTGCGATCTTAGCAATAACCTGAAGTCAGATTCGTGATCTACGCTTCAAAAACCATGTCACTACTGTTGGACCAGCGAAAGATTGCAAGCCGAAAGAATGCGGACAAAAAATTGCGAAGTTGTCAGATGTTCTACATAAAATGCGGTCCATACATATTAACATATTTAAGATATAGAATTGTTCCGCTGAATTTGGCAATGTAGCTGGAAAACCCAGGCCGCAGGTAAACATCCGGTCGCTGATTGGTCCAAAACTCTTATCTTATCTGAAACTAGAATAACGTGCCGATGGCACGGTCATTTATAAACCTACTCCCATAGGCGTAGGCAGTTGGCAAATACTTTGAAAATATAATTTACTGTTTAGTGGTGATAATGGAATTCAAGCATGGGAAAGTTATTCACAGCCAGGCAAGGGAAATAATAGCAAACGTGATACGTGCTTGCGATGCAGAAGCGGCTAACAATACTTTCGTTTATCCACTGGTAGCTAGAAATGCAAGGGCGGCATATTATACGGGTGTTAGTGAACGAACTATAAGTAAAATTAGAAAAGAAGATAAAGACAGGCAAAATGCAACCTCCACACAGCCTTTAGCTTCTCCCGGAAAAAAGAGATCACGCCCTTCTGTGATCCAAAAAATTGATGGAGTCGATTTTTCCATTATTCGGAGAATGATAGAAAAATTTTACTGTGATTTTAAAGTGGTACCTACTTGTAGTAAACTTCTAATCAAACTGAAGGAAGAAATGGAATTTCCATTTGGTAAAGAATCGTTGAGGCTGCTTTTAAAAGCAAAAGGATTTTACTGGCGTAAATGCCACAACAAAAGGAAATTACTAATGGAAAGACCCAGTATTTTACATTGGCGATACAAGTATCTTAGGTCTATTAAAAAGTTCCGGGAAGAAGGAAGGCATATTATTTATTTGGACGAAACTTGGGTTGATAATGACCTCACTTTCAAGAAATGCTGGCAAAGCGAAGAAATTATGGGTGTCCTGAGCAATATAAGTTCTACAGGTAATAAAGTTTCTTTCACCTCGATTTTGCTTATTATACATTTTTCTCAATTTTGGAATATTCTTAATAAGTGCTCATTTAATTTGTCTAATTGAATACATAATCCCTTGCAAGTATTTTTTTCTCAAAAATATGTTTTTTATACATAGTGATTCAAAAAGGTGTTGGCAAACTTAAAATAACACTAAAATGAGGCTATTTATTCATTTCCAGGACGACTTATAATTGTTCATGCGGGTTCGCAAGATGGTTTTGTTCCTGGAGCCTGTCTCATTTTCAAGGCTGGCTGTGCCACTGGTGATTATCACGGTCAAATGAACCAAGAAAATTTCACGAAGTGGCTTACTGAAAAACTATTTCCTAACATTCCTCCTAATAGTATTATAATAATGGATAATGCACCTTACCATTCAGCTTTGGAAGACAAGCCTCCAACTAGATCTTCTCTAAAAAGAGACATCATCACGTGGTTGAGCAAAAAAGGTATAGAGCATGATCCTAATGCTAAAAAAATGGAGCTTTATGAAATAGCTTGTCTACATAGGCCACCATCTGATGAGAAAAATTATAAGATAGATAATTTAATAAGAAGTTTCGGACACACCCCACTTCGAACGCCACCCTATATGTGTCAGTTTAATCCCATAGAGATGATTTGGGCACAAGTAAAATTTTTCATTAGAAGCCATAATACAAGCGGCGAATTTACTATAAAAAAACTAGATGAAATTTCTAATAAGGCCATCGCTTCAGTAAGTGCCAGTGACTGGCAAAAGGTTATTGGACATGTTATAAAAATTGAAGATGAATATTGGGAAAAAGACAGTCTCATTCAAGAAATACAGGAAGAAATAATAATCAACATAGGAGGTGAAAGTGATAGCAATGACAGTTCCTCAGACAGTGATCATGACTCTAATCAGGATTGAAACTATACTAGATTGGCTACCTTTTAGAATTTTTAGATATTCATTTATTATACTATTGGTTTGTGGCTTTTAGTATCTCAGTAGAAAGTCTAATTCTATGTGTTGTTTATGGGTTATTTCATCAAGAAATTACTTTTTGTTTTCCTATATTTTTCTATTCAGTCAGATATTTTTGACTTGTTGTATTCTATTTTAGAAGAATGCATAATTTGTTTTGCTGTTCAATCATAATGCGTACATAGGAATATTACTTGTTGCCTAAAAAATATATTTATTTTGTTCTCAATATTCAGTGTTTGTGTATATTTATTTCTTATAATGTATGTTTGGTATCACGTCATTATGAATCGCAAAAAAATATTAATACTACCAGTTGTAATAAAATATAAATTCAATTAATAATTCAAGTCTCTCCGATCTCCGCCTATGACTCCATATAAAATCGTCTAATGGTAAGGTTTTTTCATCGCATTTCCCCCTTTCGTCCCTAGCAATCTTTGGCTGGTCGATCAATATAACCGCAGTTTATGGGAGCTGCCCCTGCCGTCCTAGGTTCGGCTATTAAAACCAGTATATCATCCACCCTACAATCAGACTTTTATTTAATCCGTATGTCCGCGCCCGACTTTAGAAATTCTATTAAAATTAATAAGAGCATCCGAAGCTGCCTGCCGAGCTCCATATTTCAGTGTTACGAGTGCGACAATCACAGGTAGAATTTCTCCCCGACCGTCGGCCTAACAACTACGCTTAACACCCCTAGTAGCAACGAAATCGGACTGTACGTGGACAGTGCTTATCTTTCAACCCGAGCGGTGTGACAAACACATTGTATTTATCAGCTTTTTACTACCCACGCCAATGACGAGAAAGTGTTATCACGAAAAATTTCGAAAATAATGAGATTTGGTTCTTCACGATTAACTATGCCAGTCATTTTTATCGCTTTGTCTGTGTGTCGGTTGGCTCGCCAATTCTTGTCCCGTCTATTACTTAAACGGTGACGCTTTAATTTCAATGAAGTTGATAAAAAGTTACTACTATGTTAAGGATAAAAAAGGTGACGCTTTAATTTCAATGAAGTTGATAAAAAGTTACTACTATGTTAAGGATAAAAAAGGTCCAAAGTTTTTGAAAATCGATCCAGTGAAAATGGAGCGACGGCCAAAAAACGAAAGAAAAGAATAATCGTTGTAACTATTTTTACATTTCAGAGGCTCCATATCTCTATGCTTCGGCATAGTACATATATTTGTACGCTTTTCCTCGCATATCTTAGACATCGTAGGTTCCCTGTGCATTTGCCTTAAAGCTTTGGGCGATAGAGAATTATTTTCAACACACGAACGTAGATAAGCCTATGTTGGGGTCTAAGCGATGTGTGGCCGTTAGGTGACTGGCAGTTTAGACGACAACGGCTCGTCCGAAAACTATACTAAGTGACATATAAATCCGAACACCCAGTTTAAATGGTTTTATTTTAATAAAATTTTGTATAATTACTTAATGAAGCATAATAAGTAAATGATAAAAATTTCAAAATGATTGCACTGCTATAAAGCCCTTTGACCTTTAATAATGTGTGGATGCATCCTGATGTGCTACGCATTCTCCAACGCGCCTAGGCATGCTTCTGATCAGGTGGTCAATGTCCTCCTCTGGTATCTCATTCCAGGCAACCACCAACTCCTCTCGAAGTGCTTCTAGAGTCTGAGGAGTACGTTGCGAATTGAGCAATCTCCAACCCATCATATCCCACACGTGCTCAATTGGGGATAAGTCGGGAGATCTTGGTGGCCATGGTAACAATGTGACATCATTATGTTGAGAGAAGTCTATTGTGACTCTTGCAACATGTGGTCGGGCATTATCTTGTTCGAAAGTTGGATCTGCCAGGGTGTCAAGATAGGGTAAAAGATCGGGTTCTAGAACTCCGTGGATATAATGCTGCGCGTTCATGTTACCTCTGATGAAGAATAAAGGTGACCTGGAACCATAAGCTATAGCACCCCAAACCATAACTCAAACAGTGTGATGAACATGTCTTTCAACAAAAAACTGTGGATTCCTCCTTTCACCACGTCGCCTTCTAACCCTGGCACGACCATCGTGCATGCCTAAACAAAATCGAGACTCGTCACTAAAGACAATACTGTTCCATTCCTGATCCCAGAGTGACCGTTGTCTGCACCACTCAAGGCGATTACGTCGGTGTAAGGGTTAGAAGGCGACGTGGTGAAAGGAGGAATCCACAGTTTTTTGTTGAAAGACATGTTCATCACACTGTTGGAGTTATGGTTTGGGGTGCTATAGCTTATGGTTCCAGGTCACCTTTAATCTTCATCAGAGGTAACATGAACGCGCAGCGTTATATCCACGGAGTTCTAGAACCCCATCTTTTACCCTATCTTGACACTCTGGCAGATCCAACTTTCCAACAAGATAATGCCCGACCACATGTTGCAAGAGTCACAATAGACTCCTTTCAACATAATGATGTCACATTGTTACCATGGCCACCAAGATCTCCCGACTTATCCCCAATTGAGCACGTGTGGGATATGATGGGTAGGAGATTGCTCAATTTGCAACGTCCTCCTCAGACTCTAGAAGCACTTCGAGAGGAGTTGGTGGTTGCCTGGAATGAGATACCACAGGAGGACATTGACCACCTGATCAGAAGCACGTTGGAGAATGCGTAGCACATCAGGATGCATCCACACATTATTAAAGGTCAAAGGGATTTAAAGCAGTGCAATCATTTTGAAATTTTTATCATTTATTTACTATGCTTCATTAAGTACTTATACAAAATTTTATTAAGATAAAACCATTTAAACTGGATGTTCGGATTTATATGTCACTTAGTATATTCTCGCTGTGACCAGCATTTTATCTTAAAATTTTGCTTATGAAGCACTTATGGATATCACATAATATTATTTAATCGTGACCTGTTTTGAAAGTGATCAATATTTCAATTGGTGACCTGTGAGTCGTTAACACTGTTCAATAATTATTGGTTTTTCTCCATTATTTTGAATTGCTTTTCTCGAACGAGGATTTCAATGTCGGCGTCTTGATGAAATAAACCGTATCGGACGCTCGAAATGAACAACAGCAATCTTCCTTTCTTCCTGATTTTTTTAGAGTTGTGGTTACAGTTCCAAGATCCTTGTACATGTCCTCTTTTGGAAACATGTGTGTCGATACGAGTACAACGCCATGAAAAGACAGTTTATAGCATAAAAAACTAATTAAACATTCCTTAACAGCACATCGGACTAAAAAGTAGAACATGTTTAAAAACAACAATAAAAGATCTTATATTTAGTCAAGAACAGTCAATCCTTCCAGAGGTCCGATAGAAGGGTTGCCAGTCATCCCGAGTCACGTATCTTACCTTATAACGGGTGAATTTATATTTTTTTATATATATTTTTTTTCAAATTTTTTTTAGTTTTCAATTTTTTTTATAATTTTTAAATCCAAATTTCTTTCGAAATTTCTAAGATATTGAGTTTTTTCAAATTTTGGAATTTCTATTTTTTTCAGAGTCATCAATTTTTTACAAAATTTCCAAGTTTCTGAATTTTCCAATTTTTTCCAAATTTTCAAATCCAATTTTTAATTTAATAATCCTCAAATTGGGTTTTTTTAGCACTTGACCCTGTGCAAATTTTCAACTTAATCAGACTTCCCGAAATCGGTGAAAATGGGGTTGAAAGATGGAGTGTTATTAAAAATATTCAACGTTCTTATATATTGTAACCAAAGACAAGTACCACCTTAATTGAGACGGCATTGTAACCTGGCGATAATTTTCTTTCGGTTAGCTTCTAATTAATCTTAGCGCACTTTGAAGCGCTGAAGCTGCATGTTTCATCTTCGATGCAAGAAGCAGCTAATAACCAACTTCGAGCTCTCAAAGCTTCTTGCAAGTTTATAATAGGGCTTTGCACCTATCAGTTCCAGATATTGATTCAGTGACAAAGTTGGTATGGTCAAACGATTATGTATCGGCTAATAAATAATAAGCGATACTGACAGCTTTAAAATTTTATTTATTTTTTTATGAAGAATCATCATCGTTAACTACTACTGCTCGACAGCGATTAGGTGTACAGTGTTGTGCAGAGTTTATTTTAATTAAAAAAAAGTTGCGAGTGGCATTTCTTGGAGTCTGTATCTCTGTAGAGGAGTCCATTAGGACACTTTTTAGCCCCTAACGCAAAAGCAAAGTGTGCTATTATTTAATCATCTTGTATATTATGACATCGCAGCTTCCCAATGGTTAAACCGATTTTAAGAAAATAGAATAGAAAAGGATTTATTCAGTTTTGAGCTCCTTCAAACAATAATAACTACATTCACAAAAAATGAGTTTAATTTACAAAGCGGTTCACAAAGAACCAAAATTGTCTCTCCGAAGGTTCTTTTTAAAAATTATAACATTACTAGATGTTTTTACAATAATAGGTAGATTGTTGTACATTTCTAGACCTTTAAGAAACATTGACTTTTCTAAACCTTTATAATACGAGTATATAATAAAATATTTTTCTCATACTTATTTTGACTGTACTACTCACTTAAAAAACATGGGTTCTTCGTATATGGACATTTTCTTTTGATCTGTAGTAACCTTGCATTACATGTCTTTTTTTTAAACTATTCAATATAAGAAGGAGGAGCCTGATTATTTATTGATAGTTTTATATAAAATAATTAGATTTTCCCATTGAATGATTTGGTGTATGTTAAAAAAATTCAATGTCTAGCATATCCTATATAAGCGTATGCCTGCTACAATTTAACAAAATACGGATACATTTATTTAATAGTACAGGGTCCATCAGAAAGAACGCATGTTTTTTAAATGTAGTACAATCAAAATAAGAATGGGAAAAAATATTTTATCATATCAAAATACTCAGAAATACGTGCCATTTTTTTGAGTGAAACAAAATTTACGTGCTAAGAACTATGTCGGCCATACGGCGCCATTGAGCCGAAATGCAGTAATCAAGCCTCTCCCGAAATGAGCCTATTGCGCCGACCAGCATCCATGCAGGAATTTAGGTTACTTCTCTTTTATTTCTTCCTTCAAATCGACGAGCGACCGAGGCTTGCTTTGGTAAACTTTTGATTTCACTGGAGACCAATATCGACAATTTTGTTTAATGACGTGTAAATGAAAAGAGGCTTGATTCCTGAATATGGCCGACATAGTTTTTAGAACGTAAATTTAGTTTTACTCAAAAAAATGGAATGTATTTTGACTGTACTTGTCATTTAAAAAACATGCGTCGTTTCTGACGAACCCTGCATTTCTAACCTTTGCTTTCCCTCATTTGTGAGTCTAATCAAAAGTAACGCACAATAAGTAAAATGAGGAAAAAGCACCAGTCGCTTATATCTAAATTCTACAAAACTTTCCGATCTTCTTGCCCAATTTCCGACATGCATAGTCAACATTTTTGTTGGAAATTAATTGCTGACCTATTGTAATACCTAAATACTTAAAACTGTCTACAATATCAAGTACCTATCCCTCGATGTTCACAAATTTATATCTACTAATTTCTTGCAATCATTTTCTAACCTATGATCATACATTTCATTTTTTTCACATTTAATTTAACCTTATTTATTTTTAACGACAAAGTAAGTTTGTCCATACTACTATTCATTACATCTACAATTTCGCAAACAAATTTATAAAAGAATTGTTTAGGTTAGGACATTGGACATATCATTGACATACAGATTAAAGGGCAATGGGCCTAGTATGCTGCCTTGACGTGCACCATGATCAGATGATAGAAATTTTAATCGAGAATCGTGCCTGCCTTTATAGTTTTCAGCTATGTTTGGTGCAAAATCGGCTCAGCTGTTTAAAAGTTATGAGCTAGCAAAACGAAAATCACATGGTTTGATTTACCTAGCACATGTTTACATGAACAAATGTACTGATATACACTGTATATCAAAACATATGCGGTAAACATAAGGGAAGTTACAATTACCCCAGTGCAAGGAGTGTAATTTTCTTTCGATACATCATCCCGTTATCTTCAAAAGCTTCTTCCCAGGATTTACGGGAAAGATTGTCGCTGGGAGCAGAAGCAGATTGAGGCAAGCGTTTTTAGCCGTCTCGCCTGTTCCTTTTTGGCAGCTGCAACTGGAGAATTTTCCCAGGAACAGGTGTTCAAGATGGAAGTAATTGTCGCCTCCGCTGCCAGCTTTCAGACAAATTGATTTTTTGTTGGAGGTGACAGCGATTCATGGGAAAATGTGTCGATATTTTACAGTAGATCCACTTAGGCGTGTTATTACTTTCGAGGTCGGAAACTAATTCGAGCTATTTTTCTATAATGAAGTTTTGACTCGGGCGACACGTCCTCTGAACAAAAACAGCGTCAAGTAAGTTGACTCTGCTCTTTCTATGTAACGCTGTTATCAAGCACAAACAAGTTCGCAAAACTTTGTGAAACAATTCTGTATAATCGGACTTACCTATCTATTAACAATCATATATAAGAATACCAACATGGTTTCATGAATGACAGGTCAACTGTCACCAACTTAGCTCAGTTGGACGTAGTTTACACATATTTTCAAATATCTTCAGGGCATACGTTATGCAACGTTGTATTAGCGCGGAAGGTGATCTAAAAAGCATGATTGATCCCGGAAGGTAATGTCCGAGCAATAAATTATAGATAAAAAGAACCGCATTCTATGGCGGCACGCGGCTTGTTTAGATTATCTCCAGTGGCGACGGGCTATTGCTGTTGATGAGGTGTAGGCTTAATTAAATTCCCAATATGGTGTGATTTTCAAAGTAGATGACATCTTTATTTGTGAAATTTTGAAAAGCAAAACATTTTTTTTAAATTTTAATATTGAAGGAGAAGCAGGTAATTTGTTTATTGCGGTATATTTGGTATTGAATAGACAAGTCGTAAGTGCTAGGCTACCGAAGCGTTAAAATATGATCTCTAAAGAGACCGATAACTTCTCAGTTCACTGTTATAATGAATAATAAGGAAGGAGGATATTCATGAGATTAATTACACCAAGACCACAGCTGTTCAATAAAAAAAAAACGTATCGTCGCTTCATTTGTAATACCGCGTAACTCAAAACTAACAACTTTTTTGCAGAGCAAAAAGAACGATGGGCCTTTGGATTCGCTATCGAATGACATGCATCTGGCTAAACTAAACATTGTTGTGATTCTAGTAAAGACATTATATTATTAATATTATTTAACAATATGCCATAATTTCATGTAACAACGTTTGTATCAGAGCCTAGAGCAGTTCGTCACTGCTTCGCTTCAGAGTTAGTTTCACTTTGCGCCATTTTCCTTATCAAGACATTCCTGATAGTGTTCAGCATTTCGTGGACTTCCTCCGAATAAATCTCATAAAAATTCGATAAAAACCAAGGAAAGCATTATACGGCTGGCTGCACTGTTACTCCATTCCAACAATTTATTTTAACGATAAATCTTCCGCTTATCCTTTTAAGATTTCCACTAGCGAAAAACTCGATACTCCCAACAAAAAGCGCTGCTTTGACTAATTATAAGTAAAAGGAATTTCATTGCTGTTACTTTATATACCCATTTTAATGGTGCAACAGAATGTTTACGCTCCTATACAGAGTGTTAGGGAAATAATATTCGTAACTTTAAGAAGTGATTCCTTGCATTATTCTAAGCAAAAAAGTTCATTATAACCTATGTCAACCGTTTCGGAGCAAAAAAATGCTGAACTTACTTCCCTTTAGTCACGAAATAAATTAATTTTGCACCTTAATAATTTAAATTAATATGCCTAATAGCCTAAAATGTATCAGTACATCTATTTATTAATTGTCTCTAACAGAATAATTTTCTTGCTTATTAAATACAATTTTCCGAAGAAAAACAGACTAAAAAATCCCTCACATAACTGGCAACGTCGTACTCCGCCTGCACTGCATGTATCATCACGTGTTGCGGTTACTAATACATTTAACTGTAACTTTATGTGATTTACGGATGTTTTTTTCTTTTTTCGTACATCGCATCAATCATGGAAATTGGTGGTGTGTATCGCCTCGTACCGGTCAGTTCTGTCATTTTTTTAAGTAAATGTACTGTACTGAAAGCGTTATTAAATTTAAAATATTAGCCACAAAAATTGCGTAAATGTATTCAAAAATTCAAGGCATATTTTTAACAAAAATGTCATACAAATGTAAACAATTCGATGAATCAGTTGCGGTCGTCGTGCGCTCGTATCGCGGCTGCGTTGCAGCGTTGCCAAATGATTGAGAAAATTTAATTACTTACGACTCACTTTCCTCGAAAAAGATTTATTTTCGGTCATAAGTTATGATGAACTTTTTTGCTTAGAATAATGCAAGGAATCACCTCTTAAAGTAACGAATATCATTTCCCTAGCACCCTGTATAAAGAAATGCCGATATAATATCTAGTATACATGAAATTGATAATGTCAGTCAAAAAAAATGCCAAAGGGAGTAGGGGCTTCCTTTGTTTAAATGGTAAAGATTTTTTACATGGCCTAACGTTAAAAGTCCTCGTAGTGACAAGGTAACATAGATTCGAACTTGGTAATATCAAAAACCTGATAAACCTGATTGTTGGGTTTTTTAAGAACTTCAATTCAAATTAACCTTGAGCTCACATTAAAATGATGTAAAAGGGAAAATGACATTGCTTTTGACTAGAAGTGGATGAGGATGAAACCACCATAGATAAACATCGAAAAGGCTCATGTTTTACTTGTCTTGCGTCTATCATAACCAAGCTACCATAGTAGTACTAAAATTTTCAACAGCTGCTTGGTTTACACCTCAACTAGCAAATAGTTTCATCTAACATTCAAACTCATCTACTCATCTAGCAGAACTACTTCGCATGTATATTACGTCAAGGGAAAACGAACTATGTCACATTTATACGACTTTCTTCGTTCCAGCTTACATCAGCATTGCAGTTATCACCACAGAGACCTGTGCTTGTTGCAAGAAAAATTCCTGGAACACATCTAACTGTCTGCCTCGTTATTTATGTCATAATTATCTCACTCCAGCACAAAACTTTGCACAACGACGCGCTAGAGAAAATTACAGTCGCTTTTCTCGCGAGAAAAATTGCGACGACTACAGACGAGAAAAAGCTTACTTTTCTTGCGCGTAACTACACCTGGTACAACAAGACGGTTGTGATTTTTGCTAGTATTTGCAATTACTGCACCTTTCTAATATACAAGAAAATCCTTAGGGCATAATACTTACTAGGTGGGTATTTACTTTCATGGTAGTTGTCGAACCTTGAAATTAGATATGTGAAAATAAACACAATGCTTTGAGAAAATGTAAATATCCTGAATCCTGGGCAAATTACTGAATTGTTACTTTATCCAGGTGACAATCAGAGCCGTCTTTAGGGTGGAGCGAGTGGAGCGGCCGCTCCAGGCCTCGCGCCAGCAAATAAGTATACTGTTTTTTTTAATGAAAATAATATATTGTCAGATATACGTGCCTAAAATATCAATCTGATTACTCTCGCAATATGTTAAATTATTGATTAATTACAAAACCCACGAACGAGATAATCGTGACCAAAAGAATGCAAAACATCGTTTGATAGTAGCTGCGGGGTAAGCGGCCTGTGGTTGTAATGTCGTCTTATGGAATTTTATGTTGATTATACTTTAGTGTATGACACAGACAAAACCCACGAACGAGATAATCGTGACCAAAAGAATGCAAAACATCGTTTGATAGTAGCTGCGGGGTAAGCGGCCTGTGGTTGTAATGTCGTCTTATGGAATTTTATGTTGATTATACTTTAGTGTATGACACAGACTTAAATCATGTCTAGAGAAAAAGATAAATTTAGGAAATTTCAAAGTAGAAGAAAAAAGACAAACGTGAACAGTTTTTAAAATCACAACAGGGTGCGCTAGTTAAATGTGTAAAACAAAATGGAGCTGAAGAGGGTTTGAATATCGTGGATAAGAAAACTGAAATAGATCTATCTATTTCAAGTACAAGTAATGATAAAGAAGTATGTGATTTTTTGCCGTCTGATAATCGTTTGGCACCTGATCCTTAAAACATTTCTATTTCTATTGAAGCTGAAGCGCTCGTTTTTGACATTATCGATCCAGGTGCTTGTGTACCAGTAAAACTAGTGGCAAAGCGTTTTGCTTTGGCTGTAAATTATTTGGTACACATTGGGTCTCAATCAGCTTGCGAAGGGTACAGTTATTGGGCACATCTTGGCAGAGGGCTTGAAACGCATGAGATGTCACAAAGCATGGTGAGAACGTTAGAAAGTGGACTGCATACCTGACATTAGTCACAAGGAGCAGTTCTGTGAAAATTGATATCAAGGCAAGTTTCCCCCAGAATGAAAATAAAGGTGTAAGCATCGAAGAATATTTCCTTGGTTTCTTAGACAGTAAAACATGAATGTCCTTCTACAAGTGTTAGACGAAATTGGATTAGAAATAATAATAATAATAATAATAAGTGGACTTTATTTCGTACCTAAGTAAAAGTACAAAAAAGGCGAAGTGTCGCTAAGATTAGCGTTTTTCAACTTAACCTTAACCTTAACAAAAAAAATATATACATATATATACAGGGTGACTTTGAAGTTGAGTCATTAATTTTCAGATAATGATTGTAGAAGGAAGATAAACCAAAATATGTGTGTAAAAATAAAAAAAAATAAAAAAATTTTTTTACCTTGTTTTATAAAGTATCCTCCCGACAAGTATTTCAGTGCGGACCTGTATTTGATCGTGAGGTCCCTTGTGAGGTCTGAAGTCACCTGATTCACGAGCCCGTTGTACTACTATTAACAAAGGCACGAGGGGTTGGTTGCACTCGATTGGGAAACCGATCCGCATAAACATGTGCCATTTTTTATTTCGTTTGAGCCACGCAACAGACACTATTCACACGCGACTGACACTGATTGTATGTATAACTGAACTGAATAAAGTAAACATCGTTCCAAATTCTTTCGCTTTTTTGTTTCCGATGCGATGAACCGATAAGGTGGATTATATCCGTTGTTGCCAAACACGAGCACATGATGATATTGAGACAGGGCGGTACTCAAACTTCCAAAGGGCTATAACTTTGTTACTTTAATTTTACCAGGAAAATGGTAAAGGAAAAAAACATTTCTTTTGATCAGATCTACTCACTGTTAAAATAAATGACTCAACTTCGAAGTATATATATACCTGTATATATATAATAAAACATTCTACCAACAAAAATGTATCCATAATTCTCAATAATTACTAAATAATTAACAACACAGAACAATTACAAGAATAGTCCAAATCAAGGATTGTAAAGGACAAGGATATAGTAACGGATCCAACATGAAAGGTATCCACTCTGGAGTACAGGCACGGATTCTGGAAATAAATCCAAAGGCATTTTACATGTCCTGTACTAGTCACAACCTCAACCTCTTAATTTGTGATGCTGCAAAATGTCCCCCTAATGGCAAATGAAAAAAGTCACGTAAATAATTGTTTTTATATGAAATGAGTTCATCAGAGATGCTAAAAACACTTTCTTGCAGGAGAATTTTAAAAAATATTGAAAAAAGGCCTCAAGAAAATGTTTTGCCTCAGGCTTCGTAACTGCTAAGGACGGCTCTGGTGACAATATTGTGAACTTACATGTAGCTCTTGTGAAGATTTTTCCAGAATTCTAGACCTCGGCTCTTAAGGATTCGGAATTTTCACGAAGCTATAAAAGTTAAATTTAAGGGAAGTGTTATTTAAACAATATTTCCTCAGAAAGAGAAATAAGTACATTTTTGAAAAACCAATGAACCCGAGTGCAGTAACCGATGTCATGAGGCGTCTGTAGATACCTGTTATATCAAAATCCTTCAAGCGGTTCAAGCTGCAACCCGTATAACAAAAATTAAAATGTTCAAATTTCTGAAAACAAAATTTGCATTTTGAATTTGAAAATTTTTAGTATGCCCACCCTGTATGTCAAAATACATCAAGCCGTTTGTGGTATAGCGTGAAACAGGAATTTCAAGGTCGAATTTTTTATTAAAATTTAATGTACCTATTGTCAAATATCAAAAGCTAAAAGAAGATATATGTTGCACAAAAGCTTACTATATACACAAAGTACAATTATTAAAATTAAGAACAAAAACGAGAGTTATGTGTTTAAACTATTAATCCAAGCTTATTTGATAAACAGCTTTCTTGAAGCAATTTATGGACATGTTTTTAAGTTCAGAACTCAAAACATTGTTTAACACTGCAGCACTGTACGTAAAAGAAGCTGAAATAAAACTGTAGAGTGAATAAGTATAGCTATCATATTTGGAAATCAAATATACCTATCGTGTATTATGCCTAAAGCTTATGTATTAGTTTATAATGATATTTGACAGTATTCTTCGTTTTCATCCAGTTTAATTTTATAAAACTACCAGAAACATGGCCAAAACACCTTAATCCGCAGTTGAACCTAGCACAATTATGTTGCACAATATAGTGATCTCAGTCTCGAATAGGTTTTCTTTATGAGGTTTTTGACACGACTGGTGAATCTAAGCTTGAAATCTATTATTGTGCCAAGAATGTTAAGCACTTTTAGCTTTTCTCTTTCACGATCTGAACAAAAAAAAAATAATGGCTGGATTGACTATAATTTATTGAGAGGTTGTGACTATTTGAAAATTCATACACTTTTGAATATAATGGTTTACTGATGCCTGCGTAAATCCAAATTAAAATTGTGACTAAAGTCCATTTGCAAATGGTCGATGATAGTACGAGTCTGAACATCCTGTAACGTGAAGCCCTCGCCCTGTAATGCAAAATGATGGCTAGTATAAATCAGGTAGCATGCACCTCTAACTGAATATCGTCAATATCAACAGAAAGCAAGTGCTTATCCAACAAGCTCATGCACATTTTGTGCATCATTCTATGTTGATTTATGTATCTCAACCTGTAAAATGCGAAGTGAAATCCATCCCTTCGTTGACGTAGAAATTTAGTATTTTCATAACAGTGATGTTTTCCTATGTAAATCAACACACATATGCATCACATGTATAACAAGTTCTATAATCGCCAGGAGCGAAGCCAATAGTGGGAGGGAAATCGATCACTGCGCATGTCATAAATAAAAAGGGATACATTGTCATCCTAATGGGGGATACAGGGTGTAACCAGATTGAATGTCAACATTTAAGGGGATGATTTTTGGAGTCACAGGCTGGTAAAGAAAACTATCATCGTATTTGTGATGTTCGCACCTGATTCACCCAAGACATAGGCTCTGGGGGAGAAAACTTTGAGATCTTAGGTTGGGAAATTTCTGTTTTTGCTCGCGTGGTTACAAAATGACGGGACTTTTACTCTGTGGTAACCTGAATGCTGTCTTCGATAATGCCCATCAAAAAATGTCAAAGTAAAAAATGGAACTTTCGGAGTCTTCCACGATTTCTTATGCACTCATTGACACGCCTGGGCATCGTGCTGATAAGGTGGTCGATATCCTGTTGGGGCATCTCATTCGAGGCTTCTGCAACTTACTGAGTAAGAGCTGCTAAAGTCTATGGAGGGTGTTACAAATTCAAGAGCCTGCGACCTATCACGTCCCAGACATGTTCAATTGGAGATGAGTCAGGCGATCGTGGTGGCCAAGATGAAATTAGTGATGATCTGTTACCATAAGCAATAGCACCCCATACCTTAACTCCCATGGTGTGGTGAACGTGATGCTCTCTGTCAAATTGTGCGTCACGTCTTTCACCACGACGCCTTCTCACTCTTGCCGGACCATCGTGCATCCCCAGAAAGAAGCGGGATTCGTCACTAAAGACCACCTGATTCCATTCCTGGTCCCATAGAGTTCTTTCTCTACGCCAGAGCAAAGGGTTACGCCGATATTCAGCTGTGAGAGGTAGCACACTGCAGTATACTGAGTAAGGATCTGTTGGTCCTCCTAGAAACTTCTCTTATCGATAGACCGGCTTCACGCAACCCGACAATTCGACCCCCACAAAGTCACTTAGCTGGAACACATTCTACTCGCTCTAGCCATTTTGAGCAATCACAAAAAGGCTTCTCAATAAGCTACACGAAATTTAGCATTTAACTGATACCGTAAATGTACGATAATTGTATCATCAAACAATACACGCGGCCACCACAAAAATTTGACAGAAAAACCTGACCATGTTATCACTTGTTGTTCATGGCAAGATAAATCGGTATGTGAAAAATTCTTGAATTCTAATATACATACGTAAATGTTCACCGTTTTTGTCTCTCAGTATATATCAAGATAATGCACATTGAGGCCTAATCGTGAAACTTGGACAAACATTACAGTTCTGGCAAGTTTTTTTGAGATTTACCTAAAACAACATATAGCTTTAGATATACCGAGTGTTTCAAATTCGAGACACACCATTGGGATCTCTGCAGGCACATCGCGCAGCGGCATCATGGAAGAGAGGTCTGAGGAGCAAAGCCCGTTGGTGTAGCGGTAGAAAAGAACTAGATCGCCGTCGGCCCGCTGGTGCGAAAGAGTCCCGAGACTGTCAGGGCAGCAACGAGCATGGATAATGTAGTCGGGACTGCAGCACCCCAAACGTGTGAGCAATACTCGAGGCTAGGCCTTATCTGGGCCTTGCATAGAGTGAGAAGGTCATGCGGAGGGAAGTACTTCGTAGCCCTAAACAAATAGCCTAGCTTTTTCCCAGCAGCTGCAGCTATTGACGAGATGTGTTCGTGTCAGATCAGGTCCTCGGTGTTCTGGACTCCGACCAGCCGAAATGAATGACTCGGCCATCCAACGAAACCGGGTGAACGCTAGGACGCTCTTTGTTCGTCAAAGTACAGTACTGTGTTTTGGAACCATTGAACTGAACAAGAATGTTGCGTCCCCAAGCAGTGATATCCTCCAGGTCTCTTGTCAGAGAGGAAGTCGTCGCTAGTCTTCTTTTTTCCAGCTCAGCGGCAGAGATCGGCTTGTCACTCTGAATTCCTGCATATAGAGTGCTGTCATCAGCGAAGCTGTGGATAGGGTTGATCATGCGTTGACGTTGTGGGATGAAGAGGAGAACCCGTCAATTACGACGGATATCTTGCGGCCAGATAAATCGATTTTTCCTAAATCCGTTTTTATTTTTGCCTGAAGTTATGATTGCACTTTTTCTACTCTACAACATGGCGTTATTATAATTTTAATATTCATTCATGCAAAAGTCTAATATGGTACCTTTGAGAAAAAAATAATGTTAAGGATTGAGCACAAGATATGAAACTTCATATTGAAATTATAATTACGCCATCTTGTAGTGGACAGAAATTGACAATGTTAAGGTACCCTTTATTTTCAAATATCTCTTGAATGAAGACAGGAAGAAACAAAAACTTTTTTTGAGAAAATTCCGTTTATCTCGGCTTTATTCGGAAATGCTCTGAATTGTGAAAGAGACCAATTTTTCAGTTGCCTACAGTATATTCAGATAAGAGATAGACCGGACATAAACAAGACCACGTGATCATCGAACGCTGTAACATTCGGCAGGGACGTGTTAAGAGTCACGCAGTACATATTTTAGGTAGTAGATGCTGCTTTGCGTAACTTTGTAGTAAATTAGCACAATTCGATGTGTATACGATTGATGATGGATATAGGATCATGTGGGGGTGGGGTAAGAAATATATAATGATGTAAATATACATAAGGGTTTCAAAATTTTCGCTTCGATTTCCAGCTTCGGATGCCGCCTGATGTTTGGTGAAATACAGTCGAATATAATCTCAAAATGGCGTTTAAATTAGCCTAAATTAAAAATAATCGTATATCTCTTAAAATTGCTTTTAGAATATTGATTAGTATATTTTTTGATTTCTAGGTAAATATGTAACCAAATTAAAACGTTCAAAACGTAAAAAAATGTGCATGGTTGAACATTGTCAGAAAGTAGATTCTTGAATAGGTTTTGCCAAAATGGGTTCAAAAATGTCAATAATTAATTAAAAAATACAGTAGCTTTATAATTACTTATAACTTACCGAATTTGATGAACGACATCTTTTATTGGAAAGATGAGCTTGATGAGCTTTCATCATCGCTACTGCCTGAAGCACCAACGTCAATAATGAATGGCTCGACTTATTCCTCTAAAATATTGTCCAGTTCCCACATTCTCTTTTCAACTTTGTCTTTCACGTGCTTAATACAGTTTTCCCATTTTTGCGCTGTTATTAATTCTAGTGCTTCTTTGAAAAGTCCTTTGAAGTCACAAAATTTAAAAGTTGTATTGTGCTTAGCTATATAATTTTTAACCTCTGCCCATATGAGCTCAATGGGATTGAGCTCGCAATGGTATGGAGGTAAACGGAGCACAGTTTTATTTTGACTTGCTGCCATTTCGTCAATGGCGTATTTTTGATATTCCGCCTTGTGATCCTTGACAATTCTTAATAATTGTACTTTCAGCATTGCTTCTTCAAAGTTGATATTTTTCGAGCGGAGCCAATTTTGAACATCAACTTTCCTTGAAGCCGTTGTTGGGACCTTCTCCATTCTTCGAGAATGATAAGGCGCATTATCCAACACAATTACTGCGTTTTCCTCTAAGTTCGGTAAAATTTTTGAAAACCACTGTTCAAACGATTCGCCATTCATTTCCTCGTGGTAATCTCCAGTTTTCTTAGACTCAAAGCACCACAGACCGTCAACAACAAATCCATCCTCACTGCCAATATGGCAGATAATGAGCCTTTTCCCTTTACCTGGAAATCGAAGTACTAACTGGTGTAGATTTATTTCAATAAGCGAACCTTTTTCAAATGTTTTCATCACATTCAGCGAAAAAACATTGAGACATGAGTATCAGATTGCTATAATTGGGATTATTTAGTCATATTGAAAGAAAGAATATTGAACGTCGTATGATTACTCAGCGCTTCACAATTTAATTTAAAGTTATAAACCTTTAACAAATGACTGATCAGGAACCTGAAATACGCGCAAATATTAATATTAACAAGTTATAACTTTATAAAGCTTAAAGTATGAATTAAAATGATTAGAAATATTAGGAACGGTACACAATATAAAACTTAGTAACTTTTTTTAAGTTTATAATATTCGACATATTTTAAGATTATATTAAAAAATTATTGAAATATCGAAAACACATAAAAACATGGCTTAAAAAAGTTCTAACAAATGAAAATGACAATAAAACATCCACGCATTTTATCGAAAGTTATAAAAGTTTTGTTACTTGTAATATGTTTTATCTGCCCCCTGGAATTAATGTTTAGAACCTTGTTCCCAAGGTTTGAAAAACATCCGATTGTTGTCTATTACTCGTATTTACCTGCTGGATTTTTTAATCCGGTGGACAGTCCATCTAGAAACGCCCTCCTGGATGAAGTTACAGAATCATCAACCCATACTTTACTTGTAGTGTGTCCTGCGTTTACCCACGTTTCATCAAGGTAATAAATCTTCCTGTTTTGATTTCTATATTTCCCAATTTTTGTTAAATAATCCCTCCTCCATAGCACAATTTCTTCTCTATCCAGTAGTAAACTATTACGACCCCGTTTTTGCCATTTGAAATTTAAATGCTTCAGTAACGCATGGAATGTTGATCGTTTGAAATTTGGCAACGTTGTATCTCCATTTACCTCCTGCAGTACTTTATCTATAGTAGGTATTTCATTCCTAAAGAAGAATTCATGCACTTTCCTTTAACAATATTTTTGCGATGTTTACTGGTCATTGGCTCAGAAAAGGTGTGATTTTTTTTGTATTGTCTTAACACATTAAACACTGATGCGCGACGCACCCCAACTTTGTGAGAAACCTTCACAACAATTTCTTTGATGGTTGATGCCTCGTTCTCCTCGCGCTCGATCTTATATATATATTCAAAATGACCTCTTTCATTTCTGCACTCAGGTGTCTTTTTTTAGAGCGTTTCCTAGGTGGACTACAGGAGTTTACAACTTCATCGGCAGTATCTGTACTACTGGGCATTTTGCGCAAGCAGTTGATAACAATAACAATCAATAACAAGGTATAACAATAACAACGACAAACTCAACAACTTAATAAGATAACAAACGAAAACGTCCAAAGAAATATCAAATTGCAATGATGCACACGACATACGTAACACGTCTGAACCTGAATGTGACTCTGCCTTGATACGACTGCTCTGCCACTCGGCATAGGCATTTAATTGCGAATTGACCTGTTTTACGTCGAGACGGCGGCGTTAGCGTGAAAATCACCCGAACCTTTTGTTTACATCCGGTCTATCTCTTATCTGAATATACTGTAGATACTCAATTTTGCTGCCACTTGACCGACTTTGTATCTCTTACCGTTTGGGAGATCCCAATGGTGAGTGTAAAATTTGACATAGGTATAACTTTACATTACATATGTATTACATATGAAGTACATGTCTAATACCAGATTTTTTTTGCCCACATTAATGCTACGTGGAGCTCAATTTGCGGTAACATTTCTCCAGTATCCTGTTATAATTAAATAGAAAATAAGTGCGCGGTTTAAAGATAATATGGGAAAATAACCGCAGCGCATTCAGAGGCTATTAACATATCTGACATATCGGAAATCAATTTTGCTATATATAAATTATACAAAACGAATTATGCCTATATAAGGAGGTTATTATCGAGAAATAACTGACATTTTGTACCAATAATTTATGTGGCATATTTTGATCAAGATTGCATTTCTGTTAGAAATTACGTAAATAGATATCCCATGGGAAAACGAAGAATTGTCACTCAATGTATGTATAATTATAGTTCGCGATTTGGAACGACTAGTAAACAGGGGAATAATAGCAAAAATGTCTAATTTGTGATAGTGAGTGTTCTTTTAATAATCCAAAACCTTCTGATAATCACGGTTTTGAGATCGTAGCACAACTAAGAGTTGACATTTCCCAAGTACTATCCGAAAATAATTATTATTCCAAAATAGAACTAAGCAGAGTACAATATTATAAACGTAGTCTATGGATATGGATCGTAAAATAAAAATAAAAAGTTCATAGCTATAAAGTTTGTTCACTGTTTCAACTATCATAATTCATTTTGAAGCTATTGACTGACGTAGCATTAAATACACTCTACGTCTATGGTAAACTGAAAATGCGTTTGGCGATAAACCACTGTCGTTCTAGTTGGCTCCTCTTGCAGATTGCTGTGCGGCAGCTAGTGCTTCTATCATGCCGTGAAGTATTCTAAAGGTAACTAAAATAACTTGAGGCGATCTTCATAGTTTGGTCTGCGAGCTCCAATTGGGATTTGAGTTGCCCGACGCTATACTGCTTCAAGGAGATTTCTGTCGCACATAAGCACAGTTACCCACACAGGGTCTGCAAATTCAGGAATTGGCATCACAAATGCCATGTAAATGAAGACGCAAGTGTGGCATCAGATCCTTTGAAAGACCTCTCCAGCATGTATAGAAGCTTTTTGGTGAATATGCTCCGACCAGGATAAAGGATCGTTGACTACAACGCCAAGATCTGAATGACTAGAGACTGCTTCGATGGTGCGATCAGAGGTCTTGTATACGAGGCGCGGATTGGTTTTCCCGAGGTGTAAGTCACAACACTTTAAAAGGTTCAAGGGTAGGAGTTAACTGGCTGTCCATTGACGAACAGTCTCAAGATCTCGGAGAAGCAGAGCACAGTTTGTAACGGTGTTGTAAATATTCGTGACGTCCGCATAAGCAGAACATGTGGAAGATAACAAAGCGGACAGGTTACTTGTGGACAAAAGGAAAAGCATGGGACCCAAGATTGAGCCTTGGGTGAAATCCGCTTTCCACACGATGGAGGGAACACTGGCTATCACTGACGCGTACAGAAAAAGTTCTATCGCTGAGGAAAGCCTCGATCCACTGCAACAACTCGCCTGGTCCAATTAATTGACTTATAAAATCGTGGGATCTCACCTCTATGTTTTATTTTTTGGGAAATGTCAAATAGTCGGTATGATAGAAACAAAAAATGTTCCAAACAGATGGCGTCGGCAGTGTTTGTATCTTAGAATTGTAAAGTCTTATTCACAGTCACAGTAAGAGTCGCTCAAGACTGCTGGACACTGTTCTTGTTGGAAATAACTTGACGGCTATTCGACTTCAACTCAATTTTGAAATCAGCTGCGTTGCTTTTAAGTTTTTATGGAAAGCAACTGCTAAGAAATGGACCACCCCGTTTTGTCGCTGTGGATGAAGTCACTCTCTAACATATGTACCATGAGAGCCAATATTTTTTTACACCGAAGTATACGGCTCTGTGGCAGAACTCGGCCATCCATCGAAACCGGATGAACGCTGTGACGCTTTTTGTTCGTCAAAGTACAGCATTGTGTTTTGGAAGCATTGAACTACGAGTATACAAGATTGTTGCGTCCCCAAGCAGAGATAGCCTCCAGGTCTCTCGTCACAGAAGATGTCGCTGCTAGTCTTCTTTTTTCCAGATGACTGACAGAGATCGGCTTGTTGCTCTGAATTCCTGCATATAGAATGCTGTCATCAGCAAAGCTGCGGATTGAGTTGATCGTACAGGAAAGGACGTCGTTGATATGTAAGAGGAATGATGTCGGAACCAAGACCGATCGATGGGGAACACCCGCGTTGACGTTGTGGGATGAATAAGAGAATCCGTCGATTACGAAGGATATCTTGCGGCTAGAGAAAAAGTCAGTAACCCATCTGCAAAGCTTCTCTGGGAGGCCATAGGATGAATGTTTGCATAAGAGGGCAGGGCCACAGCTCATCGAACGCTTTCGTGATATCAAGAGCACCGACATCAGCCTAGCCAAAAGACTGGATGAGTTTAGATCGCTGGTGCCGGAAACCATACGGCCTGTAGCTAATCAAGCCGTGACATAGTAGTCGTAGTAGACGAGGTAGTCCAGAAGCTCTAGGTTTATGAGCCTGTCCATTACCCTACTTGTAACGGAAAGCAGAGAAAGACTGACTGCCATTGCGCTTTTTCTGGGCTCTGGCTATATCTCGGCAACCGCTCAACCCAAAACTATATTTTAAGAAAATTATAATGAAAGTGGTCAGCTCCCTAAAATGGTTATCATTTTGAAAAAATTCATAACTAACATACTCTTTAAATAGCTTTATCGTGTTGACATCTAAATTTCCGAAGTTTTTTGTTTATGTTAATTTCACCTATTTTTGTTACCTTAGGATGAGGGTAAGGAGTAAATATCATTTCAGAAAAAGTCACATAACTTCTGTTAGTGTAGGGCGATTTTAATTATTTTGGTTTCGCTTAAAAAAGTATCCATCTTCCCTCCTAATGGATGTTCAATCCTCATATTAGTTCAGGTTGTGGTCGCAAGATGGCACTTTGTGGATGTGTCAGCATTTTTGTTGGATTTTTTCGAAAATTTCATACACAATGATATATTTTTTTATATTGATTTGAATTTCTGCAGCGACTAGAACATGATTTCCCGCACTTTCCGTCGTCGATTGTGATCTATCATGTTATGCAAACCTTCTCACCCTTGTTGGGAATTGACGTGATTAATAGTCAGCCCTTCAGGGATAGTTTTAGGTAAATTGCCCAAGGAAAGGTTGTTAATGTACTATTCATCAAAAGGGATTTTCCAGAAATAGCCCACAGTCCAATTTCAGCATTAGCTATGCTGTGGGCAGTAACCGAAACGATACAGAGTATCTCATTACGAAACTTTCCATATGTTTCCGTATTACAATACAAATAGGATCATAATTTCACTGTTATTTATACTGTTCCAGAGCAAAAGCACGTATTTGTAAAATAGAGCAGCCACTCTGAAGATAAAGACCATTAAATTCGTACGCGCGTTAACTTTGGGCACCTAAATTTTATAAATATATGATACCCTCGTAATGGAATCTAATCTAATGCTAAAAAGCGAGTGTATACAAACAATAATACTGACCAACACGCTTTAACATAACTCAGCACGCCATTAGTCTGCTAGATCGACTTGTCAAGCCTTTAAGCTCGATCTGCTACTTTAGAAACTAGCTCGCATAACCGCTCCATCGTTCCTAAACCAAAAGTACGAAATTCTTGGCAGTGACTCATCTATGCTGCCGAAAAGGCGCAGTTGGCAGATTTCAAAAACGGATTTACCTATCCATTTAAAAAACTATAATTGTGATATAAAACTAGTAAGAACTAAGAAACGTATATTCAGATGGATAAATGGTACTAGGACTATGAATGTGACACAATGTAAAATTTCTACTCTGACTGACGAGAGAGGGGTTCGTGAGTCATCAGTTTGGTAGTTTCGAACGTGGAATTGCCGACTATAAGAACAACATGACAACTCCGTCAGGTATCGGGCAGCCGATGATCGCGATTGGTGTATATCTCCGTTGTCCCTACCCCACTGCTAACATGACAACTCGCGGGTCATTCCAGCGGCGTAGCCTAAGGAGAATAGTTCGAACGCGATTAAATAGTTATTGAGAATAGACGAGACAACGGATGGGCAAAGTGAAAGTTTGACACCAAAAATAAAAATGTAGAACCTTTTCTAATGGGGAGAGAGAGTTAATACACAACGTTTACGGCGGACTTCGTGCGCGAAACAAAACATTAGTTGTTCCGGATGCCGTTTTACTTTGTAGCATCTTAACAAAAGTATCTGAAAGAACAATTTTTCAGATAATCAATAGAAAAACTTCAACTAACCGAGAACAACATCCGACGACTAGTGGTAGTACGACGGGAAGGAAGAAAATCGTTCTGGATAAAGATACCAAATATGCTGTATCCGAATGTGTGGGCATGTGTATCTACTTTTGTAGTTTCATAGGCGCATTCATTTCGTGCCTGATGAAGCCACCAGCAGAAATACGTATCGCTCGGGTTACCTATCCTATTTTCTGCTCGAATCCACTTTCCTCCTTTTTGCGGATTTTGCCCATTATTTTCCTACTTTTTCTTATATACCTTTCTCCGCATGATCATTTTCTCTTTGTAGATCCTCTGGGCTTGAAGTACCACAGCCAGTGGCTATAACCGGCCGCGTAGTTGTGGTTAGATGTCTCCTTGAAAATTCGAGGTCTTCTGACCGTTTTATACTACAATGTGTAGGTTGGCTCTTGTTGTGGACTTCGTGTGTCGTTTTTTTTTCTCTCTCCATCTTTGTTTCCTCAGGTTACACCCGTATCCGGATGTGTGGGCATGTGTATCTACTTTTGTAGTTTCATATGTGCATTCATTTCGGGCCTGATGAAGCCAACCAGCAGAAATACGTATCGCTCGGGTTACCTATCCTATTTTCTGCTCGAATCCACTTTCCTCCTTTTTGCGGATTTTGCCCATTATTTTCCTACTTTTTGTTATATACCTTTCTCCGCATGATCATTTTCTCTTTGTAGATCCTTTGGGCTTGAAGTACCACAGCAAGTGGCTATAACCGGCCGCGTAGTTGTGGTTAGATGTCTTCATGAAAATTCGAGGTGTCCTAGCCGTATTATACTACAATGTGTAGGTTGGCTCTTGTTGTAGACTTCGTGTGTCGTTTTTTTTCTCTCTCCATCTTTGTTTCCTCAGGTTACACCAGTATCCGGATGTGTGGGCATGTGTATCTACTTTTGTAGTTTCATATGTGCATTCATTTCGGGCCTGATTAAGCCAACCAGCAGAAATACGTATCGCTCGGGTTACCTATCCTATTTTCTGCTCGAATTCACTTTCCTCCCTTTTGCGGATTTTGCCCATTATTTTCCTACTTTTTGTTATATACCTTTCTACACATGATAATTTTCTCTATATATATATCGTCGCTGTTCTGACAAATGGACGTAAGCGCCAATAACATAATTTTACAGTAGAGCGATTTTAGGAAAATATGTATCTTAGATGTGTTGATGATTCTGTAACTAGCAACGATATTTTTTTACAATTTTGTATCAAAGTGAATCATCAGGGACACTTTCAATCTGTCATAACGTGATTGCAAAGCTCGCACGATATTGTCCTACAAAATGGCCACTTTGGACATACGCCCGTTCGTCAGAGTTACTTTACAGAGGTATGTCACTTACGCCCTTTTTCATTAGTAATTTTAAACATACACAACGGTTCCTATCATTAACGACATTTTTATTTAAACAAAGAAAACTTCGAAATATAGAAATTAAACAGAGGATGTATGCAAATTATAAAAAACTGAGGTGTTTAATGATGCGGGAGGTTCTTGAAGTATTGTTGAAACGTTAGATCTCGCACTATGGGTGTAGGTCCAGTACATAGCTCAACAAGGTTTTCGTATTTCAGGCTGTCTAATTTAATTGGACCATTATTAAATCTACATACGCGCTGTTTCAGGACTTCAAGGGTGTTTCTTTTCAGAGATAATGTGTTATACTGATCAGCAAGATGGCTGGCTTTTAGAAACAGTTGTGGAACATCTTTCTTTACCATTACTTCCTTGATTGCGGTGAAATTAACATCAGCCACAAACTTGTAATCCAGTAAGTCAGCATTATCCATAGGGATGACAGTGTATGGAGAATTCCGTCTTGCCAATTTAAGAATAGGAGGAAGCTGAGCAGGAATAAAGACATCTCCTGCTAAGGTTAAAGCTGTCGAAATAGAACTGTGGGAAGAGTCGCCCTCGCTTTGGCCATGATTTGTTTCGAAGAAAGATTGATATTTTTTTAATGTTTTTGGTATTCTCTGCAATGTGTGCAACAAAAGAATCTTCGAGTTTGGCCTTCGTTTCCGTGCTGCCTTCTTTATAGGACGAACAAAGGCTACACTGGTCTTTCTTTGGATGATGGAAAGAAAGATTCAATGACTTGAATACCCTTCGATAGGCGTGATACCTACACTGTGGCTGACGTCCCTCAATAATACATTTTCTTAATAGTTAGATCTGGATGCAAATACTCCCTGGTGGTGGACTGTCTGCAAAAGTGTGATTCGTGTGATCCGAGGAAATAGTTGAATATGGGCTAATACAGCAGACCGAGTAGCGCATCTTTTTCACGCAAACTGGCGTGTCGACCACCACGTGCATCAGGACGTACTATCCCTTCATCATTTAATTTATTTAGCGCCGACCGCATGGTTTTTTCAGAAATTCCGAGCGTGTTTAAAAACATAGTTTTACAAACAGTTGTTATGTATTTGCATTCGCAAGACGATAAGTAAATGTTCTTGTTCTACGTGAAACAATGTTGCTTGTTCGCTTTCTTTTAATATTGTGAGCTGTAACATGACGCGCAACAAACTCCCTCTGTAACTGAAGGCTTTTTGTTTCATAGAAAGCAGCAAAAATCTTTTGCCTATGTTCTTCCGTGATTAAGCTGCACTCTTGTTTACACTTCTTTGTGTCACATCGCGGGTTTATTAATTTCGGTGGCATAAGTTTTTTTGAAGTTGAACTCACGTAAGCTTTCCCCTCACTTTTTTGCGCATGTGCTATTGCCTTTTTGTTTCCTTTTTTTGTCTTAGAAAACGCACCTCTCTTTGCACATCATCTACGGCATACTTAGCAGCTAAGCGATCGCGCTCGATCTCTGCCTTACCCTTTCCGTTTTCAGAATCAGATGAGTAAATATCATCGTGATATTTGTAGTCGCTATTGTTATTGAAATGATCCCAGGACAACAATGCAGGACAGCGGTGACAAGCAGCAAATATTTCCTGTTTGGAATTTTTAAAATTACAGGTTTGGGTATAAGTGGGGTCGTGATTACTGCTCTCAGAACATTCAAAAGGATCAACAGCTTCAGGTTGATCTGGAGAGTTGTTCTCTAGGACCTGGTGGAACCTCGTCTTGTAAATCAATATTTTTTATTGGGCACACTGATTTTGGTGAAATAGAAGGCTCCTTATTTTCTTCGATAGCCTTCCTTAAAACACTGAGTGGAATATTGTCATCGTCTGAATCGTTGCTTTCCAGCTGATGTATTTTCTGCATCTTTTCTGATGGATTGGAAATAACACGTGCCTTCTTATGCTTCCGCTTCAATTCCTTCGAAGTTGTCATTACTACTCCGTAATAATATTTCTTGTCGGGGGGCCAGTACATTTTCACCCCAACACCAGAGCGTAAAGTCTGAGTTTTATGTACAGTGTTGAGGTTTTTTGAATACACGACGTTAGTTGTACCGTCGTCCCACTTGACTAACACGTCCATGCTGCTTTGGTTAAGTTACTGCAATAAAAACAAACAGTTGTAATAACCATAGCAAAAGTTAACCCTAACCAACACAAAATCTATGGTTAGTTTGAAATAGTTTGCCTCATTTCGCGGACGTCATCTCAATAACTGACAGGCAGCCTCGACTTCGTTCATAACCTCACATTTCAACTATAAATGTCAGAAGCACCAAACCACAACGCATGTTTATCTCAAATAATATATTACTTTAAGTCAACAAAAATGTGCTTACCTTAAGTTTAGACTTTCAACTTTCACTTAAACATACACCTCACCATCTGTTATAACTGGGGATACCTAGACGTTCTAGAAAACCCGTAAACATGCAGGAGATGGCGCAACAGTATCGGTTATCACCATAGCCACCTAGAACTACGTTAGATATAGGTGGCTATGGTTATCACAGTTACATACTACGGGCGAAAGCGACACTAAAGCGCAATAGATGATGTGACAAACAGGCGTATGTCCATTTATGGATTTACGCCTCTTAGCCAGATTCCCTATCTTCCATTGATGTCGCTTCCGTCCTTACTGACTATGATGTTTACTCCGTGGTATGAGCGATGGAGATACGTCCATTTGTCAGAACATAGGTATACCCCTCGAGAGTTTCTCAGTGGTTTATCTCCTAGAGATTGTGTCGCTTACGCCCATTTGTCAGATCAGCGACGATATATATATATATATATATACCAAATATTCTCAGTTATTCGTCAGGATAGTCCGTTTTATCAACCACATTGTCAAATATCTGGTTAAATAGATAAATATAAATGAACCATTTCGCTATTATACAGGGTGACTTCGAAGTTGAGTCATTTATTTTACCAGTGAGTAGATCTGATCAAAAGAAATGTTTTTTTCCTTTACCATTTTTCTGGTAAAATTAAAGTAACAAAGTTATAGCCCTTTGGAAGTTTGAGTACCGCCCTGTCTCAATAACATCACGTGCTCGTGTTTGGCAACAACGGATATAATCCACCTTATCGGTTCATCGCATCGGAAACAAAAAAGCGAAAGAATTTGGAACGACGTTTTTACAATTATTTTATTCAGTTAAGTTATACATACAGTCAGTGTCAGTCGCGTGGGAATAGTGTCTGTTGCGTGGCTCAAACGAAATAAAAAATGGCACATGTTTATGCGGATCGGTTTCCCAATCGAGTGCAACCAACCCCTCGTGCCTTTGTTAATGTAGTACAACGGGCTCGTGAATCAGGTGACTTCAGACCTCACAGGGGACCTCACGATCAAATACAGGTCCGCACTGAAATACTTGTCGGGAGGATACTTTATAAAACAAGGTAAACATTTTTTTTTATTTTTTTTTTATTTTTACACACATATTTTGGTTTATCTTCCTTCTACAATCATTATCTGAAAATTAATGACTCAACTTCAAAGTATATTAACACCTTTTACAAAAATTAATTCGTACGCACATGGAACAATCCCTCTCCACCCCTCTGCTCAACGCAGCTGCCCTCGGTAACAGCGATGAGTCACTGCCAGGAATTTCGTACTTTTGGAAAATGTCGGAAGATCTGCCAAAAGAAAACTTTCCTCCTTGCTCTGACCTGGCCAGTTCAAAACTCGTAACAATAGAGCCTTTTGTGTCCGTATACCGGGTGATTCTCCAAGGTGACTCACCCCTATAACTTTTTTATTTTTTATTATTGAATATAGAAAACTGAAATTTCGAGGTTGCGTATTATAGATGAATTTACATTTTTTTTACATATTCACTTGCTTTGACGTACTTCCGGTTTGACCGGAAACGACTCCAGCTTTCGATTTTTAAATGGAAAATCCTATGTATTTTTACTGATTTCGATTGAGAATGATATCCTGTACCTAACAACGCATCACTTGTCAATTTTTGGCAAATAAAGTCATTTTTATTTTAATTTTTATTTTTCGATCTAGAATGCCATGGATCCTGTAAATCGCTTTATTTTTGATCAAGTAACAAGGGAGAAATACGATTTTGAAACCTTACAGTCGTTTTAAAGATTTTAGAAAAAATACAAACACTAACTTTTTCAAATGGGTTGTAGACAATACAAATTTTACTAAGTAAGATTTACCAGAACCGTTTAAAAATCCAGAGCACCCTGCGGGCCATAAAAATACACAGATGCATGCACAATATTCACTTCATGTCGTTTATGTATAGCGCATACTGTATTTGCATGCCGGGTCGGAGTTTGAACTCCCAACTCCCACCTAAATTAACGGTGAAGATCCTTTATAGCCTGGTAAGTATGCGAGTCACACGCCTCGACGCAACGCCACCCGTTACCGAGTAAAAACTCGGGAAATATAAATGCAAATGAATCTCCGCCTCAACTACTGGATGCAGTTGTACGGTATCTAGAGAAGTTGGTTTGTGCGGTAGACATTTTAATTGGTTGTAACTTAAGCTAGTCGTTCATTCATTAGCTCGTCTCCTACTAATATGCATGAGAAAAGTTTCGCATAGTAGTTGGTTTTTGCTACATAAAAAAGGAAGTATAAAAACGTGTAGAGGGACACTAGAAAAGAAATCTACCTAGCCATGAAAAGAACAAATTAAACGAACAACTATAATATGACAAATAATGTCAATTGTTCTAATCTTACTTTCAAAATTCAAATTAACTTTGATTAGCTTCCGATTTATAAAGTGAATTGTGAGAAAAAATGAGTAGCCCAAAATTATCGCAGTGTCATAAAACTTCTGACGAAAGAGGGCCATTAGCCGAAAACAATTCTTGAGAGAATGGTTGCCACCTTTGGAGATGATGCACGATTATATTACGCACTATTTTAGTAGAAACATTTTCGTTGAGGGCGTGAAGCCCTAGGAGACGAACCCAAAAATGGGAAGATCCAAAACAGCAACAAATAATGAAGAGACCCAACAAGTTGAAGCGGTGGTTATCGAAGATCGTCGTCTGAAGGTCTCTACCATCAGTATGTGATTGAATATATCGGAACCCAGCGAAATAACCGAAATGGACGACAATTTGGGCATGAGGAAAGTGCCAGCCAGGTGGGTTCCATGACTATTGACACCTGAACAAAAATTGCGCAGGATGAAAAGTCGAGAAAGTTATTCGGAAACTTTGACCAACAATTCTGACTCTTTGACTCAAATTGTGACGGACCACGAGACTTGGGTGCATTATTGAGATCGTGAAACAAAAACTGAATTTCAGCAGTAGGTTTGTGAGCTTATAACCCACCCCCCACCCAACCGAAAAAAAGCGCGCGGACGCAACTCTCTGCTGGAAAATTGAGGGGACATCATTGAATATATACCAGTCAGAACAACAATTAATGTGGACGTCTATGCGATCACCTCAAAAAATTTATGATTTTTTCAATCGAGAAGTGTTTCTGCTGCATGAGAATGCCATTGTGCATAAGACTGTCAAAATTAGACCAATTGTGCAGGAATGCAGATTTGTTGAGATAGGCCATCTTCCCTATGATCCGGTCGTTGCTATGTCTGACTTTTCTCTCTTAAGGTTTCTAAAGACAACTCTTCGAGGATGCCATTTTGATTCAGATGATGTTCTAAAAGCAGCCATCGATAAATTCTCTGAGAGTCAAGAAGAGACATTTTTTTAAGTGTATAACTTCGCTGGAAGAGAAATAGTGCAAGTGTATTGATGCAGAGAGGGGATTAGATTTAAAAATACAATTATAAAAAAATCGTACGTCTTTGTTTCATGGCTAGGTACATTTGCTTTCCAGTTCACCTCGGTTATATACTTACAATTAATAGTTCGTTTTTGCATGTTCGTGAGGTTCAATAACTCCTGGATCTTATCTTGTGGACAATCATACCCATTTCCATTTTAGGAAGAGCTTTTCCTGAAGAGCATATTCTGCAGCAATCGCTATCCTCGGTTATCTGAACAGATTAGTTGAGTATTCTTCAAGAACATTTTCCAAACCAAAATCTGATCATCACTACTATGCCTTGAATTAGACCCAGCTTGGAGTACTGTTCACATGTTTGGAGTGCTGTTACTGCGACAGCCAACCATGGACAGCTGATTCCTGCTTTTTAGCTACTCATCAGCATGGTCTAGCTATATAGTCAGTGACACATCAACGAGTGCTCCTCTACCTATATCGTTAAGATCTTGGTTCTTCTGAACTTTCTTTGTTGTGCATTTTATACCCGACATGTGGATCCATCAGACCTCTGCTTCTTATTTTAATTCGACTGTACTCTGCAGCTGGCTGGTACGACAGCACTTTTGTTCCCAGGATATCGAAAATGTGGTACAATCTCAAAGAAAAATCTAACTTCTAGCGCTAACCTGTTCAAAAATTGGTACGACCTTTTTTCACATAAGCTGGAGAGCCAGTCTGTATTCAGATTGTTTTGTCATGTTTTCCACCAACTGAAAACCGGTTTAATCATGTATAGCTCCAAGTACAATAATGTAATTTCTAAGGTAATGTTTGTATTTTAGGTGAATCTGAAGCTGCATATCCGCCTGCTGATAGTTTGGCTTCCGCAATCAGCTATCAAAGCACTACGAAATACAAAACACTTATTCCAATTAGGGTTCAGGCTGTTCGTATGTGCACAGAATCAGAAAGGAGATTGCATCTAATTGATTAGATACTGACTTTGCGGTTATATCCGACTTTGACCCATATAGTGTACAAATTTAAAACTTTTGTGTTACTACATTCTGTTTTCTTGTCAGCTACAAAATACCGATTTATCAATTCCACAGTCTCTCCTGGAAGGGTATCAAATGAAAGGACTTGATGAGGGAAACGCAATAAGCAAAGTGACGTCATTCTAAATCTAATATGGTGGTCGCCGCAAAATGGGGATTTGATGGACATGATAAATATTCAAGCGGTAATGAAACTCCTTTATCTCAAATTTTCAAAAAAAGCGTGCTGAGTTCTGACAGCAGTGTGGAACAAGGACGTGACATGCTTTGATTTGAAAATTTGGGCTGAAGGACCTCCATTACCGTTTCCTATATATTTCCTATCGGTGAAAATTTTTGAATTTTTAGTTCGCGTTTTATCAGCTATATACAAGCTTGTTTTGAAGAATGCAGCTTTGTATTTGTTCATTTAGTACTCGACAATTGTTTCATTAACTATGTTAACATCTTAAGGGGAGGATTAAAACTATTGTTAAATTTGCTGAGCCTGGGACAAACTTGATCTTGTAGAACAATTAAGCATAAATATCCTAGAATAAATTACTACCGTAGGAAAACCACCTTCATTACAACAGAGGAAATTAGAAGGATCACTTATGGATTTATATCATAGCCAGATGTTGTATGGTATTATCTTTTGGGGCAACTGAACGAACTGGCAAATAGTAGTAAAGTCAATTATTGTAGAAATAATTTTAAGAGGTGTATACATTTGAACTGTTCTCGCACTGTATATATTTCGCTGCTAGTTGTGGTATGGATAAAACAGATTACCGAGCTAAAAACTCATAAAGATGATCACTCCCATAATACTAGAAAAATGGATTTACTAAATATTTCTCAACGCAGCTGGGCCCTTACGCATAGGATTTATTTAACTATAGAAATAAGACTGCACAATCATCTTCCAGTCAGAATAAGAACGCTGATTTCGAGTGGAACTAAAAAATATTTTAATGTCTTTGTCTCCTCATACTATTGAAGAATTATTTGATTGTGATATAAGTGCATACTTACCTAGAACTTTGTAGTTGAATGTGTTGGTCCACTAAGTAAACAAGGGTAGGCAAAAATTGATATACAATTTTAGATAATCAACTTTATTGTATTTGTTTTTGTCAGGAATGAATTTTGAATATTGTGGTCCATCAATATGTCAATACTAAAACATGTAGGTATGCTTTAAGGAAATAAAAGAAAATCTATCTAATATATTTCAAGCTATGCTTACACCAGCACCAATAATACTTTTTGTTGTTCTGGTAACCCGGCAGGTTATTACGAAACTGTTCCAAGAAGTAAAACATAGAGTAAAATTAACGTTTCTGAGAACAGACAATCTATATGGGAAAGGTGAGCAATATCCGTAGGATCGAGGTGAGCAGTAAACATTCAAAAGGGTGCAGAGATAAATTACTTCGATTTATCAAGTATCTCCGAACAATGCTACTAATCCATCAATCCAGCTTCATTTTATTGATCTTGGTTCGTTCCTAAGGGATTCGGTCAAAATAGGCCAGTACTGGAGGCCATTGGGAATTGACATGAATTGCTGCTCAGGTTCATCGAATGTGTGTACTAAGAATAAATACAACGGTCAGGGCATAAGGAGCTTTTACTTCCCACATCACCGACTACATTATTTATGGTCGATACTTTTCTAGAGGAGGGCTGACCGACTGATCGATGACTCTTCTCTGACGATGAAGCCGCCGCGCGATGTTTCTGCCAGACAGACTCGCCTGAATTCGGCCTCCCATCCAATCGTGTCGAACTTCGTACATCCAAAACTGGCCCATACGACCGCTCCTTGGTCCCTATGGTATCGAGACTGTGGAACAATCCACATAATGAAGCTTTTCCTACTTCTACTTCTTTAAGCAGCCGCTATCAATGGGAAGCTAGCACCAGGTTTGTGATGTACCCGATTTACCAAACAAACGGATTTTGATCGATATTCCAGGGATGCAAAAATAAAAATTCCTCCTTTACTTGACTTAGAAGTTGCGTAATTCAAAATTTCCATGATTTTCTGCCCTGTCTACAAGTGAACTAAAATGATGAGAAGCCCTAGTTGTTGTAGCGAAATGAGATCTTGGGATATTCCGTCGAACCTAACTTTTTACATTTATCTCGATGTGTATCTTTGTTAGACGAGAACTTGCTCGTTCCTTTCTGAAAAAAATTCGAGAACCTGGGAAGACAAGCGAACCGGAATGAAAGATATTGATTACAAATAAAAATGCGGGAAGGTAAATTAGTTCTCTTGATTAAATCGGAGTAAATTTCTTTTTCGGAGAATGAATATTGAATATAAAAGAGATCAGGGATGAACTGATAAATTTAAACTGGGAACAGCATTATTTTTCTACAGAGTAATACAAGGTGAATTCAAAAATGTGACAATATTTCTGCTGTATAGAGAAACAAAGACAGTATTTTTGTTCTGGCGTGCGAGAGTGCTCACCCAGTACTTGAATATCCTCAAAAAAAAATGAACATCGGTACCTTCAGCCATAAGACCATGAGTCCGGTGCTCTTGTCACTCGAAATCAGCAAAACTTCTGGTCCGGACTTGATTCCTGCCATTGTATTGAAGAGATGTGCAGCGGAGCTTGCACCAGTTCCTTCGCATCTCTTCCAGATATCTTACTAATCTGGCGCATTCCCAGAAAACAAAAAATTTGCTCATGTCCAACACATACCAAAATAAAAGGATACAAGACTGACCCTTATAGCCACAATTCTTTTTATATTTGAAAGGAAACCGCGTCTACCACGTAGGGTTATTGGCGGCGTACGCCTTAATAAGAAATACAGTCAAGCTCTAAATAACGTCATACAATTAAATATTTCTAAGGAATCGCAATATAGTGTTGTAACCTGAGTCCAAGCATTTTGAGAAGTTGGGGTCCACTTTGCACTGAATTATTTGGTGTTGGTACATTGAACGCTGTACAAGCACATGTTCCAAAGATAGAGCAGCGTTGCAAGATGGGCAGGTAGGTGGGTCCTATTTTTTTAAAGAGGTAGTTGTTGCTCTTCTGCTTTCCGGGACATTGAGTTTGGTGCCGATTGAAGGCAGTATCCCACGAAGCTTGCTTGGTTTTACTCCCATTATATCTGCCACTGGTTATGCATGTATTTTTTGATAAGCGCTTTAAGATCGTGGTATGGAGTGGGATGCGTTACGGCTGTATTGTTAGTGGTTTAGCGCTGCTTGTATGGGCACCAGTTTTATCAGCTTTTCCGTTTCCTGGGGCCTCTGTGTGCGGTTATACCCCACAGGAATTTTATCGTTTTGCCTAAAGTGTATCCACATGTATAGCTCTGTTTTTTGTTATAAGTAAGGTGATGGGGAGGTACATAAATTGGGAGCTGCTGGAGTATATTGAACATCACGGGTTGATTAGTAACAAGCAATATCGTCTCCGGCGCCATCGGTCTACGGAGAACTTTATAGCTTATGTCACGCAACTGTGAAATAAACTCCTCCATCGGGTCATATGTCGTTGCTCTTGGTATCGCGAAACCATTCGATCAGATCAGATCATCCTATGGCCTACCAGAGGAGCTTTGCAGATGGATGGCTGACATCCTCTCCGACCGCAAGACATCCGTCCTAATTGACGGATTCTGTTCTTCAGCCCACAATGTCAACGCGGGTGCTCTCCAGGTATCGGTCTTGGCTCCGATATATAAACGACCTTGTCTCCTGACAGCACTCTACATGCAGAAATTCAGAGTGACAAGTCGATCTCTGCCGGTAAGCTAAAGAAAATAAAACTAGCAGCAACTTCTTCTCAGATGAGAGACCTGGAGGTTACCACTGCCTGGAGACGCAAGAATCTAACAGTTTGATGCTCCCAAAACGCAGCACTATACCTTGACAACAAGAAGTGCCCTAGCGCTCATCCGGTTTCGATGGATGCCTTATTTCTCAATAGCGGCAACTACCGGGAAAAGTTAGGCTATTTGTTTAGGGATAAGAGGTACTTTTCATGCTCGATGCTGTTCAAAGGAGGGTTGTCCAACTGATCGTTGACACTTCTCCAACAGACAGCCTCGTAAGCCTTTCGGGCACGCGGCGATCTAGATGTCATCTACCGCTACGTCAATGGGCTCTCCTCCATTATGCCGCCCTCGGTCTCCCATCGTAAACGTATCAAACTTCGCCTACCTAGAACTGGCGGATACGACCGCTCCTTCGTCTTGAGAATATCGAGATTGGGGAACAAACTACCCGAGGAGGCTTTTCCCAGTTCTACTGACCTAAGAGATCTCAAAAATCGAAACAACAGTTTCCCTAAGCTCCTCATAGCAGCCGCGGTACCCTGGTATTTAGGCTTCTACCCGCGCGGCTGCTTCGGTATATAAAAAAATGTACTCGGATTTATTAACTTGACACAAAATTATACACTAAATGTATGTCATGTTGGAAACAAACACTGCTTTCTCGACATAAATGCTTGACTCCTGCTGACAAAACACCACTGTATTTCTGCCACCCCCTTAACGAATACGTCAACTTTGGCTATTAACGACTGCTTCCTGAATCAGTAAAGAGGAAAAACTATAAAAAATGGAAGAAGCGAACGAGAAGTTTTAGATGAACGAAATGATGCTCCTAACTTTCCAAACTTCTTCTGCTTAAATCTACGCTCTCTTCCGGATACCTTTTAGACATCGAATTTTGCTATTAATTTAAAAACTCAGCGCGCGACCCGTCTCATAATTGAATGGAATTTTATCCATCCCTTGTTTTAGCAAGATGGATTTTGAAGCTATCTGGTTGAAGTAAAAGAACAATATTTTGAGAGGAGAATTGCAAGGTCTACATGGACTGAATGTGGTGACTTTTAATGTACAGTATATTTATGTTAGTACAACAACTTGAGATTTTTCGTATTGCACTGCCCACGTTTTGTATTCTATTTCAATGAGGTGTTCTCTTTTCAGCTACTATGTCAATGGGGGTCAAGTCATCTCCATCAGCGGTCAACTGTGGGCAGCTTGCGCAACCGAGTTGGTCGAGCCCTTCAGGTAGCCCTTCCCCTCCTCCGCCGCCCTTACCTCCTTCGGCTACTCAAGCTAGGTGGGCAGCTGATGCCTGTCCACACTGCAGAGGCAGAATTGCATCGCTGCCAACCAGGACTACCTCGCTTAGCAGTTATAGTTGCAACAAAGGTTAGTGTAACTGTTTTGAACTAGTTCTAGAGGGTGACCCAATATCACGTGGTCACAGAGGTATCACGTATTTTCAGACTCAAATTAAGTCACTTGGACATGATTTGAAAAGTGCTTTGTTTCTCCGTTAGAGGGCACCAAAGTTTTCTATTCAAAACATATTTTTTCTTATATTTTTGGAACTGATAGTCCGATTTGAATGAAATTTGGATCACATATGCTTTGCTAAACGTTCTAACATTTGATTTATACGAAAAAGTCTGAAGAGTTCGAGAAAAGTGGAGACTACCCCCACCTCTACGTGAATTATAGCAGAAGAAAAGGAATGATACTTGCTTGTTGTCCAAAAGAGAAGCTATACTTATTTGTATTATAGCGGCCTGGTTTCGAAGTTATGCTAACTGTGTGTAGAACTGAGGAGATACCTATTATAGTTAGGCAAAGTAACAGTTCACCTCATAATCAGTATAGCTTACAAACCTGACGTCAATTTTTTAAAGAGATGGCCAGGAGGCCTACAAAGGACAGTTTCTCTACTTTAAGTGACGGTCATATTGGTAATTAGTATCAATTATCTATTAAGTACCGGAAAATCCCAAGAACTTGGCAACCATACATTTTTTGAGAAAAAAAAGAGAACTTTTAAGGTGTCAAGGAAGCAATTTTTCGATGACCTTAGATATGACACAGAGCACGACCTCATAAATCATTTGGAGGTCAACTTTGTAAATTCTCATCGCAAACACCATTTTTTACATCAGAATCCATTTTCATGCATGAGGCCAGGCGGTCATTAGTCATGTGTACGTCTCAAAAGTACACCAGCCCAGCGAAACCTCGATTACTATGCATTTTTGAAATGAAGTTAAGAGATCAAAAAGGAATGATATGTTATGACATGTACTGCATTTTTACCATCCAGGGTGATGAAAACTTGACCTTACGTATGAAAAAGTATTCTTATGTAGAACCTCTATTTCGATACGGATCTCCTGTCAAAAATGATGGTTGCTATTTGAATTTATAAACTAGACCTACAAATTTAATGACCTCTGAAGTCATTGTCTATGTCATATCTGGGGCCATGAACAAATCGATTTTTTGATAATCGGAAACTTTTCTCTGAACCTTTTTTACAGAAAATGCGTGATTGCGGAGTTTCAGAGGTGTTGGTGTACTTTTTAGACGTTACAGTATGTCATGCTGATTGTGCCACTTATGACCACTTGCCCTCATGTCTGAAAATTAATTCTTATTCTCGACTTGAATATGTTGTCATAAATGGTTGCCATTTGAAGTTATAAAGATGACCTCGAAATGACCTCTCAGGTCATTGTCCAGATCATAGTTGATTTTTTGATACTCTGAAGCTTTTTTCGGAACCTTGTTTTCCAGATTAAATGCGAGGTTGCCAATTTATTTGTGTGTCCGGGTACTTAGTATTACTACTGTGTATGGAATTTCGTCCGTTTGTAATAACACTATCTTGTTTATAATCTTTACTAAAAAACTATTAATAAAATCCATGATACTCAAAGATCTCCAAGGGTTCTAAGATCCGATCAAAACTTTTTTCTTTATACTAATGACACTGAGAAGTTCAGAGTCAACTTATTTGAAGCCATTTTACTGTTCCCTTCCATGTATTTCACAGTGACAGTGATTATTCGCCCGATCGGCCTTGCCATTAACCCGAATGCTGCGAAATCAGCAAGAGCTACAACAGCACACACGAAACGGGGTAGAAAGGACATGTCAGCCTCAAAGAGCTAAGAGCTAATGATGTGCGAGTGAGAGTTAGATACTCGACCGAGCGTGTGCCGAGGAATTTCAAAAGGGCGGAAGGGCTTTCGCTATCTGCAAAGTCTGCAGACTGACAATAGTAGGATCGCTCATGGAAAACGCTTCTACCCGTTCATAGAACAGTAACTGCCTTTTAGTTTAAGGCAGAATCGTAGGGGCCTTCATTAATTTTTGGTGTATGGGCGGAAGGTAATAATTATAATAATAATAAAGTGACTTTTTTGGTAATCTTCCACAACATGGCGAAGTTTAACTTGATGGCTACTCTTCCACCTGACCATAACATGGACGAAATATCACAAAAAATTTACAGAACATAATTACAGAACAGTGATGAAGTTATACTATTTACAAGGAAAGCAAGGCAGAAAGAAAAGGGTAACATTAGAATTATAAACGATTGAATAAGAACTGAAGGATCACAAAACAATAACTCCAGCATTAAAAGATGCTCATATCTTTAACGGCTGATTTCTAACCGATTTTTTAAGGTCACATGGTTTTTTTTTGTTTGTTGGACATACTGTCTGAATTGTACATAAAAGACCTTTGATTCAATGAAGGAAGGTGTTGATCACTTTGTGTATAAAAACACATCAAAAGCTCAAAAAGATTTTTGAGCTTCAGCCACCCCAACCCACAAATATTTGATGTAACACGGCTGTTGCTGCGATCACCGAGAACAAAACGACAGCAACAGTGTAGATTTTCTGCCATTTGGGTTTTGTTATGGGGTCAAGACAACGATAAAATAGGACGAAACAGTAAAGCAGTTTAGGCACAACCAAACTCTCCAGTAATTTCTTTCGGGTCTTGACATTGAGGATAAAAAGATTGGAATATGTAGCCTCCAATATACAGGGTGGCGCATCGAAAACGAAACAGACGCATTTACTGGCAGCTCAATTTTTTTTTGGAAAAACGCTCAGACCCGTCGATTTTGTTTTCGAGGGGAACACAAGCTTGGCAAAAAATCACGTCAACGCGTGCAGCCCCCTGGGCGGGGGTGACACCAACCCTAAAATCTTAAATGGTAAGGAGGTCGAGTGATACCTTATTTTAAAGGCCTTTCAATTCCCTTTATAATGATGTAAAATACATGAGCTTCAGTTCAGTAGTTTTGAAGATTTATTGATTTAAAGCTTAAAGTAGACTTTATTAGGTACATTAGTTTGTACTACTTTCAGAAGAAATTTGACTAAAAGGATTTACTTAATAAGTAAATGCTTTTCTTCACTACGCCCATGGTTTGTTTATCATTTTGTTGTTGAAAATAGCTATTGGAGCGTTTTTTTGTGGCTAAAAAGTTATTTCTTGAAGAAAGATAAGGAAATATCTCGTACTTACTTTAAATAGGAATTTTGTACATAGTTTGCGATTGATTTGACCAAGCTTTGTTGCTAAAATAACTTGCAACGCTTTATTACATAAATTAACCATGATATACACAGAAGAAAGAGTTGAAATTATCGAAATATTTTTCCGAAATAATCAGTGCGCTAATAGAACAGCAGAAATATTTAATGAGCGACATGAGAACATTATCGTGTATCGAAAATATTTTCTAGAACTTGTAGCTAAATTTCGGGAAACTGGGTCAGCCGCCAATAAAAAACGCAACATTGAAAATCCCATAAGGAACGAAGCAATAGAAGTGGGGGTTTTAGGGCAAGTTTATGTACATCCTACGTTAAGTACCCGCACATTGGAGACTGTGTGTGGTGTTAGTCGACGTACTGTCCAACGGATTCTAAAGGCCCATAGTTTTCATCCGTATAAAATTCACCTGGTACAAGAACTTAATGAAGACGATTTTGATCGGCGATTACAATTTTGTGAAGATATGAGTGAACGAATTATAAACGATGAACATTTTCTATTCAACACTTGCTTTGAATGTTTCTTTTTCTTAAATGGCGTAGTAAATCGTCATAACTGCCGATATTGGTCAGATTCTAATCCCAGAATTTATCATGAGGTTCAGCCACAAAAATTAAATGTTTGGGCTGGTATTTATGGCGATCATGTAGTTGGTCCTTTTTTCTTACCTGGAATTTTGACCGGTGAAATGTATTTGGAATTACTGGAAGACGCCATAGATCCTGCATTAACAGCCATAATTGAAAGTCAGAATGATCGGCGGTACATTGCGAATAGGTTGATGTTCCAACAGGACGGTGCCCCACCACATTACGCATTACGTGTTCGACAATATTTGGATCAGACGTTTACAGATCGACGGATTGGTAGAAGAGGTGCCATTGAATGACCCCCAAGATCGCCAGATTTATCACCTTTGGATTTCTTTATGTGGGGTCATTTAAAAAGCAAAATCTATGCTACTCAGAAAAAACATTAGAAGACCTGCGACAAAGAATTGTGAATGAGTGCCTTCAAATTACTCCTCAAATGTTGCAAAATATGCGGCAACGTTTTGAGCAAAATCTTTATTATTGCATGGAGAGTCATGGCGGCCATTTTCAACATTTACTTGCCTAACGGGTCAATTCATTCTTCATTTTTAAATTACTTTGCTGCCAAATGTATTGATCTCCACTAATGATGATGCATTAGTTTTATTTAAGCTTTAAATCAATAAATCTTCAAAACTACTGAACTGAAGTACATTAATTTTATATCATTATAAAGGAAATTGAATGACCTTTAAAATAAGGTATCACTCGACCCCCCTTTCCATTTAAGATTTTGGGGGTGGTGTTCACCCCCGCTTAGGGGGCTGCACGTACTAACGTGATTTTTTGCCAAACTAGTGTCCCCTCGAAAACAAAATCGACGGGTCCGAGCGTTTTTCCAAAAAATAACTGAGCTGCCAGTAAATGCGTCTGTTTCGTTTTCGATGCGCCACCCTGTATTACTGACGTGGTGATGAAATCTAAGATTTACGTCTAAAGTGAGACCTGATTTTTTTTGCATGTGTGGCCAGTAGAATAAGGACGTTATTTACCCTCAAATCAATCGTCCTTTCAAACCGTTCATGATTTTTTTTCAGGGCAGAATAATATTGCAAGACTCTTGGTAGGATTAAGCTTCAAACAGTTGACCTTGCAATAGTTACTTATGTTCACCAGGTCTAAAGAGTCAATTGGGTATCATCCGCATAAATCTGTGTGCAACAGTGTTCTAACAGTATGCAAGTCGAAGGTATAAATTGAGTATAACAAGGGACCAAGTACGGATCCTTGGGGAACGCCAGAAGAAACATCGGCACTAGCAGAAACTCCTTGGATTGACCTTACCCGGTACTGGCGATTGTCTAAATATGATTTAAAAAAAACAAATGGGAACATCAGAAAGTCTCCATAGTATTTTAATTTTGATTCAAGAGTGTTATGGTTAACAGTATCAAACGTTTTACAAAAATCCAACAACACTAGAACAGGCTCTCGCGAATTATTTGTAGGTAGTAGTTGTCACTGTTATTACCGCTTTGCGTACAATATATTGAGTTTTTCAGTAGACCTCACCAGCTTGCTTACTTTGATTTTGCCTTTCCCTCCATGACCTATACCATACTCATAATTGCTCAAACGCATGAAACAACGTTGCATACCGTTGGACAATCAATAGTGAACAAATGTGGTTCACAGACAGTGATACATAGCATTTTTTTAAATACGACTAAAGTTGCGAAGGGTTAAAAAATCAACGTTTACTAATTTGCTGTTGCCTGTTGGTACGTCAAAAATAATTAACGATGATGATTCTTTGCTAATGCGTTTGCCTCTCAAGATTCTCAAAAGTACTGAATTCACGGGTTGAATAGATCAGTACCAAGTAACCGTAGTAGTAGTAGTAGTGGTGGTGGTGAGGAGACAATCAGGCCATCTTTGATCCTTTTTACCGACCCCATAATGCGTAAGAGTCGATTTTTGAAAAGCTTGAAAGTCAAATTTCGAGAAATTCGATATCATAGCTTTAGGTAAAATCTGTCGACAAGGACCATATCAACTACATTTTTGTAGATATTTAGCACGACCTTTTTGTAACCGTGTATATGCAAAAATTGTTGTAAATGATTTTTTGATACATAGAATATAAGATGATATTCAGAAGTATAATATGGATATATATGGATGCGGTAAAGGTTCAGAAAATGAGTAACGATACGTGTCTCAGAGATCGACCATTACAATATCATAAAACTCTACATATAATACATAACATAAAACGAAAAAAAATTCTCAACGATTGATTCTCCAAAAAGATATACGGAGGTGTATTGTATAGTTTTTAACTATATCTCTTAGTCTTGGACTTTGCTACCTAAATCGTAGATGTATTCAGCACTTGTAAACTTTTATTTACTGTAGTATATATACAATTACTAGCATTTTTGTGTAAGTATTATTAACGCAGGGGTGGCTTAAGATATTCGCACTTTCTTTATACCGTAGGCAGAAGTCGAAATACCAGGGCACTACGGCTGCTATGAGGAGCTCAAAGAAGTTCGATCAGTCGGACAGCCCTGCTCTGAATAGCATCGAGCATGGATAACGTCGTCGGGGCGGCAGTACTCAAGGCTCGGTCTTATCTGGGTTTTGTTCAGAGTGAGAAGGTTATGTACCAAAAAGTACTTTTTAGCTCTAAACAGAGCCTAGCTTTTTCCCAGCAACTGTCGAACGGATGGGATGTGTTCATGCCTAATAAAGTTCTTGGTGATCTGAACTCTGACCAGCCAAAATGAAACGCTCTTTGATAACTCAGCCGTTCATCGAAATGATGAGCGCTAGAACGCTTCCTGTCAGTCAAGGTCCAGTATTGCGTTTTGGGAGCATTAAACTGTTACATCCCCAAGCAGTGATAATCTCCGACTCTCTCATCAGAGAGAAAGTCGCTGCTGGCGTTCTTTTCTCCAGCTCACCGGCAGATTTCTACTTGCCACTTCCTGCATACAGAATTCCGTCATCAGATTGATCCTGGAATAAAGTGCAAGTACTGACAGTGTTCTGTATACTTTAGTTATCGGTTTCACGGGGGAGGTATACGCAGTCACTCGAAAATGCGAGTTTCGTCGGCTAATATGGGGAATAAGGGCTCATTAGATATCTCTGAGATTGATAATAAGTTGCAGCCAGATGGAAATTTGAATGTAGGCCAATCGATAGGGGAACGGAAATAGCAACTCGGTAATGAATTCACAGAAAGCCATTTATGAAGTTGCATATTGCGTGGACAAGTAGTATTATAACTAAAACAAAATGATTTGCTAATCTGTAGGGTGAAAATTAATTAGTACGGATACATGTATAAGCCCAGATCACATAACCCTTCATCTTACCTGATAAACACATGGCTCTAATAAATAAAATAAAAAATACATTTTTCAAAACAAGCTTTTACTTAGCTGTTGATAAAGTGTACTAAAAATTTAAAAATATTTTTTTTCGATTATAAATATGCAAACGATAATGCAGCTCATTCATCTTAAGTTTTCAAATAAAAGCCTTTTTCTATCCTGCTGTGAAAACGTAACACGCTCGCTTTTTTCATAAAGCCCTTCAATTTGATACCCACAAGTATATCGTAGAAGTGAATGAGGATAAACGCCATATATCACTTTGCTTATTGTGTTTCACTTATCAGATCATTTCCTTTGATAACCACATCGTAGGGGTGGGTATGAAAAATGTAAATAGCCATTTTTCAGCAGCTGTCATAATAACGTCGCTTTGCTTATTGATTATTTCTATCAGCAACACATATCGTAAGGGTTACTATGAAAATGATGAGTCGCCATTTTGTAGCATCAACCATATTGGATTCAAAATGGCGGCAGTTAATTGATTTTGTATTGTCACGCAAACCAAACGTGTGTACAAAATTTCAGCTTATTTGGTTGCGACTAACTGGTTCAAAATTCAGTTCCAAGATTAAATTTGTCCCACACATGTCCCACACAAACAAATAAAAGATTGTAAAATAGTTTATAAAAAATTTTGCTGAAAGACGTCAAATTATAATTGCCTATCGTCAATCTGCAGCAAATATGCTTAATTCCGGTTCAAATATAGTTTTTTGGAACATAATTCGACCAAAACACACCTGTTATAGTCTGATACCAAAATGAAAGAGAGTCGCGTAACACATCGCACACCACTACTTAGCACGCACCGTAAGACAAAAATATCAAAACCTCGAAACAGTTTCACTGAATGGATTTTCGTGAAAACTTTTTAATGCATTGTTAAAAGCTTAAATAAATATGTACAGCCTTAAAAATTGGACACTGTCCATTATAACAGTTCCGCCAGCAATCAATGAAGAGATAAAAAACATTGTGATTTATAAAACGATGGCTTTAGAAAGGGCAACAGTACGACTCGCGCATACGCGAGAAGCAACCGTTTTAGCCTTATTTGACTCCAGTAAGGCTTCTGACACACTGAATCATAAGTTTTTGATGCATAAGTGTAAGTATATCACCAAGGAGACGTCTTGTTTGGGATCAAGCATACTTACAGACAGGTTCCTTAGGTCCGTATTCTAAAGGGTGACGTAAACTCAACGCTATAGTTTGAATTCTTTATAATGCGGGTCTGCATTTTATTTTTCACGACTCATTGTAATGAATAATAGTTTAAGAAACTAAACAAAGGTTTTATAGCAAACCGAACTAAGAAGTAGGAAATAATTTTTAATTACAAAGGGTTTATATTACAGTAGTATATGGTCAAACAATGAATCATAATTAATGACCTCAGAATACAATTATAATAAAATTTAAGTTATTAACAGAATAATTCAATTCAGAGTAAAAAACGTGGACATTGGGTATTGAGATGTCTTACGAATCATTTCGTAATCTAATCATTTCATTAAAAGCTTCACTGTTGCATGGGGTTGTTAATTTAGAGCAATCAAGTTCTTCAATCCGAATACCGTTTAAAGATCTTACACGACTAAGTGCTACATAAGCTTGTGGATGGTCGATGCCCAACTCAGGATCAATGGCAAGATTCGCAATGAACAAGGTGAGAGTGCACTACCTTATGGGACCAAAGCAAGAACCAAATCCTTCACGAAAATGTCATGATCCACAATTTATCGTCATTCATTAATATTGACTTCAAAAATGGATTGCTTCAATGAGAGAATGATAGAAAGAGTAAGAGCTTGGATGTTGAAGGCTCAGGTTCAATAGAAATAAACAAACTAGTCTTATTTTCAAATTGAAGGAATGTTAGAACTGCAAAAATGATTTAGCGATATCTCCTGACATGTTGTCTACTTTTTATCCATGATGGAAAGCCCTTATTGCACTATGGATGCACCACCACGCACCTCGAAACCTTAAGTGGTAAAAACCTAGACCGATAAGATTCTATCTCAATAAATAGAGGGTGCCTCTCGCAAATACATTTGGATTTTTACGACGTAGTAAAGTAGCGATGCAGTGGTCATAAAATGTCCAAAGAATCGTCAATTTCGGAAAGTAACGTGATAGCCTGATTTCTCTTATCCTAAGAGAAGAATTGGTACAAAGAAAAGGCTAGTTGACACTTTTTAAGTAGGTCGTAAATACTTGGTTTGACCCATATTAAATGCTATCTGACGTCACAACAATTGCAAACAGCATTTGACAGCAGCATAACCTCTCAAACTTTCAAACATATAAACATGGCGTCCACTAGTTTACATAAAGGGTATAGTAATTAGTGTTAGTGTATCGTCCAAGAATAAAAAGACATCGATAAAGATACCAGGAAAATAAATACTCGTATAGGTAGCACTGTGTATTGCTTGGAGCATATTTTATGTTCGGGACACATTTTACATTTTATTGTACATACTTTGTCTCGTTTAAGTTAGGGTAACCTACGGCATCATCATCGTACGATTCGAAATACAATGTTAGATAAAATTATTCAAAGGTTATGAATGCATGAACTCAGTTTTGAATGACTTCTGAAAAGAAAGATAATGTTAGTGTATTTTTACCTATTCTTTCTTTTTATATCATTGTATCAGGTGTACTGTACTTACAAGTCTTGATGTTGTTCAGCTCAGTAGAGCAGAAATCTGGATTGAAGGCAAACAAACTACCAACCATCAATGTGTCAATTTTTGTTAAATTTGTACTTTTTGGATTTACGAATTAAGCGTCCATGATTGTATATATAATATAACTAGAAAACGACAACTTTTTAGGTCGGAGTTTTTTTAGAAATATTTAAAGAAGACATCGTTGGTCCACAAGTGACATACGGATTGTTTACAATTGGTGTGACGTCACACACGTGGCCGATAGCGTTTTCACCGTTTCGTGTCGAAAGTTTTATTGAACCTACTCGTATATGTCCATCTTGCGCTTTCAAAAGTTGAAAAGAATATACATATTTCGTTTTCCTAAGCCAAATGTTGTAAGAAATACTCATTTAGTCAATGAGAGTCCATGACACTCAAATAGCCTAATACCCCTGATTTCGCAGATCCAGATCATCGATCTTCCGGTACAATAATCGATAAAGCGTGTGCCGAAAAATTTAAAGTTGTGGAAAGCGGGAAAGCAGGGCATTCGCTATCATTGGCGGTGGGAGTCGCATGGAAATTCGCTCGCGTAAAATCAAGAGGGAATAATGATAGACTCGACTAGTGGGGGAGCTTGGCGTTTGGAGAAATACACTTTCTCTTCTCTGGAATAAGATTGATTAGGCTTTGCATAGGTAATCTGTCTGAATCAATCGAAAAACACAAGGAATATTGATGTAGGAAGAGTAATTTCATTTCAATTCAATTCAGTCTAATTCAATGGACAACGCATAAGTAAAGTACAGTTATAAATGATGATGTCTGACTTCCTAGAACCTAGCCTAAAGGAAAAAATTGGGTAATAGACACATGTTATCTAAATGCAGAGAAGGCTAGATACCATTACAACAGGTTAGAAAGAGGAAAACAAATATAATAAACAATTCTTACAGGCCTTTCTGGAACAGTTGGTGATAAAATTCTCGTCAAATGGATTCATTAATTTCACTCCATTGATATTCCCAAAATAGACATGAGAACGAGGGAATAACAAATGCAATACAGTGCTTATCGTATTACGCTCATGTCTCATCTATGAAATGGCAAGAGCATGTCCCGTCATTACCAAACAATCTCTTTCACTTCCTATTTGCCAGTAGACCATAAAGTGCTGATAAAATTTAAAAAAAAATACTACTACGGCAAGCTGTTGTTCTTTCCTTTTGACTTTCAGTTGAGTTAGTTACGGTGGAGTTTAGTTATCAAAAGACCGCTGAGAATGTCTGTCTTTAAGTCCTCATAACCTTTTTTGGAATATGTTTTGGAGGGGGCAATATTGAGACTGAGGATATTAGAAGAACAGAAGTAAAATCTTGCAAAAGGAAAAATCAATGTACCTAAAATGAATGAAAATTATTGACGATGTGAAGATTAATAGCTTAAATGATGAGTTGGCCATGGAAGCAGAATTTTGCTTACATTACCTTTACCATGGCAGACTATTAAACTTAAAGTTCGTGGCGTATCATTCGACACTACTTTTAACAGTAAAATTGGAGAGCTCTTGTATCATGTATTGAGATGTGTGTTGAAAATATTTGAGCATCTGAATATGGTTCATTATAAAAAACGAACTTTCGGCTGATGTAACAGAAATCTGTCATTATAACTGTTTTTGTGTACACCGTGAATATAACACTTTTAGCCTCACCTTCTGACCTATATTTATATTATTCATAGAGGTTCTTAATAAAGTTCCGCCCTTTGCATTTGGAGTAAATGATGACGTTGGAGTACTGTCAGATAAAAATCAATTTTGGTCTTTGCTAACTTGTCAGCTGGTCGAAAACGGTAACTCACTCTTCTGATTTTGTTGTTTGAGTAGTCTTAAGAGTCCCTTCAAATGCCTTACTAGAGATGAGCTGATCTCTGATTTGGACTCAACGACCGCGATAACTTATATGACAGGGGTCTGGACTCAAACGTCGGACTCATTATGAATGTGTTTTTGAAGTGGCCTTGAAATGACCTTCAGATATCCTTACAGTGACAAACTGGCCTCCTATTCGGACTAAGTGAGCAGATATACTATAGGATATAAATAAATATGTTCGAAGATTGACTTTTTTACTCGATAAGTAAGCTTCCTTTTATAATCTGCGATTTGTAAGAAACACTTTAGATCAGAATCTTCAGTCATGTTCTTTCACAGAGATTTCAGGTAATTTCACGTGATCGTCAATCACTACACTCGTGAGGAGTCGGGTTTTATTCAATTTTTATCACTGCGAGAAAAATTAAAAAAGTAGTTGAAACACATTGTGTTGTATGAAAAAAACGATTGAGGTACGGATGTATGTTCATGTTTTGATGAAAACGGTCTACGTTTTGAGTTACCTACTAGACATCATTTTAACGGTAGCATGTAAAATGAACACACTAATGGTCTTATTATGTGATAAATGCAAATGTTTCCAATGAAATAAATTTATATTATTGATGTACGTATATATATCGAAAACCAGTTAAAACTTCGAACTCCACAGTCCGACATAACCTGAAATGCACTAGCGGTCGCGACTTAGGGGAGAAAATTCTAGAATAAAAAGACAGCTGCTACCCGTAGGCACACTTATATGTATTGTTAGCATAATTAAATATTTTGATGCTGCATATTTGCGGTACAGCTAAACCTCTAAAACTTCCACACTAATGCCAAAAAAGTGCATAGATTGTCGGACCCGTATACATTTTTTGTCGGATCTCTATACACTTCTTACGGCAATGTTAATCACAGAACAACAAATATGGCCCGAAATAGCATTTTAGATGTTTTGTGGTAGGATCTTATAGTCAAAACAATATTAAGTCAAAGAAAGTAGAAAAACTGCAAATTTCGATATCATCAGTACCCCAATCGTTTCTTATGGCCCCACAAAGTATCTTTAAACAGATTTAAAATGTTCCTCCTAGTAAGTGACTCGATAAAATCCGACTCGACACCTCACAAACCAGGAACTCTTAGTTACGAGTATGATTTAATTACGTATTGTTAAATGTGATTTTAGATGACGTTAAGCGTCACTTCGAAAGAAACAACCTGCCGAAAAGTAAATACAACGTATCATCAAAACCCTAAAACGTACAAAAAAACAAAGCAAGAAACAAGTGCGTAATAAGTACGGTTACATTATACTCATGTTCGGATTTTAGTTACCAGATATGCAATGTAATAATATAGTTTAAAATTGCAGCTGTTTTTAGATATGGATACGGAATTCTTGTTTGGAATAGCCCATGACAATTAGATATTTTCTGACAAACCTTCCAGATACAGTTTTTAAACGAAGATAAGTTTAATTTTACTCGGCTATTCCAAATCGGAACGTGTACGGCCGCGCTTAGCACATCAGATTTCATACTTTTTGAGTCCTTGTACATGAAGTACTTGTATCGCTTACACAAATACATGTAAAAAGGTGTGAGTTAAAGTATGTGAAGATCGATGTGGGAAGCTAAGAAAATATGCTCTTGGTAGCAAATACTGTTATGTTAAATTCATGAGCTAGTTTTTATATTACAGCAGATTCTATTATAAATGCGGATTTGAGATTTTGCTGCACCGCATACTTCATAAATATCAAAGCCTCCTGAGTGTTTACTCAGCAAGTCAACATACCCGGAGGACTCGAAGTTGGGAATTTCGTTTTTAATGCGGGAGAAGGTAGGTAATGCCGCAGCTTGAGTTTTCGGTTGGAACTTTTCCTATTTAATTCATGAAGTTCTATATACACATACGGACTACTCGATGAGCTGCATACGTGATTAATGTTTATGAGAGTTTATTAACTTTTGTTTTCGTGTCTATATCTATATACGAATATATAAATGTAAATGTCTTTCCAGTCTGACAGTTTCACGTGTGAACTACAATGCGGACAGACGTACAAATTCGTACACTTAATAATTGAAACACTAGTAACGTTAGAGGCATGGTTTTATTAGCGACAATATACAGGGTGCTCAAGAAGTATGGATAGATCAAAAGGTCCCGAAAAATACCTTTCCTAGAAAAACAGGTTGTATATAACAAAGTTGTAAGGTTTGAAATGATCCATCTATTGATGATCTAGAATGTGACCTTGACTATAACCTTAAAGATCATTTAAAGGTCAAGACAGTTTTCTTGACCACAACCCCTATTTTTTGACAACAAATAGCGGGAAATTTCAAAAGTATGTGAGTTGATTAACTTTTGTTTTCGTTGTCTACATCTATATACGAATATATAAATGTAAATGTCAGGTATCTCGAAAAATGCTTTTCATAGAAAAAATGTTGTATAACAAAGTTGTATCGTTGAAGGTCATTTGAAGGTCATGAAACTTTTCTTGAGTGCAACCCCTAATTTTTGACACCGGAGATGTCAGCTGGAAATTTTACGATGCCTATGACCTTGGTCATGATCTTTATGAATATTTAAAGACATCCAGAAAGTAAAAAAATAACAGAATATCTCTAAAAATACGTTCCATTTTGTAACATGTTTCGAAATCAAGTTGCAAGGTTGGAAAAGATTTCTCTAATGTTGACCTAACTATGACCTTCGAGCTCATTTTAAGGTCAAAAAATGTTGTATAACAAAGTTGTATCGTTGAAGATCATTTGAAGGTCATGAAACTTTTCTTGAGTGCAACCCCTAATTTTTGACACCGGAGATGTCAGCTGGAAATTTTACGATGCCTATGACCTTGATCATGATCTTTATGAATATTTAAAGACATCCAGAAAGTAAAAAAATAACAGAATATCTCTAAAAATACGTTCCATTTTGTAACATGTTTCGAAATCAAGTTGCAAGGTTGGAAAAGATTTCTCTAATGTTGACCTAACTATGACCTTCGAGCTCATTTTAAGGTCAAAAAATGTTGTATAACAAAGTTGTATCGTTGAAGATCATTTGAAGGTCATGAAACTTTTCTTGAGTGCAACCCCTAATTTTTGACACCGGAGATGTCAGCTGGAAATTTTACGATGCCTATGACCTTGATCATGATCTTTATGAATATTTAAAGACATCCAGAAAGTAAAAAAATAACAGAATATCTCTAAAAATACGTTCCATTTTGTAACATGTTTCGAAATCAAGTTGCAAGGTTGGAAAAGATTTCTCTAATGTTGACCTAACTATGACCTTCGAGCTCATTTTAAGGTCAAGACAGTTTTTTTGAATGGAAACCCCGATTATTTGAACCTCGAAATAAAGAGTGCAAGAAAATTTGTCTACAAGTATGTCTGTGGCCTTGACTATGACCATCAAGGTCATTTGAAGATCAAATAAGTGATAAAAGGGAAACATCTATTTTAAATTCCTGAAATAAAGATTGCAGACAGTTTTAAGTTCAAGTCTATCATTGCCAATGACCTTCAGGGACTCTTAAAGATCAGATTAATTTTCAAGTAGGCTCCTGAGGATATAGTAAATCGAGAAAGGTTGGTTAAAAAATGTGATACCCTTATAAATTCTGAAGTGCTCTGTTTGGGAGTATTTGTTTTGCTACCGTATCCGCGAGATCCGTTATATTGGAAAATTATCACCCAAAAGCCTCCTAGCATTTTAGTCATTGGGAAAACAAACAAAGCCGTCAACTGCGAATTACTTAGCGTCAGGTCATTGCATCACATAATGTAATATATAATATATAATATACCAATGTATTTTTCTGTACAAAATCAATTTGGCCCTTCTCTCCTACAAAATCAACGATTCAGCTTAAGCAGCTTTAGCGCTCAAGTCCACTCACGATAGGATACCCTTATGGCCAATAATATATCAAGACATGATTTTCTGTATCATTCTCTCGAATCTCTGGCAGAAGGTCTGATGCCCATGTCCGTTCCATTTCCCGTTTCATTTCTATAACGGAGGTAATTTAGAAACGGACGATTTGGAATTGTAGTCCAGTAAAAGAATCAGGAAAAAGGACAACGCACCATTTTTGTGGAAAAAAGTGATGCTCTTTGCGCCAACTTGATTCAAAACGATCCAAAGAATTTTTAGAAGGCTCAGAAGTTGGGCATTTTTGCCTTATACAGGACCGAAAAATCCATCCTCGAAATGAGGTGAATAGTTATCACCTTTTTTCACAAAAACACTATCAAATGTACCACTTGAAGACACAGATACGCACAGACATGGAATAAAACAAAATGGTCGGTGAGCTTGCCATAATCCCATTGCTCGCTCGGACACACCCACATGCGCAATAGCCCGAAAAATTCACCTGATGGATTCTGATGGAACGTGCTTAGCACATGCCAGGAATATCCCTTTTATATCACGTGACAAGAAGATTTTGTATCGGCACGCCCTATAAATGATGATGGACACAGCTGCGCATTTTATAAGAAAATGATTGGACAATTTATATGATGAAATAGATATCAAAACACCTACAAGTGGACCGAACCACCACATCCCATAAAGTTTACACAAAAGAAGGGTTTTCGTAGAAGCTAAGCATTTGTTCGATTAGAGATGTAATAAAATGAAATATTCAACTGTAATAGAGTTCATGGGCCTACAATATCTACTGTTTGCTACATGAGATTGTACTTTCCAACCATGACTGGACTATAAAGTACTGACCCAATTTACACAGCGCTGCAGTTACGGATAGCTCTTCGAACAATGTAGAAGAGATATACTTTTTTTGAAGCTTAGTTTCGGTGTATTTCCATCGACTGCACACCATTTTTATGTACGAAAAATACAAGTGCTCTGAAAAATATGGTGGCTTTTCTATGAGCAATTACGTTTCACTTCCGATAGACCATCCTGACCACCAGCGTACTTCCGTGCAAAGTTTTGAGAAAAGCAAACAATGAAACTCGTGGATTCTCGAACATTTAATAGTTAGTTAAGGAAAGAGTATGTTCGCCAGTTCATCTGATGACGATTGAAGGTCACATCAATCAAAACATCGTAGATAAAAAAAACATAAAGACAGTGGCAGTCCGGAAAACATCTCAATCATCCACATTGTTATCTAATTTCAAACAAGAGATAAGATACATTAACGGTGCCGGGGATACGTGTCATGGTAGATAATCTTGCAATAGCAAGATACAATGGAAAACTCTTTGACCTTGAACAGGTTTAAGGCTATACGAGAAGAGCGGACGCAAAATCAACTCTGATATGTGGTGAAATATAAACTGTGTGGCAATGGGTCACCCAAAATGACAAAAGATCATATCACCACATACGCCTTTACAACTAAAAAATCGAGAATGGTGTTCATAGTTATTTGATGGTTATGTCACAAAGTTGTGCAGAGCTGTGAATGCAGTATGCTTTCAAGTGACTTTAGGTATTTACGTACAAAAACAATTTTATTCAAAATGGGTTTGTTCGGTTAGTTTCATATCACCTCCAGTTTCATTTATAACCTCCAGATAGACCGAAACTAATGCGCTCAGGTCCCATGAACCGCTCAGATAAACATGCGACTTTACAACCGAAAAATGGAATGTGAATTTCATGGCTGTTGTATTCTAGCGCTGGGGTTGGAAATAGATTTGCATGTATTTTTATCAAGAGAGGTATACGAGTATAGTCAAAATGTTTTGGGTATTTTGCATATAAATGCAATTTTATTTGAAAATCGGTTTTTCACCGTTCGATCTCTATGTGTATAAGGTATTTTCTATTCATACGTACCATAATCAAAAATCTTGTATTGGGCAGAACGTTATGGGACATATACCTTTGAGTATGAGCTCTTTACCCATCAAGATGAAATGCAGTAGGTCACAGAAGACTATATAGAACGAAAGGCTGAAGTAGGTGAGGATGATTGACAGGCCTTCTTGGATATACTGGCTTGTCTAAGAGCCTCGCACTCCACGCGGAAACAGCTTACATAATAATTATTGATCGAAGTAGTCCGCCTTAATTGAGTATATGATGTATCAATTCATATGTATATACACAGCATTCACAGTACTCCTCCCACCCCGAAAAACCTTGCTACCCCTCGCTTTTCAGAGAGTTTTGGGGGTAGATACACTTATACAGAAATTTATTTCCGATGATCCAACCCTCTGACTGAAAAAAATGTTTGGGGGCGCCCATGGACTATGAAAAATCATGAAATTTGACCATCCTAATTGGATGCAAATTTCATGGGGTGAAACTAGAAATCGTAAAATGTGTTTTTACAAAAGTTTCTCGTACTAGTCTTTTGGCGCGTACGTTTTAAGAAGTTCCTTGGCTCCGAATACCATCTGGCACGCTATTAGACGCCAATGTGAAACCTCAGCAAAGCTGAAGTTTGCAGGTCGAGAGTTTTTAGGTGAAAAAGAAAATATGGAAGTACCGGCGAAGCGTGTGATGATAAAAGGGCTTTTGCACTCCGTTTGAGAGGCCACAAACGGGCATTAAGGACGATCGAGGATCGATTATTGCAACACTGGAAAGGTTCTGATGCACCTACCCGATATATGGTTAGTTCTTGTTTTAGCGTTAAAGCCTCAGAACCAGAAAGTTGAGGTAACTGCGTCGTGACACTGGATATTCCGTATTCTAAATTTTGAATAGAAAAATGGTTTTATCGTCGATATCACTCAAAACTCATTCGTTTTTTTTTTTTTTTTTGGTGAGGGGGGAATGCGTTTATGCACCATACCATAGCCCGAGCTACGGCGTGTGTGGGACTCCAGGTTGTCCCGAGGAGACCACCTAATACCCACTAAACCCTAACCTCCGCGTGGCCCGACTCATCAGCGTCTCGGTAGGCCATGTGTTGTGCGTGACCTGCGGTCTGCTACAACGTCTCCTCATGTGTTTCAGTCTCTGGGAACGCCGGGGTAGCAACCGCGGGTTCTCCTAGTCTCCTAGTCAAGGTTCAAGTTAGCGGGTGCCAACTGGGACCTTGGACTGGGGTACCTGGTTCTGCGGTTGCGAGGCCTCTCGTCCTGATCGTAGTCCATGAGGAATCGTAGCTGCTCGTTCGGGTGGTCCTGAGCTTTCTGGAAGGTCTTCTCCGCTTTTTTCCTCATGTACTCGTGAATGGTGTCTCAATGCAGGTCTCTACGCAAGGTTGAGTTTCTTACGTAGGATGGTGCGCTGGTGGAGATCCGGAGTAGCTTCATCTCTAGAGCAGCAAGTCGCTTGCGGTAGCTGGGGGCAGCGTACCCCCAGACCGCGGAGGCGTAAGCGAGCTGAGGTCTGGCGAAGGCCTTGATCAGCCGTACCTTTGTCGCTAGCGGCATCCGGCTGTGTCTACCCAGTAATGGGTAGAGTTGAGCCATGGCTGCTCTGGTCTTTGCGATGACAGCTTCTATGTGGTCTTTCCAGGTGAGGAACATGTCAAATACGATCCCCAGATATTTGACTTTGTCGCTCCACTGGATATCTTCGTCGAAGATGGATGCTTCGAGAGGTCTTGCAATCCTTCTTCGTTGGATGAAGGTTGCCTGCGTCTTCTGGACGTTGATGCGGATTTTCCATTTCACGCACCAGTCTTGGATGTGGTCCAGTTCATCTTGTAGTCTCCTACGGATGATCTCGGGTCATCGATGCTTGGCGGCTATAGCAGTGTCGTCTGCATATAGGGCCAGCATTGTGTCAGCTGTCTTCGGTACGTCGTGAGTATAGATGTTGTAGAGCAGGGGGGCTAAGGCTGACCCCTGGGGCACGCCTGCTTCCAGCTGTCGTCTTGTTGAGTGGCATGTACCAATCTTCACCGTGAACTATCTTTGTGTTAGATAGCTCTGGATCAGTAGGCACATGTTTGCATCGATTCCGGCGGCTTCCATTTTGGCGATGAGTCCATCGTGCCAAACTCGATCGAAGGCTCGTTCCACGTCCAGCAGGAGGAGGCCGGTTGCCTCCTGGAGATTGAAGCCGCTGGTGATGTTTTCTGTCAGTCGTAGCGCTTGGAGTTCCGTGTTGTGGGAGGATCTGAATCCGAATTGCTCTGGCGGGAGAAGTTGCAGTTCTTCTGCCTGCTTCTCTAGTCGAACGGCGATAGCCTTTTCGACTACTTTGCCCATCGAGGAAACCAGGCTGATGGGCCGGTAGTTCTGGGGCAAATTCCGGTCCTTGCCTGGCTTGGTGAGCATTATAACCTGGGCTTCCCGCCACCGCCGCGGGAAGTGGTTAAGTCTCAGAGCGGCATTGGCGATGTTGGTGAGCGCAGCAATGCCTTTGGAGGGAAGGTTCTTCAGCATCCTGTTGTTGATGCCGTCCCTTCCCGGTGCCTTTCTGACGCTTAACCTGCGGATGATCAGACGGATTTCCTCTGGACTGGAGGGGTGATCCATCTCCTGGCTAGGTGGTCGACTCCTCATGATTTCGGCTGCGACTTCCACGGCCTCCTCGTGGTTGTCGTCCTCATCTTCATGGTAATTAAGTCTGCATTCAGATTCTAGCGAATCGGCGAATGCTTCGGCTTCTTCTTCACTGGAGTAGGCCAAGCCGCGTTGGCCGTGAAGAGTGGGGATCGTGGTGCGCTGACGACGAAATTTTCTCTGCATAGTCCAGGCCATACCATCCTGGGTCTCTAGTTCTGCACTGGCTACATTCCATCTGCTGTTTTGGAGTTCCGCGAGTGCGTTCTTCTGAGCTAGCGATGCTCTGTTTCGCGCAACTCTCGACTCCTCTGTCAACAGCTGGAGATGTTCTCGCTTGAGTCTTCTGTTCTCCCTGATCAGGTGTCTAATATGGTGCGGTGCTGGACCATTTAGGTGTCTAGGAACTGCCGTAGTCTCGGAGCGGGTGCTGTCCTCGTGCGCTCGCAGGACAGCATTCTCCAGCTCCTCTACTGCGTTGTCCAGTTCCTCCGCTGATCTGATGGTTGGAATTTGAGTGATGTTCCTTTGGACGTTGGATTTGTACAGGTTCCAGTTCGTCCGTTTGGTGTTCAAGCTATCTCGAGTTGTAGACCCTGTGCCAAGTGTTAGTAGGATCGGATTGTGGTCCGACGATCCTTCCACCAGGGTCTCTATCTCGAACTCCTCTCTGATGTTGCGGAGGATGGCTATGTCCAGTACCGCAGGTCGCCCAAGGCCGAATGGAATGTAGGTTGATTGCTCCGGACCGACGATGACCCCCGCCAGGGCATCGACGTGTTCTTGGAGCTGCCTTGCATTCCTGTCTTCTACGTTGTTGTTCCATGCCGGAGACTTGCAGTTTAGATGTCCAATGACTATGCGTGCTCCTGGGCCTCTCAAGAGGTCAGCGATGTCATCTTCGTCTAGGGCCTCCCCTGGTGGCAGATATAGGGAGGTGATTCTGTAGGAACGGTGGTTGTGATGGACCTGGACCGCGATTCCGTCCCCATTGATGTCTGCGGCGTCGTCGAGGACATGATTCGTCAAGGTACGTTTGACGAGTAATGCGACTCCTCCACCTCTGCCTCTTCTGTCGTAGCGGTACGTCTCGTACCGCGGGAACGTCAGACTATGGGCAGCATCTAATTTCGTTTCTTGAATGGCCATCACCTCTGGTTGGTACTGGTCTAGTATCTCCTGGATTTCTGGTTTCCGTGCTCTGAATCCGTTGATGTTCCAGGAGATAATGCGTAGAGATTCCACGCTTTGCCCTGTAGTCATTACGGGTCTAATGCTTGTCTTGCATCTTGGCCTCGAGTGCATCCAGACGGGTTATGATGGCTTGCATCATTGCCAGCAGTCTGTCATCGCCGTGTTGCTTCTGCGCAGTAGTTCCAGTAGCAGTGGCGCTTTTTGAGCGTAAGAGGTCCTATTTGAGGTGGAGACTGCTTTGGGGGCAGCAGCAGCTTTCCTCGTTGCCTTACTACAACCTTTGTAGTTTGCTGGGTGTCCTTCTCCGCAAAGGCAGCATTTGGCATTTCGTTGCCCTGTTGGCGGCGTCGGCAGACTGCAGTTGGTGCTGCTGTGGTCCTCACCACACTTTACGCACCGTTCAGCGAGACGGCAGTTTCGCTGCGTGTGTCCGTATCGCTGGCAGCGGTAACATTGGCTGGGCTCGGTGGATCTCTTCTTTCTCTCGAAGCTGACCGTAAGCATGGCCAGCCTCTGGATCTCTAGAAGCTTTTCTGGCATCTTCGTCTTGACGAGGAAGAGCGGAAGTGGCTTCTTGGTGGTCCTTGAGGTCATCTGTTGAACCTCGGCGTCTGCGATACCTTGGCTCACTAGATCCTCTTTGATGTCATCGACTGACATCTCCCTGGGTAGTCCACGGATGACCCTCTGGTCCATCCTGTCCTCCTTCAGATGATAGGTGAAGAAGGGCCTCTTCATTGCGTCTAGCAGGGTTACTAGCTGTCGGTAGTCAGCTGTTCCCTGCAGTCCTCGCCTTGGAGAATTGAATTCCCTTATTGTTGATCATCCTGCTTAAGTATGACCAATCAGCGGTGCCCTCGATATTGATTGGAGGAACTCCTGTTCCTGCCATGGGGGCCTCGGTGGTCATGGTTGCTCTAGGACCTCTCTTCTTGGTGGCAGCTGACATCTTTGGCTGCCTGGACGATTTTTCTTCTTCGGAGGAGGAGGAAACTCTCACTCGTTTTCTCCGCCTGGTGACGACACTGAACTCTGCGTCATCGGTCCTCTTCTCGGCTTCTTCTTCTATTTCTTGGGCATCCATATTCCTGTTTCCCGTAGGCTGCTGGCCCTCGTCTCCGTGGTCCTCACCTTCTTCTTCTTCTACTGTCTTCTTCACCTTCCTCTTCGCCTTGAGGAGCTTCCCCCTCACTTCCTCTATCTCCTGCCTTGCCTGCTTGAATGCTTCTTGCAGATTTTTCATCTGCTCTGCAAGCATGGCGAAATTATCTTCCTGTTGCTTCAGCTGGCTCGTCAGCTTTTCGATTCTCGCCATCGTGGATAGCGATCGTATCGTGATGAAAATCACAATAAGATCGCACTGTAAGTCCGGGTGGGTCGCAGTCGCACAAGTGTATACTCGCGACGGCTGCTAGCTCGGAACTGCTATAAATCGAACTCATTCGTGATATAGGGGTGTGTTTTCAAGGTGGGCTAGAAAAGTTAATTGCAAAAATTGTAGCCAATAGTATGCACCTTACTTGAAAAATACAGTGTGATTCATAACTAGGTGGTAACCCAAACATACATTGTTTTCTCTCAGGGATTATCAAAGGAAGATTCAGGGCTAATAGAGGACTTTCAGGTAAGCATCCTTATCAAATACACTGAAAGCACAATTCATATCATGCTCCGTGCACATTTCTCGTCTCTCAAAACGGCAGAAAAGAAAGCGACAAATATCACCCCCCATTTCCTATATGGTACGAATGAATAATTACCTTGTCGTACAAAAATTTTAGGGATCGAAATTCAGTAAGAATCAGGCTCCAGAGCATCTCCTTACAGTAGTCCCCTTAAAACAAATTCATACACGGAAAAGTTTCATACGCGTATGCATTTTCCACATTTCTCTCGCAGTAGCAGGTTTCAGGAGTATTTCGTGGAGCGCGGTGGTCGCTTTGCATATAAAAATTTGCATTACGTTCAGAGAGATACTTATTTCTATATACTGCGCGTACTTGCACGATGGTCGGTCGCTCCGTTGCTCGAATCGCGCTCATAGAAATTTGGAGAATTCCGTATAACATTCATGGATAAACGTGCCAATCATACTGAGGACTGCATCTTTCGGTACACTGGTGGTCATAAGTTTAGAAATTACCTACAATATTCATTGGTTTTTTTTTGAAAATCCGTAACCTTATACTCAATCAATCAAAATTTATGTATATTACATACTTAACGTTACAGTGTAATTTTAATTTTCAAAAAAATTCACAATACATAGCGGGTCGATCCCCTAATTGATATTAGTTGTGAACAAATTTCGGTAGAATAAATTCCATTGTAACAGAGACTTCATTCGAGACTCCCGGACCTCTCAACATCGTACCTTGACTTCATAAGTCCGGATACCCAGTCCAATACTTCAAATCCTGGATTGATCTTAGAGTACTCTAATTTCTAATTCTGTTATATTTCATTTGGCTTCCTATAGGAGGTAGACTCGCTTAGAACGTGCCAGAAGGTAGTCGCCAACCAAGGATCGCGAGCTAACGGTAGCTCGCAAAGGCAGTTCTGGTGGCTCACAACATATTTTAAACAGGTATAAAAATCATCGAAGCTTCCGCAAATTCTGTAAATTCTCATAATAAACACAAGCAGCGGCAACACGATCTGGCGACAGTCCGCTCAGTTTAAAACTGAACGGCACAAAGTCCAGCGGTTGGGTTCGAGGCCTTTCTTATCGCCCATATTAGGTGCTACCTCTCACAGCTGAACATCGGCATAACCGTTTGCTCTGGTGTAGAGAAATAATTTTATGGAAGCGGGAATGGAATCAGGTGGTCTTTGACAGAGAGCGTCACGTTCACCACACCCTGGCAGTTATGGTACGGGGTGCTATTGCTTATGGTAGCAGATCACCACTAATCTTCATCAGAGGCAATATGACAGCCTGACCCTATACTCAGGAAGTAGTGGATTATCCTTATCCTATTCCAGACCTAAATCCCATCCAAAACCCGATTTTTCAGCAGGACAATCCAGACCGTATGTTGCCAGAGCATCGTTAGCCTTCATGGTTCAACATCGCATCAACCGTTTACCTTGGCCACCACGATCGCCTGACCTATCTCCAATTGAAAATGTCTCGGACGAGCTCTTGAATTTGCCACACCCTCCACAGACTTTAGCAGCTCCTACTCATGAATTTGCAGTAGCCTGGAGTGAGATACCCCAACAGGATATCGACCACCTTATCAGCACGATGCCCAGGCGTGTCAATGAGTGTATAAGAAATCGTGGGTCCTCAACACAATATTGAACCAGCGTCTGCAGTCAGTTGACGAATCAAGCTGAAAATGTAATCATTTTGCTAGTAAGGGTATAACATATATGCCAAAAATTATTAAAATCGGATAAACATACGCAGGTGTTTACCTTTTTTTGTCACTCAATATATATCATGTGTAAATATTTTTCGCTCAAAAGACTGCAGAAATAGTTCACTTGTGGAATAAGGTATCTTTTCATAAATTGTTCAACGTGAAAACCCTTAAATATTTAAAATTTTCAGTTGATTGTATGTTTTTTTTAACTATTCGACCTTATATTTTGGAGTTGGTCAAAATTTGAGGAAGATCTGTTCTCGCAAGAAAATGTCATAAAGTATAGTTTATTTAAATTTACTGTTAAAATCCTTTCCGTGAAAAAAAAATATATAACCTTTTGAAAATACAGGGTGGCGCAGAGGAAACGCATGTTTTCTGAGTGGATAGTATTTCGCAAAGAGAAGTGGGTTGGCCTTGCCTCACCGCCACCAAAGAACACAGGCAATGCAGTTTTAGCCATGGCACCATGGACAACTGAGCATCGTGTGTTTGCCGTTGAGCAAATTTTCCGAAACAATGATTCTCTAGTTACCGTGCAACGTTTATTCCGTAGCCACTTCAATGTTGAACGCCAAGGGTCAATTCCAGATCGAAGTACGATACTCCGATGGCTTGAGACATTTCGAAGTTCTGGATCTGTAATGAAGAGGAAGCCACCTGGCCTTCACGGTACCGTTCGAACACCAGGCAATATCGAAATAGTGAGAAGAGCGGTCTTTGATAGTTCTCAACTGTCCACTAGGCGACAAGCACCATCTTTTCGTCACTTGAGAGACATAATTTACCATAATTAATTTAAAAGTGCACCATTATTACTTTATTTAATTTTTAGTTAAAATAAAATTATCTTAAACATTAAAAATGTTATGCTTACGTGAAAATCATGCGTTTCCTCTGCGCCACCCTGTATAAAACAATTTTGTTTTCTAGAGAAGTCCAATCCTTGTGTATTAAATAATCGCCGTGTCATCAGCGACACCAATATTTTCTCCATCATTGTTCAACTTAAAAATTTACACAGGATTGAAGGCTCAGCTAAAAAGCATGGGCACGTTTCATAAGCCGGGATTCTTGAAGGTAGCGTTAATCTTAGCTTATGACAGTTGCTACGAAGTATTGCTCTTCATTTTTCTGGTACGTACACGTAACTCTTGAATAGTAGTGTAAAAATAGCGAGTGCAAAAAGAGTCACCCTGGTCGCACACTTGCAGTATTTACAGCTTGTTCACGAGTGCAGAATATTCACGCTCCTGTTGAGTATGGATCATGCAATTTTTACGGCAGGATATAAAATGATAGCTTCTTTGAATACCAATTCCGCATGCATCATATTCCATAGAAGCGTGAAGCATTATGTCCACGTTCTTCGCGTTCCCGTTTGAATGAAACTGAATTAAATGCAAACCTCCTGAAAACGAGTACCTGAAAAACATACGTTTTCAACGCGAGCTTGGTTTGTCTAATAATCTTTTTCTCGAACACAATCTCCTTTTTTACTCGCCTGTTATAGCAGATTAAACCAAGCTATAGCACAAATAAAAGCATCTGACAAGCAAAATTATCATTAAATCACGAAAATCGACTGGCATGGAATATTTACATATCGCAAATATTTCGCCTAGTTGCCAAATTAAGAAATGGGATTTCCTTGCTAGACGAAATCCGAATCATAATAATTTGTCATTATCAAAAAATTCTTCTGAGAAGTGGCAATTTGATTGCTTTAAGCTTTAGTGAACATGCGATAAAAAAGACGTACATGTACGTCTTAAAAATATGTTTTACTAACAAAAATCAATGCTAAATAATTCTTCTATAACATTGAAGGAACGACGGTGACCGGTGCTGCCTTGTTATTGATAAATCTACTTCCTACTAATTTTTGATAATACCAGTTATTGAGCTTTTACAGTCTCCCTACTCTCGATTTTCTCAGAGGCGACAATATTGTTCGCCTAACCGTTGTAAGGTAAACCAAACTATACTAAGTGACATATAAATCCGAACACCCAGGTTAAATGGTTTTATTTTAATAAAAGTTGGTGAATGTATTTATCTTACTGTAAATAACCAGTGAAAAAATTTTCAGCCTTATCAGTTGGACATTCCGGTTTTTATACTGCTTTTTTTTAATTCACTAACGCTCTAAAAATGAATATTTCAGCCGCAGTAAAGAATCAACGTTGTCGGATTTCGGTTCTTGACATCCTTTACGATCGGTTACGATGTCTAGAGTACGGAGACCTGTACGATTTCGTCAACTTAGTGAGTTTGATAGGGGCCGTATAGTGGGACTTCGGGAAGCTGGACTTTCTTTTCGGGCAATTGCAGTTAGAGTGCAAAGAAGTGTAGACACTGTGGTTAGGTGTTGTCAGGCATGGCTTCGAGAAGGCCGTACGCAAAGAGCAAGGGGCACTGGACGCCGCCGTAGAACAACAGACCATGAAGATCGCCGCCTAAGATTATTGGCCTTAAGGGACCGTTTCTCCACTACCAGGTCCATTGCAAATGAATGGTTTGCAGAACATGGAAGACCTATCGGCATGCGAAGTGTTTACCGACGAATGAGAAGTTTTGGCTTGTTTTCATACCGGCCATACTGGGTCCTCCCTTTAACTCGAGAACACCGACGTAATCGCCTTGAGTGGTGCAGACAACGGTCACTCTGGGATCAGGAATGGAACAGTATTGTCTTTAGTGACGAGTCTCGATTTTGTTTAGGCATGCACGATGGTCATGCCAGGGTTAGAAGGCGACGTGGTGAAAGGAGGAATCCACAGTTTTTTGTTGAAAGATTATTAAAATAAAACAATTTAAACTGGGTGTTCGGATTTATATGTCACTTAGTATATATAAAAGTGAAATAAACATGATCATTATAATAATAATATTTATTTACTACTATAATACAATATTAAGAATGAGTAAATAAAGATAAAGCAATGGCCCATAGGAGGCATTGCCTGTGCATACATTTAGTATTAATTGGTGTACGTCCGGTCCTGCTAGAGAAAAAAATCCATATTTTTTTACCATATGTTGAAATTTTTCCCTTTGTATCGTCAGGTACATATAATTTTGGTCCTAAATAAAGGTATGATCGCTGTGTTATATATAGACTTATTTGGTATAGGTACAACTGTTCATCTTAGTTTATGCCTTGTGTGGTGATTGTGTTTAATTTTTCCGTTAATAAATTTGTGTTAGAGTTGATTATAGCATGTAAGAGAGGAAGCTGTTTTAAATCATATTCGTGTATATCCTAGTATAAGATATCAGTTGGATACAACTTCGTTTTTTTTTATATCGAAGCAGCCGCGCAGGCAGAAGCCTAAATGCCGGAACACCGCGGCTGCTATGATGATCCCAAAGATATTTTATTAATACGAGTTTTGAACTACCTAAGGTTAATAGAAGTGGGAAAAGCTTCCTCTTGTAGATTGTTCCACACCCTCGGGACAAAGGAGCGGTCGTATCGGCCGGTTCTGGATGTACGAAGTTCGACACGGTTAGCATGGGACGCCAAAGTTAGACGGGTCTGTTTGGCAGGCACACCGCGCGACGGCATCATCGAAGAGAGCTCTGAGGAGCAAAGCCCGTTGGTGTAACGGTAGAAAAGAGCCAGATCGCCGACAGCCCGCCGGTGCGAAAGAGTCCCGAGACAGTCTGTTAGAGAAGAGTCATCGATCAGTTGGACCGCCCTCCTCTGGACCGCATCGAGCATGGATAATGTAGTCGGGGCGGCAGCACCCCAGACGTGCGAACAATACTCGAGGCTAGACCTTATCTGGGCCTTGTATAGAGTGAGAAGCTCATGCGAAGAAAAGTACTTCTTAGCCCTAAACAAATAGCCTAGCTTTTTACCAGCAGCTACTGCTATTGACGAGATATGTTCGTGCCAGATCAGGTCCTCGGTAATCTGGACTCTGACCAGCCGAAATGAATGGCTCTTTGGCAGAACTCGACCATCCATCGAAACCGGGTGAGCGCAGGGATGCTTTTTGTTCGTCAAAGTACAGTACTGCGTTTTGGAAGCATTGAACTGTACAAGATTGTTGCGTCTCCAAGCAGTGATAGCCTCCAGGTCTCTTGTCAAAGAGGAAGTAATCACTAGTCTTCTTTTTTCCAACTCAGCGGCAGATATCGGCTTGCCACTCTGAATTCCTGCATGTAGAGTGCTGTCATCAGCGAAGCTGTGGATTGGGTTGATCGGGCAGGAAAGGAGGTCGTTGATATGTAAGAGAAACAGTGTCGGAGCGAAGACCGATCCCTGGGGAACACCCGCGTTGACGTTGTGGGATGAAGAGGAGAACCCGTCAATTACGACGGATATCTTGCGGCCAGAGATAAAGTCAGCCACCCATCTGCAAAGCTTTTCTGGAAGGCCATAGGATGGAAGTTTGCTTAAGAGGGCAGCATGCCACAGCTGATCGAACGCTTTCGTGATGTCAAGAGCAACGACTTGAGCCTCACCATAAGACTGGATGAGTTTACTCCACAATTGAGTGACGTAAGCTAGGAGGTCCCCTGTGGATCGTTGGTGCCGGAGACTATACTGCCTGTCAAATTTCCAGTTTTCTGGGAAGGTGCCGGATTCATAAGATATCTGGAAGAGACGCGAAAGAACTGGAGCAAGCTCCGGTGCACACCTCTTCAGTACAATGGCAGGAATCAAGTCCGGACCAGAAGCTTTGTTGATGTCGAGCGACAAGAGCGCTCATCTTACGGTTTTATGCCTGAATGTTACCTCCCGCATAGTGTAGGGAACCCTTTGAATTTACGGCACTTGGGCGTTGGGGGGGACGTCCATGGTGGAGTTGGCAGCAAAGATCTTGGCTAGCACTTCCGCCTTTGCCTTTGAGTTGAATAAAATAGTTCCATCCTGACACGTAAGTGGTGGAAGGCTACTGTGTGAGAAGTTCTTTTCAATCTGCTTGGCCAGCGTCCAGAAAGATCGAACGCCATTGCGCTGCGACATTACCCTGTGCTTAACTTTTATATCATGCTGGTTTTTGGCATTGCGAACCGCTGCTTTATATTTGTTTCTGGACTCAACGTCGGCTTATCTGTTGTCTACAGTGGGGTTTTGTAAGAAGGTTCTGTGTGCCTTGATCTTCTGCTGGCGAGCAGCGTCACACGATTTGTTAAACCAGCCGTTGGACCCTCCCTGGTCTAGGCACTTTCACTGTGTGAGGGATGTATTCCTCCATTCCGACGTGGATAGTTTCTGTTATCGAAGAACAGACAGTCGACGCATCCGCGTCAGTGAAACAGACATCTTTCCAAGGAAAGCTAGAGAAGAAATCTCTGAGACCCTCCCAGTCGGCATGTCCGTAATGCCAAGTTTTGCGGCCTGTACGAGTTTCTGCTGCCACAGCGGGTTCTGACCGAAACATAACCTCCACAACACCGTGGTCTGAGTTACCCAGGCGGGACAGGACAGCAGTGCTGTAAGGGGCAGGATGCGTGGTCAGAAAGAGATCCAGCAGGCTACTGGCGTGTGATGAGATGCGGGGGAATAAAGTAGGTCTCGTCACCAGCTGAGTCAGCCCTTGGGTAAGAGCGAACGCTTCGACTGCACGACCTGCTGCGTCGGTCTTGTTTGAGTCCAACCAAAGCTCATGGGCATTGAAATCACCGAGAAGAACTACCTCTGAGGCGGGATGATTGATGTTTAGGAAGTCGATCTGGACGGCGAGGTATTCGAGTAGGTCATCCCAGTTATGGTCCGAGGGAGAGCGATAAAGGCAGCAAATAAACTTGGGTGATGTTTTGGAGTTGAGGCGAAGCCACAAAATGTCCTTCCGGTCTGATTCCAATGAAGCATATCTGGAGCAGGAAAGACTGCTGCAGACAAAAGCCACAACTCCCCCGTTCTTCCTTAGATTGGAGTGCACCTCGTAGTTTGGGAAGTTAAGATGGTTAATCGGTGCAGACTCTGAGATTTCTGTCTCCGCCAAAAAAGGCACGGCGGGACGATTGGATTGCAGGTAGTGATGAACAGCATCAATGTTGCTGTTAATCCCGCAGATATTCGAAAAACAAATTTTATCTTCGATGTTGTTCCCACGAGCCCACCCTCGACCCGCACATTCCGAGAGTGGAGTGAGTTTACGTCCGGAGTCCTTAGTGCTCGAAGGATCCATCATCATTAATTTCTTTGTTTTGGAGGATAACCGACTGCATAGCTTAGGTGTGGAAACATGCGGACATTTATAAGGGAAAAGCTAGCGGGTGGTACTGCCTCGGTCGACTGGTCCTTGTCTACCACCTTCTTTTTACGTGTTAGTGATGTTAAATAGACCTGAAGTGGCCCGTTGGCAGACTTGTACCGCTACCCGGCAATCGGTACTGAGGTATTCCTTAACGCGTGGGCAATCACTTGAACGGGAAGAAGTTGTATACTGGATACAACAACTTCCGGAACAAGCATTTGCCACGGCCCCACTCAGTAGGGAGTAGGGTTTATTAAACGTTGTTCTTAAAATCATTTTTTGAGAAATACCCAAATCATAAATATGGGTTGAGCATGTAGCTCCCCAAGCCACCGTAGGTTAAATGTGGCCCGATATCATACCCTGTATGATATAAGGTAAAATGTATTTCATGTGTTTTTAAAATATATGAAATTCGAACATCCCAACGCAAGTGTGGATTCCGGAATATACCAAGGTATTTTATATTTTATATCTGATGCTCTATTAATCACTGATTTCTGGTTATTTACCATAAACGAGATGTTTCGTATATGTTAGAATATGACGAAAATGGTAAAAATTGTATTTCAAAGTAATGAATGCTCAATTTTCTGTTATTGGATAATTTTGACAAAATCATTTTCTACTATACTTACTAAATCCATCGCCTTTATAACAAACTTCTGTGACATCTGCGAAACAAGAAAAACATTTTAACCATATCAATCGTTATCGCATTCTATTTCCTGGAAATTTGGAATTTGAAAAATAGTAAGTCTGGCAACGATTAGTAAATAAATCCAAAAAATGTGTCGCCAAGGACATCCCCGAAACAAACTGATTGGAACGTTCCAGGAACGACCCCAATAGGACGTTCCAAGGACGTTCTATTTGACGATCGACTCTAATTGGGCCTAAGTCGGACGTTTCAGGAACCAAGTATGCTTTTAGGGTCGATTGCGCTTGCCTTCCTTTTTAAAGCCATCGGAAATCGCAAATGCCAGATCAAGTATAATAAAAGACTTAAATGTGAGCTCTGGGGAATTATATCAATCGCGGAGAAAGCGTGTCATAAAGAAAGTTCTCATCCGTACCTATCCATCCATTATTTACCTCTCCGACAAGAAACTTCCTCTATATCATGTTCGTATCAGTTTGCTGCCAGAGATCCAACTTTCCTCAACAGGCAATAAAAGTTTTTATAGATATTTTGAGACAAACATTTCATTTGAAGCTGCTTGAGAAGTTTGTTATCCCAGTATTTGGTTAGCTGTGTAGTATATAAGTATCTATCCCGGTAACGAGAAACTGTGCTGTTTAGATATCGTCCTGTTTTTCACGAAAAATTCGGTATAATTCCATACAGACTGTAACAAAAGTTTGTAACGCATCAAATGTCTGACGAATGACTCATCCAATTTTTTTGAAAATCGATAAGCTTAGTTTCAAAATCACGGCGGATCCGTTGATGATATCCGCGATGTTGCCAAATCTACAGTTTTTCAGAAACTTATAGCAACTTTTGTTTTTCTTGGGAAATGCTATATATTTTATTCGTATTTGTATTCAGCGTGACCTTCTGAATACTTTTTATTAAACATACTTTGACGTAGACCTCATAGTTTTCGAAATAACAAAAAAAACGTATTTTTAGTTAGTTGAGTTAATAAAAATATGATTCATTCAACTAAAAACAAGAGGTTAGAAATTCTAGTATTGATTAAAATAGTGTAGGTATTTGATATTCCAAGAAAATTAAAAACAAAAAAAACGATAAAACCTAGTTGTTGTTGGCTTCAAGGTAAGATAAAAATCATATTAAATGTTTAAATTGCCGTCCATATACTTCTTGGCAATAAGCTAGATATTAATATAAACAGACTCGTTAGAATTTCTGTTCTCTCGGTTTCACTTAACTGAATCATTCTCAATAATTCTACAAAACTCAATGGACTATGAAACTGTTCCTCATCTGAGTTTGATTAGTTTCACGCTGTGTGCTCTGAGCTGGGCAAGTTTCTTGTAAATCTATCTCGAAATCTGAAGATGAATTTCAAGGATTTCAACGAAACTGCTACAGTAGCGCAATTTGTTGTTTCAGCCTTCATGGAAATCGATTTCCAATAGTTTGCAACGTCTGTTACGCATAATTTTAGCGAAGACATCGCTGTGATAGAAATGAAAGTGATTGCGTTTAAAAATGAGTTGGCTTCAAAATCATTAGTCTCAAATACAAAACGTATCTGGCCTTCAGCAAGAAAAGATCAATATTCAGTTTTATGTCGTGTTGCCTTAAAATTGAAAGCGTTATTTGGTTCAACGTATTTGTGTGAATCTTCTTTTTCAAATATGAAGTTTATTAAAAACAAATACCGAAATCGAGTTACAGATGAACATTTGGACAATTGTATTCGAATGGCGGTATCAAATTATACTCCAAACATTAAGAAAATTGTCAGTGAGTCTGAGTGTCAGGCTTCTCATTGAAATTTATCTGGACATGTTTTTGTTTAAAATAGTGCGTTGCTTTTTTATTTTGAGTAACCTTTATTAAATCGTATGTGGCATGCCATTGTAGCTGACGAAACATTTTGTTTATTTTCCAAACACCTACGATTGGTAGAAATGGATGTAGTTATGTAGTATGTATTAGTTATTAGCTTAAGTTTATTTGTATGTATTATTATTGGTAAAATATACACATGTATGTTGCAAACAACTGTGTATAATTTTATTTAAGTTGGCTTACATTGCTTACGACTAGGTAGCTCACTGTTTATTCCACACACTGAAAAGGTTGGCGACCACCACCCTAGTGGATATGTTTTTTTGTGTGGTACATTTCGAAAGGCAATGATTAAGCCACGCATTGCTCATCTCCGAATAGCTAACCCCTATATCAAACTCGTGCATAAAGTCTAGATTATGAAAGATCGATTGTTGCTCCAAGCTTCAACAACCATGGTATATTCACCGATAACATCGGCCGCTGGCTCACGCCCGACGTTTGCTGTTGTTTCTATTCAACGCTCGCTGATGCATGGCGGCTTTCGTCCGAACCTAAACAGTTTCGAAATAAGGCAACTGGCTATATTAGTCGATGGACCGGATGTTTCACAAATCTGCACCCTTGTTCCTTTCACAAGCCGAAACGGTGATGTGTAGGTCCACGTATATGCCCGCATATAGGTCAGTCGTTTCAATAAAGTTGATTGTTGTACCTCCTGAAACTTATCGCGAAGTTTTCATGTACATAGGACTCCATCGTTCGGCTGAATCAAACCACATTTACCTTTTCGGTCTTTGCTTTCAATGTCTACCAGAGAGAGAGAGAGAGGGAGAGAGATAGAGAAGCGTGCAACACCGTGCAACACGTATGTTAGACAGAAAGAGTTCACGCTGTAAGCACCGCTAGCACTTTGACTGGTAAAGGGGATTGGGGGTGAGGGCGTCTTGAAGCTGCGCTCCGCATCCTACCCACTGTAGTTGTCAGGCAACGTGGTGACGACGCTTATAGGGTGCACTATTTCTAACATACGCGTTGCATTGGCATTGCACGCTTGCCATGTAGTCTAATCATATACAAAAATACCCCTGGTTTGCGAAATAATTGTAAAGTCTGGTTTTATTTCTGCAAGTTGTTCAAGGGGGTCTTTAAAACATGGACGCATAAAATTGGTGCTCCAATTTTTGTGGGAAAACTTTTATTCGACAACAAAAAATGAGAAAACGCGTTTTTTGAGATTCAATCGAAAATGTTGGCAGGAACGGAAAAACCTTTCATATATAATTGTTATGCCAGTCATACACGTAACGATATACTTGTGCAAGCTTAGACTTGCGCAAACTCACATCATCCTATCTCGAGCACACACAGCGCGAAGTATACTTGACCGATCATTTTTGAGAAAGTCATGGAGCAGGCGAGTTGTGTTGCGACGATGGCATCCATTGATGATGCTATGGTGATAGTTGGCTGGATAGTTGCTACAAAAAAAATGAAAAGATCTAAAAGGCATCGAGCTATATGGTGTAAGGACTGGTTAATGAAAAGAGAACATTCATCACACATCAATTTAGTGAACGAATTGAAATTTGCACCCAAAGACTGGCATGACTACCTGCGTATGAACGAAGAAACTTACTTGAAGCTTCTATCGATGATTACTCCACTTATTAAAAACCAAGATACTGTAATGCGAAAAGCTATATCGCCACACGAAAGATTGACAGCAACTCTGAGGTTTCTCGCAACTGGAAGGAGTTACGAAGACCTAAAGTTTACAACAATAATATCACCCCAGACGTTGGGTGTTATTATTCCAGAAACATGTGAAGCGATATACAAAGTACTGCGGCAGTATTATTTTAAGGTGAGTAAAAGGTTTTTAATTCTTAAACATTTATTGACAATCATTGAAGCTGCATATAAATGCCCCGGCTGATTGTTCCGGAATAGATAATTGCACTTCAGTATGTTCAGTCGAATGTTGTGAATCCGAATTGTACTGCATGGAAGCCGTGGAAGAATCATTACATTCGTGCTCGATGTGTGGCAATGAAGATAGAGTTGATCCTAAATGCATGAACTGCTGTGAGTGTTGTGTTGGAGGACTTAGAATTGGGGTTCCTTGGTTAAACTGTTGTGAGTGGTGTATTGGAGGACTTGGAGTTGGGATTTCACGAATGAACTGTTGTGGCCGGTGTGCTGAATGACTGGGAGTTGTGTCTGATATGTTGGAGGACTGGGAGTTGTGCGATACAACTCACGTACATTGAACTCTCCATGTGGCAGTCTCAAGTTGTCCATTTCTGCTTGAAATAATGGGTCGATTATAATTTTTTCAGCAATCAGCCTTCGATGTATTGGCAGATCGCGCAGTTTCATTGCGACATTTTCGCCAAAAATATCAAGTCGGTCTTCGCTCAACAAAGGACGCTTGAAATGCTCTTTTACGACTTGCAATACGTCGGTAGATAAATCTGGTGAATCTAATGAATGAGGATTACTGTTACTTTTTCTTTTGGGTGGTCTAGGGCGGCTTGATATTTGTGTAGAGGTACTAGCTGTTTCCGGAGAATTATCATGTCTATCTTGTGATGGCAAAACATCGCTGTTCATTGAAGCTTGTATGGTTTCCTGGAACAATAATTGTTATTTTACTTTCTTTGCTTTCAGTTTCCACAAACAGAAGATGAATGGAAAAATATAGCAAAACATTATGAAAATAGGTGGAATTTTCCACATTGCCTTGGCGCCATAGACGGGAAATACATAGGCATTATTCCTCCAAGTGGAAGTGGCTCCTATTTTTATAATTATAAAGGTCGACACAGTATGGTACTTCTTGCAATAGTGGATGCTAAGTACCAATTTATAATGTGCAGCTTTGGGGTTAACGGCAGGATATCAGTCGGCGGTGTGCTTCAGACTACTACATTTTATGACAAGCTTCAAAAACACCAATTAAGTATCCCGTCAGATGAAACCATAAAGGGAAGTTCCAAAATACTTCCTTATGTATTTGTAGCCGACGATGCTTTTGCTTTGAGAACAGATATGATAAAACCATACCGACAGGCAGATTTAAATGCTCGCGAAAGAAAGATATACAATCATCGAGTATCTCGAGCGTGGCGCATTGTAGAGAATGCATTTGGAATCTTGGCTTCTAGATTTCGGATATATAAAACTCAAATTAATCTAGAACCCAAGAACATTGATAAGGTGGTAATGGCAAGCTGTGCTTTGCATAACTTTTTAATGTCGTCATCGAATTCATATAGTTCTGCAGAATGTTTCGATCACGAAAACCTAGAAGATGGAACTATTACATCAGGTTTAACATCACATGATTTAAACATGGAGCCATTATATCGACGAAACTCTGGAAATAATGCAACTGCAAGATAACTTTATTCCTTAAACACATAGAGAAATGTTACCTTGTAAATATTTACATTAAATAAAAATATAATAGCTAATTTCGTGTACTTACTTCAGAACTATCATCTTCGACGATGTTGGAACGAGAAGATCTTGGCGGTCCTTGGTCGTCATCGAGAAATTTCAGTAAATTATAATACCATAATGTTGGCAAATAAACATCATTGGTGCCTGCTCCAGATCGGCTAGACTCTTCTATCTTCTTCTTTTCTTTACGGTAGTTGGGGCGTAAGCCATTAATTTTTTTAACTATCATATCTCGGTTGGCACTTGGTTCTATTTTCTTATACAGTTCTACTAATTTGTTATAAGCGGCGGTTTTTTTATCTCTATTATGGTAGTGTTTGTTCTTTATTTGCCAGAGGCATGGTTCATTTCTGTACACATTTATAAATTCTTCCAAATTTTCTCGAACTCCACGTGTCTCACTCATTTTGGTGCTGAACAACGCCACGCGTGTGTACAACCAAGCAGCAGGACATCGCTAACTGCGAACGCTCGTTGCCACACACGTTCAAGTAAACTTACGCAAACGTAAACTTGCACAAGTCTCGGAATCGAAAATTGCAACGTTCTTGCGACTTGTACAAGTCTAGACACTTGCGCAAAAATCTTCCAACACACGCTACAGTATCCTTGTGCAAGTCTAAGTTTGCGCAAGTATATCGTTACGTGTATGGCTGGCATTAGGTATTCAAGAGACCTATAAAATGAGACCACACGTAAAAAGATCCGACTAATAGCGAAAAAGTTATGGCCGCTAACCGAGGCAAACTGCAGGTTTTGGCACTTTGGCACAAAGTTGGAGTAGCCTGGTCAAGTAGATTTTGAGAATTTGTAATTGTTCATCCCAAAACACCTGTTTTCCGGCCATCACTACTAGTTTATATTATTACCTAGGTGATATGAATCGCAAACCATTCCAAAAGATAAATGTTATTTTTTATGCAAAAAGGATGGGTTACGTTTTTTCTTCTAAAAAAATTCAAACATTTCGTATTTGTGAGTAATTCGCAACAAAAGATGATAGACACATCCGCTTTGTTTTAAAATGTGTATAGTAACGTATATTTTTCGAATATCGTAGCGCATTTGTTCAATTACTCACAAATAAGAAATGTTTGAATTTGTTTAGAAGAACTTTTTCTTTTGGGTGGTCTAGGGCGGCTTGATATTTGTGTAGAGGTACTAGCTGTTTCCGGAGAATTATCATGTCTATCTTGTGATGGCAAAACATCGCTGTTCATTGAAGCTTGTATGGTTTCCTGGAACAATAATTGTTATTTTACTTTCTTTGCTTTCAGTTTCCACAAACAGAAGATGAATGGAAAAATATAGCAAAACATTATGAAAATAGGTGGAATTTTCCACATTGCCTTGGCGCCATAGACGGGAAATACATAGGCATTATTCCTCCAAGTGGAAGTGGCTCCTATTTTTATAATTATAAAGGTCGACACAGTATGGTACTTCTTGCAATAGTGGATGCTAAGTACCAATTTATAATGTGCAGCTTTGGGGTTAACGGCAGGATATCAGTCGGCGGTGTGCTTCAGACTACTACATTTTATGACAAGCTTCAAAAACACCAATTAAGTATCCCGTCAGATGAAACCATAAAGGGAAGTTCCAAAATACTTCCTTATGTATTTGTAGCCGACGATGCTTTTGCTTTGAGAACAGATATGATAAAACCATACCGACAGGCAGATTTAAATTCTCGCGAAAGAAAGATATACAATCATCGAGTATCTCGAGCGTGGCGCATTGTAGAGAATGCATTTGGAATCTTGGCTTCTAGATTTCGGATATATAAAACTCAAATTAATCTAGAACCCAAGAACATTGATAAGGTGGTAATGGCAAGCTGTGCTTTGCATAACTTTTTAATGTCGTCATCGAATTCATATAGTTCTGCAGAATGTTTCGATCACGAAAACCTAGAAGATGGAACTATTACATCAGGTTTAACATCACATGATTTAAACATGGAGCCATTATATCGACGAAACTCTGGAAATAATGCAACTGCAAGATAACTTTATTCCTTAAACACATAGAGAAATGTTACCTTGTAAATATTTACATTAAATAAAAATATAATAGCTAATTTCGTGTACTTACTTCAGAACTATCATCTTCGACGATGTTGGAACGAGAAGATCTTGGCGGTCCTTGGTCGTCATCGAGAAATTTCAGTAAATTATAATACCATAATGTTGGCAAATAAACATCATTGGTGCCTGCTCCAGATCGGCTAGACTCTTCTATCTTCTTCTTTTCTTTACGGTAGTTGGGGCGTAAGCCATTAATTTTTTTAACTATCATATCTCGGTTGGCACTTGGTTCTATTTTCTTATACAGTTCTACTAATTTGTTATAAGCGGCGGTTTTTTTATCTCTATTATGGTAGTGTTTGTTCTTTATTTGCCAGAGGCATGGTTCATTTCTGTACACATTTATAAATTCTTCCAAATTTTCTCGAACTCCACGTGTCTCACTCATTTTGGTGCTGAACAACGCCACGCGTGTGTACAACCAAGCAGCAGGACATCGCTAACTGCGAACGCTCGTTGCCACACACGTTCAAGTAAACTTACGCAAACGTAAACTTGCACAAGTCTCGGAATCGAAAATTGCAACGTTCTTGCGACTTGTACAAGTCTAGACACTTGCGCAAAAATCTTCCAACACACGCTACAGTATCCTTGTGCAAGTCTAAGTTTGCGCAAGTATATCGTTACGTGTATGGCTGGCATTAGGTATTCAAGAGACCTATAAAATGAGACCACACGTAAAAAGATCCGACTAATAGCGAAAAAGTTATGGCCGCTAACCGAGGCAAACTGCAGGTTTTGGCACTTTGGCACAAAGTTGGAGTAGCCTGGTCAAGTAGATTTTGAGAATTTGTAATTGTTCATCCCAAAACACCTGTTTTCCGGCCATCACTACTAGTTTATATTATTACCTAGGTGATATGAATCGCAAACCATTCCAAAAGATAAATGTTATTTTTTATGCAAAAAGGATGGGTTACGTTTTTTCTTCTAAAAAAATTCAAACATTTCGTATTTGTGAGTAATTCGCAACAAAAGATGATAGACACATCCGCTTTGTTTTAAAATGTGTATAGTAACGTATATTTTTCGAATATCGTAGCGCATTTGTTCAATTACTCACAAATAAGAAATGTTTGAATTTGTTTAGAAGAAAAAAACGTAACCTTTGTTTTTCGCATAAAAATAACATTTATCTTTCGGAATGGTTTGGGATTCATATCGGTAAGGTAAACACGTGTATTTTGCTATTAAATGCTCTTTGAACGAACCCTGTATATTGCTCAATAAACTAGTAGTGATGGCCGGAAAACAGGTGTTTCGTGATAAACTATTAGAAATTCTCAAAAGACTACTTGTCCAATGTACTTTTTGTTGTTGTTTAGAAGTATTAATCCTACAAATCTGAAGAATTTCAATTAGTGGCGTGAAATTATCGTCGCATTATCAACAGTTCCAAAACTTGCATTTTACCTAGTTTTTGGGCATTAACATTTTTGCTATTATTCGGATCTTTTACGTGTGGTCTCATTTTGTAGCTCTCATAAATACCTAAAAATCTTATATAAAAAGTGTTTACGATCCTGTCAACATTTTCGATTGAATCCCAAAAAACCACATTTCCTCATTCTTTGATGTTAAATAAAAAGTGTTCCCGCAAAAATTGGTGTACCCATTTTATGCGCCCATGTTTTAAATAGCCCCTTGAACAACTTGCACCAATAAAACCAGACTTTAAAATTATTTCGGGGAAATTTGCTTATATGATTAGACTAAAGACCAAGAAAGTAAATGGATTTCACTGTATGTGTTTTAATTTCTGTTTAGTGTACAACATTTCTTCCACAACGTTAGCCTTTTTCAAGTACACTATCAATTTAATTACAGTATATTTATATTTCTCTGTCTTTGAGGTGACAGTGTATCTATATTTACAAGCTTATATTCAATTTGACCTGTGTTTGTTAATATGCGTGGGACAAATTGTGAAACTGAATTTTGAATCAGTCAACTCTAACCAATAGAGCTGAAATTTTGTGACATCTGAGATTTCAAGCTAGCTCTAGGGGAAGTTAATTCGACTAAAATTACGTTGCTATATCGTGATGTTTATATAATGACTGGAACACGTCAAATATGTGTTAGCTCTAGTGCTGCGAGCTCTCTCTTTGGGGGTGGCAGATTGAATAGTTTGTTAAACTAACACACATACAGCTGCAGTGACTGAACGACCCTTTAAATTGGGTTAACGTGTTGACTACCCAACGTCCAGTTCATCAACGCCGAATGGAAGTTCATTTGTTTACATCAATTTTGATCGAATTTTCTAAACGAGTTGTCTAACTGATGCAGGTTAACTCGCTGCCCATTTCTGCTTAACAGGATATGAGGAACTTTGCCATTACGAAGTTGCAATTCACATTTCTAGTTTCAGAAAAAAAAGAGGCAACTGGGTTGATTTAGTATCTCTTAGGCATTTATATACCTCAAGTGAAACTAAAAATATAGTTACAAAAAAAAATATAACTTTTTGCTATCAGTCGGACTTTTTTGTGTCTGGAAAATACTAAAAATTTATTTGAAGAGTTTCTTGGTTCCCACCAACACTTTTGATTGAATCCCAAAAACACGTTTTCTCATTCTTTGTTGTTGAATAAAGTTTGCCCACAAAAATCGGTGTACCCATTTTATGCATCCATGTTTCCTTGAACAACTTGCATCAATTAAATCAAACTTTAAAATTATTTCGGGGTAATTTACTAAAATGATTACACTATTATTCGTTTTATAAACGCTTCTGTATCCTTACAAACATTATTTTGTTTTATAATTTTTGATATATAGCGATTCTTATAATGGTGTTAGTGATACCCATATAATAATTTTATAAGGTGGTTACTATCGGAGTGCAATATGCTTTAGCGAGTGATAATCTTTCAGAAAGAAAATAATAAATAAATTTTATAAATGTTGCACATGGCGTTAATAAAACAATTTAACTAATGTTCGCAAACAAATGAATTCGTATCAGATAATACCAGTATAAATATATTTTTAAACAAATTTGTTCAGGGAGATTAAATGTATAAAATAGTTGTGTAAACTTTTTTTAAAAGTTATTAAAAATTGTTGTAAATCCGTTTTGTATTTTCTCTCTAACAACGTTCATATGACTACATTATAAAACAAAATATTTCTTAAAAGCTTGCATTACTGGAATTTTAGTAAAACAACAGCATTCTAAGAGGATTTTTAAAAAAAATAGCACGGACGGTTGAAAATTATTAAACATATACTAAGTGACATATAAATCCGAACACCCAGTTTAAATGGTTTTATTTTAATAAAAGTTGGTGAATGTACTTATCTTACTGTAAATAACAAGTGAAAAAATTTTCAGCCTTATCCGTTGGACATTCCGGTTTTTATACTGCTTTTTTAAAATTCACTAACGCTCTAAAAATGAATATTTCAGCCGCAGTAAAGAATCAACGTTGGCGGATTTTGACTCTTGACATCCTTTACGATCGGTTACGATGCCTAGAGTACGGAGACCTGTACGATTTCGTTAACTTAGTGAGTTTGATAGGGGCCGTATAGTGGGACTTCGGGAAGCTGGACTTTCTTTTCGGGCAATTGCAGTTAGAGTGCAAAGAAGTGTAGACACTGTGGTTAGGTGTTGTCAGGCATAGCTTCGAGAAGGCCGTACGCAAAGAGCAAGGGGCACTGGACGCCGCCGTAGAACAACAGACCGTGAAGATCGCCGCCTAAGATTATTGGCCTTAAGGGACCGCTTCTCCACTACTAGGTCCATTGCAAATGAATGGTTTGCAGAACACGGAAGACCTATTGGCATGCGAAGTGTTTACCGACGAATGAGAAGTTTTGGCTTGTTTTCATACCGGCCACACTGGGTCCTCCCTTTAACTCGAGAACACCGACGTAATCGCCTTGACTGGTGCAGACAACGGTCACTCTGGGATCAGGAATGGAACAGTATTGTCTTTAGTGACGGGTCTCGATTTTGTTTAGGCATGCACGATGGTCGTGCCAGGGTTAGAAGGCGACGTGGTGAAAGGAGGAATCCACAGTTTTTTGTTGAAAGACATGTTCATTACACTGTTGGAGTTATGGTTTGGGGTGCTATAGCTTATGGTTCCAGGTCACCTTTAATCTTCATCAGAGGTAACATGAACGCGCAGCGTTATATCTACGAAGTTCTAGAACCCCATCTTTTACCCTATCTTGACATCCTGGCAGATCCAACTTTCCAACAAGATAATGCCCGACCACATGTTGCAAGAGTCACAATAGACTTCTTTCAACATAATGATGTCACATTGTTACCATGGCCACCAAGATCTCCCGACTTATCCCCAATTGAGCACGTGTGGTATATGATGGGTAGGAGATTGCTCAATTTGCAACGTCCTCCTCAGACTCTAGAAGCACTTCGAGAGGAGTTGGTGGTTGCCTGGAATGAGATACCACAGGAGGACATTGACCACCTGATCAGAAGCATGCCTAGGCGCGTTGGAGAATGCGTAGCACATCAGGGTGCATCCACACATTATTAAAGGTCAAAGGGCTTTAAAGCAGTGCAATCATTTTGAAATTTTTATCATTTACTTATTATGCTTCATTAAGTACTTATACAAAATTTTATCAAAATAAAACCATTTAAACTGGGTGTTCGGATTTATATGTCACTTAGTATATTTGCCAGCTGGGCCGTGAAATAGAAATTTCAAAGTTCAAAATCTGTCAGTGTGATCTTTTGTAAACCGAGTGTCGCTTGCACTGTCAAAACAAATCCAGAGACACATCGTAGGTCAAAATCCATCAAGTTTGTTTCTATATTTTCCACTTCCTGTCATCCAGGTAGATTCCCATTACACGTGGCCCTATTTGTCTAGTGTGAAAATGCATCTCTGGAATAATAACAGCATGGTAATACAAGTATATCGGAGCGGTAATGACGACAAATGACCGACAATCTGACTGAAATACTGGTTAAAATTAATAGGCTTATTTGAGAGATCAAAAAATAGTATCAGTTTTGGAATGCCATTGTCTAATGCAAAATTCAGAGCCAAAGCAGTATCTACTCTGTAATCTAACACCAGGCTCCACGAATCCTTTATCAAATCAAATACTCCTTTATAACCACAGAGACTTAAGCGCCACGGCCTTCTCGTTCCGGAAGGAAAAGGGAAGGGGGCAATCACAACATTTACTTTTCGGCTTGCCAAGAGAAACATTCCCGTGTATAGCGGTGGTAGCAGATGCTGAAAGGTCCTTATTTACATATCCCGTGGTCTGGCTGGAAAGGTTCCATATTTCAAGGGTCCTGATTTACTTGTTTGCATGAATGTCCTAAGAGAGATGGGCGAGCTTGATATTGACATCAATATTTGCCGCTGCGCTGGATATGAGATGAGAAGTCCTGATGGGGTCGGTCGTCTGGCCAACGTCTATGGAGAAATAGAAAAAATAGCGTCAAGTAGGTTTACTCAGGCGTCTGAATATCAAATGTACCGCTTGTGCTATCTTGGCACTTGCTATTAGACGCATTATCGCTAAAATCCTGTTGACCTATAAAGAACTCTTCTCAGGCGGTTTCGTGCTTCCGTATCATAAGTATTGACACTTAGATTTATGCAAGATTAGGTTCGTGAAAGAAATTTTTCCGCAGATGATGTAGAATTATTGAGAAGGAAAGTAAAGACGCATCTTTCTTTGCGGCGGTGAAACTTGTATTTGTATTTTGTGTATATACAGGGTATTCCTTAGTGATATGCGAATATTTAAGGGTATGAATCTACATGAAAAATTAATGTTAGTTTGCTTTATAAACTATGGTCCAAAAATGTTTCCTTACAAAAACTCGGGGTGTTCAAGTTTTAGGAAAAAAATGGAAACTAATTAATATTTTCAGAACCGCTTCAGATATTTCACTGATATATAGTAAGTAGTGAAAGTTAATAAAGTTGCATATTTTTCAATGCAAAAATAATTTTTAGCCTTAACAGTGACGTGCGTACGGGTATTGACTTCGATATTTTTTAAGAAAAAAATGGTACGCCAATGTTTTTTTGCCAAATAAAAATTATTTTAGAATTCTCCCTTCAATTTAAATAGAATGGTCTCTCTTGATTCGCTTTCCTTTGATGCGCCATTTTTAGAGTAAAAAAAATAAAAACCGTTCTATTGTCTAACTCGCAAAATTATTATTAATTTAATTGGAACACACTAGGGGTAATGAGCAACAACAACTGAAAACGTAAACATAACATTAAAACCAACGATTACAAAAATTGTTGAAAATGACCTCCTGCACTTAGTATGCATGCTTCCACCCTCCTTCTCATGGAAAGGCGCACTCGTTGTAATATCCCTGGAGAGTTTTTTATTCTGTCAAAAGCTGCAACTATTCTTTCTCTTAATTCCTCTACAGTGTTAATGGGACTTGTGTACGCTAGTGTCTTAAGATAGCCCCACAAAAAGAAATCTAAACGGTTGAGGTCTGGGGACCTTGGTGGCCATTCTTGGGGCCCACCGCGGCCAATCCAACGATTTGGATAAACAGTTTGTGAATAATTACGAACCGCTACACTGAAATGCGCTAGTGCACGATCATGCATGTACCACATATTGTTTCTTATTACTAACGGAGCATCATCAAGCAGCAAAGACATCTGTTGTTGAAGAACATTGAGGTAAGTCTGTCCGTCAAGTCGTCCCGGCCAGAAGAATGGGCCAATAAAGTGGTTGCCAATGACTCCTGCCCATACGTTAACCGAAAATTGGTGTTGGAAATGGGTTTCGAATACGGCATAGGGATTTTCTTCTGCCCACAAATGATTATTGTGGAAATTATGAATGGCATTTCGCGAAAAATTAGCTTCGTGCGTGAACAGAATCATTGATTCAAATTGCGGATTTTGTGTAACTTTTTGAAGGTACCACTGACAAAAGGTCACACGCCTTGGAAGATCAATGGGAAGTAATGCCTGTACTCTTAAAATATGGTGAGGATATAACAAAAAATCCTCTAAAATTCTTCAAACATTTAAGTGCCTAGCAATCTTCCTCGTACTCGTTTCGGGATGTTCTTCGACTTCGTGCAGCACTGCTTTCTCAATTTCAGGTGATCTCACACTTAGAGGTCTACCTTCAGATGTTCCTTTTCGGACAGAACCAGTTTCAACAAGACGACGATGAATATTAGAAAAGGTTCAACTATCTGGCAAAGCACGATCGGGATATCTCTGGTGATAAATCCGTCTGGCTTGCTCACCATTACCGTCGGCAAGGCCATATACGTAATGCATTTCCGCCATTTCTGCATTTGAATAATTCACCATTATTAACTAGATTGTAAAAACTAAATAATGAAAAAGATGTCACAGCGAACAGATTTGAATAACAGAGACTTGTCAGATGTCAAAAGCCAGTGACATGTTCCAGAGCAGCTAGATATTTATTGCTAAATTGCATTGTTCAATTATTACATTAATTTTCTCGGACAATCGAACGGTTTTTATTTTTTTACTCAAAAATGGCGCATCGAAGGAAAGCAACTCAAGAGAGATCATTTATTTTAAATTGAACGGGGAATTCAAAAGTTATTTTGTTTGGCAAAAAAACATTGGCGTACCATTTTTTTCTTAAAAAATGTCAATACCCGTACGCACGCCACTGTTACAGCTGAAAATTATTTTTGCATTTAAAAATATGTAACTTTATTAACTTTCACTACGTACTTAATATCAGTTAAATATGTGAAGCGGTTCTGAAATTATTAAATAATTTCCATTTTTTTTTCTAAAACTTCAACACCCCGAGTTTTTGTAAGGAAACATTTTTGAACCATAGTTTATAAAGCAAACTAGCATTAATTTTTCATGTAGATTCACACCCTTAAATATTCGCATATCATTAGGCAACACCCTGTATACAGGGTGACTTTGAAGTTGAGTCATTAATTTTCAGATAATGATTGTAGAAGGAATATAAACCAAAATATGTGTGTAAAAATAAAAAAAAAATTAAAAAAAATTTTTTACCTTGTTTTATAAAGTATCCTCCCGACAAGTATTTCAGTGCGGACCTGTATTTGATCGTGAGGTCCCCTGTGAGGTCTTAAGTCACCTGATTCACGAGCCCGTTGTACTACATTAACAAAGGCACGAGGGGTTGGTTGCACACGATTGGGAAACCGATCCGCATAAACATGTGCCATTTTTTATTTCGTTTGAGCCACGCAACAGATACAACTATTCACTGACACTTACTGTATACAAATGAATGAAATAATTCGTTCCAAATTCTTTCGCTTTTTTGTTTCCGATGCGATGAACCGATACGACGGATTATATCCGTTGTCGCCAAACACGAGCACATTGAGACAGGGCGGTACTCAAACTTCCAAAGGGCTATAACTTTGTTACTTTAATTTTACCAGAAAAATGGTAAAGGAAAAAAACATTTCTTTTGATCAGATCTACTCACTGTTAAAATAAATGACTCAACTTCGAAGTCACCCTGTATACTTAGTGACAAAAAACACCTACAACTACGTAAGTTTATTAGAATTCAAGAAGTTTTTACATACCGATTTAACTTGTCATGAACAACAAGTGATAAAATTACACCCATCCAGTCAAACCTATCGGCCTTTTCATTGGAGAGGCAATCCGTCGTTTCTCCAGTCCATGATGGAGCTTAAATCGATCCCTTCATTGACATTGAGGAAAGTGATCTTGAGACAGGGAAGGACTAGATCAGCCATCTGCAAGACCTACTTGGGAAGCAATAGAGACTAAGTTGACATAAACTATGAGGTTCCAAGTTGATCTCTGAAAATTCCAAATTGTAAAGAAATTAACTATTCATCAAAAAATATTATTTCGTTACAAACACTGAAGGTGAACTTCCTGGCTACTAAAATAATACCCTTGCTGGTGTGAATTTTCTCTCAGTGGTCTCTGCTATGCATCACCCTGCAGCAGCGCCATAAAATATGCAGATTGTGTTTCGATCGGTTTGCGTGGAAGCCACGGCAGTCGAGGATTCAGGCTGCGATGTCGTCGACGTCAGGCTTGGCTTTGCTTCGTCGACCACGCCATGTCCGATAGATCGTGACCAAAGTCATCAGAAGTAAAGTCACTTGCGGTAAAACACGATCGGACACATAACCAGGCACAAATACGTTTAGCAGCAACGAAGTCGGTGGTTGGTCATTTTCCCCATCCGTCTTTCTTCCTTAACTTCAAAAATGAGATATTATGTTTTTTAGGTATTATATGAAATTGCTAGACTTCATTGATAAGATACTGCCAGAGATTCAATCTAGTTTTCGAGCAAGTCACAGCTGTTCTACGGTCTTACTGAAAATAGTTGAAGGTATATTTACATGTAGCAAAAAATTCGACAGAATTAACCAACAAGTCTTATTGTCTCTGTTGTGTTATTTCAACTTTTTCCAAGATGCTATATATCGAATTGGATCCTATATAACTGGCAGATCTCAGACAGTAACATTGCAAACACAAAAATGACCTCAGCTCGAGCTCTTGAATGGTGTCCCGCAAGGCTCCGTGTTAGGCCTTCCTATATTAAACACCTTGCAGTTGACACACAGCTATATATAATATCTGAAGAGATTGATATCGATAAAGCATGTGATCAATTCAATGAAGACTTGGAAGCTTTAGATGTTCTTTGGTAGGAGTAAGGCTCGAGGCAGATGCCCGAGTAAAATAAATATTAGCATAAAAAATGAAAAAATATAGAGATGTAACAAAAAAAAAATTGGTTATGCACTAACCTTCTCGGAGCATGTCACATCTGTGTAAAAAGATGATACAGTAACCTTAAAATCCTATATAGTAGTCGACGTAGACACAGCAATCGAAAAGAATTCTGGTGGAGACTTTAGTGTTGTCACATGCTACTTGTGCAATTCATGTGTGCCTTTTATCACTCCAGACATTACAAATGAAATATTGAGGGCTTGCGCATTTTCTAACAGAAACTTTAGTCAATCGCATTTGCCTATGTTTAACTATAGATGTTCAAGCCAAACTGAGCTCAATACAGAGGGAAGCTTGTATGTTGATCACTGGTGCCTTTCGTACCGCACCAACTGCAGCTATGGAATTTACCCCCTTGCACATATACCTGGAAGACAAGGCAAGCAGGATTCATTATAGACTATATCATGTGGCACAATATCACTATGGAGAAGACGGACATGCTGGTGGACTTGCAAAACCACCACAGTCTGGGAATGCCTTCTGATATAATGCCAAAAGGTAACGAGATATGCTTAACCCTATTCAGTGACAATGACACACAGGAATGAGTGGGAACAGCAAGTTAACCTGATAAGGAAAGATACATATATATATATATATATATATATATATATATATATATATATATGTATATATATATATACAGGGTTATCCAAATTAAGTGTCCACCATTGGTAACTTTGTTATTAGTAAAAATACAAAGTTGTTTAAATTAGCAAACTAGTAGCATTTTTAACGCTGCTAAAAATGAGAAATAAAAAAAAACAATTGAGAGTCGTTATTTTGATTTTTTTCAGTAAAATAACATTTTTTTAAATGGAAACCCCTGTATATTATATTTTTTCTGTTAAAGCATCAAATTTTAAACAAAAAAGTTCATAATGACTTTTCCGCTAAAGTCAAAAATAAAGTCAAAATAACGATAAATATTTTTAATTATTTGCAGTATTATAATATTAAGACGGCTATGAAAACAACATGGCGTTCGCGATTTGACAGCATTAAGATAAGCGACAAATTGTTAAACTGGACATACTCGCAACTAGAAGGCTTTGGAAAACAATGATAAAATCAAATAATGTCAAACATTAGTGTAAATACTTGTTTATAAGCTATATTGTGTCATTAATTTAAAGAAAAATGTTCTCCCATGAAGAAAAGTGTGATATGTTAGAATGCTATTTAGTGTGCAGAAAATCCTCCTTGAGAGCAAGAGAATACTACAGTGAATTATATCCCGCTCCAATTCAACCGTATGAACGATATTTTCTGAGACTTTACCGAAAATTTAGGGGCAACGAAAATGTTGTTGCTAAAACAAGGGCAAAAAAAGAATTCATAATAAGCGAGGCCACGGAAATTGCAGTTATTGGATATTTTGAAGCTTATCGTGAGAATTCAATAGCAGATATTCTCAAGGACTCTAATTTCAGTTATGGTACTGTTCAAAGGATTTTAAAAAAATACAAATTTATTCCGTATAAGTACCGACCAGTTCAAACGCTTTTGGCAGGGGATCCAGAGAGAAGACTTGTTTTTTGCCATTGGTATCTTAGCTTCTGTCGCCAAAATGTAAATAACTTTCGTTACCTTTTATGGACAGATGAATCAAATTTTTCAAATTCTGGAATGTTTAATAGAAAAAACCACCATTATTGGTCAAGAGAAAATCTTTTGTTAGTACATCCAAGAGGCGCACAAGTCCGTTTCAGTTTCAACGTTTGGTGCGGTATAATTGGTTCAAAAATTGTTGGCCCGTTCTTTTATGAGGGAACCCTAACTGGTGAAAGATATGTGGAATTTATGTCAGAAATTCTGACTAATTTCTTAGACGAATTGGATCTTATAAGTAGACATCATCTGCATTTTCAGCAAGATGGCGCACCTGCCCACAACTCCAGAGGTACTTATCATTTTCTAAGTACTACTTTTAATGATCAGTGGATAGGAACAAATGGCCCAATACAGTGGCCTCCCAGATCACCAGATCTAAACCCACTTGATTACTTCTTGTGGGGTTACTTAAAGAACCAAATTTACAAGCGAAGGTACGATAACCTTGACGCGTTAAAGACTGCAGTTAGGGAAAAGATAACCCAGATAGATGGTAGGACCATACTTAAGACAGTTCGAGCAGTTGAAAAACGTGCCCAAAAATGTATTGAAGAACAAGGTGGTGTTTTCGAGCATCTTCTTTAAAAAAAATTGTTATTGTATTTTGTAAGATTATAAGTTGATGTTGAAAATAAAGTTTGTCGATACAATTTAATTGTTTCAGATTGGAGGCCATAACTTCAACAATTTGTAACCTAGGAGAAAAGTTATTGTAAGCTTTTTTGTTTAAAATTTGATGCTTTAACAGAAAAGAATATAATATACAGGGGTTTCCATTTAAAAAAATGTTATTTTATTGAAAAAAATCAAAATAACGACTCTCAATTGTTTTTTTTATTTCTCATTTTTACCAGCGTTAAAAATGCTACTAGTTTGCTAATTCAAACAACTTTGTATTTTCACTAATAACAAAGTTACTAATGGTGGACACTTAATTTGGATAACCCTGTATATATATATATACAGGGTGGCGCATCGAAAACGAATCAGACGCATTTACTGGTAGCTCAGTTTTTTTTTTTGAAAAACGCTCAGACCCGACGATTTTGTTTTCGAGGGGGACACAAGTTTGGCAAAAATCACGTTAGCACGTGCAGCGCCCTAAGCGGGGGTGACACCAACCCTAAAATCTTAAATGGAAAGGGGAGTCGAGTGATACCTTATTTTAAAGGTGTTTCAATTCCCTTTATAATGATATAAAATTAATGTACTTCAGTTCAGTGGTTTTGAAGATTTATTGATTGAAAGCTTAAATAAAACTAATACATCATCATTAGTGGAGATCAATACATTTGGCAGCAAAGTAATTTAAAGATGAAGAATGAACTGACCCGTTATTCAAGTAAATGTTTAAAATGGCCATCATGACTCTCCATGCAATAATAAAGATTTTGCTCAAAACGTTGCCGCACACTTTGCAATATTTGAGGAGTAATTTGAAGGCACTCATTCACAATTCTTTGTCGCAGGTCTTCTAATGATGTTGGCTTAGTAGCATCGATTTTGCTTTTTTAAATGACCCCACATAAAGAAATCCAAAGGTGATAAATCTGGCTATCTTGGGGGCCATTCAATGGCACCTCTTCTCCCAATCCATCGATCTGGAAACGTCTGATCTAAATATTGTCGCACACGTAATGCGTAATGTGGTGTTGCACCATCCTGTTAGAACATCAACCTATTCGCAATGTACCGCCGATCATTCTGATTTTCAATTATGGCTGTTAATGCAGGATCTATGGCGTCTTCCAGTAATTCCAAATACATTTCACCGGTCAAATTTCCAGGTAAGAAAAAAGGACCAACTAAATGATCGCCAAAAATACCAGCCCAAACATTTAATTTTTGTGGCTGCTGTGTATGAACCTCATAATAAATTCTGGGATTAGAATCGGACCAATATCGGCAGCTATGACGATTTCCTACGCCATTTAAGAAAAAGGAACATTCGTGGGAAAAGCAAGTGTTGAATATAAAATGTTCATCGTTTATAATTCGTTCACTCATATCTTCACAAAATTGTAATCGCCGATCAAAATCGTCTTCATTAAGTGCTTGTACCAGGTGAATTTTATATGGATGAAAACGATGGGCCTTTAGAATCCGTTGGACAGTACGTCGACTAACACCACACACAGTCTCCAATTTGCGGGTACGTAGGATCTACATAAACTTGCCCTAAAGCCCCCACTTCTATTGCTTCGTTCGTTATGGGATTTTCAATGTTTTTTATTGGCGACTGACCCAGTTTCCAGAAATTTAGCTACAAGTTCTAGAACATATTTTCGATGCACGTTACTGTTCTCATGTCGCTCATTAAATATTTCTGCTGTTCTATAACCGCACTGATTATTTCCGAAAAATATTTCGATAATTTCAACTCTTTCTGCTGTGGTATATACCATGGTTAATTTATGTAATAAAGCGTTACAAGCTATTTTAGCAACAAAGTTTGGTCAAATCAATCGCAAACTATGTACTAAATTCCTATTTGAAATAAGTACGAGATATTTCCTGATCTTTCTTCAAGAAATAACTATTTTGCCACAAAAAAACGCTCCAATAGCTATTTTCTACAACAAAATGATAAACAAACCATAGGCGTAGTGAAGAAAAACATTTACTTATCAACTACATACTTTTAGTCAAATTTCTTCTGAAAGTAGTATAAACTAATCTGATGAACCTATTAAGGTCTAATTTAAGCTTTAAATCAATAAATCTTCAAAACTACTGAACTAAAGCTCATGTATTTTACATCATTATAAAGGGAATTGAAAGACCTTTAAAATAAGGTATCACTCGACCTCCTTACCATTTAAGATTTTAGGGTTGGTGTCACCCCCGCCCAGGGGGCTGCACGTGTTAACGTGATTTTTTGCCAGACTTGTGTCCCCCTCGCAAACAAAACCGACGGGTCTGAGCGTTTTTCCAAAAAAAAAATTGAGCTGCCAGTAAATGCGTCTGTTTCGTTTTCGATGAGCCACCCTGTATATACAGGGTGTCCCGAAAAAAGTGTGCAATATTCTACCAGCGGTTTCTAGAGCTTAAAATATTAAGAAAAGTTCATATAAACATAGGTCGACAAACGTCCCCTAAGGGCGCTACGGTCTTTTAAAGGGGCTCCCCTGAAGATGGTTTTTCCTTAATATTTCCGAAACGTGTTGAGATAAACACATAAAATTTGGTATTCTAGCCTAGTTGTTTATGCTGGATTTAAGAATATTAACATTTAGACAGTACATAACAGGGATGGACTCAGGTTATTTGAGCCCCAAAATTTTTGTGTGATTCTTTTTTTCTACATAAAAAGGTACTCTTATTGAATATCGATAAATTGTGCTATTTTTGAATAAAATCAAACTAAAAAATTTGTCACATGATAGGAAATGTACTGCGAATTTAACTGAATTGTTGAATAATTAGCCATAGCAACGAAAAAACTAATTTAATAATTGGTAAATATTACGTAAATACATATTTCTATTGCAAAATAGCCAGCATTTAGGCAAAAACAAAAGAAATAATTTTTTTCTACGAACGAAATTGAAATTTATTTAAAAAAGAAGACATACAGTTGGATATACTTAAAACTAGCTTTACAATAAGTGTTCAAATAAATTCCCATTTTGTTGGATACATGAGTCTCGCTCGACGAACTAATGATTGCGTAGCCCGAAAAGTGGAAAACCTTTTTCTTCTTATTTCATTTGCAGCCTGATGGATTCCTTGAAGTAAATCTTCTTGAGTATTTACTTCAGTCGAGTAAACTAGGTCTTTTAATGACCCCCAAAAATAGAAATCCAATGGATTTAGGTCAGTTGAACGTGGCGGCCACGCTATAGGACCTCCTCGGCCTAACCACCTGTCTGGAAAATTGACATTCAACCAATTTCGGACATTGCGTCCAAAATGTGCAGGGGCGCCATCATGTTGAAAAAACATATTTTCTTGAAACTGCTGGCGCACATCCAATGGTATTATATCCATGAGCTCATTCTGAAGAAAGTTCAGATACAGCTCTGAATTAAGACGATTGAGAAGTACAATAGGCCCAATTACTGCTGCCCGTAAGTTCAATGAAAATCTATGTTGGAAATTTGTACGGCGAACAACTTTTGGATTTTCATCTGACCAGTGATGCATGTTATAGAAATTAAAAGCACCATTCCTAGTAAATATTGACTCATCCGACCATAATATTCTAGGAATAGTGTTTTCGTTTGCTAATATCCACTGGCAAAAGATACGTGGTAAAAAATCTGCCTCCGTTAAATGCTGCACCCGTTTAAAATGATAAGGATGTAATCCTTGCATTCTTGTCATTCTTCCTATCTAAAATTATTATTTTTAGGATAACTATCAAATAGGTATTCATAAATTTTTCTTACTATTGATCGAGGTATATCCATATTTTCTGAAACATTTCGTATGCTTATTTGCGGATTATTTTCAAACATATTTAAAGCAATATCCATACGATAATTTCTCAGTGGCCTTCCTGAGCCCTGCATGAGCTGAAAACTTCCATGGTTTGACAAATTCCGGTGAATATCAGTAAACATTCGACGTCCAGGTACTATGCGATTGGGAAATCTTCTTTGATATTCTCTTACGGCTGCCAATGAACTGCCATTGCAAATCCCGTACACAAAATGCATGTCACTCAGTTCTCTGTCTGTAAATCTTGGCATTTTAAATCGATTTAATAAAAATTTTGATTATAATTAGTAATTTTACACTGCTAACAATGTCAGCTTAACGTCAAAACAAGTCATAACAAATCAAAACAACTTTTGTTTGCAGTCATGGCTAACTATGTATATTCAACAATTCATTTAAATTCACAGTACATTTCCTATCATGTGACAAATGTTTTAGTTTGATTTTATTCAAAAATAGCACAATTTATCGATATTCAATAAGAGTACCTTTTGTATGTAGAAAACCCTAAATTTTCAAATTCTAAAATTGAATTTCAAAAATAAAATCACAAAAAAATTTTGGGGCTAAAATAACCTGAGTCCGTCCCTGTTACATATGCTTCCAAACAAAACTGTCTAAAATTGTTAATATTTTCAAATCCAGCATAAAAAACTAGGCTAGAATACCAAATTGTATGTCTTTATCTCAACACGTTTCGGAAATATGAAGGAAAAACCATCTTCAGGGGAGCCCCTCTAAAAGACCGTAGCACCCTTAGGGGACATTTGTCGACCTATAGATCCAAGACCAAGGTAGGTGTTGGCCTAGGAACCTGGACATCGACCTTCTAGGCAGAGCTGTGTGCTAGAGAACTGGGTGCCAGAATGATCGCAGAACGACATCTGAGGCACAGAAATAATTATTTTTTCAGATAGTCAAGCCGCACTTAAAGCACATGACTCCACCTACTCGACATCGAAATTAGTGTGGAATTGCAAAGAAGCTCTCGGTCGCATAGGAGAGGGAAATGAAGTCCGTCTCATATGGATACCAGGACACACAGGTCTAGAGGGAAACGAGACAGTTGACACTCTGACAAAGAGTGGGGCTAGCACTCGCTTCATAGGGCCTGAGCCAGCGATTGGCATCGCATACAATACGGCTAAACAATTAATCTCTGTAGAGATGGACAGAAAGATCCATCAATGCTGGGAGGCATTAGCAGGGTTAACCCGTGCTAGGGCAACTATACCAATCTTGACAAAGAAGGTAACAGACTATTTGCTACGGCTGAACAGGAATAGTCTCAAAGCTCTAGTAGGACTGTACACTGGTCATTGCAAATTGCGTCACCACAGGGGCAGGCTGGGTATGGTGGCAGATGCTGAGTGCAGACTGTGCATGGAGGGAGATGAAACGGTCAGGCATGTATTATGCAGATGCCCTGCAATTGCCAGAATCAGGTACAACATACTTGGAGACGTAGCACTCCAAGCAGAAGAAGATTATTTCTCCAAACAAGTTGATCGACTTCCTATGAGGTTGAAGCTACTGGAGGAAATATAAATAGGTGTGAGCCACAATAGACCAGAGAGTCGCAGTGGAGGATCGTTATTGATGCAGTCAAGAAACCTAACCCAACCTAACCTAACTATAAATGAAGCCAAGTCTGACAAAATTGTTTAGGATTAAAAAATTTCAATAATCTACCAGATAAGGTAAAGACAGAAACATACGAAACTGTTTATGTTCTTTTTGTGACATCAACAGGAAACGAAAGAATTTCACTAAGCATTATGAGAATTAGGGAACAAACAAATCCTGGACTGGCTCTTTCTATCTAGTCTGAATCTGTTGATTGGATCAAAGGACCTTATTATTCGTAGTCTGTATACTGTGATCGAGACGGCGATTTCATTAATCACCCGGAATAATTAAATATTTGTCTTTGCGAGCCACCCTGCGCTCGATAATCTGTCACGGATTTCTTTGTTCCACGATTAATCGGGACATCTCCTTGTAAAGACGTAATTGAGATACCAATGAGATGATCAGTGTATTTAATTTCCCCAGCTAATAGGCGGAAATGTATTTTACAGTTAGTTGCCTGAATTACAGAAAATTCCAGAAGCAGAATATGACGATTTGCGTCTTACGACTCGGAAATAACAATCCGCGGCTTGTATACAAGATCTCTAAACACACCATTGAAGCGGTCTCTAGACATACGCTTGACGCTGTTAACGATCGTTTATCCTGGTCAGAGCATATATATATATATACACCACAAAGCCAAAAAGCTCCTATACATGCTGGACCATGAATTAACCCTGAAGGTCAAGGTTAAAATTAAGGTCACCGTTGAATTTCTTGCTAAAAGTTATTGGAGACCTGACCTTGGTATTTACCGAAAATACCTTATCCTAGAAAATACAGAGCCATTCCATCAGTTTTGCGTCACGCTGTATGATCATATCATCATATACAGGGTGGTCAATACAGGGTGTCCTTAAAGTTGGGACATTTCTTTACACAGCATATACTTCATACAAAAATAAGCAAATTTTCCTATTGACACATATATGAAAGCCTTAAGATAACAGTGAAATTGAGTTTTGAAAAAATCTAAATGGGCTAGCTCGGCCCAGCATCTCGCGTGAGAAAGTATGACGCGAGTCAATATCCAAATCAGGCGCCGCTCGGTGTGTAGGTCATCCTAATTGTATTGTTTTTGGAAAAACGAAATAGCAATAACGATGTTATGGAATTTTTAGTTTACGGTAAGCGTCTTCAGGACGTCTCTAATACTGCGCGGGTCTTTTTAATCAAACGGCAACAGTTTCAAACTTGTGTTCACTAGTATGTGTGACAGGGAGTACTTGGATTCTCTTTGGAGATGAATAGTGGGTACTTTTGGCTTTGTTATTAAAAAAAGGAAGTGAAGGTTTTGAAGCGATTCATCTATACCGCGCGTTTCAAATTCGAGTAGGAGATACGAAATTGCCTAAATGGGGGCAAAGTTGCATACCATATTTAGGTAACTAGCAAAATGTTGCTTAGACATTCTTGAAGTTCAAGGTATTTCCGGAGAAAGACGTGGTTTACTAATCATTAAGTAGTGAGAGAATGAAGAAGATTAGTTGATCCAAATAGTTTTCAGCATTCGGTGTATGAAATTGGACGAGTAAATCAAGTGTGCTCAAGCTCATTCATTGCGCTTTGACATCTGATTGGTAATCTTACTTAACGAGAACGCCAAAGTTCTCTATTGAATCTTCCTTATATCACAGCGTGCGAATCGTTACATAGCTGGAAGTTTCGCCAACTTGCAGACGTTTCATATAGAAAATGAGTTACCGGAGTTCGACAACAGTTATTTACTGCAAGTTGTTTAGACATCACTTAGCCTATGGGACTGGAACTATCAATAGGATGAGTAATTTGAATACTGCATTTAGTGAATGAAAGGACGTTTTATATTCGGTATACAGGGCGTTACAGAAAGTTGCCAGGAAAATTTAATGGGAGATTCAGCATGTTAAAATGAGAAAAAAATGTCGCACAGTAGGTTGACTTTACATTTTCCACGCAACGCGGTTATCAGTTCATGAAGAACTATGTTTAGCACAGACCCTATCCAAATAAGACTTTATATCCTCAATGCTGATTATTTGGCAAAAAAATGTCGTCAAGTAGCTTGACTCTATACTTCCCATGCCTTCATTGGAGCTTCCAAAGAAAAGGAGAAAGTTCCATAAGGCGAAATCGAATCGTGGTTAAGTAGGTTCATCTAGGTACGATGAATCTGTACGATGACAGGTGCATAGTATCACTGAGATGAGCAGCTTCTTGATAATAGAAGGTCCTTCACCAAATGTGCAACAATTCTTCCAAACTACAATTTTCATCTCCTCCAAACCATGTCTGAAAATCAGCAGGAATCTCTGAAACGTTATAACACTACGTTCCAGCGATCTTAATTTTTTGTCCGCAGTCTAGCCACCTCTGAACCAATTTTCAAAATCTACGACTACCTAAACGATGGAAGTATTAAACTCGCGATAATATTCGAACTTCGACCCACAGTTTTCTGTTGCTTAAAGATATCTGCATCACCCAGGTGCGTGGTTCTCGTGTATGTAGGTTTGTCAGTCCTGCTGTTGTATATCAATGCCTCATAAGTACCAAGTTAATCTACTTGACGAAATATTCAGAGTACCGTCATAGACGGAGTAGCACTAATGAAAGATTAGACGAAATGAGTGGTACATTTGAGGAACATAAAATTCAGAAAAATATATGTGTAACATCTCAATTTCGATATTTTTCGCAATAACAATAATTCCTCGCCAGTTTTGGCATAGGAAGTAATATTCGTACAAACAGTGAATGAAATATGTTGTCAAAAAAGTCTAAACTGTACTGAAAAAGGTATACAATAAAGAAAAAATTTAAACACATGTGCCTTGACTGGCTAGACAAACATAGGGTATTATTCTATTAGCTTCCATCCTTCTGTCTCTATATGCACCCAGTACACAACTAAACCTCATTAGGCTGATTTGGTGCGCCCAAGACCTGCACTAATGATCTTCTGTAAGTGTAACCGGTACGGCAAATATTATGCAAACGAAGAGACCCTTGTCGGGCCACTTTACCTCGCAATGTAGTGTACTTGCTTTGTAAGTACGTCTGTGTACTTGTCATGGCTTGTTAACTGTAACAAGGCATAACAGCAAGCATGAACGACTTGAGATTTGATTCCAAGTTTATCTAATCATATAGAATCATAATTATACTCAGTGCCAGAGAAAATAGAGCACCCAAAGTCTAATAAAATGAAATGTGGTGTTAAATAGTAGTTAGTACAGTGAAAACTGTTTTAGAAAGACGTATTAATATTACTAGAGTAGAAAGTACACCTAAAAATAACAAAAAAAGGTCCTATAAATACCGGTCTAAAGATGCTCCACTACTGAGATACAGAGTGGTGATGTTTTCTTGCGAAATCCAACAAATGTATATCTACGGAGCGGGTGGAGATACTGAGTTAAGATCTTAGAAGTTCAGTGGGCACATCATCAACAATAAACGCAGTTTTCCGGCCCAGACTAAATTAGGGACGTAGGAACTGGGGTTCCTGAACCTCTAGTAGGAAATATGTCCTACGTCACTGGCTTTTTCGGAGAAAAGAAGTTCATTTTATAAAATATCATTCAATTTTTCATGAACTTTGTCTCTTAAGCAATTTTGGTCAGATCGCTTGTTTTGGAGAGTTGAGGTAACATCGCCACAAATTTGAACGGGGGGTAGCAAATTTTCTAAAAGAGACAAGTCCAAAAAAATCTACAAAATTGTGCTCAAAAGCGTGCTAAAGATGCAAATTTTGTCTAACTTGATTCTTAGGGGGGAGGGGCAGAACGCGTCGGTATTGTTAAAACGTTTTACTTAAATAATGAGTCGATTGTTACAACGATTCGGTAGCTGTGCCAACACCATTCGTCAGTTGGTTCGGATGTTTGAACAAACAGGTAAAGTTAAAGACTTGCCAAGGTCGAGCCGTGTTCGAACTCTTCGTACTAACGGAAAATATCGAGAGAGTTCGTGAAAGTGTAATGGGGCCCCCTGAGACGTCTACCAGACATCGATCTCAAGAACTGAGTATTCATCGCACGTCATTGTGCACTATTTTAAAAAAAGACTTGCATTTGCGGCATTACAAAAGTCAGTTAACCCAAGAACTACCGCCTAGTGACCATGGAAGTGGCCGACAATACAGTCATGCAATATTGCAGGTTAATACCCAAAATCACGACTTTTACCGACAACTGATAATGAGCCATGAAGTCTACTTCGATATGAATGGATTTGTCGATTTGGTGATGTCAACTGGCCACCAAGGCCACCGGATCCAACGGCTCCTGATTCTTTTACGCGGATTTTTGAAAAATAGGGCTCATGCCAACAAACCAAATACTGTAGAGCAACGAAAGCACAATATTACGGAAACGATTGAAAACCTACCAAAAAGTGATGGAAAATGTAATCAAGAGGACTCAGGTTTCTAACTTTCAATAAAAGATTAAGATGAAATAAATGGACGTATTTTATTTCATTTCACAAATATTCATAATACAAACCAGCCATATCGGCCACCCTGTATGTTAAACATTGTCCAACAACAATATCGCGTGCATAAATGAGCGCCTAACAGGAAGTCTCAATCTCGACCTATTCTACCGATATATCAATGGATCATGTTCTTCTAGGCCGCGCTTCAAGCTTGCTGTGCCGACTCGCCTGGTTGTAGCTTCTCTTTATTAATCGATCAAGCTTTCTGCACCAAAAATTGGAAAGTACAATTGCTCCCTCGTTCTTAAAATAGCGAGAGTGAACAATCAACCAGAAGAATGCTTCTTTAGTTTTAAGGAACTTAGCCAGTCAACAACATGTATAACCATCATGTACATTTTTATGTAGCAGTGGTAGTTTTGTGATATTTAGACTTCGCCCTTACGCTTGCTCATAAAAAATAAAAAGAATTTCAGTAACAATAAGCTTGTTGGAGCGAGGCTTCTGCAAACATGGTTACAACGCGGGTAAATATGGTATGCAATCACAGTTCCTTCATAAATAATGGAACATTCTCAGAAACCTAAGCATTTCCTTTCAACCTTCTGTGTAAGATCTGGAAGTTGGCTCTTTTTAATTGGAAAACTTCAATGCTACGTACATTAGTGACGACTTAATATATAACTTTGAATAGAATCGTAAAACGCAATTCGTTTAAATGTAGTGTTTGACGTCTATAAGTTCCACGCTTCTTGGAATGTACTTTAATGAGCAGCTATGCTTTCAACAAGCAAATAACGTTTTATTTTTCACAATAGCTTTTGGGCACAGGTTGCAGGTATGAAATATTTGAATCGCTATGATTGGATTTGTGTTATGTTGATAAATAAATAAATAGCCTTTATTATCCAACAGTTAACGAAACCTTTTACAAGACAACCCTAAGAAAAGATACATCAACCTAACAAAAACAGAAAACGTGCAAAAGGCAGGAGCGAAATTTATTTGGTATCCCTACTCCAAACATAAAATGGCAATTGAGAAATTGAAACTGCTCGCTTACAAGACTGACTGTACTTGTTCTCCTAGAAATATACTTTCAGAGCATCTTACTTTCAAATTTGAATTATGTTCCAAGACGAAAATGGAATTATTTAACCATTTTGTATAACATCTTACATAATAACTCTATAGTGTATTTACACCCAAGATAGAATGGATGCGTGATTGCCAAAAGCAAGTACGGCGTACAGGGTCGCATTCAGGGCTACCTCCGAATGATGGACTACCACCAACGTGTTGTAAAACAAAGATGACAGTATTTAACGAAATTATCTAATATAGTGAAGTAGTTATAGTTAAGGGTGTCGCAAAATCAAATTTTTATTCTTGAAGAGATGCTAAGCATGGAGAAATACATACCAGGGGTAACCAGCTGCTCACTATGCACAATGAATCCGTAGTCAACGAGGGGTAGAGATGACACTTCTGTACATGAAGTAAATATAAGGCTGTTCAGTCAATTGAAAATAGATTTTGAAGGTGCACTTCGGACTTGCATTGTCTGTAGTTTATCTGTAAGTTAATATTTCACTATAACTAGGATTCCCATAATATGTAGTCTGTGGCGAAACAAAAACGCGAAACTTACTCAGACTCACTTGAAGAGCTATCGTCATTAATGTTTATGATGATGGATTCAAAATCTCTCTCAATTATGTTGTCCAGTTCCCACATTGCTACCTCCATTTTCTCCTGAACATGCTGCACACATTTTTGTCATCTTTCTGGTGTGACCTTCTGTATAGCAATTCTGAACAGCTCTTGCATGTCAGAACATTTAAATGTTGTATTGTGTGCAGCAACAAAATTCTTAACATCTGCCCATATGAGCTCAATGGGGTTGAGCTCACAGTGGTAAGGCAGCAAACGGAGTACTGTTTTGTGGTGTGCTTTGGCCATTTCATCTATGACATATATATCATGTCTTGGTCTGTGTTGTTTCACAATATCTAATAGTTATAATTTCAGTAAGGAAGGGTCGGAAGTTATATTTTTGGAACGGAGCCAGCTCTGAATGTCTGATTTCCTAGAAGCTGAAGTTGGGATTTTTTCTATTTTGTGAGAATGATAGGGAGCATTATCCAAAACAACCACAGAATTGTCTTCGAGACGTGCTAAAATGCCTGAAAACCACTTCCCGAATGCTTCCTCATTCATCTCTTCATGGTAGTCAGTGTTTTTTTTTACTCAAAAGACCATAAGCCGTCATCCACGAAGCCATCTACACCCCCAATGTGGCAAATAATGAGCCTTTTTCCTTTGCCTAGAAAGATAAAATCCGCTAAGTACACATGTAGATACGAAGATAGAGAGATATTGTGCGCAAAAATTGATACCGTGAACTACTTCGATTTATTTACCTGCTGGATTTTTCAATCCGGTCGACAGTCCATCTAGAAATGCCCTTCTGGATAAAGTCACAATTTTGTCAACCCATACCTTCGGAGTAATGTGCCCAGCGTTAATCCAGGTTTAGTCCAGGTAATAGATCTTCCTGTGCTGATCCCTGAATGATTTAATTTTGGTCAGATACTCTCTCCTCCTCAGAACAATTTCTTCTCTATCCATAAGTAAGCTGTTACGACCTCGTTTCTTCCATTCGAAATTAAGATGCTTCAAAAGTTTATGTATAGTCGAACGTTTCAAATTTGGTGACATAGCATCCTCGTTAACCTCCCGTAGTACTTTATCAACTGTCGATATTTCGTTTCTGAAGAAGAACTCGTGCACTTTCCTCCGAATCGCATGCTTCTCAGCGTCATCCAACGATCTTATGATACTTTTGCGATTTTTACCCGTCATTGGCTTGGAAAAGGCATGCTTTTTCTTATGTTCGTTCAAAACATTGTACACTGTCGCTTGGCATACCCCAATTTTTTCTGTTAGTTTCAGAGCTATTTTCGGATTAGTTGATGTTTCGTCTTCCTTCCGCTCTATCTTGAATGTATTCAATAAGACGTCTTTCATGTCTACGCTAAGATGCCTGTACTGGACATGTTCAGGATTGGTTCAAAACAAATAATAACGAGGAATAACAATAACAAACAGAAACAACTCAACAAATTACTCAAATACACTTAACAACAACAACAGCAACAACCAAGCAAGGTGAATACGAAAACACGAGCACGCAGTGATACACACGACGGTCGGTGGCTTGAATGCAACTCTGCCTGCCCTGCCTCTGCCCCGCGCATTATTCCGCCAGGCGACCGCTTGAAATTTAATGGCGAATTGACCAATAAAAGGCGTTGTCCCCACCTGTTACCGAGATATCACGCACTAACTGTTATTATTTACATCTCATTTTGAATTTGGATTCAGTTTAGTATTATATTCTTTGTGCCTTGTTTGAGAACTAAGGATACGAAAAAGTTCCATTGTCAGAAAGCTAGAACTAATTTGCTTCTAAAGTCGTCAGTATTAACCATCTGTAAAAATTTTAATTCAATTTCGGTTCTTTGTGATATGAATTTTGACAGAATCTCAACAATACTGAATTGTGCTCGTTTGTACTTGAACAGAGAAATCACATAAATGGGCTATATTTTTATTGCGACGTGTGGCATTTAACTTTCATTATATTGCTTCATATTTTTTTTCTAGAGGTATTGATGCTTGACATAATGCCAAAAATCGTACATTATTTTTTCCTGTAATCTGTTGTTCTTTCATCCTTTTCTCTAATTCAATTATTGTTCATATTTTACGTCCATTATTTATTTTTTTTTCATTTTACTTTGTTTTATGTTATGCTTGTGTATTTTTGTCGTGTAATTGAAAGACTGATGGTAATAAAGATTATTATTATTATTATTATCATCTAATTTCTATACCTCTTCCTAGCCTCACCTACACCTCTGTTATTCGACCTCATATCTTTGCCTACAGAGGATCATAACTATTTGAGCCTGAGACATTTATTAAGAACGTATATCAGTACGCCGGTATTATGTCTGCCGTTAGGTAGGCGCCGTAATATTTTTAGAAATACGGTAGTAGACGTCACATTATGTTGCATTTTTTTTCGGAACGACCGTCCCATTTGTCTGATCTACGGCGTAATGGCTCACAATGAAGTACTAATGGGTCATTTTATTACTCTGTCGCACTATATTATTTTCAAACTCGTTCATATATTTAGATATACATTTTTTCTGATTTTTCGTTTGATTCTCATGAGAACAGGAGAGGAAGTATTGTAAATGCGAAAACATTCCGAGATATATTCTTTACTGAGTTTGACATCGATTGGGGCACTCGTCAAGTCAGTGTCCTTTGATCTTTTTATTTTTTTTAACCATGTCATTTAACTATTAAGGTGACATTTTATACTCATATCTGTCATGGGAGGAAAATGTTAATTCAGTAAGAGCAAAGCTTGATAAATGTTATTTTATGCATTAGGATACTGCTATTTCATACTTTTTTGCTTTGTGGTGGCAGGCAAAAGATGTCCAGCGTGGTTTTTATCCTCCAAAAAAGGATCATCCCTTTAATGTTCAAAATTCACTATCATTCACCTTGTAGAGAAATTAATATTCTCTATGTTCTTACTGCGGCAACTATTTATATTTTCGAGCTATTAGTGTATTTTACTAAATAAAAACATTTAAAAAACGTACCGATATGCAAAATTACAATACTAAAATAAATTTTATCACAAGTCTTTATGCTTGATAACCTGCTTCCAGTCGACATGCGTGAGTTTAGGTCGTTTTAGTAGTGCTTTCCTTTGTTTTTACTTTTGTACGTTGCATTAGTTTTTCTTCCACGTCATCGCTTGGTGATTCTTTGAACAAGGATTACCATTATTATTATATAATGCAATATACGTTTAGTGTAAAACCATCATAAATGCCTTTTGCAAGCACTACTTGACGACGAGTACTTGAATGGGTCATTTCAAAAATAGTACCAGTTTTTGCTGTTTGTTTTATCTCCATATTCATGTGCTACATGCACAATAATAGCAATTTTAAAGTCGCTTACTACAAAAATAAGATTTCACCGAAATCACTTGTTTTAGAGCTTTCTTGCCTGCTACAAAAAACTTTACTCAATCCTTCTTATTTGTATGAATGAGGAGGTCCTTCAAAAAAAATACATTTTGATGCCTGGTTAGCAAATAAGCTGTAGGTATTTGTTTTTCTTTTGATAAAACTTAATTTTCATGAGTGATAAACAACATTAGAACAGATTACAGAAGGGATACCTGGCAAAGGCAAAATTATTTAAGCATGTGGTGAATGATCTCACACTAATATATAATAATGAATCTTGGATTCAAAGTATGAATGATACGCTGTTATTAACAGTGGCTTAGATACATAGTTATCCAAGCTCCAGAATAGATATATTAATGTTGAAAGTTTTTTTGTCAGTGTACTATTTGTCATTTATTTGTCTGGGCGGTCCGTAGGACCTTTGCCCATTAGTCACTGTCTGATGTACGTTAGTCGAATCTGTCAGTCCTGGTTGCCCAGAAACCAGACAAAGTCAAGGAAAAAGAGAAAGCGAAAGAGAAAAAAGGAGAAGAACAAAGAAAAACAGATATGCTTAGGTTAAGAGGAAACCCCTAGGTTTTTTGACTTGGTTTTGAGGTGAACTAAACAAATTTTTTGATTCGGTTTTGTTAGAGTGTAATTTTGAGTTTACTAAAGATTCACGCTAACTTTTGATTACAGTGCGAGCCGTGGCCTTGAATGTTTACGAACTTGCTCCACTGTGTAGTCCACTGAGTCACGCAACAGAGGGTTTCTGTGCGATTCCGCTTGACTATAATGTCGCTGCGCCTGAAGCTTGACATAATCCCTCAAGTAAGGAATGTCAAGGTCTCTGTGTAGTGTCTCATTTGAGACATACCATGGAGCGTTGCAAATTGTCCGCAAAGTTCTGCTTTGCAGTACTTGAAGACTTTGTATGTGTGTCTTGGCAAGAAAACACCAAGTCGCACATGCATAAGTAATGGCTGGTCTAATAATCATTTTATATAGTCGAACTTTGTTTATCAAGCTCAATTTGGAGGATCTACATAACAAAGGATATAGTTGCCGAAACGCAATTTGGAATTTTGTTTTTATGAATGCTGTATGTTTCTGCCAGGTCATGCCTTTATCGAGGGTGACACCGAGATACTTGGCAGAATTTGTCAATGGTACACGATTTCCGTCTACAGAAACCTCTGCTGGGGGCCGCGACGTTTTTTGGTACAATAAATAGCCTGCGTTTTCGAATGATTAATTTTTATCAGCCACCGTTCCGCCCACTCTAGAACTTCGTCCACCGCATTCTGCAACCCATAGTGAACCAGATCACCAGTACACGACTGGGCGACAAGTGCAGTGTCGTTAGCATGGAGGTAGACTTCACAGTTGCTGGGGGAGGGGACATCATGGATGAAAAGCGAATAAAGAATTGGTCCTAGGACCGAACCCTGAGGAACACCGGCCCGTACTGGCCGTGTTGTTGACAAAACATTGTTAATTTTGATCCGAAACTTCCTTCCTTCAACAAAGGATTTCAGTAATTTTAGAAGCCAAAAAGGAAAACCCTTGTGGATTAGTTTATAGAGGAGGCCCGCGTGCCACACCTTGTCAAAGGCTTTTGAGACATCCAAAAGCAAGATGCCAGTACTCATGCTGAGGGTTAACCCTCTGGTTACATGCTCCACCTGCCTGGCCTGTAGCTCGGTGCTATGCTCGGACCGAAAACCGAATTGGACGTCAGGAATCACATGGTAATTTGACGAAAAATTCTCAAGGTGACGATAAATCACCTTTTCGGCGAGCTTAGAAGGAGCTGACAGCAGACTTCCAGCAGGGAAGTACTGGATTTTGAGCGTCGCATTGATTATTGTCACCAAGTATGTCAGGGCTTTCGGCGAGAGCAGCTTCAACGCCTTGTTGGTGATTTGATCCTCCCCAGGTGCTTTACGCACCTTGAGGTCTTTAATATGACTTAGTAACTCCGCCGGTGTACAATGTGGAAACTCGGAGGGTTCCGCTAATGTGCTATGTGGAGCCTCAGACGAATCTTCTGAAGAAGAGTCATCTGAAGAAGATTCAGTGCCACCGCTAACGCCGTTGGCTCTAAAATATCTCCTGACGGATCGTACGATGTGCTGTTCCTCGTCGAGGTCATTATCGAGATCATAGTTGGGAGAGAACTGTTTTAACATGGCATCAGCGAAAACCTCGACCTTATCCTCCGTTCTGAAGACTATGCCTTCAGGACCGTGGATGTATGGGAGTTGTTCTCGCTTTCCGTTTCTGACTGACTTTGCGACCCTCCAGAGAGGAATACTTGAATCAAGCATTCCCGCCAGAAAGTCGCTCCATTGCTCGTTGCGGAGTTCGTGCAGTGCGTTTCTCACTTCATGGACAAGATTTGTAGCCCTACGAATGTCATCAGGATGACAAGACCTTTTTGCCTGCTTAATAGCGGCTCTTTTGTCAGAGATTTTCTGACGAATGTCCGCAGGCAAAAGAGGTCTGCCGTGTCGTTGTACAGGAAATACAGCTGCACGCTGTAGAGCTGCTTGAATGAAACTTGTCCACTCCGCTTGAGCGGCATCTATTCCAGACTCATCATCTATAATCGGGATATTGGGAAACTCTCTAACGAGCAACTTGTATAGGTCCCAATCAATACGTTTCCTTGGAGGAGCTGCCTCCTCAGAAGTTTGCTCATTGCCCACATCCAAGACAACAGGTAGATGGTCACTAGAGATATCATACAAGATTCGAGAAGAGATACTGTATCTACAGTTTTTAGATATCGCGAAATCGATGACATCTGGTGCCTGAAGATGGTTGAATGGATGATGTGTCGGCTCCTCAGTGCTATGTATAAGGTACCCATTTCGCAACACATGGTTGTACAATCGAACCCCACTAGTGGAATTCAACCTAGAATTCCATGCTCGATGTTTGCAGTTGAAGTCCCCTGCCACAATAAGCGGACCCGAGTAGTCCAAAAGGACCTCGAGATCAGCCTCTTGTAGCCTGGCACCACACCTGACATACACCGATGTGATCTTCAGCGAGACACCTCCCGCCATATTGACCACCACAGAAGCTGCTTCGATGCTATGCATCTCCGCATTAGTGCTTCTATAATAGTCTATACCGCGCTTAATCAACACTGCTAAACCGCTGCATCGACCATTCAATCTGTCACCTCGGATAATATCATAATTCGGGAGAGCTAGACGATCTCCCGGATTAAGCAACGTTTCCTGCAGCAAGGCCACATCTATACCTTCATCCAAAAGAGCTTGATGAAATTCCCGTTTTTTGGGAATATCCCTCACGCCCAAACAATTCCAAAAAAGAATTTTGGAATGGATGTTCCGTTCCGAAGGGAGAGGAAAAGTGTGATAAGGCACTTCTTCCTCTCGGAATAGGCGAACGATCTAACGGTAGTCGTCCTCGGATTTAGGAATAATCCTTATTCCCGCATCAACGGCAGCCGCGCGATCTATTTTAATACCTAGGGAAATAAACTTGAAATTTAAAGTGCGCGATCTCGTCCCGTCGCGTAAGACGATCGGGGTTATGCGCCCTTGTCGTGTGGGTTGTGTTGATGCCACGACGGTTGGACGAGATGACCGAGAAGTAACATCGGCTGACCGAGTCACCTGACAGGTAAAAAACGTGGTCCCTGGCTTGGTAGTAGAAGCATTAATAGTGGTTCGATTTGATGAATTGGGGGAGGTGTGAAATGGAATTGATCCTGTATTCGGCAGAGGAGGAAAGTCTTGGGTTGATCGACCAGCCTTGTCGTCTTTCCTCCTTCTTGATTTTGCTTTTACAAATCCTTCGGTCTGTACGTCTTCGTCTGTGGATGTGAGATGATTATCAGTAACGTTTCTCAGTGGTCTTTTTAGGGTCTTTGTCTGTTCTTTAAGGGATTCTTTTGAATTTAGTAATATGGTTACCTGGGCGGTCAGGCTGTCAATTTTGGCTGTCTGGTCCTTGATGGTCTCCATTAGGTCTCGAATCTGCCTCGCCTGGTCGTCTATAATCAGCATCAGTTTTTCGTTCGTTTTCTGCTCCGATGACATCTGCGTCAGTGAGCTCATGTTTTCTGATTTTGCTTGGTTTCCGCCACCGCTCAGCTCTTTCCTCATAGTATGTGGAACTGCGTCGTCTGTTGATCCTCCTGGGTCAACTTCCATCTTTTAAAAACTTTTTCTCGCCAACAAATCTCTGAAAACTTATAGCTCGCAAATGTGACAATGTTGTCAAAACCCTTCTTACAGGGCGTTTTTTGTCAATGTATGATGTGAGCTTCCAAAGTCAATTTTGAATCTAAGTGAACATCGAGGAATTTAATTGGTTATGTCCATTTGCGATTGTGTGGTCGAGTGCTGATCACAAGCGGTTGAGCTTCGGTGGTGTTAAAGTATAACCCGTTAGCCATTAACCACAGTTGTATATCAGTGAAATGTTGCTGTGAATCTATTGTCAATTGTTGGGGGTTTTTGTTGTAAGAGATGGTTGTGGTGTCATCAGCAAAAGGTTTGCATTTATTGTCGATGCAGTTCGGTAGATCATTAATATATATATATTCAAAAGACAATAGGCCCTAAAACTGTTCCTTGTGCTACTCCATGCTTGATAACTTCTGTCTTGAGTGTACAGTTCTGGTAGCTAACGTATTGTCGCCTAATTGTCAAGTAGAAACTTACCAACGATAAGATATTCTGACTAAAACCATAGATGGACAGTTTTTATTTACAAAAATGCCAAACTATACCTGCCGGTGGTTAGTATAGTTTGTATGAACATAAAAAATGATATCAGAGGAGTGTATTCCTACTTTTCCGGTACTCCATAGTGCCAAATACGTCACTTAAGCCACACCTGCGTATTTTTCACAAAAGAGCTTGAGTTCTATCTTCGTTTATAGAGCATTTTCAAAAAAAGGTTCCTGAGGTATCTCCTATATATCTCATCATCGTCGCGTGCAATTTCTTAAGATATTTTCCTTGGCGTCCCCATTTCGCTGATAAAGAAAACACCCTTACCCCACGCAGTGCTGTGACCTGGGTATACCGTCAACGATACAACGATAGACGACGGCAACTACCGGTACGCGTAGCCTCGATGACAACCCATAAAATACGAACATTTTAACGAAAATACGAACGGACCAGATGGAAAAATCGGAACGATTTCCGCCTGTCTACCTCCTGCGGTCTTGCATGTTTATGAGGTGGATGTGTTTCGCGTATAGCCCAGAGAAACTGTATAAGGATATAGGTACATATTTTGATTGATTGATTGATTGAAACTTCCCGGCACGGATTTATCGAAAACCACCGATTAGAAGAAAAAACGCCGAGACACGTCGACAGATTTGTCAAGGGGGACAACTTTTTAACCAAAAACTACTTCACCCCCTTTCACCCTCTGCCTCCAGGGTCATCCCCTTGAAGAAGAAAGGGTATTGATTAATAGCTTGTTTAAGAGGTCTTTCGAAGTCCTTTATTTTGAAGTTTGATTTTTTAAAATCGGTAAATTTGTTTTCAAGATAGAAAATAAAAACACACGAAAATATCACTTTTTATTTCAATAAGTGTTCAAAATGTTGGTTAGGGCACTCGGCACAGCACAACCGAGGCAGATACTTTTTCAAGGTAGTGCATTCTCACCTTGTTCATTGCGAATGTTGCCGTTAATCCTGAGTTGGGCTTCGACCGTCCACAAGGTGCAAAGTTGTACAGTCGATCATGCAGTCATTTATCTAGGCTGTTTTTTATACCGGAGCAGCCGCGCAGGCCGGAGCCTAAATGCCGGGGCATCGCGGCTGCTATGATTATCCCAAAGAAATATTGTTAATCCGATGTTTGCGACTGTTTGCTGCTGGACAAGCTTATGTAGCGCTTAGTCTAGAAGATTGCTCTAAGTTAACATGAAAAACCCCATGCAAAAGTGAAGCTTTAAATGAAATGATTAGATCATGAAATGATTCGTAGGATATTTCAATACCATAGGTGCACAAAAAACTAATTGAGAAATCGAACTAAAGAATAAAAAATAAATAATAGTTTAAAAAAAGGCTCTAAACGAACTAAAAAGTATAAAATAATTTTTAATTACAAAGCGTTTATATTACAATAGTAGATGATCGAACCAACATAATTAATGACCACAAAATATAATTATATTAAAATTTAAGTTATTAAGAGAATAATTTAATTCACAGTAAAAAGCGTGGGATGCATTTTACTACATTTTCATATCTCTCCTCTTAGAGATAGTTGCCGAAAGAATGATTGTAACATTCAATATATCAAGCACCAGACGCGTTTTACTCTGAATTGAATTATTCTGTTAATAACTTAAATTTTATTATAATTTCATTTTGAGGACATTAATTATGATTGAATGTTCGACCATCTACTACAGTAATATAAACACTTTGTAATAAAAAATTATTTTCTACTTTTTAGTTCGGTTAGCTATACAAGCGTGTTTATTAGTTTTTTAAAACTATTATTTATTTCAGAAATACTCATAATTAGCATATTCATAAAATAATTTTTTGGATGGCATACCAGGTTTTTCAAGTTTTTCGACAATTTATTTCTTTATGGCAGGTGAAGAGTTAAGGTCATTGCAGAAAATGTAGCGTAACTTCTGATTTTCCTCATCGATTTTCTTGGTCTTGATTTCACTTGAAATGGTTTAGCAGTCTAGTTATTTTTAACGGCTAGGTGGCGCCCAATGATAATTTTCTCAATTTTTCAGGAAATTTCAAATACAATTTTATTTTTTTAGTACTCGGAAATTGCATGTAAAATCCTACAAGCAGGTGTAAAACGCAGGCCACTATCTCTATTATCTGTGGAAATACGAGTAGAAGTTTGACTTATTGACATGATTTGTCTGGTTCAGCAAATGTACTTAGTTTCAAAATAGTCCCCTAAATAACATACAGGGTGGCGCATCGAAAACGAAACAGACGCATTTACCGGCAGCTCAGTTTTTTTTTTGAAAAACGCTCAGACCTGTAGATTTTGTTTTCGAGTGGGACACAAGTTTGGCAAAAAATCACGTTAGCACGTGCAGCCCCCTAAGCGGGGGTGACACCACCCCTAAAATCTTAAATGGAACGGGTGGTCGAGTGATACCTTATTTTAATGGTCTTTCAATTCCCTTTATAACGATATAAGATTGATGTACTTCAGTTCAGTAGTTTTAAAGATTTATTGATTTAAAGCTTAAATAAAAGTGATACATCAACATTAGTGGAGAGCAATACATTTGGCAGCAAAGTAATGTAAAAATGAAGAATGAACTGAACCGTTAGGCAAGTAAATGTTGAAAATGGCCGCCATCACTCTCCAAGCAATAATAAAGATTTTGCTCAAAGCGTTGCCGCATATTTTGCAATACTCGAGGAGTAATTTGAAGGCACTCATTCACAATTCTTTGTCGCGGGTCTTCTAATGATGTTGGCCTAGTAGCATAGATTTTGCTTTTTAAATGATCCCGCATAAAGAAATCCAAGGGTGATAAATCTGTCGATCTTGGGGGCCATTCAATGGCACCTCTTCTACCAATCCATCGATCTGGAAACGTCTGATCTAAATATTGTCGAACACGTAATGCGTAATGTGGTGGGGCACCATCCTGTTGGAATATCAACCGATTCGCAACATACCGCCGATCATTCTGATTTTCAATTATGGCTGTTAATGCAGGATCTATGGTATCTTCCAGTAATTCCAAATACATTTCACCGGTCAAATTTCCAGGTAAGAAAAAAGGACCAACTAAATGAAAATACCAGCCCAAACATTTAATTTTTGTGGCTGCTGATAAATTCTGGGATTAGAATCGGACCAATATCGGCAGTTATGACGATTTACTACGCCATTTAAGAAAAAGGAACATTCGTCGGAAAAGCAAGTATCTTCACAAAATTGTAATCGCCGATCAAAATCGTCTTCATTAAGTTCTTGTACTAGGTGAATTTTATACGGATGAAAACTATGGGCCTTTAGAATCCGTTGGACAGTACGTCGACTAACACCACACACAGTCTCCAATTTGCGGCTACTTAACGTAAGATCTGCATAAACTTCCCCTAAAACCCCTATTTATATTGCTTCGTTCCTTATGGGATTTTCAATGTTGCGTTTTTTTTAGCTACAACATATTTTCGATGCACGTTACTGTTCCCATGTCGCTCATTGAATATTTCTGCTGTTCTATTAGCGCACTGATTATTTGCGAAAAATATTTCGGTAATTTCAACTCTTTCTACTGTGGAATATACCATGGTTAATTTATGCAATAAAGCGTTACAAGTTATTTTAGCAACAAAGATGAAAGCTTTGTCTTTGTGAAAATAAGTAATGTTTGTCAGCCCTGCGGTCTAATACGTTAATCAATGCCCACAAGTGAATGAAATTAGGTAAAATAGGGTAATTTGGAAAGATGATTAGAAGAATAGTCTTCAAAACATTCCAACATCTCGAACGCCGGTAGCAGGAAAATTGATATTTCCGGTTCTCCAGTCGATCTCAATGTTACCAGTTTTGTAGCCTGTATAATATCTCAAGAGAAATTTTCCAACGCTATCTAGAGGTCCTGTGTGGAGCATTCTTGAGGTCTGGATGGCCCGTATCTAGCTTAGCTGCCCTGTTAAACACAACATGTTATCCAGTAACATACCGCCCGAGTAGGTCCATTTTGTAAAACTAATTAAACTGAAGCAGTGTAAATTCTCTGGACATGTCACAGTTGCATCCCTAATCAACGTTTTACATTTGGTCTCACCATGCACGTTCCTGCTCCATGAAGGTTTTTCCTAACTACACACATAGTAGACCAAATAAAGCTACAATGTTCTGTTTTCCTACTTCATATCCTGTATAAAGGACCCCGCACAAAGCATTATAGTCTAATCATATTAGGCAAAAATATCCCTGGTTTGCGAAATAACTGTAAAGTTTTCCCAAAAAAATTGGGGTACCCATTTCATGTTTTAAATACCCATTTGAACAACTTGCACCAATAAAAACAGACTTTACAATTATTTCGGGGAAATTTGCTAAAATGATTAGACTATCAGGATCCCCGCCGATTTTTCTAGAAGCTTAGTATGATATATTTATTACCTTCCTCAACAAAAAAGCAATTCTATAATTCGTTTCTGAGAAATAAGGGGATGAAGTTTGCCTATTTGCAAAAATGGTGAATGTGTACATAAATAGATTTTTGAATTCCCCGAGAAAACTATTCAAAGCAGCATGTGCCGAATCTATTATATCTTTGTAAAATAGCTGGTGCTCTTATTAATACCATCCTCCAATTATATTATTTATGGGAGATGATAGCGCTGCAATAGCGCTTAAGCTGTTAGCAACGACGCAAGAGCCAAACACCTAGCGTTCCGCTATCCGCACAAGGAAGTGAATTGCATAATGTGAAAAATACAAAATTTAAATACTATTTTTATGGTGTATAAAACAGTTTTTTATATCTGATGTTCTTCAACTCTTTTCGGATCAAGTTTTTAGCTTGTAAGCTATCACAGTACGGCAAAGCCACGTTCTCATTAGTCATTTTATTGATCAATAATAATGAATCTATGCAATTGAAGTGAAATGGTCTAATGTGAACATCCGTTCAACCATGTTGCTCTATCGATTTGCATAGCGTGATTATTATTATTGATCAATACGATTGACTAATGAGAACCCGCCTTAAAGGTGAAGAATTATTGTATTTTCTTTCGTTTGAATAGCAGAGCAAATCTTTCTATGCGGTCGTAAAGGCGGGTTCTCATTAGTCAATAGTATTGATCAATAATAATGAATCTCTGCCAATGAATATAGAATTGAATGGTAAATTTGATCACACTATGCAAATCGATGGAGCAGTATGGTTGAACGGATGTTTGATAGATTCATTATTATTGATCAATAAAATTGTCTAATGAGAACGTGGCTTTAGATCCGAATTCTGCCGCTTGCTAGGAAGGCAACATATTATATGAAAAATATAAAGTGTATGTTGTGTAGAACATCTTTTACATAACTTGACGTTGGTACAAAATTACATACGAAATATTTTTTCCTGTGCATTGCATGCAAACCATTATTACATAAATCCATGTAATTGCAATGCTGCCCAACAAATCATATTTATATGTGTAGATATTCCGCATGGAGGGACCCCTTGACGTATGCTCGTCATCATTATGAATATCTGAGGCATTTGGGGCCATATCGCATTAACATTTGCGGTGCGATCTGTCCAGTCTGTCCACCATTTGCCTGATATGCGCTTGTCGGACATGCTGTTATACCTACCATCAACATTTAATCAAGCTGGACGATCCCTTGTTCCCTTTGCTATACTCGATATTAACAGAGCAATATCAAAGTACAGGGCCTCCGTCAAACGCATGCTAGATTATCAGCTTATTTGCTTTCCAAACATATACTATCAAAGTCCGGTGCTTGGATTTCATCGGTCAGATTGTTGAACATAGTCGCGTGTTTCGGATTTTAATCGTATCTCGTATCAAGGTCGCAGCAGAAGTGCAATAAAAGTTTATATTGTAGGTTATAATAACCGCCTTTAGAATGCGTGCATTATAAAAGGGCGAAGTTTATCTCAAGTAGCTGTTCTTCCACTTGACGCAAATATAAAAAAGTGAGGTGTGACATTGTACAAAATTATGTGAATACATTTAAATTTGAAATTACATCTACAAGCATATACACACACAAAAAATATACTTATTTCTAGCCTATTTAAAAGCAATGGTTTTAGGTTTTCTCCGGAATAGAATTGTTCAGAGTAACAGTTGTTTTGAGGTGTGGCATGGTGAATAAATGCGAAGATCCAAAAAACCAATTGGATAAAATTTTATTTAAGCGAGGTATACGCTCAGTTTTCGAATATAATGTTTTTTTATTAATTGCAATTTTCTGTATGATAGTAAATAAATAGTATCGGAAAAACTCAAATACGCTGCACCAGCTCATATAAAAAAAATAAAGGGTAATAAAATATAGAATTTTGGATATAACTGTCTAATAAATTTATTGCACCGGCGATATAATAATAATAACATGAACTGCTTCAAAAGCAATATGTGGCACCGCACATATCATAAGAAAAGTCGTAGGCTGATGCTCGACCCTAGGGATGTGGTACATCCCCGGTCAGTGAAGGAAAGCTCAAAGCCCAGCTGCCACCATTTTAAGCTGTGAAATAAAGATATAATAATAATGATTTATTGGTGTCAGCTAAAGTAGCTCATGAAATAATAAATAAAAACAACAACAGTATAACATAAAATAGTACAAACATGAAACACAAAGTGGCAATAAAAGGTAAAGAGTTAATAAAACCAAAGTTAAAATTTAGATGAATAATAAATAGAGTTGGTTGAAAAATTATAAAAGAGACTAATTACAATAAAAATTGTGCCAGGCTGAAGAAATTGAGGTTAAGGAAGTCTATTTTTTCAAATGGAAACGCCTACATTTAAATGCAGATTCGGATAGGTACTCTCCATCGAAGCAACTTGATATGACATACTATAGGGTGCTATCTTTATAATTGTTGAGATATTGGGACTGTTATAGCTAGATACTAAATGTTTCGGCAATAAAATTCTATGATCCTATATTTTCGTCCTATGTAGTTACTTTTCCAACGTTTTAATTAGTTTATACAAGGGTAGTCAATAACGCATAGTGGACGATTGCTCAAACTTTTCAAAAGGAACATCCTGTATATTTTCACACTTTTTTATTCCTCGTTTCACATGCTTTTTTTTCTGTTATAATATTTTTTATTCATAATGACCCAAAAACCACAAAAAACTGAGTAAAAAAACAATTTTTGGAATTTGGTTTAAAAACTGTTCATTCAGTTCCATTCAATTTTTGGCGCAATTTCGGGCCTGGTAGAATCATTAAGAAAATCATTCATTAAATTATGCGAAATATCGGATCAGATTATTTTTTCGAACAGATGCAAATTAAATGAGGCAGGCCATCAGTGTAGGGATTTTATAGCATCCTTCGAATAGCTTTTTGACAGTTTGACATTCATATTTCCAAATGTCAAATCAAGAAATTTACTCAATATCGAATCACATGAAGTTTCCACATAGCTAACGGTTGAACGGATACAATCGCCCGAATAGTTCAGTAAAGCATGGGAAATGTCCGTAAAACAAAGTTGCGAGCGTTTTTACGGATATTGGTTACAAACTATTGTTACCAACTTCAACTTAACAAGCAACAACTGTAATAAAAGTATACGTCGGAGTCGGAAAGTATTACATTCATACGACTGGGTTACATTGTATGAGGCTTTAGGTATTTACGATTGATACCTATTGGAGCTTTTCCTTCGTAATTCGTCTTGCAATAAGCTGGGATATATGACATTGTGCACATACGTACACTAGAATGCTCTTTTTTATTAGAGAAAGATATGTAGGAGTATATTTTACAACTATTTTATACAAATATATGTGGTTCGAAGAAATTGCCTCAAGCAAGAAAATTGATGTGAATGCCATAGGTTACATACTGGAAAAATCCAAATACTTTATGATACGATCACAAAAAAATACATCTGAACACCGGTTTCCCATTTGCTCACCAAGTAGTATAAGTGTATTTGGAATTTAGGAGAACAGCAATGCCTCGACAGCTATGGTTTTTTATTTACAAATACCCGTTGATAATGCGCTCGATCATCAGAACAAAATTCGTGAACAATTCATGATATTGACTATTGACTAAATTCATATGGAATATTATAATGGTTACGTTCAGTTGCAGTATTGACTGAATCTGTTGAAAAAGAAAAACAGAGACATCTTGAAGAAAGCCTGGTGCCGAAAATACTTATAGACGAAGTCGTACGTTTTCGCACGCATCATCAAAACATACAATTATATACCAACAGTCACTTTCTCAGGCTTTTTAAAAAAGTAAATCATTAACTATTTGCAGAACTTCATATGAAATTATCCTGTTTGCCTACAGACTCCAGGGAATTCATTCTTGTCGCCGCTTAATTATTCTTAGGAAATATCATCGTGTAACAAGCCCAATCAAAGACTTAAGATCGCTCAAAATTAATAACCCGTTAAAATATTTACTTTCGTCATTTGTAAAATGTATTATAATCACCCATTCACCACTATGTTTATGGAACAAGCTAACATTTAGAACAAGCATGTTTTGTCAAAACCCCAGCCTATAAGCGCCAGTGTTCCTCAGGGATCAATTTTTGGACATGTTGTCCTTCGCCGCAGAGGCTGTGAACTCTATCTCTATGCTGACGACACTGCACTGTAGCCCAGTTGTGCTCTAGTGACATGGTTCTCGCCAGGCTGCAGGAAGTATTAGAGTTTGCTGATCAAAATTATTAATTCAGAAATGCAGGAAATCTCAAAACGTCGCGCAGCCCCTTTAAAGATCATCATTAAATGTAGCTCGTATGCAATGGGTACAATTTTTCAGGTACCTTGGAGTGATCGTTGACAAGCGGTTGACCTGACAGAAACACACTGTTACTTTGAAACCAAAACTGCAAGTTACGATTCGGTACTTATATCCTTCGTTCAGTAGGAATTCAGAATAAAATTAGATCAAAAAGGTTTTGTTTATATTCGGTTTGAAATGGTTATGCGCGCCTTGATGTTTTCTCGCCGAGATACACATGCAGAGACTGAAAGTGCCGCAAAACATAACCCTACGCGTAATCACCAACGCCGCATGGTACGTGTCAATTAAGACTATACGCAAAGATCTTGACATCCCATATCTAAGGAATCACGCGCAATAACAGGCACGGGGTTGCTATATTAAGCGGATTTTTTATTTTGCGTGATTCAGTAGACTGCACAGTCCAGCAAGTTTGTAAACACTCCAGGCCGCGCCTTGTATAGTGGTCAAAATTAAATTTTCAGTTTCAGACCAGCTAAAATTGTTTCTTTACAAGAACGATCAAGATTATATTATAAAGTGTGTGACCAATATATAACTGACTGATTTAGATTGAGGCCCATTCTTTATACACGCATTTCAGTAGGTGCTACATGATCCCACAACGCGTCCATATTGTTAAAACGTTTTACTTAAATAATTAGTCGATTGTTGCAACGATTCGGTAGCTATGATAAGATTTTGGTAGAAATAATGCGCCCAGTGTCAACACCATTCGTCAGTTGGTGCGGATGTTTGAACAAACAGGTAAAGTTAAAGACTTGCCAAAATCGGGCCGTGTTCGAACTGTTCGTACTAACGGAAAATATCGAGAGAGTTCGTGAAAGTGTAGTGGGCCCCCCTGAGACGTCTACCAGACATCGTTCTCAAGAACTGGGTATTCGCCGCACGTTATTATGCACTATTTTAAAAAAACTTGCATTTGCGGCCATAAAAAATTCAGTTAATCCAAGAACTGCAGCCTAGTTTAACGATTAACGATTTTTATCGACAACTGATAATAATGAGCGGTGAAGCCCACTTCGATATGAACGGATTTGTTAATAAGCAGAATGTCGTATCTAAGCATTAGAGAACCCTCGTGTCCTCCATCAATGACCACTACATCCTCGTCGAGCCACAGTTTGGTGCGGTGTTTGGTATGGAGGTGTCATTGGACCTTACTTCTTTGAAGACGTCACTGGCTAGCGCTACCGTGATATGGTGCAAAGCTTTCTGGCTCCTCAAATCCAACAATTTAACCTGCAAAACATGTGGTTCCAGCAGGACGGAGCAACTTGTCACGCAGCTAGGGAAACAATGAATCTTTTGCGAACAATATTTCCGGAACGTTTAATTTCTTGATTTGGTGATGTCAACTGGCCACCAAGGTCACCGGATTTAACGGCTCCTGACTTTTTTTCATGGGGATTTTTGAAAAATAGGGCTTATGCCAACAAACCGAATACTGTAGAGCAGCTGAAGAACAACATTACGGAAGCGATTGAAAATATTCCTCCCGAAATCTGCCAAAAAGTGATGGAAAATGTTATCAAGAGGGCTGAGGTTTGCGCTGCTTCTAGAGACGGACATTTGTCTCATATTATTTTTCATACATAGTTTCTGAGTTTCAATAAAAGAGTAAGATGAAAAAAATGGACGTATTTTATTTCATTTCACAAATATTTAAGATACAGACCAGTCAGTTACATATCGGCCACCCTGTATAAGCATAACAAAGTAAATTGAATAGTGAAATCAATAATGCTTAATCATCTTCTACTTCAAATGATTTTCTTCTGTTCCTTGCTACATTCCCTCCTTCCCTTCTCCCCCTTTTCCCTATGAACTTGAAAAGTATCTGGGCAATCAGACCTGACTGACTTATAGACCGAAGAAACTTTTAACTAAGGCCAAAGGTTCACCGAACCGCTCCGATGAAGAACGACGAATAGTCAGTGCTTTGGACCTATCATGCATAATAGTGAATATTTGAGTTTTCACTTTTTAAGTAAAAGGGTGCTTAATTTATATTCATCATCTTGGTAAAGTAAATATCTTTGAAGAAAAAAAACACCCGCTTCTGGCCCGTTGCCTTTGGGAGGCAATAAATCATTTCCGAAAAAACGAACGTTGGGCAGAATCGAGAATGTCAACGGGAAATGAAATATAAGCTACAAACCGACCTTGGATTAACTAACCAACATCCCCTAACATCTTGCTACTAGAAAATAATTAAGAATTTATTTACATTACTGGATAAAGTAAAACTCGGGTGTCGAGATTTTAAGTGTGGAAAAGCATCTTGTGGAAATTAACTTGGCAATATTCCCCCTCTCACGGTATCGACTGACCAAAATACTGAAATGTCTATGACATGGATTTGTTGCACTATAGACATGTAGAATTCCAGCGACCTATTATGCAAACTTACTCTAAAAACTACCAGATGCTTTCCAAAGGGAAAAGTTGTAGAAGTTAACGAGCGGCATATGGCTTCATTAGGATAATGCTCCCAGCCGGTCCCCCTGCATAGATATCACTACTCTACAGCAAGCAGGCTTTGAATTAGTGAATTACTCACTACATTTTTCAGTCTTGATCCCTCAGTAAAATAAAAATAAAAATGTATTTGGAGTGCTCTCGCCATGTCTACTTTTCTTGGAAACATGATTTTGTTAAAAACTTTTTGGAAAAGTCTGACTAACTGACCTAAGCTTTTTATTTTCATGATCGATAACGCACTTATCGTACAAAAAATGTACTCTCCGTTCTAAGTCGACATTTCCTTTGTAGGATACTTCAGACCCTCGTACGATGGGGCTCTATACAAATCACATAATAGGTAGGCGATGTTAACTCCCAGTAGAAGCGTTCGTGTCCTTTAGGCTCCAAATTGAATGTGTGGATGGGCGATTAGATGCTCGGTATACGAGTGTCACGATGCGGCAGAAATTGATTGTCAGGCGAGATTTTCCTTTGTGAGAAGGACCTAGTTACACTGGCCGGTCCTTTCAGCTCGCCATTCATTGGCCATTGCGCCTAGCTGGACGGAAATACGTTTCTGTAGCGCGATAACTAGGAGATAATAGCTTTGCTTCGGACTAGAAATGCATTCGAGATTTCTGGGACTAGTATTATTTTGGAAGTTTGCGTTTTCATCCATCTATCCAGGAATATTAGCAGTACAATATTTCTAACAATTCAGTCCAACAGCGTAAATACCTCGGAATGACTGAATCGTATATGATGTCCTACTATTAAATGACACCCCTCTCTATTCTTTTTTATACTATACAGGTTATCCAAATATTCCCTGATGTGAACACGGTTTTTTGCTAAGGGGAAGGCAATACTAGCTGCAAAACAGCTACTAGCATAGCTGGAGGAGTGTGTAGTGTTTCTCCGCAATGCCTTCCCACGCTGAAGATTAAAATCCCATACGAAAATGGGCGTGGTAGCACCCAATCCAAAACAACCTAACGTAAGACACTACATGAAGGAGTACTACTCCACAAACTGGTGTTCGGCACCTAATATCCCAGAATCTGAAGGTTGAGCCAATGGCGCTCACACCACAATCTGAGGAGGAAAGTGACTGGCACGAAACACCTAACTTTATAGAGGAAGGTTCAATGAGTGGCCTTGAAGAAGATATGCTCGATAGGGAAATAAGTAACGGAGAAAAACCACAGAGCTGTTTTTCCAGCACAATACAGAATTACAGAGAAAGAAAGATATAACACATGTGAAATTATACAATCAATAAACTATGAAATTTACCAAAAGAAAATAATTGAAAAGGGTTTGGCCTAGGAATGGACACTCTAGCATCAGAGTTTTCTTTTTAAAACGCATCGTTTCAGATATTTTTGGAACCGATAGTCCGATTTGAATCAAATTTCGAACATAACGGTTTTGCTGCACATCCTAATATTTGATAAAGAACCCAAAGGGGTTCAAAAAGGGTGAAAGCTACACCCACCCCTACATAAACTATAGCAGAATTTTTTCGCAAGTCTTCCAATGACTCCATTTTTTTTGTTTAAACGCTCCTTTCAATTACTTAATTTTTTGTCTTTTATAAAAAAAACATCTCTCATGGTTTTCGAGAAAAAGTGTTTTTCGGTGATGGTTTCTTATTACATCAAATGTTAAAATCTAGTAGGCATCTAGTTGACGGAAATGTGGAATTTTATATCAGTGTGAGATTATTTTTGACAACAAGCTTCATAAAGTTTAGATTAATAAATAATGTTTGAGTTTGTTTTGGATTGTTAATTTGATGTTTGTTCTTCATAAATTTTAAATTAATTAACGTTTGAGATTATTTTCGGTTGTGGTTGCTTTTTTTTTCTCGTAAATATGGAATATTCTTTTGACGAACAGACCCATATGCTAATATATAGTTTTTTACAGATAAATCATGGTTTACCTGATATGGTATGATAAATTTGCACAATACACATTTTTACGCTTAATAAAATCGGGCATACAATTCCAGAAAGACATTTTCAATGGGAACTTCAAAATAATGTTTGGATGGAGATAACTTTTTGGTTGGTCTATATGTATAGATTACCTCATAAATTAAACGGAGATAGCTATTTTGTTTGCCATTTAAGTTTCGGCAAAGCTACTTGGCTTTCATTGGAAAATGAGTGAGTAAATTAAAAAAAAAACTGTATCGGTAAAATGTACACCTCCTGATTTGATGCACAGTTGTGCTGCATTTAGAAATGATATAGCAGATCGTCAAATCTGACAGCGCCAGATTTATTTCTGTGAGGCTTCGGTTTACCTCAACAAACCACAAATCCTGCAAGGCTTCCACATCAAAATTAAAGGATAAATTGTCAATTCGGAGCCAGTTGAAAATGGCTTGATACGGCCACAAAAGTGTACCAGCCCAGGAGGCGAATATCCGATGTACAAGGTGGCCGATATGTAACTGATTGGTTTGTATCTTGAATATTTGTGAAATGAAATAAAATACGGACATTTTTTTCATCTTAATATTTTACTGAAACACAGAAATTATGTATGAAAATAATATAAGACAAATGTCCGTCTCTAAAAGCCGCGCAGACCTGAGCCCTCTTGATTACATTTTACATCACTTTTTGGTAGGTTTCGGAAGGAATATCTTCAGTCGCTTCCGCAATATTGTTCTTCACCTGCTCTGCAGTATTTGGTTTGTTGCCATAAACCCTATTTTTCAAAAATCCTCACAAAAGTCAGGAGCCGTTAAATCCGGTGACCTTGATGGCCAGTTGACATCTCCAAATCGAGAACTTAAACGTCCTGGAAATATTGTTCGCAAAAGATTCATTGTTTTCCTAGCTGTGTCACAAGTTGCTCTGTCTTGCTGGAACCACATAGTTACTATAGGCTGTAGTTCTTGGGTTAACTGAATGTTTTATGGCCGCAAATGCAAGTCTTTCTTTAAAATAGTGCATAATGACGTGCGACGAATACCCAGTTCTTGAGAACGATGTCTGGTAGACGTCTCAGGGTGCACCATTACACTTTTACGAACTCTATCGATATTTTCCGGAGTACGAACAGTCCGAACACTGCCCGGCATTGGCAAGTCTTTAACATCACCAGTTTGTTCAAATTTCCGCACCAACTGACGAATGGTGTTGACACTGGGCACATTATTTCGACAGAAATCTTGTCGTAGCTTCCGAGTCCCTGCAACAATCGACTCATTATTTAAGCAAAACTTTTTCACAATACGGACGCGTTGTGGGATCATGTAGTGCTCCATGATGAATTGGTCACATGTGCTTTAAACAACTACTACGGCGCCACCCACTGAAATGCGTGTATCAAAGATGGCGCGCAATTTAAATCAGTCATATATTGGCCACCCTGTGCATAAGGTTTTTAAATTCATTGAGCTCGTTCAGCCAACTTAGATCGATCCAGAGCTCTTATGCTCAGTAGCAGTAACCATGGAATAGCTTGTACATCGCTGGAGAGTGTTTAAATGCACTGTTCGTGAAGTAAAGCTTTTTTTTTCATTTTCAAATTAATGGCAGCTAGACATCATGTAAATAACAGTGCCTACAATCACTTATCTACATCTAAGGACTCTGAAAGCCAGACAGAGAAATCATGCATGCCCTGTAGGCGTGGAGACAGAGAGTCGTCTTGAGCGTTTGAATGCAGGCTGTCGGTTCGCGAAGAGCTGTTTTCAAGCATCTCCATCGCAGCTACTCCGAACCGCTGCCGGGCGAATATACAGCAAAATAAAAGTGCGGTGCCGGCTTAAACGGAAGCTCCTCCGCAATCTCCCTCCTCCGCAAAGAGAAGGAAGAGAGATAAACGGGCCGTCAGCAATCCTTTACGCGTCTGTGAAGCCCCTCAATTCCGCCTCCTAATGAAGCAGCCGCCATACACCCACACTTTCTGCAGGATGAACAGTCGCAGATGAAGTCTTGGGGCTTGGTTCAAGAATTGTGAAAAATATTCAAGTGTTCGTAGAGGGAAACAGAAAAATGACACTGTTGGAGGCGCTCACGTCTATCTTAGCAGTAGAGTATATAGAACTTGAGTTCAGGTAGGGCTTATGAATATTAGAAGTAATGTCCTACTTCTATTATTATTTCTTTAGATTATTAGTCAAGTGGGACTGTAGGCAGACATTTGATCTAACCAAGGATAATACACTGTAATTGCATATAAAATTTTGGACATAATTAATGATTCACATAATCGCTACTTTGTTTTTTGAAGATTGAGTTTCATGTTAGTAGCAGAATAGTGATTGATACTTTTGAGATCAATATTAATTTTAACCTCATCCATTTTAAAATCATCAAGTGGAAAGCTTAACAATAATTGAGTACCATCGGCATAACAAGTTACACTCGAGTTTTTAATTATGACGTACATATCAAGAACAAGAGGGGCCCTGGGTCTGAACCTTGTGGTACCCCTGAGGGAACATTCTATAAATTTGAAATAATTGTTCCCAGAACCACCTGTTGTAGTCTGTGTTTAAGATATGACGCTAGGAAACGTAGTGCCGTCTTATGAAATCCAATATAAGTACACTTGACTAGAAGTACAGGTAGATCATGGTGTAGAATGCCTTACTAAAATCGAGAGAGACAAGAACCGTTGCCAAGTTGTTATCCAAATTGGAGATTTTATCATGAACTATAACAGATAGTGCAGAAACGGTGCTACTGTGTGGAAACCGTAAATGGTTAAAACATCGTAAAAAAGTCCGCTAGCATATCGATGGATGAACATTTTTGTCTCACTTTCATGAGTTTTTCCAGAATTTCAAAATGACTCAGCACACAAAAATTTTGAATTCAATGTCACTTTGCTACAACATATTTTTAGCTTTTACGTGATTTTCTTAGGACATTCATATAGTTTTGTATTTTTAACTTTATAGTGAAAACAATACAACTCATGGATCTTTTTAGGCCTCTCAGATTGGTGCGTTTTAAGAAGCAGTTCTAAAAACGCTGTTTATCCCTATGAGAGAGCTTGAAAATTTCATTCCTATATTGCAGTGGGAAAAACACTTTCGTATATTTTTCAGTATCTTTAAGAGACGTGATTTTCAGAAAAACTTTGGAGAATAGTTGCTAAAAAATAAAATTATACCTCACTCAAGTATTGTTTAATTATAATCCTATTTTTAAGACGTAAAGTCACATTTTTCTCGCATCACAAAGTAAACATTATATTACATAATGGAGGTTACTTCACTTACTAATTCTCAACATGACAGGAAAAGAAATAGAACCAAGAAATAATAGTATTTTTTGACAGGATTAGCAACACGCATAGTAGCCACTTGATAGGGCACTGAGTTTAGTTTTAAAAAACCGTGTAAGGTAAAACATACGTATTAATTCTACCACATTTCCATTATCCACAAACCACTACAAAACCACTCTTGTTGGCAGCAGCTACAACAATATGTGTATAAAGTAGTAATTATTCACAGATTGATGATAAAGTAACATTTTGCAAAAATTCACATAGGTCAGAAACGCACTAAGGGTAGCAAAAGTACCGTCTCATCCGTTAGAGAAAATGCAAAAGTAATATTTATGAGAAGTATGCGAAGGAAATGTTTATAAACTTGAACGAGGGACCAATGGACCAATGCATTGTTTTTATTCTATATACGATTTTAATCAATAAATAGGAATTGAAGTATGTGGAAATCTTGATTACGAATCAGCATCAGTGACTTCACTTCCATTATGGAAACACAGTTATGGTTATTATCAACTATTGCAGCGACTCCGACGGAAAGAAAAGCTGTTCGATGTCATTGAAGGCTTATGTGTTGATGACTTTGGTCATTCCATATTAGGGAAGTGCTATTCGTAGCTGTAAGACTGATTTTTGGAAAAATTCAGACTGAAGAACAATCTTGTTAAAATAAATTGTTTCATTTTACCATATGCTATGGCTGGGAATCCTCTAAGATATTGCTCTCAAATCTATAAATTAGGCTGTCTGTGTCATGATACAAGATAGCAGAACACAGCTTGCAATAAATCTGCCACAAGACCGTTCAAACTCAAAACACGTTTAGGTTTGAAACATTTTATCTGGTTTATCTCTGCGCATTTTATTCCCGCAATACCCGCGTAAGATGCTAAAGCTACGGACCAAACTTGTATGGAAACTAGACAAACGAGGGCAGCAATAAATCGCGTTGAGTCGTCGGAAATCATTTCCAGCCCGAGGTTATGCAGCTCAGCTACGGAGCTCTGATGAAACAGTCGTCGTTCTACTTCCTGATACCCCGAGGGCATTGCAAAAACCGGCGTTCGACTAGCGACAACAGAGTCCTTTAGGCAAGGATTAACTGTCTTCGGTCTTTGGATTATCTGGGTGTCCTATCTTAACGAAATTGCTGTTTCCTTGCTGTCGGTATGTATGAATATTCACGATCACGTCGCGGGAGACGTGAGCTGACGCAAAACATTGTTACGGTCTTTGACTGCAGAATAGGGAGGACGTAGTGGCAACAAAATCAAACAGGCTTAATATCTATCTAAGCAATGTTCTTGATAGGAAAGATTGGAGCTAGCCTCCGGGCCCTGTGCACTGTTAATATTAAGCTGTGATCTTTTGTTTTGTTTTTTTTTTCACTTCCTCTCTCGAGTCTGGTTTTTCCGTTTTTTTTTTTGACGGTTCGCGAAAGGTTTTATCGGAAGACGATACCGTTTCAGAAGTTAGAAGCTCGGCGCTTTACAAGCAAATACGAACTGTTGAAGTACCGGACGAAGGATGTGTTACAACGGCTGTTAAAGTCTAAAAAACTGTGTTTTCGCGTAATACAAAGACTTTTTTAAGCTACGTTCCGCCGTTTCTCAAAATATCGACTCGAGATCGGTTTCATTCGATAGCTAAATGAGAAACGCGTCAGATAGGGTTGCCCTTTTTTTGATTCGCATTTTAGTTTTTCTCTAGAAATTTTCAAAGGTAAAGCGAGAAAATGGCGAATTTCCGTAAAAACTCTGATATCTCCTTTATGCCAAAGAGAAAATGAATTTGGCGTGGCTCATTTTGTACACCTCAACAAGTACTAGGAATTACCTGGAGAGAGTTTTTTTCGTTTAGGGCACCTAACAAATTTCAAATGTTGGAAAGATGACTTTTTGCGTACAAAGCGCAGCTTTTCTCTGTTGAGGATCTATCTTCTCCGAAGATAACGGAGATCCGAACCTGGCGACTTTTGCATAAGAAAGCCCATACTTCAGACTTCCCAGTAATGGATTTTCATCCCTTTATTCCAGGAGTTCTCAACCAGGGTGCGCCTCCCAAGGGGGGCATAGAGAGATGTCAAGAGGGGCGGAAAGCGTTTGCATTTTAGAAGGCAAAAACAAAAAAAATTAACAAATAACATTAACATTCATCACTTAGAAAACAATTATTGTGTACCTACCAGACGCGGATGATCATCTGTGACAGTTCCCACAAACTTGCGAAAAATTTGACGTTTCGAAGTACACGTTTTGTTGAGAAATCTTTACAAACTTCACTTACCATTTTTATTTAATTTACTAAATTGTTGATAGATTGTTCATAGATCGGCCATTGGTACCTTTTTACCACATCACAATCAAACTAACGTGGCAAAAAAATTATGAAACGACGAAATTCAAGTACCTAATATTGATTCCAAATGTATTTAAAATTACTGTTATAACGTCACCTGCCAACAAAAATATAAATCTCCCGGTGGCTAATATACTGTTGAATACATTACGTTATTAAGATAAAATAATGGACATATGATAAGTAATTACATGTAGGTATTTTGCTTATTTATTTATTTATTACTTATTTGTTTTATTGGTATAGGTGCAAAATGGCAGCGTAAAAAAAGAAAGTTTTCCGAAGGTTACTTTAAGTTTGGATTTACCTTCATAGAACAGGACGAGTTACAATTGTTTCAGTGTGTGATCTGTATGAAAGTTTTAAGTAATGATAGCATGAGGCCCAATGGCCTCGAAAGGCATTTGAAGCAACCTACATCCTACTTTTGAAGACGAAAGAGTTTTTTCTTCTAAAGCAGACTCACTCAAGCGCATGAGACTGGATGAATCGGGACGTTATCACACAGGTGTATCGAAGCATCTCAAAGCTTCATTTGAAATAGCTTTTATGATAGCAAAGCAAAAGAAACCTCATACTATCGGTGACGAATTAATAAAACCATTTGTCCGAAAAGCCACCCAGATAATTTTAGGAGAAGATGCAGAGCAAAAAATTTAGTCTATTTCTCTTTCGAATAACACAGTCAAGCGTAGAATCAATGGTATTGCAGCAGACATAAAGTCACAATTAATTAACAAAGTAAAATTATCGCCATTTTTTGCCATTAGTTGCGATGACCGACATCGTTAATTGTGCACAGTTAATAGTTTATGCTCGTTACATCGGCGGAGACATCATTCAAGAAGAAATTTTGTACTCCCAATCTTTGACAGCAGGTACTACATCTGAAGGTATATTTAACTCAATATCAAATTTTGTTGAAAAAATTATTTGGATTGGAAGAAACTCATTGAACTTTGCACAGATGGCGCACCTGCAATGATAGGTGTACGATCGGGCTTAGCTGAAAAGCTCAAGGAAAAAAATTCCGCAATGGTTAGCACATATTGTGTTATTCAACGGCAAGCTTTGGCTTCCAAAACAATTGCCACAGAAATTAAGCCAGACTTTGGACTCGGCTATAAGGATTGTAAACTACACCAAGAGCAGCACTTTGAACAGTCGGTTATACTATGTATACTTTACTTTGCGAGGATCTCGATTCTTATCACAAAGTTCTTCTGTTCGATACAGAAGTACGCTGACTGTCCAAAGGCAACATGTTGGCTCGCCTTTATGAATTGAAAGAAGAGGTATTTTTCTTGAGCTTAAAGAAAAACACGATTTCTTGGCAATGTTCAAAGATGACACATTTCAATGGAGGTTGGCTTATTTAACTGATTTATTTGACTCCTTGAAACTTGAAACTTGAGGGCAGAAACAACACATAAGCAGTTATGATTATATTCAGGGGTTCATATCAAAGCTTCAACTTTGGAATCAAAAAGTGTCTTCTGAAAATGTTATATCTTTTTCTCGGCTGTTCGAAGCAATTAAAAATAACATACTGGACGCAAATTTAAAATCTGACCTAAAAACTCATATGCAAGCGCTGGAAGACGAATTTCGCCGATACTATCGAGACATCAATTCAGAGTCACCAATATGGCACATGACAAGAAATCCAATTGTTGTCGATGTGTCACAATTACCAGAAGAAGTTCAGGAAGAATTTCTAGAAATGAAGGCTGATTCGACCATGAAAGATGACTTCCATCTTTTAATATTGGAGAAATTTTGAATCAAAAGATTGCCTGTTAATTCGACACTTCCCTCTCTTGCTTTACGAATACTAGTTCTTCAACTTGCTTATGTGAGACAGGCTTTTCTGCTCTAGTTTTAATTAAAACTAAACAGCGAAATCGTCTTGATGTCGACAGCAATCTGATGATAGCTCTGGCAACAACAGAACCTAGAATCAACCAACTGGTTCATAACATGCAATCTCAAGTGTCTCATCAGTACCTACCCTTATTTTATTCAAGTTATTCGATAAAAAACATTTATTAGTTGATTTAAACTTTCAAAGTTCCTTTATTAGAATTAAAATAAAAGTCTTTGTACCTATATAATGTGCGTTTTTTTGTATTTATTGTAAAAGCCAAGCGGGGCATGAAAATATAATGTATAGTCCGGGAAGCCTCAACAAAAAAAAAGGTTGCAATACAATGTAGTTAAAAGATATTAAGCAACCATGATCAAATAAGGACTGTTTTGGGATTTATAACCTTCTGATATTTTTTCCTCAACTTTGACCATCTGTGGTGAAACAAAAATTTACTGGGCTATAACTGCATCATATTGAATAAAAAGATTGCTCACTGACTACAGATTTCAGAAAGGCACCACACGTACTATTTGGAATATAAAAAAGTGATAGCTTTCATGTGACTGACACACACTACAACGTAATTATTGGAGTTAAATTCAAGTTCCACCAGTTACCGATCAGTGACATGCCTAATAGTACAAAGCTACATTATTATTACTTGCTCCTGATATGATTTTATGAAAGTTACAGAAACAATATCAGAAGGTTATAAATCCCAAAACAGTTATTTTATCATGGCTGCTTAATATCTTTTAACTACATTGCATTTGTATATGATAGAGCAACTATCTAGAAGTATTTTATAGAAAGAATGAACAAAGTATAACGTTATTTGTACATGCAGCTAAAGACCACATATGAAGAAATACGATTTTTTTAAATTTAAGAAAAAAATCAATATCTCAAAAACGGTAACACTTTTATATAGGTAAGTTTTTGTTATTTAGGAGGCAGTCCAAAGCCTACCTTCTCCTTAAGTTTATCGTGGTACTTATTGGACACTGTATATGCAAGATAAAAATTATATAACGATTAAACGATAAACATTTTGAGCGTAGGAAACGAGCCTGACTGTTCGAATTCCCGTCAGATTTCGAAAAAGCAAACTTTTAGGGCCTCAAAGGTACCGATGATAAGCCATTTTCTGGCGTAGTTGGTCTTCTTCGATATAGACCTTCGTTACGAATCGAGATAAGAAAAACACGCAACAGTACCCGATTGCGTCTAACAAACATTAGTGTCAAAATAGCACAATATAGGTAAACCAGAATTTAGACACAACCAAATTCCCCAGTGCAATCTTCAGACGCCGCCAGATGAGCGGTAGGCTACGGAAGGTTACACCCACCGCCGTTTACACCGTCAAGTGGTTCATTCAAACACTGAATTTCTGAGAGATTCCAACAATCGTTTATGGTAGAGCTGCTCGTACTAATTCGTATGGATAACTAATTGATAGCTCAGATAATTATAATGTTAATTGTGATATGCTTACTGTGCAAACTCCTCGCTATTCTGTGAAATTGCGTCAATTTTTTCCGACGGTAGCTCATTATATTGACAACTAAATGAGAGCTTATTATTAAATATGTGTTTTACTTATTCCTACAAAATATAAAATCACGCTAATATACGTATATCCTTGCAGTAATATGGCAATGTCTCAACAGGCAGCAGCGGTGGCCGCAGTAGTAGACTCTTCGGTCTCCTGATCAGTCGCCGTGCGCTGTGAGGGTTCGAGTCCCGTCCCAGGAGAAATTTTTCTCTTGGCTATGGATGTAGTGATTATCCGTAGGTGGTAGATGGTCTCTGACTCTCGAACGCGGAGGTACCACCCGGCGGTTCTCGTAGGCGGAGCCAGAATGTGTGCATGTTGCATGCACACGTGTTCCCTCGCCAGAGTCCGTGTGGCGTCCCCCCCCTTTCTCATGTAGCCCCCTATAGCCCCACGGTACCCAATGGGTGCTTAGGCCTTAGGCCTTCGTGGTAGTTGGAGTATAAAAAAAACACTTTCGGAATCATACTTATGTATTGAAACACATCCGTTATTGAGTACTTTATATGTGGAATTTAAAAGATTATAATAATAATATTGGAATACAAATGTACATAGCATCTTATTACTGATAGGCGGGGTCTAGATAAATCTATTCCACTCATATCTAGATTAGGCAGCCTTATCTTATCCGGCTTCACAACCGTAACAAAACAAGGGCGAACCAAATCTGTTCCCCAATGTAAATTCGGTTTTTCAGACCTGATCTACCCTCACGTCTCATTTATCTCACCGTGAAATATGCAAAGGATTTTCGCATCGTACAAGGGATATGCAAGGAGGGCTAGGATCCTCATTTCAATTTACATCCCATCACGTAAAATATCAGTACAAAAGCAAAAAAGCATCTGCCAGACCTCAGCCGTATGACCTGTTATCTCATGACACTGTTCCTGCCGGTAATCGAAAGCCCCAAGCTCTCCTGTCACCGCGCAAGGCGGTTGAAGATTGCATATATCTTTTTAGAGAGACAGGTAGGTTTCATTAGATGCAAAGCCTGTTGTCGTAGTATCGATCCTCATTTGCTACCTCACGGGTCGGTTATCATAATGATATAATTAAAAAAAGTAGTCCAAAATATGCAGACGACTGAATCTGACGGTCTACGATAAATAAATAATCGGCAGTTTCTTGTTGAACAACCGATTGATATCACATGTAAGCCAGGATATCTAGAATTTCATAAAAAATCTATTGTGCAGACGGATTTTATCACATAAATATATTCTTGAGGGTAACTGGAAAGGTTATGCAACTAGAGAGACAAACTTTTTCAAAAACCGCCAATTATGCTTTATACTTAAATTCACAGAACCGTGACTTACGGCTAACACTGCTTTTGAGAAGAGCTCTACTGCATGAAAATACATTTAAAATCAGATCTTCTTTGATTAGATATAGCGGTTATTGTCTTATTGCGAACAGCCGCCAATTATCAAATTTATTTTTTACCAAAAAGTTCACAACAGAAAACACGAACTGCTTCACTTGGGTACCAGATTAAAATAGCATATAGTATAACACTGCCAGTGCGGCAATTATGAATAAAACGTCAATGTTGGAGTCTTATTCAGATATCGATTAAAAACCTGTTTGCATACTTTTATTCGGATCAACCCGTATTTATCTATGAGAATGGGAGCTCTGTAATCCGCGCAAATTTATAGGTATTCTTTTCGCAATAATATAGGAATGCAATGCACTGGTGGCTCTATTAATGCCATAACCATTCCGATGCCACCATAAACTTAAATCAAACTAGTTTTGTGTTCCCCAAACTCTCTGCCTTTCTGCTGCTTCCCACAATTCAGCCTCTTTATTTTCCGGAATTCATTGCCGTTGGAGCCGTGTTTCCAGAAAGGTAAGTAGCCAAACAGTCGGAATTTTAAAGATGAATATGGTTGAAATTAAATCTGTCAGATTGTTTCATGCCGTAATAATGCAATATAAAAGAAGCGTCCCTGTTTCTGCCTTCTGAGTTCATCGGCGGACGTGCCGCTCTTGGTAAGTGTTCTGGCATTGCTGCCACTGAGCCGTGCTGTCGCATCTTAAATAACCGTTTCTGGCCATTTAGTAATATCGCCAAAGCGTGAGATGACGATTTAATTACAACATTGTTCTCTTGGACTCCACAAAGGCGTTCGATACAATAAATACCTCTCCGTTGACTGCTAAATGGCATTACTGTTTTGATGATTCCGCACTGAGTTCAATATACAGCTTTCTGGTCCCAAAAGGTGGTCGTTGATTCAGAATTTTCTACAGAACTTCTGATTTCCTCAGGAGTGCCTCAAGGATCAGTTATTGAACCAGTTCTCTGTATTTTGTATATAGCACATATAAAAAGGGTTGTGGAATTTTGTAATATTCAGTTTTTTTGCTGACGACTCACAATTATATCATAGCTTCAATTATGAAAATTTAGAAATTTAATTAATTAATTGAAAGTTATTATTTCTTCCCTAAGAATTTAAGGTCCCTTATTAAAAATAATTTGAGCATTACTCTAAGGGGTCATGCTATTCAGATAGAAGAATCAGTCAGAAACTTAGGTTTTACGGTTTTACGGCATCTGTACCTAAAGCAATACTTGATCTTAGATTAAAAAAAATATATGTAAATCTTCGATAAGATCAAAAATCACATACTGTGATTAAGGATACTATCCATTTCTAGATTCAGTTTCAGCTAAATCTCTACAAAAAATTCAAAATTCATGTTGTAGACAGATTATCGACTAAAGAAAATACGATCATATTAGTTCAGGCTTCGAACAGCTGACATGGTTGAATATTATAAAGTTGTAAAAGTGTCATTTATTATTCTATGTTCACAAACTCCTACCTACTTCGATTCCTTCATTTTTGAAAAATAGATTGATATCTCGTGAATATGTCCAATCAAGAAATATTCTATTTACTGACATTCAAAGTATGGTTCTTCCTGAAACCTCCAGTATATAATTCATATATCGTATAAATCATTTATAATTTTTTTAATACACTCATGTATACGTTGTATTGTATGAGAAATTTTTGTTTAAATTTTGGAAGAGTACTTTGCTAAACTTGTTTTCTATATTCTAGTGCTAGTTATTGCTGAGTGTTAAGTTAAACTTCGCTTAAAATAAAAGTCGTTAGTAGATGTCTTATGGGGATTCGGTCTCAAAACTTCCAAAATCCGCCACCAGAGGCGCTGGCGTCGCGCGCCATTGACAGGTTGTTGGACGGAATCTGTAATCATGAGTTGGGGATTCCGCCGCTAGATGGCGCTGTCAAACCAAACGGAATCTGTGTGTCATTGGACACCTGTCATGCGTCATTGGGCATCTCACGCATAGATGGCGTTACACGTCATCTGTTATACGTCATTGGACACCTGTCATTGATGGGTTGGGCATCTCGCGCATAGATGGCGCCGATTTGTTTGGCGCTGTACAAACCAAACGGAATCTATGTGTCATTGGACAGCTGCCATTGATGGGTTGGGCATCTCGCGCATAGATGGCCAGATGTCGCACCTGTCTGGTGTTGGCGTGGATTACGGGGGGCAACGTGTATACAGGGGTGCATCGAAAAATAGCGGATCGATGGACCGACGGTATATCGTTAAATCGTATATAGCAAGGCGTGACCTAAATAGCGTGGTGGGCTCCTCTGGTCGGTCGGTCGGTCGGTCAGAATGTCTCATAACCTGTATACGATGTACTGTTATTATTATACAGGATGATACCGTTCAAAATGAAAATAGTATAATGGATATTTTATTGAAACATATAGTATATATAACAATAAGGTTGATTGGTGTGTGTGTGTGTGCCATGTTTTGAATACCCGCGCTTGAACAACTTGCAACAAGAAATTCCGACAATATTATTTCGCAAACCAGAGGTATTTTCAATAAAACTACATATCAGGGAGTACTTTAGATGTTGATACTAATCGACTCAAATCATTGTTCGACAACTGATTTGGTTCATGACAGACAAGAATCAAATTATGTATTTCACGGTTCAGTTCTGGTTGTTTTTTAATTTTTTCCCTAAACTTCAGGTAACCCAGGAAATATGTCTCTTATCCGTCCTCTGTTCAACACATCAGTAAAATCGTTAGAAAATTCTATATATGACATATTATTATAAAAGGTATAGGACCGTCCTGCGTTTGATTGAAAAATAGCATTGATTCGAGCCCTATCGGGTATATCAATTGAAAAATTATCAAGAAATTTAATGGTAGGGAATGATGCTGAGAAATAGTTGTTTGGAGACACAATGGTAATCAAGTCACCGTTTGTTGATTGGAAAATATGTTGTAAAGTGTATTGACGTAATTCTGTAGGAACATAATCGACAAGAAGTTCAGGCTGAGATGGGATAATCATTTCGTTTAAGTCTAGTTTCCATATAAACATATCATGTGCAATATATAATCGGTAATTTGAAAACTCTGGAGCAATAGCTAAAAACATAAAATCTGGAATAATATCACACAAATTTTTGAGGATCGGCTGCTTACGAGTTGTAGATCTTATAGTTGTTGTTGTTTTTGGTATTGCTGATGCGGTGGTAGACGTTGGGATTGAATCATATTTGTTTTTTCTTCCATATAGATATTGTACTGCATTTATATCATCAACATCTAGACCACGAATCTCATGCTGATAGAAGGCAAACATAATAGCATTCGGAGAAGCACTATGTGCTATGCCGAGAGCATGTCCAATTTCATGAACCAACACCTGATAGAGAATGATGTCAAAAATCTCAGATAGCAAATATAAATTCGTTTACCCCCCAATCAAAATCTTGACTGAAAAAAAATTAGGCAGCAAATATACAATAATCATACACGAATTTACTATATTTCTAAATTTCTACTCTCATGTGCAACTTGTAAGTGGAATTTCCGCCGGACAAACGATACATTCATGTATTACTAAGAAATTATATAAAAAATACTGCAACCGCAATGAATGTTGTTTTCTCGATAAAAATGGTACTGAGAATATGATGCATATAATATGCATATTTACGATACAATTATCTCATGCACGCGTGTGTTATCTCAACCACGTATTTATATTTAGCGAGCGCATGCAATAGTCATCATTGTTTCACACTTAACGCACAACGCTGCAAGCTGGAACAACGGCCGCAGTACAATAGTGCTTCGAGAGAGACGAGATAGCGAAAATTTTAAAAAAAGTAAGTGCTATTTTATTTAATATTTTTCTTTTTTATGTCTCTAAGTGCAACTGTTTTTTCGTGTTATGCTTCAAAATAGTTAGACGACTCAATTTTTTTATAGATGGATTTATCAAAAATTAATGCTGCGTCTTCGATTGTAGACCGCAAACCTATCAGAAAATTAAAGGACCTACCAGTCGGGACACCATTTGCAATCCAAGCAGCTAAAGTGGTCAAGTCGAAATTTGGGGAAGCCGTGCTACTAGATTTAGGACCGGAAGTGCTATTTCTACCACAGCGGGTGACGGAAACGTACCAGCCGGTCATCGACGAACTTTTTCACGGAAAATACTCGATCATCTTCCAAGGGGAAGTGGACGTAGGGAAAAGCCGACCGCTAGCATCATTCAAAATAGTGGAAAATTAACAAAGCAGAGAACAGGAGGAGGAGGACAGGGTGAGCATTTTTATATATTTTTGAGTAATGTGTTTGCTTGAAAAAAAAAATGTCGTCTTTTCAAATGTCTTCAAATAAGGTTAAAAAGATCATCAAACAAACAGACGGTGTTCTACTATCAATTGTTAGTCTACGGAAAATTTTATTTGATAATTTTACAATCAGAGACGCGGAAGTGTGGCTGAAACGAATAGAAAAACAAATTAGATTATGTAAACGGGTAATTCGTAGTAGAAGGCAAAATAAATTATCTGTAGGGACCTGTAGAAAAGTAGAAACAAATTTGGGGCATTTTAAACATTTTAGAAAGTTGATTTTAACTAGACATATTGGGGCAGGACTTCACTTAACATTGGGTCAGAGGGTTAGATGGGAAAATGTAGAATCGAGCTTTCAAAGTAGAATAAAAACCGGTTCCATAGCTAATTTGCGTCATAAGGACTTGAATCAATTTTTAGCAGATTGTGTAGTTGTTTTTAAAAGGAAAATTAGGAATATTTTGAACACCCATTGTGCGCTCAAAGTAAATACAACATTTTGCGGGGAGTTTATTAGGAAATCGGGGGATAATGAAATTTTGGGAATTAAATATATTAATACTAAAAATCATATTATTGATACATCAACTCAAATAGACGAGTGGTTTAAGATATATGTGAAAGATAAACTTTTAAACGAATTATCGGAATTTGCTGAAAAAGATTCGGGATTTGCGTTAAATAAAATTATTTCCTTAGTTGTTAATATCAGTAAATATCAATTGGGAAACGGTTCATCTTATATTAGACTACCAGAACCGATTATAAGGAAAAATGCTTGTATAAACATTAAAAATATAGATCAAAATTGCTTTTACTGGGCCATTGTAAGCGCTCTTCGGACTCCTAGCAAAAAAAGACATGCAGAACTAACCTCCTCATATCCACACTTTACTGACGTTTTACAAACAGAAAATTTAGATAGTCCTATGCTGCTAACAAAAATTTCAAAATTTGAAAAGATGAATAACATTTCAGTCAATGTTTACGCTTTAGAATTGATCGAAACAGAAAAAAAATCATTTTACATAGTAGTACCAGCAAGATTAACGGAAAATAAACGGGATACGCATGTTAATTTACTTTTAGCTCAAAATAAATATTATCCGCGTTTAAATGATTATGATGCTCCTCCACCAGCGCCAGCAAATGAAGATAATGATTCAATCGATGAAATTAAATATCACTATTGTTGGATTAAAAATCTTTCGCGTCTTATTAGTAGCCAGTTAAATAAACATCGTGAGAAAAAATTTATTTGCGATAGATGTCTGAACTATTTCCATCAGCAAAATAAATTAGTTGAACATGAAAAACTGTGTTCTAAATTTAATAAATATAAAATTAACCTTCCTAAAGAGAGCTGCGTTGAATTTAAAAACTTTACATACCAACAAAATACTCCTTTTGTTGTTTATGCAGATTTTGAATGTCAATTAGAAAATCATAAAGAAAGTAGCGTCGTAAATTTAACTAAAACCATAAAATATCAAAAACACGTTCCGTATAGTGCTGGTTTCTATGTAAAATGCAGCTATGATGATAGCCTTTCTTATTTCGAGAGCTTTCGAGGTGCAGATTGTATGGATTGGTTTGCAAATCGTATGGCTGGTGTTGCGCAATTTGTAAACTCAAAAATAAAAACAAGCGTACCTATGATTGAAAAATTAGACACATGTAAGGCAACATCATGTCATATTTGCGGTAAGAGATTTTCAAAAACAAAAAAAGACATAATCGTTAGAGATCACAACCATTTCAGTGGAGAGTTCAGAGGTTACGCACACCAAGCATGCAATCTGAACTTTAGAAAATTGTTTGTTGTGCCGGTTATATTCCATAATTTAAGTGGGTACGATAGTCACTTTATGATTTCGAATTTATGTAAAAAAGGTCGCTTAAGTCTACTTCCCATCAACAAAGATAAATACATCTCCTTTACGCTGCACTCAGATGAAAATAACATTAAATTGCGGTTTATAGACTCTTTTCGATTTATGGGGGCGTCTCTTGATGAATTAGCTTCAATTTTAGCAGTATCAGAAAAGAAAATTTTACAAAGGGAATTTCAAAATTTAGATGAAGATAAATTCAAATTATTAACACAGAAAGGAGTTTTCTGTTACGATTACATTGATTCGTTGAAAAAATTAAATGAAACGACTTTGCCCCCAATTGAAAAATTTTACAATAAATTAAACGATGAAAGTGTAAGTGACGAGAAGTATGCTCATGCGCAATCTGTTTGGCAACAGTTTAACATTAAAACGTTAGGAGAGTATTCTGATATATATTTAAAAACAGATATTCTGCTTCTTGCCGACGTTTTTGAGCAATTGCGTAAAAAATGTTTCTCCACCTATGGTCTGGATCCTGCGTGGTACTATACAATGCCCGGATATACGTGGGACTGTATGCTCAAATACACTGGGTGTAAGTTAGAACTACTAAAGGATCTAGATATGGTGATGTTTTACGAAAATGCTATAAGAGGTGGAATTTCGGTGTGTAGCAACCGATTTTCGGAGGCCAACAATAAATATATGCCCGAATATGATCCTGAAAAGCCGTCCAAGTACCTTATGTACCTGGATGTGAATAGCTTATATGGGAAGGCTATGCAGCAACCCTTACCCTACGGAGGGTTCAAATGGGTAGATGATGTAACATCGTTTGATGTGATGTCAATACCCGACGACTCTGACGTAGGGTACGTGCTACAAGTCGATCTATCGTACCCACAAGAACTGCACGATAAACACAAAGATTTTCCGTTTGCGGCAGAACGTAGCGTACCACCCAGCGACGGCGGGGTAAAATTGCCGAAATTAATGGCAACACTTACGGATAAAAAAGAGTACACGGTTCACTATAAAAATTTAAAACAAATGCTAGCTAATGGGTTAAAGTTAACGAAAATCCATAAAATTTTACAATTTAAACAAGCAGCCTGGCTGAAACCCTACATCGAGTTGAATACTCGATGTAGAGCTGCAGTCCGGAATGATTTCGAAAAAAATCTTTTTAAATTAATGAATAATGCAGTATTCGGTAAGACCATGGAAAATATACGTAAGCACCGCGTATGTAAAATCGTTAAATCTTGGGGTGGTCGCTATGGGGCAGCAAACTTGATTTCGAGTTTTCGGTTCCACAGTCGCACAATTTTAGAGGAAAATCTGGTGGTTATCGAATTGAACAAGGCTGAAATAACGTTTAACAAACCTCTGTATGTAGGGCAGGCAATTCTAGACCTATCGAAACTAGTCATGTACGATTTTCATTACACCTATATGCTACCAAAAATGGGTGCAGAAAGGTGTAAGCTCATGTACATGGACACAGACAGTTTTATCTACGAATTGCAATGTGAGGATGCATATGAGGAGATCATTAAAGCTGATTCCAGTAAATTTGATACTTCGGATTATCCTGAAAATAACATATATAAAATACTGCGTAAGAACAAAAAGGTGCCGGGTCTAATGAAAGATGAAAATAACGGTAAAATTATGACACATTTTGTTGGACTTCGAAGCAAAATGTATAGTTACAAGGTGCAGGGTGGGAAGGTGGTTAAAAAATCTAAAGGGGTTAAGTACAATGTTGTTAAAAATAAAATTGCATTTGAGGATTATGTTGAATGTTTGAAAGAATTTAAGGAAAAAACAGCTACACAACGCTGTATCAGGTCGTATGCACACAACGTATATTCTGTTGAACAGTCAAAAATTAGTTTAAGTCCGTATGACGACAAACGTTATTTAATTCCGAACAGTTTTGACACACTTCCGTGGGGGCATTACAGTATCTTATAATAGCGTTTTTTTTTTGTTATAGATGAATGCCCCAACATTATCAGAGTTAGCTGTTAGAAAAATTTGCGAATCAATAACATCATCAGCAGTAGAATTCATGGAGCAGTCTCCACTACCATGGAAATTAACTACGGAAATTGTGAAACAATTTCCTTTATATAAATGGCACGCTATGATTAAAGAAGCCAAAAATGATCTTGATTCTTCATATACAGGAATTAACTTTATTAGATGTCACAAAGAAATAGATCCAAATTTAATTCACACTATATTAGGAAAATCAGATTGGGGTTATGTTTTTGAAGATTATTCTAGTTACTGTCTATGGACAAGTGGATATTGGCTGGACCAATATTACCTACACGTATGTAAAAATTGTTTATCTAAATTTAAAGAAATACATAAAACTTTAAATAAACGTTTATTTGCCTGCTATGACCATTCTCACGAGGTTCACGATGCACATGACATTATTTTGAACGTATACCAAAAAAAAGTATAATTGGTGTCACAGCTGCTTTAAAAGCGTAGTGTTTGAACTAAAAGACCAGGAATCTTGCAGAGATGCCTTACATGATAGGTCTAGAAATAACATCCGAATCCGATTTGATGAATCTGATGTAGACAGCGATATTGAGTTTTAAAAAAAAAACATCACAGCAAACAAATTACAAAAAAAATATATAAAAAGCGTTCATTCGTCCTCCAGTTTCTCTCTATCTATTGTACTAACATTTATATATATATATATATTTTTTTTCAAACATGTATGTAGTACTAACATTTATATATATATATATATTTTTTCAAACATGTATGTAATTAGATTTAATAAATGAATATTTATAAAAAAATGTTTTATTGATTTCGTTAGATTTTTCTAGTAAGAAGAGTTCACAACAACAACAACAAGATGTCCTGATAGCTTGAGTCGTCAGAGGTGTGCAACATCAGAAGCAATGTTAGTGCGTGGTTGGAGTTCAAAACTTAGCGTGTTCAAAAACAAAAAAAAAACACGCACACACATAATACTAACATTACTTCTGATGTTGTGGCGCGGTTCTTCGGGCTATCAAGACATCTTTTTGGTATTTTTGAACAAAGTGTGCACGTCACGTGCGTCACGTATCACGTCACGTGCGTCACGTATCACGTCACGTGCGTCACGTGTCACGTCACGTGCGTCACGTGTCACGTCACGTGCGTCACGTGTCACGTCACGTCACGTCACGTGCGTCACGTGTCACGTCACGTCACGTGTCACGTTACGTGACGTATATCATAATGAAACGACAGATATGCATTTTTACAAAAACTTTATTAAAATCGTTCAAGATCATTAGCGATCCTATGTCTATAGAAAAATATATGTTGTCCTAACGCTATATGTTGTAAAGTACAGCCTACGAGCTTAAATGTATACAATTTTTGAATAGCATCTGAAAACGTATAATTTTGATCATTAAAACTAGCTCGAACAATCTTAAGCGCATTATAATAATAGCTTGGAAATTCAACAGTTTCTAGCATAGACATATACGGTACTAAAAGTTCATTATTTGCTTCTAAAAGAGCGTTCACGTCCATTTCTGAGAGGTAGAAACTAATGTTGTGCTTGGTTATTTCGAGAATTTTCGTACTATCATAGATTAGTCGTCGAATTCTGCAATAGTCACCGCACTCGATTTCGACAGGATCATACTTGTCAGGAAGGTTCTTCTCCTCCTCCTGCTCCTCCGTCTCCTTCACCGTTACCACATTGAGCTGGGTGATTAATTGTTCCCACTCATAGGAACTGAAAGATAGTTTCAACCGTGATGAGTTCCACACAATTACAGCAGGAGTAAATGATCTCGCTGGGCTTAGACCGCATCCAATTTGGTATGATCCATTTGGAAACTGCGTGTACAGCAGATAATGGTCCTCGTTCTTGGCCGCTTCTTCGTACCTTTCCAGAATAGCATCCAGCTCACGGTCGTAGTTTACAGATGATTCGTGTGAGCTGCTGGTGGTGAGGTCAAACTCGCTGCAACTTGAACCACTACCACTGGTATCCATTTTTTTTTTTTTACTAGCTGCCTGACTGACTGACTGACTGACTGCAACCGACTGAGAACTCACTTTTAGCAGAAACCCCCCCACCCCATACACCTAGACGATCGCATCATTGTCAATCCAACTATTATGTTTTGCATCAAGGCCAAGCCATTTGACGTACATTTTTTTACCTTTACGACGTAAAACTTTTTCAACTAAATAAACATCTGGATTGGCTGTTTTCTGTAATTCTTCGTCATAAAAGGCTCCTTTGATCGGTGCACCTTGCATATCTTCGAGCATGTACGTTGCAGGGTTGGTAATATTAATTTTAGTAACTTTAAATAATTCCGTTGTCCAGCTTGGAACGTATCCCTTGTCGAATAGCATTTTGGTTTTGCTGATGCGTACAATGTCACCAACTTTAAACTTACGCGGGCCCGCGATTTTTAAATGAGTATATTTTCGATTTAAGATACATTTTTCGTTGGATTTATTAATTTGTGATGGTTTACATCCGATGGTTTGATGACGTGTTCCATTGTATTCATTGGTAATGCTTTGTAATATATCAATCCATTTATACGATCCCATTAAGCTAAAGTATTTGTAAAGTTTATTTTTCAACGTCCTTATGGCTCTTTCAGCAATGGCCGCTTTCTTGATGCTATATGTACTATAATGATTAATATCATGCTTCTTCATTAAAGTTTGAAATTTACTATTGTAAAATTCTTTACCTTGATCAGATTGTAGATTTTTCGGCGTACGTTCCGTATGTGCGAGGATATCCGAAAACGCACGAGTTATCTCCTCACCCGTCTTTGTCTTTAACGGTCTAGTCCACATAAACTTGGAAAAAGAATCGATTACGACGAGAATTAATTTGAAATTTTTATTTTGATGAGCATAAGGTCGCATTTCAGCCAAGTCCGTCTGCCATAAATCGTCTAAGCCTTTAATGATGGTACGTCGTCTTAGATAATTTTTTCGAGCAGGCTTGTGCAGCTCGTTAACTAGTTGTAGCTTCTCCTTGGCGTACGTCATCATGTTTTAACGCTTTAAATTGTTGTTCCATCGGCTTTATACGCTTAGCAAGATCGAATGTTTTCAATGATATATATGATGTGCGTCCTTGCAAAAGTTGTAATTCATTCAATGATATTTTTCCGTATTGGAGTCAAATCGGTATGAGACTTAATTGTAGCCAACTCCTGTTCTATTCTTGTTGTTATATTTGCAATAGAGTCATCTACATATTTTTTTGTTGCCATATGTTTACCAGAAGTAGGCGGATTTCTCGAAATAAACTCTGTTATTTGATCTGTTTTTGCTGTTATTTTTTTTAAATCAATCACTGAAGTATCTACGTATTTTTTAGTTGCCGCATCTGAATTATCTGTGGGATCTTTTATATTACACAACTTTACGTTCTTGAAGTCAACATTTCCATCAGAAGTATGGGGTAGTGTTAACTTTGGCGGTGTACGCATATACGGAAGTGTCTTTTGTTTATCAAAGCGACGTCCGAATTTATCAAGACTCATCGTGTAAATGAAAGACCAAGGAACTAGATTACTGTATTATATTAGCTTCTTTTAGCTCGTTGAGGATGGCTACTATTTCATTATCATGCGACGTATTGCCAGCTTCCTGAGATGCCATAAGGAGTTTAAGTCGATCGATTAATTCATTGGGATCATCCCAGTACACGTATTCGATTGGTTCCTCGTTGTATGTCAAGTAATCACCGATACCTTTTCCTGTTGGCGGTTTTGATGTTGATGATGTTGTTGTTGTTGTTGTTGTTGAGGGAGTGGATCTTGTTAATGATCGACTAAGTGGACTACGTATTTTTGTAGATGTTGATCGTGTGACAATTGTACCTTTATTTTTCTGCACATCTTTAAAGAGAGGCTTAATAATGTGATTATATTTAAATCCTGTCGAACCTTTTAGGCGTCCAAGCGAATCTAAATGAACACCGGTACTTTGCAATAGATTTTTATAGGGTTGTAAATCTGCATCTGCATAGTTTGGGTCATTATAGAATAAAAGTTGATACAGCCCAGGTGTGCCACGAAACCATGTACCTGCTAAGTTTGTCCCCTCAGGTAATATCTGTATTTGGCCAGTCGCTCTATCAAATTTAATTCGGCGTTTACCTAACATCCAACCAATGTTGTCGGTATATATAGGTCCATAATTTTTATCAATTTTATCGTTTTGTGTCCAAAAATCTTGTAAATAATTATGGCTTATTGGGGGATATTGATCTAAGTATTCTTCTATTGCTTCTTGTGAAAAATCAGCAGGACGCATTTCTTCAGGTAGTGGTGGTGTTTCAGGTCTCGGCGGTATATTACCTTGTTCATCAGTTGAAGCCACGTCTTCTAAATTGAGATAGTTTGGGTTCTGTGTGAATACATCATCATCATCATCATCATCCTGTTTCAATTTTTCCTCTTTTTTAATAATAAATGAAGGATGCTGCTGAGTCTTAGCTATTTGCTTAAGAGGTTCAGATATTGGTTTGAAAAGTTTTCTAATAGATTCATCTTCTGCAGTTCGACCTAACTTTAAAGTAAGATACTTTTTACGTATAGCTCGAGCAAGTTCTGCGATCTTTCTTTTATGACTAGCAACGGCAACTTGGTCCTTTGACATCATGTTACTGAATGATGGCGTACATGATAAGCCTACAATTTTATGTACTTATCAAATCCTACTCTGTATCGACCATAATTAAGAGGAAAGTCTTTAACAATAACTAACGTACCGTACTTTTCTGCCCAACATTCCGAACACATCTTTTTGAATTCATCAAAAGTAACATCTGGAGATACATGCTCATCAAATATATGTTTTAGATTAATTTCATCCTGCTTAAATAGTACTATAATGTTACAGTTGTCTCGTATGAGCTGTTTTGGAATTTTAGAGTATGTTTGGCAGAGATATGCAGCATCGATATCTTTATGACGACACATGGAGTAATACTCTCGAATTTTCTGCTGACCGTCACACGACACGTCGTCAAATATGAATATAGAGCTATTTTTAGCCTTACTTGGACTTATAATTTCCTCGTTATCCTTAAATGGGAAATAGCCAACACCCTTAGCAGCGGAAATCACTTCTTGAAGCAGTTGATACTTTGGTTGATACAACGATTTTGAATAAACGTAAACATTTTTAAACTTAGCACCGTTTGGATGGAAAAGCAGCGCCAGCATTACGTTCGTTTTTCCACATCCGCTTGGTCCGCAGATGATAGCGCGAAACGAATTCGGTAACAATTTACCATGTTTACTATGTTGAGTTTTTGCTGTAAAATCCAAGTTATCAATGGGTAATGACTGTTCTTGTTGAACAACCTTCATCGTGTGGCGTTCGAATAAGGAATGTGTAAAAGTATATATGTAGATATTGCTAACGCATCATCAACAGTTCTCATGTTAACGTACAAGGGTGAAGGTGTTGTAAACTCTCTGATAAATAATCTTCCGATAGAACTCCACGTACCTTCGTATCAGTTCCTGGGACGTAAGTGTGCGACAGATTAGGATATTTTTTTTTTCATTCTCACACATGTATATGTATATTTTCAGCGGGGACTAAATTAAAGAAGAGGTTAGCACGAGGAGATCCTGGAAAGAACCCATTGGATCGTGCTGCAAGAGACCACGATATTGCATACGCCTTATACAAAAATTTGAAAGACAGACACAAAGCTGATTGGATTCTTGAGAACCGAGCCTGGGAACGTGTAAAAGCACCTGACGCTTCACTAGGAGAAAAGACTGCAGCTTGGCTAACAACTACCGCAATGAAAGTTAAGCGAAAATTGGGTATGGGGCAGAAGAAATCATCTTTTCGACGAGGTGTTCTCACGAAAATCACAAAGTCCTTGAAGAAAAATGCTCCCACCACCACGACATTAAAAAAGTCTGCATTGGTTGCTCTTAAAGCGGCAAGATTAGCGGTGAAGAGTGCAGGTGGAAAACATAAAGTTCGACTACCGAGAATAATTCCGATCGAAGGCAAATCTGGGGGATTCCTACCCTTGATCCCCCTTTTCGCCGGATTAAGTGCCTTGGGGGCGCTCGCAGGGGGAGCTGCAGGTGTGGCCAAAACGGTCGTTGATGCCAAGAATGCACAAAAGAAATTGGAGGAAGACCATCGCCATAACAAAGCTATGGAGTCTTTGGGCAAAGGATTGTATTTGAGAAAAAATGCTAAAGGTGGTTATGGGTTGTACCTCAAAAAAAAAAGTCAAAAAACTAAACATCAAGCTACCCAAGAAAGCGCTTTATGATTATGAAATAAAGCAATATGCGAAGCTCTTGAACATACCTCATTTCCGAGGTGTCTTCATGCGTGACACTTTACCACGAGACGGTCCACGTAAAAGAGAATGCGCCGTCGTGAACTTAGATATTTCACAAAACAACGGAACTCATTGGGTAGCTTATAAAAAGATAAACAACAACGTTGAGTATTTCGATTCATTTGGTAACCTGAAGCCTCCACAGGAACTTGTTCGATATCTGAAAAACGCTAAAATTTTCTACAACAACGATCCTTACCAAACTTATAATCAAGTTAATTGCGGACAATTGTGTTTGAAATTTCTAAACAATAACAACAACAACAACGATGGATAATAAAACATTATCGGAATTTACATTAGAAGAGTTTGAGAAGAATATTCCGCCGCTGGAATATTTAATAAGCAATGTGAGACCTGCAGAATTATTGAGTATATGGCACAAACTGCCTGCAGAATACACATCCAATTTTGATCTTCAAATACGACTTCCATGCTATGTTCACTACAACAGACCTGATTGGACAACACATTGGGATGGACCGGCTACTGCTCAAGCAAATTGTTATTTCTGTAAATTATCCATTCGAAAATAAACAAAAAAAAAAAACTTGAATAAATGCTTAGTACACAGCTATATTTTTTCATTCATCATGTCGCAGTTGTTGAGAGTCAATAGCACTACTCATATATTTTCATTTCGTCCTTCAACACCGATAGTGTTGGATCCGAAAAAAGATTATGAATTGGCGCTTAGGTCTTTTACTTCATACAATTCCATACCGAATATTGAAAAAGGAGATAAATTTTATTATATCGACCGGATAGGTGGTGGTGGTGGTCAATTAAAAGTCATCGAGTTTCCGACAGGTTGTTATGAAATTACCGACATAGAAACATTTATACGAACGCAAATGAATCTTGAAAATGAAGTTGCTCCTCCGGATGATTATTTTTCTCTAAAACCTAACAATAATACACTGCAATGTGAAATCTTTAGCAAGTATTATAAAATAGTTTTTACAGAACCGAATAATCTTGGACATCTATTGGGATTCTCGAAAAAAGTTCTTAATCCTGGTCAAAAGCATTCTTCTGATTTACCTGTAAACATAATAAAAGTATCAACCATACACTTTGATGCTAACATTACGTCGGGAGCCTTTGACGGAGACACGCCTGCACACACGATCTACGAATTTGCTGTGACAGCCGATCCTGGATACGCTATAGTCGAAACACCTGTAAATTTACTATATCTACCTGTTATACCGAAACAAGAAATAACCAACATCACAGTGTTGGCTTTAGATCAAGACGGTCGTCCTGTAAACTTTCAAGGTGAAACTAGTACTCTTGTGTTGGAGTTGAGAGCGAAGCGCAGATGGGATTAGTGATTATAAGACATAGTGGTGCTTCCAAGGCAACTTCAGTATTACCCCAAGCACCTAAGCGACGACATCTACTACTAACTACATCAAATATCCTGTTTCTACGCTCACTTGGATATCATGTCAACAACAACAAGAATCATGTACAAAAAGAGAAAAACTGAGGAGGCAGCAGCAGCAGCATCACATACTTCTCCGATGTTTGATCTATATCGATCTCCAGCATTCGATGAATCTATTCGCAAGGCTGAGTATAGATCTTATACGCCGTTCATCAAGTCATTTAATTGTAATGATGTTGTGGAATTTAGCATCAATCAAGTAGATTCGTTCTTTGCAATGAACGCTTCCCTTCTATCTATCAAAGGAAAAGTTGAAATAACTGGAGGAGGAGGAGCAGGAGATGTATCTTTAGCTCCAAACTTTGGTGCCTTCCTATTGACTCTTGCACTTACAGTGAATCCGCTAGAGAAGTTGAAACAGTACGTGATCCTGGTATTGTAAGTACTGTCCGAGCTTACGTATGTTACAGTGAGGAAGACTCAAATCATATGGCTATAGCTGGATGGAACTATCCTTCAACACCTATAATGGCGTCAACACATAACAAGTCTTTTAGCTTGCTAATGCCGCTTAAACATATTTTCAACATTTTCAATGATTATCCTATGATTACGTGTGGCAGACAAACTCTCAGATTTGTGAGAGCTAGAAACGATAACGATTGTATCATTATCAAGGAAAAAACTGGAACGACGACGACAGCGAAAATAACTATTGAAAGCATGGAACTGAAAATCAAACATATTTACCCGAGTGATGATGTGAAAGAACAACTTTGAAAGCTATTCAAACTGATAAGCCGATACTTATACCGGTTAGAAAATGGGATCTGAATGAACTGCCTGCAATTACCGCAGATGCGAGAAGAGAAATATGGTCAGTTTAAAACTAGCACCGCAATCGAAAGACCACGTTCATTATAGTATGTTTCCAAACCGGTAAACGTGACGTCGCAACCTCAGACCCTACCCTGTTTGATCACGTGAATGCTGCTAGTATTCGAGTATCTTTAAATGGTGAATACTATCCCAACGAACGTATGCAATTGGACTTTGCAAACAATCACTTTACTGAAGCTCATTTCAACTATAGCGACTTTCAAACCAGCTATACAACTTCTTCTTCTCCTCTGAAGAGATGTCTTTTAGATTATACCGCTTTTAAAAATCGCGCTTTGTTTGTTATTGACTGTTCCAAACAAGAGGAAACCATGAAATCATCAACTGTTGATGTTAGATTGGATATCGAAGCCGATACTGGCTTTCCAACCAACACCAAGGCCTACTGCATCATTATACATGACTGCTTAATCGAGTACTTCCCCTCACCGAAGTTATTAAAACCATCTCGTAAGCAACGAAGGACTCTCAGTTCCGCATCAGACATCATGAGGATCGCGTTTGTTGACATTCAAGGCTTTACAGTTGACGGATTATTCGTACCTAAAGAACTATGTATCGAAATTGGTTTCAAGAAAAGTCATTACATCTTTACACCTCCGCAACCTTTTTCTACATTAAATACTAAAGACAAGAAAACTGTCGCTTACTTGGAGAAGAATTTCCATGGGCTTAAATATTCTTCCGGCGACGTTAAATATTCCAAGTTAAATGAAATAATTAAAAATAAGGTGATATATGCGGCTGACTATGTCTACGTTCGTGGAGAACAGAAAGCAAACTTTTACTCAAGAAATGTCACATTTTTGGTGTTTTTCCCAACATTATTGATGTTTGCAAGTATGATGGTACACCGTGTTGCTACTGGAAACTTTGTTGCTGATTCCAATCCATGCCACACCAACGGACAATTTTCCTGTACCCAGAGAATGTTGAACGTCTACGCCACTGGTTTTCAAATATCATAATTACCTATGTAGTTTTTTTTTCTATTTTCAATAAAATATTAAACGTATATTGTAGTTTTATTGAAAATACCTCTGGTTTGCGAAATAATTGTCAGAATGTCTATACTATTTTCATTTTGAACGGTATCATCCTGTATATAAATAACAGTACATCGTATACAGGTTATGAGACATTCTGACCGACCGACCGACCAGAGGAGCCCACCACGCTATTTAGGTCACGCCTTGCTATATACGATTTAACGATATACCGTCGGTCCATCGATCCGCTATTTTTCGATGCACCCCTGTATACACGTTGCCCCCCGTAATCCACGCCAACACCAGACAGGTGCGACATCGGCGCCATCTATGCGCGC